>OY282503.1:2792519-5192519 GCA_958295605.1 Ajuga chamaepitys
CGGAGGGAGTATTATACATATTATTTCCTAATCATTATTCTTACTCATTCTATGTTATAATTATAATATACTAAAGAAAAGTAAGTCATATTAGTTCTTTAAAAAATATTTTTTGAAATTAATTAAATAAATTAATTTCAAATTTACGTAATCCTAAAAAAGTATTTCTCAATTAAAATTAAAGTTATATATATATATATATATAACGAATGTTAAACTTAAGATCGTAAAAAGAGAATTAATTTAGTATTATTTTTATAAAATACAGAATTGAGACAAAAAATATAGGACTTTATAGTCATATGAAGAAAAGTTTAAAAAATGATTAATTAATAGGTAAAAGATGGAATGAAGAAAAATGAAGAATGAATGCTGCATGATCCACGTTTCAATCGGTTCGAATTTTCTATCACATTTGATACATTTTCTACAACATATTATATTAATCGTGTCATATAATCATTTATGAGATGATTATATGATGATTTATTTTTCAATTTTATTTTTTTGTTTCCATTATTTTTCTTCCACTGAATTTTATGTATTTATAGTTTATATTACTATATAGCATTATTGTATCTAGTCATTCAGTACTGGACAATTTGGATTTTCAAGCAAACTCATGGGAAAAGGTTAGGCACTAATTAACGCCCAAATTACATCATTGTTGAGGTCATTGATGTGTGTATCTCAAACAAATACTCCCTGCGTCCCAGCTAATTTTGCACGGTTGATCGAACATGAATGTTAAGAAAAACTTTTTCAAATGTGGAGATTAAGGATGTAGATTGTGAGATAAATTTCTCTTTTAAGAGTGTGCAAAGTTAAGTGGGACGGACCGAAAAGAAAAGTATGCAAATTTAAGTGGAACGGAGGGAGTATTATTGAGTATAAGAGAGGAATCTCAATGTGTTATTGCACACGTTGTACGAATCTTATATTCGTGCATTCAGGGTCATACATAGCCTTTTATGAATATATATTAATTGCTAAAATGTATTATTTGTTCTTAAAAAATATATCATATTAAAATGGTATACCGTGTTTATGTTGAAATATGTTACTTATTCTGAAGATCTATATAAATAGTGATATATTTTTATAAATTCAGCTTTTAACTTAAATTATACGGTTGTAAAATTCGTACACTCGATATACACGAGAATTAGTGGAATAAATTGTCCTTGTCATACCAAAGATTGTGGAGAATATTATATGCCCTCATAAAACACGCAACTGCTAGCTTGCATACATATTATATTATATATCTGTTAATTAATTATTATACTATTCTATCTAATCCCTCTTAATTAGACTAATTAGAACGTGTAATTTCATGTACTATATTTTATTCAACAAAAGTCTTTCACAATTATTACAAGAAATTTTACATTTACATTTTTCTTTTTTTTCATTTTAGTCCAAATATAATACGTACTACGTCCGTCCCATAAATAGAGTCATATATCATAATTTAAAAACTTGTTTTAAAAATTAACTTCTCTTTTTACTAGTTCAAATATATATATATATATATATATATATATATATATTTAAATTTCACATGTTAGTTAAATATGACTAAATAAGTGAACTGAAAAATTAAAATAAATCGTGTAAATGTGAATTTATGGTTTTTGGAGATTTTTTTTTTTTTTTTATAGGATTTGGATTTTAAAGAGTTGTACATTCGTCAAATTAATTAAAAATAATGTACGTGTTTAATTAGGATTCTAATTATGGAACGAAAATAATATAAACTATGAAATATTAAATTAGAGGTGCTATATTTAGATTTTTTAAAAACCATATTCACCATATTTTAAAATAAACAGTGTTTAATCATACATAATTGAATCAAATATTCAGAAAATTAAGAAAATGATAAAAATATAGTCTGAGTTTCGCAAATAGCCCGTTTTGCCCCCCTCCCCCTATAATTATTTTTAGTATAAAAATTATATATATATATATATATATATATAACGTATTTATTTTTATTTCATATTATATTTATTAAAATAGATATTGAAGAAGCCAAAATAACATGTAACATCAAACTGAAATATAATAAGGGATTGTAGTAAATTTTAGATAATGGGACTGGCCTGGAGTTTTGCATATAAATTCCCGCTCTGTCTCATTGTCATCCATTCGTCTTGATTGATCGATTTTATTTGTTGGACCAAGACTCGTTTTCCAGATCAAAATACAATTAAACTAAATCTTTATTTTATTATTTTGTTGGACTAATCGGTGTTCTAGATGCTATAATTAAATAATCATACTAGGTGCATTATTCATCGTAAATTAACATAAAAATATGCTCATGTCTAAGTGAATGTGTGTACCAATTCAGATATTATTATATATAAACCACATAATGTACATTTCCAAGTGTAGCATGTAATAAAAACCGATGATTGATCACTTCCCAACTCAACATGCATGGTAATGAACTTTCTCAATCCCACAAATATAGATCAACAATTTTCTTCATACTATTTTTTTTTAAAATGATAGTTAATATTTTTTTAAACATGAGGTTAAATATATAGTTAATATATTTTTTTTTATTTGACTTTTATAGCCATATATATCATTTTTAGTTTAAACCTTTTTTTGTTGGTGTGGAAAATACTAATAAACATTAATTAAGAATAAATATAACAACAACAAAAATTATTGATACACTTAATATGATAAGTGACCTATTTTTATAAGACCAAAAAAGGAAAATTAAAACTACTTCTACTATCGTGACATGTTATAGCATGACATAAAAGCCAAACATATTCGTTATTTTCCCATCGACTCTCTGATCCAACTTGTTTAATAGGTGGAACTTGTTCTAATAGTTACTAAGCGTTAATCGGACAGTAAAATATAATCTAGCATCTAATTAAAATTCAAGTATAGTCGAACATACTATAAACACAAGTAGAGAGGGATTAAGAAAATAAAAGAATACGACCAATAAAAATTTGCACGTAAGTTGAAAATAATCAAAATTAGTCACGGTGATTTGTACCTGCCACCAATAGCTAACATTTCGATTGCCGGTCCAATTTCGAGAAAACTGCACTAAAAAAGTTGTTAAATTACCTTTAAATAAATACAATCATGACAGCACAGCATTATCATGTTGTGGCGTTTAAAGCAATGAAATGAAATTGCACCTAGAGGTTGTATTTGAGTCGAATTTAGTCATGTCTAGATTTGAGTCGAAGTTTTAAATGAACCTTCCAAAGGAAAATTAGAGGTCAAAATCAGGCTTTAAGTCTCGAGGGATATCTTAGTCATTAGGCCAGTGAACTTTATGTGTACAATTTTCGTCTTATAAAGATATTATATTTTAATCTCTATGTACATAAAATTATTCAGACCTTAAATATATGTATATTTTTTAAGCCTGATGCAACCGACTCTTCGACCTTATATAAGGTCCGACTATAGGCTTAGCCTATCGAGGTAATGCAATACGTCGGATTAGGTTAGGTCTGGTCGGGCCGACTATAAAATTTCTTACGTCTCAAATTAGTCAATCCAACATAATTTATTCCCCTAATCTGTATAATACACTAAATTTTTTGGATCGATCCACAGCGTATCGTACTTTGGGCCCATCGAGTCAGGTTCGTCAATGATACACCTCAGCCTAATATTTTTATAGTCTAGCATGTCTAAAATGTAGGTTGGGTTGGGTTGGGTTAACCCGATTTTGAAACCTCTACACTTTACATGATGTTGTAAAGTATAAAAGATTTGGATCTTTTAAAGTGATTTACGGTGCATTGTGGAGAAAGAGTGACCCATTTGATGTGTGAATAAACAATAGAAATATGCGACCTACATAATTTAAAGTGTCACTTACTCTGTCTGAAATGCACAATAAAATACTTTAGAAAATCCAAATCCTACGAAATTGCACGTTTTAGAATATTGATATGATGTTATTCAATTGATTCCTTACATCTTATTAGTCCAATTCATTAAATTGATTGTTTTTCTGAAATGTATTATAAACAGCGGAAAATTTTCAAAAAGTAAGAGGTGAAATGAACTTTTGTAGATAGAGGTGAATGATTTTCCTTTAAATAGAGATGGTAAAATCAAATCGATTTGATGAGTCAGTCCGATGAATTGGTCTAGCTGCTAGGTCATCTAAAAATTCATCAGACCCTATAAATCCATGTAAATATGTCTGATTCATAATAATATTTTAGTGGAATAGTTTCGAGTTTAATTTAGTAAGTTTTAATCCGTATGTGTCAATATATGACGTTGGTCTGTAAAATTGAGTTGAGCTGAGTTAGGGCTCGGCCGGGTCCTCGAATTGCCACGTTTAATCGTAGACTTGTAGAAAGGGAAAGATGTGATAGAATATTAGCAATAGTGACAAAACATAGCCATGAAAACGAAGCCATAACTGAACTCTGTAATGATCTAATTAAGTGAATGAATGCAAGTTATGATATTTAAGGAAAGACAGGCACCAACTTCTAACATCATAAAATTCAGAAATCGAAAATCGATTGTACCTTCGATGGTAGAGGTTTTTTTTAGTTCAGATTAGTATTCAGGGATCAATTTCCACCAATCTCATCCGATTAGAAATTATACAAAAAGACACCATAGAACTCAGTTTTTTAAAAAATGCATGAACTACATATGTTTTAAGAGAACTGGGCGACTCTACCCAAAAAGCTATAAGAAAACTCTTTTTTAACCAACCACTATATTTACTATAAATCTATCCACTATTCCACTTTTCAAGTGCGTAGATTAAAATATTCTTACTTTTTATTTTAATTTACAACTATATTTGTCCAACACATCACGATTTATCACGATTTTTTCATTTAAATTTTTTTTACACGAATTGTGCCACGCACGATTTGTCACGATGTTTACATTTGCACAATTTTCACACGATTTATTATGATTTGCCACAATTTATTACGCACAATTTATCACGGTATTATAAGATATGAACAGTATAAAGAGGAGAGAAGACGAGCGACAATGATTATCTAGCAAAGAAATGACGAAAGATGAGAGAGATGATTTGTCCTTTAGGAATGCTAAAGTAGTTAATTTCGGTAGAAAATAATATTTTAAATATTATAAAAGAATTTATATATTTAATGATGCCTTGGCTAATCAGAATCTAATTGTGTCGTTTCCCCTAATCTTATTTAAAAAAAAAAAAAAAAAGCAATTTTTTTTTTTAAAAAAATGTCGATATTAATTAATTTATTTTTTGTCCTCACAGATGGGTATAATTGCAGAGAAGAAGGAAATTGATTTTGTAATTTCAACTGGGGATAATATTTATCCAAGTGGAATGACAAATGTAAATGATCCAGCGTTTGATAAATCATTCACTGATATCTACACAGCTCCCACATTGCAGAAGACGTGGTACACTGGTAATTTCCAACTTCATACTAAAAAATATACTCCCTCCGTCCCAAATGAATTTACACAGAAAATCGACACACATATTAAGAAAAATTATTTTTGGGAGATTTTATTAACTTTCTAAAGGTGGATTGAGAGTGGAAATTGAGGGTGGAGATTTTGAGGGTCGAGATTGTGTAATAACTTTTCTAATTAACAAATGTGTAAGTTTACTTGGAACAGATGTAAATGAAAAAAGTGTACAAGTTCATTCTCGATGGAGGGAGTATTTTTTATTACATTAAAAAATCAATTAGGTCAATTTTTACACTAATAAAGGAGGAACTTAAGCCTATAAATTATTTTAAAAAAATAAATCTATGTGGTTTTGATAATTATATAAATTTTAATGATTATTAAAATAACTAATAAATTTCAAAAATATTTAATAAATAATAAAATAAACAATATTTTCTAAGAACTAAAGAAACTAAGAACATGAAATTTAGAAATCATTTAATAACTTAAAATAATCTAAAATAACTTATTTAGAAAGTATTTAATAACTTATGGATCTAGTATAAAAAAAAAATCTTTACTTTATTGAAATAATTTTTAGATTGGTTGAACTATAAAAGTTTAGACTAGAAGTACCATCGGACCCAACAAGTTCGGTCCGATGGGGTAAAGCCCAACGAGCCACTGACCGGCCAAAAAATCTTGGTATATTTAAATTTTAAGGAGGATAGGGAACAAGGCTAAATTTTTTTAGAATCAATGAAATTTTGGACCGGCCTGATATACCTAGAGGTGTTAATTTGGGCGTTCCGATTGGGCCTCGTACATCAAATCAATACCATATGTCGGGCCAGACCAAAATTTCATCGAGCTAAAAATTATTGAGTCCATCCCATTCTATCCTCCTTAAATATACTAAGGGCCCGCTTGGTTGCAAATTATCATTGGCAATGACAATAGATACGAATGAGGGGTCAATCATATTGTAAAATGAAATGAGAGAAATTATTAATAAAATGAGGTAATGATTAACTTATTTATTATGTCCAAACACCATAAATAGGAATGAGTCTTCATTAATTCTCATTCCTTATCCTTAAACCCCCAACCAAGCGGGCCCTAAGATTTTCGAGTCGGTTCGTGGTCCGTCGGCTTTTAGCCCATTGAACGGACTTGTTAGTACGATGATACTTCAAGCCTACAATTTTATAGCCAAACTCGTTTAAAATGTCGGATGGACAGGATTAATCCATCGAACCGAACAGATTTTACCGATTCTAAACTTTATTATTTATATTTGATTAATTACAGTGCTGGGAAATCATGATTATAGAGGGGATGCCTTAGCACAATTGAGTCCCATCCTTAAAGAAAAGGACAACAGATGGTTTTGCAAGAAATCATATATTCTCAACACAGGTAATAATTAATTTGCTTATTTCTAAATATATTTCTCTGTAATAGTATTTTTGTTGGTAAAAAATTCTATGTGACCGTCACACCGTGTGACGGGAAAAAATATCATTTTTTTTATTGTAAAAGTATTATATTTATTTGTAAAAGTATCAATTTTTTGGAATAAAAAAAAGTATAATTTTTTGTAGTAAAAATATCACCTTTATCTTTAAAAATATCAATGTAATAAAAGTATCACTATATTTCTTGTAAAAATATCACTTTTTTTCTGTAAAAATATCCGTAACACGTGTGAACGTCACACACAAGACTCATTCATTTTTGTTTCGTTTAGATTTATAATTAATAATTATATGATGTTCTCTTTACAATTTTAAACAGATATTGCGGAATTTTTCTTCATCGACACGACGCCGTTTCAAGATAAATACTTCACGGATCCAGAAGATCATGTTTATGACTGGAGAGGTGTCCTTCCCAGAAAAAAATATCTTTCAACGCTTTTACAGGTATTACCGAACGTGAGACGTGGCATGCCTAATACATAAAAATACAAAAAGATATATCGAATTAGGTTCTTATTATCTTTAAAGCTTATCTGTTTAGAGGTGACAGGGCCCCGCCCGTTCCATATTTTGGATGAGCTAGCCGATAAATATTGATCCGACATATCATGAGGCGCGCCAAGTTTGACTCAATGGGTCGTAGATCGGTTCAAAAATTTAAGAGGGTGTTTGTAAATAAAGGTCATTGTGAAAAAATAATTTAAATTAAATTTTATATTAAACCAGAATTTAGTAGTGCTCGGAAAAAAAAATTGATGTTAAACCTAAAAGTTAATAGAAACTGTGTGTTAACAACTTCTGAGAATCAACTTTTAAGTGTTTCTGAAAGGTCATTTTACATCTCTAATATAAGACCTCACCTATCAATAAAATATCCAGTCTCTCTCCTCCACATACACAACATACTCCACAATCCAAAAAATACATTTTTATACTTTATCAACAACCTAACATTTTAATAAATATTAATTTCTTGTATCCAAATACAAAAACTTATTTCCCAATAAAATCAATATTTTTGCTACGGTTTAATAATTGCCTATTATTTTTCGCGCTTTTTGCAATATATTTTCAAGGGGAACAAATTATTTTAATTCCGCATTACAATAAGTTGTTGTTTTTTTCGTTGCGTTTAAAATAACATGTTAAAATAATAATCAAATTAAAATATTTCGGACCAGGCGGGACAAAGCCAACATTTGGTCAGACCTAGATATAGTCGGTCTGGCCCGTGATATTCTCTTATACTATACTAAGATTATCAGGCCGGACCGGACGAGCAAACTAGTACTTCGGGTCTATATTTTTATGGCCCAATCCATTTAAAATATTGGACCAATCCATCTATTTATAAAGGAAACAAAATAAAGAGCTTTAAATTTTATTCCAAAATATGTCAACATTAGGCTCTACTTGTAGAGGAAAAAAATAAGAATTTTAATAATTTTTTTAATTATTTATTTATCATTAAAATTATATTCAATAAATAATTTAATACAACAAATAGGGTACCTATATGTGGCAGGTTATGGAATGAGGTTGGGTTGTGGAATAGATTGGTTGACCAACCCCTTCCACAACCGAGGTCATGACTATATTTATCATTTCTAATTTTTTCTTTTTTAGTTTTGTTGTTGTTTGTTAACGACCTGCCCTGCAAAGGCATGGATGGATAAAGAGAGCCTAATGTTACAAACACTCCCTCAACCTTATATTATAGGTGTGCTTTTCAAAAGCAATTTTTTTATTTATTTTATCTCCAATTGAGATTGCAAAAACCCGCTTACTATTATAGAAAAGTTGATTGAACTAACTAATTTTTAGGTCAGATGAAATTTTAACCGAGCCCACATATTACATTTGTTGGATGGAATATATGCTATAAGGGCTGAACGCTTGAATTGGCACCTCTACTCATATTTGGATTAATTTGTATAATATGTTGTTATCTTTTGGTTGAATATATAAGTTATTCATCATGGAATTCTTTTTTCTAAAATAGGATTTGGAATCAGCACTAAAAGAATCAAGTGCAAAATGGAAAATAGTGGTGGGCCACCACACAATTAAAAGTGCTAGCATTCATAGTAACACACCCGAGCTTGTACAAAAGCTTCTTCCAATCCTTGAGGTAACTATTTTTCAGTATTTATGTATTTACGAAATTGATTATATGTTCATCGATATACACTATTTTATATATTCGTTGCTCACATGATATGTTACATAAGAAGTGAGATTTACCATAATTTAATTAATTTTGTTTTTTTCCCTTTTTATAATACACAAACATGTTCCAATAATATATTTAGTTTCCTTAATTCGTTTATCATATCCAATTGAATGAAATTAATTAAATTATGATGGACTCCACTGCTTATATGGCGCGCCATGTGAGCGATAGATATATAAAATGATGTCCACCGGTAGACATATGATCAATTCTGTATCTATTTATATTATATTAGAATTTCTTTAGTTTTTTTTTTTAATATAATAACTATCTCTTCAATATCTATTACACATTACTATCTCTATAGGGATTGATTTAGAAACATATTTTTGTGGTTCTTGAAACATAAGCAAAATCTTGTATATGGCCAAATCCCTGAAAATGCAGGCAAATGGTGTTGATCTCTACATAAATGGACATGATCATTGTTTGGAGCACATCTCTAGTTCTGACAGGTAATGTAACACGAGAACTTTACTAGAAGGTCTGAATTATATAAAATATCTTTATTCAAGACATGAATTTTATAAATTTTCACTTTCTCGCTTGAATTTTGAATTTTCCTCAATTAGGGGTCTAGATTTTGCATGTTATACTTAATTCACTCCTTACATTTTGAAAAAAAACAAAACACATTATCCAATGTACAGAAGTTTCAATATGATATGTCGAAAATTTCAATATACTCTGTACTGAATCTTCCACGCATCCCATGATGTTTCTTATTTTTAAAAACGTAAGCCCTGAATTGATACTAATTAAAATTAGTTCCCATAAATGAAAAAAAAAAACTTAAAATTCAAGCGTGAATTGAAAACCTTCAAAACTAAGGCTATGTTTACTTAAAATTTGGCTCAGTAGATTTAATGGTTCAAATCCCGATAAAGTACACTCATTAACTTCCTCAGCCAGATTTGACCCATTACTATCCAGCCTTAAGTAAACATACCCTAAGATTTCTAGTTAAAATATTTTCTAAAATTCTAATCTTCCATCGAAATTTTCTCAATAGTAGAATCTCATTTACAAAGTCTTGAAACAATCAACATGTAATATTACTTAAAGATTTAAATAAAATTTTCTTTCTTTATTTCATTTTATTATATTTCATTTTATTTTATTTTATTTTTCAGCCCACTCCAATTTCTAACTAGTGGGGGTGGTTCAAAAGCTTGGAGAGGCTACTATGATTGGCCCAATTCAAAGGAGATGAAATTCTTTTATGATGGCCAAGGTTTCATGTCTCTACAAATTAATCAACATGAGATTGAAATCAATTTCTATGATATTTTTGGCAATACATTGCACAAATGGGCTACAACAAAATCATTATTCTCTACAATGTAATGTGGATTAATCTTAGAATGTGTACATCTTGCAACAATCATTATTTGTAATTTATTATTTGTAATTCTTAATTATCTCTCTATTCAATGGGGGGTTATTTGAATATCAAAATTCGTGTTCCTGGGTAATGTCTACAAGTTTTAAGAACGTGAAACAAGCTCGTGTACAATGTTCATAAGTTATAAGAATATGATATAAAGTGTAGCTGGACAAATACTTATCTTTAAAAGTTGGAGGAAGAATCTATTCTTCCTCTCAGACCTCATTTGTTAGACAAGTTTTGAGCGCATGTACAAATTAGCCTGACAAACTTTATATACGACTCTCTCCTAAGACGTCAACTTATATTGATTCCACCTAATGACTTGCCTGATTGTCTGATCCCCCAGATTGACTTGGTGCACTGAATCCCTTAAATATACTATGTGATCTCTCTCGAACCCGTCAATGTGGCAAGTACAAAATAGATGTTCTTCCGGATAAAGAAGTTGAATACAATAGAAAATATCTGGACTCTGAGTTGTAACAACAATTTATGAAGATATACCTTACTATTTTGAATATGTCCATTCAAAACAGTTTTTTATACACCTTATAAATCAGAAGATGAATTACTGAATAAGAACTAGATTCCTCCATCCGAGTTCTCTCTCTATTCGTTCATAATATTTATTATTTTCAAATAGACTTTGTCTTTCTTTTTTTTATATGTTTCGAGAGAGTGTAACTTTCGGATTATAAGTGAACTAACATTGTATCCAAGAAGATGAATTCTTGTAAACCATTTACACCGTTGTACCTTTAAAGATAATATCTGAAGTGATATGTCTAGTCTATATAAATCAATTTCCTATTATAATAGTGTTTGAGATTTCAACGTACCACAAGCGAGTACATGCCACCACTCATATATATATTGAAAGAAATATGAGAATAAGAATCATTGCACAAAACTATATTAATCAATATTTTACATTACAAAAATCAATAAAATAGTTTATGTCAATACATAAAGTTATTTCCATTTATTATTCCATGGACAAAGAATGAATGGCTTGTCATTTCACCAAAAAAGTAAGTTTATCTGTAATCTTCCCCAAGAGAATCTGCTTTTATCTTAATATTTGCCTAATTTGCACTCCTTTATTGAATTTTTTTTTTCGCAAAAAACATTTAAAATAAATGAGCAAGTTCAAATAATATACCAGATACGATCCTCTATTCTAAATTGTGTCTCATTATGTATGGCCACCACATGTTATGTGCTATTAGTTTTTGAAAAAAAAATCTCCTAATCTAAGAACAAAGGAAAACAATTATATAAAGGCGTTAGAATTACAATAAAAGATATAGGAAATGCTATTTCACCCCCTTTTCACAAAATTAATTGTATTTTTGCAAGCATGTTTCAATAATTAAATACATGTAACATGTTGAGATTTAAATGATTATATATATAAACCAAAATGAAAGAATAAAATATGATATACTTTTAATATATATATATATATATATATATATATATATATGACTTACAGGTAGAGGTGTCAAAACGGGTTGGCGGGGCGGGCGGCCCACAACCCACCTTAACCCACCATTTGGCGGGGCGGGGCGGGGCGGGCTTTTTATATGGCAGGCCTTCAAATTTCAACCCAACCCAACCCAATCCACCGGTGGGTTGTGGGTTGGGCGGGCCAACCCACCTTTTTTTGACTTTTTTTTTTAACCATTTTTATTATATAATAGCTATTAAATAATGTAAAGTGTTCACAAACATTCATCACATCCATCATAGGTGATAGGTCCATAATCAATAATTCGAAATCCAACATATAAAAATAAAAAGTTCACAAAATGAAAGTATAGTAGAGTTCATTAACCATTACATAATCAAAATCATCTTCATTTTCTTCTTCTCCATCTCTATCATTAATTTTTTATTTTTTTAAAGTGGGCTAGCCCATTTGAACCCTAGTAGTAGTACTAAATTTCATTAATTTTTTTTTTTAAACGGGCTAGCCCGCCCCGGCCCGCCCCCAACCCGCCTAGCCCGCGGCCCAAACGGGCCAGCCCGTTTGGGCCCGCTTTTCAACGGGCCTCTAAATATCCAACCCAACCCACCTATTATGTATAGCGGGGTGGGCTGGCCCAACGGGCTCGACCCGTTTTGACACCTCTACTTACAGGATACTGTAATTAATTCTCTGAAAATATTAAATATTGATCATCTACCACTGTACGACCTTTCCGGCTCAACCTCCTAAAATCATTGAGTTTTATTTACATTAGAGACATCATAAGTTGTTTAAACTTTAAAAATTATTTCTCTCATATATATAGTATTTAAGTTAATTTATGCAATTACCCCTAAAAAATTAATTTATGTAATTAATTGATAGGGCAAACTCTGCATATTAAGCAAATAATTTTGTGCCATCATATAGATTTCTTGGAGGGGAAGTATTGGATTTGGAAATTACACATGTATAATATGATATTATTAATATAACAGTACAAATTATATGTTATTTAATAATGTAATTATTGTAGAAGATGTTGCAAGGAGAAAGATAATGCATGAGGTATATGAGTTATAACAACTTATAATAAGGAAACCTGACATATTATAACATGTTCGTGAACAAATTTAAAAAAATGTTTAGCATAAAAGATTGGAATGCCCTTAATGATTTAAAATTGTTATATGGTGTTTGGCTAAGTTTATTTTAAATATTTTATAAGTGTTAACATCTTATAAGTTGTTGCATGAGCTATGTATTTGAAACTAATTTGAAAGTCACCATCAAACACAATTTTAATTAGTATGTGAAGTGTGTGGTGCGTGCAAAATTAGTGCGTGTAGTGTGCAGTGAGTGGGAAGTGTATAGTGTGTGTGGAATAAGTGTGTAGTGTGTGGAGTATGTGTATGTGTATGTGTGTGTACTGTGTAGTATGTAAAAATTTTGTGTCACTGTTAAGATCTTAAATATAAGTGGCTAGAGGAACTTTTTTTTGGAGCCTATAAGCTCTAAAAACTTATTTTTACATACAAGTTATTTAGCATCTTATTTTACAAATACATTCAAGAGCTTAATAAACTCTAAAAAAAAAAAATTATAAGATGTTTTAAATAGCTTATAAACTTAGTCAAACACCTATATAATATTTGGTCAAACTTGTGGAACATCGAGACAAATATCCTGTAAGTGTCTTAGGAAACTTGACATAGACTTGTCTTGATGTCCAAATTATTTTTGCCTATAGTTGAAGAGGAGAGAGAATGTAAGAAAAGATAACCCGGTGAATGTTCATAGGCACAATGTCCTCGAGGAAGAATAGATGGTCATCGCTCCTAATTGCATTAGCAACATCATCACGTTGTAAGGCTCTACGTTTTCTTTCTTTGGTGTTCATCCAAGCACGTAAAGTCAACTCCATTATAAAAACTTCACATGCTTTAGAAAAAATTCATTGGTGTATCAGCACTAACCATCTGATATATTATTTTGCAAAAAAAGAAAAAGAAAAGAGAAAATGTTATATATGTGGCATTTTCCAGCTTCATATGTTAGGAGTTTTATTTAATATTTTCCTGTTTTTCTCAAAGTAATTCAAGACTAATCAAATTATCATTACAAATTTGTTGAAAGCATATTTCCCTATAGAAACATATATATATATATATATATATATATAATATGTTTTATTACACTAGTTAAAATGGGAAATTGCATTTTGAACCTCTAAGTAAGACATTGTTCATCTTAAGTGCACTTTAGGTGCATGCCTTGCACCATGATTGCACGAGAGACTAACTTAATGTTCATGTATATATGAGATAAATCAAACATGAAGAAGAATCAAATAAAGGTGACATTTTTACATTATAATATTCATGTGCATCAATTTTTAGTCTTATTAGTAGTATTCCCGTGCGATGAACGGTTTATAAATAAATAAATAATTTTTTTATATATTTATATAATTTTAATATAATAAAATATTACAATCTATATATAATAAGATATGAGAAATTACATGTTAATGAAAAAAGAGTGCAATGAAAAGTGTTAAAATTAAAATTATATAAATTCGAGTAAGTTATATTATATTCATATTTATTTTTCTTAATGTATGAATATCTCTGGCATCCTTGCGTAGAGGTCATGTTGATGGTTGATAGGGTCAGAATCTCCTTATATAAGAATATACTACATATTTGATGAGTCTAAATTGTAATAAATTAGAGATTAATAAGAGTCGAATACAGAGGCACTACCATCACAATCAACGACGCACCAATCAAGCTATAGATTTAGGTGGACGTGAAAAACCTGGACGTGAAAATTATAATTGCATGAATTTTAAATTTAATGTTTGTTTCAAAAAATGATGTTGTAAAATGGATGAGATATTATCAAATGATAGTTAAAAACGTGATCAAAATATATAAAAAATCTAGATGATAATTAATAAAATTATTTTAATTGAATTGTCATGTCCCCCATCCGAACTTAGAAATCCATAAACAAACATACCCTTATCTCCTACCGAGGGTTATTTAGATAGATGCGTATTTGAGAAGTTAGTAAATTTGAAAAAATCCTGCACAAAAGATTTTGTGGCATTTTTTGTCAATATCTGAATTCTTAAAACATGTCCTGCATCTACAGATACTTAGATATAGCCATTGCAGATTGATTTATTTTCTTTTAGTTTTATAGATATCTTTTTCAAGTATAAACAATCGTTGTTAAATAGACTGATTTAAATGCTTGATTGATGTTAATCAAAATTAAATCACCCAGTTGATTGATATGCAAAAATTCTGTAAAAATTAAAATAGGATTTGCGTCTTTTTTAGATGTTTGCATGCTTATTTTACAACCTTTGACAAATTGAGCTTATTTTGCGGTAAATTTATTTTAGGCCAATATATGACAAGTTATTGCCAATAATCGCGTTTTATATTAGGATCAAATTTTATGTAGCAAAAATCGTGATTTCCATAATTGGAAATAGATTTTGGGCGGAAAAACTTTTAAATTGCTATTTTGAGAAAGTTTTGTTTTTATATTAAGTATAACTAGTAGTATCCCCGTGCGATGCATGGTTTGTAAGTGCAAATGAATAAATTAATATTTTTATATAATTTTAATATAATAAAATATTACAATCAATAAATAATAAGATATGAAAAATTATATGTTAATGGAAAAAGAGTGCAGTGAAAAGTATTAAAGACTAAAATATATATTAGAATGAATATTTATTTTTCTTAATGTATGAATATCTCTAGTATCCTTCCATAGATGTCATGTTGATGATTGGAGCTGGAATTGCAATATGCGGTTGACAGAGGATATATTTGTAATGTTAAAAATTAGTTACCGTCTTCATAAATAATTTTTCATTACTTAGTCAATAAATTTATAAAAAGAAAATAATTTTAAAAAAATATGTTTTTTTTGGCCCAGACAAAATCAGCCCAAATAGCTTTATCATATTTATTTAGGCTAATATATGGCAAGTTATTGCAAATAATTGTGTTTTATATTGGGTTGAATTTTATATACCAAAAATTGTGATTTCCAGAATTGGTAATAGATTTTGGGCGGGAAAACTTCAAAGTTACTAATTTCAGTGGATTTTGTTATTATATTATGTATAGATGTATAGATGTATAGATAGTTGTTTCCAAATTCTAACCATAAGACCTCCAAATATGCCGACGTTGAAGTTGGAGAAGAATGCAGTTTTGGGTCACCCAGCCCATTACACGGCCCATGCGATATGAGTCGAGTCTTACATGCGTTTTTTCCTAATTTTTTGAAAATTTTCACCCTTCAACTCATATCTTAATTCCCCAACTATAAAGGGGGACCTAAAGATAAATTTTTATACATCTTATGTCATAATTTGGAGTGTCAAGCAAGGGATTCAAGGAAGAGTTCAAGAATTCAAGAGCAAGAAACATTCAGTTATATCTTTTTAATTGTTTTGTTCTTAGCTACTGATGATATTTTTGAGGATTCATTTTTTACTACCGAGAGGTTTATTATTAAACTCTGACACTCAAAACTACACAGATTGAAATACAATGGTTCCTGAAGAAAAACACCTTCCTGGGGAAAAATCAATTGGGCTTCATTACCGAGCCAAGAATATGAATACTTATCAATCACAATCTTTGGAAATTATAATATGATATACTGTCTTGAGTTTTGAGTTGAAAAGATTATGTTGCGAGATTCGTGTAAATCAATTGTAACTTATTACCAAATTTAAATGCAATTCCGGAATTAAATGGTTTGAATGTTTTATCAATTAATGCAGCCAATTATACCATATATAAGGCTTAACCAATTAATGCAGCTAATATTAAAGTTTACCAGAATTAGTAATGTTGTTTTAGGCGGGAAAATGTTGATATTACTATTCTTGGCGGATTTTATTATATTATATAGTATAGATTTAACCTTTAATCATTTTCGATTTATAAATATAATTATCATATTAGTGCATGTTTATTTTTTTCATTTATGCAATTTATAAAAGTTCATTCATCGCATAAATTGTGTTATATATATATATATATATATATATATATTGTATCCACTCAATATAATAATAGTTCAGAACAATATATGTACATATGTTTGTGTGTGACTTTTCTATATTAATAAATTTAAATTGAAGTAATAATAATTAAATTTTGAGAACTGCAAAAACGTGGGTCAAGCAAATAGAATTCATTTCTCTTTTTTTTCTCAATTCCTCCTTTTAGCTGTCAACCGGTTTTTTTCTTCAATTTTTTATATTTTTAATTTTCTTCATATACTTAATAAGTTATATAATTTTTTCGTCTCAAATTCGGGTTTTTATGTAAAAATAACAAATTAATCATCTTTTCATGATCTTCGACTTGACATCCATTATGCACAAATATATCACGAAATATTTCAGTACCGTAGCATTTCGACGTTCCATTCCGGGAAATATATGTACATATATATGCATTTATATCATGTCTAAACACACTTTTACATATTGCGTGTACTTAATATATTGATAAAATATTATATAATTTTTTTCAGATCATATGTTAATTTGTTCAATTAGCGTTTTGTCTCTAAATTTAAGACTACATAAATTTGAATGAAAGAAAATCAGACAAATCACCCAAAAGATAAGTTATTTGTAGTTTACCATAATACTTTCAAACTTTCACTTAAATACACACATATGTGTATATATGTGTGTGTGGGTGAAATCAAAATAGCAAAAAAAAAAAAAAAAAAAAAAAAACACACACACACAAAAAAAAACGACTACGGTTCATAATCGTAATCTTTAGTATTAACCACTACGGTATTTAACCGTAGTTATATGTAGAGGGTCTACGACTACGGTATGTATCACTACGGTCATTGTATGTCTTTAACTATGATTTTTTTACGATAATGTTAAACGTTTTTTGTTGTAGTGACAATTTTTAAAAGTTCATTCATCATTATAAATTGTGCTATATATATATATATCCACTTAATATAAAATCAGGACATCATATGTACATGTGTTTGTCTTTGACTTTTTTTTTGTATTATAAATTTAAATTAAAGTAGTAATTAAATTTTTAAAACTGCACAAATCGTGCGCCAAGCAAATAAAAATTCATTTTTTTTTCTTAATTCCTCATTTTAACTCCCAATCAATTTTCCCTTCCTTCCTTATTATTATTATTATTATTATTTTTAACTTTACTTCATATACTTAAAAAGTTATATAACTTTTTTCATCTCGACTCTATTTTTTTACAAAAATAATACCAAATTAATCATATTTTCATGATCTACTATTTGACATCCATTATACATATATATAATTGATTTTTTTTTACTTTTAAGTGAAAATTATTTTTTTAGAATTATTAGATATTTTGGATTTTTATTTTTTTAATTAAATAAAAAGTTTAGATTATACAAAAAAATTGAAGGACTAAAATCACTTTTTCTTTTAGAAGATTACAATTATGATATGAATGAGGAGAAAAAAAATTATCAAACAAATATTAATAGACTAATTTATCTAAATGTGTCAATTTTGTACTCTAAAATAAATCTACCCCGTGTATCATCGCCTAAATGAAATCTAGTACCTAAAAAAAGGGGAGCACGGGTGGAGGAGATACCTTAATCTTCTCGTCGGACTTCATGACTTTCTTTATCCGAGTTAATGGCAGTGGGTGTCGACTAGGAACATCTAGAAAATAATGTAACATATATTAGTAAGGTGCACATGTTTTCCAGGTGGAGCATATGCTATTACGAAAATAAATATAATATTATTATTTAAGGAAATAAAGTGAAAATGATTGACAATGCATTGTAAAGTTTTTTCTTAAAGAAAAAAATTCAAAGTTAAAATATTGTTAGGTATTTTATGAACAATATCTGAACTAACAAAACCTAAAATCTTGTGCAAAGTGTGTGCATGTCTTGAGCAATTAATATTTGATATTTGACTTTTATTGTTTACTAACAATGAAACAAGAAAAAGAAAGTCAAATAAAGTTATGAATTTATAATCATAAACTAAATTAAATTAATGATTTTCATTGGTCAGAAATTGAATCTCTTTTTAATTACTTTTGTTTTCTCTCGACATTACTTAAATTAAAATACACAACTATAGCTAAAAGAGAAATTAAAAAAAAAATAAATTAAAATGTATGTTTTTTATTCAACATTTTATAAATACCTCAGTAAGAACTATATGGAATAATGGAAATTGATTAAAGAAATAAAAATTACATCAGAACAAAAATATCCAATCTATAACATGTCCTACTAAAAACTAGTAATTTTTTAAATTCGTTTATGATTAATTCGAACTAACAAAGTAATTACAAAAATGACCAAAAATATATAATACAGAAACTAATTATAATTTTGATAATTTCAGATTTTTTTTTATAATTTTGATGGTCCAATATTTTTGGTAGCAAATATAAAAGAAACTATTTATATATTAAATTGGACAAGTAAGCCATGGTCTCTTGCATTTAATACATCGCTAATCATATATATTCATGCGGGATTAGTAAAGAAAGTACCTCTTAGTTACCCAGTAACATCAACATAAAACTGTGCATTTGCGGGGATTGTCTAGTTACAGATAATTATGGTGTTAAATGATTGAAATCCATTGCGTTTTACTTTTTATTTTTGTGCATTTCGAAGTTAATTTGACGGAACAAATTTAGAGCTTACTCGTGTGCTTCGAAATAGAACAGCCAAATCTAGGGCTTACTGGTGCTTTTCGAGATAAAGAGACAAAAATTAGGGTTTATAAATACTGTATAAGATTAATGATGCGTCGGTTTCTCTATCATAAATGTGGTTTATTTTCTATTTCAATATTATAAATTTATGTCACGTGTATTAGTATATCTGAATAATATGAGAATGCTCCCCTATTCATTTCTGATGTGTAAAGATTCACTCCCAAATTATAAAGAGGGAGTCTCTTGTGCACGATCCGTGCAATCTGGGTCATGAACAAAAAGATATTAATGTTTATGCTTAAAGATATCACTTGTTCTAGGTAAATATATTAAATTACTTTAACCCTGAATAAGTGATATTTTTAATCATAAATCATGATACATACCCCGCTAATTGCACATGGATCTAATTCTAATCGTATAATCTTGTGGATTAAAAACTTAGATCCACAAAGTTTGAGTTTGTTTCTTCATAAAATCATTACTTTAATCAAATGAATACAAAAGTTTCACATCAAAACTTAATTTATTTTTCCCAATAAATGGCATAAAATAAAATAAAAAATAATAAAAAATGAAAAAATAAATGAAAACATTAAAACCCTAGCCTCCATATCTGTATTAGAAAAGATCAGTTAAGAGTGTACCTCTTGGTCACCAAGTAACATCGACATAAAACTTTGCATTTGTCGGGGTTGTTTAGCAACAAATAATTCTGGTGTTGAATGATTGAAATCCATTGCGTTTTTCTCTCGATTGTTGTGCTTTTCGAAATAGAGAATTCTGAGCGACTAAATTCAGAGCTTACTTGTTGATTTTGAAATAAAGCGACCAAATATAAAGCTTAACACTGATATTTTCGAAATAGAGTGACAAAAATTAGGGTTTATGTATAATGCGTAAGATTGATGCTACGTTGATTTCTCTACCATAAATGCGAATACTTTGCCATTTTATATTTGTAGTAAATACCATTCAAATCATTTAGACAATATGTTATGAAGGAAGAATGACATTAAGGGTGTCATTATCTTTACATTTATGTTTTCTTATATACAATATGCATGATTTACAATATTCTAATTTTTCATGAAATGTTGCATATCTAATCCAGTAAATTCATTTATATATATGTATTTAATTTTATTTCCGGCTCAAATCAATTTTAATAATCTAACCTATAGTAAAAGCACAAATTTAACCAATATATTGAACAAACTAACAATTACAATTTCCAAATTTATAGCTAATTTTAAAATATTTTATATGCATGTCAAATTAAAGATTGTAAAAAAAAAAGTTAATTAAATATATTATGGCAGAAACATATATGATACCGAAAAGGTTGTTCGCATTTTAAATTATTCAAGAATTGGAATTCAATTTTGGTGATATCTCCCTTCCGTGTAATAAATTTAAATTAAAAGTTAAAATTAATTTTAATTCATGATGTTATAACTGTTGCAGAAACGTGTCTGCCATAAATTGGTAGCCAGATTCTATTTTTCTCTTGACAATCTCTCTCTACAGCACGTCCTTTTAACTACTACAAAAACAAATCTTTATCTTTTTATTTCGATATTTAAAATTCTTATAACATTTGTTTCAACACATTTTCTTATGACAATTATATCAAAATAATACACATTTCACAATTTTTAAGTATAATATACTGGATAAACACATATAATATAACATCACTAATATATCAATAGTGATTATGTGTTATCTAATAGTGCAATTTTTGTAGGAGATATTACAATATTAAAATGAGTAATTTTCCAAAAAGCAACACCAATCCAACATAGAGTTCGATCCTACAATACGATATTCTCTGGAACTTTGTTGATTTCAAGTTTGGAAGAGCGTGCAATGTTTGTGCATATTTTACTCTTTTTTCTTATTTCTTAGTAAGGTGCACGGATTTCGCACGTCTTGATCAATTAATTGCTCAAGACATGCACACACTTTGCACCTTACTGGTATACCGTATATGCACCTTACCTTGTGCTCAGGTCTTACCAACTTATGATTATGAGCTTATGATTGGAAACTAAATTAAATTAATCATATTCAAATAATCCAATTGTCATCCTTTCAATTACTTTTGTTTAGCTAATCAGAAAATTATGTCCTTTTTTTCTCAATGCTTAAATTAAGATATGCATTTCATTTATGATTAATTCATAAATTTACGAGGGGCCAACTCTTATAGAAAGTATTAAAAAAAAAGAAAAACAATATGCACAAACTAATTAAAAAAAAAGAACAAGAAATATAATGCAGAAAATAATTATAATTTTAATTTTGATAATTCTAAAAAAAAAAAAAAACCTATAAACTAGTGGAGGAAGAGAAATATTACCAGTTGAATCTTGATCATATATTTTCATCTGTCGTTCTCTCCAAAAATCTTGTATGTTTTGATCAATTCATTCACAATATGTGAATTTTCCATCTCTTCTATCTATCCAGAAAAATGTAAACTTGTGGATTATGATGTTAATTAATAAAAAAAGTAAAAAAAAAAAACGTAATTACTTTTTTCTTAGGTAAACCTAATAAAAGGAGTACTTCGGATGAACAAAACAAATACAACCCCCGTTTTTCGATGTCTTTTTAAATTAGGATAAGAAAATTAAGAGGTATAGAAAATGGATAAATAAGCCCTATATCTATAATTTCTCTCCCCTCAAATCCTTTATTTTTTCCCATTTCCTATATACTCTTGTCATCTATTTCCACTATTTTATAAATTCGAAGGTTAGATAATTAGATAATTTTTAGGAATAATTATAGGTGTAGCATTAGAAAAATGTGAAAAAAACTAAAACTATATCTATTAAAAAACAAAACTAAAAAACCTAAAAAGACATCTAGAGAAGACGGCATTACAAGAAAAATTATCTTTTGAGATAACAAAAAGTGATCTCAAATAATAATGAGTATTTTTCACAACTTTATTATTAGAGATAATTACATGTAGTCAATAATCTGATGTCAACAACTCGATCTCAAATAAGATATTTGAGACTGACAAAAGTTATCTTAAATGTGTCTTAATTATTTTTTGCAACAATTAGTTGTTTTCAAAAGCAGTCTGAAAATAGTCTCAAATAATTTGTAGACAATTTTGTGATAATGAGTTATCACAAATAACTAATTATTAGTGACTACAATTATTTTCTAGTTATAATTGGCTGAATATAACGAGAATATTTCAAATGGTGTTTGAAATGTGACTTGGGTGAAAACACTTCTTTGTATTCGGACTCAATATATTGCACATAAAATCTATATTAAATTTTGTATATTATTTGATATCTTAAAAACTAATAAATTAATAAATATATATGCGGTATAAAATATAATTATACACATTAAATTTGGAAAAAATTGGGGCAATTAAGACCTTGGTTCGCAAAGGTCGAACTCTTTTTTAGTGCATCGGGGAATGGGTCTAGAACCCGTAAACTCTAGGTTACAAGCTAAGAGTGATGTTATCGAATTACAAAGTTCTTGGTGTAAAAGTTAATTTATTTAAGTATCAATAAGTGTTTTTATTTTCTTTATGTAATAGAAAATTACGAGACGAAGTTGGATAGTTCAAGTGACAAATCATTCACTATTTAAACCTTTGGTCCTGAGTTCAAGTTACCTTGGAAGGATGATTTTTTTTGTGTTCTTAAATTAGATTAGGAGAAAGAAAATTTAAAAAGATAATAGAAAATTACGAGAATTAATCACATGCCCACAAATGGACACTAATTTATGCGTCCACCACTTATATGGCGCACTGCATAAGTAGCGGAATCCGCCATCGTTTAATTTTTGTGTGCTACAAGGAGGGAAGATAGTGGGCCCCGCTGCTTGTGTGGCATGCTATATAAATGGTGTACCTATAAATTAGTGTCTACTGATGAACATATGATCAATTTCGTAGAAGATTATGGTTCAAACCACTATTTAATCGAATCCCGATTCACGAACAAGAGAAATAGAATTACTCTCATATTCACGATGGTCATATGTTTATTTGTCAATTGTTGATGTGTGCAGATTTAATTTATCAACTTTGAATAAGATAATTTACCTCCTGTCAATAAATTTTGACATATTGTTGATGAACACTTTACAATGTACCCACAGTAAGCAGGAAAACGAGATTGAGAAGATATAACTAGAGCAAAGATTTTGTTTATCATAAAGGCTTCACAACTCTAGATCTAAACTTAGCTTTAAAGGGCAGGCTCTGATATACCATAACTTTTAGTACGTTATCAAAATGAGTTTTCTCATATACATATTTTTGATATAGTATTTGGTATCACTTAAAATTTTCAGTATACCATACCATCCATCCTAGGCAGAAGAAATTTTGGATTTTCTATTTATCTATTATTCGTATTAAGGACATTTTAGTTTTTCTTATTATAGTATTTTAATTACTTAAATTAGTGGGAAGTGCTTCAAACAATCCGCCTAAAAAGTACTACATAAACTAAAAGTACCCTATATAAAAAAAACAATTAAAAACAATAAATAAAAGTCTCTTCCAAATAATATCAAAATTTAATAAAATAATAGATAATAATACAAAATACATCACCTTAAAAATCAAGAGAGCCTAATTCCAAAACTTAATAGGATGATAAGTTTAGATATTAATTTATAATCTAAACTTTCAAAAATTTATATTAAATTGTCCAATTTCAGGACTTTGAGTCATATTTATGTACACTAATTTGTAATACATATAAAATAAAGATTATAACAAATGCACAATAATAAAATAAAATAGGGATGATAAAGGCAAGAGGTCGAGCTAGCCCCTATCCCCAACCAACCCTAGGGTTTATTGGATCGAGTCAAAATGTCTTATCTCAGAATTTTGAGCAAAAAAGCAAGGATCAATGGGGAATTAAACAAGTCTGGTTACAGGTTTGTGGGTCGGGTTGAAACAGATAATTACGAATATTTCTCTGACTTGAAACGACCCACCAACCGGAATCCGATACGGTTAGGTAACCCATTAATCCTTTTCAAGCCCGTATTAAAGTAAGAAAAAGAAGTCATCAATTTCTGTTTTTCAATAAAACATATAAAGTGATTTTTTTAAACCCTAAAAATTAAAAAGTCACCATATATACTTGTTTAAAATTCCAAATTGCATTTAACGCATCACAAATCAGATATTCATGCCCTAAAAAAGATTAAAATAGACAAAGTAGACATTACAACTACAAAGCAAAACAAAATACACATTACACATATCCAACAAACAAGTTTGGAATTTGAAAACTAAAATTAAAATGAAATAACAATCTATCACAAAAAACATATTACAAATATGTTTAACTATATAAATATCCTAATTTTCATTTTATTTTATTTTTAAAAACAGGGTGAGGGCTGACCCGACTTGTTTTGTTACGAGTCATTCAGGTTTACCTGTTCCTGACCCGAATTGTCTAGGATCAAGACTAACCCTCAATTTTTGGAATCAGTCATGTTAGATTGTTTATGTTGTGTTAAGAAATAGACACATCTAATAATTCTTAGAAAGGCCCCTTCTGACATCTCTAATCTATGAGCTAATTGTTTGACGCTAAAAGATACAAATATTAACATAAATGTCCAATTCTAATCCTACAATCTTGTGGAAAAAACTTAGATCCACAAAGTTTGAGCTTGTTTCTTCATAAAATCATTACTTTAATCAAATGAATACAAAAGTTTCACATCAAAACTTAATTTATTACACACAATAGATGGCATAAAATAAAAATAAAAATGATTTTTTTTTTGAAAACATAGAAACCCTAGCCTCTAGATCTGTATTAGAAAAGATCAGTTAAAAGTGTACCTCTTGATCACCAAGTAACATCGACATAAAATTGTGCATTTGCAGGGGTTGTCTAGCAGCAAATGATTCTGGCGCTGAATGATTGAAATCCGTTGCGTTTTTCTCTCGATTGTTGTGCGCTTCGAAATACAGAACAATTAATTTGAGCGACTAAATTTAGAGCAAACTGGTATGTTTTGTAATAGAGCGACCAAATTTAAAGCTTAATACTGGTATGTTCCGAAATAGAGCGACAAAAATTAGGGTTTACAAAATACTGCCTAAGATTGACGCTACGCCGATTTCTCTACCATAAATGCAGAATTTTTTTATTTCAATATTCTCTAAATACTATACCATTTTATATTTGTAGTAAATACCATTCAAATCATTTAGACAATATGTTATGTAGGAAGAATGACATTAAGGGTGTCAATCATTATCTTTACATATATATATACACACACTAATTTGTAGTGAAATCATGCACACCTAATCCCAAGTAAATTCATTTATACAAATATATATTTATTTAATTTTTATTTCCGGTCCAAATCAATTTTAATAATCCAACCTACAATAAATACACAAATTTAACCAATATATTCAGCAAATAAAAAATTGCAATTTCTGAATTTATTATCTTCTATTAAAATATGTAATATGTCTGTCAAATTAATGATTGTAAAAAAATAATTAATTACATATATTAGGTCAGAAACATACATGATTCGGGAAAGGTTGTCCTTTTGTTATTTTTTTTTCTCTTTATCTTTCATTTGGATATATAAAGTCTCATAACCTTTCTGTCTCAACTCCCTTTTTTATAACAAATATATCAAATTAATACACATTTCACGATCTTCGATTTAACCTCGACGATGCAAATTGATATGTATATTTAAAATAGTACTCCAAATCTATATTAGAAAACATGATTTGTAAAGGGAGTACCTCTTGGTTACCAAGTAACATCAACATGAAATTATCCATTTGCAGGGGTTGCCTAGCTGCAAATGATTCTGGTGTTGAATGAATTAAATCCACTGCGTTTTTCTCCATTTTTTTTTTTTTTTTGCGTTTTGAAATAGAAAATAGTTAATTTGAGCGACTAAATTTAGAGCTTACTAGTACGATCAAATCTAGAGCTTGCTGTGGCGTTTCGAAATAGAGCGATCAAATTTAGGGCTTATGAATACTGTATATGTAGCACCCATAAAATATTTTTATTATTATATTGATCTCCATATTATTTTAGGGTTTAATATTTTTTTAGAATATGTTCTAGAATCAAGTCCAAGTCCATGATTTTACTTAGGGACCAAGAAAATAATTTTCGAGTCCAATTAGGAGTCCTATACCCTTGGGATATAATTTATATATATGGGATCACCTCATAAATCAAAATCATAGTCAACTAATCTGATTTTCACTCAAAATTTTTGTCCATACTATTTTAAAGACTTTTATTGTGCCACTTTCATCTTCAATCGCTCTTCATCCCCATAGACAGATATTTCGTTTTAAATTTTGTTCCCCTATCTAGAAAATTCTAAAAATTATGAAATTTTACTGTGTTGTGTATTGTTGTGCCTATAATGTTAATGTAAAAATTTCAAACCCATTTAAAGTATATTTTATTTTGTATGAGTTTTATACTACTTCATTGCGGAATCTGCGAATCTCTTTATTTCGATTTACAAAATTCAATTTATGTATTTATACTTCTTCAAAAAATTTGATTTTTGGATATGTATCCATATGTGTATTTTCTATCATCTTGTAAAATTTAAAGATATCCAACCTGTATGTTTTGATTTATAAAGGTTTTACTACCGCAACACTGAATTTTCAGTTTCAACAAATTCGAATTTAAAAATTTAGAATCCATAGTTATACTTCTTGAAAAATTCCGAAATTTTAATATGATCTTTTACATGTGTATATTAGCTACAAGTAAATTTTAAAAGTTTTATCCTTGCTCTTTTATAAAATAAAAATTATTTATTCGCTGCTACGCAGCAAATCTATTCCGACAAATTCTCTATTACTTTCAAAACTTCTTAAAATCTTACCAAGCCCTAAATTTCCAAATTCCAAATTCCATAAATCTCATATATATATCGATGACAAGATAAGTTCATGCATTCTTAAGTGGAAAGGAGATCGATGCTAGCGAAGACTATAGAAAATAGGCGCATGCATCTACATACAAGGTCTCATCCATATTTTCAAGGTGGGGATATTTCTATTCTATGTGTTATGTTTGTCAATTTTAAATGTCATAATTGTAATTTTAATGTCTAAGCGCAACATTCCATAGACAACATGCAACATGCTATATACTATGCTATGATAGGCTTTGTGTTGTGCTATGCTAGTCAACAGCCAACAGGCCAATTACATTTTATGCTATGCTACGCTAGGCTATGTGCTATGCTACGGTATGCTCAACAGGCTACAGGGCTATGCTATGTGTTGTGCTGAGTTAACAACTATTTTACAGTTTGTTGTATGCATTCATTAATTATTGCATGATTTATATTTAAGATTGACAAACATGTCCTCACTGAGCTTGTGGTTTGCTCACCCCATCCTACATTTCAATTTCTATAGGTCATTGGAGCTAGGTCGTGGTACGAGGAGGCGATGGATGTTATGGTCAAAAGGTTCCCAAAACTTTTCTTATCTATTCGAGTCAAAGTTTTATTGGTGTAAAAAAGGGTTTCTATTGATGTTCTATGGTAAAAAGTTTTGAGTCAACTTATATAATTTTATTCAAATTAGCTTCCGCCAATATTCTATTTAAAATTTTTCAAAGGGTATTTTCGAAAGATATGTTATTTTTTTCATTCAAATATGTCTTTCAATTGTTCAAAAATATTTTACAAGTTCAAAAAAAATTAATGCAACTCACATCCCTGCAAAATAAATTGTCTTTTATTTAAACCTATGAAAATCGGGACGTGACTGTATAAGATTGATGATACCTAGGTTTCTCTATCATAAATGCGATTTGTTTTCTATTTAAATATTATTAATTTTATCACGTGTATATATGAATACTATTCCATTTTATATTTGTAGTAAATATCATTCAAAATATTCAGAGAATATGTTGCGAAGGAAGAATGACCATTAAGGGTGTCATTATCTTTATATTTATGTTTCCTTACATGGTAGTGTGTATATATATATATGCATAATTTATCCCAAATAAATGCATTTACAAAATTATATATTTATTTTATTTTTATTTCCAGCCCAAACCAATTTTAATAATATAATATATAACAAATGCATAAATTTAAGGTAAGACGGCGACTATTCGCAGCCC
The DNA here is from genome assembly GCA_958295605.1 of Ajuga chamaepitys. Taxonomy (NCBI): domain Eukaryota; kingdom Viridiplantae; phylum Streptophyta; class Magnoliopsida; order Lamiales; family Lamiaceae; genus Ajuga; species Ajuga chamaepitys. The sequence goes on from OY282503.1 coordinate 2,821,470, forward strand.
ACAAAATTTCTCAACATATTCCATTAATTTAATAAATTAAAATATTATAGTAAAAGACTACAACGTCCTTAATGAATAATAAACACAATCAATTAAAGTTTTTATATATATATATATATATATATATATATATATATATATATTATTCGAAAAAATAGGAAACATAATAAAATATAATTTTCTTTTTTACGTGTCATCTTCATAAATCATAAGTCCTTCAAGGTTCGTCAATGGAGGACATAAATAACGACAACCATTATTGAATCTAGAATCTTCTTCTTCAGTAATCGAGTACACGCCCCACGATCGAAATTCCTTTGTTACGCATGCTAAAACATCAAACTTCGATTCATTAATGTCGAACCTCAACACTAATAAAGCCCTGTCATAAACAAGGACCTATGTCCTTCACTGTCCCTTTGCGTCTCTACAGCCTATTTGTTTTCTTTGGCTTCTTAAACAAAATATAAAGATTTAAAAAGACTTCCATTGATTCTTCTTCAATCTAATAAGTCTGTGGGCAAAAAATTAAAACCATCTTATAAACTTACAATTGCGGTTGCGGCCATTGCCATCGATTTCAGAAAAGCGCAGCAATGAAACATAATTTGTCCTTTTGTTTTTGTTTTTGTTTTTCTTATTTCCTTTTTTGACTTTTTAATGTTTTGCTTATAATTTTTTTACTGAAATAATATAATTTAATAAGAGAAGGGTCTAAATAATATTAAGTGGGATGTATTAAGAATTTCACTCTAAATTTTAATTAAAAGTGGACTGCATTAAGAAGTGGGCTGCGTTGAGAAATTTTGTGGGTTGCAAATAGCCGCTGCCTTAAGGGAATTGGTTGTAGCTCAATTTGTAGAGCGTCTTGTAACCTTGCAGCTGACCGGGGATCAATTCCCAACCAACCCCACCCAAACCAAAAATTGTACATAAAAAAAACACAAATTTAACTAATATACTCAACAAACAAACAATTGAATTTTTTGAATTTAATATCTTATTTCAAAATATGCAATATGTCTATCAAATTAAACATTGTGAAAAATAATTAATTAAATATTATATGTTAGAAACGTATATGATTCGGAAAAGGTTGTTCGCATTTTAAGTTATTCCATATTTGAAAATTCAATTTTGGCAATTTTTTTCTAAAAACAAGTAGTTGTTTAAGTAAAGCACAAAAGTAAAGAGAATAAGATAGAATAAGGAAATAAGCATGATATAGGTATATTATTATTTTACAGGAGGTTCCTTTATATAGGTATAAAAACTAGGATTTAGAAATATATGAAATATAATGAAACGCATAAATTGCCCCTCAATTAAGTACTTTTGATAAAGGTACATAAATGTATTTTTTCATTAACTCCGCATTGTGCCAAATCAAAGGGTGAATAGTGCATAGATGTTGCCTCGTTAAAAACCTTGTCAAAAACCCATTAGGATGTATTTGCTTGTTTTTGCAGTGAAAATCTCTTAATTTAGGTCTAATAAACCTATTAAGACGAAGTTTGAAGAAGAAACGAGCGAGAGACGGGTGAAACGGTGAAAAGAGGCAAAAATGCAAGAACTTCAGCTTGACACACGTCTAGTATTTTACTCATAAAGCTAATTCAAAGGGCTACAACTTTGTCAAAAATAGCCAAGGCCAAATTCTGAGCAAAAGACTTCTAAAAATGGCTAGGAAGTCGGGTTGTAGAGTTTTCTCGGCCGGGCGAAAAGTTGAGCCAAAACATAAATTTGGTGCTGTATACTCTGCTCGGGCGGGCAGGATTTTGGCTCGGCCGAGCAGGAATGTCAGTTCACGCGTTTGAGGCATTTTGGGCCAGATTTGACTTGTTTTCACCCTAGATCTTCCCGAACTATATATACGGTAACTATTTATATGTCATCTACACGTTAGCATCGTCTGGGAGGAGGGTTAACAATAATTGTGATCGTCTAATAAAAACTTGAATTTGGTTTAAAGGTTTAGAATATTAGGATAATTTGTCATAGGAAAGTCATAACTGAAATCGAACCTTAGAATACGTCTTTAAATGATCTGATTAATTCTCCCGAGTTATTGTTTATGTTCTAGGTGTTTTAAGTATTAGTTTTATATACTTTTAGTTAGTCAATCAAATCACTTTATGCCAGAGTCTAGATAGTGTTGGGCTATTAAGATTAGGGTATTAAATTGACATAGTAGTATAGTCTCTGTGGAGTCGATCTTACTCAGCGCTAGCTATAGCTACTCCGTACACTTGCGATTGTACTAGAGTTAGTTTTAGTTTGTCATCAGCAACGTAAAAAAAGTTGTATACTTGAAACTTTTAAACACCCATAATACTCCAATCAATATATTCTCTCCCAAGGAAGCAACGTCGTCATAGCAGTTGCATCATTGGATAATATGTGTATAATATGGCATCACTAATACATCAGTAATGTCTATGTATCATCTAATAGTGTAATTGTTGTAGAAAATGATACAACATTGAAAGGAAAAAAATATGGTTGATAATGCACGGGGTATATATGAGTTATAAGTATAACCACTTATATATGTTCATAGACAAAGTTAAAAGTATACCTATTTTGTAGCATAAAAGATTGTGATTTTCTCAATGATTTAATATTGTTACGCCCCTTTAGTGTTAGGTCAAAGTACTGGAACATCGATACAAATGTACTGTAGATGTCTTAGAAACCTTAACATAAACTTGTCTCGATGTCCAAATTATTTTTGCATATAGTTAAAGAGGAGAGAGAATGTAAGGGAAAAGAAAAGTGGAAGAAAGATAACCTCGTGTATTTCCATAGGCACAATGTCCTTGAGGAAGAATAGTTGGTCATCGCTCCCAATTGCATTGGCAACATCATCATGTTGCAGGGTTCTTCGTTTGTTTTCTTTGGTGTACATCTAGGCACATAGAGTTAACTCCATTATAAGAACCTCACAGGCTTTAACGAAAATTATTGGTGTATCAGCACTTATCATCTGATAGGTTAGTTTGCAAAAAATATGTATAGATTTTTAACTACTAAAATATGACATTTTCCCAACATTATTTGTTAGGAATTTTATTTAATATATTTTCCCCTTTTTTCTCAAAGTAATTCAAGATTAATCAAGTTATCATTACAAATTTGTTAAAGCATATTCCCCAATAGAATCTACAATATAATAAATATATAATATATGTTTTATTAAGTAAACTAAAACGAAAAATTACATTTTGATGTCTAAGTAAGACCTTGTTCATCTTAAGTGCGCTTTAGGTGCACAGGTTGCACAAGAGACTAACTTGAATGAGACTAACTTAATGTTTAGTATATATGAGATAAATCAAACATGAAGAAGAGGAAAAATATAAATGTATAATGGTCGAAATTCAAACACACACACAAACATATATATATATATATGAAATAGTTTTTGAGATGAGATAAAGTTGACATTTTTACATAATAATATTCATGTGCTTCAATTTCAAGTCTTATTTAACCTTTAAATCGCTTTCAGTTTATGAAATATAATTATCATATTACTGCATATTTATCCGAGCTAATGGCAGTGGGTGTTGGCTACGAACATCTAAAAAGATAATGGAGCATATACTAGTGAGGTGCACGTATTTTGCACGTGGAGTACATATTTTTCAGAAAATAAATATATTATAATTTAAGTAAACAAAGTGAAAATACATGACAGTGCATTGTGTTTAAAAACAAATTAGGTACTTTAAAGAAAAATATCTGAACTAACAAAACCTAAAATCTTGTGCCAAGTGTGTGCCTGTCTTGAGTAATTAATTGCTGAAAATATCTTACTAGTAAGGTGCACATATTTCGCACGTCTTGAGCAATTTAATTGCTGAAGACATGCACACACTTTGCACCTTTATGATATATGCACCTTACCTTGTGCTCAGGTCTTACCAACTTACATAGTTAAAATTTGAAATTTGATATTTGATATCTATTGTTTACTAATAATAACTTTACAAAATGAAACAAGTATATGAGCTCGTAATCTGAAATTAAATTAAATTAATGATTTTCAATGGTGTAAAAAATTGAATCTTTCTCCAATTACTTTTTTTAGCTATTCGCCAAATCAAGTCCCTTTTTTCTCAAGACATTACTTAAATTAAGATATGCAACTATAGCTAAAAGTGGAATTAGGAAAAACATATAATTAAAATTTATTTGCATTCAACATTGTATGAGCACCCCAGTAAGAACTATATGGAAATGTTATAAAATAAATAAAAATTACATAGAAACACCAGGTCCTATATATATATATTGATCACTACGTGCTTATTGTTGGGTTTGGTGCAAAAACATTAAAGAAGATGACTATCCCACATTACTTTGAGAGAAGAAGTTGTGAATTTCTTATGACTATTTAAGAGACGTTTGTTCACATTGATTTTGAGATTAAAAGTTGAGGGTTTCTTATGGTTATTTAGAAAACCCATTAATTTTGGTTTCAAATTCACTAATCAAAGGCATTGGAACAAAGATTCTTGTGTTGTGGTTTTTTTTTTTTTTTTTTCTTTGGTTTTATCTCTCGGTTATTGCCTACTTTCCCTATAGATGAATACGGGCCAATGGGTCCCAACACTTATCAGATTATTATAGTTTTGTAACATTCACTATAATAATTCATTATTCGTTAGTTTTTTCTATTGTTGTGTGTTTTTTTTTCATTTTTTTATATTTGTGTTTTTTCATTTTTTTTTTATATTTGTAATTTGTGTTATCAATTAATTAGTTGAATTGTTACCAGGGGACCCAATGCCCCCTTTTAACCTCCATGTAGTCTGCCTCTATCCAAGATCCTTTATCAGTAAGACTATGGTTGTGTTTGGTCATGGTTTGGGGGTGCCAATAATTGTTGGCTGGAGTAATAAAGTTGAGGATAAAAAGGGGTGTCGTTTGGTGATGTTAGTTGTAGAATGAATTGGTGGTTTGTTTATAATATTAAATTGAAAAATATGATGAGATATGTGTGAAAATTAGTTAAAAGATAATTGTTAATAATTAAAATAGATATTGAGAATCTTGATTGAATGATGATGCATATTATTGTGATTCAACGGGTTGGGTTCAATATATTAACCAAACACATGTTGGTTGGGCCCTCCCTCAATGGGTTGGACCCAACCATAACAAACACAACTTATTAACAGAAATAGATGTGATCAACATAAGCATGAAATATAGCACATTAGATTGTAGGTTGTCTTCTCTCTGTCAATTTATTCTCAAGTTCACCCGAAAATATATACCATGCATGTGATTTATTTATCATCTAAATACGCACATTCACATACACATCTATATGTATTTGTGTAGATCTACGATAAATAATAAGGTATAGATCTTCAGATATAGCATCTCAAAAATATATCCTCTCCATCGATCAAACACATTAGAATTATGCAAAATGCCCAATACTGATTTGGATTATAAGTTAGCAGGGGAAAGTATCACCACTCATATATATAAATATTAAAAGAAACATGCACAAAACTTACTAATCAATGTTTACATTACAAAAATCAACACAAAATAGAGCAACTTCAAAGAATATACTAGATAAGATCCTCTATTCTAAATTATATTTCATCACGTATTAAAGAATAATCACCATATATCATGTGTTAATTAATAATATTACTAAATATACAAGACTTGTGGTTGTTATTTTATAATACCAAATAAAAATAATTTAGAATAGAAGATCTCATCTGAATTATACATATATACGATGGTGAAATTAATGTGAGAATAAATGATAACATTGCTTGTACCATGAAGCCAAGGGAATGATTGTCTTCATTAGCTGGTGGTAGGTATGGAGGATACCTATTGTCTAACTTCTCTTGCATTTCTTGAGTGATTTTAGTGAAGAAAGACTATTGGAAGAAAAAACAAAAAAGCAAAGTCATCCCATAGAAAAATTAATGAGAAAAAGTCAAAGTAATATATATATATAAATATATTTTGATATAGTTATAGCCACCTTCTAACTTAAGTATATATATTTTAATTTAATTGTTTTTATAGAGCACACTTCTTTTTTAGTATAGTTATAACTCTCTTTTAACATATTTGCTCTTCTTATACATGTGGCACATGCGACATGATTTGTGGTAATCGTAACACATGCGTCGCGAGATGTATTTTGGCACGATAATATTATCATTAGATCTATTCAATTTTCTATAATAATAACATACCATGAAATAAAAATTTCTTGACATGCATATCTACCATGAAATTACTATCTGCCACAACTATGAAATTATTATTGACCGAATTATTTTCACAAAATAAAGTAATTATTACCATGAAAACTTTCGATTTTCCACGATAAAATGAAATATTCAAACATACATATATGACACGAATTTATTGTCTTCTACAAATGTGAGATTATTTTGCAAAGAAGTTAATTTGACACACAACAAAAGGAAAAAAAATGCTAATTGGCGGTGACGAATACGAAGGGGGGAAGAATACAACACATCGATCAATTGTTGCACTCATCTTCACATAATTTTTATTATTAATTTAATTTCACTAAAATTATAACGTTTTTATAACGAAGTTAGAATTAAAATAAAAGATACAGAAAATGCTATTTTGACCCGACCCTTTTTACAAAATTAATTTGGTTTTGCAGGCATGCTTCAATAATTGAATATATGTAACATGTTAGGGCTTTAAATAAATACACATATATAAAAACTAAAATGAAAGAATAATATGTGATATATTTTCAATATATATAATATATATGACTTACACGATACTGTAAATTCTCTGGGAATACCAAATGTTGATCGTCCCTTGCCACCGGATGACCTTCTTTTTTCACCTCGTAAAATCATTGAAGTTTTTATTTACATAAGAGACATCATAAATTAGATAAAGAAAATTTCTCTGATATACAGTGTTTAAGTTATTATTACCAGCAATGCAAATAGAACGGTTGAAAAATTGAAACTTTTATGATACCTAGAATACTCCAATAAAGATATTTTTCTTCCAATATTGCAACAAGAACACAGTAATTGCATCATTGGATGACACATATATAATATAACATGACTAATGTATTGACAGTGATTATGTGCATTCAATGTGCAATTATTGCAGGAGATGTTACAATATTGAACTGATTAATAATACTTGGGGCATATGCGTTATTATTGATTTATTCGTTTTATCTAAGCTTAGTTTTATTTTCAAATATTTACATTCAAGAAAATATTCGAAAAAACAAAAGAGAAAAAAAAAAAAAAAACCCACGAAATATTTTATATTAGAGAGCATATAAAAAATACATAATAACAAAATACCCACAAATGTCTATAGATGATAATAAAAGAATAATTTGTATCTGTTAATTTCTTTTACAAAAATATTGTAGCAAAAATTAGCAAATCTAAAATACAGATTTTCATGACCAAAAGAACTATAAAATCCCCTGCACTGCACGTGCTACTTATGTAGTGTAAGGAATAAGAAAAGTAGAAGAAAGATAATTTGGTGAATTTCCGTAGGAACAATGTCCTTGAGGAAGAGCAGTTTATCATCGCTCCTTATTGCATTGACAACATCATCACGTTGTAGGGTTCTACATCTATTTTCTTTAATGTTCATCCAGACACGTAAAGTTAACTCCATTATAAGAACTTCACAAGCTTTAGCCAAAACGATTGGTGTATCAGCACTGATCATCTGACATATAATTTTCCAAAAACAAATATGTTATAATTGTGGCATTTTCCAACTTTATATATAAGGAATTTTATTTAATATTTTCCTTTTTTCTAAAAGTAATTCAAGATTAGCCAAGTTGTCATTTCAAATTTGTTGGAAGTATATTCCCACTAGAAACTACATAATATATGTTTTATTACATAAGCTAAAATGAAAAATTGCATTTTGGACCTTTAAATAAGACCTTGTTCATTTTAAGTGCACTTTTGGTGCATGTCCTGAATCAAGGTTGCACAGGAGACTAACCTAATGTTCAAGTACGAGATAATTAAACATGCAGAAGAATAAAATAAAGGTGACAACTTTACTCTTAATTTTTAAATTTACTTGTGTTGAATCAACCCTAACTCATTGAAAGGTGTCCTCTGACATATCTAATCTATGAGCTATTTGTTTGAGGCTAAAACATACAAATATTAACAGAAACGTATAATTCTAATTTCAATTAAAAAATTAGATCCACAAAATTTAAGCTTTGTCTTCATAAAATTTTTAATGAATACAAAAGTTTCACATCATAACAAAAAAACCTCCGGATCTGTATTAATTAGAAAAGATTAGTTAAGAAAGTACCTCATGGTTACCAAGTAACATCGACATAAAACTGTGCATTTGCGGGGGTCGTCTAGCTGCAGATGATTCTGATGTTGTATGATTAAAATCCATTGCGTTTTTCTCTTGATTTTTGTGCGTTTCGAAATAGAGAATAGTTAATTTGAGCGACTAAATTTAGAGCTTACTGGTGTGCTTCCAAATAGAACGGCGAATCTAGGGCTTACTGGTGCATTTCGAGGCAGAGCGACCAAATTTAGGGCTTATAAATACTGTATAAAATTGTTGATACGTCGGTTTCTCTATCATAGATGTGATTTATTTTCTATATCAATATTATAAATTTATGTCACGTGTATTAGTATATATGAATAATATGAGAATGCTCCCCTACTCACCGACCACTGCTGATGAGTAATGATCTCATTCCCAAATTATAAATAGGAGGTCTCTTGTGCACGATTCGTGCAATTCAGGTCATGGACAAAAAGATATTAATGTTTATGTTTAAATATATCACTTGTTCTGAGTAAATATATTAAATTACTTTTATTCTGAACAAGTGATACTTTTAACCATAAGTCGTGGTACCCACCCCGAATTGACCGTGCGTCTGGTGCACATGAGACTGTCAATTATAAATGAGGTAATTAGTGGAATTCTATAAAATCTTAATGCATCAACTGATGAATATATTTCACTTGTGTCCACTATGGTAGGAGAGCAGGACTGATGAATACTTTATCATTTTATATTTATGGTAAATATCATTCAAATTATTTGGACAATATCTTCGGAAGGAATAATGACATTAATTAAGGGTGTCATTATCTTTACATTTATGTTTTCTTATATATGGTAGCATATATATATGTGTGTGTTTTTTTAGAATATGCATGATTTATAATATAATAATTTGCAAAGAAACGAGGCACACCTAATCCAGTAAATTCATTTATAAAAATATATATTTATTTAATTTTTATTTCCAACCCAAATCAATTTTAATAATCCAACCTACAATAAACACACAAATTTAACCAAACAAACTAACAATTACAATTTTCGAATTTAATATCTAATTTTAAAATATCAAATATATCTGTCCAACTAAAGATTGTAAAAAAAAGTTAATTAAATATATTATATCAAAAACATATATGATACCAAAAAGGTTATTCGCATTTTAAGTTATTCCAGAATTGGAATTCGATTTTGGTGACATCTACCGTTCGTGTAATAACGTTAAATTAAAAGTTAAAATAAAAATTTACTTCATGTTGTTTTAGCTATTGCAGAAACGTCACAAATTGGTAGCCAGATTCTATTTTTCTGTCAACAAGCTCTCTCTCCGACACGTTTCCTTTTTGACTACTAATAAGAAAAATCTTTATCTTTTTATTTCGATTTTTTAACATTTTCGTCTCAACCCCTTTTATTTATGACATATATATCATATTAATACATATTTCACGATCTTTCAGTGTAATATATTTTTATAATTGTCATCATCATTATTATATTGATTTTTATTTCTCTATATAAAATAAAAATAATAATTTCGAAAAAAAATGGAAGGATTATTAGAAGATTTAAATTATTACAACATTAATTTTTTTTAAAAAAAAACTGTAGGGGGTGAAAGTAAAGTTTTACTAAAAATAAGTGGTTCTTTCATTATAGGCATCAATTATTATTATTATTATTATTATTATTGTTATTATTGTTATTATTATTATTATTATAATAATAAACCAAAATGAAAGAATAAAATGTGATATTTTCAATATATATAAGCTATATACACCGACTTACTGGATACTGTAAATTTTCTGGGAATATCAAACGTTGATCATCCGCTACCACTTGACGACCTTCCGATTCAGCCTCCTAAAATCATTGAAGTTTTTATGTACATAGGAGACATCATAAATTATTTAAAAAGTATTTCTCTTAATTATATAATTTAAGTTAATTTATACAATTAATCGGGCAAGCTATGCATATTAAGCAATGAGTTTGTTGGCATCATAGGGATAACTCACATTGGAAGTATTGGGAATACATGATTATTGGATAAACACTAATATATCAGTAGAGATTATGTGTTATTTAATAGTGCAATTGTTGTAGGAGATGTTGCAACATTAAAAGGAGTAATTTTTCAAAAGCAACACCAATCCAACATAGAGTTCCTACAATACGATAATTTCTAAAACTTTGTTGATTTCAGGTTTAGAAGAGCGTGCAAGTTTTGTGCACCTGTCTCTCCGTTTTTCTTCTTTACTTCTATTTTTTTTCTTTTCATTTTTTGATTAAATATAAATGAATGATCATCACTTGATTGTTGGTCGGACTCCCAACGGTGGCTGTATTAGCGTAAAATTGCTAGAATTTGCATCAATAACTAAAATTGGAAAAAAAAGGTTTGTGAATGAATGCGAACTTTAAAACTTTGTATTGTAATAGCAAAATTCGTGGTTTTTTAGCAACTAAACCTTTTTTTTGTTTATAATCGAAGAGGAGAGAGAATGTAAGGAAAGACAACCTGGTGAATTTCCATAGGCACAATGCCCTTTAGGAAAAGTAGTTGGTCATTGCTCCTAATGGCATTAGCAACATCACCACGTTGTACAGTTCGACGTTTCTTTTCTTTGGTGTTCATCTAAGCACGTAAAGTTAACTCCATTATAAGAACTTCACATGCTTTAGCCAAAATTATCGGTGTATTAGCACCGATGATCTGACACATTAATTTTCAAAGAAAAATATGTTACAAATGTGAAAACATCAATTAGTATATATATATATATATATATATATTTATATTTATATATATATTTATATGTGGGTTGTATATATATGGTTTGTCAAAGTTTTATGTATAGATTTGAACTACTAAAATACGACAGTTGCAAATTATTTGTTAGGAATTTTATTTGTTGTTTTTCTCAAAGTAATTCAAGATTAATCAAATTATCAATACAATTTTGTTAGAAACACACTCCTCATAGAAACTACAATATAATAAATATATAATATAGGTTTTACTAGCCACGTTAGAATGAAAATTTGCATTTTGAATATCTAAATATGATCTTGTTCATCTTAAGTGCACTTTTGGTGCGTACCCTACACCAAGCTTGAACAAGAGACTAAAATCAAACACCAAGAAGAATAAAATGAATGTGAAACTTTTTCATAATTATATTCATGTGCATCAATTTCAAGTTTTCTTTAACCTTTAATTTTTTTTCAGTTTATAAATATAATATCATATTATTGCATGCTTATATTTTCTTTTGTACAATTTCTTAAAGTACATTCATCGATATAAATTGTGTTATACATACATATATATATATATATATGACAATCTATGTACATACGTGGGTTAAGCAAATAGAATTCATTTCTCTTTTTTCTCAATTCGTCCTTTTAACTGCCAACCAATTTTTTTTTTCATTTTTTTTCTTTTTTTTGTATTTTTCTCCATATACTTAAGAAGTTATATCATAGTTATTGATTCCATTGCGTTTCGGTCGAAATGGTCGAAACATTTTATTCCGATCATGAAAACGAAACGCTTTGGCATTCACTTCGTTTCGGCCAATTTCTCGGCCGTCCGGAACGATCGAAATGACGCCGGAATGGTCGAAACTCCCGGGATGGCCGGAATGGCTTGAAAAAATATTATGTGTAAATTTTCTCTGTTATTTCACACACACACACACACACACACATATACATATGCATATTTAAATGAAAGGTTGAAAGTATTATAATAAACTACACATAATTGATCATTTGGGCTATTTGTTTGATTTTCTTTCGTTCGAATTAAGTGTAGTCTTAAATCTAAAGACCAAAATTGTTAAATTGTTAATGCTACTTGAACAAACCTTACAAATAAACATATGATCTTAAAAAAAATATTATATAATATGTAATCACGTTGTAGGGTTCTACATTTCTTTTCTTTGGTGTTCATCCAAGCACGTAAACTTAACTCCACTATAAAAACTTCACATGCTTTAGCTAAAATTACCGGTGTATTAGCATTGATCATCTGAGAGATTAGTTTTCAAAGAAAAATATGTTATAAATGTGAAAACATCAATTAAATGAATGTATCTATGTGTATATATATATAGGGTTGTCAAAATATTATGTATAGGTTTTTAACTACTAAAATACGAGATTTGCAAACTTTATTTGTCAGGAATTTTATTTAATATACAGTTTTTCTCAAAGTAATTCAAGATTAATCAAAATATCAATACAAATTTGCTAAAAACACATTCCTCATAGAAACTACAATATAATTAATATATAATATATGTTTTACTATAAAAGCTAAAATGGAAATTTGCATTTTGGACATCGAAATATGACCTTGTTCATCTTAAGTGCACTTTTGGTGCATACCTTGCCCCAAGCTTGCACAAGAACTAAAATCAAACATGAAGAAGAATAAAATGAATGTGAATTTAATATTCATGTGCATCAATTTCAAGTCTTCTTTAACCTTTAATTTTTTTCAGTTTATAATATAATATCATATTATTGCATGTTTATATTTTTCTTTTGTGCAATTTTTTAAAGGGTTTAGGAGAAAGAAAATTTAAAAAAGCCGAACCTTAAGGGAAGGGGGATTTTTTTTTTTTCTTCCTTAGATTAGGAGAAATAAAATTTAAAAAGGTAATAGGAAATTACGAGAATTAATCATATGCCTACAAGTGAACACTAGTTTATGTGTCCACCACTTATATGGCACACTGCATAAGTAGCGGAATCCACCATCATTTAATTTTTATGTGCCACAAGGAGGGAAGATAGGCGGCTCCGCTGCTTATGTGACATGCCATATAAATGGTGGACCTATAAATTAATTTTTACTGATGAATATATGATCAATTTCGAAGAAAATTGTGGTTCAAACCACTATTTAATCGAATCCCGATTCACGAACAAGAGAATTAGTTACTCTCATATTCACAATGGACATATGTTTATTTGTCAACTATTGATATGTGAAGATTTAATTTATCAACTTTGAATACGATAATCTACTTCTTGTTATAAAATTTTAACAAATTGTTGATGGATACTTTACAATGTACCCGCGGTAAGTAGAAAAATGAGATTGAGAACATATAACTAGAGCAAAGATCTTGCTTATTATAAAGGCTTCACCACTCTAGAACCATAAAGGACAGGATCCGATATATCAAAACTTTTAGTACGTTATCAACATGTGTTTTCTCATATCGATATTTTTGGTATGGTATTTGGTATGACTTAAAATTTTCAGTATAACATACCATCCATTCTAGGCAGAAGAAGTTTTGAATTTTCTATTTTTTCCAAGTTTTTTATTGTTACTTATATGTTCTTTGTATTATTATTATAGTATTTTAATTACTTAAATTAGTGGGGTGCGCTTCAAACAATCTGCCTAAAAAAATTACTACATAAATTAAAAGTTCCCTATATAAAAGAAACAACTAAAAACAATAAATAAAAGTATCTTCCAAATAATATTAAAATTTAATAAAATAATAAATAAAAATACAAAATACATCACCTTAAAAAATCGTCTAATTCCAAAACTTAATAGGATGATGCTTAGATATTATTTTATAATCTAAACTTTCAAAAATTTATATTAAAATGTCTAATTTTTGGACTATATTTATGTTCAGTAATTTGTAATACATATAAAATAAAGATTATATCAAATACACAATAATAAAATAAAATATGAGTGATAAAGATGAGAGAGTCGACCTTGCCCCTATCCCCAACCAACCCTAGGATTTATTGGATAGAGTCAAAATATCTTATCTCAGAATTTTGAGCAAAAGCAAGGATCAACGGGAGTTAAACAAGTCCAGTTACAGGGTCGTGGATCGGTTTGAAACTGATAATTACGAATATTTCTTCGACTTGAAACGACCCACCAACCGGAATCCGATACGGTTAGGTAACGGGTTGGCCCATTAATCCTTTTCCAACCCGTGTTAAAGTATAAAATATAAAATATAAAATAATTGTTATAAACCCTAAGAATTAAAAATGTCACCACATATACTACGTTAAACTCCAAATTGCATTTAGCACATCATAAATCATATATTCATGCCCTAAAATATTAAAATTGACCAAGTAGATAGTACAACCTCAAGCCAACAAAACAAAATACACATTACATATATCCAACAAACAAGTTTGGAATTTAAAAAATAAAATTAAAATTATAAATCCTTATCTATCACAAAAAATATTACAAATATGTCTAACTTTATAAATACCCTGTTTTTTATTTTATTTAATTTTTTAAAAAATAGGGTGAGGGTTGACTTGACTTGTTTTGTTACGAGTTATTCGAGTTTACCCGTTCCTGCCACGAATTGTCTAGGTTCAACCATAATCTTCAATTTTTGGGATCAGTCGTATCGGATTGTTTATGTTATGTTGAAAAATTCACACATCTAATGATTCTCATTGAAAGGCCCCTTCTGACATCTCTAATCTTTGAGCTAATTGCTTGATGCTAAAAGACACAAATATTATTATAAATATCTAATTCTAATCATACAATCTTGTGGATTAACTTAGATCCACAAAGTTTGAACTTGTTTCTTCATAAAATCATTACTTTAATCAAATGAATGCAAAAGTTTCACATCAAAACTTAATTTATCTTACACAATAGATAGCATAAAATAAAAAAATAAAAAAAAGAAAATGAAAACATAAAAACCCTAGCCTCCAGATCTGTATTAGAAAAGATCAGTTAAGAGTGTACCTCTTGATCACCAAGTAACATCGACATAAAACTTTGCATTTGTCGGGGTTGTCTAGCAGCAAATGAATCTGGTGTTGAATGATTGAAATCCATTACATTTTCCTTCGATTGTTTTGCTTTTCGAAATAGAGAATAGTTAATCTGAGCAACTAAATTTAAAGCTTACTGGTGCATTTTGAAATAGAGCGACAAAAATTAGGGTTTATAAATACTGCGTAAGATCGACGCTACGTCGATTTCTCTATAATAAATGCGATTTCTTTTTTTTTTTTTTGTTTAAAAATTATATGAATACTATACCATTTTATATTTGTAGTAAATACCATTCAAATCATTTAGACAATATGTTACGAAGGAAGAATGAGATTAAGGGTGTCATTATCTTTACATTTATTTTTTCTTATATGGTAGCGCATATATATATATACACACACACTAATGTGTAGTGAAATCATCCACACCTATCAATACAAATTTGTTAAAAACACATATTCTTCGTAGAAACTATAATATAATAAATATAAAATATATGTTTTACTACACAAGATAAAATGGAAATTTGCATTTTGGACACCTAAATATGACCTTTTTATCTTAAGTGCACTTTTGGTGCATATCCTGCACCAAGCTTGCACAAGAGACTAAATCAAATATATTTATATGCATCAATTTCAAGTCTTATTTAACCTTTAATCTTTTTCAGTTTATAAATATAATATCATATTTTTGCATGCTTATATTTTTTTTTTTGTACAATTTTTTAAAGTACATTCATCGGTGTAAATTGTGTTATACATACATACATATATATATATATAAAGACAAAATCATGATAGTCTATATATGTAAATTAGTGGGTTAAGCACATAGATCATAGTCATTGATTCCACTACGTTTCGATCGGAATGGCTGAAACATTTTATTCCGGTCAAGAAAACGAAACGCTTTGGCATTCATTTTATTTCGGCCAATTTATCGACCGTTCCAGTCCGAAACGACATAATTGACGTCAAAACTCCCGAGATGGCCGGAATGGCTTAAAAAATATTTTATCTAATTTTTCTTTGTTATCTCACACACACACATATACATACATATGTGTACTTAAATGAAAGGTTGAAAATATTATAATAAACTACACATAACTGATCATTTGGGCTATTTGTTTGACTTTCTTTCTTTCGAATTAAATGTAGTCTTAAATCTAAAGACAAAAATTGTTAATGCTAATTCAACAAACCTTACAAATAAACATATGATCGTAGAAAAAATATCATATAATATGTAACACGTTGTAGGGTTCTACATTTCTTTTCTTTGGTGTTCATTCAAGCACGTAAAGTTAACTCCACTATAAAAACTTCACATGCTTTAGCCAAAACTACATGTGTATTAGCACTGATCATCTGACACATTAGTTTTCAAAGAAAAATATATTACAAATGTGAAAACATCAATTAAATGAGTGTATCCATATATATATATATATATATATATGGGGTTGTCAAAATTTTATATATAGGTTTTTAACTACTAAAATACGAGATTTGCCAACTTTATTTGTTAGGAATTTTATTTAATATACTGTTTTTCTCAAAGTAATTCAAGATTAATCAAATTATTAATACAAATTTGTTAAAAACACAATCCTTATAGAAACTACAATATAATAAATATATAATATATGTTTTACTACACAAGTTAAAATGAATTTTTGCATTTTGAACATCTAAATATGATCTTGTTCATCTTAAGTGCACTTCTTGTGCGTACCCTGCACCAAGCTTGTACTAAGAAACTAAAATCAAACATGAAGAAGAATAAAATGAATGCGAAATTTTTTCATAATAATATTCATGTGCATCAATTTCAAGTCTTCTTTAACATTTAATTTTTTTCAGTTTATAAATATAATATCATATTATTGCATGCTTATATTTTTCTTTTGTACAATTTTTTAAAGTACATTCATCGGTATAAACTGTGTTATACATATATATATATATACTTAATACAAAATCAAGACAATCTATGTACATACGTGGGTTAAGCAAATAGAATTAATTTCTTTTTTTTCTCAATTCGTCCTTTTAACTACCAATCAATTTTTTTTTCTCCATATACTTCAGAAGTTATATCATAGTTATTGATTCCATTACGTTCTGATCGGAATGGTCGAAACATTTTATTCCGATCATGAAAACGAAATGTTTTGGCATTCATTTGGTTTCGTTTATCGGCCGTTTCGGTTCGGAACGATGGAAATGATACAGAAATGGCCAAAACTCCCAAGATGGCCTGAATGGCTTGAAAAAATATCTAGTGTAAATTTTCTTTGTTGTTTCACACACACACACACACATACACATATGTATATTTAGATGAAAGGTTGAAAGTATTATAATAAAGTACACATAACTGATCATTTGGGCTATTTTTTTTATTTTCTTTCATTCGAATTAAGTGTAGTCTTAAATCGAAAGACCAAATTTTTACTACACAAGTTAAAATGGAAATTTGCATTTTGGACACCTAAATATGACCTTGTTTATCTTAAGTGCACTTGTGGTGCATACCCTGCACCAAGCTTGCACAAGTGACTAAATCAAACATATTTATATGCATCAATTTCAAGTCTTATTTAACCTTTAATCATTTTCAGTTTATAAATATAATATCATATTTTTGCATGTTTATATTTTTCTTTTGTACAATTTTTTAAAGTACATTCATCGGTGTAAATTGTGTTATACATACATATATATATACTTAATACAAAATCATTACATTCTATAATGTACATAAGTGGCTTAAGAAAATAGAATTCATTTCTCTTTTTTCTCAGTTCCTCCTTTTAACTACCAAACAATTTTTTACCTTTTTTTTTTTTTTGTTATGCTTTTGTATTGTTCTTTATATACTTATGAAATTATATCATAGTTATTGACTCCATTACGTTCCGATTAGAATGGACAAAACATTTTATTCCGGTCATGAAAACGAAACACTTTGGCATTCATTCTATTTCGACTAATTTCTCGACCGTCCCGGTCCGAAACGACAGAATTGACATCGAAACTCCCGAGATGGCCGGAATGGCTTAAAAAATATTTTTACTAATTTTTCTTTGTTATTACACACACACATACATACATACGTGTATTTAAATGAAATGTTGAATATATTATAATAAACTACACATTACTGACCATTTGAGCTATTCTTTTCACTTTCTTTCTTTCGAATTGTTGTCTTAAAACTAAAGACCAAAAATGTTAATGTTAATTCAACAAACCTTAAAAATAAACATATGATCTTAAAAAAAATATTATATAATATGTAAATCACGTTGTAGGGTTCTACGTTTCTTTTCTTTGGTGTTCATCCAAGCACGTAAAGAACTCCACTATAAAAACTTCACACACTTTAGCCAAAACTGTCGGTGTATTAGCACTGATCATCTGACACATTAGTTTTCAAGGAAAAATTTACAAATGTGAAAACATCAATTAAATGAGTGTGTATATATATATGGGGTAGTCAAAATTTTATGTATAGATTTTTAACTACTAAAATACGAGATTTGCCAACTTTATTTGTTAGAAATTTTGTTTAATATACTATTTTTGTCAAAGTAATTCAACATTAATCAAATTATCAATACAAATTTGTTAAAAACACATTCCTCATAGAAACTACAATATAATTAATATATAATATATGTTTTACTATATAAGCTAAAATGGAAATTTGCATTTTAGACATCTAAATATGACCTTGTTCATCTTAAGTGCACTTTTGGTGCGTACCCTGCAGCAAGCTTGCACAAGAGACTAAAATCAAACATGAAGAAGAATAAAATGAATGTGAAATTTTTTCATGATAATATTCATGTGCATCAAATTCAAGTCTTCTTTAACCTTTAATCTTTTTCAGTTTATAATATAATATCATATTTATGCATGTTTCTGTTTTTCTTTTGTACAGTTTTCTAAAGTACATTCATCAGTATAAATTGTGTTATACACACCACATACATATATACACTTAATACGAAATCATGACAGTCTATTTACATATATGGGTTAAACAAATAGATTTTTTTCTCTTTTTCCTCAATTCCTCATTTTAACTGCCAATCAATTTTTTCCTTTTTTTTTTCTTTTTGTTTTTGTACTGTTCTCCGTATAATTAAGAATTTATAACATAGTTATTGATACCATTACGTTTCGGTCGGAATGATCGAAATATTTTATTCCGATAATGAAAACGATTTGCTTTGGCATTCATTTCGTTTCTGCCAATTTCTCGACCTTTTCTGTTCGGAACGGCCAAAATGACTGAAATGACTGAGATGGTCGGGATGGCTTGAAAAAATATTTTGTGTGATTTTTCTTTGTTATTTCTCACACACACACACATATACATATACATATGTGTATTTAAATGAAAGGTTGAAAGTATTATATAATAAACTACACATAAAACTATTTGTTTGATTTTCTTTTGTTCGAATTAAGTGTAGTTTTAAATCTAAAGACCTAAATTATTAATGTTAATTGAACAAAACTTACAAATAAACATATGATTTGAAAAAAATTATATAATATTTAATTAACATATATATATATATATATATATATATATATATATTTGGGCAAAACCATCATCATGGAACTAACATATTAAATTCTAGCAATATGCTAAAGTATTTTTAGACATATTCTTGTGTAAAAGTGTGTGTATATATATATATATTGCGAAATTGAACGATGAAATGCTCTGATATCGAAATATTTCGTTCCAATTGCAAATTCGAAATGACCGCCAGAACGTATTAATGACTTTGAGTTATATAACGTTTTCATCTCAATTCTAATTTTTTTTTTTTAAATAATATCAAATTAGTCATATTTTCATTATCTTCAATTTGACATCAATTATGCATATATGTAATTAAATTTTAATTTTTGAAGTATTAAACTATATTTAAGAATTATTATTATCATATATTTTGAATTTTAATTTTTTTTTATTTAAATAAAAAAATTAGATAATTTTCCAAACAATTGAAGGACTAAAATCACTTAGATATTAATAGACTAATTAACTGAAACATGTCGATTTTTTACTTTCAAATTAAACTATCCCATACACCACAAGGGTGAAAATCTAGCGCCTAGAGAAATGGAGCAGAGGTGGGAGGAGATACCTTAGCCTTGTTGTCGGACTTCATGACTTTCTTTATCCGAACCAATGGCAGTGGGTATTGACTACGAACATCAAAAAGAACAATGGAGCATACACACTAATAAGATGCACGTATTTCGCACGTGGAGTTTATGATTTTACAAAAAACAAATTTATTATTTTATAATTTAAGTAAACAAAGTGAAAATAATTGACAATGCATTTTAAAATTTATACTTAAAGAAAAAACGTTAAAATATAATATAATTAGTACATAAAATCTTGTGCAAAGTGTGTGCATGTCTTGAACTATTTCTCATTTTAAGTAGCAAGTCTAAAATAAACTATATATACACTATTGGAGACGAAGTTGGAGAGCTCAAGTGACAGAGCATCCACTACCTATATCTTTGGTCTTGGGTTCGAGTCAAGTTGGGTGGGAAGGGAAGGGAAGGGTTTTGAAAAATAATATATATACACACACACTATTGGAAGGAGATACAAAAATTACCAGTTGAATCTTTATCGTATATTTCCATCTGTCTTTCTCTCTAGAAATCTTGTATGTTTTGGTCTAATTCATTCACAATATCTGAATTTTCCATCTCTTCCATCTGTCCACATAAATGTAAGTTTATGAATTATGATGTTTATTGATAAAAAAAAAAAATAAGTAAAATAAAAATACATAATTATTTTTTTCTTAGGTAAACCTAATCAAAGGAGTACTTTGAATGAACATGAAACAAATACAACCGTCGTTTTTAGATGTCCTTTTAAACTAGGATAAAAAAATTAAGAGGTATAGAAAACGGACTTATAAGCCATGTATCTATAATTTTTCTCTCCTCAAATCCCTTATTTTTTTCCCATTTCCTATATACTATTGTCATCTATTTCCACTATTTTATAAATTCGAAGGTTAGATAATTAGAGAATTTTTAGAAATAATTATAGTGGTAGCATTAGAAAATGTGAAAAAAAAATAAACTATATCTATTTATAAACAAAACAGAAAACGTAAAAATACATCTAGAGAAAACGGCACTACAAGAAAATTTATCTTTTAAGATAACAAAAAGTGGTCTCAAATAATAATGAGTATTTCATAATTTTATTATTAGAGATAACATGAGGCCATTAATTTGACGTCAACAACTCGGTCTCAAATATATATTTGAGACTGACAAAAATTATCTCAAATGCGTCTCAATTATTTGTTGCAACAACTAGTTGTTTCTAAAGTAGTTTGAAAATAGTCTCAGATAACTTGTGGTTAGTTTTATGACCACAATTATTATCTTAAAAAATATATCAAAAAAGACATCACTTTGAACTATTTTGATGTTGTAATTTCAGAATGGTGTTTGGTAAAAGACATTTATTTGTATTTGGACTTAATATATTGCACATAAAATCTATATTAAGTTTTGTATATTATTTTTCCACTCTCAAAAAAAGTTTTGTCTATTATTTGATATCTTCAAAACTAATAAATTGAGTTTATTGATGATATTCACTTATTAAAAAGTAAAATTGATAAATATATATGCGTAGAATATAATTATATATATTAATATTGGAAAATCTGGGAGCAATTAAGACCTTGGTTAGCAAAGGCCAAACTCTTTTTTGCATTGAGAAATGGTCTAGAACCCATAAACTCTAGGTTAATTACAAGCTAAAAATGATGTTATCGAATTAAAAATTTTTGGTATAAAAATCAATTTAATCAAGTATCAAAAAGTGTTCTTCTTTTCTTTAGGTAATAGAAAATTACGTGACAAAGTTTATTTGGTCCTGGATTCGAGTTATCTTGGAGGAAAGGGAGGATTTCTAATTTGTTCTTAGATTAGGAGAAAGAAAATTTAAAAAAGCCGAACCTTAGAGGGAAGGGGGACTTTTTTTTTTTTTTTTCTTTTCTTAGTTTTGGAGAAAGAAAATATAAAAAGGTAATAGAAAATTACGAGAATTAATCATATGTGCCACAAGGAGGGAAGATAGTGGGCTCCGCTGCTTGTGTGACATGCCATATAAATGGTAGGCCTATAAATAGTGTCTACTGATGAACATAAGATCAATTTCGTAAAAAATTGTGGTTCGATCCACTATTTAATTGAATCCCGATTCGCAAACAAGAGAATTAGAATTACTCTAATATTCACAATGGACATATGTTTATTTGTCAATTGTTGATTTGTGAAGATTTAATTTCTCAACTTTGAATACGATAATCTACTTCTTGTTATAAAATTTTAGCAAATTGTTGATGGACCCTTTACAATGTACCCACGGTAAGTAGAAAAACGAGATTGAGAACATATAACTAGAGCAAAGATCTTGCTTATCATAAAGGCTTCACCACTCTAGTACCTTAAAGGACATGATCCGATATATCAAAACTTTTAGTACGGTATCAAAATGTGTTTTCTCACATCGATATTTTTGGTATGACTTAAAATTTCAGTATAACATACTATCCATCCTAGGCAAAAGAAGTTCTGAATTTTCTATTTTTTCCAAGTTTTTTATTGTTACTTATCTGTTGTTTGTATTAAGGACATTTTAGTTTTTTATTATAGTATTTTAATTACTTAAATTAGTGTGGTGCGCTTCAAACAATCCGCCTAAAAAAATTTCTCCATAAATTAAAATGACCCTATATATAAAAAAAAAAAAAAAACAACTAAAAACAATAAATAAAATTATCTTCCAAATAATATTAAAACTTAATAAAATAATAAAAATAATAATACAAAATACATCACCTTAAAAAATCAAGAGAGCCTAATTCCAAAACTTAATAGGATGATACTATCAAAAATTTATATTAAAATGTCTATCCTTAGGACTTGAGTCATATTTATGTACACTAATTTGTAATACATAAAATATAAATATTGTATCAAATACACAATAATAAAATAAAATATGAGTGATAAAGATGAAAGAGTCGACCTTGCCCCTATCCCCAACCAACCCTAGGGTTTATTGGATCTAGTCAAAATGTCTTATTCTCAGAATTTTGAGCAAAAAAGGAAGGATCAATAGGAGTTAAACAGGTCCAGTTACAGGTTCGAGGATCAGTTTGAAACTGATAATTACAAATATTTCCTTGACTAGTAACGACCCACCAACCGGAATCCGATACGGTTAGGTAACAGGTTGGCCCATTAATCCTTTTCCAACCCGTATTAGAGTAAGAAAATAAATCATCAATTTCTGTTTTTCAATAAAAAAATATAAAATGATTGTTATAAACCCTAAAAATAATTGTCACCATATATAGTACGTTAAAATTCCAAATTGCATTTAACACATCACAAATTATATACTCATGCCCTGAAAGATTAAAATAGACAAAGTAGACAGTACAACTACAAGCGAGCAAAACAAAGTACACATTACACATATCCAACAAACAAGTTTGGAATTTAAAAAAAATAAAAAATTATAATTATAAATACCAATCTATCACAAAAAAATATTACAAATATGTCTAACTTTATAAATACTCTGTTTTTTTATTTTATTTTATTTTTTTAAAAAAAAGGATGAGGGCTGACCCGACTTGTTTTGTTACGAGTCATTCGAGTTTGCCCGTTCCTGCCCCGAATTGTCTAGGTTCAACCCTAATCTTCAATTTTTGGGATCAGTTGTGTCATATTGTTTATGTTGTATTGAAAATTGACACATTTAATAATTCTCATTGAAAGACCCCTTCTGACATCTCTAATCTTTGAGCTAATTGCTTCACGCCAAAAGACACAAATATTAATATAAATGTCTAATTCGTACCATACAATCTTGTGGATTAAAAACTTAGATCCACAAAGTTTGAGCTTGTTTCTTCATAAAATCATTACTTTAATCAAATGAATACAAAAGTTTAACATCAAAACTTAATTTATTTTACACCATAGATGGCATAAAATAAAATAAAAAATGAAAAAAAATGAAAAAATGAAAAAAAATGAAAACATAAAAACCCTAGTTTCCAGATCTGTATTAGAAAAGATCAGTTAAGAGTGTACCTCCTGGTCACCAAGTAACATCGACATAAAACTTTGCATTTGCCGGGGTTGTCTAGCAGCAAATGATTCTGGTGTTGAATGATTGAAATCCATTGCGTTTTCTCTCTCGATTGTTGTGCTTTTCGAATAGAGAACAGTTAATCTAAGCAACTAAATCTAAAGCTTACTGGAGCATTTTGGAAAAAGAGCGGCCAAATTCAAAGCTTAATACTGATATTTTCAAAATATAGCAACAAAAATTAGGGTTTGTAAATACTGCGTAAGATCGACGCTACGTCGATTTCTCTATCATAAATGCGATTTCTTTTTTTTATTTAAATATTGTATGAATATTATACCATTTTATATATGTATTAAATACCATTCAAATCATTTAGACAATATGTTATGAAGGAAGAATGACATTAAGGGTGTCATTATCTTTACATTCATGTTTTCTTATATGGTAGCATATATATATAATAATTTGTAGTGAAATCATCCACACCTAATCCCAAGTAAATTCATTTACACAAATATATTTATTTAATTTTTATTTCCCGTTCAAATCAATTTTAATAATCTAACCTACAATAAATATACAAATTTAACCAATATATTCAGCAAATAGAAAATTGCAATTTCTGAATTTAATATCTTATATTAAAATATGTAATATGTCTGTCAAATTAATGATATTAAAAAAATTATTAATTACATATATTAGGTCAGAAACAGACATGATTCGGGAAAGGTTGTTCGCATTTTAAGATCAAGAATTGGAACTCATTTTGGTGATATCCCCCTTAATATAAAACACGAACAGTCTAAGAACTCATGTTTGCATGAGGTTAATTCGTGTAAATAAATTTAAAAATAAAATTAAAATAAAATTTATTCATATGCTTTAACTGTTGCACACTTGTCTTTTTGTTATTTTTTTTTTCTCTTTATCTTTTCATTTCGATATATAAAGTCTCATAACCTTTCTGTCTCAACGCTCTTTTTTATGACAGATATATCAAATTAATACACATTCAACGATCGTTGATTTAACATCAATGATGCAAATTGATATATATATATATATATATATATATATATATAGTTAAAATAGTAATCCTGATCTATATTAGAAAAGATTATTAGTTAAAAGAGTACCTCTTGGTTTCCCATATCGACATAAAATTGTGCATTTGCAGGGGTTTGTCTGGTAGCAAATGATTTTGGTGTTGAATGATTGATATCCATTACATTTTTTTCCTTTTTTTTTTATATATTTTTTTTGCGTTTTGAAATAGAGAATAGTTAATTTGAGCGACTAAATTAGAGCTTACTAGTACGATTTGGAAAAGAATGACCATATATAGAGCTTTCAGCGGCGTTTCGAAATAGAGCGATCAAATTTAGGGCTTATGAACACTATATAAGATTGACGATACCTAGATTTCTCTATCATAATTGCGGTTTATTTTCTGTTTAAATATTATTAATTTTATCACGTATATATATATATATATATGTGAATACTATTCCATTCACGCAGTAAATATCATTCAAAATTTTTAGAGAATATGGTGTGAAGGAAGAATGACCATTAAGGGTGTCATTATCTTTATATTTATGTTTCCTTACATGGTAGGATATATATATATATATATATATATATATATATATATATATATATATATAAAAGAATATGCATAATTTATAACAACTAAATGTATTTACAAAATTATATAATTATTTCATTTTTATTTCCAGCCCAAACCAATTTTAATAATCTAATCAATAACAAATGAATAAATTTAAGGTAATTGGTTGTAGCTCAACTTGTAGAGCGTCTTGTAACCTTGCAACTGACCAGGGATCAATTCCCCAACCAACCTCATCCCAACCAAACATTGTACATAGAAAGAAAAAACACAAATTTAACCAATATATTCAACAAACAAACAATTGATTTTTTTTGAATTTAATATCTTATTTCAAAATATGCAATATGTCTATCAAATTATACATTGTGAAAAATAATTAATTGAAAATTCAATTTTGGCAATTTTTTTCTAAAAACAAGTGGTTGTTTAAGTAAAGCACAAAAGTAAAGAGAATAAGATAGAATAAGGAAATAAGCATGAAAGCGGTATATTATTATTGTCACACCCACCCTTGTAAAAATTTCTTTTATACTAATTTTTAATCTTACAAAACCTGTATATATTTTTTTTTTTTCAAAATTAACGATTTAGAATACTTCTTCAAGACCCAAATTTCACCTACATATATTGACATAGGTTCAGGTCGAGTACCAAGGTGTCACACTCCATTCAACGCCATATTTACAAAAATATACATATTAAAGTTCCTTAGTTTGGACATTTTCAAAAAGATTATTAAAACACTAGCAAAAACATAGTGAGTCCAAGGTTTAGCCCCACAGATCGTCATTCATATACACGGGACTTCAAAACTTGCAAAAGCTCCAGCAGCATGCCAGATCAGCTCACGAACTCATGCGTAGTCAAACTCACCTACAATGCAAGAACTATGTGAGCTACAGCTCAGTAAGCAGAAATCATGCATGACCAATGCGTGAATGATGAGTTGCATTTCACAAAGCCATTGTTTTCAACTCTTTTTCAAAGAAATCATATTTGATGGGAATTGGCTCTCGTCACTGACACAAACCTCCCAAAAATAACACTCATTGGCCACACTCGTGACTACCAAGGGTCCCTCCTTCCCCCTTATAGTCCACCCGAGATATCAGTGATGGTTGGTACGACCAAGCGGCTATCCTCCCGAGACTACCAGGGGTCCGCCTCCTGCCTGCCCCCCTGCAGTCCACCGGGAAGTCTACCTCTTCCCGTACCCCTCATCACAAAGGTGCTGAAGTGGGAACCTCTTCCGCGTGCACGCCTGTCACCGGAAGCATCCCGAGAGACACCATATATAATATATAACTCTGAATGTGCTAGTGGTGACCAATCCCAAAACATTATCAACTTATGAAATTATGCTATTTTGACTTCTTATATGTACACATGTAATTCTTGTAGATGCCAATGCTCATGATTGATGCACATCAGTTTGTTTTTTTTTTTAGCAACAGAAAAATACACTTTATACAAATATATACAACAACACATACAACAATCAATTATCACAAATAATAAACACAAATACTGTGTTCAAGCATTGTAGTTGGAGATGGATTTCTACTTACCTCTCCTCCGGAGTAGCTTTTGAAATTTCCTATTCCACAATGGTAATCAATCTACGACAATTTTAAATCGAATTAATACACAATTTATCAAATTCCAGGTTATTAAGTACTTTTAATTCGAAATTTCCAGTTTCGTCGCATTTTAGTAATAAGACTCTAACTATTTCTACAAAATTGATATTTATATGATTCAAGTTGGGTTATAAAGCTAACACATAAGGCTACAACTTTCATGTTTTGAACTTTTCCAAATTCATATCGCACAGCAGTCGAAATCAACTAAAAAGTGGATGTCCATTTCAAAAATCTGGACAGGTTTAACATTCACTTTCCTAACTATCTTAAAACTTCATTACAATATTAAACACATACCTTGTAGATATAACCCTGGGTGTCACAACTTTGAGTAAATATATGTATGCCTTAAATATATGTATGCCTTAAATATATGTATGCCAACGTTGGCATATAAATAATGATGAGATTCATGCATAATTCAATTCTTCTGCTCTCTTGCTAATGATGGAACTTAGATAATCTTATCTAGTTTGCCGACTTAGTTTGGCGGTGAATTTTTTATTATTATTATTATTATTATTATTGTTGTTGTTGTTGTTGTTGTTGTTGTTATTATTGTTCCGATAATAAAACCCCTTTACATAATTAACACCTCCACGTACTTCCTAATGTTCCATATTATTAAATTTGTCACGTGTAGTCTTAAATTTTAAAGCATGTCCCAATATTTTGGACTAGGGGGTTCTTGACTACTAAATTAAACATCTCCAAATTAGTCGCAAAATATGAAATAACGCAATAAATATAACAAATTAATTACTATAAAACTAGCACGCAAATGGAACATAAAAATATGGAATGCATGAAATGCAAAAATTATATTGGCCAGTGAGTTGTGAGAGGCACGGGTATTACAATTATTTCACAGGAGATCCCTTTATATAGGTATACAAACTAGGGTTTATATAGGTCTCATCTAAATACGCACATTCACATATAAATGCATATTTAATTGTGTAAATATATGCTAAATAATAAGGTATAGATCTTCAAATATAACATCTAGGCATTAAAATTATGCAAAACTTATTAAGCGATGTTTACATTACAAAAATCAACACAAAATAGTTTTTGTAAATACATAAAATTATTTCCAATTATTTATTCCAGCAACAAAAAACGAATAACTTGTCTTTTCAACCAAAGAAAGTTTCTCTGTTTTCTTCCCCAAGATAATATGTTTCCCTCTTACTATTTGCCTAATTTGCACTCTTTCATTGGAAAAATTTCTGAAAAATAACATTTGAAAATGAGGAACTTCAAAGAATACATTAGATAAGATTCTCTATTCTAAATTATATTTCATCACGTATTAAAGAATAATCACCACATATCATGTGTTAATTAATAATGTGTTAGCTGGTGGTAGCTATGGAGGATACCTATTGTCAGACTCTTCTTGCATTTCTTGAGTGATTTTGGTGAAGAAAGACTATTGGAAGAAAAAACAAGCAAAATCATCCCATAGAAAAAATTAATGAGAGAAAGTTAAAATAATATATTTTTTTTTATTTTTAGTATAATTGTAGTCGCCTTGTAACTAAAGTATATATATTTTAATTTAATTCTTTTTTAGAGCTCAATTCCTGTTTAGTATAGTTATAACTCTCGTTAACATATTTGCACTTCTTATACGTGTGACACATGCAACATGATTCATGGTAATCGTAACACATGCTTCGCGAGATATGGCAATTCTGACACGTGGTGTGCCACGATTATTTTGCCACAAAATGTATTTTGGCACGATAATATTGTCATTAGAACTATTGAATTTGCTACAATAATAGCATACCATGAAATAAAAATTTCTTGACATGCATACCTACCATGAAATTACTATCTGCCACGCACGACTATGAAATTATTATTGAACGAAATTATTTTCACAAAATAATATCTGACACGAATTTACTATCTTCTACAAATATGAAATTATTTTGCATCGAAGTTAATTTGACACACACAAAAAAAAGGAAAAAATAATGTTAATTGACGGTGAAGAATAAGAAGAGGGTGCACTCATCTTCACATAATTTTTATTACTAATTTAAATTCACTAAAATTATAACATGTTTTATAACGAAGTTAGAATTAAAATAGAAGATACATAAAATGTTATTTTGACCCGACCCTTTTCACAAAATTAATTTGTTTTTGCAGGCATGCTTCAATAATTGAATACATGTAACATGTATGAGCTTTAAATAAATACACACACACACATATATAAACTAAAAATGAAAGAATAAACTGTGATATATTTTTAATATATATAATATATATGACTTACACGATATTGGTGGAAGTTGCGTTATGTGGGCGAGAGAGCTGATGAATGAGAAGGGGAACGAGTGGGATGTCGATCGGGTTAAGGAACAATTTACACAGCAAGACACCGATATTATCTTGCATACTCCCATCAGTAGTACAGGTAACCGTGATAGACTGGTATGGCATCCTACATACGAAAATGTGGAAGAACTTGTGGACGCTAGATCTGAAAAACAAGATATAACACTTTCTTTGGAAATGTCTTCAATGTATTCTTCCTACTAACAGTGTTTTAATTAATAAAGGAGTACATGTCGACCCAATTTGTGGTTCTTGTGGTCAAAGTGTGGAAACACAAAGTCATCTCTTTCTTACATGTGTTCGAGTCGGGAGATGCTGGAAGTTAGCACCAGTTCAGTGGA
Source organism: Ajuga chamaepitys (assembly GCA_958295605.1). Lineage (NCBI taxonomy): Eukaryota > Viridiplantae > Streptophyta > Magnoliopsida > Lamiales > Lamiaceae > Ajuga > Ajuga chamaepitys. The sequence goes on from OY282503.1 coordinate 2,851,824, forward strand.
GGAAGCTACCTAGGGATGATTCTTTGTTTGAAGTTTGGTTTAAGGAGCTTTGATTTCGTGTTAACTTCTTTGGTCAATTTGGAAAACAAGGAACTCCTGGAAATTTCAGAAAGTGTGGATAATTGAGAATGATACAGTTGAAAGGTCAACAAATGAGTGGATGGAGTGGATATCAAGACATAATTATCAACCTTCAGTGTCAACGAAAGGTCCGGGTACTCAGCAACCTATTATTACTAATCCGAGTATAAGTTTTGTAGGATGTTTATCCATTTACAGCAGTTCACATTATAGAAGGGAAGGTAGAGGTGGGATTGGAGTTGTTGTTTGGGATGGTTGTGATCGTTTCGCCAAAGCTTGGGCTGTACTGAGGACCAACTTTCAAAAGGCGGATGGACTATCCCTCAATGTCGTTCGTCTTGCTATGATTCAAGCTTATAAGTATGGGTGGAAGAAAGTTTGTTTCAAGATTGATGATAAGGATATGATTAAGAGATTGAGCATTAACCAAAGTTTCAGAGCTCAAATCATGACCATAGCCGAGGATAATTGAAACTTAAGTTTGTTCATATCTCCTTTTGTTTTGCTGAAAGTAAGGATATTAGTTTAGCTTCTTATCTTGCAATTGTTGCATGTGGGTTACCTTCCTTGAAGGAATGGGTTATCCAACCCCTCATTAGATAGTTTTGTTTTCTGTCTAATAGGGATGTTTCACAGCCAGTGGGTTGTCCTCTGTAAATATTTTATTTTGGTGAGTATCTATAAAAGCCTATCGTTTCAGAGAGAGAAAAAAAAAAAAAAAAAAAAAAAAAAAAAAGAGAGACTTGCCACCGGATGGATATGACTTGGCACCGGATGGCCTTCTTGTTCTGCCTCCTAAAATCACTGAAGTTTTTATTTACGTAAGAGACATCATAAATTAGTTTAAAGAAAATTTCTCTTATATATATTCTTTGAGTTAATATTACCAGCAATGTAAATAGAAAGGTTAAAAAGTTGAAACTTTTATAATACCTATAATATTCCAATCAAGATCTTCTTTTTCCAATAATGCAACAAGAACATAGCAGCTGCATCATTAGATTACACACGTATAATATAACATGAATGATACATTAGTAGTGATTATGTGCATTCAATGTGCAATTGTTGCATGAAATGTTACAACATTAAAGTGATTAATAATATACGGGGGATATGTACGTAATTTTTTATTCATTTGTTTTATCCAAGCTTGGTTTTATTTCCAAATATTTATACTCAAGAAGATATCTGGAAAAACAAAAGAGAAAAAAAAAAAAAAAAACCCCACGAAATACTTTACATTAGAGAGCATATAAAAAACACATAATAATAAAATACCCACAAATGTCTATAAATGATCATAAAAGAATAATTTATATCTGTTAATTTCTTTTAAAAAAATATTGTAGCAAAAGTTATCAATTCTAAAAGACAAATATTTTCATGACCAAAAGAACTTAAAAACCTGTGCACTACACGTGCCACTTATGTAGTGTAAGGAATAAGAAAAGTAGAAGAAAGATAACCTGATAAATTTCTATAGGAACAATATCCTTGAGGAAGAGTAGTCTATCATCACTCCTTATTGCATTGACGACATCATCATGTTGTAGGGTTCTACGTTTGTTTTCTTTGGTGTTCACACTACTAGAAATAAGGCTTTTTGCCACTACAAAATGTAGTTACAAAATAGGAAGAGTAGTTACAAAAATATTTTTAGTAACTACAAATCTAAAGTAGTTACTATAGGGTAGTCACTTATAATAAGATGCAAAAAGTTTTTTTGTAACTACTTTGTAGTTACTAATGTATTTGTAACTATTTTTTGCAACTACTTTGTAGTTACTAATGTATTTGTAACTACAAGTAGTTGTAAAAGAGCTTGGCATATTGTAGCAAATTTGATTAAAATTGTATGAAATGTTTTATGTAACTACTAATAGTTACAAAAGGGTTACTTTTAGTAACCACTCTTGTAGTTACAAAAAGCTAGCGGCAAATACCCTTTTTTCTTGTAGTGTCATCCAAGCACGTAAAATTAACTCCATTATAAGAACTTCATAAGCTTTAGCCAAAACCATTGGTGTATCAGTACTGATCATCTGATATATTATTTTCCAAAAACAAATATGTTATAACCATGGCATTTTCCAACTTTATATGTTAGGAATTTTATTTAATATTTTCATTTTTTCTGAAAGTAATTCAAGATTAACCAAGTTGCCATTTCAAATTTGTTGCAAGTATATTCCCACTAGAAACTACATAATACACGGTTTATTACACAAGGTAAAATGAAAAAATTGCATTTTGGACCTCTAAATAAGAACTTGTTCATCTTAAGTGCACTTTTGGTGCATGCCCTGCACCCAAGTTGCACAGGAGACTAACTTAATGCTCAAGTACGAGATAATTAAACATGAAGAAGAATAAAACAAATGTGACATTTTTACATAATAATATCATGTGCATCAATTTCAAGTCTTATTTAACCTTTAATCGTTTTTAGTTTATAAAATATATTTATCATATTATTGCATGTTTATATTTTTCTTTTGTACAATTTTTAAAAGTTCATTCATCGCTATAAATTGTGTTATATATATATATATATATATATATATATATATATATATATATATATATATATATATCCACTTTGTATAAAATCAGGATATCATATGTACATGCGTCTGCCTTTGACTTTTCTGCATTATAAATTTATTATTCAAAATATATAAAGGATCTCCAATTATCTAATTTGATCCGAACCGAATCGAATTGAACCGTTCCAAAAGATCCGAACTTCTGAATAGAACTGTCCCGAAAAAAATAAATAACCGCACCGTACCGTCCTGATTTTTGGGATCTGTAATGGATATTCATTTTTTAAATAACCGAAGTTGGTATGAATCTGGATATTTTTAAATATACGATCCACACCGTACCGTGCACACTCCTAATTGTTATGGTGTTTACTGTTGTTGTTGTTGTTGTTGTTATTATTATTATTATTATTATTATTATTATTATTATTATTATTATTATTATTATTATTATTATTATTATTATTATTATTATTATTATTATTATTATTATTATTATTATTTTATTATTATTATTATTATTATAATATAAAATAATTTTTTTTTAAAAAAAAAAGAAAAACCAAAAGTCGCCTCTCCTGGAGGCATTTTTTATTAAGTAAAAAAAATAAAATAAAATGAATATCGCCCCTGACTATGAATAGTATCTGACATATTTTTGAAAGTCACATGTTGCACATGTGACTTCACTTAGTTTTTTAAAACCTCAAAATATACACTTACTTTTTTAATTATTAAATGAACAGTACCGTACTTAATTAATCTTTCCTAGTCGTCAAGACTCTAGTATTTTATTATCAAAATTTATATGGCAAGAAACACAGTGTGTGATATTATATATCCTTGACTAAATTGTGATAATTGTAAATTATCAACATTCTTTAAAACAATAGGGTGGAAATGAAAAAAGAAAGAGAAGCATTGAACTTATGCGTTAGGGGTGGGTGGGTGGCGTGCACCCCCTGTAATGCCGTTCCTTTATATTACGATATAAGGGTGTTTTGGTCATTTTATACAGGTTTCTGATTTATATGTGACTCATCTGTAGAGTTATTAGGACATTAATATCTCGAAATATGAGTAAAATATTGAAGGTGTGTTTGGATGAGATTTGGTGCTGCATCTCGCTTGATAAGCGGCGTGTTTTTCTTCAACTTTGTTGTCTTGTGCTTGATTGACCCTGAACTGGTTGTCATCCACTCCACCGAGTGGCATATGGGTCGGCCAAGGGACATACATTTTTCACATATATTCGTCCTTTCACCTCTTTTCTCGCTCGGTTTTTCTCCAAGCTTCATTCAAATTGATTTTTAACTTTAAACACATAATAATTCACTACCAAATAGCAAAGACATCACATTGTCACAAGATAATGAATTACAAAGAGAATACCCATTATACATGCTATTTATCAATATTATGTCATCTAATTAATCGAGCTAAAAAATGTATAAACTACGTTTATTAGAAACCAGGCTGCTCTGATGGCCTCCTTCCTTTCAAAACTTCAATTTTTTCTTCACATTTGCTTATACACTAGATCGGGGCAATGAGGAATGATGGAGTACTAATGATGTTGATAAGATTAATAAATTAATTCAATTACAAAAAAAAAAATATAATACTTCTATTCATTTCATTCTATTTTTAAACTTTTCTATCTCTACTTACACATAAAAAAAACATAAACTAATTATTGATAAACAATTATAGAAGTTAATTAATGACACGTGCACCCATATTGGGTGCTATTGGTATGTCTATGTTTGTCCGGTTGTTCTTTGTTGCATTCGAGAATGTACATCATTTGGTTTATTTACTATTTCAATACATATATTCACAAACATATCTATATATATTTGTGTAAATCTACAAAGAATGGAGCACGTAGTGTAGAATTTTAAGTGTAGACGAACACATTAAAATATACTATTATTTCGATTATAAGTGAGCATGGGAGAGTATCACCATTCATACATATTAAAAGAAAAAGAAACATGCGAATAAGAATTATTGCACAAAACTATATTAATCGATGTTTACATTATAAAAAATAACAGATAAATAGTTTATGTAAATAAATAAAGTTATTTCCAGTTATTTATTCCAATGAAAAGAACAAATGGCTTGTCTCCCTAACGAAAATATCCATTTCTTCCCCAACGGAATGTGATTCCCTCTTAAATTTCGCCTAATTTGCACTCTTTCACTGAAAAAGTTTCTGAAAACCAACATTAAAAAATGAGCGATTTCAAAGAACATACCAAATTCGATCATCTATTTCAAATTGTATTTCATCACGTATTTTAGAATAACAACCACACGTCATGTGTTAATTAACGGTTTTACTAAATATAAGTGGTATGTGGTGTTTATTCTGGAATACCAAATAGAATACAATTTAGAATAGATAATCTTATCTGGAAATATGTATATGTGTATATGTATGTGCGTGTGTGTGGTTAAATGATAAAATTGTTTATACCATAATGTCAAGGGAATGATTGTGTCCATTAGCCGGTGGTAGTTGTGGCGGATTCCTATCGTCAGACGCCTTTTGCATTTCTTGAGTGATTTTAGTGAAGAAAGACTATGGGAAGAAAGAAACAACCCAAAATCAGCCCAGAGAAAATTATGAGAAAAAGTCAAACTAGCATTCTTTTTGTAATTTTTAATAGAGTTAACTTTAGTATAATTTTGATTATTCTTTAGTGTAACTGCCCTTCTTTTAATATATTTGTACTTCTTATACATAGGACATATGTGCCACGATTCGTGGCAATCCTAGCACATGTGCCCTGATATTGACTTGTCACGGACACTTATTTTGTCACGAAATGTAGTTTGCCAGAATGTGTGTTTGCATCAAAATGTATAATGGCCCGAAAATATTGTAATTAGACTATTTAATTTGCCACAATAATAGCATACCACGAATCAAAATTTCTAGACTTGCATATCCAACAAGAAATTATTAACCGCCATATCTATAAAAGTATTATTCAACAAAATTATGGTTACGAAATACAGTAGTTATTACCACAAATAAAATTAAGTTGACATAAAAGAACAACAATAAAATTAATATCATGTTAATAAAAATATTAAAACAGAGATGAATTAGACTGAAGAAATTTCCTATTAGTGAGAGAAGGTTTGACTAATTTATTCATTCACTCAACATAAAATTATAACATTTTTGTAGAGGAGTTAGAACTAAAATAAAAGACACAAAAAATGCTTTTTCATCTATTTTCAAAAAATTAGTTGTATTTTTTTTTTGGCATGCTTCAATAATTGAATACATGTAAAATGTTGGGCATTATATATATATGAAAACGAAAGAACAAAATGTGATATATTTTCAATAAATATAAGCTATATATATGACTTACAGGATAATCATCTGCTGCAACTTGACGATCTTCTGGTTCAGCCTCCTAAAATCATCAATGTTTTTATGTACATGAGAGACATCATAAATTATTTAAAAATATTTCTCATATATAGAATTTAAGTTAATTTATGCAATTGATCGGCCAAGCTCTGCATATTAAGCAATGAGTTTGTTGGCATCATTGAAAACTTCATTATATCCATAATACTCAAATCAAGATCTTCTTCTTACAATGATGCAACATCACCATAGCGGTTGCATTATTAGATGAATACTATAATATGACATCACTAATATATCAGTACTGAGTATGTGTTATCTAATAGTGCAATTGTTGTAGGAGATTTTACAACATTAAAAGGAGTAAATTTTCAAAAAGCAACACCATTCCAACATAGAGTTCCTACGATACGATATTCTCTAGAACTTTGATTTCAGGTTTAGAAGAGTGTGCAAGGTTTGTGTACATTTTTCTTAATTTTGTTTCCATCCTCTCCGTTTTTCTTCTTTACTTCTTTTTTTTTTTTTTTTTCGTTCTTTTCATTTTTTGACTATGTATAAATGAAATATCATCACTTGCTGGTTGACCGGACTCCCATCGATGGCTTTATCAGAATTTGCATCAATAAACAAGGTTTGTGAATGAATACCAACTTCAAAAGTTTATGTTGTAATTGCAAAATTCATGGTTTTTTTAGCAATTAACCCTTATTTTTGCCAATAGTCGAAGAGGAGAGCGAATATAAGGAAAGATAACCTGGTGAATTTCCATAGGCACAATGTCCTTGAGGAAGATTAGTTGGTCATTGCTCCTAATGGCATTAGCAACATCATCACGTTGTAGGGTTCTACGTTTCTTTTCTTCCGTGTTCATCCAAGCACGTAAAGTTAACTCCATTATAAACACTTCACATGCTTTAGCTAAAATTACCGGTGTATTAGCACTGATCATCTGACACATTAGTTTCCAAAGAAAAATATTACAAATGTGAAAACATCAATTAAATAAGTATATACATACATATATATACATACATACATATATATATATATGGGGTTGTCAAAATTTTATGTATAGGTTTCTAACTACTAAATGCAACATTTGCCAACTTTTTTTGTCAGGAATTTTATTTAATATACTTTTTTTTTCAAAATAATTCAAGATCGAATTATCAATACAAATTTGTTAAAAACACATTTCTCATAGAAACTACAATAATAAACAAATAATATATTTATACGTTTTACTACACAAGCTAAAATGGAAATTTGCATTTTGAACATCTAAATATGACCCTGTTCATCATAAGTGCACTTTTGGTGCATACCATGCACCAAGCTTGCACAAGAAACTAAAATTAAACATGAAGAAGAATAAAATGAAGGTGAAATTTTTCATATGCATCAATTCAAGTCTTATTTAACCATTAATCTTTTTCAGTTTATAAATATAATATCATATTATTGCATGCATGTTTCTATTTTTCTTTTGTACAATTTTTTAAAGTTCATTCATCGGTATAAATTGTGTTATACATACATAATTATATATAATAAAAAATTATGACAGTCTAGGTACATACGTGGGCTAAGCAAATAGAATTCATTTCTCTTTTTTTTCAATTCTTCCTTTTTAACTGTCAGTCAATTTTATCTTTCTTAGTTTTTTTTTCTTTTTTCTTTTTTGCTTTTCTCCATATACTTAAGAAGTTATATCATAGGTATTGATTCCATTTCGTTCCGGTAGGAATGGCTGAAACATTCTATTCCGGTCATGAAAACGAAACATTTTGGCATTCATTCAGTTTCGACCAATTTCTCCGTCGTTTCGCTCCGGAGTAGCCGAACTCCCCAGATGGTCGTAATGGTTTAATAAAATATTTTTTTGTATAGTTTTCTTTTTGTTCTTTCACACATCACACACATATATGTGTGTTTGTGTGTTTTTAAATGAAAGGTTAAAAGTATTATAGTAAACTACACATAACTGATCATTTGAGCTATTTGTTTGGTTTTCTTTTGTTCGAATTTAGTATAGTCTTAAATCTAAAGACCAAAATTGTTAATGCTAATTGAACAAATTCCTTACAAATAACACATGTTCTGGAAAAAAAAAAATTATATAATATTTAATTAACATTTTAATTCTAGCAATATCCTAAAGTAGTTTTAGACATATGACATAATACATGTGTGTGTGTAAGTGTATATATTTGAAACAGATGACGAAATGCTCTGATACTAAAATATTTCGTTCCAGTAGCAAATCCAGAATAACCACTGGAACGGTATTAATGACTTTGAGTTACATAACATTGTCATCTCAACTCTGTTTTTATGAAAAAAATATCAAATTAATCATATTTTACATTATCTTCAATTTGACATCTATTATGCATATATGTAATTAAATTTTAATTTTTTAAGTGTAAAATATATTTTAAGGATTATTAGTTATGATATATTTTAAGGAATATTAATAACAATATATATTATATGTTTTACTACACAAGCTAAAATGAAAATTTGCATTTTGGACTATTAAATAATATCTAATCAACATATTAAGTTCTAGCAATATGCTAAAGTATTTTTAGACATATGACATAATACATATGTGTGTTGTTTGTTAAAGTGTATGTAATTAAAACGGAACGACGAGATACCTTAACCTTGTCGTCGGACTTCATGACTTTCTTTATCCGAACCAATGGCAATGGGTATTGACTACGAACATCTAAAAGAAACAATGGACATGCACTAGTAAGATGCACGTATTTCGCACGTGGAGTTTATGATTTTATAGAAAACATATAATTTAAGAAAATAAAGTGAAAATGATTGACAGTGCATTTTAAAATTTATACTTAAAGAGAAAACGTCAATATATACATAATTAGTACATAAAATCTTGTGCAAAGTTTGTGCATGTCTTGAGCAATTTCCAGTTTAAATAGCAAGTATAAAAGAAACTATATACATTATTGGAGATGAAGTTGGATAGCTTAAGTGACAGATCATTCACTACCTAGACCTTTGATCTTGAGTTCGAGTCACCTTAGGTGGGAAGGGGAGGATATATATATATATACATACACACACACTCACACACTATTGGAAGGAGATAAAAAATTACCAGTTACAGTTGAATCTTGATCGTATATTTCCATCTGTCTTTCTCTCCAGAAAGCTTGTATGTTTTGATCTAATTCATTCACAATATCTGAATTTTCCATCTCTTCTATCTGTCCACATAAATGTAAGTTAATGAATCATGATGTTTATTAATAGAAAAAAGAAGTAAAAAGAAAAACATAATTATTTTTTTCTTAGGTAAACCTAATCAAAGGAGTAGTTCGAATGAACAAAACAAATACGACCTCTGTTTTTAGATGTCTTTTTAAACTAGAATAAGAAAATTAAGAGATACATAAAATGGACAAATAATCCCTATATCTATAATTCGAAGGTTAGATAATTAGAGAATCTTTAGGGATAATTATATGGGTAGCATTAGAAAATGTGGAAAAAAAAAAAAAAAAAAACTCAAACTGTATCTATTTGTAAACAAAACCAGAAAACCTAAAAGTACATCTAGAGAAAATGGCACTACAAGAAAATTTATCGTATCAGATAACAAAAAGTGGTCTCAAATAATAATGAGTATTTTTTACAACTTTATCATTAGATTAACATGTAGTCACTAATTTGACGTCAACTAATATATTTGAGACTAACAAAAGTTATCTCAAATGTGTCTCAATTATTTTTTACAACAATTAGTTGTTTAAAAATAGTTTGAAAATAGTCTCAAATAACTTGTAAGGAGTTTTGTGATAATAAATTATCACAAATTATTAGTGACTATAACTATTATCTTAAAAAATCTATCGCAAAAGACATCACTTTGACCTATATATTGCTTGATATCTTAAAGCTAATAAATTGAGTTTATTGATGATGATTCACTTATTAAAAATTAAAATTAATAAATATATATGCGGTAGAAAATACAATTATATTTTGAAAAAACTAGGGGCAATTAATACCTTGGTTCGCAAAGATCAAACTCTTTTTTAGTGCATTGGGGAGTGAGTGTAGAACCCGTAAACTCTAGGTTACACGTTAAAAATGACGTTATCAAATTACAAAGTTCTTCGTATAAAAGTTATATAATTTATTTAAGTATTAATAAGTGTTTTTCTTTTCCTTAGGTAATATGAAATTACGAGACGAAGTTGGATAACTCAAGTGGCAAATCATTCACTACCTAAACCTTTGGTTTTGGGTTCGAGTCACCTTGGAGGAAAGAGATAGTTTTTCTTTTTTCGTTCTTAGATTAGATTAGGAGAAGGAAGATTTAAAAAGGTAATAGAATATTACGAGAATTAATCATATGCCCACAAATGGACACTAATTTATGTGTCCACTACTTATATGGCGCACTGCATAAGTAGCGGAATCCACCATCATTTAATTTTTGTGTGCTACAAGGAGGGAAGATAGTGGGTCTCGCTGCTTGTGTGGCATGCAATATAATTGGTGTACCTATAAATTATCTGATGAACATATGATCAATTTCGTAGAAAATTATGGTTCGGACCAGAATTTAATCGAATCCCGATTCACGAACAAGAGAATTAGAAATACTCTCATATTCACGATGGACATATGTTTATTTGTCAATTGTTGATGTGTGAAGATTTAATTTATCAACTTTGAATAAGATAATTTACCTCTTGTTATAAAATTTTCACATATTGTTGATAAACAGTTTACAATGTACCCACGATAAGTAGGAAAACGAAATTGAGAAGATATAACTGAGCAAAGATTTTGCTTATCATAAAGGCTTCACAACTCTTGATCTAAATTTAGCCTTAAAGGGCAAGGTCTGATATACCATGACTTTTAGTACGGTGTTAAAATGTATTCTCTCAAATCGATATTTTCGATATGGTATTTGGTATGACTTAAATTTTTCAGTATCCATACCATATGTTAGGCAGAAGAAGTTTTGAATTTTCTATTTTTCCAAGTTTCTTTTTATTATTTATCAATTATTCGTATTAAGAACATTTTAGTCTTTTATTATAGTATTTTAATTACTTAAAATAGTGAGGTGCGCTTCAAACAAGCCGCCTAAAAAGATTACTACATTAACTAAAATTACCCTATTTAAAAAAACAACTAAAAACAATTATAAAAAAAAAAAAGTCTCCTCCAAATAATATTAAAATTTAATAAAATAATAAATAATAATACAAAATACATCACCTTAAAAAATCAAGAGAGACTAATTCCAAAACTTAACAGGATGATAATTTTAGATATTAATTTATAATTTAAACTTTCAAAATTTATATTAAATTGTCCAATTTTAGGACTTGAGTCATATTTATGTACACTAATTTGTAATATATATATATAAAATAAAGATTATATCAAATACACAATAATAAAATAAAATATGGGTGATAAAGGTGAGAGAGTCGACCTAGCCCCTATCCCCAACCAACCCTAGGGTTTACTGGATGGAGTCAAAATGTCTTATAACAAAATTTTGAGCAAAAAAAAAAAAAAAAAAATCAATGGGAGTTAAACAAGTCTTATTACAGGTTTGTGCATCAGGTTGAAACTGATAGTTACAAATATTTCTCTGACTTGAAACGACCCACCAACTGAAATCCGATACGGTTAGGTAACCCGTTATTCCTTTTCCAACCCGTATTAAAGTAAGAAAACAAAGTCACCAATTTCTATTTTTCAATAAAAAATATAAAGTGATTGTTATAAACCCTAAAAAATAAAAGGTCACCATATATACTTGTTTAAAATTCCAAATGGCATTTAACGCATCACAAATCATATATTCATGCCCTAAAAGATTAAAATAGACAAAGTAGACAATACAACTACAATTCAACAAAACAAAATACACATTACACATATCCAACAAACAAGTTTGGAATTTGAAAAATAAAATTATAATTATAAATAACAATCTATCGCAAAAAAATATTACAAATATGTTTAAATTTATAAATAACCTGTTTTTAATTTTATTTTATTTTAAAAAATAACAGGGTGAGGGCTAACACGACTTTTTTTGTTACGAGTCATTCGGGTTTACCCGTTACTGACCCGAATTGTCTACGGTCAACCATAATTCTCAATTTTGAGATCAGTCGTGTCAGATTGTTTATGTTGTGTTGAAAATGGATACATATAATAATTCTCACTGAAAGGCTGACATCTCTAATCTTTGAGCTAATTGCTTGACGCTAAGAGACACAAATAATTATATAAATGTCTAATTCTAACCATACAATCTTGTGGATTAAAAACTTAGATCCACAAAGTTTGAGTTTGTTTCTTCATAAAATCATTACTTTAATCAAATGAATACAAAAGTTTCACATCAAAACTTAATTTATTTTTCACAATAGATGGCATAAAATAAAATAAAAATAATAAAAAATGAAAAAAAAAATGGAAACATTAAAACCCTAGCCTCCATATCTGTATTAGAAAAGATCAGGTACGAGTGTACCTCTTCGTCACCAAGTAACATCGACATATAACTTTGCATTTGCCGGGGTTGTTTAGCAACAAATAATTCTGGTGTTGAATGATTGAAATCCATTCCGTTTTTCTTTCGATTGTTGTGCTTTTCGAAATAGAGAATTCTGAGCGACTAAATTTAGAGATTACTGGTTGATTTTGAAATAAAGCGACCAAATATAAAGCTTAATACTGATATTTTCGAAATAGGCGACAAAGGTTTAGGATTTATATACACTGCGTAAGACTGACGCTACGTTGATTTCTCTACCATAAATGCGAATACTTTGCCATTTTATATTTGTAGTAAATATCATTCAAATCATTTAGACAATATGTTACGAAGGAAGAATGACATTAAAGGTGTCATTATCTTTACATTTATGTTTTCTTATTTGGTAGCATATATATATATTTATTTAATGTAAATTCATTGACACAAATATATATTTATTTAATAGTTCCCGTCCAAATCAATTTTAATAATCTAACCTACAATAAATACACAAATTTAACTAATATATTCAGCAAATAGAAAATTGCAATTTCTGAATTTAATATCTTATATAAAAATATGTAATATGTCTGTTAAATTGAAAATTGTAAAAAAATAATTAATTACATATATTAGGTCAGAAACATACATACATACATATATATATATATATATATATATATATATATATGTGTGTGTGTGATTCGGGAAAGGTTGTTCGCATTTTAAGTTCCAGAATTGGAACTCATTTTGGTGATATCCCCCTTAATATAAAACAAGAACAGTCTGACACATATTTGCATGAGGTTAATTCGTGTAAATAAATTTAAATGAAAAATTAAAATAAAATTTATTCATATGCTTTAATTGTTGCACACTTGTCCTTTTGTTAATTTTTTTCTCTTTATCTTTTTATTTCGATATATAAAATCTTACAACCTTTCTGTCTCAACTCCCTTTTTTATGATAAATATATCAAATTAATACACATTTCACGATTTTCGATTTAACATCGATGATGCAAATGATAAAACTAATATCTTATAGATGTTAAGAAAAACTGAACCTAACAACTTTAGTTGAAAACTATTTAAATAAAAATAAAATACCAGCTAAAACCCAAAAAAAAAAATCTATTAATTTTTTAGCACTTAGAATTATTTGTCATAAAAATCTAGAGTCGCGAAAAGATATTAGAAAAATATACATAAATAACTTTCATACTAAAATTATAAGGTTTCGGTCTTTCATATGTATAAGATTTTACTTAAAATCTTCATATACATTTAAATAATTACAAGACATTCGATGGAGATCGAACATTGTTGAAGTACTCGATCGACATATGGACTGAACGTTTCATTCTGTGTTCGACTGACGTAGAGTGAACATTTGAAAAATGTTCAACTATACATAGTCGAACAGTATAATTTAAGAGTCAACATTTTATTTTTTTTGCATAAAAGCATTTTTGTCCCTTATTATATTATTAATATAAAATAGATACAATTATATCAAGATGTTTTACTTGCCAAATCTGGCATTTAGTAAATAGAAATTGCAAAAAAGATTAAAGATCTCCTGAATACAATATTTTTTAATTCATGAAATTACAATTTTTTTTTAAACCTTATTTGAAATTTCTAAGTCTTTGCAATCTAGTATCAGTAGTCAAGATTTTAGTATTTTATCATTAAAATTTATATTAATGCTATGTGATATTATGTATCCTTGACCAAATTGTGATAATTGCAAATTACCAAATTGCGACTTTGGGATGTTTATGCCTTCGTTGAGGACACTATTAGTGACCCTCCGAGAGGTTAGTTCATTGTGTTCTTGGCTATGGGAGTAAACGAGTCGATTCAAATCGAATAATGTCAGTCGCGAGTTTGAATCGGTTCAAGAAAAACTCGTTGAGCTGGTTCGGGAGAAATTCGTTGAACTCGTGATCGACTCGACTCGACTCAATTGATGCTAAATAAACTTTTATAAATATAGAAAATACATTAAAATTGAAAATGTTAATTATACTATATAGTATAAATGGCTGGTAATGGGGATCTTAGGATTTTACCTTATTTAATTTAGAATTAGATATATTTATAATTATGTCAACTATAAAGGGTAAACTAGTAATTTAACACAAGCTCGATTAAGCTCGTGAGCTTGTCAAGCCAAGTATCAATGAGCTCCAACTTGACACCTACTTGAGTAGCTCGAGCTCGTCTCACTCCATATGTTGTGCATCATCTTCATATCGTCTTGATGACTCAGGAATGTCCATTAGTTCTGGCATTACAGTCGGTTGTTATATTGGCGCTCGATTGTCATCATTCCTGACCTATTGCTACGGCCTCGGACACTTCGTCGGACTCCATATCCTTGGTTTCCAAACTGTCGTGCTCAGGCCCCATGAGAACTAGTCGTTCTTTTGCGGCAGCATTTCCACGTTTGGGACTTCCACCAACATGACCATGTAAGTTCGTCAGGGAGAGATGCGAACGAACACTCTGTAGCCCTAAATTGGTCTCCTCGAATCGTGATTGTCTCTTCCAAGCATGGCACCTTTAAGCAGTAATGGTAAATTGATACTATCGCCCTGAAATCTAGGAGACACGACCTCCCAATGATGAAGTTGTAGTTAGAGGGTACATCCACCACTTTGAACAGAAAGTTCTTAGTCACACTTTTCCCGTCTTCTTCCATTATCATGGCTAATGTAATTTCTCCATTGGGACGAACTTCTCCATCACCAAAGCCCCTGATGACATCTTTGTAAGGCTCCATGAACTGCCACAATCTTCATAATCATGAGAATGCACGGTAGAACGGGACATTCCCATAAGCTCATGTGTCAACCATAACACAATGATCTTAACTGTGCCAACAAGAACGTCATTGAGGAGTTGTAACAATCCCACAACGTCTTGATTAAAGAACGTGATGGCTCATCTCCTTCTCCGATCTCCTTCGTACGGTTTCATTTGCATCCTCTATTCCCTTTCCTCATTCTAGGCTTGCTGATTTTCAAGCCCCCGAAGCCAGGTTAACCTCAGTCTAATATGTCATCGGCTAGATTCAGCTTTGTCCCGACTAGTGAACCACTCTGGGTAAAAGTATCTTCGAAAGAAAGAAAAGGGACTAAACGCTAGAAATGAGTTCTAAGATCCCGAAGTTAGGTTTCTGGGCTCTTTTGCTTATCCTTGATTCTGCAGCATTTGAATTTGCTCCCCCAAACATCAAAATTTCATGAGGCGTGTCTTCCTCCTGATTATGTTGACCGCGTCCTAATGTTGCTGCTGGGCTCCACCATGAGCTGGTAGCGAACCATCTCTTCTCTGTCTTCTTTTTGCCGACCTGTCTGCCAGCAAATCCTCTAATTTCCCCTCTCATACAGCTTTTAAAATTCTGACACCATATCTCGACATTGATTAGTATCATGGTCAGCCGATCTGTGGTACTTACAATATTTTCGCGGATTAAGCTTGTTAGGGTTATCCACGTCTTTCTGGTCGGCTTCAAGAGGCTTTAGTCTTTCATCTAGACACATTGAGAATACTCCTTAGGTCCCTTCACTTGTTCTTCATTTTCGGCATCCTTAGCTCTGTTTGATGCCTTCCCAGATTTTTTGCCTTTTCCCTTGGATACTCCACCAGAAGAGCGATTCTCTCTTTAGGACGTGCATAACAACCATCAGCATCGCGTCATTTGACATTCTCTCGATCTCCATGAGTAACTCGTTAAACCCGTCAAGATATTTTCTTAGAGGTTCCTCCTCTCCCTGAACGATTGTGGTTAACCGCTCTTTCGGAGCAGCTTGCGTCCTAGCACACATAAATTCGCTTTAAACGATTCCGCGAACTACCTCCAGGAGGTAATGCTCCCGCTTGATAACGCTCTGAACCACCTTTGAGCTTTGATAGGGATAGCCCGATCAGCTCGGGTCGGGTTAGCATCAACCCGATCAGCTCGGGTCAGGTTAACAGCAAGGCCCACTACGCGCAGGCCCAGCAGGCCCCGGAACGCGTGGCGGCCCAGCGAGTGGTTTGATCCGTAAATCAAGGCCCATGATCTCTTCCCAACTGCCATGCAGATTTGGTGGGCGAGATTATAGGGATTTAGTTAGGGTTTTGATTTAGTAGTATAAATAGGTGAAAAGAACTCGGAATTAGGGTTCGCACTTTGCATTCTGTAATACGCACTGTAAACTCATCGTTCAAGAAAAAGAAACACTCCGGCGATTGCCGTTTTCTGCCCGTGGACGTAGATCTCCGGATCGAACCACGTATATTGTGTGTCTTTACATCCTGTTTGCATTAATTACTGTTCGATTGGGTGTTTTCCGGATTGTGTATTAACAAATTGGCGCCGTCTGTGGGAACGGCAAGGCAGTTTTTTGAACGCGCTAACCGGTAATCTTTGACGTTCACATTGCATTCAAGAATCATGGTGACGACTCGTTTGAATCAAGCACGCTGTGGAGACCATTCCGATCAAGATCCACCCGTGGATCAAGTTGCACCGCCGAGACAATTGCCGACAGCGAGTGCATCCAATCATCAGGGTAATCAAAACCCTCCACCCCCTCAAGATCAGCAAGACCCTAATATTGCTGCTGCTCAGCCACCGGTGAACATTCAAATCACCCCAGAACTGCTCCAAGATTTCTTACAAGAGCATGCGCATGTCCTACAAGATTGGGCAGTTAATCGCCTACGCCCGGCGGGGCCTGCCGCAGAACCTGTTAGCCATAATGATAATCCTGGGGTGCCTCCACCTCGCCCGCGCGGACAGCGGGAACCGGGCTACCGCGGGCGTCAGAATCGACGACGGGAACGACCTGGTTCTTCCGAGGACCTTGGGAGTTCAAACGGATCACGACCTCGCAATGAGGAACCAGCTGATGTGGATCGCCGCCGTCCACTTAATGCGGCTAAAAGAGTTCGCTACGCTGATTCTCATGCTCAGGATCTCCAAGAGTATGAGCGGGTTCAACGCAACGTTGAACTGGACAGAATCCTAGGTCTTGATGCCAATGGAGAGATTATCACGCCGTTTTCCTCCGAAATCATGGCCATCACCCTTCCCGAAGGGTTCAAACGGCCAGCTATATCACCTTACAACGGCATGGGAGATCCGGCCAATTTTCTTGGCGCTTTTAGGCACAGTATGCTTAGTCATGATAACATCACATCCCTTCAGTATTGTAGGATTTTCCCGGAGTACTTACAGGATGAAGCTCGGGTCTGGTTTGATTCTCTCCCGCGAGACAGCATATCCTCTTTCAGAGAACTCGCCGAGCACTTCTGGGCAAGGTTCGAAGCCCGGGCGAAGCCCGGGCGAAGCCCATGGCCACTCTGGCCGACGTCATGAGTATGGAACAACGGGACCGTTTCACAGCGGTAAGCCTCAAGGTGGGAAATTGCCCCGACGATGTGGCCATCAACGCCTTTATGAATGGACTCCGCCCTGGAGCACTCCACACCGAGTTAGCTCGGAACACCCCGGTCACAACTCGAGCACTGTTCAAAACAGTGTGCAAATTTGCTAAGGCTGAGGAACAGACTCGGCAGAAGCGTGAGAAGCACGCAATCAAGCGACAGGCCGACAAAGCACAAACTGGTCCTGGTGCGCGAACTAGCGCATTTTCACGCTTGACACCAGGGCATTCAGAATCCCGAAGTGCAATTCCGCAATTGACTCCACTGACGAAGTCACGGGCTGAAATTCTTTCACTCCACAAAAACGATTTCCGACCTTGTCCGCGGATGACAGCGCCTCCTGAAAAGAGGAACCGTGGAAAGTGGTGCGCATACCACCGAGATCACGGGCATGAGACAGAGGAGTGCCGAGAACTCGGCAAGGAGATTGAGGAATGCCTCAAGAAAGGGTTTTTGCGGCAATACGTTGCGCGAACCGGAGACCAACCTCGGGCAAACCACAATGGGGGCTCGTCTCATCACCGCGGAGGTTATCATGATCGAGATAATCAACAAAATCGGCCGCATTGGCAGAATAATCGGCAGGGGCCTAATAACTACGCGCGACAAGATTCTGGCAATCGCCAGCCGTCACGTCTCCCACTTCCACCTCCTCCTCCGGGAGGACCCGGGGACAACGCACCCCCTCACGTGATAAACGTGATATATGGAGCCCTACCCACCGGGGCTTCACGACATGCCTTAAAGGCAGAGGCTCGACGTCCTCCTCCCGAGGAGCCACGTCACAAACGCCTCCATCAGTCCGAAACTGTCAGCTTCACGGATAGGGATCCGGTTCCAGAGATAACACCCCACACTGACGCTATTGTCATTGACATGACTGTAGCCAATATAACAATACGGCGGGTTTTCGTGGACAATGGTGCTGCAGTAAGCATCATATTTGCGGACTGTTTCGAGAGGATGGGGATCTCCCGAGACCAACTTCGACCGGCCCCCGGGCCATTACAGACATTCACTCAGGGTGAAGTCCGGCCGGAAGGTATCATTACTCTCCCAGCGTCTTTGGGGACTTATCCGAAGATAAAAACTATCTTCGTGGACTTTTATGTGGTGAATTCTCCCTCACCATATAACATGATATTGGGCCGAGACTGGCTCACCCCGGCAAAAGCCATATGCTCCACGTATCACCTCGCACTAAAGTTTCCCACTTCGCATGGTGAAGTAACCATCCGTGGCAGTCAACGGGTTTCAAAAGAGTGCATGTATGTGGCGCTCAAAAAGACTGCTAAGGTCTCTCCCAAACAGCAGCTTCAGGTAACATCACAGGTTCTAGAACCTCGGGACCGTACCCCATTGGGGGATGCCACTGCTCAAATCCCGTTAGATCCGTCTAAGCCGGAACAGACAGTAACAGTAGGGGCCGTGGACGTGCCATGGCTACATCAGGCCATTATTCAGACCCTGCGAGAATATTCCGATGTTTTTGCATGGTCTCCTCTGGACATGCCCGGGGTCTCTCCCGAGGTGATTACCCACAAGCTGAACATCGATCCTAGTGTCAAGCCAATCCAACAGAAGCAGAGGAAATTCGCCCCGGAGCGAAATGAAGCCATTCGAATTGAGGTGAAACAACTCCTAGATGCGGACATCTTGTTCGAGGTATTCTACCCCTCCTGGTTGTCTAATCCAGTAATGGTAACAAAAAGCAGTGGGGCATGGCGAATGTGCGTTGATTTTTCCGATCTCAATAAGCATTGTCCAAAGGACTGCTATCCTCTGCCTTCCATCGATCAAAAGGCCGAAGCCATTACGGGGTATGTGGCCCTTTGTTTCTTAGATCTGTACAAAGGTTATCATCAGATCTTTATGGATCCACAGGATGCCATCAAAACGGCGTTTATCACTGCCTTTGGGTGCTACGCTTTCAAGAAACTGCCCTTCGGGCTTAAGAATGCTGGAGCCACCTATCAGCGTTTAATGGACTTCGTCTTCCATGACCAGATCGGTCGCAATGTTGAGGTTTACGTCGATGACTTAGTCATCAAAAGCTCCTCCCATCCTTCATGTGTGCAGGATATCGCCGAAACGTTGCGCACCCTGCGGCGCTATAACCTGCGACTCAATCCAGCAAAATGCACCTTCGGTGTTGGCTCCGGGAAGTTCCTTGGGTACATGGTTTCACAAAACGGCCTGCAGGCCAATCCAGCTAAACTCCGCGATGTATTAGACCTGCAGCCACCAAAGACATTCAGGGATGTTCAACGCCTTACAGGTGGCCTAGCGGCCTTA
Source organism: Ajuga chamaepitys (assembly GCA_958295605.1). Classification (NCBI taxonomy): domain Eukaryota; kingdom Viridiplantae; phylum Streptophyta; class Magnoliopsida; order Lamiales; family Lamiaceae; genus Ajuga; species Ajuga chamaepitys. The sequence continues at coordinate 2,872,149 of OY282503.1, forward strand.
AACAGATTCTTATCGAAGGCAGCGGAACGCCAGCTCCCATTTTTCAAGATCCTGAGGCAAGCGAAGTCCTTTGAGTGGACCCCGGAATGTACCGAGGCTTTCGAAGCCTTGAAGCGTCATATACAGCAGCTGCCTACTCTGTCAGTTCCTCTTCCCGGAGAGCCGCTGTACTTATATCTGTCTTCCGCCGAAGAGGCTGTCAGCGCCGCTCTTGTGCGCGAAGTGGAGGGGGTTCAACATCCCGTGTATTTTGCAAGCCGGGTGCTCCATGGGGCCGAGACTCGATATTCCGGGCTTGAAAAAACTGCCTTAGCCCTCGTTATGGCAGCTCGGCGTCTTCGGCCATACTTCCAGGGACGTGAGATACGAGTCTTGACCAATCACCCTATACGCCAGATCCTTGTAAAACCCGAGGTGTCTGGGCGCCTCGCCAAATGGGCAATTGAGTTGGGCGAATATGACATCCAATTTCTCCCCCGCCGAGCAATTAAGGGTCAAGCACTTGCCGACTTCCTAGCCGAAGCTCCGGCAGACAATCATGAATCCCCCGCAGACAATGATACACAGCACCACGCCACACTCGCTCCCTCACCCCGGAAGTGGCAACTTTTCGTAGATGGAGCGTCTACAGTCCGAGGAAGTGGCGCCGGACTACTTCTCATCAACCCCGAGGAGGTTGAAGTTAGATATGTCATCAGATACAAGTTCAAGGTGACTAACAATGAAGCGGAATACGAGGCAGTTCTCGCCGGGCTCCGGCTTGCACAATCCTTAGGTGTTCGTCACCTAGAACTCTTCACGGACTCCGAGGTCGTGTCTAAGCAAATTCAGGGGACTTATGTCGCCAAAGAAGAAACAATGGTCAGGTACCGCGCTCTAGCACTCAAACTCATGTCAACTTTTGATGCAGTTATTATCCAGAAAATCCCGCGAGCCCAGAATTCCAGGGCAGACGCACTCTGCAAGTTGGCCTCCGCGGTCCAAACTAATATATCCCCGGATATCAAGGTCGAAGACCTCGCCCATCCAGCAATTCATGAGGCTACAATTTCGGTGCTGACCGACAGTGACCCGAACTGGATGACTCCGATCATTCATTATCTCCAAGATGGTATTCTGCCCACTGACAAGCTACGAGCTCGACAAGTTGTACTCAAAGCCCCTAAATACTCCCTTCATAATGGAGTTCTATATCGACAATCGTACCTACAACCGAGCCTCCGGTGCCTCGCCCCTGCCGAGGCCATTCAAGTTCTGCGAGAGGTTCATGAAGGGGCCTGTGCAAGCCATATCGGTTCCCGAACTTTAGCCAAAAAAGTTCTCCGCTGGGGTTACTATTGGCCGACCCTATTTAACGATGCTCACGATCTAGTGACCAAATGCAGCAAGTGTCAGCTACACTCCCGGGTAAAGCATTTGCCGCAGACTGAACTCACCGGAATCCAAGGTGCATGGCCGTTCATTCAGTGGGGTATCGATATTGTAGGCCCATTCCCTGTTGCTCCGGGAGGACTGAAATTCCTGGTCGTCGCCGTGGACTACTTCACTAAGTGGGTCGAAGCCGAACCACTTACGGCTATCACCGGACAGAATATTTTGAAATTTGTCTGGCGCAATATCGTTTGCCGCTTCGGCATCCCGAGCACTATTATCTCGGACAACGGTAAACAGTTTGCCAACGATCCATTCCGCTCATGGTGTAAAGAACTCCACATCAAACAGATTTTCACTTCGGTTGCCCACCCTCAAGCGAACGGGCAGGTTGAGGTCACCAACCGGACCCTTCTCACGGGAATAAAGAAGCGACTGGATAGTGCCAAAGGTCTCTGGGTCGAAAACCTGCCACAAGTCTTATGGGCTATTCGCACAACGCCGCACACCTCCACCGGGGAGACTCCTTACAGCCTTACCTACGGATCCGAAGCCGTCATTCCCGCTGAAATCAGTGTGCCGAGCCCTCGCCTACTCACATTAGTTCCGGATGATAACGACGAGGCACTTCGCGCAAATTTGGATGAGCTTGAGAATCGCCGAGAACAAGCGTTTGTTCAGCAGGCTAAGTGCAAACAGCGAGCTGCCCAGTACTATAACCTCCGGGTCCGAGGTACTCAGTTCAATGTCGGGGACTTAGTTCTTCGGCTCAACTCGGCCAGCAAAGCTGTCCCCGAGGGCAAATTACATGCTTCTTGGGAAGGTCCCTACCGAGTCGTTGCCGCACATGACTCCGGCTCTTATCAACTTGAACATCTCAACGGGACCCCGATCCCCCGAAGTTGGCACGTCACAAATTTGAGACGCTTCTATCTGTGAAAGCCACACCGCAAGTACTATCTTTCCTTTGATTTCTTTTTTAGTTATTATTTCCCTTTGTACTTTTGAAGTTTGCTCCGGCACTTATTACTGAATAAAACATCTCGGTTTATGCATCTCGTTGTGTTTTTCTTTACGTTACGGGGACGCCCTAACGCTAACATATGATCGTTGTTAGTCTCCGGACCATCACAACTGTCCCTCGATCCGTCCGAGGAGATCCACATTTAGTCTCCGGACTCGTATCACTTTCTCGTCTGATTAATCGGAGAGGTGTTTTCTCCTGCCTGATCCGTCCGGGGAGACATTACTCCTGCCTGATCCGTCCGGGGAGTAACCTATTCATACTGTGTTTCCGAACACTCAATTAATTACTTAACGATTGAAACATTTAACAGTTCTCACTGTGTTCCCGAACACCCGATTACAGTTATTTATAACTTGTTGCTTTCTTTAAACTATAATGGTTTTATTATTTCCAAAATGGTACAACATCAAACAGTTTTCCTAACTAATAAAGCAAAAACCTTGCTAAAAGATATCAGTAATTGTTTATTTCTTTCCGGAGTCTTCCCCGAGCCAATACCCAAAACCGCGCCGTCTTGTCTCTGACTGAGCATGTCCCATCCTCCGGGATGGTTCTTGCACGTTCCGACGGTGCTCGGCTTCACTTCGGCTTCGACGCTGACTCGTCATATGGGGACCCCGGTCACCCACCGTGTGCTCAGTTCTCGTCCTTGGCCCTGACATGGTGGCCCATTCTGCATAGCCCCACTCTAGTGGCGCCAGAGGATCCATCACTTCGGTGGTTTTCTTTATGCCTTCTCTCGTCTTGTGCCGAGTGGGCTTTGATGATCTCTGCGGAGTTGAGCTTTTCCTCCCTTCCCTCTCCCGAGTGTTGGCCCATTCTACAGCATCCCACTCATCGGCAGGCATTTCGTCGATCTCCTTGGCCAGCGCCGTCACTGCCGGACCACTAGCCTCTGGCTCTTCGGGGTGCGTCCTTTCCGGTTCTTGAGGGATATCAGGCTTTGTTTTCTCGCCCCGACATCCTTCCTTGCGGATAGGCTCTGGTTCACTTTGCTCGGCAATATTCAAAGCCTCATTCCGGGCCTTGATCTTCTTCTCAAGCTCTACCAGAAATCCTAACACCAGCCGGCTCCTAATGATCTCCGGGTCATTCGCATCACTTCGCTCACTCCGGTGTTGGATGTCTTCCCGAACCTCGGCCCGCCGAGCTCGAATATCTTTCGTTGATACTCGACCGCTGTCCACAAGAAGATGCTCGCACTCTTGTTGATTGATACGGAGTTGCTCTAGCTCTAGATCTTTCACAATGCAATGTGCCTTGTACTGCTTATTCTGTTGTGCGGACTCTTTCCATGCGCTCTCCACCTTGGCATATCTTTTCTCCATTAAAGCAAGAGTCCTTGACAGTCGGGGAACTTCATGCAACATCAACATATCCCGCTCTTTCTGCAACCAAACTATTGATGAGTTGAGTTGCTTTATTACCTCGTACGGGTTTTCAATATTTTCCTGGCAAAGGAGACACCTCGGTTTTCTCAGACTTTATTATTATCCATACATAGCGTATACATGAGAGAAGTAGCATTTATCATTCATACAAGAGAAGATTTTTTATTACAAGAGAAGACAGCTCGGGTTTTTCTTTACAAAGCAAGCGATTACATGAAATCCTATATACATGCTTGTCTACTCTATATTCTGCTCATGAGTTGGGAGGTCACTGACCTCTCCGGGGGTAGGGTTGGCTTCATCTCCTCCCGGGGCCTCCCCAACACCACTTGTACCCTCAGTTGTCTTGCTGGGGCCTTCGATCAGTGCGGGGGGAATTGTTGTCACCGCTGGACGCGGAATGGGAGCTCGGTCCCTCATCTCCCGTATGTAGAAGTCGTTGCGGAAGCCCAAGAAGTCCTTGTCCTCGTCCTCGTTGCACCGTTTTATGATGTCGGGAGTAAGGATGGTGTTCTTCTTCGCCAAGGCCTCGATCAGGGGCCACTTTGGAGCCTTGGTCAGCACGTCAAAGTAAGCACCGTCTTCGTTCCCGACAGCTTCGTAGTTATACCCGAAGCTCTCATCGTAGACGTTGACCTCCGGGTATTTGTCGTGAACGATTTCCAGCAGCTCGCTTAGAGTGGCCGTATCACCCGCAGCCACGAAGGAGCTCAGAAACTGCAGAAACGTCCCAGTTTGCATCAGCCTCTCTGCAAATGCTTCCAGCATTGCTCCCTGACCAGAGACGATCTTATTTAGCTCCTCCCGAGCTGCATAGAGGTCGCCTCGTAAACTGGCAACCTCAAGGGTCTGCTCGCGCAGTCTGGTCACCTCTCTCTCGGCAACCGCTGCCCGGTCCCGAGCTGCTTGGACGCCCCTTTTAGCCTCCGCGAAGCCAGCTCTCAGCTTAGCCACCTCGGCTTCCAACTCGGCAACCCTGCCTTGGCAGGATTCTTTCTCCAGCCTGCCCACCAGCCCGCGGATAGGCTCCAACAGCTTCTCCAGTTCGGCCCCTGTGGCAGACACCTCTCCTCCTTCCCCCTGCATCAACTTGCTGTTATAATGGATCTATGCAGAAAATAACGAAGTCATTTACGAGTATACCTCGTGAGCCGGGGTCACGTGTAGTTTCTTGGCAGGAGGTGGTGTCATCGGGGTAGTGACCCTTCTCTTTGTGCTCGGGGTCAACCCAGAGAGAGGAATGGTGTCTTCAGGGTCCGCCCTGTGGCTACCCCCAGCTGTTGTTCTCTATCGCTCCGGCGTCTTCGAGCTATCACCTCGGCCCCCCGAGCTGGCCTCGGTGCTTTTCCTGGCAGCGCTCTTGAACTTGCCCACTGCACGTAACAAACACACATTAAAGATGCTGACCATTAAATTACACAACTTATGAAGCAATAGGAGTCCTACCCTCTACTTCAGCCCGGGTTTTGATCTTCTCCCCCTCGGACAAGCTCGGTGTCCGGTCAAAATCAGTCCCGGCAGGGGTGCCACTTTCTTGGGAATCCGAGGTCCCACCGGCCCACCTGGAATAGTACGGACTCATTCCAGCTTTGTCCAGTACTTCCTCCGGGAATACTGACTCCAGCACACCGACCTTTTTCAGAACGCTCGCGCCCTGGGGTTCTCCTACCGAGGCACTATCCACCACCTCTAACCTCTGCCATTTGGGTAATACGGCCTTGTGCCTGACATATATGAATCTCCCTCTCCACCCTTCTATTTTACTGGGGTTCTTAACCTTAAACTTCTTGCCCGGCCTGGGGTTAAGATAATACCACCCCTTATTTCTCCCCATCGTCTTCAGTTGGAAGAAATGCCTAAATAAGCTAATACTGGGCACTAATCCCCCCTTACTACACTCAACCAAAAAGCCCACCACCTGCCTTACAGCATTCGGACCTAATTGTCCCAGCGCTATTCCGTAATAATCCAATAATTTCACCAAAAATTCCCATAGGGGAAACCTTAAACCTACAGCGAGCTGATCTATATACACAGATATAAATCCTCGAGGAGGGCAGCAGGCCTTGTCGCTACCCTCGGGAATAATGAATTCCAGATCAAAGGGTAAGAAGAAGTTCGGCATCCATCGCTTTATCTGCTTCTCAGTTATCTTGGGTCTTACCCCGGCTACCTCGAACCCCTCAATTTCCTCCTCGCATCGGGGGAAATACACAGATTCTACTTTTATTTCACTATGGTCGGCCCGATGAACCTGCCTACTTTCACTATTTACCGGATAGATCACCCTAATAGGAGGGGCTCTAACGGGCACCCCTTCAGGGACAACCCCTCTTACTGAAGATGATGATGAAGATGAAGATGAGGATGAGTTAGACATACTTACTTGGGTGGAAAGAAGGTTGATCTGAGAAGTTTTGGTCTGAGATGAATCGCGATTGCAGAATTCCTCTTTTTCCCGCTTTCTAAAACGATGAATCGCAATGAAGAAGGTGAATAGTTACAGTGCAGTTATTCCCTATATAAGCGAAAAAAATCAACGGCTCCGATGCAGCCTATTCAAATTCAGTGATTGAGATTCATGCGTGTCCTTCACGCGCTTTACAGTTACCGAGGCGCGTGGGGAACAACCTTCTTGGGACTCGCAGAGCGTGTCACTTCCATCCCTCTCTCTCATAATGGCGCCGCCAGTCACATCAGACTCACCCTTCTTCAGGAAGATACACATTACACCCCGGTGTACCCTCCACCTCGTTTAAGTTACTACACTCCGGTGTCCTTTCCATTGTGGCCAGAATAATCACCCCGGTGTACCATCCACCTCGGCAGAGTTGTCACGTCGCGCTTTTTCGCTTATGAGAAGTCCGGTGCCTCATTATTTGCCCCGTGCACCTCGGCCTAGCTCGGTACTGCGTCCGCTAACTACTCCGCAGAGTCCCAGCGACGCGGCTAAACTCGGTCCTCCGTAAACACTTCGGCCCGCCAGCGACCCAGGTCCTTCTTCCACCCCGGTGCCAACCGAAGCTCCTACCTCGCTCCGGCTGGGGGGGGCATCTGATAGGGATAGCCCGATCAGCTCGGGTCGGGTTAGCATCAACCCGATCAGCTCGGGTCAGGTTAACAGCAAGGCCCACTACGCGCAGGCCCAGCAGGCCCCGGAACGCGTGGCGGCCCAGCGAGTGGTTTGATCCGTAAATCAAGGCCCATGATCTCTTCCCAACTGCCATGCAGATTTGGTGGGCGAGATTATAGGGATTTAGTTAGGGTTTTGATTTAGTAGTATAAATAGGTGAAAAGAACTCGGAATTAGGGTTCGCACTTTGCATTCTGTAATACGCACTGTAAACTCATCGTTCAAGAAAAAGAAACACTCCGGCGATTGCCGTGTTCTGCCCGTGGACGTAGATCTCCGGATCGAACCACGTATATTGTGTGTCTTTACATCCTGTTTGCATTAATTACTGTTCGATTGGGTGTTTTCCGGATTGTGTATTAACAAGCTTTATCACCCAGTGTTACGTGGAAGGCTCGACAAAGGACGGCTTCGATGCAATTCTGGATCTCCATCCACGGAATAACTTTACTTATATGAGTGGTGGGATCTGTCTCACTGTTACAAGGACTGAAGGTGGGGAGTTTCACGGTATCCGGAACAACGGTTTTAACAGTCTCTTTATAAAAAGGTTTGTTGCTCGCCCGAAGAGAGGCCTTGCGAACTCCTCTCCAGTACAGCTCACCTTCTCATTAATTCCTCGAGTTCGGTTTGTCGAGCTTGATCATCTCCAGTACAACTAACCTTCTCATTAATTCCTCGAGCTCGGTTTCTCCAGCTCGATCCTTCATATGTCTCGCCAACTCGGAAGCCGCTGAGCGATGGCATCGTAGTGTATGACGGGCGTTTTTTACTGGAGAGTCTACGCTACCCAAGTGGGGTCATACTCAATTTGTAGGGTCGTTTCGTCGTCTTCTTGAGGCTCCACTGCCACTTGTTTAGCTCCGAGGATCTCAACCACATTGACTTTGCATGGGACTATGACTCCGATACCATTTGTTGGGCCTTGACTAGGCTCACATCTCCACATTTGTATGATATTGTCCATTTTGACCAAACCCGCACGAATTAATTTTTTGGCTAACTCCCGAAAGGCCTCATACCAATGGAGATACTCTTTCGTTATATGCTCATTATCTTTCTCTTATAGATCTGATGTGGGACTTCGTTGGCCAACATTTATGATATGCATTCACAATAAATGCAGTGGTAATTGCAACACTGGACACAATACAAGGAGTAAGATGGGAAAAATGTTAAAAAATGATTGCTTCGTTTCCCGAAACTGTTGGGATTACAGAATATAAACTGTTTCTCACAGGTATTTGAAAATAAACGACTTGAATGAGATAAACTCAGGCCGCTGTTACAACAATTTCTCACTATAGTTCTCTCTCTCTCTCTCTAAAATTTTGGATCCTTTTCTATTACAATTTTCCCTTATTTATAATAGTAATTTATAGTGGGGGACAAGATTATTGTCTTTCGCATCATGAGATCCCATCGAGGTCGTGTGGGGACGCATGTATAACAAGTATCATATATGCGAAACACAAGGGCGCGCGCACTTGCTTCTATGCGCCACTTTCTTCCAGCTCGCGGCAGAGAAAACACTGGACGTCGCTATTGATGACCTCGGCATGCTTTGTCGGGCCTTTACATGGACGAGCTAAACTTCGTTCTTCTAGGTTTGGAGGTCCATGAGGTCATCTTTTGTCTAGGTACGCAACCTCAAGGTCGAGATCATTTTCTATTCTTCTTAATGAGGTCGCTCTACACGTTCTCCAATTCAACCATCTTCTAAAGTCAACAAGGTGCTTACATCTACAAGCGAGATCTTAAAAATCACATTACTTGGGTAAATCTTAGAATCACCTAATTTTCAGGACGATGAGATCTTGAAAATCATCCTAAAAAGACTCAATGTCGTTGTCGAAATCAAGCTGGCCAGCTCAAGACAATCGATTGCTTTCTTGGATTCTAAACATTCTCTCTCTCATGGCAGCTTCTGCAAACCCAAGAAAGGAGAACCAAAAGTACAATGGTGGTCTGCATTTTCAAACAAAACGGTGCCCTTCTGAAAGTAACAAAAAGATTGCCCTCATGCAATTAAAGGTGGGCTCCATCAATCATTAAAGGTTAAAACAGAATTTTTGGTGTTCCCTTTCACTGTTAGCAGATCCAATCATGTTAAATTATCCGCCATTACAGCCATAAAAACCATGCCTTTTCTTCCCATTTCTCACTCTCATAATCTGATCCTTTCTCTGCAATTTCATGTCGTTTCTGCACATGGCTTTCCCACCAAGAAAAAGTGTTGTAAGCTCCCCCCTCTCCCTCTCTCTCTCGGGTTAACTGTAGCAATTCTATCAAACTATTAGCATCAGAACTTTTTCCTTCCCACTAAAGTATACGAGTTTAGTAAATAAACCACCACACTCATTTTCAAGCCATTTTTCACTAGATTTTTGCACGAGACTTGGTGTTGGCTAATTTTTAGGGTTTTTTGTCTATACGTCGTTTTCCTTGTTATATATTCTTAGGGAATTAGCGTCTGCATTAATGGAAAACCCTTAGGCTCCATTTGGATGGAGGGATTTGTGCTATGGATTTATAAATTCATTGTCAAATTCACTTCATGTGTATGGTAAGATACTAAATGAGTGGATTTGAAAATTCAGATTTTTAAATCAACCCATTTAGTAATCTAGGATTTGAAATTCTCTATTTTACACTATATTTGGATGGATTTCAAATCCTTTGACAAAGGTAGTCATTTATAAATCCCTCCTAACTCACACTTCTCTCTCTCTCTCTCTCTCTCTCTCTCGTCCTCTCTCTCTTTCTTCTTCTCTTCTCCCTATCGCTATCTCTTCCTCTCGTTCTCCAATAAAATGCTCCTAATATTTTTTTTTATTCTTTTTTTTTCCTTTTATCTCCAATGAAATGCTCCCAATAAATTTTTGGGATATAAAATACATAATATATATATATGTGTATATATATAATTAGAAAAAAAAATTATTCGGTTAATTTTGATGTAGATAAATATTATTTTATTTAATAAAAAATATAAATTGTTAGTTTAAACTTTAAAGAAAAAAATTGAATTTTATAAATATTGTATCAGTTTTTTGCCAAATAATGGATTTGAAAATTTTGGATTTCAATATCCTTTCACAAATTCACCATAAATCCAAACAAGGGATTTCAAGTCCATGGATTTCAAATCTAAGGATTTTGAAATCTATTCATTTTAAATCCCCTGACAAATCAAATCCCTCCATCCAAATGGGACCTTAAAAAATTATTACGTGTCTGCAGAAATTTAGTGAAAAATGATCGAAAATTTATTTAACAAGCCCGTATAATTTAAATATATGGCGCCGAACGAAAAATTTGATAATTCGCTGCGGATAGTTAGATGAGATTGCTGCTCGATCTGTCTTAATTGTGTATTCTCACTCATACTTAGTTATGTTATTTTCCTGTCTCAAAAATAGAGTGATAGGAAAAGCATAAGCAGTGAGACCACAGAAATGAGAGATGGCGGCGGCGGTTTTGTGTTTGAAGAAGAAGAAGGCGGCGGCTTTTGGCCGGTTGAGCACCCAATTGAACCGCCGCAGGGGGAAAAGCCGGTGGAATGCCCATTGCCTCACTCCTCTGTCATACATGTGAGTTTTTAATTCATTTGCTTCCCTTACGACCGTCTATGTTCTAAAAGTCTCCGTTTATCTTCGATTATATTTGTTTAAGCATTAGGCAGACTATATCCTTCTAAACACTAGATAGTCCTTGATCGCCAATATTTTTTTCCGACTCCTCTCTGCCTAGCCCGATGAACCCTCTTAGACCTTAATTAGGCATTAGACCCTAGGCTGGCGTCCTTTAGAATATTGATAATGCTTCATCATCATTGTACTAACTCTGTTTTTCGGTTGTTCTTTTAGATTTTGTGAGATATTTATTAATACTTTTTTTCACAAACAGAAGAAATTAATTAATTAATTGATTATCTATTTCATTTACTCCTTAGTTTTCTAATCCTAAACTACTATAACAACTTAAAAAGCGAAGATAGTATATTTGGAGTGATATAAAGTAGATGAGGAATACATATTAATGTGTCCACTATGATGTGTGTAGACTTTAACGTAAGTAAAATATTTTTCTTCCTATTTTTGGTATTTCTAGGGTAAAACTAATGAGAACTATTATTTATTTAGTACCACAAACTATGGGTATGTTTGTTTTAGGTTGGTCTTAGTAGATTTAGAGGATCGACTCCCAATAAAACACACTCATTAACTCTCTCAGTCAAGTTTAGCTCAGCATTCCTCTGTCTTAAGCAAACACACTTTATGAATCGTTAGATTTGATATAATATAAAAACTACTTAAAAATATAATTTTATTTAATAATGAAATGTGACATTCAATTACTTTCCAAAAAGGGAAGATTTATGATTAATCAAAATTAGAGTGGAAAAGCAAAGACACAAATAAGACAGATTTAGCTTCACGAGTCCATAAAAGTATGGCAATGGGCCCACAAAAAGATTATTTCTAACGTGAGCAAAAGAAAAAGCTCCAACTTTGCCCTTTTTCTTTATTTTTACACTAATTCTCATGTCGACCACGATTATATATTTTAAATTGTATTTTATTTTTTATTTCAACTTCATCGATACATGTTATATATATATAAGATGATATTATCATAATGAAAAATTAGATTTGATCCCATAATTATTTACTTTTTTAGTTTTAGTTTCACAATTTGTTACTTTTTTAATTTCGTCCCACAATTCAAAGAATTGTACAATTTTGACCCAGCTTTGGACTGAAGTGGTCAAAATGATCGAAAATTGGCACGTGGCTTGCACATCCTGATCAATTTTGAAGCTTTTCGACCACTTAACTGACATGCAGTAGGAATGATGATTTGGCTTTTCTTTCGAATGTTTTTAAATAAAGTCCAACTCACTCCCCTTTTCCCCAGCCCCTGCGCGCATCGAAGCCACCATTAATGTCAATGACCCGAATCGTCCAACTCCAGCTCGTGTGCAAATCATGTGCCAATTTTCAATTAATATGGCTATCTTCGATCAAAATTAAATAATTATTCGAGCCATGGGACGAAATTAAAAAAGTAACAAATTATGGGACTGTAATTGAAAAGTAGATAGTTATGGGACCAAAACTATCTACTTTTCAATTTCAGTCCAAAATTCTCGAGCCGAATTTTAATCAGTCGAATCGAACCTATTAAATCCAATACTACTTCAACCCCAAATTCCTAAATTTCAACCCATCTAAATTTTGGGTGGACCAACTCGATTTTGCCAGCTGTGTACAAAGGGTCCTTAACATAGATAAAGGTTGAAATGCAGGAATGGCGAGTATCTAGAAGGTTCCTACCGGAGAAGGTTCCAGAACCAACGAGCAAACGGCGTCACAGCGTTAGTCATGACAGAAGAAGCTTTCTTTTTAACGACAAATCACAGCCACGCAAAAGCTTCAGCACTTATTTCCGTCAATATTAACCAACATAATTATTATTATTATTATATAATATAACTATAAAGATATTAATTAATTAGTTCAATATATGTTTACTTACTTCTAATCTTGTATTTCCCTTTATGTAAACAAAATATTAATGTTTATATAACTATTTTCAGTTATACAAACACTACTTTTATTATCAAATGTAGAAAATAAATTTGCTTGCTATTGTCATGACCACCACTTTTCTTGTACTTTCTTATATACTATTTCCTCCGTCCCACTTAATTTGCGCATATAAAGGACACGTATATTGAAAAGAAAAGAAAAGTTTCATGTGAACGAGTTGCACGGTGCAATTCGGATTTATTATCACCATTTATACTTAAACGTATTACATGTTCTGGGTAAAGGTATTGCACCAGAATATATAATAACTTTAAGCATAAATCGCGATACCTTTTCACTGTAATACATTTACTCATCGCATGTAATACATTTAGACGTAAATAGTAATACATTTTGATACATAGCTAGGATTGTACGGATCTAAGATCTGTGCAACTGGTGCACAAGAGACCTATCATAAGAACAAATTGTGAGAAAAAAAAAATATTTAAACTGTGCAAAATTATATAGAACACGAGACCTATCATAAGAACAAATTGTGAGAAAAAAAAAAATTAAAAATGCGCAAAATTATATAAACCAAATTAAAAGAAAATAATGTATAAAATTAAGCAGGACGGAGGTAGTAGAAAAGATATCGAAATACCAAAACACTACTTACTGCAATTGTTTCCCCAACAACTACTATTGGGCCAGGCCGCTAGTGTGGGCTATATGTACTACTAGGCCAGGGGCTGGGGTGGGCAATGATTTTTCCCTACAACTGGGCCGGTCTGGGGTGGTGTTTGCCTCCTTTTTCTTTTTTGTTTTTGTATTTTTCTTTCGAGGCTCATTTACTTTGATAGATAATCTGATATTTTATTTAGTTTTTAGGAATGTACACGAGTTTAATCAAGTTAAATAGTATAAGACTCAGATTCGACTCGTTTTATTTTTCAGCGTGTTTGAGTTCATTCGAACTTATAAAATTATATTCGAGTTCGATTCGTTTTTTGTAAATACAAAGTTCGCGAATAGTTCGAATTCGATTCGTCAAAAAACTCAACAATATATTAAACGAGCGTAATTCGAGCTCAATTTTGCAAAAGTTAGATGATATATTTAAAGAACATAATTCGAGATCAAGTTAGTTAAATATATAATTACTATATAAGCTCGCGAATAGTTTGTTAAAAAATCATAACTATCCTATTGAGTTGACTCTTTATTTTGACTTAGAGGTCTTTTATTCAATTCACGCCGAACACAATTGAATGCATTATTAATTTTTTTTTATATACTAATATATCTAATCGAGCTGGGTTTGCAAGCCAGAGTTCGTGAAAAAGCTCGCGAGCCTGCGAACCAAATACCTGCAAGTTCAAATTCGGCTCGAAAATTATGCCGCTCGAGCTCGGCTCGTTTAGGCCAACGAACGATCGCGAACGAATATTTTTTCGAGTCTAGACACGAATAGTTTGCAAAAAGTAATTTGGCTCGTGTACATCCCTACTAGTTTCATCTATTGTTCACTTTGGCAGAAACCAAAAGCCGAATCATTCTTTCCAACCCGAAATAAAATGTTAAAGTTCAGATAATAAAATACTAAAGTCCCGAATAATGCATGCAAATGTTATCAAATTCTTCATCTAAATAAACTTAAAAACATGCATCACAACGCGTATCGTAAAGCTAGAACCATCATAATCTGCAATCAAAACAACTATCTATAAAGGAATCGAAAATCAATATTACAAATAAAAGAGAAAGAAGCACTGCCTCTATCCTGGGTACACATCCTCATACCAAACACATAAACCCTAACACAAAAAAGCTCAAAATCGCAGCCACAGACGGCAAAAACTTCACCGACGATGAATACGGCTCATTCATAGCCCCTGCTGCAGGGTTCGCAACGCCGGTCGGCGGTGCAAGGGTAGTGGAGGCGGGCGGAGAAGTGGTGGTGGCCGGAGAAGCGGGAGTGGACGGTGATGTGGCGGTTCCACCAGTCGCGGCTACGGTGACAGCTAGCTTCATTCCACCGCCACAGTGGCCGGGAATGCCGCATATGAAGTAATGTGAGCCGGCGGTCTTGAGTGCGACGGAGGTGGCGCCGCTGCTGTCGGAGGCGATGGCGTTGCCGACGGTGCATGTTTTGTAGTCGTTTGCACTTACTTCGTCTACTGTGTGGCCTGGAGGGTAGTTGAATACTGCACCAATGCAAAAAAAATTATTTTTGGAAAATGATTTTTCAGTTTTTTTGTCATGGAATATTCAGGTTATAAATTTACTAGCTAATTATAGGGTGTGTTTACTTCTGAGAAAGTTAATGAATGTATTTTATCGTGATTTGGGTCCCTAAATCTACTGAGTCAAGATTTAAGTAAACACACTCAAAGTATATACACAATATTCTTCTCAATTAAGGCTTTTAAGACAACTTTTATGAAATGCCAAACTACATAAATTTAAGATGAAAGCGTATAATATTATACAAAAGTTGGGACGAAGCTTATATGGTTTATTCCTTGCTACATCCAGAAATATATACAATGTAGTTTATTACAATTTAAATACAAACATTCATGCACTCCAAATGTACTTGTGTAAATCTACGACAGATAAAGTTTTCGGTGTATATCTTCAAGTATAACATCTCAAAGACCTGTTTATATTAGATAATGAAATGCTTAATAATATTATTAGGCCTTGTTTGATTTAAAGGATTAACTGGGAATAAGTTAATTATCCAAGTAATTGTCTGTTTGATATTTTAGTTGAAAGCCCTCGATTTGTGTGTTATTTATCCAAAGTGACCAGGTCCAAAATTAAATTTTGTCCTTCCACAGTTAGAATAATTTGTTTCAAGCAACATGGTGCAATAATTTATCTTCGTATTTACCTCACTTTTGTGCTATACCAATTACATAATGCAATTCTACCATATTTTATAATTCAAACAAACATACATACTACTAATAATAAAAAGTGTTATTCATCTCTATTTTATCTAGGCAATGTTTGGTTGGGGCTGGGGCGGCTGGGCTGGGGGAAGTGGCTGGAGTTAGTGACTGGGGGTGTTAGAAAGTAATATTAGGTTGGGTGGCTGGGTTGTGGTTGGAGTGTGAAATTTAATTATTAATCGTAAAATGTGATGTGATATGTGTAAGAGGTAGTTATTAATGATTGGGAGAATGATTAAAGTAGTGTTTGGATTTGTGATTGATGTCCTCCCACCAAACCCTAATACCCCGGTTTGGCCAAACCAGTCCAAAAAAATATGAGGTTGAGTTGACCAAACTGATGAGAGGTTGGGCCAACCCCAACCAAACATGCCCCTACTTTACTTACCAAAACTCCGAAACCAAACAAAGCCTTATTATTTTATGAAAAAATCACTACTAGAGGTTAAAAATAAAAAGAAATAGTAGGAAGCTGTTGGGGGAAAATTAAAAAGAATACTCCCTCCGTTCCGACTGAGTTTGCACACTTTTTTTTTCGGGACGTTCCATCTAAGTTTGCACACCCTTAAAAATGAAAGTTTTCTCACAATCTCCACTTTCAATCTCCACCTTTAAAAAAATCAACCAAAAAATAAAAAATAATTTTTCTTAATATACGTGTCGACTCAAGTGTGCAAACTCAGGCGGGACGGAGGGAGTACTTTATTTCTTAAGTAAATTAAGAAATTAAATAAAAGAATTAAAGTATAGTTACCTAGAGTGTCACCAACAGCAAAAGTCTTGTCGGAAGTCCAGGTGGTATAGTCAGCGCCGATTGACCAGCCGGAGGTGTCCCCCACCGTGTACACCGCCGCCGGAACTGCCGGAATTACACTACATATTACCATCACCACCAACGCCGCCGCCAAACCACCACCATTTCCTAATTTGCCCATTTTTTCTTGCTTAATTTACACACTTCTCTCAAGCAGCAGGTGAGGCTTATGGGGGTATGTAGGTAAAAGGAAGAGTTGGTTTAGGATGATATATCAACACAAGTGGAACATTTCCTTTTATAGTGTTGAGAAATAGAGGAGTTGATCACTAGCTACAATGTTTTTTTTTTTTTTTTTTTTTTTTTTTTTTTTATATCTCAATCTCAAGAAAATAATTGATCCAAATTACTCCCTCCGTCCCGACTTAACTTGTCTATTTGCCTTTTTTATTTGTCTTAAATAACTTTGTCAGCCCAAAAAATGAAGTTTCTCTCACAATCTCCATCCTCACTCTTCACCTTTGAAAAATTAAAAAATTCCACAAAAACTGATTTTTCTTAACCTGCGTACTCGATTACATGGGCGGATCCAGGATTTATAAATAGGGTGGGCTGAGAGGTGAAGTTGCAACTTAAATGGGGTGAGCTTAGTTAAAATTAAGAGTACTAAATAATAAAAGTAATAAAAAAATATACATTTAAAATTAAGGTTCCACAAATTTTACACTCGATTGGAGCTCGGTACAGACCGGTAATAGCTCCGCCCTGCTCGATCAGAATAGACAAATTAAACTGGAACAAAAATAGTACATTTTTTTTTTAATTTTATGGTATCTCATTCTCAAAGAAAATAATTGATCACTAGCTACATTATTTGCATATGGATTAGAGAAAGGAGTAGGTTGTTGTAAAAGTTAGCAAGGCTCCAAATCCTCCAACTAATATGTGATTGAAAAGGGAAATTTCCAATGTCTCAAACTTTGGGAAATGTTTCGGTTCACGGCTTGAATTTTGGAAGTTCACAATTTGGATCTGAATTTTGAATTATTTTTAAATAAGGGTTCAGATTTTAAATTTTATTCTCAATTCAGGGATCACATCTTGAAAAACAAGACATATTATCCGATTTACGGAAGGTCCGAGGCAATATATAAAAAAATTCAATATACTCCATAGTGAAAATTGCAATCAACTCCGTACTGAATCTTTCGTACATTAAATAATATTTCCTATTTTATCAAGACATAATCCTTGAATTGTGAATAAAATTCAAAATCTTAACCCGTAATGAAAAAACTTGAAATTAGGTCATCAATTGAGAACCTCTGGAATTTAGTTCTACATGACAAGTAAAATTAGAAGTGTTACATCAACAATTTTTCGTGCATTCTGAAATTCAGGGACGGAACCAAGGGGTGGCGGGTGGGGCCGACTCAATTTTTAAAAAAATTTAGAGTAGATACATGTATAGTGTAATATCAAAAGAAATTTGAATTTTGCCTCCAACTACTAAAAACATCAATTAGTCTTTGTTGATAAGAAACTAAATTTTAATATTGTTGAACTAAAAATTATCTCCTCCTTTAACTAAAAGTTCTGGTTCCGCCCCTATTGTAATTCCGACGAGTTCGAACATAAATTAGATAAAATCAAAAGTTGCATGAATTTTGAGAAAGTAATTACAAAATTACAATTTTAGCCCTCCTGCATATAATGTGAATTTCGTAAGGTAGACTCCATACCTAATGAAGTGACAGCCATGAGATACTATTTTCAAACATGTTTTAATTCTTGATGTGACCAAAACAGAGATCTCAAATAAAGATAATTGCTTTCAAAATAAGAAACATATCCCTCCGTTCCGACTTAATTTATCTACTTATTTTTTTAGTCTGTTCCAAATAACTTAGTCAGCCAAAAAAAAGATTTTTATCTCTACCCTCAAAATCTCCACCTTCAACCTTCACCTTTTCTAAAGTAAAAGATTTCACAAAATTTATTTTTTCTTAACCTTCATGCACGATTAGAGTAGACAAATAAAATCGAGACAGAGGGAGTATTTAACCTGATTTATTTATTCCCTTTTATGTTTTGTGCTGTTATGGTGAAGCTGGTAGAGAGAGTGAAGTAGGTGAAAATGGATTTTCTTTAATTTTCTGTCATAATTATGTGGAAGATAGGGTAAAAAGCCCTCATCATATCGAGTTGTCTTTTTAAGCTTCAATCAATATATCTTCGGTCTACGGGAATGATTTATGGTCAGAATCTAGTCGGTCAGAATTTTTAAATTTTTCTTTTTATTAACTTTTTAATTATTAATTATCCTTAAATTATACTATTATCATATTAGATTATTATAAACTCAAAAAACGAATATAAAGATATACTCTCTTTGTCCCGAATGAACTTACACAAGTAAGTGGGTGCACATATTAAGAAAAAGGGTTTATTACCAAAATCAATCTGTAGTATGACCCTTTTCTCCACTTGCAACCCAACGTTCAAAAAGTTTCCCAATGCAACTCCTAGTAATCGGGATTTTCCGATAACAACCTATACTCGAATTTATTATTTTTTTTCCGGCCGCTTAACTGTCACGTGACTTGCACGCGTATTTTGGATGGCAAACTTGTAAATTTCTCGAATTTTATGATACAGCCATTGCTAATTATCCCTCCCAACAGTAACATTCCGAAATTGGAGATAAAAATTGGGGGTTAGGGTTCTTTTCACTTCTATACAAACATAGACAAAGCCAAGGGCATTGCAACCATGGAGCATCGTTGCCAATGTGGAAGAATCGCCGTCGAGAGCGGTCCGAACAGCTGCAGCACTGTTATTTGCTCGTACTAAGTCCGTCTCGAGTTTATTAATGCGTCTCAAGAGTCTGGGTATTATTTGACGGGCTCTCTCCCCGACTGGCGGGTCAATCCACACAAAGTAGACGCACCCTTGAGGACCCTATGCAGGAATCAGAGAGCCACACAAATATAAACTAGTATGCAAAAAATTCATCTCCTATCTCAAATTAGACGAGTACAACAATGATTTCATGTAACAGAGTAACATTAACGTCCCTAATCAATTTAATTCGTACTTCGTTCCAAAATTTAAAAGATTACCCGGTAATCATCGCAAGCAACATATCGTTGGTCTGAGTTGTTATCAGTCCAAGAAGTTCTCTCGACGACGATTCTTCCATAGTGGCAACGATACTCCATGGTTGCGATGCCCTTGAATTCGTCTATGTTCGTCTAGAAGTGAAAGGAACCCTAACCCCCAATTTTTATAACCAATTTCAGAATGTTACTATTGGGAGGGATAATTAGAAACATTTGTATCATAAACGTCGCGAAATTTACAAGTTTGCCATCTAAAACACGTGTGAAAGTCACGTGACGGTTAAGTGGCCGGAAAAAATAATTAATTTAAGTATAGGTTGTTATTGGAAAATCTCGATTACTAGGAGTTGTATTGGGAAACTTTTTGAACGTTGGGTTGCAGGTGGAAAAAAGGGTCATACTACAGGTTGATTTTGGTAATAAACCCTAAGGAAAACTTATTTTTTGGAATTTTGTTAACTTTTCAAAGGTGGATTGAGGATGGAGATTTTAAAGGTAAAGATTGTGTGATAAATTTTCTTCTTAAGAAGTGTGTAAGTTTACTTGAGACGGACGAAAACGTAAAGTATACAAGTTCATTCGAAACGAAGGAAGTATGATAGTTTAAGTGTAAAAAAAGACTAACAACAAAATAGTCATTCAAAACCATACTAACGTTTGAATTCTTTTTTGACAATAATCCGACATAAGTGTAAATTGCAATTTAGAATTTTTTTTTTTTAAATCTAGCCAGCCAAATTCTGGCAATTTAGCAGACCCTTGGGTCTATAACGAGAATCATGTTTTAAACCCTACAATTTTATATTTGGTCAAGTTGATGAAAGTACAATAGTCTAAAAACTATAAATTTATATTTATATTACTCATTTTGTTTTTATCATTTGACTTATTATATCTTATATAACTAATTCGTAAAATTTTAAAAATAATAATAATAATTTTTCTACTTATACTAATATAACGAGACATTGACTTTTAAAACAAAACTTTCACTTTAGGACAAGATCTTTTGGAAATATAGCTCTTATTATTGACGGGAAGTACATGTTATTAAATATTATTGTCTTCATGGGTGTACATGCATGTGAATGTGTGATGGTTTCTTTTTTATTTCTAAGTTAAAAATAATTCAACACATCAAGGAAAAAAAATCTACTCCCTCCGTCTCGGCCTAATTTGCTTATTTTGGTCGGGCATGAAGATTAAGAAAAAATAGATTTTGTGGAATTTTTGACTTTTCAAATGTGGAGATTGAATGTGGAGATTTTGAGGATGGAGATTGTGAGAGAAATTTGTCATTTATGGGTTGGCAAATTAGATTGGGACAAACCAAAAAGAAAAGTAGGCAAATTAGAGCGGGACGGAGAAAATATTTAATAATTGGAAAATGAAAAATAAAATATGAAAATGGATCAAAATATCTCATTAACCATGAATTTATAATTTGATATAAACATAACAACTAGAACCTTTAAATTTATTGAATTCATTCATATTAATTTAATTATTCTGATATTTATAGAGTTAATTTGTCACATATTCAGTAGACTTGTTCAATTGGGCCATTCCAAAACATTGGGTATCAATTGGACTGTTAAGCCCAATAAGGCTGGATTGGACTGTTATCTCCAGCCCAGTCCAGTTTTAGTCTGAAGGTTTTATTATTTGCCTTCAACAACCACAATTAAGGAATTAATTAAATTAAATCCAACTCGTAAACTAACTACTTTTTTCTTAAGCAAAGTTAAAGCTAAAAACTTGTATGTGATTGTCACACGGTCGTCACACGATGTGACGGGAAAAAGTATCATTTTTTGTGGTGAAAGTATCACGTTTATCTGTAAAAGTATCACTTTTTTTAACAAAAAAAAATATCATTTTTTGTAGCAAAAGTGTCACCTTTATCTGTAAAAGTATCAATTTTTTCTGTAAAAGTAGCACTTTTTCCTGTTAAAGTATCAATGTTTTCTGTAAAAGTGTATTCCGTCACACGTGTGATCGTTCACACACAAGACTCACTCAAAGTTAAATTAATTAACTAGAAGGGCGATCATCCAGGCCTCCGAAAAGTAGTGATTTTTAGGGCCCAAAATATTCAATTATGTATGTATATGAATATTATGTGTAATAAAATTATGAAAACCTTAATTATAATCAATGTTCTTAAAAAACGTTAGGCGCTAGTAGAACGGCTGATTAAGCTCTAGTGATTAATTGAGGTCTTGGCGGAGTTATTCGAGTCTAAGGAAGGTTAAGCGGGGAAGAATCGAAGAAAAATATAGACAGTCATGCACTGTTTATCACCTAAACGAAATATAGTCGAAGGTAGACGGAGACTTTTAAAACAGAGATTATAGCATAGTGGTTAGGCCCTTATTTCCTTAGTAAAATTGTTCAACCTCTGCTCATTGCCTTTTTGGTGAGTGCATTTTTGTCATTTTTGTTTCAACATTTCTTTAATACACTTTTATGTGCATTTCCATTCTGCATTTTTGTACATATATACAGGAATGTTAAACGGGCTAATTTTAGTGATTTTCGGGTTAATTTGAGTCACGATTTAATCAAATAATTTTTAACGGACCAACAATATGATGAACCTAATCATATCGATTATTTAACTAATCGAGCCAATAATATGGTGGACCTAATCATATTGATTTGTTGGCTAACGAATCACTATCGGGCTATAAATTGAAATTTAAAAATAATGAAATTAAATCTAACTCAAAACAAAACTCATATGAAATATACTTCGATGATAATTAAATTTACCGATTAACGGTAAAAGCAACAAATTTGTGATATTGAAAGTTAAAAAGTGTTAATTTATACTTGACAATTTCAAATTTAACTATTCCATTGTTTTATCAAAGTAGTTTGCTCTACCATGATTTAAACAAACAAAATTTATTTACATTAAGTAGTCTATAGTCATATTGGATAAGAAGTAGAAGAAGACAACAATTTAAAATTTATATACTTAACAAATACTAGTATCATCCCCGTGCAATACACGATTTGTATATTTAACATAAATATATAATAAAAACTGATGTGTCTATGTTGTTATAATATAGTGAAAATTATAATCAACATCAACATATAATAAGTGATGAAAAAAATATATGTTTATTAATAAAAGAAAAGACCAACAAAAAATATAAAAAATATAAAAAAAAATTATGAAATATTTATTCATTTATCTAGGATATTGATATTTTGTTCATCCTCGTACGTGATAAGGCTCATAATATATAAGTGTATATATACACACATATGTGTATATAATACACACATATATTCATACAATACGAATTATTTATCATTATAAAATTCTTAAAAGAAATCATCATTTTTTGTTGTTCCAAGGACATGGGAAAAAATTACTAGTCATTTTAACAGTTACAAGATCCAGGTGCATCTTGTCTAGGATATGTTGCAATACTTTCACATCTAAATTTTAACTTTATGAATATAAGGGAAATCAAGTGAAGTTCAGTTGGTTGAGTCCCAAGAAGTCTAGTCCAATCATTTGAAATTGATTCCCGCTAATCATTCTCTTAAAATTGTACAAAAATAGGGAACGATAAAAAAATTCAAGGTACTTTGTATATGTAA
The DNA here is from genome assembly GCA_958295605.1 of Ajuga chamaepitys. Taxonomy (NCBI): domain Eukaryota; kingdom Viridiplantae; phylum Streptophyta; class Magnoliopsida; order Lamiales; family Lamiaceae; genus Ajuga; species Ajuga chamaepitys. The sequence goes on from OY282503.1 coordinate 2,895,065, forward strand.
TAGAATTAATTATTCAGATTTATTTAAATAGTTTGAGATTCTACTCTAATCGGTTCAAATATGATAGTTATATATTATAATCATCTGATTTACTTGATTTGCTTAATTAACTCGTTTGATAAATGATGACAAAAGTTTGCAGATATACCCGACGCTGAGGAGTATGGCGGATGTTATAGATGGAAAGTTCATCGTTTTTTTCCTTAATTTTCTGACAGAGTAATTATCCACAGTTTGAACTCTCCCAAAAATAAATGGCAGGATATTAACATTTTCATTTATAGGTAGTATATGATTGGATGTATACAAATGAAAAAAAAACTTCGTCAACATGTATACTTCGAACTATCCCACAATAAATCCCAGAAGATCATTACAAATCTTACTTAATAATGATCGGAGATTTTTCCTTCAATATAGGAGTAGATTTTGGTAGATTATGGTGAGTCAGTTTTATATGATTGGAGATCGTTCCTTAATATGGCCGAGCAATTATTGGCAGAATATCATTACAAATATAGCTAACAGAATATCATTACAAAATATATTTAATATATGATTGAAGATTTTTCCGTAAATATGAGAATAATTTTTGGCAGATTGTGACTGAGTCAGTTTTGGCAGACTATCATTACAAATGTAGTTAATGTTTGATCGAAGATTTTCCCCTCATTATAAAAGAAATTACCATAAATTTGATATTTCTAGATTTATTAATAGCGCTCGGGCAGGAAAATACAGAAGTTGCTACTTATACACGTTTTCATTATTATATTAAGTAAGATGATCAATTTAAAAGTGTCATAAACACAACGTACAATCAACTACTCTAAGTCACTAGCTCTCATATACTTAAAGCCGCATTAAAGACTTAGAATTAGAAATTGAGAAGCGAGACATCAACACTATAAGTAATTAAGCGCATAAAATTCAAAGAGAAAGAAGTTCCGGCCAACCAAAATAAACAGCGGGCCTAGTGATTCAGGTCAAAAATCCCAAATATTTAAACGGGCTGTAAAATAAGGAACCTAATCCTATTTATTTTTCAATTAAACGGGTCTGCCCTATAAATTTCGAGTACCCTTGTATGCTTTGGATCTCAAATTGGGACTACCATGAGACCAAAATAATCTACAATTGACTTGCTAATTTGGTTAAGAATAGGAATCAAATTGTGGACAAATTAACAAATATAGTACACCATTAAATTTCACAATTAGGCAACTTTTAATTGAGCTACTTTTCATTTAATTCAGGAATTCATTGTAATGTCTACTCTAGGTACTGTGTTCAAGTGGAAATTACAAAAATGACCCTGATATTTGAGATCAAATGTAAATATGATTTTGTAATTATACAAAAATTACGCTAGGGTGTTTGTAAATAATTGTGCTTTCAGTGAAGTGATTGAATTTATTTTGGAAGTAAAGTGACTTTAAAACTAAAAGCTTGTAGAAACGGGGTGTTGACAATTTCTGAAAAACTATTTTTTGTTGATTTCCAATATTAAAATATAGAATTTTCAAACGGTTTGAAAATCATTTTTTCATTCTAAAAGTGATTTTAAGTTCTTTTGTTTGATTTGTAAGCACCCTCTAATATATGTGTTCATGTGCAAAATATGAACTCTAAATACTTAGTTTTTTTTTGTTGGAAAAATGCAATAAGTTTTATTGATTATATAATATTTTAATTTAGATAATTCAATCTAGAGTACATGTTGAAAATCAGAACTAATCTTTCTTAATAGACGAAAATGCTTCCCTATTTATCATGAACAATTGCTAATATGTCTACACTTCCTCCGTGAAAAAACGTACTTTCTACAATTTTTAAATAAAGTACATAATTTCTTTTGCGCAAATTTTTGCACATTAACAAGCGAGTGGTCACATAAATATATATTACACCTTGGGTAAGGGAGTATCATAGAATTTCATAAACTTTATCTTTGGATGGAAGAAGGTTTCATCTTTAATTTTTATTTTGTTTTCTCTCTTTTTAGCGTGAGACTTTGCCACGTCTATGTACGTCTTTTTTCGACTTTTCCTAGTCTTTCACCGGTTTTCTGCTCCGATCATCAAGTTCACTTCAGCTTGGGTACGTCATTTAAATCATTTGCTTGTTGTACATGCAGTCACATGGCAAGGGGCAAATAATAGATCTTAATTTTACTGGCCTTTTCGCAAGTAATATTTAGCATTTATTTGATGTTATTTGATTGTTTTTTAGCATAGAACATATGTCTCATAAAGCCAACTTGTTGGCATATTATTTTTTCTTTTTCTTCAGGCAATTCAATTGTTTGAACAATTCCTGATTTTTCCTATTGAATTGAGAATCTTGTATTAAACGATTTACATTCATTGATGAGAGTTTCAAATTATTTAAAATAAAAAAATCCATAAACTTAATTAGTTATTGAAAAGCAAACCTTATGATTTACTATTCTTTTTTCTAAGTTAACACTTTTCATTGCTAATTTTACCTAATTAACTTTGAAAAACAACAAATTGTGATAGCAAAACGTCAATGTGCAGCATATCACAGCTAATTGACTGAAAAGAAAGCAACACATCACAAGCAAGGACAAAAAAGTTCGATATTAGATAGACGACTATGCTATTTGGACAGGTTCTGCTCGGGTTATAAATTATTTTTCTCTTTCTAGTTTATTTTTAAGGTTGTTGAAATTTTGAAAAATGTTGATATAAAATTAAGTGTGAGGATAATAATTATAATTTTAAATTAATATTAGATAAAGGGTAAGGAAGAAAGACGACAATAATTTTATAGTCATCTAAAGTGATCGTTTAACATTTAAATTTTTTTCTGATTTTTATCCATCATGATAGTAACCTAATATTAGGGTTAATCGCAATTTAGAAGATGACTTAAAACAAATTATGGCAGACATAATCTATCCAAATAGCAGTGTCCTTAAATAAAACAGTTAAATACAATATTTATAATGTTTTAAATTTGATTTATATTGAAAATTTAACATGGTTTGGTTATCATGTTACTGAGGTCCAAAATATTAATACAACCTAATTCATGCATTTTTTTCATTATTGTCATGTAGTGGTGAAATTCGGACGGTTCGACCTAGTCTGGCTTAATTCATTGACTAATGTTATGTGTGGAGTTAGGCTAGGTTGGTCTAATGTGTTATTAGGTAAAAGAATAGTAAGCAAATACTGCTCATCCTCATAAAATATACTATGATTTTTCAGGTTAACTGCAATCTGTTGGGCTTTAAGCACATTAGGTTGGACTTGTCAGGTCCGATAGTAATTTGGCCAGAAAATTTTATGGTTCTACCCGTCTAAAACATCGAGCAAATTGAGCTGGTTCATTAGGTCGGGCCATTTTAACATCTCTTTTATCATGTGAGATATGCACGTACGCAAAAATTAAGGGTAACAAATAGTGTGGATTGGACTGTTATCGAGCCAATCTGATAAAATCCAAGCCAATAATGTCTAGCCCTAAACTGTTTGTTAAGCTTATTGGGATAAAACGTCAACCCAAATACGAACGGATAAAAACCCAATAATCCGAATCGATAAGTCCCATCAATACTTGTATACATATTTATTCCAATTATGTTCGTCTTGATCACTAAACCTAATACTATTGAATTTTGTAAAATGTATAAAACAAATTTAATCATTCAATGAAGTGGCATATATATGTATTCTATAATTAATCTTCATTCATGTAATAGATGAAAACGAAACAACGAAAGCAAAAAGAAGTCACAACGAAGGTCTAAAACATTAATGTAGTCATTAAACAAAATCCTTTCAACTTCTCTATTCAATATTTCTCGCTTGCTCATCTTCAAGTAAATTTATTTCACTGTATCAGTTAAATTCAACGTTTTCATATAAATTATTAATAGTAAGTAATAATAAATATTTTTTTAAAAAAACTTATTGGGCCATTATCGAGTTTTATCAGGTTAGCCCGATATGATCGAAATTTTATCGTGCCTTAATGAATTGATCCAATAACGATCCACATCTAATATACCTCGATCCCAAGCTAAAATTATTGTACGATTTGTATCGTGTTATTAGGTTATGTCGAATTTTGTTACCCCTATCCAAAATATCTGAATGCAATAAAAAAGTTTGAAGATTTGATTTAATTAAAATTAATTCCAAGGAGAAGAACTATAACAGTCATCATTAGTTTACCTGCAAAATATTATTTTTTTATTTCACTTAAGGGCAAATTCCCATGAGAGATAGCTTGCAAAATTTAAACAAATGCTCTATACATAACTAATAATTTTATTAATTTTACTTTATCATTAATGAAAAAATCATCTATTCTGAATCATTTATTAAAATATAATTAATTAATGTGAGTAATTATATCGTTAAGAGTCTCTAATTTATTTTAATATATTAATAATGAACATTTGTCTAATTTATTTTGACTATTTTTTTTCCTAATTAGAGAACAAAGAAAAACTCCTTTCATCCTCCAAGATAACTCGAACCAGGATCAAAAGTCTAGTTCGAACAATAAAAAATTATGAGAGTTTTTTCCAAGATAGGGGCATGTAGGAACTCAAATGCCCCAAGATAATTCGAATCAAGAACCAAAAATCTAGATAATGAATGTTCACGAACAACAAAAAATTCGAAGAGTTCTTTCTCAAACAGTAGTTAGGGGCAAAAAAAAACTCAAATGTCGAAATATCGTACGTACCATAACAAAAATATCAAATTTTCGACATACCAAATCATTTGTACGATAACGATATGAGAATTAAAAAATTTAAGACATGTACCAAAATACCAAAAACATTTAACATTTTCAATGTGTATTGATACACCAACTTTTTTTATATTTCGATAATTCGATATTTTCATATATAAGTATACCAATTTTTTTAATATTTAAATAGTTCGATACTTCAATATACCGAATTTTATCGTACCGAAAATTGAATTTTGATATACCATATTTTTTGATATGATAACGATATGAATAGTTCAAGAAAATTAAGTACGTTAACGATATGAATGATTCGGTACCACCTCTAGCCGTAGATACATCTTTACTCAAGTATGTAGAAGCATAATTAGAGGTCCAACTCAAATTAATAGTTAGATTCTACTCTAATCGGTTCAAATATGATAGTTATTTATTATAATCATCTGATTTACTTAATTTGCTTAATTAACTCGTTTGATAAATGTCAGCAAAAGTTTGACTGATATACCCGATGCTAAGGAGTATGACGGATGTTATAGATGGAAAGTTCTTCATTTTTTTCCTTAATTTTCTGACCGAGTAATTATCCACGGTTTGAACTCTCCCAAAAATAAGTTGACAGGATATAACATTTTCATTTATAGGTTGTATATGATTGGATGTATACAAATGAAAAAAAAATAAATAACTTCGTTAACATGTATAATTTGAACTATCCCACAATAAATCCCAGAATATCATTACAAATCTTACTTAATAATGATTGGAGATTTTTCCTTCAATATGGGAGTAGATTTTGACAAATTATGGTGAGTCAGTTTTATATGATTGAAGATCTTTTCTTAATATGGCCGAGCAATTATTGACAGAATATCATTACAAATATAGCTAACAGAATATACAAAATATATTTAATATATGATGGGAGATTTTTCCGTAAATATGAGAATAATTTTTGGCAGATTGTGACCAAGTCAATTTTGACAGAATATCATTATAAATGTAGCTAATGTATAATCGAAGATGCAGATTGTGACCGAGTCAGTTTTGATAGAATATCATTATAAATGTATTTAATGTATGATCGAAGATTTTCCCCTCATTATAAAAGAAATTACCATAAATTTAATATTTCTAGATTTAGTAATACAGAAGTTGCTACTTATAGATGTTTTCATTATTATATTAAGTAAGATGATCCATTCAAAAGTGTCAAAGAGACAACGTACAATCAACTACTCTAAGCCACTAACTCTCGTATACCTAAAGCCACATTGAAAACTTAGAATTAGAAATTGAGAAGTGAGAGTTCAACACTATAATAATTAAGGGCATAATATTCAAAAGAAGAGAAAGAAAAAGAGAGAGAAAGAAAAGTTCCGACTAGCCAAAAGAAACCGCGGGCCTAGTAATTCAGGCCAAAAAACTCAAATATTTAAACGGGTTGCAAAATGAGGACTAATCCTATGCCTGCCCTATAAATTTTGAGTACCCTTATATGCATTGAATCTCAAATTGGGACTATCATGAAACCAAAACAATCTACTATTGACTTCTAAATTTGGTCAAGAATAGGAATCAAATTGTGGACAAATTAACAAATATAGTACACCATTAAATTTCACAATTAGGCAACTTTCAATTGAGCTACTTTTCATTTAATTCAAGAACTAAGTGGAAATTTACAAAAATGACCCTGATATTTGAGATAAAAAATTATACAAGAATTACGCTAGGGGTGTTTATAAATAATTGAGCTTTTAGTGAAGGAAGTAAAGTGACTTTAAAAATAAAAGCTTCTAGAAATGAGGTGTTGACGGTTCTTAAAAAGCTGATTTTAGTTGATTCTGAATATTAAAATTTAGAGTTTTCATACAGTTTGAAAATCATTCTTCCATCTAAAAGTGATTTTAGGTTTTTTTGTTTGGTTTGTAGCACCCTCTAGTATATGTGTTCATGTGCAAAATATGAACTCTAAATACTTAGTTTTTTCTTGTTGGAAAAATGCAATAAGTTTTATTGATTATATAATATTTTAATTTAGATAATTCATTCTAGAGTACATGTTGAAATCAGAACTAATCTTTCTTCATAGACGGAAATGCTCTCCTATTCATTATGAACAATTGCTAATGTGCCTACATTTCCTCTGTGAAAAAACGTACTTTCTACATTTTGGATAAAGTACATAAAAAAAAATTTGTGCAAAATTTTGACACATTAACAAGCGAGTGGTCACATAATTAAATATATATTACACCGTAGATAGGGGAGTGTCATAGAATTTCATAAACTTAATCTTCCTTCATGGGAGGATGGGGAAGGTTTCATCTTTAAGTTTTGTTTCTTTTTTCCTCTTTTCAGTCCCCGAAATAATGGAAGATCCACCACACCTCTCCCCTGGAGTTTTAGCGTGAGACTTCACCACGTTTATGTACCTCTTTTTCGCCCTTTTCTGGTCTTTCTCCACCAATTTTCTGCTCCGAACATCAAGTTCGCTTCAGCCTGGGTACGTCATCCAAATCACTTGCTTGTTGTGCATGCAGTAAGGGGCAAGGGGCAAGGAACAGACCGTAATTTCACTGGTATTTTTGCGGGTAATGTTTAGCATTTATTTGATGTTATCTGATTATTTTTTAGCATAAAGCATATGTCTCGTAGAACCAGCTTGTTGGCACATAATTTTTTCTTTTTCTTCAGGCAATTCAATTGTTTGAATAACTCCTGATTTTTCTTATTGAATTGAGAATTTTGTACTGAGCGATTTACATTAATAAGAGTTTCAATTTAAAAAAGAAAAAATCCATAAACTTAATTAATCATTGAAAAGCAAACCTTATGATTTGCTATTCTTTTTTCAAAGTTAACACTTTTCATTGCTAATTTTACCAAATTAACTTTGAAAAACAAAAAATTGTGATAGCAAAACGTCAATGTGCAGCATATCACAGCTAATTGACCGAAAAGAAAGCAACACATCACAAGCAACGACAAAAAAGTTCCATATTAGATAGACGACTATGCTATTTGGACAGATTCTACTCGGACTATAAATTATTTTTCTATCTCCAGTTTATTTTTAAGATTGTTGAAATTTTGAAAAATGTTAACATAAAATTAAGTGTGAGGATAATAATTACAATTTTAAATTAATATTAGATAAAGGGTAAGGAAGAAAGACGACAATAATTTTATAGTCATCTAAAGTGATCGTTTAACATTTAAATTTTTTTTCGATTTTTTTCCATCATGATAGTAACCTAATATTAGGGTTAATCGCAAGTTAGAAGATGACTTAAAACAAATTATGGCAGACATAATCTATCCAAATAGCAGTGTCCTTAAATAAAACAGTTAAATACAATATTTATAATGTTTTAAATTTGATTTATATTGAAAATTTAACATGATTCGGTTATCATGTTACTGAGGTCCAAAATATCAATACAACCTAATTCATGCATTTTAACATTACTGTCATGTAGTAGTGAAATTCGGACGATTCGGCTTAGTCTAGCTCAACTCATCGACTAACGTTATGCGTAGAGTTAAATTGGATTGGTCTAAAATCTTATTAGGTAAAAAATTAATAAGTAAATACCGCTCATCCTCATATAATATACTATGATTTTTAGGTTGATTTACAATCTGTTAAGCTTTAAGCACATTAGGTTGGACTTGTTAGGTCTGATTGTACTTTGGGCAAAAACTTATATGGTCCAACCAGTCTAAAATATAGGGCAAATTGAACTGGTTCATTGGGTCGAGCCATTTTAACATCTCTATTATCATGTGAAATATGCACGTACGCCAAAATTAAGGGTAACAAATCGTGTGTGAGCCGTTATCGAGCCAATCCGATAAAGTCCAAGCCAATAATGTCTAGCCCTAATCTGCATGTTTGTTAAGCTTATTAGGTTAAAACTTCAACCCATTACGAAGCGATAAAACCTCGATAAATCGAATCGATAATCTCCATTAATACTTGCATACGGAGTATATATTTATTTTAATTATGTTCGTCTTGATCACTAAACCTAATACTATTGAATTTTGTAAAAAGTATAAAACACATTTACACATTCAATGAAGTGGGATATATATGTATTCTATAGTTAATCTTCATTCATTCATGTACGTTAAACAAAATTCTTTCAACTTTTATAATCAATATTTCTCGCTCCCTCAAGTAAATTTATTTTACCCTATCAATTAAATTCAACATTTTCAGATAAATTATTACCAGTAAGTAATAATTAAATAATTTTTTAAAAATTATTGGGTCATTATCGAGTTTTATTAGGTTAGCTCGATATGACCGGAATTTTATCGTGCCTTATCGAATTGACCCATCCAATAATAATCCAGTTCCAATATATCTCGATTCAAACCTAAAATTATCGTACAATCTATATCGTATTATTAGATTATGTCGAATTTTGTCACCCCTATCCAAAATATCTGAATGCAATTAAAAAAGTTTGAAGATTTGATTTAATTAAAACCTAATTCCAAGGAAAAGAACTACAGCAGTGATCATTAGTTTACCTACAAAATATTATTTATTTATTTAACTTGAGGGCAAATTCCCATGAGAGATAGCTCGCAAAATTTAAGCAATAACTAATAATTTTATTAATTTTTACTGATCATTAATGAAAAAATCATCTATTCAGAATCATTTATTAAAATATGATAAATTAATGTGAGTAATTATATCGTTAAGAGTCTGTAATTTATTTTAATGTATTAATAATGGACATTTGTCAAGTTTATTTTGATTATATCTTTTTTTTCCGACAAAAACTTGTGTGAGACCATCACACGATCGTCGTACGATGTGACGAAAAAAAAAGTATCACTTTTCATAATAAAAGTATCACTGTTATCTGTAAAACTATTACTTTTTCTGAACGAAAAAAAAAAAAAAAATCACTTTGTGTAGCAAAAATATTACTTTTATCTGTGAAAGTATCACGTTTATTTTTATCTGTAAAAGTATCACTGTAGCAAAAGTAACACTTTTATCTGTAAAAGTATCACGTTTATCCGTAAAAATATCACTTTTTCCTGTAAAAGTATATTTTGTCACACGTAAAACCGTCACAAACAAGACTCACTCTTTTTTTCCTAATTAAAGAACAAAGGAAAACTCCTTTCATCCTCCAAGGTAACTCGAACCAAGACCAAAGGTCTAGTTCAAATAACGGAAAGTTCTAAGAGTTTTTCCCCATATAGTATGTAGGGGAAGGAAGAAACTCAAATGTCCCAGTACTCGAATCAAGGACCAAAGATTTAAATAATAGATATTCTCGAACAACAAAAAATTCGAAGAGTTCTTTTTCAGACAGTAGTTAGGGGCAGGAAAAAACTCAAATGTCGAAATATCGTACGTATCGTAATAAAAATTTCAAATTTTGACATACCAATAATTTGATACAATAATTTTCGATACGATAACAGTATGAAAACTAAAAAAATTTAAGTAATTAAGTATGTACCAAAATACCAAAATCGTTTAACATTTCAGTGTGTACCGTCACACCATTTTTTTGATATTTCGATAATTCGATATTTCCATATATATAAGTATATTAATTTTTTTAATATTTAAATAGTTCGATACTTCAATATACCGAATTTTAACTTATCGAAAATTTAATTTTGATATACCAAAAATTTTGATATGATAACGATATGACTTGTTCAAAAAATTAAGTACTTTAACGATATGAATGATTCGGTACCACCTCTAGCCGTAGATACATCTTTACTCAAGTATGTAGAAGCATAATTAGAGGTCCAACTCAAATTAATGAGACTGCAACAACAGATTTGCAGTACTCTATAGCAGCAACCTACTAAATTGATCAAACCTAATAAATGAAAACACAAATCAATCACCTCTTCCACCTCCCAAAGATCAACCTTTCTAGATCATCATAATTCATACATGGATAATGGAATTGACATGAATGCAGATATCCCATTTATCATCTTCTGCAACTCCATTACCATGCCCATGTGTTCTCTGCAACCCCGAAGGATTTGACAGAACCATGCCTGAAAAGCAAAAAGCAAATTTCGCAGAGCCTGAAATTATCAGCGCATGCAGGTGTAGCAATAGCTGGGGGCCTAATTAATCTGCTCAGTCTGACAATCTGCACCCAATTCAATGATCTGAAACTGCAATTTCTCTTCAATTTATGAATGTGTTGCTTTTATGGTGATGAATTTTTGTTTTAGGGTTCATGGTGATGAAATTGGGAAGAACAGAAACTGTTATGAAATTAGATGAGAAGATTAAGATAGATTATTTGTTACTGATTACCAGTAATTTCGCAGAGCCTGAAATTATCAGCGCATGCAGAATTAATCTGACAGTCTGCAGCCAATTCAATGATCTGAAACTGCAATTTCTCCTAAATTTATGGTGATGAACTTTTTTATTTTTTGTTTTTTAGGGTTTATGGTGATGAAATTGTTTGAAATTGAATGAGAAAGGTAAAATTAGGAAGAACAGAAGAAACTGTAATGAAATTAGAGACCAAAATTTGGTAACGCACTAAATCAACTGATGATATGATGAAGATTAAGATAAAATAAATTACTACTGACTATTAGTAAGGTGGTGGGGGGGGTTGCCGCGTGGTGGGGGCCCAAATCACATCAGAAGTCTGATAGCTGTAAATCGGAACACCACCAGACGTCGCCGCGCCGCCGTCGGATGCCGTTTTCGGAGAGTCGTGCACGCCGCCGTCTCTAGCCGCGGAATCCTCCGGTCCCTCCGCCGCCTGCTGCTGCAGGCGGTGAAAAGACGGGTTACTAAAGTTGGCGGCTATCAGATAAATGGTCCCCGCCGACACTAATGGCCCCGCCACGTGCCCGCCCACCACTTGCCCCTGTGGCCCCGCTAACGTCAGCGCAAACACCCCTGTGCCGGCGGCAGGGCCGTCGGCCGGCATAATAGTAGCAGAGATCGATAAAATATCGAACCGGCCGTGGAACGTCACGGTGGCGCCGGGGGTTGTCGACGGTTGCGCTAGGGTTACATTCGTAACGACGCCGTTTCCGTTGAGGATACATAACCCCATACTCCGTTTCCGGCAGAAATTAGTGGTGGATTCAATAATATCAACCCCAGCAGGGAGTTCCAACACGTAAGGGCTCATAGTCGGCTCCGACGAGTCACGCTGGATTATCACCGGCGGCTTCGGCTTGTTTTTGGACCCCGGGGGACGGCCGCGGGGGCGGCGGACGACTTCGATAGACGCGCCGTCGTGTTGGTGGGGGAAAGTAAGCGCGTCTTCCTTATTAACATTCCTCCGGTCGTCGGAGCTCTGACTGAGGCTTTGACTGTCGGCTTCTTCAGCGGAAGGGCGGTGGTGCGGCGGCGGAGGAAGGTGGTGGAAATTGGGTTGGTGGTGGAATTTGGAGAACATGTTGTTATCTTGTTGTTTATCTTCTACAAATTCTCTTTTCATGGTTTGATTTTAAAATTGGGAAATTGTTTTTATATGTTTGAATATGGAAGGAGATATGGATGATTGGCTGCATGTAATTAAAATAAGGAAGAGGGAGTGCAAGTAGGATGAAGGAGGCGGATAGATGTATTTGAGAAGGATAGCTAATGGATAGGGTTGGACTTTTTATAATTTTTTATTATTTTTTGGTTTTCTTTTTTGGAGTATTCTCATTAATGTGGTACTTTCTTTTTCATGTCCACATTGTAAAATCTGTTTTTGATATTTTATGTTTCTTTGGATCTACTACTTTTATTTAGATAAAGATTAATCTTCTAATTATTAAGTTTGAAAAATCGGTCTGATTTGATGGATTAGTTGGCCCGATAGTTTAGATGAGTTGAGTCATAAAATTTTTGACTCGAACTACTGTTTAATTCGACGGGCCGCAAGCCGACCCTATAATCTTACGATCAAAATTTTGATCTGATCCGAAATATGGTATTGGTCCGACAGGCTAGGCTCGACCAAGCTGGGGCTGCCCGAATTGCCACCTCTAGGCTCTAACCACTATATGTTATATGTGCACAATGATAATATTGTAGAAGTTATTAGATGTTAGTTAGCCGGTAAACTAGGGTCTATCAACTAGTTGGGGGTCAAAGCGAGGAATAAGCTGAATATAGTCGTCATTAGGCGGGGAATCAGGAAGAAACATATTTGGTAGAAGTTGTCTAAATCCTCAATTATGTTAGGTATTTCATCTCCTATACACTGAATTCAGTATATGACACATGTTAATTAATAACATCATTTAATATATGTGTCCTTTAATGAATATATTGAAATACGATAGTGTAACATGTGATATCATATGCAATAAGAACCTAACAACTAAATAGAGACTAATCGAAGTTAATCGTGTTTTTTTATAACGAAAGTAACATTATTCATTGACACATAATTTGAGGTGATTATTTTAAAATATGAGATGAAACATCATCTAAAATAAAAAAACAAAAAGTCCATCTCTTTTATTTAATGTTATAATGTTATGATATTTGACACTTGAGAATAGTATATTAAGAGTGTCATGGTCAAATTAATTAGTCCACTCCAAATATAATATAATAGCACGCTACTATAGTTCAAATAATATGCACCTTATATTTATGAAAAATTAATTATAATGCATGGACCAATATATTAAATAATAATTGATTGATTCTAAGCATGCATGCATGCATGTGTAAGGATTTAGCAAGCATATAATACATTTTAATTTCCTTGATTATTCTTTGTGAAAGCTAACACTAGTTTTCCAAGTGCTTGTAAAAACAAAACTAAAAATAAAGAGTATTTAAAATTATAGTAAATTCAAAACGCTGAATGAGAAGACTAATGCGAAATTCGAATGCACTTCTCCAGAAAAGATCTAGTTTAAATTTTGTAAGTATTCTATTTCATCAATCATGATTTTATGGTTTATGAATTTAGAGTTCCTAATTCATTTTTTATACTTTACAAATTTAGGATTAATAATTTATAGAATTTAAGGTTTACAATTTATGGGGTAGACATTTACTTTTACATGAAACTAGAATGGAACACTAAATTTGGAATAGATGATTCATCCACAAAAAAGAAATATTTATCTATATATATATATGTGATGGAGGGATTATAGGTAGAAGTGACAATTCGGTCAGTTCAATTCATCGGGTTAACACCATATTTTCGGATTGATTGGGTTTGTCAAAAATATTATCGGGACAAAAATTATTAAAAGCAACTTAGTCCATTCCCTTAAATATATTAAGATTTTTTTGTTCATGACACGTCAAATTTTTAGTCTATCAAATCGAGCACAATGAATCCGATGATAATTCGAACCTAGATTCTTATAACTCAGTCCATCTAAAATGTCAGACTGACTGGCTCGATTTATCGAACCCGACCAATTTTACCAGCTCTAATAAGTATATATATGTATATAGTTAGTATATATATTAGATATGTATTAGAGGTGACAATTCGACCCTCTCAACTCGGCTCGACCTAGTCCATTAGACCAAGACTATAAGTTGGTCCGGGCTTATTGGCCGCGATAGTCTCATGAGCCAATAATTATTGAGATCATTCCCATTAAATATACAAAAGGATTGGAATTAGTCCGTAACTAGTTAAATTTTTTATTCGTTAAATGGGACTTATTAAACTCAATAATTTTTAAATAATTTAAATTTACATAATTCAGTCCATCGAAAATATTCGACCGATGAGACTGAACCACTTGGAAAGAGAGAGAGAGGTGGGGCGAAAAAGTGGGGTTGAGAAATTAGGGGAGAGGCGGTGGGAAAACTTGGAAACAAAGACTAGGAAGATTTGGTGCGCCGCTGGTACAAAAGAGTGGGGTCCACTTGTGTTTATTACACAACACAATACTACGACAGCCGGACAATAAAGCAAAACGGTGGCTGGTATTTGCGACCATTATTTTTTATATTGACTGTCTCATAATAGTCTTCCACTAACATAATAATCTTTTTCCAAAAACGAGCAATTTAATATACCTGGGATTATATGTACGATTTGAGATTATTGAGTTCATTATTGAATCCACCTTTCTTTAAGATTAATTTAATCGTTTGAATTATGATTCTTGATCCCTTGAATTGAAATTTGATGGGAAAATTAAACACCCAAAGTAAACGAGCCCTAAGCTCACAAATAAAGGGATATTTGGATTGAGGTGTAGTAAAATGTGTCACGTTTGTTGGGGTATATTTACGGTTGGTTCATTCATAAAGATATTTATATTTAAGGATGTGCACTGATAGATGTCATATCAATAAATTTTCGATGATGTAAGTAATGATTGGTTGATTGGATTATGTAAAATATGTATTGAAATTTGTTAAAAGGTGATGTAGAATGTTAGGTAATGATAAAAAGGTAAATTAAGAATCGTAAAATGTGATATAAATAATAATGTAGATAATAGGAGGTGGATGGAGAGTGATGGACAATCCGGATGACCGATTCATAAAGTGAAATAAAATCGGATCGGGTCATCCCCAAATCCGGATTGTCCAATCCCAGACTCCCACTCCAAATATGTCCCGAGTGTTATTCTAGGAAAAATCATTTTTTCACAAAAGAGTATAATTTTAGCATTTGTTGCATGTTTATTATTCTCAGTTAAATCTAAGAAAATTTTCATACAAATTTTTATAAAATTATATAAATAAGATATGGAGAAATTTATGGTAATAAATAAATTAGTGGAGAAAAATAAAGGAATGTCATTGTTCATTTCATAATTTTTTAAATTATACCTGAAAGTTTAAAACAACACTTATTTATAGACGGGGGAGTATTAATTTTAGGTAATGATGAGATCGCTTATCTTACATCATTCGCAGCCTTAATTTATTGACAAAGCTTGCTAACCAGAAAATGAAATTTAATAATTCTAGAAGTGAACATTAGTCAACAAACAACAAAGGAAATTCCACTAACTTTGCAGAATTCATTGATAACTACAGCAACTGATTATGGACTTCAAAATTTGATATGCTCATATATAAGTGAACATTAATGATGTGTCAAAATGGAAAAGTTGCAATTTAGTCCAACTTTTGGGTGAGTCCCCTACAATGAGCTTTTTACAATTTAGTCCTCATAAGCTAATGTCATGTTAGTTTTATTTGGTAACTTAGGTAATCTTGCATTAAAATACTTATGTGAGTGGTAACAAAAAAAATTTAACTTCTAAGTATCAAGAGTCTCTAGCTACTGAAACTAAATAAACCTCGAAATACACTGAAATAAGATTTGTATCTTTCTTTGCCCGCCAAACGTGATATCTAGTACAATTCTTCTTTTTATGTCTAGGTTGCTCACAGAAGAAACAACATGTATCATATTTATCATATTTATTATCTTTATGTTTCTTTTGTGTTGGACATTCTTGAATTGTAATTGTCAAATCCTACGTTCAGTATTGATGATACTTCCAATTCGGAGAATCATGAAATGGTGGGGGAGGAGCTCGGAAAGAGGCCAGCATACAATCCTTGTGTCAAACTAACGACAAATAAATGCTACAGGTGTCGAGAGTTTGAGAATAGGTACAATGATTGTCCTCGTCGTCCTACGACTAATTTGGCTAGACATGGCAATGATAGTAAGTATGTTGAGGAGGATGAAGGAATTTGTTAGCCAAATGGGGAAGAGGAAGATGTTCATTAGTGATAAAGAAAGTCTTACTCACCAAAATAGGAAAATATTTATCAGTTTGTGAAGGATGAGAAAAAAATCATATTGTTGTCATTGAGTTTTAAACATAAATCTGAATCACCAAGAACCAAAAGACGGATCATAGACCTGAGATATGGTAGATAGGTTGGTTGGGCGAGGATCTTCAGAAAAATAGATATGTAAAGTGGGTATCACCAGATCCGCATTACACCGGGATATAAGTGGAAGTATCAACATATATTGCAGCCAAAAAAATTATTTGATGATGAGCTCATTTCACGTGGGAGAGTCTGATGTGGGATACGTTGAAGTCCCCCAAGAGTCTATCAATTAAGAGTTCCAATTTATTTAGGAATTGTTTTTCTATTTGGTGTTATTCCTTTCATTCTCAATTTAGGATCTTTCCTATTTGTTTCCTTTTTTAGTTTATGATTTGTTTTTCTATTAGATTTAGGATTTATCTAGTCCTATAAATAGTTGTCTAGGCTTTTGAATTTTTTTTCATTAATTTATCAAGTAATTAAATTTATCTCTTTTGCATTCTAATTCTTCAAAATATTGTGTTCTTGTGGAGATTGTTATCTTCCAAGTATTCGTCTCGTGTTAGTCGATATCTCAAGCCTATATTTCTCCTTGGAGATGGCTAGCGACTCAAGCAATAACAACGACGCTTCAATTATTGACTGTCAGTGTTGATTCGGACATAAGCAATATTGGGGGGGGGGGGGGGGGGGGGAGGGTGGTTGCTCGGGGTAATCTATATGGTGAAGATGGAGTCAGGAGAGTTGTTCCACCCGGTGGGATTCAAGCATACAAGCAGATTCCTTGCGTCTATCATCGTAAATCACCCCGGCCAAATCCTAAGCCAAGTGTCGAGGGTACTTCCGATCCGAAGAAACGTGAAGGGGTGAGAAAGGAGCCCGAAAAGAATCTGACATAAAATCTTAGTGCCAAACCAATAGAAAAAAGCTACAGGTGTCAGGAGTTTGTGCATAATTCCAATGATTTCCTTAAACTGTACTGAAAAGAATCATGGTACGGTTCTGGATACTCGATAGATATCTGTACAAAGAATCATTGACCTTCATAGAACTAATTTGAACCACTCCATACTGAATATCGAGATTAAAAAAGACTATATAAAAAATATAATAATTTTATGCATCTAATTATCCTCTAACCAATATATTTAATATAAATTGTATTAAAAAATATACCAAATAGAAACCTTTGTATAAAATGACTAACTTTAGCTAAAATGTTTATTAATAGATTTATACAACATTAATTCTATTTTCGTTTCCACTTAGTTTTTATTTCAATTTTAACACTGATATAAAAATCTCAAAAAATCTCCAAATAACTGAGTCTATGGTGCCAATTCATTCAACTAAATCATTAGATCTGAAATATAGTACCGAATGTTTCGAATTTTGAAAAGGATTGGTACGAATATTTACAAGTTCTAATCCATTTCTAATTTCAACATTTTTGTATTACTAAGTTTCGGTGCAACTCTAAATTTTTTAAATCTCCCAACCATACTGTCCCGTCCACACCACTTATTACCACTTGACATTTCAAATTTAACAATGGCAGCCCATATGGTAGTAATACTGAGAATTTAGAACATATGCAAGGTGCAACGCATCTTATATTGTCGTATTTGAAATGATGCATAGTTGGACAAAAACAGCAGTCATATACATGTCTGGTTTCACTTGCTAACTACATCAATGCAAATTTTCCCGCTCACCTACTTTGACCAGCGCTGTTCACTATTTATCCCGACGGAGTTAATTTAATAGATCAAAATTTTATCGCATCACGAACTGATTCGATAATCTTAGTATGTTATAAGAGGATAAATTAAGCTAAACTGAATTATTTTAGGCCCGATTAGATTTTAACCCAGCCCAAAATACAACATTGGCTCAATCGAATCGGACTACCTGAATTACCACCTTTAGCTAAATTGAACCACCCCCACAAAATTCCCCATTTCTCTTTTTTTAACTTCTACTTTTAATTTTAGATTAAAAAAGGAAAAGTTCATCTGTTTTTATCTCTTTTTGTGTATAATGAGATTGGGAGTGGGAATGGGAAAAGAATAATAAACTTTTAGCGTGGTTGCTCAAGGTCGGAGAATGTTGAGTCAAATTCAGCTGAGAAAGTTAATAAGTACGATTTGTCGAGATTTGGTCCCCTAAATTTACCGAGGAAAATTTAAAACAAGCACTCCCATTAAAATATACGGCTCTTGGCATAGTTAAAAGGTAAAAATTTTTTTTACGAATAAGTCATTGATTAACTTTTCATTCTCTCTTTAAATTCCTAAAATTTATGTCCATTTTGGAATATTTTTTTCAATTAAACATGGTAAATTGAAAATTTTGGAGATTTCCTTAGGATGGTATAGGAATAATCTTGGATAAAAATAAAAACAAAATGTAAATGTTCATAAACATTAAAACTACAAATAAAGAAAACAAATGTATTAATTTTTTGTTACAAAAGCTTTTCTATTAATTTTTACTTTTTAGTTGTGATAGGGAAATGGGGTTTATATCTTAAATTCAACTTATCATGATAAGGCCTTCTAGAAAAATATAGAAAAAGAAAATCATGATAAGACCAATATTTGGACAAGAGGGTGTTCGTGAGTAGAGGTGGTAATTATTATAAAAAAAAAAATCACGACATTTGATCTAATTTTCAATTGCAACATGACTTTTAAAATTTATCAATGTTGGTCACGAGCTACAATTATTTTTTACTTACAACATCAACTAATTTTTTTACATCTGATTGTGTCATCATCACTCCCTTTTAATGCTCCTAAACAAGACTTTTTTTATCCTCGATCAATTTCATAATCCGTCATTTTAATTATCGTTAATAGGTGATTAAAGTTATTATGTCACTTCTTCGACTCCCAATTAATGGCAGTGAAAATCACGGGTTGTGAAATTATTTGGGGGTAAATGAATGTCTAGTCAAGACGCATTTAGCGGTGGTGATGACGACACAGTTAGATGCCAAAAAATTTAGTAGATGTTGTAATTGAAAAAAATTATAGTTGGCGATCAATATTGATAAGTTTTAAAAGTCATGTTGCAATTGAAAATTGTACCAAAGATTGTGATTTTTTGGTAATTAACCCTATTTATAACCCTTAATTAAATGAAAATAATAACATTTAACTATTAAGTTAGTGAAAAAATAATGACGTTTTCATTTAGTTAGGATTTAAAGGAAGTTGTACAATTACACGTATGTAATTGGACAGGTAAAAATCTCAATTTCATGTTTTACATCAGCAATTAGAACAAAAAAATTGCCCGTATGCAGTGAATTGAAAAAGTTATAAAGATTGTGCATTTACACGTTACAATTAAAAGGTCATGCATGTTACAAATGATAATTGGCTAAAAGTTCGTGAATTTTACGTAATTAACATTTTTCAATTCAATACATCTGAGCAAGTCAGCTCAAAGTGTTGGGGTGAAGCATAAAATTGAGATTTTAATCTGCCCAACTATGTCTGTGTAATTGTAAGAATTATTTTAATCTTTAATTACACGAAAACGACATTATTTTATCATTAAACCTAATATTTAAATGTTGTTACTTTCATTTAATTAAGGATTCATCGTACGATTGCACGTCTGTAGCTGCGATATCTGAAATCTCGATTTCGGGTTTCACGTCAGTAATTGGAGCCAAAGTTTTTCTCGGGTGCATTGAATTGAAAAAACCATAAAGTTGATGCATTTCTTTGTTATGTTTGAAAAATCATATTGCAAATGGTAATTGACCAAAATGTCTTAAACTTTTACGTAATTAACCCTATAATAAATTTATCTGATATAGAAATTGACACGGGTGAAAGACAATAATATTTACAAGAACACGTTATTCTAGAAAAATATAATGTAAAAAAGATAAATTTAATTACTTGATGAATGAATGAAAAAAAAAAAATCAAGGGTCTAGCCCCTATTTATAGGACTAGACAAATCCTAATTCTAAAAGGAAAAAAAAATAAAAAAATAGCCTAAATAAAAATAAAAAAGTAAAACATAATCTCAAAAAATAAAACGAAAACGAAAAAAGTAAATCCTAAATTAAAAAATAAAAGTAATTCGTAAATAAACTGAAACTCTTAATATATGAATTTATGGGAGTCTTCAACTTATCCCAGATCATTAGGACTTCTCCAATAAGTCTCCTCCCAAATTAGCTCTTTCCGATGTTATAAACACTTAATAATTATTACTCAATTAACTAACTAATACATACATAACCTTTTGTAATATTATAATAATAAAAATTCACCACTTCCCACATATTTTGATTATCGTTCATCATTTTTTACATCATAATAATATAAGTATTCATTCATGACCACCATTATGCGCTACTACACAATTACTCATCACTGATAATGATGTAGCGGTCTGCTGGATCATAACTGTAATAATATAATTTATCATTCACTAATTGTAATACTATAACTTATCATTCACTAACTTATTAATTTGTTGTTTATTAGGGTAACTTATTTTGTTGTTGGCAGTACATATACTAGTAACTACCGATTCCATTTCTTTTGTGATGTCCGATAATTTTCTGTCTATTTATTAAACTTTTTTTTTTTTTTTTGTGTATGATTTTATGTTAATTATCATTTTAATCATTATTTTTTTAAATTGGGCTGATCCTTTTTCATGTGATCGATTTTTTTATGATTTAGACTTCCTAGTCCATAAAAATTATAGTGGTCCAATAAATTATTTGATATCATATATATAAACTTTCATTTATGTTAAGTTAATGCATAAATATTTAAGATCCATTTATTTTAATGATTATAGGCGCAACTTCATACACAACTTTATCCATTTGCATTGTTGGACCCAATAATATATGCATCCAACACGTCATTCGCTTAAAACTTGAGCCAAGAATCAATTAAAATTTGGCAAAAACTCGTATGTGACCGTCACACGGTGGTCACACGGAGTGACAGGAAAAAGTATCACTTTTTGTGGTAAAAGTATTACGTTTATCTGTAAAAGTATCACTTTTTTTTAACAAAAAAATATATCACTTTTTATAGCAAAAGTATCACCTTTATCTGTAAAAGTATCAATGTAGTAAAAGTATCACATTTTCTTGTAAAAGTATCACTTTTTCCTTTAAAAGTATCAAGATTTTCTGTAAAAGTGCATTCCGTCATACGTGTGACCGTTCACACACAAGACTCACTCTAAAAATTTTATATTAGAGGAGGTTAGGAATTACGAATTAGAAAGAAGTTACTTTACATCAAAAAAATTAGGAATTACGAGATTAAAAAAAGTTTTTATACTTGTTGGTGCATTAACGTGTCCTCTTTCGATCAAATAAGTCATTCCTCCCATCAATATGCAATTCGTCCATTCCGATAACAAATGCATATATTACTCTATCATCTATAAAAAGAAAAGAAAATTTAAAGGGAGCCTATGTGTTGCAAAAGAAAAAAAGAAATCTTGATTATTTTTCAATTCCAATTTGTTCCTTTAAGCTCATAAACCCACACAGTCACTGGGCTTGAAATATTTATTCGTGCTTTTCTATTTAAACTGCGAATCTGGAGCCGATGGGGTTGAAATACTTATTCGAGGATTCCAACTTATTTAAACAAAAAGGCTTTTGAAACGTCTCTTGTTTTGAGAGGCCCGACATTGACGGGCCTCTTTTTGCTGGACCATTTGGAGCTTAAAAAGAGCTAAAAATATGAACTCGATCCCACTCTTCATCCAGTTGAAGAAGGTAATAGATATGTTAGGTTTAATTTATATAATTTTTGTTTTCCACATTTTTTTATCTTTTCAATCTTAGAACCAAATGTTGGTCCTGCTCCGGCTCAAAGAGCCGGAAATACTGTTGTGGTATGTAGGTGCGAAAATTCATGTATTGGGTTTTGAAGATCAATTTTAATTTGTCAACTTGTTTCGTCATGAATCCACCAAAGCTCTTTCTGTTTAAATGAAAAAAATGTCATGTCATTTTTCAACTTAAGACACGACCCCTTATTTTATTAATTATCTTAAATTATTGACTTTTGAGACGAAGTTAGATAGCTCAAATGGGGGAGGGGAGAATTTTTTTCGTTGTTTCTTAGATTAGGATTTTTTTTTTAAAAAATTATTGACTTTTGCATATATATATATATATGTATGTACTATATATATATATATTTACATATAATAATAGATACTAAAATATTTTTCCCTCAATTATAGGAGCAAGAATATGGATCAATCAAAACATTTACATTTCAATCATGTCATTTTAGTTAGAGGTTTCATTTACAATTTATTTTAATTAATTATATCTAGGACTGTATAATGTTTACTGTTATCAACATACTACTTGACTATATGTTGAAATACAACTTAACATGCTCGTTAGTCTCATGTCTCATCACAATACAATTAACATGCTACCTGGCTACATATTACTTTTATTATAACTGTAATACATGCTATGGCTCTTTGTGTGTTTTTAATTATTATAAATTGTTCCCTCAGGAGTTGAAGAAGCTCACCGCAACTCATTATTGATAAAAATGGAATGAGTGATTAAAGCAGAGGCGGAGCCGAAAATTATATGGTGGTATAATGTTATAAATGAAATTTTATTTGGACTTAATAATTAAGTGTGTGGACAGTGGTGTTTATAATTTAAGATTATTTTATTTCAAAAGTGTGGTGAAGTTTGAACTTGTCATATGTTGTAGTTGAGATCTTATGAAATTATGGTATGCTAGGAGCTTGAGGTAATTTATATAATTCGTAGTTATAATTGACTGCTTGATAAAGTTATTATGGTGAATTGATGTGTTATGTTCCTACTTGAGAAATATTTTAAGTAAATTTTTATATGTTCTAGATACTTAACAAAATGTTAGTGATTTATACTAGAACGTTAATTTGATCATGTGTTAAATTTAAAATTTTATATTTTCGGCTTCTAGTTACTTGATACTATTGTCAAAATTCTTGAATTTCTAAAATATTGTGTATATTTTCTATATTAATTCTATTTTACTTTATTTCGTAAAATATTTTGACACGACATTATAGACAGGTTAAAGTACTCTTTTGATTTTAATATTCAAGTAAATAAATTAAATACCGTAACATATTTTTGGCCCTTTCACAATTACTTAAAATAGTCTAGAAAAATCGAGATATTACTCCTTTCTATCCTAATACAAATATACATTTTTACGTATCTTATTTGAGTATGTACGCTCGCTCCATCATTCTAGCCCAAACATTGGAGTTCAGGATTATGAGAAACTATTAACATCCACATGAAAGTTGATTATTCATAGTAGTATTTAATAATGAGTTAATTACGTAAAAAATCACGATCTTTTGGTTAGTGATCACGTGCAAAATGACTTTTTTAACATAGTAGAAATACACGATGTTCTTAATTTTTTCAATTCGATACATCCGAACAAGTTTTTGGCTCCACTTGTGACGTGGAATCCAAAATTGGGATTTCGGCTACTTCAACTATAGACGTATAATCATATAATATTCAGCTATAGACATATAATCATATACTAATATTTATGAGTTTAAAAAAAAAAAATTGTACATTAACACGTATGCAATTGAGTGGATCAAACTATTAATTTCGATTTCTATATCCGCGATTGGAGTCCAAAACTTGTTCGGGTGCATTGAATTAAAAAATTATAAAAGTGATATATTTTTACATAATTACCCCTTTAATGATCATAATTCAATCACTCTTGCAAACCTATTTATAAATAGCTTTTCAATTACTTTTCTTTTTCTAATTGTGCGTAATAAATCTCTAACCAATTTGCGCTTTTATATTTATATTTATATTAAAATTCTTCTATAACAGTTACTTATTTGAAGGTAATATCTTAAAATTATATTTATAATTTTTATGACATTTTTATATCTAATAAAACAAAAATACTTCAAATTAAACTAAAACCTAAAGAAACGAGACCTGTACAATTTAAATTTAAATGAATAGATTTTATATTTATCTTCTGAAATACAAGAATACATGATTGCTTTATAATGAAAATTAAATTAAAACCTAAAGAAACGAGATTAGCACAATTTAAATATAAATTTAAATGATTAGATTCTATAATTATATTCTCCTATAAAAAATTCACAAAACATTACAGAATGTATCAAAGAAGCAAGAACAAAATAATTGAAGATAAATCTACAGCCTCACAAGGTAAAAAATGTTGCCAGTCCCGACTCTATCCTCTCTAGCTCTCTCTGGAACGATGTCGTTAGAGACGATTTGAACTAACGGAGACGCGCCATGAAGAATTACACTTCTCTCCTACCACCATATCGATTGAAAGAGGTGAAACGAAACCAGGCAACTCATGCCTGCATCACAGATCATCATCAAGAAACCCGGGATTGATTCATCCCCATTAATCGAGCGCTATACACTTGTGGGATCTGGATCATGCAGACGAACCCTAGTTGAGGCCTTTGACGAGGAAGAGGAGTATCAACGTCAATATTGAGAATTCGAGTATGAACTTGGGCTGACTCACGCGTTCAACCCAATAATGCCACCTGTAAGTTCAACCAGTAGACAGCTGCTGATGAAGCCTGCTAAGCATTACCAGATTTTGCACCATATTCAGAATGGCGACCAAGTATTCATACAAGCATTCAAAAGATGTATAGATCTGATAAAAGTGATGCAAAAATTGAGTCAAGCCAAATCCAATAGGTATGCAGATCATTTTCATAATGTAAACACTTTTAAGTACTATATTTATTGATTTCATTTTTATCTGTCATTTGTTATTGCATTTTTTTTATTTTTCACGGTAAGAAGCTCGATGAAAGTGAAACCTCTCTAGCAGCTAAAATTGCAGGTGAAAGTGCTGAAAATACTAAAATCAGGTCCTAGAATTGGTATAATATTCTTTATTCAAAACAAATCCTGTAATAACAAATATATTTTCTGAGACACAGATCCTAAATGAGGATAAGAACGACGCTTATAAGTACCAAAAAAATGACCGTGACCCAGATCTATGTACATCTATGAAGTGTCACGACCCAAACGTGAATTTGGACAATAGCTATAGCAACTAGACGAGTCCTTAAGATATTCAGAAAAAAGTCGATTTTCAACATGAATTTCTCAAGGAACGCAGTAAAATACTCATAAAAGAGCAAAGTAAAGTTTAACAAATAACAAAGTCGTATGGAAATGTTATGCTTCTTATGGAATCACTTTAGTCTCTTTCCATTCTCATTCTCTAGAGCAAAACTATGTTGGTCTCTTAGATTTTTCAGGAATGGTATTCTCACTCTCACAAAATCTCAACTTCTTTTTGTTAAAATATTTGAATAAATCTATATCCTATCATATCCAACCAACTATAATAATAATAATAAATATTAAATCACAAGTTGTTAAGAATGTCTAACTACAATAAAAACATATTTTCCAATCCCACTATTCAAAGATATTCCCCAAAATTGTTTCCCCACAACTGAAAATCCCGAAAAAGGTTAAAGGTTAAGCAATCATTAGCATTTAAAAGGAATATGATTCTGAAAAACCAAAGGGGTTTACCAGGAAAGATTTCTATGATCATCTTAGTACACCTACGGTGCCAAAATAATGATCCAATGTGTCAAAAAACATAATTTTGTAAGAGTGTACAAGGTGTCAGGCTTTTCATCTCCTTTGACCAATGTTACCCTTTTCAAGAAAACTTGTTATCTTGTACCATTCACCCATCTTTATTATAGTAAAACAGTTTCATGTCAAAACCTATATTATCACGTCATGTGGAAATTGTCAACACGTCATGGCATTCAGCACCCAGCACATAAAGAAGGAGACGAGGGGGTTTAGAGGCATTTAAAAGACATGCAAGTATAGACTTACCAACTGCCTTCAGCAGACGTGTTACTGTCCATTATTTCCTTCTCAAATTCTTCTAGTATAGCACGTTGTCTTTCAGTTACGGTTCTGAAGAGAAGACAGAATAAAATAAATCAATCCAAACAGATAATATACATTTCTTTTTGAAGGACGATCGGCACATATTCGGTGGAGACCTGTTTACAAGCCATTAAATTGTTACCACTTGGCAACTTTACTATCTCCTATATTTTGCTCTCTAATTGCTACCTCAAAGGTGATGCTTTATCCACATTTCTCATTGTTTAACGCCTTAGGTTTTACGAATGGTTTCCGTTTGTTGAGAAAAGTTGAACCAGAAGATTAAACCTCTCAAAGGTTAAGACATGCAAAAGTCAATATAGAAGACATTTACTACAACTGCTTGTGGGGGGGTTTTTTCCCCCAAGGACAAGAGGCGAAGATCACTATTATCGACAGAGTAAAAGTATTATAAGGGAGAAATTAATAACTTCGAAGAGTCAAGTCTAACTCTTGGGGATTGCAAAAGACTAGTGGCAAATACTTTCTTCATCAAGTGTACATAACATAGTCTATAAGAATCATGAGAATTGTTCATAGATGAAATACTATTTGAAAAATTAATGTTGGAGGCAGTTAAGGGTTGTTTCATTCACAACATTAGTTGGTGAAGGATTTCAATGGTAGTAAGGAGGAAGGTAAATCAAGTGGAAACGAATTCAGGACCTTATCTTCCATAATATTATCTTCCAAGAAGATCAGAAACAGAAACAGAGCTCTCATTTCAGACTATCTGACAGCTCATAGTAAATTTCTGAAAGCATCTATTTTATATCAGATATTGAGAGGACATTAGAGAAAGAAGTCCCTAATAGGTTCCATGACTTACGAATTAATTCTCCATGAGCTTGTTTGGTTATGTAATTCAAACAAGTTACAGAGAATTTGATCATTTTACACTTATCTTTTTTTCACCAGTTTGATATTGAGCCTCCTAATCAGAATTTAAAGGAATGCAAAGAACCAAGAGAGAAACAAACTTACGAAGGGAGATGTATGCAGAATCGAACATACTGATCTCCATGGTCCACAAAGAAACCACTCTTTGGCAATCCTTTAGTAGATCATGCACATTAGTAAATTTAAAGAGAGAAGAATAAGGCAGACCAAATTAGGGCAGAGTTCATACCTTTGCCTCTTAGTGGAACTAGTTGCCCATGTTGGACACCCTTAGGTATCTGCAATGATCACAGCCATGAGAAAAAGACATGGGCAAATTGTACAAAGATTTACTTGTTAACAGTGGTTAGAGGATTATAAGTAATACTCCCTCTATCCAAAAAAGAAAAAAAAGTTATGTTTTCCAATTTACAACTTTTTTTTTTTGGTCAACTAGATGTACGTAACCTCCTCTTATAAACCTTTAGTTCTCACGTATGCCCTCCATATATTTTTTTGGTTCAACTTATTCAATCAAATTTCACTTGACTTGGATTCAGTTCATAAGATCATCAGAGAAACTTCAACAAATGACTTAAGACTTTTGAAACATGATTTCTTTTGGGGACAATATAGCTGCTAGCTCATGATGCCCATGCTTTCTACTTATATAATTGTAACGTCTATTATGGAGTTATTTGATGCTCTACAAGTTTATATAGTTTTAAGGACTACATAAACACTATTGACATGGAAAGCCGTCTAAATACAACCTGGACAATAGGTGCCTTAAGCAGCAATAGGTTGGAGATATGGAGTCGCAGATAGTGGAAGAGAATTTCAACTGAAAACAGTTTCTTTACCAACATTGATCAACATATGTAAAAGCAAAGATTCAGATCTTACTAGAGGTCCCCACCATCACAGCCAGGAGATTGCATACAAGGACATATATACGTGCATGTGTCTACAGATAGATGTACGGGGAGATGACGCCCATCTCCAAAGAAAGAAGAGCTAATCTCTTATCCCTTGTAGAAAAGAGTGGAAAAGTTCCATCACCACCCTCCCCCACCCCCATCCCACAAAAAGAAAAGAATAAAATGACCCAACTACTAAATTCTTTTTAAATATGAGAAAAAAAAACGTCTACTCTACTAATTGGGTTATGAGCATATATATATATTCCATATTTGTTCAATTGGATCCATGTGCCCACTCATCATACATCAACGACTCTATTGCATGTCATTTTGGTGATCTCAATGCAAGTTTTGGGATGTGACAATATTCTTCCTAAAATTAATACCATATATGTTAATGTAAAGAAACATTAACTGTATAATGACAAGGAACTAAAGAGTGGCACCAGTAACATATTTAATGAAATCCAAAAGAGGGGCGTCGGATACCCAATATCTTTAAAGGCACAGAGCACAAAGTACCATATCAGAAAGGAAAGATAAGTAACATACTCGCAATTGCATCCTCCCAGATAGTGTAGGTACCTCAACGCTACCACCAAGAATTGCCTGTTGGAAGCAGCCAAAGTAAACACAAGACTTGCAATTTAAGCTTCCTTTTCTCTCACAAATTAAATAATCAGCAAATGAAAAAGAAAACTAATGCAAGGAGAACTGATATTGGTAAACTCAATACTAGAAAGGTCAGGAGAAAAAGAAAAAAATATAAAACAATCAAGACACTAGGAATAAGTAGCGGCACTCACTTGTGTAAAGCTAATATAGGAATCAACATAAAGATCAGAACCTTGTCTAGAAAATATAGGATCTTTAGCTACCTGGATAGAAAAAATAACAGAAAATACAAGCATTAAAACAATTCAAAACAATCAAAACACACATTCCTGGAGCATAATTAAGAATAGGAAAAGAAGAAAGGGAAAATGTACAAATTGACCTTCCAACTTACCACAGGTTCAAATCAACCCCTAAACAACCTTTTTGTCCAATTAAGCAATCTAACAAAAATCAAACCTTCATCGGTTTTTTAGCTTAACAGCGTCTGATCTAGGTAGCGTGGCATACAAAGATAATTCTAATTACTAGAGTAGGAGACAATTTGCGATAGACAGATAGAGAATGGGACATCTGCAGACTGAGCCAACTGGCAAGGAGCTCAACAAGGTAAGAACTCCGAAGACATCCGATAAGGAGAAGGAAAATAAGAAAAGGAAGCCTGAGGAAGCTCCTCGTCATCACTTGTATCTGAATCTGTAGAAAATGAATCATCATCTGTAGCATGAATTGAAGGGGAAGGAGCTTTCTGCCACTGCACTTGAGTCTTCACCTTTGGCTTTCACGCTTCCCTAAAAGAAGTTCATAAATCTCTTACAAATAGTAAGATGACCACCAGAAGCACAAATCTCAAATATATAATTACACAATTCGGGATGACATGTTATAGAGTGGAGGATGAAGACAAAATTCGAACAGATGGGAATGAGCAGTTAATGTTCTGTGGAGGTTTTATTGGCTCTCCAATGATTGACTTCAACAAGAAAGGGATTATGTCAGGTTGAGTAGGAGAGAAATGTGGCCATGAGAACCCATGTCACCTAAATCAGATGTTAAGTTTAGTAACTGAAGGACAGTCCGATTGGTGTTGTATCGGAAGTTAAAGGGCTTATTTGTTCAAATTCTGGACTTTTTTAATTGCACAAAGAAAATAGTTGAAAGGTAGATTTGAACCTTGGGTACAAGTCTGAGGGCAAATTTGTGCCAGTTCCCTTCTACCAGCAATAAATTCAAATGACAACATGGCTACAAAGTGAAGTCTCCTAGCATGATTATTTATTTACCATGGGAGACATATCGAGTAACTTTACAAGAACAAAAGATCACATAAAGCGAATATTCTCAACTTTTAACAATTATTTTTTGCAAGAAATGAAAAGTTTCATTTAAACCAAGAAAAGTACAAAAGGGAGATGGATCCCTACACAAGCATTTATTTAATCACGTACGACACTTGAATCTCCAGAAATATCTGATACCTTGAAGGATTCAAAAAGCACCACTACTAAACTTTAACCCATATGTCCTCTAAATAATGCTTACTATGTCGAAATATTATTTTGTTCCTTTCACCATCAAGACCAGCAAAATGCTTGGACAGAAACCCCCTGTTCCCTTACCCTATTCACGCCACCAAATTTGGAAAAAAAAAAAAAAAAAAAAAAAAAAAAAAAAAAAATTGGAAACAGATCGTTGTATCACCACATGATAAACCCAATTCCTTAGCACTTTGCTCCAGAACTGCAAAGATATTCATGTACTAAACTACACATGGTTATAAAGAGACAACTTTTGCCCTAATAGAACATCAGAGTTTGTCTAGACTGATTTTGCTAAAGAACATAGTAGCAAGTTAGTTTTATCTTAACAAAGTGCGAAAAAATTCTTAAGAATCAAGGATTCAGCCGCTGTAAGCATCAATTTAACCTATTAGTCATTAGAATACAGGTTTCTGAAATTAAAGTTGCAAAACATATGACCCTTTTTGTTTTCTGTTTGAGGGAAAAAGCATCTGACCTTTTTCATATATGAAAATAAGCTCAAAGCAAACCCTGACCAGAAGCACATATCTTTTGTATATTCTTTTCTTAGGATCACAGGATGAATTGATAAATCATATTCAAAAAACAAAATTTAACAAAAATTATGAAGCAAAAAAAAAGCAGTGTTCCAATAAAAAATTTCAAATATAAAGAGAGGGGAACAGTATTGCCTTTATGTTTATAAATAGGGTGCCAGATGTCCTTCCCAATCCACCAGAATTACCAGCATTTGGTACTCGTATGTTATCACCAGAGTCCACACCTAATCGATAGAAATGCAAAAAATAATGTAGTTAATGCACACGTCATGGAAGATTTGTGAGAAAATTGATAGAACAAGAAGCATCGAAACTAAAAAGAAAAAAATAAAAAATGCAATCGAAAAATGCAACACTTCAACCAAGAACTTGGAAATTTGATCCCAAGCACCCAAAATGGATTATGGAACCACTGAAATTGGATATAGTTTAGCAAATTGTAATTTTTTTTGTGAGAAACACCTATGTATACAATGATAGCAAGTCAAACTACATATCGGCAGAAGATAAATGGATTTAAACAAGAAGGACATGATGGATTTCAATAATTTTGGTAATCTACTCTGTGTTCGTTCTATTGATGCATTCGTTTAATGGTAAAATCTTCAACAGAACCTCACAGCTAGACAACACAATCACTTGGGTCTCAGACCATAGTCCCCTAAAAAATAGAGTGGTTCGACCACTATGAACCATGGCCACACTTTTCTGCTCTTGATCCTTCAAATTTGAGACAAATAACAGTTGAAGAAGTGAAGTCTTGTACAAAGGAACATCAGCAGCGTTTGTTCAATGTGAATTATATTCATATATTGACAAATAGTTGGTGTTTGACAAAGTTGTTTAAACCTCAAATTCATCCCTGGAACTTGAGAAGTCCATGAACTTTCTAGGAAAACTTCGAGAGTGAATATTGATTATGCCTAGTTTCTTCGAGTCTATTTCACTCAATATCATTGCATTCGTCTACGACTATCACAATCACAAGCAATTTCCATATTGTTCCAAGTACACTTTAAATTGCTAGGCATGGTCAGAAGAGAAACAAAGCAAAGAGCTGTAGGCTCAATCATCAAACCACAAACGTTTGTTTTTTTCAGCTTTCATATTGATGATTTGAGATTGTATTGACTATGAGGTAAAGATAGCATGCAGATCTCATGCAAGCTTTGAAGTCAATCTTATAGAATCTTGCTGGGAACCAGTAGCATGCTGCTAACCTGTCATTAGCTACAAAATCATATTAGGCACTGGAAAAACAAATTTATTACCCCACAAAATAGCTTGCCTTCTTGTCTAGTGTTTCTGCATTTATTCTACTTCTCCCAGTGTGATTTTGTAGCATTAATTCCCTAAGGAAAATATTTATATTTCCATTTTCCATAGAGTGAATTCAGTGGAACACCTGCATAGTAAGGTAACACTCCAATTGGTAAGCTCTAAGTTTGTGTCTATGCTATATCTAAACAAAACCCACGTTGCGGTAAACTTCTACCCAACAAATTATCTGTACAGGAAATTCAGCTATATTCTATTCAAGGTCTCTAGTATCATCAAGAGTTGATTCTCGACTCCAGTGTAAGATGATTGTGCCATCTTACATCTCCAAACAGAAATTCGAGGCTATCCCAGAAAATTCTTAGTGCTATATTTCTCTAATTCATTTTTACTAATTAGAATTTCATTTTCCACAAAATATGTTTCCACAACTTTGGACTGGCCAAGTCCACTGGGTAGAACTTACACAAAAGTTAGAACCATATGACATTAAATAATATACAGTTTCCAGGATTCATTTGCTCCATGTGTCAATGTGAACCACAAACTTGCAAATATGAACATTAAAGGTCTGTGCAAAACAACGAAAAAAGTTCATAGCATCAATTTGAATAGTGCAAATATACCTGCTGGTATAGTCACTTTAACATCCCTGGCTCCTTTGCACACCCCTGATCCTTTGCATTCCATGCAATATTCCTAAACATTTTCTCATTCAGATGTATGATATACATTTGCGATTGTGTGTGTGTGTGTGTGCGTGTATGATAAGTAGCAATAGAAAGAGAATAGTAAGACCTTAATTATTCGTCCAAAACCTCTACAAGTACCGCATGTTGTTGTGAAAGGAGGTATTGTTACCTAAACAGACAGTGACAAAATAAAGGTAACAGC
This sequence comes from Ajuga chamaepitys, assembly GCA_958295605.1. Taxonomy (NCBI): domain Eukaryota; kingdom Viridiplantae; phylum Streptophyta; class Magnoliopsida; order Lamiales; family Lamiaceae; genus Ajuga; species Ajuga chamaepitys. The sequence goes on from OY282503.1 coordinate 2,928,235, forward strand.
CATGTCCCATGAATAAGCATCCAAAATTTCTGATATTCTAGATATTTCTATATACCAAAAGAAATGTTGAATGATTGACATTTCTTCATTGAAGGATCACCCATAGAATACTCACTCTTCCAACGCCTCGGCAAGTTGGACACAGTTTTGTCTCAGCATCCAATGGATGGCCTCTGCCATCTGCATGATGGGATAAAAGGATAACAAGACTTCAACTTCAGAAAGGAGCAACTGGATTCTTGATTTCTTAGGCTCAATACTGCCACATGTCAGAACTGGAAAATCCTTTACTGCAATATTATGTCCATAATATTTTTTATTGAAATGGCCAACAATGGATAATGGTCTTAGGAATTGAATTCCTTGCTCATACTCCATTAGCTAGTGTTTTAGAAACATGCTCAAGAGTGATTAGTTCAGTGTAGTTTGGCACTAAAATATATTACCATAATCACAATATCCCAGATAAGCTCTATGTCATAGAGTAATTTGGCAATAAAAGTTCTATCATCATGACAATAGATATTTATACTCCTTGTAGATATATCATAACTTTCTTGATATTTTCCGGATTTGGCATGGCAATGGATAGATAACATTGTATCTCTACAAGGTTGAAGTATTCAACTATTTAGTGAAACTATAATTGTGCTCTATTTGAGAGGAAACACAGACATAAATATATTTGGAATATGTATCTAAGGCTTCGCAAACATAACTAATTCAGAGAAAAGGATCAGGACATAGTCTGCTTCTATCTATAAGCACTAGGACTCACATTCGAGCATAAAACTGTTCCTTCAGAAAACAAAGTGACGATAAAAGACAATGAATAATAGTCAAACAGGTCCACTTGAACAACTTCAATTTAGAGGATCAATAAGTTGAATTGAAATGTTTGGCTAGTAAAATATAAGCATACGAAATTTACTTCACTTTCTACTCACCGCAAGAATCGCATGGCACATCTGCATCAAAGGACAAATGCTTTGTGCATCCTTTAGCAGCTTCAGAAAATGTAAGCACAAGTTCCACCTAGGTCCCACACAAAAAATCACACAAAGTGTCAATTAGCGGACCACTGAAAATAGATTCGTTTGACAAATCATGGCAGGAAACCAATTTTCGACCTGAATATCACCACCCAGATCTTCAGTTTCTTCAAAAATCTGTTAGATTCCCGAACAAAAAAAAATTAAAAAGATCATAGAGTTAAAAAATTCTCACTTCCAATATCAGACAGAAGCGGGATTAAAGTACCTCAGAAAAAATTGTGTGAAATGAATCAGAGAACTTTGTTCTACGGGTGCTTCTGAAGTGATCCCAATTCGTGTTAGAATATTGTGCATTTTCAGCCCTTTTTGAACTTCCTCTCATCTGTTAAATGATCATATCATTAATTCCCAAACATTTATTCAAATGGTCATAGTTCCACGAACATTTCATAACACAAAGCATGTAAAGCATAGATCTGGAGAAGGAACCAAGTTGAAAAAGAACACAGTAAATACAAAGACATGAAGAAAATACTGTACCGTGTCATAATGAGTTCTCTTTTCGGGATCTTGCAAAGTCTGGAATTACCTTCCACAATAACAAAGGTGCATTATTGTCAGAGAAAAACAATGCAAGGAATTAAATGAATTCTTGGTGAAATAAAGATCAATCTTCTGCTGACAGACCTCATATGCCTCTCTTATCTCTTGAAATTTTCTCTTTGCAGAAGGATTATTCTTATTGGCATCAGGATGATACTTCTTAGCAAGCTATGCAATATAACATACAGAAATCAGAAACACACAAGGTCACAGATCAGCACACAGGAAGCCCCAGAAATATTAAAATGTCCACAATGACCACCAAGCAGGAAAAAATAGAAGATTCATAAGAAATAAACACTGAAATACCATGATGATCAAGAGAGTACTTACAGCATGAAAAGCCTTCTTAATCTCATCTCGGGTAGCTTCTTTAGAAATGCCAAGAATTTCATAGTAATCACGTTCAGCAGAACGATTAGGTCCTATTAACATCATCAGAAGTATGATACCAATAACAATATAATATCAAAAGTTAAGGGAATATTCCAGTTTACTGTCCCAACTTTGCGTATTTTTGCAGTTTGCTATCTAAACTTTTTTGGTTGCAAATTGCCATATCGAATAAATCTCACCCATTGGCTGAGATTTCTCTCAAATGGTAATTTGCAAAAAAATCATAACTTCATATGGTAAACTGCAACAAAAAAATAGTTTTTATGGCAAAGTGCAAAAACACAAAAAGATTGGATGACAATCTGTAATTTTTCCAAACTTTAAACTCTACACTTGACATAGAAAAAAAACCTGTGGCGTGGACAAAACGCTTCGACAATAGCAGCTCATTAGGTGCAAAACCAGCATGTTTTCCCAGAAAACTAAACGAATTGGATGCTGATGAATGTCGCAGACGCCCTTAACAGTAGTAATCATCAACATGAAGCTTGTATTAACAAATAATTCCAGAACAATTAGAGTATGACAGTATACAATTACAGTCAGATGTTAATACTTGGCGAATGGATTAATGCACGCTGGAATTGGGAATTTTTTCCGCAGAAGACTTCATTGGATGATTGTAATGGAATTTTCTGCAGCAACTGGAGAGAATCAAATTTGACGTTAAATTATGAATATTATATGAAATTGAAACAATTACCCGAAATTTCTCCGCAACTGATTTTGAGGATGACGCTAGCCATCGACCAATTTTAAGATTCTGCATCAAGAGGGAGCTGAAAAATGCCAGAGGTTTTGCTGCCTTGCCTAAAACCCCTCGCCGTCGTTTTGATTGTAAAAGAATTTCACTTTTTTTTCTTTTCTTTTAAAGGTAAAGAGAACTTAGGCTAATAGTATTACTAATTAGAAAATAAAAATGAGTAAGTAACGCAGTTGGATAGCTCAAGTAGCAGTGCATCTAATTATTAAACTATGGAAAAACAAGTAGGATTGTTAATGAATAGAATTTTCGGTTAAAAGCTCGTGAGTTTGTTTTGTGCTCGTTTAAACACATTTATTTATGCTCGTTCAGTAATGAATAAAGCTTGAACATTGAAGGCTCGTTCATTAACGGCTCGTATAAAATAATAATAATATTATTATTTTTATATTATTTATGTATGTGCCAATGAATCTGTTGTTGAAAGAATAAAAGTCAAGATTTTTTTGTGCAAAACTATAATGATATATAATATTCACGTTCACAAATACAAAATGTTAACAAATTTGGTGTTTGTTAATGTTCAGCGAACATTAACAAACACCAAATTAATAGACTCTATTCGCTTAAATTTAACAAATATTTCCCGATCAACCTAAAGCTCGGCTCAACTCAACTCAATTCGTTAAGTATCTTAGAAACAAGTAATGTTTAAGGGAAAATGGAAGAGGGAAATAACTAAAGGTTCAAAACTATCTAACTAAAGAGTATTGTTTTTCTCTCCCCTAGAACAATTAAGGCTAGCGCAATAGGATGACTAGGGTTACGAACGAACAGGGCTTAATGAACATCGTCGTATTAACTAATAAGATTCTCTTTCCTTTACAAAAGGAAAAGAAAAACTTATAAATTCTATTGAATAGCTTATGAACTTTTCAAAAAAATAATTAGTTTTGAAATCATTTTAATAATCTCTCTCAAATTTGTCATTTCAATGAAATTTCTTGATTCCCCCATAAAAATGCAGAGGTATAATGTAACACTCGTAAGATAGTATCATTATTAAATTGAGCTTTATATTATTTTAGGGGTTATTTATATCATTTTTCAAATTATTTTATAGTTTATTATTAGATGTCATGTTCTACAATAAAAGCTCAAGCAAATAATTTTTCCTTAAAGAACAAGAAAACACTTTCTAAGTTTAATTGGGAGCCCTAAAAATATAGAAATGTACTCTACAAAGATAGGGTTCAAGTCATAAATAAAAATCACAACTCAAATCCTTTATTTTTCCACAAAATTTTCGTTCATATCATGCTAGGGATTCTTAGTGTGTCGTCTTCATCTCTCTCAATTTCTTCTCCTCCCCAAAGACAGGTATTCTGTTTCAAAATTTTATTCTCATGTCTAGAAAACTCCAAAAAATATTAAATTTTACTATGTTGTTTCGTTCTATTCCTATGATGTTATGTCAAAATTTCAACTTCATTGAACATATATTTTATTTTATATGATGTTTCAACTATTTTACCACGGAATCTGAAATATTCTCCATTCTGATTTGAAACTCGAAATATATATTTATGATTGCTCAGAAATTCTAAAATTTGTATATGCTGTTAATATACATGTGGTCTATACTATATTAAACTTTCAAAGAGCTTTTATCTAGTATTTTTTGAGTTATTAGGTTTTTTTCACTATTGTGTAGAATTTGAGTTTCCACAAATTTAGTTTTAACAATCAAAATCCATAGTTATATATCTTGAATTTTTTTCAAAATTAAATAGGATACTTTTACGTGAGTCTATTAACTACAGTAAAATTTCAAAGTTTTATTCTTTCACGGTTATGATATAAAAAATATTTATTCACTACTGTACCGTGAATCAATATGCGCAATTTCTCTATTTCTTCCAAATTTATTTTCAATATTTTATAGTCTATACCAATCCATAAATTTCCAATTTTCAAATCTCATATATATATTGAAGACCAAGATAGGGTAGATTATGTCCAAGTGAAAGAGGCGAATAAGGCAAGTGAAGGCCAAGAATAATAGGACAATTTTGCATCTGCATACCGAGTTTCATCCATTTTCAATATGGGGTTTCTATTTTATGGGCTATGTTTGTTTTTTTTTTTTTTTAAATTTCATGATTGTGATATTAATATCTAAGTGCAACATTCCATAAGCAACATGTTATATGTTATCATATGTTGTGCTGTGCTTAACAGGTAACAAGTGGATGTCAAAGAGTCAAGTCACAGGCTCAGTGGAGACATGGTTGTCGACCTCAAATATAATACATGTAATAATTAATGAATGCACACAACACACTCTAAAAAATAGATATTGTCTAGCATAGTGGACATGTTGTCGGTTGAGCATATCATATCACATAGCATAGCATAGCATAGCATAGCGTATAATATGTTGTATGTTGAACATATCACAACACATAGCATATCATATCATATAACTTGTTATATGTCGAGTATAGCGTATCACAACACATAGCATAATACATAACATATTGCCTATAACATATGGGAATTGCGCATAGACATTAATATCACAATCATGGCATTTAAAGTAGACAAACATAGCCCATAAAATATAATCCTTTCCTTTAAAATGAATGAAACTCAGTATATAGATAAAAAAATGTCCTATTCTCCGTAGCCTTCACTTGTCTTGTTCACCCTCCATTCAGGCATAATATATCATATCTTGGTCTTCAGTATATATATGAGATTTGGAAATTGAAATTTAGGGCTTGACAGAGACTTTAGAAATTTTTGAGAATAAATTTGAAGGAAATAGAGAACTTGCACGTATTGATTCACTATATGGTAGTGAATAAATAATTTTTGTTTCATAAACGGTAAGAAATAAAACTTTGAAAATTTTACCATATCTAATAGACTTACGTAAAAGGGTCATGTTAAAGTTTCAGATTTTTTCAAGATATATAACTATAAAATTTGAATTTTGACACCGAATTTATTGAAGTAAATATTGTGAACAGCAATGGGAAAACCTAATTACTCGAAAAATACTAAATGGATCTCTTTGAAATTTTAATATAGTATACAGGACATGTATATTAACAACATATCAAAAATTCAGATTTTTTTAGCAATCATAAATATATATTTCGAAATTTCTAAATTAGAATAGAGAATATTTCAGATTATGTGTTGGAGTAGTAGTTAAATTTTATAAAATAAAATTCATGTTCAATTAAGTTTAAGTCTTGACATAACATGATAGGAATAGAACGACACAACATTGAAAATTTTCATATTTTTTGAAGTTTTATAGAACTGCGACTAAAATATTAAAATGGAATACATGTCTATTGAAAGAATACGAGGTTAAGAGATGGAGACACACTAAAAATTCCTAGCATAATATGGGGTTCATAGGAGTTCTTGTGCAATCCGAAGAGTTTGGACAGGGATGAGGTTAAAAAAGCTTTCAATTTTCAACAAGGCTTTATTAACAAAACAATTGAACGTATTGCTAGATCTGGTAATTCGAGTAGCCAGCTAATACATATGCCGGGTCGAGTTTGATCGGCCCGAAATTTGATGTGATAAAAGATTATTGTGCGCAACATATTCGCTTTAAATATATGAAGATTTTTGTGTTTGTCGGACGTCGGAATTTTAGCCCATCAAGCCGGGCTTGTCAGTCCTGATAGAACTTCAAACCTACTTCCCTATCTCCTGGCCTATCTAAAATATCAGACAGATTGAACCGGACCGATTTTGCCAACTCTACGTGCTGCATCCAATCATAGAAAGCATATAGTGCAAGTTGTGCTATATCCTTTTGATACATCTATCCACTCTTTATTTTCCTGTTCTGCAGTCAAGCATACTTGAAAAAATCAAGATTGGTATGGATTTCTAAAAAAGTTAAATTGTTTGCTACAATGTTTGATGCATGAAAGCTTTTTTGCAAATGCCCCCTTAAAGCACTCACTCAAAAAGCATCAGTAAGCTTGAATGTGTTTTGAGTTTGAACCGAGACTTTAAATTCTATAAGCACCTCTCCTTCAAAATATATTTTGCTAATCAATAACATCATTATTATTATTATTATCATTTTTATTATTGTAAAAATTAAGTTGTAGCTAGTTGCCACTTATTAACGTAATACTTAATGGGGAAGTTCACACGGTAGCTTTGTTAGGCCATAGTGTACTCTATTTTGCATAGTTTAACTTTTTTACTGCAAAAGTAGTCAAAGCCCCCATTTTTACCTTATTCAATACTAAGGCCACTCACCTCCGTTTCATGTACATGATATAAAATTATCGTGTACATGATAATTCTTATAACCGTGTACATGATATAATTATTTCTTGGTACATATACACGATAATATTTTATCTGTACACGATGTATAATCATCGTATACACAATAATAAAAAATTATTATTTTTTAAACATATACACGATATAAAATTATGAAGTACATGATATAATATTATTATGAACACGACATAAATTTATGGAGTACATAATATGAGTACACTACATGAAATAATAAATGACTTTCACTCACAATCGATAAAAGGTAATTAATTTATCAACTAAAAAGTTAAACTATTAAAAAAGTGAATATTATTGCTCTGCAAACCACGGTGACCCATTAGCACCAGTTAATACTAGAATAATAGTCAACCATCCATAAAACCAGCAGTGTGTTATAAGAAATGGTTACATCACATGTGTCAAAATGAAGAAGTTGACCATGTAAATTACATGCCTGATTATTAAGAAAAATATATTAGTCAAAACATCACAATTTACAATTAACTCAACCCAAAACAAAAGTAAGGTTTTTTAAGGTTACAAGAGTATACAAATCACAACCTCAGCGGTCCACATGAGATTAAAGTTAATTAGAGGGTGTTTGGTTAAATTTACTGCAAATATTTTATAAGTTATTTTAATCTTATAATATGTGATTTTTCAAGGACGTATAAGTTAATAAAGTATTTGGATAAAAGAGTTCATAAGCTTGTAACTGAATATAGTACTTTAGCTATGAATTTGTGGATTAATTTGAAGTCACTATTGACGCCACATTTTGATTAGTGTGTGAAGTGTGATTGATGCGTGTGGTGCGTGTGAAATAAGAGTCAAGTGTGTGTTGTGTGTGTGGAGTGTGTGAAGTATGTGTAGTGCGTGTGGAATAAGTGTGCAGGACGTGTGAAGAGTTTGTAGGATGTGTATATGTGTATAATCCGTGAAATTTTAAGATCTTAAAAATGTAAAATGAATTATTATTTTGGAGTTTATAAGCTCTAGGAGTTATTTTTACTATCTTTTAAATTGTTCAACATTTTAGTTTGTCAAACGTATATGTTTTGAGAACCTTATAAGTTTAGCCAAACACGCCCGACTAATAAAACTAAGGAAGCAAATTATAAATAAAAGAAAATTAGTCAAATGAAACATCATCATCTTAATTTAATTATTAAGTGATAATATAGGCCCACAACCATTCACTTACAAACAACACTAATCAACAAATCTCATTAAATTAGGTCACAATCAAGCGTGCATCAACTTATAAAGAAGCCAATTAAATATCTTTCCTTTTAATAAATAATAATAATAATAATAATAATATTAAACTAAATAATAAAAGATTAGCATACAATGAAGAAACCACTAATAATTATTTTTAAATACTCTAGAAACACCAATACCACAAACACAAATTAGAACTGGACAAAGAAGATATTTGACCACTTCCCCCAATAATTTCAATAATCAAACATTTCATTCTCCGCTGATGCCATAATCGGGTACTGCCCAAATCCCCCCGAATTCCATGGATTATTCACGAAACTACCTTCGCCAATCTGAAATCCCTCCGCCTCGAAAACGCAGCTTCCGCTGCCAACTGCGGCGGCGGCGCCGCCACAGGCGGCGGCGCCGCCACAGGCGGCGGAGTCGATGTAATTCAAAATCTCATTAAGAGATTGGAGTCTCTGTGAGAGCTCCATCATCTGAGCTCTCAAAACAGAGTTATCAGCCTCCACATTCACATAGTGTTGTGTGGTAATATTGACACTTGTCAAGATCTGGTTGTTTTCCTTCTTCAGCTGAGCAACCTGCGCCATCAGATCATCGAGATGCTTCTGTTTCCTCATCCTGGACCGGCGAGCCGACTCGCGGTTCGATTGCATTCTCTTCCGCTTCCTCTGGTCTTCATCCGAACCGGAAGTTTGGATCGGCGGCGAACCGGCTGAATTTCCACTCGACGAGGCCATTTCCTTCCGTTCTCAGTCGATTTACGTTTATTTATTGGATTAAACAGCTTCTTATACCGAGATTATATATATAAATATGTTCTGCGATATATATTTGTATCTATCTATAATTCGTAAAATATTTATGAAAAAACGTAGAACCAGTACAGGAAAACAACCGAGAATGATTGAACGAGATGAGTTCTGCGCCGGAGTGAAGAATTGATCATAAAACCGGACCGAAGGATTTCACTGAGTACAGGAGACATGAATTTCGAACATCAATAACAATTTCCGCAGCATCAAAAATCCTTTTCTATTTAGATCTGAAAACTTTTTTGTCCGATCGGCAGAGCAACCGCTACAAATCCGATCAAATTGATATCAAACCAAGCAGAATCAATCTCAAATCACAAAACAATGAGAGAGAGAGGCAGAATAACAGTATAATCAGAGTTTTTCCTCCAATTCGGCAGAGTAACCGCTACAAATCCAAAAAAATCCGGTCGATTTAATATCAACCAAGCAGAATCAATCTCAAATCACAAAACGATGAGAGAGAAAGATGAGAGAGAGGCAGAATAACGGTATAATGAGAGAAATGAAACCTATGGGGAGGAAGGGAGAGAGAAGAGAAGAGGCTTATGAGGAGGAAGATGGGCGTAATTTATAGAGGAAATGATGGGGATTAAAGTGAAGAAAAAATTAAAAAAATGAGGAAAAAAGGGGAGGGGAAGGAATCTCTCGTGAAGGGTGGTTAGGTGATGAGGCATGTGGGGTGGAGAAATAATGCCAAATAAGTACAACTACAGCTGTGTGGAGCAAAATACAGTGACAGAGGCATCAATTTTTTCACTGAAATCGATGTACGGGTGAAATTCTGACAAAAGAGAGGTACTTTTTTACCTTGATGTCACCAAATCGCACATTTTTTACCTGCTATTTCTTATCTCTACTACCGCTCAAGTGGGAGATGTACTGTACTGGAAAGTGAAAGTTAAATGATTAATTTTTATTTTTATTTTTATGTGTCAGGTAATTGAATTATCTACCCCTTTCGTCCCGATTTAATTTGTAATTATTTTATAATGTTCTACATATTATACATTTGCGGTGTACATACATTATTCTTAAAAAGACAAAGGGTCCGTTTGCTTAAAATTTGGCTCAGTAGATTTAGAAGATCGAATCTCAATAAAGCACATTCATTAACTCCCTCAATCAGATTTGGTTCAGCACTCCCCAATTTTAAGCAAACAGACCCAACATATAATTTTCCATATAGAGTACACAAAGGAACATATCGAAAAACAGCTATTTCACCCTAATAAGCTAGACCTCATGAAACATTTCACAAACGAAAGGAATACTATTTGTTTAAGACAAAGTCTCATGTACACCAGGTGCATCGTGTAATTTGGATTGGATATCATGATCTATATTTAAATGTTACTTTTACCCAGGATATGCGATACATTTTAACATAAATATTAATACATTTTAGTCATGATACATTTACCCTGAAGATATAATGCATTTAGGCTTAATACTACTCCCTCCGTCCCAGTTAATTTGTCCTACTTTCCATTTCAGTTTGTCCCACTTAACTTGTCACACCCATAAATGACAATGAAACACAACAATTTACACTCTCAAAATATTCATATTTAAAAAAGTCAAAGATTTCAAAAAATCTGTCTTTTCTTAACATCCGTGCCCGGTTAACCGTGACAAGTTAACCGAGACGGAGGGAGTAATATTTTTTATTCATAGATGGAGGTTGTACGGATCTAATAAGGTCCATACAACCGGTGCACATTTAGATAAAAAAATAAAATAATTGTTTAAAACGGATAAAATAATATTACTATTTACATTACATCGATGATCTACTATAGTCCTAGAAGAAAAGATAAAAAAAGATGAGGTAATATCGATAGCTCTTCAAGACAAAGAAGAGGTAATATAGTAAGATATTTTAGGATTCTGTTGCTTTTTTATGGTTGGTATGGGAAGTACCAGGTGTCATTTTTTTATTCGCGAAGGATATACATATGGTTTCTTTTCTAATTCTTATTACAACAAGTGTTTCATCATCTGTTGCACTCAATTTACTATGTGATACATATTAATTTGTGATATCATTTCGTATCGATATCGATTAGTAAATATAGTAAAACACAAAATGTAACAACAAAGTATAACGGGGTTCGGGTGTGGAGGTGTTTGTTTATGGAATTGTGCGGAAAAAAATTTACTGGCCAATTAACCCTTTTTTTTCTTGGAAAGAGGTTTTATATACATATACACTTTTATGTACTTCTCAGAACCTTTTTAAAATTTATATTATAAAGATATTTAAAAGTAGTCATATAATGATAATAATATTTGTATTGTTAATACGTATATTGTAATAAATTAGGGACTTGAATAAATTAGTATTTTGATAATTTAAAATTATTTTTATTATCAGACATCTAATTTTAGAAAAATTGAGTGACAATATCTCTTGTAGTATATAGAGGATTTTAAATATCAGAGTTTGAAGGTACATATTATTGATTTTTAATAACATTATCGAAAATCATAAATGTTATAATTTATAATTATTTAATGAACTTATCTAGGGGAATAAAAATAAAAAAATAAAAAATATTAATATTTTAAAATTTCAAATCATAATTATTCAGAACCAAAAAATATGGTTTATTAGTTGTAATTAGAGATGTCAAAATAGGCTCTGTCCTGAGGACCGATCTTGGCTCAACCCTAGAAGTACTAGGACTAGGCCTTACTTCATAGACCCTTATAGCTTACGAGCTTTAGCCCGACCCTTCTTGTCCCTCAAACCTACTAGGGCTTGGACCGGGTTAGCGTAGGGACAACCCTAATGACCCTTATTTATTTATATTATATAGATTATATATAATATTATATATATAAATAAATTTAGAGTTTCATGTAATCAACAACTTAAAAGTTGGATAATGAGTTAAATTTGTGCCTCGACTTTGCCAACAATATTATCGAATCTATCTTCTAAGTACACCACACCGAATTCCAACACTTAACACACTCTTAAAGTTGGATTGAACTCATTGTATATATAAGATTACATGTATGTAGGATATATATATATATATATACACATATATATAAATATGTTCTTGTGTAAATATTATTAGTTCTTACACTCCCTCGTATGATAAAAAAAAATTGATACTTTAAGGATCAGTTGAAACGAACATCAATACTTTAAGAACTTTAAAATGTACTTTCTTTGATAATATTTAAAATTTTAGCTAGATTTTCCAATTAATTAGTAAATACATATTTTTTTTATGTTGGCTGCTTGAGTAATTTTTATAAATACATTTTCCAACAAAAATATAAAAAGGAAATAGAAGTTTTGTGTCTTTTTTTGGATAGAAAAGTTTGTGGCTTGAAATTACATTTTAAGACTTTGAATATTTTAATGATGAAGATAAGTAGAAATTTAATACAATTATTTTTGGAGGTTAGAAGATTCGAGAAGGAAGTGAAATATCTAAATTAGGGATTATAGCCTTTGAGAACTGCAAAGGAAGACAACAATGTTTATTTTATTACTAACCACATTCAATGCACCATCACTATCATTTTGAAAATGAACATCTTATTTTTATTATAATATATTTTTTACTTTCTTATAACTCTTTCTATGTTTTATCAGGCGCCTCAGCTTTTAATGGCCTTTCTAGAACACCCAATCGGCCTATGCGGCCGCCTAGCGCCAGGTTCACTTGATTTTTTTATAATCGGTCATTTTAGGTGAGTGCTGAGTTTGGTACCACTTACTTCGTCTAACTACACAAATTTTATTTTCTTTTTTTCATATATATATATTTTTCTTATTTTACGTTGTTAGCGTGTTTGACTTTAGATGAGCCCTTTTAAAATTTTAATTTTTTTTCACACCTCTAATTTAGTAATTCCCCTCCATCCACTATAAACTCTTTTAAAATTTGAAGTTGGTGGTGTTTATTTTATTATTTTCAATATTATTGTATATATTATTTATTTATTAAATAATTATTCGTGTAAGGTGGTGCCGTCTAGGCACTTTAGACGTTAGGTCCCAGTGAACGGATCAACTAGCGACTAGCTATTCTTAGAACACTGATTTTGTTCCACTTAATTTATTAGATGTTTTTGAGTCTTTGACATTTTAGCCATAACATCATGGTGATTTGTTTTATTGACATTTTTAGATGAAGTGGTGTCACATAGATGGCTCTCAATTTCAAATAAATTAATTGAAAAAATATGTTAAAATAAACATTAAATTAGGAAATAGAGTCTCAAACTTATTTAATAAATTTAGAAAAACAATAATATTGTTACTGCAGAATTAATTATTAAATTTGGAACTAATCAACATGAAGATCATAACTAGATTATGATGACCCTTTAATTAAATCTAAACAAAAAAGACTTTAAAATATAAATATTTCTACAAGAGTACAAAAAATTAATAGAATATATAAATGTCACATTGTATTTAAAATAAAAATACTAATCGAGAACTTAGCGTCTAGACAGGAATTAATCGGAGTTAGTCGGGAATTTTTACAAGAGAGAGTATAAATAAGCAAAATAATTCCCAATTTTTGCTTACTCAATAAGTTTCTCTCTCTCCCCTAGAAAGTACTAATTTTGTTTATTTTTTTATTTTTTTCTCAACCTTTATTATAAATAGCTGTTTCTTAGTCAAATAATGGCTGTCAAGATCATGGCATGTCCCAAACATGTCCTATCTATTCCTTAAAACGTGAACCAAACTCCACAGATTTTTTAATGTTGTCCCAATTAAGGTACCAATTATTCTCAAAAAACAAATACTTGAATTGTTTTTCCATAAAAACTATTTTTAGGTTAAAATTATTTTCTAGTGTAATAATGTCTTTGATGTATATGATTGGCCAAAGAAATTGGCAATGTCTAGGGTTTACTGATTTTATACTAAACGGGTGCTTGCGCTTATTTTTTGGAAGATCTTTTCTGCTTTTAACTTACAAAAAGTTGAATTGAATATTTTGCAAACTCTATATTTGCTTTTTCGAATAGCTTCTTGATTGATGAATGGATGTTTAGTATGTTAGATTGTTGCATGGCTTGGAGCTTGACAATTTTTGGATGGTTGCTTGAGCTATATGGAAAGAACGTAATAATAATGTAAAAATTTCACTTGTTTTTCATCGTCTGCTACTATATTTGGCTCTTAATTAATTCTCTATATGAATGGTTAGCAGCGAAACAACCTACTTCAGTGTGGGCTAGTGATAAGGCACGAGTTTGTTGCTTTGTGGAAAAGCCCCCATCGAACTATTTCAAGTGCAACGTTGATGCAACTTTTTTTCCAAACATCGAACAAGTACATTTCGAAATGATTTTAAGAGAACGTTTGGGGGCTTTTGTTCATGTTGTTCACTTTTCAAGCATGTTAAAGAAGGAGAAGCTCTGGAACTACGAGATGCTCATCGTTTAGAATTAGATAAAGTAATTTTTTAGGTGATTCCTGCAAGAGTGTTCAGATGCTATTCCCTCCAAAGAAGACACACAAATCGAATTTCTAACTATTATTACTTGTTGTAAATCGATATTAACTTAGTCATCACATATTTATGTACTTTTATGCAACGACTAGCAAATGAAACTGCTCATGTTATTGCAAGGGCTACTCGTTCATATACTAGTCCCACTATTTGGGTTGAGGCCCCGACCATGGTGGGTCCTTCTTGATGATTTCTGCATCCTACCAGTTATGAATAAATTTGATTTGCAATAAAAACAAAACAAAATGTTTATTTTTTTATTTTTTTTTTATTTTTTTTGGTTTTATAACGCAACCTATTAATCAGTGTTATTAAAGTGGAGGTATATGTGTCTTAAGAAATATAGAGAGTGTGTTTGGTGGAGGTAACCTGAGAAATTGGTGAGCTGAGCAAATTGGATTTTCTAAAGTCATGGTTGTAACATTTCCTACCACGTATTATAAGAAAAATGATCTTTTAAAATAATATCAGAAAAATATTTTAAAATTTCGAGTATTTGAGACGACTTTGTGAATCATATATTTTTGAACAACATATAGTCTCTAAAAGAAGTTAAAAATAACCTTAAATAATGTAAACATTTTATCTTCACATATACTTATTATTAAAGACAACAATTGTGGTCTCAAATAATTTGCCAAAAGACCTTTTATTATTGTAGTTACAGTTGCACCCTTGTATGACACAGAAGAATTATTTATGTTTTGTTTATATCATATTAAGTAGGGAATATTACAATTTATAACTATTCCAACTTTGCGTGTTGTTGCAATTTACTATATAAGCACTTTTTTATAAATTGTCATCTCGGACGAATCTCAACTATTGATTGATGTACATGTGTTCACCTATTGACGGCTGGGATTTTATTTAGATGATAATTTACAAAAAAAATCATAAGTTCAGATGGTAAATTGCAACAAAAAAATACTACATTCGTCTCATTCTAACTTGTCTACTTTCCTTTCGGTTCGTCCCAACTTAACTTGTCAGCCCATAAATAATAAATTTTTCTCACAATCTTCACCCTCAAAATATCCACCTTCAATCTTCATATTTAAAAAAGTTAAAGATTCCACAAAATCTACTTTTTCTTAACCTCCGTGTCCGATTAAAATAGGCAAATTAGGTCGGGACGGAGGGAGTACTAGTTTATAAGACAAGTGTCATATAATATTTTATAGTGTTCCATTTTAAGTTTTTCATTTTTAGTAATAATCAATATTATCTTTTTTATTACTTATTTCCATGTAATAATGATGATAATGAACATATGAAATTCTTCTTAGAAAAAAAAAGAAAAAAGGATCTTTGTTCAGAAAAATGTGGAGATAGAAAGAGTGGTCCAGAAGCAGGCAGAAAAAGAGCAAATACGAGAGAGATCTCGAATTAAAAGTTTTCATGTCCACCTTTTTATTTTTTATATTTTTTCTTTTTCAATTTGACAAAAAGCTGTTTTTAATGCACTCAAAATAATTGTTCACATGTTACAATATTTCTTCACTCCACAGGGAGGACCCCACACAGATTCTCTATTATACTTATTATTTTTTATTTTTTTAAATATAATTAATATTTAATTTCATAAAATTTTGTCGATGGAAAACTTGAAAGATAAGTCTACTATCAATTCAGGTTATGAATGAAAATTTATATGAATTTAAAATCTAAAAGATTTGAAACTATAACATTAGACAAAGTAAGTTAAAAAAAATACTTCGACTTCTTATTTGTTAGATTTCAACAATAACCCGGCAAGGGAAAATCCTATTAGATGGCCTGTTAAAAAATTGTCTTAATTAGGAATCTGAATTTTGGGAGTTTTGAATTCGGAGTTTGAATATTGAATTTTTCCCAAATAGCCAAGTAGGGGCATAGATCTTGAATTTTATTCTCGACGGGTTTACTTTTTGAAAAATAAGACACATTATCCGATTTACGGTCGATGTATCGAAAATTTCAGTGACGTAAGCTCTGAATTGAGAATAAAATTCATAATATAGGCTTTTAATTGAGAAAAAAACTTAAAATTCATGCGCAACATTAAGAGCTTCTAAAATTTAGATTCCTAATTAAGACATTTTTTAAGTTCAGACCTTCTAGCATAAATTTTTCGTAGTAATTCTACAAAAAGAGTTACATTTTAAGATTTAAATAGTAAAATAGTAAATATAATACTCCCTCCATCACACAAAGATAAGCTCGCAGTTAATTTCACATAGATTAAGAAATGAAAGATAATACTACCTCCGTTTTTTTTAGTTGTCATTGTAGCTTATTTATTTTGTTCGTAAATAGTTGTTATTCGAGCTTTTTTCCAACTTCTTTTAAAATACTACCCCCCCTATAGTTATGAAAAATGTTAACAATATATAGAAATGATAAAAAAAATAAAGGGATTTAAGGAAATTAGTTGAGGTTTGATTTGTCAACTCCTTAAGTCCCTTAATTTTCTTATCCAAAGTTAGAATGACAACTAAAAGAAACGGAGGTAGTATAGTTAAATCATTTAATTTCATTTGTATTTTCCTTTTATACCCCTGAACCTCATTAATGTATAAATATATTTAGTTAATGCTGAAAATGTCAAGGCACTTTAATTAGAGGTAAACGTGAAAATGAACAATGAATGACATATTTAATATAGTAAGTGGTCTATCTTTATGTAACGAACCAAAATGAAAAAAAGTAAGTCTATCTTTGTGGGACGGAACAACATTACTTAATGTCATAAACTTTAGCTTTTTGACAAAATTTCATGTACAACAGTGCACGGTGCAATCGAAGTTGGGTATCACGATATATGCTTAAAGGTATTACATATTCTGGGTAACGGTATTGTAATACTTTTGCCCAGATAATGTAATATATTAAAACATAAATTGTGATACCTTTACCTATCATATAATATCTTTACGCATAAATAGTAATATCTTTTTATCAATAACCAGAATTGCACGGATCTAAAATTCGTGCAACCGATGCAACAAAACACCTCCCCTAGCTCTTTAATGGCAGATTTCTAGATCAAATAATTGTTTAAGAATGGCCTTGAAGAAACCTAAAATAAAACATACATAGTAGAATTGTCCAACAATTAATAAACTTGGACAACGTTAAGTGGGTGACATTAATGGCATTCTATAATATATAATTGGAAAAGAAGAATAAATGAATCTAAGACATGTGAAGTTTATTATTAGATTGATTGAACTATAACATGCACAAGATTTATGACAAAAGGCATCAAAATATAATATTATGTACTTTCTTGTACCATCCAAGACTTTTTACGCAAAACTTCGTGGGTCCGTTTGCTTAAAACTAAAAAATGTTGGGTCAAATCTGATTGAAAGAATTAATGAATGTGTTTTATTGAGATTCGGTCCTCCAAATTTACTGAGTCCAATTTCAAGCAAACGGACTCTGTGTATATATACATATTATATAATATATTATATGTACGTTATTTTAGCACTAATTAAGCAATCATAATATTATATATATATATATATATATATATTATATTTTCCATGATTTTCTGGAAACTACTCTGCGAAATATGCTTTTCTCTATAATATAATTATCATTATCGATTAATTCTTACCCCTAGGCCCTATAATTTAAATACACTTACCCTCAAATATTTTCTACTATACCCTTAGGTCCCGTTTACTGTTTATTTTGGTAGAAATAAAATATAAGATTATTCTCCCGATCAGAATAAAATTCTAAAATCCGAATAATACCTTAAATAATAATTCAGGCTCTCCCAGGATAGTTTACCTAATACTTGAAATAACATTAGGTAATATCATTCTTATACAAACCTTCATATATCACATAGTAAAAGGTGGATAAAGAGAATTAATAGTTAATATCCTTATCCAAGATGTTATATGTTACAGTAACCATTGGAAGTGAATAACAATTTATATCTTATCCTATGAAGTTACGCGCTGGTACAGATAATTAACCTATCTTTATTTGTCAAGATAAACGGAACCTTATAGTAATTTTAAAAAAAAAAAAAATATTCATCATCTCTCCCTATTCAAATGTTTATTACTAAGAAAAAGGGAGAGCACTTGTTTTCTCATCCGATCGAACATCAATATCTAGGATTCCTTTTATATATATATATATATATATATATAATCTTACAAATTATAAAAATTCCATGTTTCTTTATTTTTATCATTAATAGATAGAATAGGCAACAATCAGGGCGTAGAAGAGTAGATTTTGATTGATTTATTGGATTATATTTTCAGTCATAACTGTTGGGACGTGGTCTATCAAACGTACATTTAGGTGTTCAAATAGGTAGTGCGAACGATAAAAAAATAGTGTGCAACAATTGTCTAATAGTTACGTTTGAACAATTACAGTTGTTTGACCTTGAAATTTGCCTTCTTATAGCTTGGGGATCGGGGGTCAAAAACCTAGATGTTGAGGGTGATAACAAGACCTTAATGTTTACTCTTGCCAACAATGTGGAAGTGGAGGATTATATGGAGATCATCGCACAAGATATTCAAAGACTTGCAACACAGGTGGGATGCCGAGAATACCTGTTTACGCCTAGGAGCACAAACTATGTTGCCCATGCGATAGCTCATTAGCCGATCGAGCTAGATCAAACTGTAATTTGAATTGAGGACGTTTCATTTAATATTTGTGCTTTAGCTACCTTCAATGTACGTCTTATGCCTAACATTTAGTTGAATGATTTCATCTTTCTCCTCAAAAAGATTAATAAAGTTCGACATTTTTTTCCGAATAGAACAAAGTGAATTCTTAAGGACATTTTAGTCATTTTATATTAGGATATTTTAATCTACTACCTCCGTTCTACTTTAATTTGTCTACTATTCTTTTTGGTTTGTCCCAACCTAAATAGTTAGCCCATAAATAGTAAATTTCTCTCACAATCTCCACCTTCAGAATCTTCACTCTCAATCTGCACATTTGAAAAAGTCAAAGATTTCACAAAATCTAATTTTCTTAATTTTCATAACCGATCAAAATAAGTAAATTAGATCGGGACGGAGGGAGTATATTCCGCGGGAGTGTATTGATAGTTCCGATTCAAGGTTTCGGTGAATTTTATCCAACGTGACATCTGAAATGTTACATCAGTCACAACCAAATATGCCTAATAATTGTCTTAATCATGGAATTAAATCTTTTTTTTATTCATAATCATGGATTTAAATAAACTAGATGTCATATAGGCATTAGTTGAATAATTAGGTCATTAATGCAATTTTGTATTTTGTGACCGACCTTTTTAGGTAACTGGAACCTATATTTAACTTTATTCATCAAATGTAAATATTTATATTTATTAGCTGGCATTAGCTTATTAGCTAGGTGAGGTCCTCATCTAGGGTAAATGCAAAGATAGTGTAAAAGCAAAAACTTATATACTCCTTCGTCCCGATTTAATTTGCACATTTATTTCGGTGCGTATATTAAGAAAAAAATTATTTTTTACTTTTTAGTTAATCTTTTCAAATGTGAAGATTGAGGGTGGATATTTTAAGGGTGAAGATTGTAAGTGTGCAAAATACGGTGGGACGACCGAAAAAGGAAAGTGTGCAAATTAGGACAGGACGGAGGGAATACAATGTATGCATGAATCTTCTTAAATATAATGAATTTAACTATATTAATTTTCGTTAAAAAAAAAAATTTTTGAAGTTATACTTTTTGCTAAAAAAATGATACTTTATTTTCAGAAAATGTGTTACTTCATGTGTTTTTTTTAACAAAAACACATATTTTCTTTAAAAAGTGTCATTTTTTCTTGAAAAATTATTAATTTTTTTCGTGAAAATATATTCATTATTGGGAAAGTAATGCTTCACCAGCTGGTCTAATCGGTTGTACATAAAAATATCTATGCATAAGGTGTGTAAAATTCTTACTCGAGTATAAATCACATTTGTAATTTTTTATCTTCAAATCACATCTAAATTAATTAGTCATAAACCACCAACCAAAATAAATACTCCCTCCATTTATATAAGAACGTCATTTTTTACAGAAAATATTTTTTTTCATAAAAACAAGTCTTTCTAGCATATTTTCTCTATTTCTTCCAATATTATCCTTAAATAAATTTAAACAAATTTCCCTACATATCTTATAATAATATCATTACATAAATTATGTGTTCTCTCTATTTATGAATTTATGGTAATGAATGATAAATTTTCTTGGGTGTTTTTGTCCATTCAATAATTTCTTAATTTTCATCAGAAAGTCTAAAATGATTTTCTTTTGTGAATGGTGGGAGTATTCAATATAACATTTAAATTAATTAGTGTTCTTTTCTATTCGAATATTTATGTTCTAAGTTATACTTACGTATATTAATAATGCATTTAGTATATTAATCATACTAATATAAAAAAAACCATACTCTGTTCGTCCCGATCTAATTTGCACACCTGTTCCGACGCGTGTATTAAGAAAAAACTACTTTTTACTTTATAGTTTACTTTAAGGGTAGAGATTGTAACATTTCTTCTATTTTGAGGGTGTGCAAAATAAGATGTGACGGTCAAAAAATGAAAGTGTGCAAACTAAGGCGGGACGGAGAGAGTATATAATTGTTAAAAGGCTAAATAAAGGATTTGATAAGATCATTAATGGTGGGGCAATAAATGGTCCATTTTAAAGCTAAAAATTGAAAAGTAGGTAAGAAAGAAAAAAAACAGAAGACATTTGTTAGATGTTAAAAGTTGATTGAGCAATGAAAAGAGACAAAACATATACCTATCTTATACATCTTTTCACCAAGAAAATATCATCCACAAATATTACATCACTTTTGATAAGGACTTTAAATTGCTGGTAGGATTCTTTTGCTTCACAAGAATATACTCTTCTATATTTTTACAAATAGTAAAATAACCATTATTATTAGATGGAGTGGCAATTCGGGTGTCCGGCTCGGTCCAACTCATTAGATCAACATCATATATTGAGTCGGTTTAAAATTTTATTGGACAAAATATTGTTGAGCTTAGATTAGTCCAATCTCCTTAAATATACTATAAGTTTTGGGTAGACTCGCAGCACATTGAGCTTTTAGCTCATCGGGTTGGGCTTGTTGGGCGCGATGGTACTTCAAACCTAGATTCATATAGCCTAGTCAATTTAAAATGTCAGACGAGTTCTACCGACCCATCAGCCAGACTGATTTTGCTAGCTCTACTCCTAATTTTTAGATAACATTCTTGATATTTTGTGTTAGCGTTCTTACTTAGAGATGACAATCTTGATCTAACTTGAAGCGCTTGAATCAAGCGACCATCCCATCCCGCAAGTTAATTATATATTTGTGTGTGTGACATTATTATTCACAAAAAATAATCAACTTAATACTATTCCCTCCGTCTCATTTAACTTGTCACACTTTTCATTTCGGTCTGTCTCATTTAACTTTTCACACCCATAAATGACAATTAAAGGCAACAATCTCCACCCTCAAAATATTCACATTCAATCTCCACCTTTAAAATAGTCAAAGATTCCATAAAATCTGTTTTTTCTTTACATTCGTGCCCAGTCAACTGTGAGAAGTTAACTGGGAGGAGTATATAACATTTATTAATTAGTCATGTAATAATATCACACATTAAAATTATTAATAAAGTAACAACACTCCAATTAATATTACAAAATAGTGATATAAACATATTTTAATGATTTATTTATTTTAGTTTTATTATGGCATTTTAGAATATTGCCTATGTGATATGTATTTAATTTAACATTTATTTTAAATTCTAGCAACTTAAATTTAGTTTACTTTACGAGTTTTTTGGGTTTTCTTGTCTTAATCCGTAACCTGCAACAAGTCACCCCACTCTATCTCATTCAAACAATGGAGCAAACGTAAATCTTTAAACACCCGTCTCGTTGTCATTCCTATAATTAATCAAGTGTTCTTTGGTTTTTGTAAAAATTGATAAATGATTGATTGGGATGTGATATATCCATGAATACTACATCTAACCTTCTAGAACGAGTGGAAAAAAAGTTGTAACATATTCATCATTCATGTTAGGTATTGTATATTGTCATTATGTACACATCTTCTCCTTTTTCTCTTTGATTATGTAAATATATTTTATATTTTGTCCCATTAATTATTTAGGTACAAATGGAAAATACATGAAAAATATTTTGGTATGTAACCATCTTTTCACAATTATATCCATAGACGAAAATAAAATCAAGCTCCTCGATATTCGATTCGAGATCATTTATTAAAAGTTCATTTGAACTATATTCGATTAAAGATATTAAATAAACTTGAACATATATTTATGTTCGATAAAACCTAAAGCTCGAGCAATAAATCTTCTAGCTCAATGCATGTATCTTCTAGCTTTTCTTTCTTTTTTCTTTTTTAAAGAATTAATGGTAGCTTGTTCTGTTTCTAGATAAATGTATATGTAGGACTTTTGTAGATAAATTAAACAAATATTACTACATGAAAAGAAAAGAATCTCACTCATAAAAACTAGGGTGAGAATAAGTGTGTTAGGTTAGACTTTACATTAAACGATCTTGGCCTGATTTACAAATATCGGGTCCAAACTTGATCTATTATTATTTGTTAGTAAAAGGCTTTTTCTATTGTCACAATCTGATTTTCTTTCAAGATCAAGCCTAGCAGACCTCTATTAAAGACCTACGATAAATATCTATATATAAATATATAATAATTATTACATAACTTAGTTATATAAATAAATAATTTTAAACTACGAAAACACCCCTACTAAATTATTAAGATTTGAGGGGGTCTAAAGACACCCGACCACCCCCTGCCATGCTTATAAGACCTTAATCATAGTTCAAGTCTGACCTACTTTAGTAAATAAACTCGGTCATTAAAAAGTTTGACTTGTTTCTAAATCGACTAGATCGAATTAGGCCTTATGTAAACTAGACCATTGACCTATATCGAGTAGCCAGACCTATTCCCACCCCTAATTAAAACATATTATATTCTCTCTTCTTGGCATTGAAATTTTCAAACTTTATTCTCTTAATATAAAAATATATTAAATATAGACCAATTATCTCCCTTATTTGCTTATCTGGTGAAATCAAGACGCGCTTATCATATCATATGAATTATAAAATCCAGAATAATAAGCTGATAGGTCAACAAAATTAACTTTAAAAAAAGAAAAAACACTAAACATCATTTATTAATATATAAATTGTGTTCCATGTAGGGTAGGGCAAAGAAGAAAAGAAGGGCAATGGGCGGTTTGTAGGGTCGGGTCCGAGGACAGAGGCCTACCAACCACAACCTTTTGTTTGTGGGGTCGGGTTTAGGGTGATAATTGTTGCCCATTAAGTAATCTTTTGTAATTAAATCGTGTAATTGTTGCTCAAAATTCGCCGAAATTCACTAAGAGTCACGTGCTGGGACATGTGCCCGACGAGTTTAAGAATTCTGGCGATTGACGCCTAAATGACATTCTAGTTGGCTCCAACGTGGCTGTCATAATATTTCTTTTGTATGACTTGTTAATAATAATATAACTAATTTGCGAAATTCAATTTTTTTAATTAAATTAATAAAACGTAATACTACCTCCATTTTTTTTAGATGCTCTTTTAGGTCTGGATAAGGAAATTAAGGAATCTATATATATATAAAAGTAAAATGGGGGTTAATTTTGTAATTTTAATTTTCCCTCCTATTTTTTACTCTAAAATTTGGTAAGTTGTTGTAACTTTAGTAAGTTTTAAATTTTATTTTAATTTTTTTAAATACTAATAACTTTTTCATTTTTAATCTGATTTTTATGTAAGATATATCATTTAAATAGTCTTTTCACGAGCTTTAATTTGACATCCATATCACATATATTATAATGAGTTGAAGAAAAATATTATTTTCTTTGCTATTATATGTATTAAATACTATTGTTTATTGGCTTGCAAAACTAGAATAGTTAAACATGATTTTTTGTATTTCGTCTGAAATTTTGGACCATAATTGGTACTACCTCCGTTTTTATTAAATGTAGTTTTAGGTTTTGTCAATTATTTTTAAATAAATGTCTTTTTTTTTCCTTTTTTTATACTAATTTTTTCATTACTATTCGTGTCATTTTTCTAATTTTTATTATATAATTTTTTTTTTATATATAAGATATAGTTTTAGGTTTTGTCAATTATTTTTAAATAGATGTTTGTTTAGCGTTTTTTCTAATTTTCTCCAATATTATCCGTAACATTATCTCTAAAAAACTCTAATCTAATTTACCATATCCAGTATCATATATAAATGGGAAGAAATATAATATAAAGAAAATATGATGATAAATTGCAAAATTCCACTAGAAGGTTTCAGAAAATCTATTCGAGGCCTGAATTTTAGGAGCTTTCAATTCAAGCCCTGGATTTGAGTTTTTTTTTTTTCTTATTAGAGGTCTGGATTTTGAATTTTATTCTCACTCTTACGTCTTGAAAAATAGGACACATTATCTGATATATGGAGTGTTCACTATATACATATATATATATATATATATATATATATATATAGTCTGTATTGGAACTTTCAATCTACTCCGTACTGAATCATTTGTACATCGAATAAATATCCTACTTTTGAATACATAATCCTGAATTGAGAATCTGGCTTGCTACTTGAGAAAAACTCAAAATTCAGGCCTTGAATTGAGAACTCCAATATTCAGGTTCTTAATTGGGGCACTTTTCCAAAATTCAAGCCATCAACTGAAATTCTACTAGGATAAATTTAAGGGATTTGTGGGGAGATATGAAATTTGGTTGAGGATATACCATTTCCCCTGTATTTTGATTCTCTAATCCAAAATTAAAATTGCATATAAAAGACAACGGATGTAGTATGTTATTGTCACATTTAGTAAAAATCAAACTTTATTTTAATCTTTTAAACCGCAAATAACTTTTACATTTCGAACCTATTTTTAATTATGTATAATATATCAAATTAGAACTCTTTTGAAGATCTTTAATTTGATATTCATATTTTTTTAGGAAAAATTGATATTCATATCACATATATTATAATAAGATACTAGATAGGTACCCACGCGATGCGTGGGAAGACGTTTTAATTGATTGTACGTATCTATAGTAAGATAAATTTTACATGCATACTTCATACATCATTGGATTGGTGCATGTGTAGAGATAAAATCAAAGATTAATATTACTTTGATTCACATCTACACATGGACTAATCCAATGGTTCATAGTGTATACGGGTATTACTCACGGGAATAGGGTAAAATTAACCGTTATTTTATATTGTTTGTGCATCTTGATCAAAATATCATTTGCGTACTCCACACAAAAAGAAAATCACTTGCGTACTCACTATTAAGCTTTTGTCTAGTAAATAGAATCATGATATGTTATTCACATCCAAACATATATTTTAGTTATCTCATGCATTAATTTGAAAAGATTTGAAGTTTATATCTTTTTTTTTTTTTTTTTTTGTTTGAAATCGTCATAACTTTTTATTAACTTAGAATGTTAAAGTACCGAAAAAGTGGGTATGTCATTGTTTCCAATAAATCTAGTCAAAATCTAAAACTTCTCTAGTGTTTGGGCGGAAAAAAATGAGGGAAATCTTTTTTTTTCCTGGTGATTTTTATTTCCCAAATTGGCAAGCCATATGGGAGATAAAATGATTTATAAAAAAAAAATATGTCATTTGTTATTATATATATATAGATATAAAATATAGAATATAGATAGTAAACATGTTTGTAGTTTATATAAAGTAATAGATCATAAATAATATGTTTAAATTTAACTTACTTTTTAATCAAATTTGCCAATAAAATTTATTATATCTAATAGTTCATTACTAAAATATATAAAGGTAGAATTCATAAACATGAACTCTAACGCTTCTTGTTCTCCATTTTTTTTGTGAAATCTCATATTTCTTTTTAAGTTAATTATGATTTCACCATAGTTAGTCATTTTAAGCTATTTATAACTAAAAGAGAACGAAAACTCATGTATGAGGCAAATTTTATTGTAAGGTATACGAAAAAGAGGTTTATTAACCAAAGCTAACAACTTTATAATTTAGTGTTATTCCTTTTTAGATGAGTCGTTTACTTTACTAACTTGTAAAGTTTATTTTTATAAGCTTAGGTTTAGGAGTTGTTGTAAGATATAACTTAGATACTATATTTTAAGATACTATTGTACAATATTTTTTATAGAGAATATAGTTTTATCTTAGATACAACAATACAATAATCATTTCATGTAGTTTTTTCAAATAATAATATTTATTTTAAATTAAAAATTCAAAATCACTGATTACTCGACGCAAATAGATCCCATCTGCAGAAGGAACTGATAGGTGGAGTGATTCTGGAGATTTTATTAGAAATCTCCGGATATTTTTGAATTTTAGTTTGGTTCCGAAAAATTTCGAATTTCCAAACCGCTACGCACGGTACTCACCCTAGCTCCTAGTCACTATTCTGAAATTTCTTTCTTTTTTTCTTTTTTTCTATATTGTAGAATCCTTTGGTATCACTATATATAATAGTATAAATTATTAAATCCTCTAAAGAATATAAATTATTAACCCGGAGGATTAGTTGGAGAGGTTACAGTACTGTTGATAAACTCACATATACATCTTTCTAATTTTTTTTTTTTTAAATTTTTTTTGTATAATTTAGTGGTAATTTATTTAGCCCTTGGTTTTCTTACCCTTATTGTAGTCTGAAAATTTTATTCTAACTTGATAGGAAGATTTTTCTAAAAACAACTTGATAGCTCATACGGGAAAAATAAATTGATGAAGAAAGAGAAGTGCATAAAATTTGCAGAATTGCATTTAACCCATATCAACTGAAGAGAAAATGGAATGAATAAAAATGTGATGCATGTTAGTTTTTTATGCTATTATATAGAAATGTAATCGAATCAATGTATATGCTCGAGTTTGATGACTGAAAAACTGAAAGATTGAGTCTCAATTTGAACTCGATCATCCTCAATTTATTGGTGTCGAGAAGGAAAACTTATAGTCTAACATCTATTGTTAATTCAATTAGAAAAGATTAAAATAAAACTATATATACATGTAAATAACTAAATATACATGTACAGTGGTCAGAGCATTATTAGTCCAGAAAGCTCTAAAGGAAAAGGAAGAAAAATAGATTGCTTGGGCTAAAGCTTCTTCCGAGCCTCGTCCAGATGCCACATCAGCAACTGCAAATTCGTGCATCTAAGATGATGACAGACCTCCTGCACTCATATCTTCTGCTCGTGTTACTTCTCGCGAGCATGGTGAACCATTGCATTCTTCTTCTAATGATTAACCAAAGACTTTGTCGGATGAAAGCAAGAAGAGTAACGATAGGATTCGGGTCGATTCGGCCGAGAGTATATGGAGTTATGGAAGTGTGTTTTAGGGAAAAAGTGATCTAGTATTTAAACTAACAGCTAGGGTTTGATGTTAGTTTTTTGCTAATTATGTGCAATTATATTTATTTAGAATCTTTTGATATTGTTGGGGTTTGAATGTGTTCTCAAGACCCCTATTTTTTTGCTAACAAATCTATATAGATTTTTTTTTTTTAAGAAAATGATTTGTTTAACAATATAGATGAATGTAGACACATTGTAGTTACTATATTATGAATTGATTTTTTCAGTTTTTAAAATAGAGGGAATATCTCAACAAATTTATTTTGGAATAAAATTAATTATGTTTTAGGTTAAATGTATAAAAAGATTAATTTGTTAAAATTAAGAGATTTCTCCAGATACATCAAACTGGTTGCCAATTAAATTGGATTGTTCTATTTTGCACAATTTTTTGTTTCCCAATTACGTATGTAAAATGAGCGGGGGAATTTTTTTTTTTTTAATTGTGGAAACAATACATTTTGTTATTATATATATAGATATAGATATAGATATAGATTAATTCATTTTAATTAAAATTGATACTCTTTCGATATCAACAAAGAGTGAAAATCTCAACTGATTTTATTCTCAAACTAATGTATAAAATTGTAACAAATTACCAAATAAAAGAGATTTTGTCGGCTATTTTAAGGGATCATCAAATCAGTACGATATCATTGTTTTTACATGTTTTCTTTCCCAAATAAGTAATGATAAATGGGCGGGAAAAATACTTTTTTTTCCAAAAGTAGTATAAATCCATTTTGTTTTTATATATATATAGATTTCATTTGGAAATTTTATATCGTTGGTTCGTTGATTATTTGAATAACATTTGAGCTGTTAAGGTGGTTTGTACTATAGCCTAGGACCGAATACAACTAAAATTAGGTAAATGGTTCTCTAATAAAAAAAATAACTATCTTGATTATTTTATTAAAAGCAAAACTAACTATTATTTAATTTGAGCGAAAGTTTTCCTTATTTACGTGTCGAAATAAAATTCATTATTTAAATGATTAAGCATGTAATTTCTTAAATTTAAAATAAAAGTTTAAAAGTATAATTCAATAATCTGCTTATTAAATAATTATATTTGCACCTATTAATTTGTAGTTTGTTATAATAACAATTTTGTTTGGTTAATCTCAGGACTACGACTTTCACACATATTTATATATTTATATATGAAAATCCATACTTATTATTTTTTTATTACTTATTCATTTTTTCATAGTTTATATTTATTATGTTATTTTTATTAAAAATTTACACTTTGCAACCTAAACTATGAGATTTTATACGCGTTGCAATCTATTTTTTTTAAATAAAATTAATCTGCTTGGTCTTTATAATTTTTGTAGATTTTGCAACCTAAACATTACTCTGTCGCATTAATTAACTATGTCTATTTTCCATATTTTCCACATTTTCCAACCTAATTAGTTAATTTATTTAAATTAATAAATTTGTATCTTTAAATAAAATATAATATTTATAATGAAAATATAGAATTTATTTAAATAAAATTCAACATATATGATATTCTTAAGATATATTGAAAAACTCATATATTTTATTTTATTATTCCAACTATTGAATGATCTTTGAATTCATTTTGTTAGTATCAAGAATCATTTAAACCTGAAACGTATTTGATTATAGATTAAATCTATAAAATTAGTATTCTATTTTTAAAAGAGGAAGTTAAGTTATCTTTATATTTAATATATTTTGATGAATTCTATGTTATTTAGATATTTGTGTTTGTTTGAATATTCTTTATTACTTAAGCTATTTGTGGGTGTCCACACATATCAATATGGATACAGGCACACTAAATATATGTTTGAGTTCAATATTATGATAATATTAGTGTTTGTTTGACTATTCATTATCACTTAAATATATGCTCACATAACAATTTGATATTCTTAAATATATATTTTTTCTATTCGAATATTCATTTCTTTATGTTAATTCATAAGAGAATACTTTTATAAAACGTACGTTATATTAAATCCATATATAAATTATTATTTTTTAAATAAATTTCCGTGCATCGCACGGGAGTGTTACTAGTATGAAAAATAGACAAATAAACCCTTAATTAGATTACATAAATAAGGTAGGTTAGATAATTTGAGTTTTTTAGGAGTAATTATAGGGGTACTATTGAAAAAAATGTAGAAAAAAAGTTAAAAGAACAACTATTTATAAACAAAGTATAAAAGCTAAAAAGACATCTTAAAAAACCGGAGGTAGTACTAATTTTTAAACAGGAGTCTCAAATTGAAATAGAAAATGTTAGGAAATTAAGGTACATTTTTGTGATGACAAAATCATGTCGTAAAGTAGGAAGTAGGAACTAGTGCCTCAAAATATTTGTGTTACCGGTTTATATTGTAGATTGTGTTACTGGTCATGTTGATGTCGCACAATCTTTTCTACGTGTAACTAATATTTTCCCTTTTACCATTCATTTGGATTTTAAAACAAATATATTAAGAAATAAATATAAAAATTATGTAAATGAATATAAAGATATAATTAAATCTTGAATCTTCAAAAATCTATAAAGTACTTGCCAACATTATAACATTATGAATTAACAATGATGATAGTGACACGATGGTGGTGGTGATGTTGATGATGATATGATGTACCGAAGTTTGAAAATTATTATCAACCGTAAAAAATTATAAATTTTATTTTATTTTCAGCTTTCATTTTCATAATGTTCTCAATTTGTTTTTAATATATTAAATTACTATAGATAAAACTTAATTAAAATTTTATTATTCTAAATACAAAATCATAAAGCAAAAATGTTATCTTCTCTTACATTCGTCCATCACTACTACACAGCGTCGTCATCACCATCACCATATGTTTGTGGTAATATCAATGAGGTACGACTGTCAAATTTAGGTACTGGTCGCCTAGTGATATCGCCTCATTAATTTATTTTTTACTTTCAATTTCCCCCCTTACTTTTTCTTTTCAGGACGAAGTTGATTAATTCAAGTGGTGAGAGCATTCATTACCTAAATCTTTGGTCCTAGGTTCGAGTCACCTTAGGAGGAGGGAAGGATCTTTTCTTTGTTTTTAAATTAGGAGAATTGTTTTTACGAAAATGAGGTACGACATCAAAAATTATTTGGAGAATATGTCTTTTATTGTTTATGTTTTGTTATAAATTTTTTGTTTGTTTCTTCTTTCATTTCTTATAATAATTAGAAGGCTTTTGAAAATTAATTTGAGATTTTATAGATAAAAGATCTCAATTTTTAACATAATTTACAAATTTCTAAACAAGTTCTTTACATTTAAGAATAATTTTTACACAAAACTAAAATATTTTTGAATATTTCATTTTCATAAGCCAAATTATAAGCGAAAAGATATATATATTAGTGAACAAATTAAAAAGGAAAAAAACACCATGTTGACGCTACATCAACTTCTAATTGACACATCATCATTTGGTATGTCGGTTTATCGGCAATTAGGAGTGAGACTAGGTTGAGCTGGGCTAAACTTTACATTAGACGGTCTGAGCTTGCTTTATTAATGTCAGGCCCAAACCTGATCTATTATTAGCAAAAGACTTTTTTTATGGTCCAAGTCTGGCTTTTTTCACAATCAAGCCTGACTTGAACTTATTTAATGTCTATTAAAATCTTACCAAAGATATCTATTTATAAGTTTATATTAGACTTTACACAATTTAGTTATATAAAATAAATTATTTATAATGATAAAAATATACAAATATATATTATATTCTATGTAATATATATATATATATATAATATTATAATTGGTATATTGGGTATATTATATATACTATATAGAGTTAAATTTAAGTACCTGGTCTGTTAGGCTTTTAAGGCCTTATTTAAAACCCACATCTCGCCTACTTAAGTAAAATGATTTGAAAAAAATCAAGACTCTGTCGAGTAGCCTGACCTATTCCCACCCCAACCTACACTAGTATGTCATGAAGCATATTCACTCGTTTTCTATAGTTACAATGCATTATCTCAAAAGTAAAAAGTTGAGAATAGCTTCACATTCGTGCCAACTAAACCAATACAATATAAAGCACATTTGGACGAGTTTTTTTTTTTTTTTTTCCCGATCATCTATTACAATTACAAATATAATTATTGAATACCACAAGACGAAAAATAAACGCTAACTATCATTTTAAAGTAAACTTAAAAAAATGACGTCTTTTTTTTTGGACCCGTAATCGAGTTTTATTGTTAAAAATTAAATTATCGTCTTCATAAATAATTTTTCACTAATAAATTTTCATACATTTATTAAAAAAAATAAAAAACAAAAAAAAAATTCGACCCGGGCACAATGTGCCCGGGTAGCTTTACCGTTAAAAATAAGACCTCGAGTGAAAATTAATTTTTGGGAAAAAGAGACGTAGGGGCAGGGTTAACAAGGAAATTTAGGGAAATGTCATTTTCAACTCACCTATGTGCTATCATTTTCTTAAATCCCACAAACTCTTAATATTTGGATTGACGGAGTCAAGATTTTATTAAAAGAGGCAATTTTTTTAGATATATATCAAAGTTTTGGAATTTAAAGGTGATGAAATTCGTTCTTCAACAAAAAAAATTAAGGGGGCGAATGTCGTCTTGCACGACTCTTGTGACCTTTCCTCTAACAACCATTCATGTGTACCTCAACCAAAATCAAAATATACGTGCATAATCCTCATGTTGGGGCTTGGTCACGCAACAGATTGTGCACAAATTATTGTTGATTGGAGCATGGTTGCGAATCATGCATAGACCGTTAGTTGTTGGGGAAAGGATTACAAAGAATCGTGTTTGGGACATGATCCTGCAACAAGGTCGAGAACAAATTGTTATAAGTAGGGACATGGTCGCGCATGCGTTAGTGTTACACAAGGAAGGTTTGCAAAGAATCGCATAAGGGCAAAATGGTCCAAATGTTGTGAATTTGTGGCATTTAAAAGAATATATATATACTAGATGATATTTCTCAAAATAAGTTGATTGAAAATGACATATCTTTAAATTTCCCAAGTTGATAAAACAAGTGGTCATATGTCAATTTTTGGATTTTGCATGCACTATTGTAGGATCCACCAAACAGTGTCTTAAATAAAATTCTGCGAGACATTCTGCGAGACATGCTGTCACAAATTAATATATGTTAAGTAGTGAATTGAATGTAACAAATGATGAAACATCTATTATAAAAAAAATCCGAATTGCAAATGATATGATAAGGAAAAATACAATAACCGTAACATAAATTTTAAATTAAATTAAACTTATTTTTATGTTTAGAATGAGTTTTAGGCAAATTGCGCGCAATGTCAAGCCTTTGGAATATCATGGTTAGTACAATTCTTATATTTCGAGCCGCGGCAGGGTAATCCTGGCAGGATGCTATTGCACCGGGTCCTCCACTGGTCAGGACTCATTCTTTTATATGAATGTTTATTTAAATATACTATATATATAGTAACAAAATTCTCCAATTTTTTAATTTCTCTCGTGTTTATCGCGCATTTTTAAACAAAAGTTAAAAATACGATTAACATTGAAATTTTCAAAATATAGCAATATATACAAATATATAACGAATAATACTTGCATAGTTCCTGTAATAAAGTCTTCACTTTATTATTTATATTATGTTTTTGTAATATCCAATATTAAAGAACTATATTTTAATAACTCATAAAAGAAAATAGCAATTTATAATTATAAACTTGTCAAATAAAACAGAATTTAAAGCATATTTGTTAAATAGTTCATTGTAATACATGTAAACCAATAAAAAATATTTACACAGCTACTTGAATCTAAATATTTTACTAAAGAAACATTATTAGTATTTAATACTAAGCAATCTAAAATGATGATCCAATAAGAATCCAATTGAGTCATTCTAATAATAAATTGAATATTTATACGGAATTTTTATACTAGTTGCGGTTAAAAAAATTTCATCGGATGAACTTAAAAAAAATAGTATAAAACCACAGTAATTGAATAACATTTATCTTTTATAGCGCGTGATAACTTAAAAGTACTAACAAAAATAATAGTTAATAAAAATAAGAAAGATTTTTATGATATGAATATTTTAATTTAACGTATAAAATTCGATTTATTCACGAAAAATTTATCGAATTTAATTAATCAGACGCTATTTTCTCGATTTTATCCGTTCTATTCCAAGGTCCAAACAATTATTGGAGTAGTCTAGATGGTTGGTGCCGCTGCTACTTTTACATTCCAATTGTTAGACCAATTCATTCGATATTTTAGATGAGTTAGATCATATAAATTTAGGTCTGAAGTATCATCGGACTCAGTAGATCCAATTCGATGGGGCAAAAGTTCGATAGATGACTGGCTGGACCAAAAATCTTCGTTATTTAAAGGGGATGAACTGGACTATGCTCAATAATATGTGGCCAAATAAATTTTTGGGCCAATCCAACTCAACCCAACTTATAATGTTGACCCGATGAATTTGATTCAACAGAAACATACCGTCCGAATTGTCACCTCTAGTCATTACACTCTGATGTTAAAACTTTGAAACTATTTCATGGGTTTCCAGAGAATTTCTTAAAAAAAGTAACATTCTGAATTTACAATATCAACCATTAAATTTTATGCCCTTACAATATAATTTCATAAACCAAACACGAAGGGTCCAAATTTAAATAAAGTATACTCATTAATTTTCTCAATTAAATTTGACTTAACATTCTCCAACCTTAAGTAAACACGTAAAGTGAAATAAAAAGTAGAAGGCCTACTGCGTACTACCTAAGATTTAGGTGTAACTGTTTTTTGGTCTATGACTATGCATGCAAATAGAAGCCACCGGTTTGGATTACTACAAATCCTCTATGGTCCTTAAGCTGACAAAGAATCCATCATCCTTTTATTTTATTTGTTTCTCCGGACGAAAGTCACTTTTCGTCCCAATGTTGATATTTTTTGGAACGACAATCGAACTAGCGGGAAAGTTACGGGATTTCACGTGACAATCATGTGCGCAAAATTTTTGGTTGATTTGCTTATCGGCGATGGTGATAGGTCTAAATACGAACAATTTCTTTAATTATGGGACAAAATTAAAAAAATAATAAAATTTAGAATAACATCGAACGAATAAAAAATTATGGAACAGAGCGAGTAACTCGATCTAAATCAGGTAAAATACAATATTTATACATGACTGAATATTCATGACTTTGTTTTCCAAAAATATAAAAGAATAAAAATCTGACTTTATTAAAGGAAAATATAAAGTGATTATAAGATAGAAAAAGGAGGAGTAGTAAAGCCGTCAGTGAAGAAGATTGAAGGTTGTTGGCTGCCAATTTGGAAAGGAAGGCTGCGCAAACTCAATTTCAGGGATGATAAAATACTCCGAACTTACACGGATAACTTATCTCCGTCTCAAATTTTCGAGCATAATAATGGAGTAGAAACGGATTTGAATCCTCGGCTCGAGTGTTTCCGCACCGATCCTATTCTTTAAGTAATATATATATATATATATATATATTTATTATAGTTAAGAGAAAGATAAAAAAATTCAAAATAAGTGTTGTTTTAACAAAAAAAAAAAAAATATATAATTCTTCCAATCTTACTATAAACAACCTACTTAATTTAGTTTATTATTTTCTTATTTCGCATAACATACCAAATTAAATGAAATTTTTATGGATATATTTTGTCATTTTTATCAATCCTTAATTTTTACAGAAAAGTTAAGACGACACTTAATTTGAAACGGAGGGAGTATTACATTTCAGTATAATACTACCCCCATTTTTTATTAGTTGTTCTTGTAGGTTATGTTAGATGTTTATAAATACTTGTCCTTTTTAACTTTTTTCCATATTTGTTCCAATAATAACCTTTTAGTAATTGGAAAGAGATATAATATAAAGGTATTAGTGGTATAATTATAAAAAATTGAAGAAATGTAGAAAAATTAGTTAAGAACCCTTTTTTTTTTAAATTAATTTTAATTACTCCTTAGTTTATAATTTTAAACTAAAAGAACAACTAAATAAAAACGAAGGTAGTACATTGTTTCTTCACAACAAGTGGATAGAGATCATTTCTACTTATTTTTAGAATAAGTGGCTTTTCAAAAAAAGAAACTCGCCAAAATTTAACAAATTAACCACTAGATTTGACATAAATTGACTTTCTTGTCTAAAAAGGCCCATATAGACTTGACCTAATATTCATGTAACAATGATCTAATTTATCTAGTACAATTGGATAATATGTATTGCAATTCCGCTTTTCTATTCGTAGTGGACACAAATTAATGTGCTCACCAACTAATATGTGAAGATCTCTTTGAATATAACTAATTACTTTATTCTTAATTTGAAGATAAGATCTTTACACATCAGCGATGAACATATTAACGTGTGTCCATCGTGATAGGGGATCATTTCATATACACATTGATGCACTATTTGTGAATGTGCTAGTGTAACATGGCAGCTGAAAAGTCAAATTAAATGGCACAACTTACTCTATTTGATTATTCTTGTTAAATTAGGGTTCCACAATATTACTCCTTCGCAATATGCAGAAATAGAATAAATTAAAAAAGTTTTCCATTTTTATATTCGTCATCTACCCAATGTTACATGATGATGCTCACGATTTTGACAACCATATAAGTAATTATCTCTTGAAAAGTATTTAATGTCCATTTCGGTCAATTTTTTGTTAGAAAATAGTCTTTTCGTGTAGCTTGATTTTGGGCAAATTTGAAGTGGGATCCGATAATGGAAAGTGAGAGTTTGAAGTAGTATCATATTCTTTCTTGAAAGAGGTTCGCGGCAGTATATTATTTGCCAAAAACGATAATTAGGTGAATAAATATTGAAGCCTTAAAGTGGAGATTTGAAAGTTCATTTGGAATTCTATTCACAATAAATATTGAAGCCTTAAAGTGGAGATTTGAAAGTTCATTTGGAATTCTATTCACAATAAATATTGAAGCCTTAAAGTGGAGATTTGAAAGTTCATTTGAGATTCTATTCACATTGAAAATATACAGGAAAGTTGGCTATTATTACTCCTAAAGGATGTAAGAATATATAGCAAATATGCGCTTTTTTGCGGATATGGATCCTCTCCATTTATCTTATCAATTTTGGAGAGAAGACAGATTACAGATAGTAATAAAATAAATAAAAAATTAAGTGTGAGAAAATAAACATTTTTATTACCATGTGTCTTTCTTTCTCCGAAATTAACAAGAAATTGACCGAAATGAAATGGAGAGGATCCATTTCCCTTTCTTGCGCACCCAAGCGCAGGGGCGCAAATGTGACAATTATTTGTGTAACTTCTGGAGTTAGTGCCTTTAACTTCAGAAGTAGTGGGTCAGTAAGTGAACTCCCCAACAGTTTTTTACAAGCTTACAAAATGTGGTTCTTTCAGTTTGTTCTAAACACTGTATTCGATATTGAAACAAACACTTTCCAGCAATTTGCTATATCTCCTTTAAGCTTTAATTTGCTCTCATCTTCTTCGCCCTCCAGCCTTGGCTCATCACGTGTGCAAGTTCAGTAGTCGTCCTTCACTCTAACTTTTTTCCAACACTTTCTACCATCTTTCTTTGGCAAACATAATGTATTTCCACGGTGCTTGTTTTTCCAATTATAAAGCGTGGCCAAGTGAGAGCTCAAAACAATCACCAAAAACCGAACATCTTATGATTTTACAAACACTTTTGTATATTTTATAATAATACAATTTTATCACTAATATACAAATACAAGTCTCTTATTAGACAACACAACAAAACTTATGTACAAGCCTATAAGGCAACAAGTTTATTAAAAAAGACAAGTTAAAAACTTACATGCTTGCCCCTGTATTAACTGCATCACCTTCTCGATGGTAATGCAGTATCTCATTCCACATCATTTCTCTTATCATCTCCTCCCCTAAATCTTCGTCATCCATCTCGAGATCGATCGGGACCCGCACAGTCGGATCGCATCTCGGATCATACAACGGCGACATGTACGGATGCGCAAGCGCCTCGTTCACGCTAATCCTCTTTGAAGGGTCGAACACGAGCATCTTCTGTAGTAGATCGATGGCGAGAGGATGCGCCAGCGGGTAAAGCCGGGAAAATGGGGCGCCGGGGGAGTACGGGAGAGACCGAATGTAGTTCTTCGCCTTCTGGTTGTCTATGAATTCGAGATTGTCTTCCTTTTGACTACCAAGGATGTTGATGATCAATTTGAGCTGGTTCAGACATTCGGTGCCTGGGAAAACGGGCTTTCGGCCTAGAAGTTCGGCGAATATGCAACCAACTGACCACACGTCGATGGATGTTCCGTAGTTGTCGCAGCAGAGGAGGAGCTCAGGAGCACGGTACCAGCGAGTGACTACGTATTCGGTCATGAATTGGCCCTTGCTGTTGTTTGTACGAGCGAGGCCAAAATCGCATATTTTCAGGTCGCAGTTTGCGTTGATGAGCAGGTTTCCTGGCTTCAAGTCGCGATGAAGAATGTTCGCCGAGTGTAGATATTTGAGGCCTCTTAGTAACTGCAGAAGAAAATGCAGATATTCTTCACTCATGATTTACTTTTCGTTACAGAAAGATTCATCTTTGTTATCAGTAACACAAAATGAATCGCCTTTTTTCGATGCACCAGGTGGTTTTAACCACAAACTAACGCTTATTCACACACACACCCATGCGCGTGTCCGGAAATAGCTGGTTAAAACCACCTGGTGCATCGGGTCGAACTAACCAGATTACAGGCACTGGCCTAACACAGAGTTATGGTAACAATAAAAACTACTCCGGTAAACAACTCCAACCGAATATTTAAAGCACATCAATAATTATTAGACAGACGAGTGTCCGAAAATTGTTAAAAGGGAAGTGCAGAGTAAGATAGGAAGTGATAGAAGGTCAAAGAAACGTCGTTTTTGACAAAATACTAGGTTTAGAATCTATAATTGTCCTGAAAGTTCTCACGTCGTCTTAAATTTTCTACTTTGCTGCACAACAAGATGATCACATACTTCATTACGATGAAATATCAGTTAATTCAAGTCTAAATAACCGAAACGAGAATAATTTTTCATATTTGACACACACATAAGCCTAAAAGCAGTACCTGGAAGATGAAATACTGGCAATGATCATTCGTAAGCGTTTGAGATGACTTGATTATCTGATGTAAATCAGTATCCATAAGCTCATACACCAAGTAGACGTCGTTGAAGCTCCCTCTGTGTATAGGCAGCATCACATCTTTAAGGGCTATCACATTTTCGTGCCTAAGATGGCGCAGAAGCTTGAGCTCGCGCAAGGTTCTCAGTGCATCGATACTATTTTCAAAAGCATTGTGTATCTTCTTGATGGCGACTTTTTCGTTGGTTTCTTTGTTGATCGAAGAACACACTATACCGTAGGCCCCACGACCAATAGGCTTGATCGGGACGTATTTCGTGTCAACCTCAAAGAGTGTCTGCCACATGGAGAAGTAATGCTTTCCTGGAGATATAACTCCATTCGGAGGCTCTGCTGGAGTCGCCATGCTACTGAACCAACATGGTAAAGATAAGCAGATGCACACTATATACAGTTCATTTTCTTGAGTAATATTAGAATTATTCATGATAAATTTGATATATACAACAGGTCTGCTACATTAACTAACCCCGACTAGTCCCCACCTAGACGCTAAGTAAAGCCCTTCTCAGGTCCGTCTAGGCCGGATTAGTCACTATATCTCAGCCTACTACCTGACTAGTGGCTAGCGACTTCTACTACATTGGATTTTACACATACACATGGTGCGTGTGAGTGTGTGCAAATTAAAAGTGGATCCCTCTGTAATGTCAGTCAATTGGACCACCCTGAAACATCTCTATCCTGATACAATAACTCATCGAAACACACAATTTCCCAAATTCTCAACAATATAATCTAATTTGCATCATTAAACCCAAATCAAGCCCTAATTTCGAAAAGCAAATCACGAGTCACACAAAGAAGACAAGGAAAAATTCATCTCCTTCCAAATTTAATCCAAAACCAGAATTTGAAGTATACACAGATGAGTAATAAGAAGGAATAAAGTTCATCCTTCAAATACGGAAATTTCTAAGTTACTTCAGCTGTAAAATTCAAAGTTACATAGGAAAAATAAAATCTAACCAGTTACCAGAGAGAAGAAGGAAAAATTAGGCAATCAATAAAAATTCTACAGAAAAAAAGTACAAAAACTCATAATTTCGATCAAAAAACACACTACCTTTTGAACTGAATTCTCCTCTGAATCGGATGTTATAGCTGAAAAACCTTCATTATTTCGAGAATTTACAGCATCTTCTCTACTAAATCCACATCTTCCTCTCAATTGCTTCAAATTCAAGCTGAATTCAGCTGAGAAACTTCGAATTTCACTGAGCGTGGACGGCGTGGATCTGCTGAAACAAATTATTTAATATATTATGGTGAAATTATCAATTATTAGATAGTAAGGAATTATTAAAAGGGAAGATATTTAAGATCAAAATCGTTATGTTGTCGTAATCATGCGTAGAGAGTCTGCATCAATGATGATATTTCATTAAAAAGAATGACGTAGTAATATAATCATTTTCCAATTTTTGCTTTTCTTCTCATCTTCTACAAAAGTAATCCTCTTACAAACGTTTATTTGCATTTTCGTCCTGCTAAATACTCTCCGTTTCGAGATAATTTGCACACTTCTCTTGCCACGTGGAATAAAAAATAATTGTTTTGTTGCTTTTCAGTTGACTTTTTTAAGGTGACGATTTTAAGGGTGGAGAGTGTAAGATAAATTTCTTTTTTAAGGGTGTGCAAATTATTTTGGAATATCCCGAAAATAAAAGTGTACAAATTATCTCGGGACGGAGGGAATATACAACATGTAAGTTGGTCATGGTACATTTTCTTTTATTCAACTTTTTTCTTTATGTTTTAATATATTTTTCTTTATTTAGTGTAATTATAAGCTTTTCACTTGTGGCATTTTTTCCATGTGGCAAATAAAATGAATAAATAAATCTGTGATTAATTTTTTTTTGTCCATCGCGATAACAATTTGTCTGATTTACCGAGTTTAAATTTGTATAAGTTTAGATCTAATAACTTTGTGTTTTATACGTTTCATATATCTTTGTATTATGTTGGCTATTTTTATCAATCAGTGTTGTCTGATTCCAGTGTTTAATGAACTTTGTTGTGTAAAAAATGAATAAATAAAAAGAAAATGAAAATCCACATTGGACTTGGTTGTCGAAAAATGACGAATTCCCAAAATTTGGTAGATGGTAGACTAAATTAACGAAAAATTTAAATTTAACAGGATCAAATTACGTATTATGTGTTTAACATGACTAAAATGCAAACATATATTTTTAGCAGGACCAATTTTGTATTTTCCCTAACTTTTAGTTATTTCAAAAGGTTAAAATGCTTCTGAAGGGTATAACATTCTTGCTCATCCAAATTGGATACCAAAATTCTGTAGCAAAAATGGATATCCAAAATTTATCCAAAAAGTGGGGTTTGGGTGCCCCAATCAGAATTCTTATATGTTTATATGGAAGGTAATTTAGAATTTTTTTGGCGAGAAAACCGAGATGAGTAATACTTGTATCAAACTGTTTTAGGGCCTTAAGTTTATAAGACAGGTCGTGTCAAGTTTTAATAAAAATAAAAAATAGCGTGCTCTTATGGGCCCCGAAAATTTGCCCGCTCCTGATGAAAATTTCTCGTTTATCATAAGGACAATTACTTTTGAAGTAAAACGTGTTCTTTTAGGTAGAGGTAAAGCGTGTTATAAAATATTTCTATAAATTTTAAATGTTTTCAGAGTAAAAGAGAAAAAAACAAAAGAAAATTTGTGGGTGCTATTTAAGTTGTGTAGCACGTTTAAACGGACAAGAAAGTGTTACTTTTGCAATAAAAGTTGTTTGCAATAAAAGTTGTTACATTTATCGTGAAAATTGTTGCTTTTTAAGGTAAAATTCCTTACTTATGAAATGTTACTACAAAATTTGACCATTTTCAATACTCCCTCTGTCCCGACTTAATTTGCACATCTGCTCCGGCGCGTATATTAAGAAAAAGCAGATTTTATGAAATCTTTGACTTTTTTAAAGGTGGAGATTGAGGATGAAGATTTTAAGGGTAGAGATTGTAAGATTCCTTTCCATTTTAGGGGTGTGCAAAATAGGGTGGGACGACCGAAAAAGGAAAGTGTGCAAAATAGGACGGGACGGAGGGAGTATAATAAAAGAGACTGTTAAGTTTGACATAAAACTGTTACTTCTAGTAATATAGGAACAAATACTAAAAGAAGACCTACAAACATTTATTACTAGGGCGTTCTGTCGTAGGAACGAGTGTATGCTCGACATGATGATGTCTGACTGCGGAAATTCTTACTCTTGGGATCCCAAAATAGTTATTGTTCTAGCATCAGAATCTTACGAGAATACAATTGTAGTTTTAAGAATTCGAGACAAAATTTTCATTTATCTTCCAATATTACTCATATCATAAATGAGTATTGGAATATGGAAGTACACAATTTTCAAGAAGGCAATAAAATAATTAAATTTGAATAGGAGTATTTGAGCCATTTATGAGGCTTATTAATCTGTGAAAATTTGAAAATAATAACTTTTATTTTAGAACACGGGGTATTTTATGCGATATTCATTTGCATGTTTCGGCACATTATGAATGAAGTGTGATCCGTGTGATTATTTGGCTTGACAGAAATTTTATTCCATCCTATTTCATGAGAAGTACCCTCATAACTAACCCTAGCTCAAATAGCTCTTGGACTTTAAAAGTCAGGTTCATACTATACAGGCCGGTCTAGGGCGAACGCATAATTAAAGTCTTTTCCCCAACCAAATTTTGAATACTATTAAAGGTAATGACAATATGTTTTAGACCTCATCAAAATATTTTATAACCTAAAAAATCTTAAATTACAAGGCTTCAAAATTAAAAATTAAAATGTAGTACTTTAATAATAGTTAAAAAAATATTCTTAATTAAATTCATTTCTAATTTAATATATAACCCTTCTATAGAGGATATATACGTGTAAGTTGAAACCACTTTAGCATTTATGTTTTGTT
Source organism: Ajuga chamaepitys (assembly GCA_958295605.1). Taxonomy (NCBI): domain Eukaryota; kingdom Viridiplantae; phylum Streptophyta; class Magnoliopsida; order Lamiales; family Lamiaceae; genus Ajuga; species Ajuga chamaepitys. Next base: position 2,971,513 of record OY282503.1, read on the forward strand.
CTGTCATATAGAATTTATTTGATTTGACTAATAAAATATAAAAGATATAGCTAGATATAATGAAAATTGATTAATATACTCGTACCATGGAATTTATTTATCTATTAGAGTAAACTTTGTACAACTATTAAACTATTCATGCACATAATATATGGCAACTTGATTTACATAATATATATATATGAAATAAGTTTTCAAGACTGGGTCGGTCCTAACCCTAGTTGGCTCAAGGGCCGCTGTGGTTAGGTCTATAGCCACAATGCTATATGTCTTGTAAAATGAAGGACGACTTACGTTTCTAGATCTGGCTAGGACCGATACTCGGGCTAGGATTATTTTAGCGTTTCCACATTGGATATGTGAAAACTTAGAAAAGAAAAAGAAAAATAAACATTAACAATGATAAAGTAATTAAATAAATATTTTGTTGTAATCTTTATTGATTTGCTTTCTTGTATTTAGGATTGTGTGTCTCTTGTCATATTTGCTTGTTGTGTTATTCTTGATTTGTATGGAATACATAAAAGCCACAATTGTGGTGAACATTATTCATGTCGTTACATGGAATCCGCCATCCTCACCTAAACCCTAGCAACTCATCTGCCATAGCCATTCTTCTCTCTCAAATGCCGACTTCCACTTCTTTTGATCTTCTTCCATTTTCCTCATTTATCCACATAATCACCATCAAATTTCTCAACCAACTATCTCTTATGGCGCAGTCAGATTGTTCCACTCTTCACGTCTCAAGACTTGATTTTCTTTGTCGACCACTTGCACAGATTACCGGTGGTGGCAGCAAATTGTCACCCAATCTCGTTACACTTTATGACTTAAAGATGACGACAACATTGTTAGTCTTGTCCTCTCCTTATTGATGAAGAAGCTATGGGCTATGTTGTCGATTGCATCACATCACGTGCCATCTGGGTTGCACTCGAGTCTTTTTGTTCTAATACTTAGAAATCCAGGAATCTTTATATTCTTTAGCAAATTACATTTCTTGCAGCGAAGATCTCGTTCTGTTAGCGAATATGGACGCCAATTCAAGACGCTTTGCGATCAACTTATCGCAATTGGACAGTTTGCTTCTGAAACCAATAGAGTACATTGGTTCTTCTTTTGTCAGTTTCTCGGCTTCTCAACTGTCACTTGTTCCTTTTCCTACCTTCGCTAACTTGTTTCCCACACTGAAAGCTTTGCAATTTTCAGGTATGCCTTGATGCTCCACCCATTCCATCAGCAACTTCATGGCCTAAACTCCTTCGATGCATTGGTCCAATTCAAATCAAGATGGATGTAGTCGCTCCAACAAACCTCGCGGCCGTGGAAATTCTGGTGGTGTTCAAGGCATCAGTGGCAGCAATGGCTCTCGTCAGCCACCAACTCGTCAACTCTATAATCCTCGGGCAACTATGCTGATAAGTGCCCTGACTATAAAGCAACTCGTTGCACAGAACATGAAGCAATCCATCTTGTTGTAGCCTTTACAGTTGGATACTCTTTATCTCTTACTCCCGACTCCGATCTGTACCTTGATACAGACGATTCGGGAAAAAAGTACAAATGGTCCCATAATTTTTTACTTTTTCAGATTTAGTCCCATAAGTTATTGCTTTTTCGATTTAGTCCCACAACTCTAGTAATTGCTCAATTTTAGTCCAATTTTGACCCAATATTGACCAACTGACTGGAAAAGGTCACGTGACTTTCACGTGCCGGCGTGGTTTTGGAAATTCCGGCTAAAATGGTCCCATAACTTTTTAATTTTTCGAATTTAGTCCCATAAGTTATTGCTTTTTCGATTTAGTCCCACATCTCTACTAATTGCTCAATTTTTGTCCAATTTTGACCTAATGTTGACCAGCTAACCGGAAAAGGTCACGTGATCTTCACGTGCCGACGCGATTTTGGAAATTCTGACGACTTATGACACGTGTCGCCGGACTTTCGAGGTGGAATTTTAATTTTTTTTATTAGGAGACCACATCAGCAAATTATTTACCTTGTCAGCTTATATTTTTCTTTTACCTGAATTGAATTAAACTCCAAAAAATACAAATGCAAAATAAGAAAATGTAATATTTTATCGATCTAACCCTTAAATCAGAATTAGCATCCCTTCTTCTTCTTCTTCTTCTTCTTCTTCTTCTTCTTCTTCTTCTTCAGTTCGCGTCCTTCTACAAGAAAAAGCTCTAACTTTTCTCTTCCAATCTTTTCTATTAGAAAGTCGCGGCTTCAACTCCCCCAAAATTGGAGAACACACGAAGACAAAGAACCATGTCCCAATCTAGGAATAGCTTGCGAAATAGTATTGTGTGTGCGAATTCGTAGCCCTAGCTCTCTTAGCTCAACACAATTGATTACAGCAACAATCAAACAATCAAAACAAGCAATCAACTTGTTTCAAGAACACACTTGTATGCAAGAAAGTTTAACAAAGAAGAAAATATAAAATCAACAAAGAGAGTTACGTGGTTCTCCCTTCAATACACTTGTTGCCCCCTCTATATGGAATGACAAGAAATATATATGTATCAGAGATGGGAAAAAAAACCGCCTTAGAGCACAACGGATGAGATTAAATCAAGAAACCGGATCACAACTCCTCAAGTAACAAACTAACTGCTTTCTACAAACAACAACAGTTGAAAGACCACGGTTTGAATCAAAACCGTTGTAGAAGCTGAATAACAGAAATAACAGAATTAGTTTCCTGAAACAGAATTTAGTTGTTATGAAATCCTCTTTAATCAATTTACACTTAATCCTGAGTTGATAAGCCATATCTTTAACAGTGTGCGACTAAGGTTTGAATTCCCCCATTAAAACCTCTTGGAAAGAAGAAAATGTTGGGCGTAGGTTCTACGGCTGCTCTCACGATACCCGATATGGTTTTTAGTTCTTGCTTCAATTTTATTAGTTTATTCAAGGTTGAATTGAATTAATTGAAACATACTGGATATAATTTTGGCAGAATGAAGGTCATTGTACGAGTTTTAGGTGGATAGATGCACTTCTATGTGGTAGAAGCAAACACATAATGAGAGGGCTCTTGTGAAGGCTTAACGAGAAGAACGCTGAAAATGAGGTCCTGCATAACGCCCGCATGAATCTCGAAGAAATTGTTTCCGTAACCGAGATAGATAATGAGAGAATGAGCTACTCGTTAAAGAAAAAAAAAACAGGTGGAGTTAAAGAACAAGGAGTTGGAGTCCATCAACAATGAGTTGATAAAACATAAAAGTCGGCGGAATTTTTAAAATCGCGTCGGCACGTGAAGGTCACACGACCTTTTTCGGTCAACTGGTCAACATTAGGTCAAAATTGGACCAAAATTGAGCAATTACTAGAGATATGAGACTAAATCGAAAAAACAATAACTTATGGGACTAAATTCGAAAAGGTAAAAAGTTATGGGACCATTTTAGCTGAAATTTTCAAAACCGCGCCGGCACGTGAAGGTCACGTGACCTTTTCCGGTCAGTTGGTCAACATTTGGTCAAAATTGGACCAAAATTGAGCAATTACCAGAGATGTGGGACTAAATCGAAAAAGCAATAACTTATGGGACTAAATCCGAAAAAGTAAAAAGTTATGGGATTATTTTGATTTTTTTTCCCAGACGATTCGGCTCATATGACTCCGGATTCCTCCTCTTTGGACACTTCGGAGGTTTATCATGGTAATGATCACGTTGTTGTCAGTAATGGTAACACTCTCCCAATTTCTCATACCTGATCTCATTATATTTTTGGTGATCTTAAATTGAAGAATGTTCTTTTGGTGCCGAATATCACCAAAAGTTTGCTATTAGTCTAACGTATGATTTCTCTATTGATGTTCTACTTACTAACAAATTATTTATCATTCAGAATCGACATTCTGGCTTGCGGAAGGCCTAAAAAAGGACTCTATGTGCTTGATCCTCATCACTAAGCCTTGGCGGCAGCCTTGCAATCTCATTGTAATAAAACTTCTTTTGAAACTTAGCATTCTCGCCTTGGGCTTGTCCATTTTGTTGTTATTTCCACTTTACATAAACGTGTGCATTTAGCTGTAACTTTCTTATTGCCAGAGTCTATTTTATGCTCTTAGCGTCACCTTGATAAGAGTTAATGAAAAATCTTCATCTCATGTGTAAGATTTGATACATTGTGACTTGTGGGGTCCTTCCCCATTTTGCTCTACATCTGGATATGTGTACTATGTCATTTTCGTCGATGATTTCTCCTGATTTTCTTGGTTTTATCCAGCATGGCATAAGTCCAAGTTTTATGACGTTTTACTTCAATTTAGTGAATTTGTTCACACTTAGTTGTATTAAGGTTATCAAAGTGACGGTGGCACTGAATTCACTAATAATCGGGTTCAAGAATCTTTCGCCAAAATAGTATCCAACACAACATGTCTTATTTTTACACGCCTTCCCAAAATGGATGAGCCAAACGAAAACACGGACATATCACATAAGTTGGCCTCGCCATGCTATTCCATGCTCATGCTCCACCGAAATTCGGGGTCGAAGCCTTTAGCATTTCCATTTACATTATTACTCGATCCCCTCCTCCGATTTTAGATGGAAAATCACCTTTTGAACTTCTTTTTTCTGTGGTACATGATTATGACACTTGTATTGCTCGCCATTCTCGTTTTGATGAGATATGATTTCGATTTTCTGGAAATAATATTGGGCCTCCACCACCTACTTTGGCCGTCTCTTCAATGTTGGAACCAATTATGGCTATCTCTTAACTCACACTTCAAGTAGTTCGGCCGACGGGGCTTTCTCCGTTAATGGGCGTTGGTCAGTGTGCGAACCCCTACCCACTCCAGTTCCATATGCTCCAACCACACCTTCATCTCCGCAGTCGCGATCACCCGCGACTCCATGTTCGCGCCCGCCAATCCTGCTGCTACTCCTCCTTCCGTCATTGAATCCACACATCAAATGATGAATCGCGCTAAAGTAAGTATCTTTAAACCTCGACATGTTGCTGATTTTTGTCATCATGGTCTTATTGCTGCTTTACATACTTCTAAAGAACTGAAGGGTTGCAAATCGGCTGCAAAAAATCCTCTTTGGTTATCCATCATGGATGAAGAAATGGATGCACTGCGCAAAATTAGTACATAGGAACTTGTTCTTCCACTGCCGAATACAAATATTGTTGGGTCCAAATGGGTCTTCCGTACTACATAGCTTTCTGAAGGAACTATCGATCGTTATAAGGCACGTTTGTTGCTCAAGGTTTAACTCAACTTCCGGGTTTTGATTATTCCAACAGCTTTAGCCCCGTGGCCAAAGCCTCCACCGCTCAAATTGTCTTAGCTCTTGCTGCCTCTTGGAACTGGCCACTTCATCAACTAGATGTTAAGAAGCGCTTCTAAATGGTGTTCTATTTAAACCAGTCTATATGGCACAACCACCGGGACATGTCGATCCACGCTACCCGAACCATGTATGTCTCCTTTGTAAGGCTCTTTATAGCTTAAAACTAGCCACTCGCGCTTGGTTTCAGCACCTGTACGACTTTCTCTTACGGCTGAGTTTTCTCTACAGTAGTGTTGACATCTCCTTATTCATCTACACCAAGGGATTGTCCATATTATACTTGATTGTCTACGTTGGCGACGTTATTCGTATTGGCAACACCTCCGAGCTTCTGCATACTTTTATCTCTCACCTTAATAAGGAGTTTCTATACAAGTCGGCGAAATTACTTTTTGGGGCTTGAAGTTACATGTACAGAGAAAAGACTTTTTCTTAGTCACTCTAAATAGGCGTATGACATTATTGTTAAGCCCAATTATTGGATGTGAAGCCTGTCTCCACTCCTCTCGCCCCTCACAACATCTGCTTAGTGATGGATCCCCGCTCGATGACCCAACCTTATATTGATCGTTGATTGGAGTGAACGGATGCAGTGGCCAGCCTGACTACATCTCCTGCGTAACAGCTTGCCCTCGTCCCTGAAAGCGACCTACCTCACTCATTGTTTGTGTCGTCATTACACAAACAGGGCCGCCAGATTATTACCAGACTCATGTATTTTGCAATTTCTAATAATAATACAACCTCTGTCTTTGTTTAGATTTGCAGATAATTGTGGTTCATCGCATATTCTACTATATTGGAATATCATATGGAATGCAATTTGAACCAAACCTACTCATTTGGTTTCTCTTGTGGGCCAGGTTAATGTACTTTTTCTTTTTTAATTGTTACTGTGTGTATTTTTGTTTCGCCTCTTTCTATTGTCATTTTTATATTCCTACATACATTCTCTATACAACAAACTCGATTCGCCACCTCAATACCATTGTAAGTAGCACCAAATCTTATCACTCTTTTCCCCACAAACCTTGGCGGATGGGATATAAGTGAGACTTCTTGACAACTTTTATAAAAATATTAAAACATGCAAGTATAAAAATGTCAATTTACTCGAGTTTGACTTGTGTTCGATTCAATTAACGTTCCTCCAAATTCAATTAGATTAATAACTAAATAAGTTTAAATATAATAATAAAAACTCGATAATATTCAAATAGGTTCCAGTTACAGTATGCGTCGCTTAACTCAATTTATTTACCGTGTATAACTACATGGGGAAGAACATGCTTTCTTAGTAACTCTATTAGTCTAATTAATTTTCTAATTTACTCATGTTTTGGAATAGATTAAGGAGAGTACAAACATCGTCATAATTGTGGGAAACTCTAGACTTTTTTTATGAACTATGGACTTTGAGGTCACACTTGTAGAAATGATAGTTTTACCCCAATTTGGAGCTCAATTAGAATTTATCATGAGAGGGTATATATGTTGCTAAACTTATGAAATTCTCAAAGTATTTTTTAAGATGATTGTGTGCGTATAAGATCTTAAAATGTGCGTTTGACATAAAAGAAATTTATTAGAGCTTAAGTTTAAAAAAGTACCTCTATTATTTTTTTTCTTAAGATCTTATATGTCACGCTCAAATTGCACATTTATTTCACACTTATTACACACAATTTACCATATACTAATACTACACAAACACTACTGTAACACCCCAGCCCCCCAAGCAGGTGAAGGGTTGCCACTAAAACATACTTCTACTTTCAAAATATTTATCAGCGGAAGATCATTAATAAAAACACGGTTAGAAAATTCCTCATTAATAATTAGTTAAACTATTCTTTACATAAAAGCTAACTCGTATAAAAACCCACACATCTGAGTTAAAATCTGTAATATATTTTTCAAATATCATATGTAGTAGAAACTTCGAATTTAAAAGTAATTAAAAGGTACAATATTTATAACTTAATAGAATGTGAGCACGTTTCTACTTGAGACTCAAAACTTCAAAATCCAATAACTTTTACGAAACTTTAAAACTACTTGCAACTTTATTTAAAATATTTATACTTAACTTCAAATTAATTTACTTTATTTTTTATTCTTCTTATTGGGAATTTGACCGCGCCTGCTATATCCCTGCCATCCATTGGTCCTGAAAATGTTTTAAGCATAGCATCATGAGTTATGCGAACCCAGTGGGAAAACTGTGTGAGCAGTTAACTAAATGAATATGCACCATAATAAATACATCCTTGATTTAGGTGCCAATCTTACGTCACAAAAGTCTGACTAGGAGCTAATTTTACGACTAAGAAGCCATATTGCGTGGCTTAAGAATCAATCTTACGACTCAAAAGTTTGACTAGGAGTTAATCTTACGACTCGAAGCAATAACGGTGCATAATAAATAAAATTCAATAAAATCACATTCCTATCCATCTAAATAACGCACATTTTTATACTTATCAGTTGTATTATTTGCTTGTTATATTATTCTCTATTTATATGGAATACACACAACGTCACAATTGTGATGAACATTATTCATATTGTTACAGACCATTGTATAAAGAACACGTGCTTGAGATCTATATCACTATTCACTACAACAATAAGAGTATTTTGAGATATAATTTTTTGGACCATAATTATGGTTACAAATAATAAGTAATTTGTGATCACTTGGTGTCACAAAACTTTCTACAAATTATATAAGATCATTTTCAGGCTATGTTTGGAACCAACTAGTTGTTGCAAAAAATATTTGAAACGCCTCTAAGACAACTTTTTATCGTCTCAAATCTATTATTTGTGATGCGGTTATTTATGAGTGTTACAAAGAGTATAGCAGCCCCATAAAATCCCATAGAGCAGAACAATCGGTGTACTTTGTTGGATTTGGATTTTGTGTTCTATTTGAATAATTGGGATTTTTTTTTTTTTTTTTTTTTCTTTTGTGTGCAGTGTGCGGTGAAGTTGGGATTCAAATGTGAAAATTAATTAAAATTTAAATATAAAAATAACAACACTAAATTATTTTTAGATTAAATGTCTTTAAATATTCAATTTTTATATTTCTTGATGAGTAGTAATATTTTGTTAGATTTAAGTATTTTCATTGAGTTGAACTATTTTACTGAGAGTAATTTGCTGACTTAAAATAATTAAATAATTATTTATAGAATATAAGTTTCTTTCCAATATTCAATTTATTCTATTTGATTTTTCTATATCTCAATTCTATTTTATATATAAAAATAATAATTTAATCACAAGAGATAAATATACACTACAAGGAGGAAGTAGTAGCTTGTTAACTAATAGTTGTTCATCTTAAAAAAGATGATTTCTAAATAAATTGCATAAATATGTGCATAATTTAATTCTATTCTAGTCATAATAAAAGTTAAGATCCGATAATAATTAAAGAAAAATCTCACTTACAACAAGTTCACAAGTCTTAACGGACTCTTAGTATTTTAAGTATATATATGGGCCATGTAGAACCATCATATTGGGCCAACCCAGCCCCATTCAAATCTCAGACAATTCCTTTTAGTAAAGATTTTTGATCCTATTACCTGCTTACAATGAATAACCCAAACCCAATTACTAGGTAAAGAAGATTTTAATATAATTGTTTATTTATCTAATTTCTGGAATTAAAAACACTAATGGAGTGTTGCAAAAAATATTTGAGACGCATTTGAGACCACTTTTGTCGCTCAAATATATTATTTGCGTTCGAGTTATTGAGATGACTAATTAGTGAAGACATGTTGTCTCTAATAATAAAGTTGTGATAAATACTCATAAGTTGTGACATATATTCATTATCTGAGACCACTTTTTGTTGTCTCAAAAGACCTTTATTTTTGTAGTGGATCTGCATATATTGGGTTCTCGGGCTGGGTGTTAAACCCAACAACTTCTACACCAAGATTCCGAGAAAGAGAGAATCAAATCCTTCAAGATCTAAACACACATAAGATGGGACTGATATTGCCCCCAACTGTGTTGATCCACGCTATGCATACCTACACATACGAGATATCTTTAATTTTTAGGTTGTGTTTGGATGAAGAAATTCTGAAATCCGTTGATTTGATTTAACATAATGTGTATTTAAAAATCCCCTCTGATGTGGATAAAGTACCCTTTGCCCATTTTACATTTCTTAGCATAGTAGTCAAATGCCCACTGCAACTTAGACCTGACGAAGTCCGCTACCAGTAAACTCAAGACCAACAACACTGCCTAGCTAGGACAAGAAGGTCACCTAACACCTCGCGATTTCTCTTCCCACAAGGACAAGATTGCAACCAGTTCATGCCTAGTGATTACCCGAACTGACTTCAGACAATCCTTGTAGAATAGATCATGACTAATTCGTGCCACCCACAAACTGGGGAGTAAAACTTCAGGTCAAGGGGCCCGAACTACTTATTGCACATTGCATTGTGGCAAATGATACAGATTGAACATGTGTTCTCTCCCGTGGTTACCCCGACAAACAATACACTGGCCGCTGCCAATACACTTACACAAACACTCTGTACACCAGAAAAATATTGGGATCCTGAAAAATTCCTAAGAGACTGGATCCATACATTCGACGTGTATTAGAGTTTGTGAGAAAAAGCCACTATGAAGACATATTTACCCTTCTGTATGAGTAAGCATAAATACTCTATCCCTTCATTTTTTGAGGTATCTATCTCTCTCACTCACTATTTCCTTGTTTTTTTTTCTAACTATCTTCATTTCTAAAAGCAATCCAACTGACACTAGCATTGGAGTTTCTTCGCCGGAGACCCCTCCGACATCTGTTTTGTAGGACCTTATCTTAGTGAATCGCCTGTTCGTGGAGCTCTCCTTGGCATTAATTTTTCTTGTTTTAGTTATTTTTATTTGTATCAATTATACTACCCAAACTGATGTTTTTTTGCATAACAAATGGCGAAGTCTGTGGGAACAATTGGGATGAGGCGTGAGTGTTTATTTGATTTAATTTGTTTCTTTAACCAATTTCATCTCATAGTTCATAGATTTCCCCAAAGATTTTATAGAAATGATCAGATATTGGGTATGCATATGATTATTTTTACTTCCAAACTGTTTGTTTGATAAATCATGTTTTAACATGACTAGCGATACCACGAATCGCAATCTGCGAAATGAATTTGAGAAAGTGGCAGAAGGCGCTCCACCCAAGGGTGCTCAGACTGTCGAGGGTCAAACTCCCATCACTCTAACATGCGATCAGCTAAACGATATCATCCAGATGACCATTGACAGTGCACTGGTCAACCGAGGGGGGTGCTCAGGCCCTCCTCTGAACTTTACCCCCACAAGAGAACCGCTGTACCCTCGGTTAACTACGCCTATGATATAACTCGTACAATTCCACAATGTTAATTCCAACACAAAATTCCCAAACATTAATAAATTTATTGACAAGAAATCATAACCCTAGGATTGGGTTACTTCTAGACCTAGAAATCACAATCAGCTACTCACAAGCCATCAATGTTATTCCAACCACTAATAAATACGAACCAAACATTTAATACAAGAGAGGGAAAAAATGAAATAAATGCAAGAGGAACAATAAATAAAAGAGTGATAAAAGCTTAGTCTTGTAATTAATTGGTAGAGAATTCTTTAATGTCTTGTTGTAGCAAACTTTTGCAACATGTGGTAGCAAAAGCCCCAAATTCTTCTTCAATGTCAAGAACCCTAGGTAGAATCATTGTGCCAAAGTGAAGAACCCTAATTCTATTCTAGAGAGAAAAGTGGGAGAGAATCCCTAGAGAAAGAGAGAGAGAGAGAGAGTAATTAGACGTAGAAATTTAACAAATAATAAATGATAAAAAAATTAGGTTTGAGGAGACTCTAATATGAGAGACATATTTCCACTCATGACCCTTAGAAAATCTGCAGAAAGTAACTCTTAGTGAGGGTATAAGGGTCAAATTATAACTTGAGCTTGTTTAGTCTTTATAAGTGTTGGGTTGGACCCCTTGAACACGTCCAATTCGTCATTCTTGAAAATTATGGGATTGCCTTGTCCAAAATAAGCTCTCGACCCGAACTATAAAGTTATATATCTTCGTCTTCTCTTCACGTGGCAACTTGAATAACCTCGATCAGATATTAGATAAGGAAGATACGACCAAAAAACAAACGCGCAGCTGCCGATCGGGGCGACAGACAAAACCGACGCGTGAAGGAAATTACTGCACAAACTACTGTGCCAGTACCGTGCTGGAAGTTCTTCCAACAACTCGGTGTTTGAATGCCGAACATGCAATGCTTCCTCTTCGTGCGTTGTCCTTTCGGGGCTTTTCCGCTTGTTTTCACGACTATTATTCGGGACTCGATGAACTTTGAACCAGGCTCAGTCCAGACTTGGTTTAGGCCCGTTTAGGCCTGGTATGCAGGTTGAAGTGAGGAAATGGGTGAAATCGAGCTTCTTGATTTTCCGAAATTTTCTATCCTTCAAAAGATAATTAAAAAACACCGAAAAAGGGCATAAAATCATATTGAAAATGAATTTTAACCCGAAAGTACAATAGCACATGAAATTGCACTTAAAAATATGGAACATCACATTTCACAACAAACTATTTTCGGCTTGGGTGGGCCGGCCGACCCATTAAACCAGACTTATTTTGACAGCTGTATGAGCAGGAACCACCTTAGTAGGAATAACATAGAAGTATCTGGTTATAAACTCGGGCAAATTAATACTATATTTTTCTTATATGTATATACATCCGGATCCCAGCCAACTGTATCTACATAGGCAGACCTACATGACCCCATAAAAGTTTGTTACTATATAGGTGTATTTTAGTAGTTTTAATACAACTTAACTCAATAAAAGAAATAATTATATTGCTTATTATTATAGACAACATGTTGTCACTAATTAGTCGTCTTAATAACTAGGACTCAAATAGGAAAAATTGATAAAAATATCCCTTAAGTTTACCGTATTTATGAAAATATCCCTTAAGTTTGGCCATTTTTAAAAATGCCCACTAACTTTCAAAAAATTGGTAAAAATACCCTGCAACCGGGAATAGCCAGTGGCTCTTCCGGTCACAGGCTTATGTGTCACAAACACGCTGACCTGGCCACGAAAATTACACGTTTCACCAGCCCCAAACCCTTAACCTCTTCTTCTTCATTCAGCATATACATACATATATATATGTATCTGTATCAGTGTGTCACTTTTAGTTAATCAAAGGTAACTTCGCTGTTCTTTCCATCAACAATCAATCTAAGAAGCTCGAGCTGTATCTCGTCGGCGGAGATGCCGGCGGCGGTGGCGGCAGAAGCAGAAGCACCCGTCCATCGGCCGAGCGTTGATCTAGGCCAACTCCGACCCCAACGCTCAATGCCGACAAAACACACGAAATCCTGCGTACATAAACCTATACGTATATGTGGAAATATACGTATAGGTATGTATGGACAATTGCAGCAAAGATCTGCAGAATAATGGTGGGGAATGGAGGTTTGTTGGAGTGGAATGAGACGTTGGTCGATTGTAATGGGGCAAATGAATTCCTGAGGCGGCGCCTTCTTGGCCGCCGCCGCCGCTGCGGCAGAATGAGATCTGTGAAAAGAGATCCTCCATCGGCGGAGTTTCCCAGTTCCGCCCACCGCCAAAGAACAGCTCGATTGGGATTTAGGGTCTATGTTTGGTCCAAGTCCAACCTTGCTGACTCATTACCATGTTTACTTGTCTTTTTTATTTTTCATTTTAAAAGACACATCAGATAAAAAACGCCACATAAGCCCGTCACCGGATGGGTAACTGACTGTAGCCGGTGACGGGGCATTTTTACCAATTTTTTGAAAGTTAGTGGGCATTTTTAAAAATGGCCAAACTTAAGGTATATTTTCATAAATACGGTAAACTTAAGGGACATTTTTACCAATTTTCCCACTCAAATAATATATTTGTGACGACAAAAGTGGTTTCAAATGCGTTTCAAATATTTTCTGCAACAACCAGTTTTTTTCTAAAAATAGGTTGAAAATAGTCTCAAATAATTTGTAGAGAGATTTGTGACAAGTGGTAACAAATAACCTATTATTTATTAACCACAATTATAGCATGAAAAAATATTATACAAAATGTCTCTTTTATTGTAGTGATTCAGACAAGTGTCCACCTCCTCAATTAATCTAATTTCTAAAAATTTGGAGATTAAACCTATTTTCAAAGGATTAAATATTCAATGATGTATGTATAACATATTATTATAGATGGATGTTTGGTTTGCACGTTTTAGTCTTTAACTGAATCAATTATCAATGAATTAGTGTTTAGTTTGCGCGTTTGCCAGAAAGATATGCATATCTCATGGTTGACATTAATATATACTTTCTCCGTCCCGTTTTAATTTACACACTTTTTCTTTTTTCGATCGTTCCATTTTATTTTACACACCTTTATAATGGAAAGAAATCTTATAATCTCCATCTTTAAAAACTCCACCCACTACAAGAGAACTGTCAAATTCCAACGGAAAATTTCCAATGGCATAAAAGCCGTTGGAATTTTTAAAAATTCCAGCGGTAATTCCAACGGACAGCCGTTGGAATTGCCGTTGGAATCCATTTTCCGTTGAAATTTAATTGTTGGAACAAAAAAATTCCAACAACTACTTTTTCAACGACATAAAAATCGTTGGAATTGCCGTTGGAATTTTAACTCCAACGGAGATTTACCATATTCCAACGGTTTTTGGTAAATTACCGTTGAAATTTTATTTCCAACGGAGCCTCTTACTGTTGAATTTTTTTTTTCAACGGCTTGGAATTTTTTTCCAACAGCAATTCCAACGGTCTTTTACCGTTGGAATTTTTTTCAAAATTCCAACGGCTCATTTGCTGTCGGAATTACCGGTGGAATTTTAAAAAATTCCAACAGTTTTTATTGTGTTGGAATTTGGCAGTTTTGCAGCTGGAAAGATATGCGCATATATCTGATGGTTGACATTATAGAATGATTGGTTGCACGTGGAAGCCAGGTGTAGCTATATGTATATCTATATATAGAAGAGAAGATCGAGGGTGCATTAATTGTTTAAGGAGAAGATGATGAATATTAAGGTGGGTGTAGTATTTGCAGTGCTGCTGCTTCTCATCTTCCACGCATCTGCACAACCCACTCCTGTGGAGCAATGTCTGCAAATGTGTGCAATTAATGACGTGGGGTGCAAAGCAGTTTGCTCTGGAGTAACGGCTTCAACGAACCAAATACCAAACGTGTGGGACTGTGTGAAAACATGTAGTGCCCAGCCTGACTGCATAACAGATTGCACTCTATCTTCAAAGTGAGCTAGCTGACTGATTATTACCAGAGTCATGTATTTTGCAATTTGTAATAATAATACAAGCTCTGTCTTTGCTTAGATGAGATACTTTGTATTAGATAATTGTGTTTCATCTCATATTCTAAAACTGTTACTTATACAATTCCTCAAGATCAAAAGATTGAACACAATGTCTTTCAAGCAATTAATCAACCAACAACCAAGCAATAATGAGAAATAAAGAACAAAACTAAAAAATGAAGAAAAATAGCCAAGATTTACGTGGTTCGGTTTTGCAACTTACATCCACGTATAGAGAAACCCCTCCATCAATCCACTAAATCACCAAGATTACAGAATTAGAACTCCAAGAGCTCATGTAAAGAAAAGAATGATAACTCTCTAACTTTCTCTACAAACTCTCTCTCTAAAACTAATCTCAGCTGGAAATGATTTGTGTTACATGAGTTAAAGTGTAGAAATCGTGTATATAAGACTCTCTCCAGCCTTAGAATAAAAAAAAGAAAGAAACGGTTGCAACAGAAACAGAAACTGTCTTCCAGAATTTCTGCAACGGTTTTTCAAGTCAAAGACAACGGTTTTGATTGAATGACAACGGTTCTTAACAGAAATAACTGATTTTCCAGGAACTCATTTCCAGCTTCTTTTTAACTGCTTCTTCTGCTTTTTCCAGGCTAATTTTGATCACTTCCAATAGACAAATAGTGTTGTGAAGCCACCACCTTTTATTCTCACAATCTCCACCTTGGCTTCTCAACTAAACCAACCAACTCATCATACACACACTTCATTCCTAACCATGAATTGATATTAAGGACACTCCACCTTTTCTGTACTTTCTTCAAACAGTTTGAACCCCCACCAACTGAAGACAATACTGAAATTTGTCTATAGTTAGTGACTTTGTCAACATGTCAGCTGCATTCGCCTCTGTCCTAACTTTCACCAAGCAAACTGGTCCTTTATCAACAATGTCCCTCACAAAATGTAGCTTAATATCTATGTGTTTACACCTCTCATGAAACACATGATGCTTTGCTAAATGTAGAGCACTTTGTGAGTCACATTTCACTTTTACTGAATCCTGCTTGATACCAAACTCAGACAAAATGCCTTTGATCCACACTGCTTCTGTAAGTGCAATAAACTCAGCTTCAGTAGTAGATAATGCTACTACTGACTGAAGCATAGACTTCCAACTTACTGCAGATCCATACAAAGTAAAAATATATCCAGTTTGTGATTTTCTGGAATCAAGATTGCAAAGTCTGAATCAACAAAACCAATTACAACATCTTCATTTCTGTTATCTAATCTTTTGAACATAATACCATAATTCCCAGCTCCTTTTAGATATCTCATTACATACTTTAACGCTTCCCAGTGAGCTTTTCCAGGATTAGACATGTATCTGCTCACTACACTAATAGCATGAGATACATCAGGCCTTGTACAATCCATAATGTACATTATACTGCCAACAACATTTGAATATGGAACTATGCTCATCTCTGTTTCTTCATCATCATCCTTTGGCTTCTGATGCTCAAAAAGTTTAAACTGTTGTCCTAAAGGAATTGTAACAGACCTACACTCATGCATATTAAATTTCTTTAATACTTTCAGTACATAATCTGTTTGATGCAGCAAAAGATAACCTTGAGATCTATTTCTCAGTATATCCATTCCAAGAATCCTTCTAGCTTGTCCCAACTCCTTGATTTCAAACTCTGCCTTCAATTGATCTTTCACCATTTTAATTTCTGTCTTGTATCTACTTGCCACCAGCATGTCATCCACATACAAAAGTAGAAACACAACTACTTCATTTCCAGCAAGCTTAAGATATACACAACTATCATACCTTGACCTTTCAAAACCAATACTTCTCATGTAACTATCAAACTTCAAATACCACTGCCTTGGACTCTGTTTGAGACCATACAGTGATCTCTGTAAAAAACAGCACTTATCTTCATTTCCTGGTACAATGAATCCATCAGGCTGAGTCATATATATCCTTTCCTTAAGCTCTCCATGAAGGAATGTTGTTCTAACATCCAACTGCTCTAGTTCCAGATCAAACTGAGCCACTAATGCTAGTAAAATTCTGATGGAGGTGTGTTTCACTACTGGAGAGAAAATCTCATTGAAATCTACACCTTCTCTTTGAGTGAAGCCCCTTGCAACTAACCTTGCCTTAAACCCGACTTTCTCAACTTCTGTAACTTCAGTTTTCCTTTTGAAGATCCACTTACAACTGACTAATTTCTGATTTTTAGGTTTCTGAACTAGCACCCAGGTTTGATTCTTCTCAAGTGATTCAATCTCTTCTTGCATTGCCATGAGCCACTTTCCTTTATCTGGTCCTTGAATAGCCTCTGAATAAGCCCTTGGTTCTGGAAACTCAATCTTTTCTTCAGCTGTCACAAGTGCATAAGCTGTTAAGTAATCATCAGCATACCTTGTAGAAGGTTTCCTCATCCTTCTTTCCCTATCCCTGACCAATTGATAACCTTGAATACCTTGTTCCTTATCTTGAACTTTACCTTCATCAGCTGAGTCTTCTGAATCTGAGCCACTAATTTTTTCAGACTTCTCCACCTCAATTTTAGTATCAGTATCACTAGGCAGTATTACTTCTCTCCAGTTGGCCCTGGTTTAAAGGGCAAAACTTCCTCACAGAATACTACATCTCTGCTGATGATAATCTTCTTGTGACCAGCTTCTGTACACCACAGCTTGTACCCCTTGACTCCATTTGGATAACCTATCATGATACACTTTAATGCTCTTGCATCAAGCTTGTCTTGCTTGATATGTGCATATGCCCTGCATCCAAATACCCTTAGATGATCATAACTAGGTGTCTTTCCAATCCAAACCTCTTCTGGTGTTTTATTGTTCAAAACAGATGAAGGGCTCCTGTTTATCAGATATGCAGTTGTAGTAGCAGCTTCTCCCCAAAACTTCTTCTCCAGTCCTGAGCTAAGCAGCATACACCTTACTCTTTCCAACATTGTCCTATTCATCCTCTCAATTACTCCATTTTGCTGAGGATTACCAGGGACAGTGTTATGCCTCTTTATCCCTTTTGTTTTATAGAAACTATTGAACTCATTAGACATAAATTCTAAACCATTGTCTGTCCTGAGACACTTGAGTTTACTTCCCTTTTCTGTTTCAACTTCAGCACACCAGTCCTTGAATCTTGCAAAACAATCTGACTTTGCCTTTAAGACATATAGCCATAGCTTCCTACTGGTCTCATCCATAATGCTTAAGAAAAACCTTCCTCCACCTAGATTTTGTGTTCTAGATGGACCTCAGAGATCAGCATACACATAATCCAGAACATTTGTAGAAGAATGTTTTCCAACAGGATAAGGTAATTTCTTGGTTTTTCCTAATATACATTCCTCACAGATTTTATGTGCTTTAAGACTTCCAGTGTGATTTATCAGTCCTTGCTTTGCTAACTGAGTTATGCTAGTCTCCCCCACATGTCCCAGTCTTGAATGCCAAAGATCATAATCAGTGTGAGAAACATTTGAAGATTCACCATGAATTACTGTTCCATCAAGATAATACAGACTGTTTTTCTTGATTCCCTTCATAACTACTTTCCTTTCTTTGAAAACATACAAACATCCCTTTTCAGATTTAAAATTGCAACCCCTGGATTCCAGAGTTCCCAGATTGATTAAGTTTCTTCTCAAGTTAGGAATGTACCTGACTTCCTTTAAAATTTTGACAGAGCCATCATGGATCTTTAGTTTTATATCTCCTGATCCTTTCACAGGACACACCTCATCATTTCCTAGCATGACATTTCCAGACTCCTGTTCCTTGAAGTTTTCAAACCATGAGAGGTTGGGACACATGTGAAAAGAGCATCCTGAATCAAGAATCCATTGCATTTCTGGACTGGATTCTGTGATATTTAAGACTTCTGGATCTCCAGCTAGAGCTTCAACAGTATCAACATTATTGGTTGAAGGAATGCTTGACTTCTGGGATTGTTTCCTTTTAAACTCTAAATAATTCTTCTTCAAGTGCCCAGGCTTTTTACAGAAGAAGCATTTCCTTGTTTCTTTACCTTCAGTTGTTCTTGGCTTTGCATCAGAAACCTTCTTAGGCTGTTCTGTATTTGAAACTTTCTTTGCTTTCTGAAATCTTCCCTTGTTTACAAACAGTCCTTCACCTAAGGTTTCTTTTGTGTCTTGATTTAACCTTTGCATTTCTTTGGATCTGAGGGCTGATTGAACTGCAGCATAAGAGACAGTGGTTGTTCTGCCATACATCATAGCATCCTTCAAATGATCATAGGATGGTGGTAGTGAATTCAGAAGTAGAATAGCCTTGTCTTCATCTCCCATAGTCACTTCTACAGACTCAAGATCATCCAGAGTTTTATTAAACTCTTCCAGTTGATCTTCTACAGACTTTTCTTCAGAAAACTTGAAGGAATAAAGTTTATGTTTCAAGAAAAGTCTATTAGTCATAGATTTCTCCATATATAATTCATCCAGCTTCTTGATTACATCTGAAGCAGTTTTTTCCTTTGAAACAAGCCTTAAGACTTTATCAGAAAGACACAAAACAATCAAACTATGTGCCTTCTCTTGAATTTCCATCTTCCTCTCCTGGATCTCAAGTTTCTTGGCCGGATCACTTACTTCAGGGTCATCTTTTCCACCTTTCAGGGCTGCAGAAAGTCCCTGTTGGACAAGCAGAGCTTTTAACTTCAGCTTTCATAACCCATAGTCATTCTTTCCTGTGAATTTTTCAGTTTCAAGGTTGGAGATTGACATTTTTCCTGATCTTGATGAGATGGGGATTGATAACTTCCCACAGACTGCGCCAATTGTTACTTATACAATTCCTCAAGATCAAAAGATTGAACACAATGTCTTTCAAGCAATTAATCAACCAACAACCAAGCAATAATGAGAAACAAAGAACAAAACTGAAAAATGAAGAAAAACAGCCAAGATTTACGTGATTCGATTTTGCAACCTACATCCACGTATAGAGAAACCCCTCCATCAATCCACTAAATCACCAAGATTACAGAATTAGAACTCCAAGAGCTCATGTAAAGAAAAGAATGATAACTCTCTAACTTTCTCTACAAACTCTCTCTCTAAAACTAATCTCAGCTGGAAATGATTTGTGTTACATGAGTTAAAGTGTAGAAATCGTGTATATAAGACTCTTTCCAGCCTTAGAATAAAAAACAGAAAGAAACGGTTGCAATACAAACAGAAACTGCCTTCTAGAATTTCTGCAACGGTTTTTCAAGTCAAAGACAACGGTTTTGATTGAATGACACGGTTCTTAACAGAAATAACTGATTTTCCAGGAACTCATTTCCAGCTTCTTTTTAACTGCTTCTTTTGCTTTTTCCAGGCTAATTTTGATCACTTCCAATAGACAAATAGTGTTGTGAAGCCACCACCTTATATTCTCACAAAAACAACTACTATATACTTTCTCCATCCCACCTTATCTTGCACATGGGAGGTTGGCACAAGTATCAAGAAAAATTATTTGACTTTTTAAAGATTGATTGAGGGTGCAGATTTTGTTATAACTTTCATTACTAAAAGGTGTGCAAATTCACCTGGGACGAACGAAAACGGAAAGTGTGCAAGACAAGGTGGGACGGAGGAAGTATATCATATGTTAATTGAAGGAATATCATATGGAATGCAATTTGAAGGAAAGCTACTCATTTGGTTTGCTTTGTGGGGTTAACTTTTTATTTTTTAATTGTTATTTTATTATGTGTATTTTTGTTTGGGCTGTTTTTATGTCATTTTTATACTCCTAAATACATTTTTTATAAAGCAAATCCGATCTGTCACCTCAGTATCATTGTAAGTAGCACCAATACTTACCACTCTTTTCCCACAAACCTTGACGGATGGGGTACAAGTGAGACATCTTCACAACTTTTATAAAAATATTAAAACAAGTATAGAAATGTCAATTTACTTGAGTTTGACTTGTGTTCGATTCAATTAAAGTTCGCCCAAGTTCAATTAGATTAATAACTAAATAAGTTTAGATATAATAATAAAAACTCGATAATATTCAAATAGGTTTCAGTTACAGTATGTGTCGCTTAACTCGATTTATTTACCGTGTATAAGTACATGGGGAAGAAAGATGTTTTCTTAGTAACTCTATTAGTCTAATTATTTTTCTAATTTACTCATGTTTTGGAAGAGAATAAGGAGAGTCATCGTCATAATTGTGGGAAACTCTAGATTTTTTTTTTTGTGAACTATGGACTTTGAGGTCACACTAGAAATTATATTTTTACCCCAATTTGGATCTCAATTAGAATTTATCATGAGAGGGTATGTTGCTAAACTAAAATGTCTTTTAAGATGATTGTGTGCGTATAAGATCTTCAAATGTGCGCTTGACATAAAAGAAATTAAGTTTAAAAAAGTACCTCTATTATTTTTTTTCTTAAGATCTTATATGTTACGCTCAAATTGCACATTTATTTCACACTTATTACACATAATTTATCACATACTAATACTACACAAACACCACATACACTAATTATAATATGTATTTGATAGTGAATTTCTAATTCGTGCACACACACTATTCGCACTTCACATACCACCACACAAACAACACTTACCCTAATAGAATGTGTGTTAGATAGTGGATTTCAAATTTATCCTTCAAACTCGTAGTTGAATCATTTTACTCAATTGCAAGCTTATAAGCTTCACTATCCAAAGACTTAAAACAAATTATAAGATGTTGGAGCTTGTAAGGTATTTGAAATAATGGAGTAGTTGTGATTGCTTCCCTTTAGAAGAATGGATTAAATTTAAAAATTGTGAAAAAATTACTTCTAAGTAAAAGTATGTAGTGTTTGCAATAATAAGTGATTTATACAAAAAGTAGAAATTAAATTATTTGGAAAATAAATAATTTTAAATAGAAGTTATATCCACAAGAAAATAAGACACAGAAAAAAGCATGTTATAACATGCTTCCAGTTTTTTTTTTAAATAAGTTATTTTATGTCACCGTTAAAGCAAAAACAAACATTTACAAACACCCAAAATTACTTTTATGTCGGCCAAAAGTGCATAACTTTTCTTAAACAATGACAAACATTGCCTTACAATGTGGGGTAACAAAAAATACTAGTTCAGCAAGAATCAACTCTCAAACAAGAACATAACATTCACAAATTTGCATAATCCTTAGGTAGATAAGGAGAAAACACCTCAGAAATGAGCCACTTCTTCCTCCAAGTATTGCACCCCATATCCTTACACAACTGATCATTGCAGTGTATCTGAAGCAACACACCAACACAAGCTCTCTTGTAGTTCTCGCGGCTGTAAAAACGCGCGTACGCCTCCCATTCCTTCGCGTTTTCCTCCATTTCTCTTACCGGGGGCAGCCGGAACTTACCGGCAAGAAAATGGGCTATCCACTCGCTTCTTAGTTAGAAGGTGAACAAGGTTGCAGGGCTCTCTGAGTATCCTAGTATTGCTAGTTGTGGGATCCGAGGAGCCTTGTATTTGTAATTACATAGATAAATTGTTTTGATATGAATAGAAATTTGTTTTAGTTTTTGTCTAAATCTGAAAATATAATTTCTCAAAAGAAAATCTAAAAATACAATGAATTATTATACTTAAGATGTAGAGGTGATAAAACAGATTTACTCTGCCCATCCAATATTTTAAGCTATTTGTGCCGTGGAAATCGTAGCCCAAAAATATATCGGGACCGTTCCAACAAATCTTAATTTATTATTAAAGATGACCTTACGGGCTCGGCTGGGCCGCGCCGGGCCAAATTACCACAACCACTAAGATGGGTGCAATCAAACTGGAAAATTGCAAAAATAGGACACAAATATTGGGGTACGGTAAAAACGACCACTAAATATTAGGCCAACAATTTTGGATTATATTTTTTTAATTTAAGCCAATCAAAGAGAAACTAGTCACAAATTTTAAATTTCTAGAATATGTATTTTGGTTCTAAATTATGTTGGTTCATTGTAGTCAACATGAATTAATTCCTAGTTCATGTATTCAAAGTGTCTTTCAAGATTCACCATTATTAGATTAGTTGAATGATGTATTTTTGTACCTATAAATACCCCATGTACTTGGCATTTGGAAATCAAGAAATTCATTAGAGAGTTCTCCACCAAAATTATGTGTTTCTCTACCTCTAACAAAGTGGTATCAGAGCCACATTGAGAAAGAGTGAGTTACGTGAAAAAAATAAAATGGCAAACAATGGAATGTCTATGACATCATTCCAGTTTTCTCGTCTCATAAAAGATAACTACAAGAAATGGTGTCTACAAATGAAAGCTCTACTCGGCGCCCAAGATGTATGGGAGATTGTAGAGAATGGTGGTAGCGTCGTTTCCGACTACCAAATTAAATCGTGTATGAAGATACACTTAAACCTTACCGACTACTCTAACTAGTAGAGTGGCAAGCAAGGGTCGATCCCACGAGGAACGGTCGAACAAATTTTGCTTTTATGTGTTTAGCTATTATTATGAAGAAACATAAAGTAAATAAGCTAGAAAACAATAAAGAATTGGGGGGTTAATGAAATAACAACTACACCTAAATAAACAAAGACAAATAAAGATATTTTTATAGGTTTTTGGTTTTTAAATAACAAAACGATTCACCCTTGATCATGTTTCACCGAGGTCTTGGACGATTTATGTAACTATTGTCAATGCCCTATTCAATTGTGATTCTAGCCCTTATCTCAAGGCTATTAACAAGCTCTAATAGCCTTGTTATCCCTTAATCTTAGTTAATCAAAACAAGCTCTTCGACTAACCCTATTCAGTTTAACCGAATCCTCGAACAAGCTCTCTTAGATTCAATCACCAAATGCATTAAACACTAGGACAACGAGATAAATTCAACATAAAACTCGCAAGCTCGGTTTTAGAGGTTAAACTTTGTGTTATCACCAATAAATCATTATTGTTTGCTACTCGGGAATCGGAAATCCTACAATTACGGATAGTGACCTCCTATTCTAGCAACACATTCACAAATCCCTTAAAGGGTGATCAATCCAATAATAAATTCATAAATGTGAGTCAATAACAGCAAATAACGCAAAACACTTGAATACACAATATTTTCGGTAACATTAACCGTAATAATCACATAAATGTCTTGGACTCAAGGTTCCACAATAATCAAGAGTGAACTAAGGGTGCTAGCCACCCATTTTACATAATACAAAGATAAACTAACAGAAAATTAAAGAAAAACATGAACATAGGATAGAAAGAACCAAAGGTTAGGGGTTGAAGATCAAGATCTTCAACCCCCTTCCATTTCCTTGCTTCCAATGGATAAAAGTGGCTGATTATGTGTGGGGGATGGGTTCTAGGTTGTTCTAAGTTAGGTTAAATTCGAATGGGATGATATATATATAAGGAGAGAAAGTGCTAGTCAAAAATAGGCAAAATCGCATTCAGGATTTTAAAACAGGGTACTGAATCTCGGCCGAGACGGGGGTGTGTCTCGGCCGAGACGTGAAAAGGGGTTTTCAAGGGTTTGTGGGTCGAAAGGCGATCTCGGCCGAGATTTAATATCATCTCGGCCGAGATTCTGGGTCTTGAAAAACCTTGAAATTCTCTGGCAACATTTCTCGGCCGAGATCTGTTGTGTGTCTCGGCCGAGATCTTCTTTCTGTCCAACTCTTCATAAATGCCCTGGAGACTCATCTCGGCCGAGACTCTCATCCTGTTTCGGCCGAGATCTTCAACTGTCCCTTCCTTTTGTTGCCTCAATCGATCCCTTGACTCCGCGGTCGTTGACACGTCGGTTTCTCACTCTTTTGGGCCGGTTTTCACTCTTTTCCAACTTGTTTCCTCGTCCGGTAGCCTGAAAATGCTCAAAATACCTTAAAACAAGTCAAAACACGTCAAATGACCCAAATATTATTAATATAAATAAATGCCGGTCAAATATGCACGTAAATGATATAAAATATGATCCTAAATCGACCTAAATACATGCATAAACAACGTGTTATCAAACTCCCCCAAACTTAAACTGTTGTTCGTCCCGAACATCATACAAAACGACACAAAGAAGACAAGTGATTATGCATTTTGTTTAGGGCGATTAGACGATGAATTCAGTTTCAGTTTGTTTTTCCTTAAAACAACTAGGCACACAATTCACTTGAGCATATGTGATAACGCGTAAATCAACTAATCTCGAGACTTTGAACTTTCGAATTATTCAACCCTCACCGGGTAAGTGTTTCACTCATCTCTCAAGTGTTTAGGCTAAAATAATTTTCACTCATATTGAATTACATGCAAAGCCTACCATATGCTTGTCAATCGTCTACACTAGACCTCGTACTTGATATGTGTGATAAAAGATAAAAAAGGTCTTTATTTTGGTTGTAATATGGGCTTAAGGTAAGGTGGGATACATTTGGATATAAGTGACTATTCATTGGACTAATCAAGTTACGTCTAACCCGACTACCCCTCAATACAATCACTCAATCTCACTCTTCAAATTTCAGCAAATCACCTTGCAAAGTGACTTCTTCACCTTCCCAAGTCCATACAACTTAAGTGCTTTTCAATTCTATGGGTACCACATTTTTGGGACTACCCGACTGTTCTAATCACATTCACAATTTAAGCACTTTATTTCCTAGCCTCTCCTCTATAATACTAATAATAACAATTTTCTTTTTCTTTTTTTTTTTTTTCCTTTTTTTTTTTTTTTTTTTTCTAGGAGAGGCTATTCTTCGCTTTTCACCTATTACTTTTCTCTTATTTCCTTCATCTTTTGAAAATATCCCTACTTCGCATTCCTTCCCACAAATTGTTCACCCAAAATTCCTTTCAATTCTCCTCCCTCTAACTTGATTAATCCAATTATGGCCAAAAGAGTTAAATCAAAAGGTTCCGGCTGATATTATTTAGGTTATGAATAAATAAGGCTATAAGGCTCAATTGGGCTAACTAGGGACAATTTTTTTCAATATGGGTCAAAGGCAAATTTCATGGTTCGAACAAATAGGCTTAAACAAAAAATTGCCTAAGATCATTTCCTAAATCACAACATATACTTGACACATTCTTAGTAAAGACTCAAGGCAAGTTCTAAAGACTAGTACACATATTCAATCAAATTCACACCGAAAGAAAGTATATGACTCCAAAAATTGGAGTATAGTTAGGCTCAAATTCTCACAAGGTTAATTTTGATTGAATATTCTCAGTTCAAGCTCAATTTCGTCTCAAAACACCTCTCATGCTCTATTATGTGCCATTTTTTCATCTAAACCATCTCATCATTAACTATTCATCATCCATCTTTCCCTATTATTCTCTTATTATTTTTTTTCACTTGTTACCTATTTCCGGGTTTTATTATTCTTATTGACTCTAAAAACTGACACACTACTAAGACTCTAAACTCTAAACTCCTAAGACTCAACATGGAAACAATATGCAATCAAACTCGGGCTCACAGACCCAACAACACCGATAAATCAGATAACTGGGCTCACAGACCCGATAACATCAATCAAAACAATAAAACTCAGCACAATGGGCACACGGACCCACAATTAACAGCAAGAATCTCGAACGAAAAATTAAATCAAAACTAGAAATCTAGCTGCCAAGACGTTCCACGGTCTACCACCTCCCCCAAACTTGGCTGAAAGCCAATGTTTGGAGGAAAAACGTGGTACGCCTTGGTGCTAACTTACAAATCGTTCGACGATGGCGTTTTGAAACCCCTACGAGCTCCGAAATCGTGCCATTTTGCTCCTACTGAATCTTGGTTCGGCCGTCTCCGCATCACGCTCTGAATTTTCCATTTTTTTCTGTTGACGTACTGACACGGCCGTGTTGAATGTTGTGACACGGCCGTGTTACTTTTGAGCAAAAATTGATGTTTTTGGGCTGATCTTGACACGGCCGTGTTATAATGCTAACGCGGCCGTGTTCTATTTGAACCAAAAAAAAGATTTATGTGGCGTTTTTGACACGGCCGTGTTAAGTAATGTGACACGGCCGTGTTGCATTCCAGTGCATTTTACCTTTTGGAGCGATCTTTTGACACGGCCGTGTCATGTGTGAGACGCGGCCGTGTTAGTTTGAGCTGACGTTGACGCGGCCGTGTCATTTTGTGACACGGCCGTGTTGCATTCCAGAAGATTTCTCCCTTTGACGTCAATTTTGACACGGCCGTGTTGGAAAGTGACACGGCCGTGTTACTCTGATTTCCCTCTTCATGCGATTTTTCGTCTTTTCGACCCCCGTTTCTTGCAATACTCGTCCATGTTGATTCCTAAAAACATAAGACACTAAAATACAAATTAAAAACATAAAATTAACGAAATACTAAAAAAAACATAAAACATTAAACATCGGGTTGCCTCCCGACAAGCGCTTTGTTTTACGTCTTCAGCCGGACGTCCTTTTTCTATCAACCTTCTTCTAGCCACCCCGAGTTGAAAGTTTTCTGAACACTTAAAGAGCTATTTGGGGCACGAGGATTTTCTATAGCAGCTAGGGTAGTGTAAATAATGCTACAATTGTGCCTACCCCTTAGACCCGATTTATGTATGTTGAGTGTGATTATTTCGTTTTGGACCCGAAAAACCAACTCCCCTTTAGGTACATCTATTAGTGCTTGGCTAGTCGCCAAGAAGGGTCTTCCTAAGATAAAAGGGAATTCATCACTCCCTTTCATGTCAACAACTAAGAAATCACTAGGGAATTCAAAATTTAGCACTTTTACCACTACATCCTCTGCTACTCCCAACGGCGTTAATGAAGATTCATCCGCCAATTTGATAGTAGTAAAGGACCGTCTAATTTCCCTTAATCCTAATTGTCTATACTGCTTAAGAGACATCAAATTTATGCTAGACCCTAAGTCACACATGACATTATGAAATTCATGACTACCAATTGAGCAAGAAATAGTAAAACTCCCTGGATCTTTTGCTTTTGTTGCTCTTCTTGGTTTCATGCTTGTGTTTTCGTTCTTCTTGGGCCTGCTTGGTCTCTTCTTCGTCGCCTCTTTTCCATCCTCCCACTCCTTTGTTTTCTCTTTAACTTGGCTTCTCTCCTTTAGTGGTTCCTGTTGCACAACAACAACTCTAGATTGCTCTAAAGGATCAAGGTTAGCAAAGAACGAATTTTTAAAACAAAAATCAAAAGATTCATCAAGAATAGGAGATGAAGTTTTCTTATCTATGATCGTATTGACCTCCTCCTTCTCAATGTTTTTGACTTCCTCGCTTGATTCCTTTGCTTCTTGGTCCTTCAAGCTTTCTTCATGCTCATCTAGCTCCACAATATTGCAGTGCTCCTTCGGATTAACCACTGTATCACTCGGGTATTGGCCTTGCTTGTGTTGAGCTCCTACTATCTTTATCAGCTGACTCATGTGTGATGTCAATTCTCCAATGCTAGCTTGCGTCTGCACCAACGTGTTCTCGAGCCTCTTGATGTCTGCCCCTTGCCCAGTGATATGCTTGTTTAGCTCCATGAATTTTCCATCCACTTTCTTCTCCAACTGAGCTAACTTTTCATCATACTTTTCAAATTGTGATTGCGCAATTTCTTCTTGTGATGGTTTCTTACCGTCATGGATCATGCCATTTGTAACAGCAAATCCGGGTGGCGGATTAAGTGTATTTTGCGCGTTCCCATATGAAAAGTTCTGATGATTCTGAGGATACTGATTGTACCGAGGCTGATTGTTCTGGAAGTTGTTGAAGTTTCGTTGATTCACAAATTTTACTTCTTCAACTTCTTCCGGACCCCCTGGCTGTTGTGCTAACGTTAGATTAGTTAGCAAATTCACCTGGCTCGTCAATGCTGTTACTTGTGCTGTGAGCTTTTCAATTGGCTCATTATTGACGGGCTCGCATTTTTGGACACTGGCTACCCTCTTTGGCATGTTTCTCTCATTCGACCATTGGTAGCTTGTTCTCGCCATAGCATCCAGGATTGAGAATGCCATCCTCACTGACTTCTCCATCAAACTTCCACCCGCAGCTGCATCCACTTGGTTTCTAGTCGGAGCAAGTAGACCATTGTAGAACTTGCATACTTGCTGCTTCTTGGTGAACCCATGTTGAGGGCAACTCCGGATAAGATCCCGGAATCGCTCCCAAGCCTCTCCGAATGGCTCTTGGTCCAATTGCTTGAACTGATTGATCTGGTTCTGCAAGTCGAGCATCTTACTTGGTGGAAAGTACTTCAACAGGAAAGAAGTACTCAAGTCTTCCCAATCTCTGATGTCTTCTAGTGAATTGAACCACTGTAATGCTCTGTCCTTCAGTGAGAAAGGGAACAGTCTCATCTTGACTTGCTCGTGCGGCACATGATTGATCTTGATTGTGTCGGCCAGTCTGCGAAACTTGATCAGATGCGCATTCGGATCCTCCAAAGCACTTCCCCCATACTGGTTTTGCTGCACTATGTTGATTAGTGCAGGCTTCAGCTCGAAATTGTTGGCATTGAGTGGTGGAGGTTGTACTCCTCCCGCCTGCTGATTTGGACTGGGCTTCAAGCAGTCGCTAATAGGCGTGTCATCGTCATCGCCTGCAGCTGGGTCTATCTGAATTGGGCCGTGCTGTTGTGGCAACTGTTGCTGCTGTACAGGTATCTGCTGCTGTATAGTAGTGACGCGATCGTCCAATCGTGCTAAGGCTATTAGCACTCTATTTAATACTTCATCATTCGGTTGCTGCGGTGGGTTCTCCATCTCAGCTGTGAAGTTTCTTCTCGTTCGGTGTCTGCGAGCTGTCGCTTCAATTTCCGGATCGAAAGGAAGAAGGGTTTCTTTCCCTTTTGATCTGGTGAGCATACGAAGCCTGAAAACACCAAAAACAAGAACTACCGCGTAACACTAAAATTAAATAAAAAAATAAAACGAAAATTAAAATTAAAAATACGAAAAAATAAAGTCTAGTCTAGTTTCCTCCTATTTTTCAAGATAAAAACTAAGCGCTAAATCCTATTCCCCGGCAACGGCGCCAAAAACTTGACACGTCGGTTTCTCACTCTTTTGGGCCGGTTTTCACTCTTTTCCAACTTGTTTCCTCGTCCGGTAGCCTGAAAATGCTCAAAATACCTTAAAACAAGTCAAAACACGTCAAATGACCCAAATATTATTAATATAAATAAATGCCGGTCAAATATGCACGTAAATGATATAAAATATGATCCTAAATCGACCTAAATACATGCATAAACAACGTGTTATCAGTCGTTTAATGTTCGATTTCGACCCTTTTTCACCTGTCTTAACACAAAAACAGCACAAACGCATTATTTTGCCCATGAGAATATAAAAGCATTAAATACACGTGATTATGCACATTATTGACACTAAAATGACACTAAAAGTGCCCTAAAGTGCGTGCACGAAACACGTGTACCAAATGGCTACAACAAGCCCCAAAATGAAGATGTGTTATCTCAGGCGGAGAGGGATGCCTTGTCAAAAACAAGGAACAAGGATCAACAAGCTCTCACCCTCATCCGTCAATGTTTGGATGATTCTATGTTTGAGAAGGTGGCGGATGCATCCACTTCAAGGGAAGCTTGGGAGATTCTAGCAAAATCTTTCCAAGGAATTGAGAAAGTAAAGAAAGTTAGGCTTCAATCGTTAAGGGGTGATTTTGAAGTATTGAAGATGAATGAATCCGAATCAATTTTGGGTTGTTGCTCACGGGTGAAGGCAACCGTGAACCAACTAAGAAGATATGGAGATAAACTTGAAGATGTTCGAGCGGTGGAAAAGATTCTTCGTTCTTTAACTCCCAAGTTTGATCACATCGTGTGCGTCATTGAAGAAATGAAAGATCTTGAGTCAATGACAATAAAAGAACTTGAGGGTTCTTTACAAGCTTATGAAGAGAAAATCAAGAGAAGACAAGAAGAGTCATTAGAACAAGCTCTTAAAACTAAGGCTTCTTTGAAGAATGATGAGGGAGAAAGGCAATCCTATAAATGACGGGGACGTGGACAAGGAAAGGGGCGTGGAGGACATCAAAGTAGACAAGGAAGATGCAAAGAAGGGAGTTCAAATAATCACAAAAGCAATTCATCATCCTCAAGAGGCCGAGGAAAAGTCGAGGTAGAGGACGTGGTTATCAAGGAACAAATGAGACTAGGTATGACAAGTCTAAAGTTGAATGTTATAATTGTTATAGACTTGGTCATTATGCATCAAATTGTCCCGATAATAATGAAGAACGAGCCAATCATGTTGATGACAACCAAGAAGCTGAAGAATCCACTTTGCTACTAATGATAAGAGAAGGAGAAAAGGGTGTCGATAGCTTGTGGTACTTGGATAATGGTGCAAGCAATCATATGTGTAATTGCAAAGAAAAAATTGTGGAGCTCGATGATAAGGTGAAAGGTAATCTCTCTTTTGGAAACTCCTAAAAAATCCACATTGAAGGGTTAGGTACAGTTCTTATCTCTTCCAAAGATAGTGGTCATAAGTTGATTTCAAATGTTTATTATGTGCCTAAACTAAGAAGTAATATTCAATTCATTGAAAATGGATATGAAGTGTTGATGAAGGATAAACATCTTTGGCTTAGAGATAAAAATGTTGATTTGATTGCAAAAGTGGCTATGTCAAAGAACAGGATGTTCAAGTTGAACATCAAGACTCTTGAAGCAAAATGTTTGAAGGCTAATGTGCAAGATCAAGCATAGTATTGGCACATGAGATTTGGACACTTGAACTTTGGAGCATTAAAGACAATGGGTGAAAAGCAGATGGTAAAAAAAGGATGCCTTTCATCAATCAAGAAAGAGCTTTCCAAAAGAAGCAACATCAAGAGCAACCAAACCACTTGAGATTGTGCACACGGATATTTGTGGACCCATCAATCCACTTTCATTTGGTAAGAGTAGATGTTTCATTGTCTTCATTGATGATTATAGCAGGAAAAACCTGGGTCTATTTTCTGAAGCAGAAATCAGAAGCCTTCACCATCTTAAAAAAATTTCAAAATGCTTGCTGGGAAGGAAAGTGGCTACAAGATCAAGGCGTTAAGGTCCGGTAGAGGAGGCGAGTTCACTTCCAATGATTTTAATGATTTTTGTGCAGCTCATGGAATTCGCTGCCCTCTCACTGTTCCAAGATCCCTCAACAAAACGGGGTGGCAGAGAGAAAAGTAGAACAATTCTCAACATGTCAAGATGTATGTTGAAAGCCAAGAATATGCCAAAAGAGTTTTGGGTCGAAGCTGTTTCTTGTGCAGTTTATGTATCAAATCGCTCCCCAATAATGAATGTTAATAATAAACTTCTCAAGAAGCATGGAACGGGAGAAAGCCAAGCGTCCATCATTTGTGAGTTTTTGGAAGCATCGATTATGCTCGAGTTCCATAGCAGGAGAGATCCAAACTTGACGATCGAAGTATCAAATATGTATTCGTTGGATATGATTATCAATCCGAAGGCTACAGGTTTTTCAACCCAAATAATGGCAAAGTGGTGGTAAGTCAAGATGTCGAGTTTGATGAAGGAGCCTCTTGGAATTGGGAAGGACAACAAGAAAACACTTATAGTTTTCTTCCATACTAAGAACAGGAGAATGTTGTTGTTGTGCAAGAACTATTGTCACCAGTTCCACATTGTGAAAGCTGAAGTGAAAGACCACCAAGAATGAGATCTCTTGATGATATCTATGAACTGATGAGATAACACTTAATAATGAGCCATATTGTCTTCTTGCAGATAGTGATCCATTAACATTTCAGGAAGCCATGCAGGATAAAAGTTGGAGAAATGCAATGGATGAAGAAATCAAATCCATTGAAAAGAGCAATACTTGGGAATTGACCTCAATTCCCAAGGGTGATGAATCCATTGGAGTAAAATGGATATACAAGGTGAAGAAGAATGCAAAAGGAGAAGTGGGGAAATACAAAGCAAGACTCGTAGTCAAAGGCTACAAACAAAAGCAAGGAGTCGATTATGATGAAGTTTGTGGGGCGTAGGAAGTAACTAACCAAAACTCTATAAATTGAGCTCTCAGACAACAATCTCACAATGTTCAAACCATTCTTCCTTCTCTCTCCCTCTGCAATCCACCATGTCCAAATCCCAATTCCCAGATTGCACCTACCAAAACCTGCCCATATTAATCAGCCCGAGCTGCCCAACTCCAACCCACACTCTCCCTCTATCCAACCTCGATGATTACAAGTTCCTCAGATTCACGATCAGATATCTCTTCATTTTTAGCAAATTCGTCGACACAGAAACCCTTAAGAAATCTCTATCGAAGGTTCTGGTAGATTAGTACCCCTTTAGCTGGGAGAATGAGAAAGTGCAGCGAAAGCGATAATGGTAAGCTTGCAATTGAGTGCAATGGAGAAGGTGTTGTTTTTGCAGAAGCAGCCATGGATTTGAGCGTTGAGGAGTTTGTTGAGTTTGGGAAGAAGCCAAACAAGTCCTTGAGAAAGCTGTTGTACGAAGTTGATGATCCTTTTATGGATATCCTGCCGCTTATCGTTCAGGTCACCTTTCTCTCTCTAAAGCACTCCCTCTCTCTCTCTCTCTCTAAAGTATATACTATCTCCGTCTCAAAAGAATAGTCTCTTGTTTTCTTAAAATGTTTAAAGAAGTAGTCCCCCTTCCTTTTTACGAGAAATGGATTCTCTATTCTAGACGGTGTTCCATCTCATATTCCAACTATACAAATAAGCTTGTATATATTATGACTCCATTCCAAAAAAAGAAAAAATCACTTTCGAGAAGATAAAATTATTCAAGAAAAGTTATTTTAACATATTCCAACAAATCTTCTTTAAAATCTTACAATATTAGCAAGAATAACTTCATTTCTTTATTCCATCGCTTGAGAGAATGGAATATGTTAGGATATATTTATCTTTCCTACTCAACCATAGTTTTTGCAAAAAGTTTAAAGTGGCACTTTGTTTGGAACAGAGAGAGTAATATCTTTTCATGAAAAACTGTCAATCTAATATCGTACAATTGACTGGGTTACAAGATGCTCCACCAACTGAACTATAATCAATTCCAATATATATATATATATATATATATATATATAATAAAATGGCATTTGTTTAATGCAGGTGACTCATCTTCGATGCAGAGGCATGACTCTGTGCACCGGAATTAACCACTGTGTGTGCGATGGATTAGGCAGGTCATAGTTTTTACATGCTTCGGCTCACATACACCAATCCCAGAATCCACCAATTCCACCGTTCCATTCTCGCCACGTGTTGCATCCTCGTAACCCACCACAAGGAACCTTCCCCCATCCAACATTTACCAAGACTACCCCTAAGCAGCAACTCAAATCTCCAAACAACCCTCAACATTTTCAAGTTTCTACAATCCCAGACACTCGTCCCTTCCTCCACAACATTCTCCCCTGCTCAAATCCTCCACCTAAAAAGACAATTCTACCCCTCGCTAAAATGCACCACCTTTGACGTCCTCGCTTTTCACATGTGGCATTGTTGGGTTAAATCCCTAAACCTCTCATCTCCCTTTCCGTCAAGCTTCTCTTCTCCATGAACGCCAGAAACACGGTAATCCCGAAAATGCCCCCGGGTACTACGGGAACAAGTTCATGCTAGTGTGTGCCGAGGCGAAGGTTAAGGAACTCATCAAGGCTAACATGCACCATGGGGTGAAATTAGTACATAATGCTAAATCAACAATCACAAATGACTATGTCCACTCCACGGTGGATCTGTTAGAGGATGAAACAGTGACAACTGACCTGTCCTCTACCTTGTAATAACACACTGGTCAAAGCTAGGGTTGGATGAGGTTGACTTTGGACAAGGGAAACCCTTGTTCATGGGGCCTCTAACAAGTGAAATCTACGGTAGGTTCTTGTCGGTTGCCGGCGATTTCGCCGCCGTTAAGGTTCTCATCTCAGTGCCGGAGAGCGTTGTTGGTAAATTCGAGTTTTATATGTCAGAAATTTCGGAGATTATGGAGAATGGAGATGTAAAGAGTTGTTATGGAGTAGATAATATGAAGATGGTTTCTATTAAATTAAGTTAGATTTAGGGTGAGAATCCTCCACTGGACAAGTGCTCTTTGTGCTAGACAATAAAGTACTGTCGTTTTGGTTCAAATTGTAATAAGGTTGTTTTGTGTAGACACCAAAACATCCGCACCCAACAGAGGATCCTGATCCGATGTATGTTAGGGTAAAGTTTCACTAATTTTTATTTCAGGATATTATTTTTCGTTATTTCGATTTTGGTCCTCTAACTTTCGAAATTCAGTAAATTTGTCAATTATATTTCAAATTTCGATAAGTTAGTCTAGTTATTGCCTACCGCGGGTAATGTCCAATTTTCCGAATTTCAAAAGATAAAGGATCAATTCATCAAATTTTGGAAGTTAAAAGATTAAAATCTAAATAACCAACGATAATATTTTTAAATAAAAAAATAGTCAAATTTAATAGACTAAAAAGAAGTACTTATCCTTTTATGTTAACTAGTAAATTTTCCGTGCCATGCACGGTTATATAATATTTTATAAATAAAATATTTTAACATTATACGATGATGTTAAATTCAATTTATTTTAGTAAATAGATGTATGAATAAGAACAAATTTACATATCAAGATAACCATATTTTTTTGTTGAAACATATTGAAGAAACTAAAGATAAGAAAAACGTAAAAATTTAATATTTCGGAGTGTGATGAATATATAGTTGGTCAAATTTTGGAGTGTTTCCTTCAACAAGCAAAAGACTTTCCAATAAATGGCAGTTTTAGCAATTAATTTTAAAAGTAGGAGGTGAATTGCCATTATTAGGCTTATGTTAAAATTTCCCCCGGTGATATAAATACAAACATATTATTATATGACCGAATGTCCTTAAGAAAATGTTTGCTCTTCCTACTGTCTAGAAAATAAATTGATCAACGCTTGAGGCGTGGTACTTTCATTTCAGGTAACTGCACCTTACCTTTCATACAACAAAAATAGATTATTATTATTTTATTTTTTTTAGTTATAATCTAATAGCAGATGTTCATCATACCAAAACATAGAAAACAGACAATTCACATTTGAAATGTAGAATCTTCAACATCACAGTACCTATCAACAAATAAATAAATTCAGTGTATGAAAACATACCCTACATATTAAATTAGCATTTTAAAAAGAATGTTAAATTCCTATTCATATAAACAAATTTATACACAATATAATTCTCTTAATTGACATGTTTCATCAACTTAGTTGTATATATCTTCATCAGAATTCTTTAATATCATGTAACATATCTTCAACTCCGTCCAGTCAAATTGATTAATTCAAAGAAATTTACGTTATCGGATATATTTGTTGGTTGGACATTAATATTAGGAAAGGTCATCCTCGAAACATTCTTGCGAATGTTACTTGTTTGCCCAAGATTTGCATTAAAATAGTACACAAAATTTAATTTTTAAAATATATTAAAATTATAATATTGTATAACAAGGTATCAATTGATTTATACTTATACCATTGACATCACTATGAGGAGTTAAAGAATGAGTATTTGATCCACTTTGTAAGGTATATTGTCAAATATGTGATGTATTTGTGTCTTATAGTTTATTCGAGAAACCTTACTGGAAGTTGTCTCCAAAAACTCTATTTAAAAAAAGTAGTAAAAAAGGGTACGAAAACATCAATATATTAGAATTTACAAATGCAGACAAGTATATCCTATAGCAATGATTAAAGAAAAAAATCACACTACTTGATACTATGTTGCCAAAATATCACAGTATGTTGAATGAAAAAATATCAATAAAATGCACGAAATATCTCAAATAACTAGTAGTATCCCCGTACGATTCACGATTTGTAAATGTAAATGAATAAATAATAAGAATTCTATATGTTTATATAATTTTAATATAATAAAATATTAGAATCAATATATAATAAGAGATGAAAAATTATACGTAAATAAAAGAAGAGTCAATGAAAAATATTAAAAATAAAAAATATATAAATTTGAATAAGTTATAGAATATTCATATTTGTTTTTCTTAATGTATGAATATATCTGACCTTCATGTATGGAGGTCGTGTTAATCATCTTGTACAAATGATGAGTGTATATATATATAAGAAATTTTCAAAAGTTTTTAGTAGTGAGTACCAATAACATTATATTCTAATTTTATTAATTTTTATTTGTAGCACAAGCACACTAATAACCAATCCACATAACATTAACCAACAAATAATTATTTATCTTTAATTCAATTTAATTTATTTATACAATATGGTGTCAAAATATAGATCGATAGTAGATGACTAATTTAATTTATTATACGAAAAAATCACATTAGAAATGAAAAAAAAAAAAAACAAAAAATTAGATTATTTTTTGGAAAAAAAAATGTTGAAGTTGTAAAATATTTACTAAAAAATTCAATTTATATTTTTATATGATTAAAAAAATTAATGAAAAATGAAACAAAATTTAAATTAACATTAAGTATAAAAAAAATCATTAGAGGGTTATTTAAAATCGTACTAAATCTATTTTTTTATTTTAATTTTTTCTTTATTTATTTATTTTCGCTTTCTAGGTATGAATATACTTGACCATAAAAATTTTATACAGATAATTGATATTACACAAATTAAATGACATATTAAGTGAAAATAAAATTAGATAGAAGAAGAATCAGTACAGTAAACATAATACATATGATTTTAGAAAAAAAAATGATTTTGTCGACAAACTTACTCCCATCACACATCCTTCCCCCACATTTTAGCCCTCTTCCCCCATTTTAGATTCTAGATAATTATGTTGATTTCTCCCACACAATTTCGATCATGCTCTCTCTCTCACACTCTCTCACAATGTCAGTCTCTCTATGTGAGATATGAGTTGGGACCTTTTTAGGAAGGTCGCGTGAGTCTCATTTTATAGACTTGGATACATTAAGCTGATTGTGGTGGACTTACTATTGATTTGAGATAATGATGCCTAAATATATTTTAGGCAACTATATGTAGATTTATCCCCGAATAAAACGTTTTATACCAAAAATATTGTTTTCCAGAAATGGCAAGGGAATTTGGACGGGAAAATTCTTAAATTACTATTTTGGATGGATTTTGTTATTATATAGATATAGATATAGATATAGATAGATATAGATAAAAAGAGAGTGGGAGTTGAATGAGTTTTCTCACATTAATTTACTATATTCCCTTAACAAGAATGATCTCAGATTCTCTCTCATTATCAAAACTCTCAATAACCTTCTACCATCGTCTGATAACCGATTGGTTTTAATTTTTAATTGATCTTAGAAATTACTCAGTTTTAGCCTATGATTTTTTCGCGCTCGATGATTTTAAAAAATGAATTAACCTACAAGGATAGCTAACATCACAAATATTAAGATTTGTAGATTAGACTCTAAAATTTGACAATTTAGCTATGATAAAATCATTTTCAGAAGGAACCCAGAGCTAATTTTCTGAGAACGGCCGTGGACAATGGTCTAATTTCAGATATATACGGTCTGATTCAACGATGGTTCCGATCTTCAATCGAGGGTAAGTAATTTTTTATATTTAGTTTACAGCTTCATATATTTTTTAAGTACGAAAATAGAGATTCAAGTTGATTTATAATTTGTGCATGCAACACCATCTATATATTTAAATACTGTAATGAATAATTTTGTGTATATTAGCATTTCTATGATTGTAGTAAAACATCATAAATAAAATAAAGACAAAATTTCCTCACATTTATTCTCAGAAAGAAAAGTATTCGAGAATTTTGCCATAGTTGAAAGACATGTATCTTAATTGACCAATAATAATAATAATAATCTATACTATATAATATAAC
Organism: Ajuga chamaepitys; assembly: GCA_958295605.1. NCBI lineage: Eukaryota > Viridiplantae > Streptophyta > Magnoliopsida > Lamiales > Lamiaceae > Ajuga > Ajuga chamaepitys. The sequence goes on from OY282503.1 coordinate 3,010,195, forward strand.
AAAATCCGCCAAGAATAGTAATATCAACATTTTCCCGCCTAAAACAACATTACTAATTCTGGTAAACTTCAATATTAGCTGCATTAATTGGTTAAGCCTTATATATGGTATAATTGGCTGCATTAATTGATATTACCTTATACTATATGTTAAAACATTCAAACCATTTAATTCCGGAATTGCATTTAAATTTGGTAATAAGTTACAATTGATTTACACGAATCTCGCAACATAATCTTTTCAACTCAAAACTCAAGACAGTATATCATATTATAATTTCCAAAGATTGTGATTGATAAGTATTCATATTCTTGGCTCGGTAATGAAGCCCAATTGATTTTTCTCCAGGAAGGTGTTTTTCTTCAGGAACCATTGTATTTCAATCTGTGTAGTTTTGAGTGTCAAAATTTAATAATAAACCTCTCGGTTTGTAAAAAATGAATCCTCAAAAATATCATAAGTAGCTAAGAACAAAACAATTAAAAAGATATAACTGAATGTTTCTTGCTCTTGAATTCTTGAACTCTTCCTTGAATCCCTTGTTTGACACTCCAAATTATGACATAAGATGTATAAAAATTTATCTTTAGGTCCCCCTTTATAGTTGAGGAATTAAGATATGAGTTGAAGGGTGAAAATTCTTTTAAAAAATTAGGAAAAAACGCATGTAAGACTCGACTCATATCGCATGGGCCGTGTAATGGGCTGGGTGACCCAAAACTGCATTCTTCTCCAACTTCAATGTCGTCATATTTTGAGGTCTTATGGTTAGAATTTGGAAACAACTATCTATACATCTATACATCTATACATAATATAATAACAAAATCCACTGAAATTAGTAACTTTGAAGTTTTCCCGCCCAAAATCTATTACCAATTCTGGAAATCACAATTTTTGGTGTATAAAATTCAACCCAATATAAAACACAATTATTTGCAATAACTTGCCATATATTAGCCTAAATAAATATGATAAAGCTATTTGGGCTGATTTTGTCTGGGCCCAAAAAAAATATTTTTTTAAAATTATTTTCTTTTTATAAATTTATTGACTATTATTAATGAAAAATTATTTATGAAGACGGTAACTAATTTTTAACATTACAAATATATCCTCTGTCAACCGCATATTGCAATTCCAGCTCCAATCATCAACATGACTTCTATGGAAGGATACTAGAAATATTCATACATTAAGAAAAATAAATATTCATTCTAATATATATTTTAGTCTTTAATACTTTTCACTGCACTCTTTTTCCATTAACATATAATTTTTCATATCTTATTATTTATATTGTAATATTTTATTATATTGAGATTATATAAAAATATAAAAAAATATTAATTTATTCATTTGCACTTACAAACCGTGCATCGCACGGGAATACTACTAGTAATAATAATAATAATATATATACACGCCGATAAGGAAAATATGAAAAATTGACGGCCGATGATAAAAAAACTAATAAGTTCCCCCTTTCTACTCTTCCTGTTTAAAATATAAGAATCAAGTGTTGTAGGAACCTCGTATAAACCTTATGTGCATATTCATATCAATTCAATTACACGGTTAGTATATAAAAGAAAGGGTCTTAAGATAATATGGACACGTAGTTCATTTAGATTATAATACAATTTTTTTTTCTTTTTTATTATATGCAGATGATCTAAGAAATACATACAGTATATGTCTGTTTGCACCTATTTTCAGGTAATGGCACTCGTTAATCTACTATGTCATATTTACAATAGAACTAATCCATATAAATTTTGAAGAATGTGGGTCTATTATATACAATAAAAATGAAAGATTACTCTGCAGACCGTCTCAATTTGATTCATGCTTCTACATTTTGTTAGTGTGTACTTCTATTACTTTTTTTTGGTGAATTTATATTTATCTTTGGATGAACCTGTACATACATAATATATATATATATATATATACATACATACATATATATCTTAATTGATAAGGGATAATTTTTTTGGGATACTTTGACTTAATTATTTTGGGTAAGTTATATAATAGGGGTGATGTTTTGGGATATTTTGACTTATTATTTTGGTAAGTTATATAATAAGGATTGGATCTTTTTAAGATGTAAATTTGAGGAACCAATTTTTTGTGTATTAATCAACATTGATTATCATTGGTTTTGGAAATCAATTATAATCGTTCCTTAATTTATTCGATTAATCAATGTCAGTTTCGCGACAAGTTTGACCGGTTAAACCTAATATGAGGAGTTCGGTAGACGTTTAATTTGGGAAGCTCGCAATTTTCCAGAGTGTAATATTTAGTTTTCGTCGTTTTTTAAGTGAGTGATATATGATTTGTACTATATTTAATTTTTACTACCAAATTTATGCTATTTTTCAAGGTGGGTTAGGAACATCTTTTCTCAATCCTTATAATTCAGGAATTACCTAGATATGATGAGATTTACTACCAAATTTATGGTATTTTTCAAGGTGGATTAAGAATATTGTATCTCAATTCCTGCAATTTAGGAATTACATAGATATGCTAGATATTCTGAGATGAGCTGGTAAAATCTTGACTAGATATAGCAGAAGATCTACTACAAATATGTGAAATCACCAACGGTAAGGGGTATGACAGACATTTAATTTGGAAAATTCATCATTTTTCTAAAGTGTAATGTGTAATTTTCGTTGTTTTTTAAGTGAGTGATATATAATTTGTATCATATATAATTGTACTACCAAATTTATGGTATTCTTCATGTTGGATTATGATTGTCTTATCTTAGTTCCAAGAATTTAGGAATTGTGTACCTAGATATGATGAGATTTATTACCAAATTTATGGTATTTTTCCAGATGAATTAGAAATGTCTTATTTCAATTCCTGCAACTAAGAAATACATAGGTATGATGAGATATTTTGAGATGTACTGTTAGAATCTTGACCTAATATAGGATATATATCAGAAATAGGTGAATCGCCATATTATGTAATTTGAACTAAAATTCCATTCCTTAAATTTAAAAATTATGTTTGGATGGAACGGTTCAAAACTTACTATTTATAGCTAGTTTTATTTTCTTATAAAATAAAATTAATTGGGTATATACAGTTATAAGAACCCAATATGGGATGTTCTTTAAGGCTATTGTGGGATTTTTCACAAATTTTCCAATATTATATAGACTTATTAACTAGTCATTGAGTTTTAAATTTTCAAAAACATGATTGTCTTCTCATGTTAAAAGCAGGTAGTGTTCGAGAATAAAAGTGATTTTGATCTAATTTAAAAGTTGAAGTGTTTGATATTTAAGTAGTTTTTAGCTTATGAAAAAGAGAAAAAAACTTCTATTTATTTACTAAAATACCAAAAAGTTAAAAAAGATAATTATTTTCTATATTTAACTTTTGATCTAAAATAACTTTTATTAAAATTGTCCCAAAAACTCCAAAACAGCTTTTTTCAAATCATAAGCTGAAAAACACTTGAAAAAAACAATTACAAACACCTTTATAGTCACTCCTTAAAAAATTAAAGTAGAGATAAATCAATTCGAATTCCCTCCCTGTTACAGTAGGTGTTTCATCCTCTGTTATACTCAATTTATTAGGTGACACATGCTAATTTGTGACATCATACCATACACGTGTCGGTTAGTGAATAAGTGAAACACAAGATGTTACACTTAGTGAATGAGTGAAACACAAGATGTACCACCAAAATGTAACAGGTGATTTCACGGGAAAGATCAATACCCCTAAAATTAAAAGTAAGTCTATCTTTCTGGAACGAATCGAGTACCCAAAACTTTATAAATTCATCTCCCAAACAACAATATCTCCGTGTCAAATAGTATAGTACACCTTTACTCTAAAAAGAAACATATTACTTTCCCGAATCCGCCATAGATCTTCCACTCAACCCTTCTTCCTCCTCCTCTCCCTGCAATCCACCATGTTCAAATCCCTCCCAGATTGCACCTACCAAACCCTGCCCGTCTTAATCTGCCCGACCTGCCCAACTCCCACCCACACTCTCCCTCTCTCCAACCTCGACGATCACAAGTTCCTCAGATTCACAATCAAATACCTCTACGTTTTCGGCAAATCACTCGATACAGAAACTCTCAAGGAATCTCTGTCGAAGGTTCTGGTAGAGTACTACCCGTTAGCGGGGAGGGTAAGATGCGGCGAAAATGATGATCGTAAGCTTGCAATTGAGTGTAATGGAGAAGGCGCGGTTTTTGCAGAAGCCGCCATGGATTTGAGCGTTGAGGAGTTTGTTGAGTTTGGGAAGAAGCCAAACAAGTCCTTACGGAAGCTTTTGTATAGAGTTGACGCTCCTTTCTTGGATATCCCGCCGCTTGTCGTTCAGGTCGGCTTTCTCTCTCTCTCTTTCTTCCTCTTTCTGGAAAGTATGGATGACTGTACAAAATTCACATGAGTTTTGGACAGCATGTATGTATGTTGTTGCCTGAGTATCTTACTCGCTCCGTCTCATTCAGATTTATACATATAGTCGGATACGTATATTAAGAAAAAATTACTTTTTATTTTTCGGTTGATTTTTTTAAAGATGGAGATTTTGAGGGTGGAGATTATAAGAGAAATTTCCTTGATGTGAGAGGTATCGAAAAGGAAAATGTGCAAATTTGAGTGAGAAGGAGGAAGTAATTAGGAGTAGCTGTCTTTTAAATCAGTTGTACGCATCTTAAATTCGTATAATTTGAATTACAGGAGAAAATGTATTGGTGTTTATGCTTAAGGTTACGTGTTTGATATATTTATGCTTAAAGATATTTGTTGTTCTGGGTAAATGTACTATAATATTATTACTCAAACAAAGTAATACTTTACGATATATCATGTATAGGAGACTTTGCTCTAGATACAGTGACGCTTCCAAAAATATTATAGTAGGGACCATTTATAAGCAGATCTAGGAATTTTTCTTACGAGAGTAAATCTTTCTTTTTTTCTTAATTACTCTAACGTTTTAGGTAAATTTTATACTATATACATTTTCTTAAATGTTTTTAGAGATTAGGATAAGAAAATTAAGATGTTGGAACCAAATAAGTCCTCATCTAAATCTTTACACTCCTCTTATATTCCTTAGTTTTCTTTCTTATTTCCTTTATACTAAAGTTAAAAATAAATTAAATATAATAGGTTAGGTAATTAGAGAATGGTAGGCTTGATAATTGAATTCTTTTTTGGAAATAATTATAAGGTATAGTATTAATAAAAATATGAAAAAAGGTAAAAAAAAAATATCTTTTTATAAATAAATCACAAAATCTAAAAGACATCTAAAAATAAAAATAATATCAAATAAGGAGCAAATTTTAAGAAGGTTAGAAATCAAATTCTTGTGTACTAATCTCTAAATTCGAAAAATTGGATAGATTACATTACAAATAAAATTAATAAAATCTAAAAGGAAAGATCACCGCTCGCCCCTCTAAATCTATTCATAAGTTTTAGTAATACCCAATTCTATAAATTAAATCAAAAAGCACTAATCATATTAATAAAATAAAAAGAATTAATTATAAAAATAAATAATCAAAATATATATAATGTTTCTATTTAAACTTTATTTAAATAGACTAAATTATATATGTATATAATAATATTTTTTTTGGGTCCGTCATTGATTACATCTAAAGTTAGGATTAATTGGTTTCATACACCTACTACATTTCCCCGAAAATGAGGCGTGGGATTTCTGTTTCTTGTCTTTTTGTTTTAAAAAAAAAAAAGAGAAAGTAGATTTTATTTTAAATTTCAATAGTGCCTTAATACATATATATATATATATATATATATATAACTAAGCTACAGACGATTCTTAATCTTGTCTTTCAAATTTAGATTAATAAAAATCGAAGTTTAGTTGCGTTAAACCATTATATGACACATGTGTAAGATGATGTCATCGATATATCACTGATATATATATAATAAGTTTGTCTAACGTACCAAAGCTTAAAAATTGTTCAAATATAATGTTGCCTTAATAAAAGCTTAATCCTACAAAATTACTCATATTCATAATGAGTTATGTGAGGAAGAAATTGTTGAAAATAATAATAATATAATTAAACTTAATAAAATTATTTCAATTATTTTTACTTTTTAATCTCCTTGACATATTGAAAGTTTTGTAAAATTAAACTTACTTGGCTACCGAGGGGGGTATTACATTTTGCAGTATTTGTAAAATTACTTTTTAGTTTTTTAAGGGACTACAAAAAAAGATTTTTTGAGACGGGCAGCTGTTTTTTTTATTATGACTTGTCGTCGTCGAGATACTTTACAAATGATTGAAGATCATTTATAGACAAATAACTATTACAATTTGAGATATTTTTTGTGGTACTATTATTGAGACGACTAATTAATTAAAATATGTTGTTTCTAATAATATATTTTTAATTTCAATTATAACTTTTTAATTATTTGATACAATATTTTGTATTTCTATATTTTAATTTATTTATGTTTGAAACAAGAAACAAAATCCATCTGAATAGTATGTTGATAGAAAGTCCAGTTTTTATAATTATTGAGGGAGAAATAATTGAAAATGAGCCATCACTTCACTTATAGTACTTGGGGACGTTTTCAAGACATGTGGCAGTTAGTTCTCTACCGACCGTTGCCTTCTTTCCTCTTTCTCGTAATTGGGTGTTTCATCTTGTACCTAATTCAATACACGACATATATTAGTTTGTAACGTTATTCAGTACACGTATCAATCACTAAATATGGTGAAACACAAGATGAAACACTAAAATGTAAAAGATAACCTCATATGAGGCATAGCTCGTCCTGAAAATGTAATGCAAGGGGTGGGTTCCGGTAGGGGTTTTACGATTTTAGATTGTCGGGTCAGATACCGTCGTACTAAGTATTCAATAAAAATATTTGATTTTTTTGGATAGAAAACTTACTTTTTTTTTAGATTGAACTTGTTTTACATATTTAAGGTTATTGAAATATCTGCAGAATTATGATTAATTTTGTTAAATTAGGATACTCAAAAAAAATTCCGACCGACTTAAACCCGAAAAATGGGGAACGGATTCGGGTATAACTCAAAACCCGTCGAACTAGAAAATACCATACTTAACACCCGCAAGGGTTGGTTGGGTCGGGTACCCCGAACCCGCCTCTTGAAAGCGACCCCTACATAATACCCGGATTTTCATTTTACAAGCTCATGTATGCTCCATGTGAACCAAAATACTAATTACTTAGGCATGTTTGGTTGGGGTTGGCCCAATCTCTCATCAGTTGGGCCAACCCAACCTCATGTTTCTTTGGGCTAGTTTGGCCAAGTCGTGGTATTAGGATTTGGTCGGGGAACATCAATCACAAATTCGAACACTACTTTAATCATTCTCCCAATTATTAATAACTACTTTTTTACACATATCACATCACATTTTACAATTAATAATTAAATATCACACTCCAACCACAACCCAGCCACCCAACTAAACAACTCCAGCTACTTCTCCCAGCTACTAACTTCAGCTACTTCCCCAACCCAGCCACCCCAACCCCAACCAAACATTGCCTTCATTTTAGTACGAAAAATTAAGAATTATTATAATTGACAAATATGTGTATGCTTAGGTTTCAATATGATTTTTTTACTAAAATTACTTGTTTCTTTATACAAAGTTATTCTCTTTAATTTTTTTTTTTTTTTCTCTTTCTTTCTTTTTTATAATTAGATTGGGAAAATAGGGTAGAAAATGAGCTAGAACCCTTGATCTCTTAATTATAAGTTAAGATTAATGTTATCGAACTACTAATTTCTTTGCTATTCCCTTCAAAGTTACTCCTATTTAGATTAGACGAGTATAATATTAGGACTTTTAATGTACCTGTTGAGGATTTTGATACGTAAGTTAGGAGTGTTACATCGACAATTTCCTGAGAATTTTTTAGATTTCAACAAAAATCGAAAGTTAAATATTATCATAAACTATATTATATCTTACAAAACTCATAAATTTAACGGTATAAATTGAAGAAGTTGAAAGACCATAAATTGAATTTTTTTCATAATTCAATATATATATGGCATAGCCCTACAGTGTTTTGCTAATGAGCCCTTCACCTTTCTCTCACTTGTTCTTTTCACCACTATTATCTCACGTGGTGAGCTTTCTCTTTCTAAAAATTCTTTTCATTTTTCAATATTTTAGAAATAATTCATTTATTTTCTTAATTTTTTTAATGAACTGTCATATGGTTGCTACATGTAACTAATTTTTTTTATTTGATAGGAAATTATTAGTTAGGTTTTAGCTTAACCAAAATTTAATTTTTCACTTCTCATTTGTTGTATTGGGTTTTTTCCGCTCATTCTTATGTACACCAAGTGGACGATTATCCTTGCAATTCTAGAGTTAAAGAGTGATTCCACAAAAAACATCATGGTTTATATTAAAAGATATTTACTTATTCTGAGAAAATGCACTACACATCATGTATTTCTTCGGAACAAGTAATACATTTGAGTAAAAACACTAATACGTTTTTATTTTGATATATTTCTTCAAAACAAATAATACATTTCAACATAAATATTAATATTTTTTCATGAAAACTATCCAAAACCTTTGTACGTGTACAAGAGAAAAAACTTATTGTTACCTTCTTTTTAATTAAATGGCATCTATTTAATGCAGGTGACTCATCTTCGATGCGGAGGCATGATTCTGTGCACCGGAATTAACCACTGCGTGTGCGATGGAGTAGGCTCATCACAATTTTTACATGCTTGGGCCCACATACACCAATCCCAGAATCCACCAATTCCACCGTTCCATTCTCGCCACGTGTTGCATCCTCGTAACCCACCACAAGTAACCTTCCCCCATCCAGTATTTACCAAAATTACCCCCACTAGCAGCAACTCACATCCCCAAACAACCCTCAACATTTTCAATTTTCTACTGTCCCAACCACTCGTCCCTTCCTCCACAACATTCTCCCATGCTCAAATCCTCCACCTAAAAAGACAATGCTACCCCTCGCTAAAATGCACCACCTTCGACGCCCTCGCTTCTCACACGTGGCGTTGTTGGGTTAAATCCCTAAACCTCCCCCTCTCCCTCCCCGTCAAACTCCTCTTCTCCATGAACATCAGAAACAAAGTAATCCCAAAAATGCCCTCTGGGTACTACGGGAACGGGTTCATGCTAGCATGCGCTGAGGCGAAGGTTAAGGAACTCGTCGGGGCTAACATGCACCACGGGGTGAAATTAGTGCAGAATGCTAAATCGACGATCACAAATGACTATGTCCACTCCACGGTGGATCTGTTAGAGGATGCAACAATGACAACGGATTTGTCGGCTAGTTTGGTAATTTCACAATGGTCAAAGCTAGGGTTGGAGGAGGTTGACTTCGGACAGGGGAAACCGTTGCTTATGGGGCCTCTAACAAGTGATATCTACTGTCTGTTCTTGCCGGTCGCCGATGATCTTGATGCTGTTAAGGTCCTCGTGTCGATGCCGGAGAGTGTTGTCGGTAAATTCGAGTTTTATATGTCGGAAATTTCGGAGATTATGGAGATTGAAGATGCAAAAAATTATTATGGAGTAGATAATATGAAGATGGTTTCTGTGTAATTAACTTGTGTTTTAGGGTGACTTATGTCAGGGTAAATAGTTTTTCTTTTTTCAATCTATTAAGTTTCATCGTTTTTAGGTTACGGACATTATCTTTGATTATTTTGAATTTGGTCTTTAATTTTTTGAATTCGATAAAATTGTCCTTTAATTTTTTAAAACTCGGCAAATTCGTCATCGCCTACGATAGGCAGGTAATGTTTAATTCGTCGAATTTTGAAAGTTAAAGGGTCAATTTGTCAAATTTCAAAAGATAAATAACCAAAATCAAATAATAAAACATAATGTTCTTAAATTAAAAATGATATAATTTAATGGAATAAAAAATTATTTACCTTTTATGTTAAATGCGGCTCAAGTTTTATGGTTGATCATGAACAGACTACAAGGTTAAGATTGGCAATTCATCTCTCCTATTATACGCTATTTTATTTAACTCTCTTGTCTTTGTGTATTTTTTTTGACAATAATTATGGTCATTAATAATAAATTATTTGTGACTATTTATTATTACAAAACTTTTTCCAACTTATATAATATACAAACTATTTTTAGAGACAATTAGTTGTTGCAAAAAATATTTAAAATGTATTAGAGATAATTTTTGTCGTCTCAATTATATCAGTTGCGACTTAGTTATTGATACGACTAATTACATAGTGATGATATATTGTCTCTAATATTAACATTGTAACAAATACTCATTATCTAACACTATTTTTTTTATGTCGAAGACGTTTTTGCCATTTTTTATATGAAACATAAGACATTAAGGCTCCCTTTACTTCATAGGATAAACTTGAATAAGAAAAAATATTATGGATAATCTAGTGTTTACTTGGTTGGAATGAAAAAAGCCAATAATTCTGGATACCTGAAATAACACAGCAATCGAGGCAGAATTGCCCGTAACAAATCCCACCTCCTAAGGTGGGTTTAGTTATCCGAAATGTGGGATTGCATTAAGTTACCCACATATTCAATATAACCATCCCTAATAGATAGTATTAGATAAGATAGGATATGCATAATCCTTTATAAATAATCGAATGAGTTCATCTCTAATAGACGTTAGATATGATAAGACGCTCAATCTCTCACTCTAATATATCATAATCTTATATATCCTATTATCTATCTACAACCCAAAATAAACGGGTCTGAGATGACAAGATATGCATTTAACCAATTCAAATCGGAATTATATAAATTATTTTTTTTTGGACAAGAAGATGTTTAGGGTCTTAATTAAGATCAATATGACATTTTAACTTTTTTTTTCAAGCTTTACTCATCTAAAGACTATAAATCATTATGCAATTTAAAAAAAATAAAGTAACAAGTGGAATTTGGAAACTTATCATAACCAAAACTTTATGGTGAATTATCATCATCGTATAATACATGATAACTTTGTTTTTTCAGCTTAGTGCCTTTAGTCCACAATGTTCATCCACAAGCATTCCCTTGTTGGAGTTTTCCATATCCAAGTCAAGGAATTAAATATTCACTCTATCCCGACTTAACTTACATACTTACTTTTTCTGTTTGTCCCAAATAACTTTTGTCAACAAAAAAAGAGAAATTTCTTACACAATCTCTACCCTCAATCACCTTTGAAAAAGTCAAAGATTCTATAAAAAAATCTGTTTTTTGCCCGATCAGAATAGACAAATTAAGCCGGAACGAAGATAGTATGTACTCTCTCGGCCGTCCCACCTTATCTTGCACACTTTTCTTAAACGATCGTCCTACCTTATCTTGCACAGCCTAAAAAAGAAAAGTTATAACATAATCTCCACCTTCAATTCACATTTAAAAAGTCAACAAACAATTTTTCTTAATATTCGTGTCGATCGTCCTTGTGCAAGATAAGCTGAGACGGAGGGAGTATTACCTAATCATATATATATATTATTCTTTAATTAAAGTTTTATTTATTGTCCATTAGCTAGCTAGGCCACTACTAGGCCACTTTATAGATCCACATGAAAGATACTCTTGACAATTTTCACTTCTTATTTTATACAAAAAGCATGACATTTGGTAGGATGGGCACTCATGTGAGCAAACATTCTTCTCTTTCATAATTATCTAACCAACCCCGAGGTAATGACATATGTTGTTATGGTAGGGGTCGGAAAATTTATTGAAATGTCGAAATATTGTACGTATGGTACGAAAAAATATTGAAAATATCAAAATTATCGAATTTTTAGTATGATAATGATGTGATAATTCAAAAAAATTAATATTTCGATACGTATTGATATACTTAAAATATTTAGAATTTTGATAGTTCGGTATACAAAATTTTTAATACCGAATTTTTTTTGAGTACCAAAATCTACGCTATCAAATTTTTTGGCACGGTAACAGTATGAATTTTGGTATACGAAAATTTCGATACAATAATGATATAAATGATTCGGTACGGTATACAGAACCAAACCACTCTTAGTTATGTGTTTTGAAAAGGCACTACGTAGATAAATATAAAAATGCAACAGAAATACATAAACTGTAAAATAAGAAAATAAGAAGGTAAAATTTATGTTGTTCAACAATTTGTCTACGTCCATCGGAAAACAAATGTTTATTGATGAGATTTTATGTGGTACAAGAATTATGCTAGTCAATGCATCTATTTATTATCTCTAAACCAAATATGTAAGTAATCCTAATTAGATTAGGAAACAACTTACTTTTGAAAATTTATAATTATATTATGAAACAACTTAATCCAAAACTCGGTCCCCAAGACAATAGCTTGATCCTCAAGTAAAGTAATTCGAGAGGCTTCTACTATTTTGAGTCATAATTCAACAATTTCCACCTTGACGAGAAATCACCCCTTAAAAGATTCATTAAATTATACCAAAATCACCCTTAGAAGATTCATTAAACTCTACCCAAAAGAACACCGCTATTTCGCCTTGAACATTGTGGACAATAAACCTTTCAAGTTCCTTCTTCATCTCTCCATGTCTTCATCCAATCACCTGGAGATATTAACCAAGCTCAAGCAATGTTTGGACTTGTCTCCTGTAATCAGCTTTGTCAATATATCAGCAGCATTGTCAAAGTGTGCACTTTCTCAACCAGAAGCAATCAACTCCTTATCTTGTGATACCTAACATCGATGTATTTGGTTATGATACTTCACCAAACATATAGTACTTTGACTGTCACAATGTAGCAAGATTCCACCTTGCTCGACACTTAGCTCTTCGATCAACCCTCGGTGCCACAAAGCCTCCTCAGCAGCTTCTCCAACCACCATATATTCAACCTCCGTAGCAGACAACACAGTGCAGGTTGAATCATAGACCTCCAACATATGAGTTATCTTGCAAGAGTAAATACATAACATGTAGTCATCGTTAGGTCACCCGCATAATCTGCATCTACGTACCCTTTCATTGTTGGATCTAACTTTTCATTTTCGAACATAATGTCAATGTTCGTAGTGCCCCTAAAAAATATAGAAAAATCCACTTGACCGCTACTCAATATTGTTTGCCTGAATTTACCATATACTCGCTAACCACACTAATTACTTGTGCTAGGTCGAGCTTAATATAAACCAGCATTTGCATTCCAAGTGACTTTAGATCTATCATATTATGCAATTTGAGTCTTTGAGTCAAAACAAATTTCGAGTATTGAATAGTCTGCTGATAACTTTAGTTTTATTGTGCTACGATTTTAAAGTTGAAAGTTATTGTATACTCCATCTGTTCCTAAATACTAGTCTATTAGACTTTGTAAGAGAAATTATGAACTCAGTGGAATTGACAAATTAATATACCCTATGTAATCTATCTTTATCATTAGAAATTTCTTTTTTTCCTTTCAAAAAATCTTCATGTACCTATAATTTTTCTTTCTATCTCTCTCCTCTCATACCATAATTAGGAGTTTTTTAAAAGAGATTTGTTGGAATATACCCAGGGATAATATTGAAAGAAAGTTGACTTATTTGCTAGAATGATCTATTTTTAAAACAAAACATTTTTTTAAAACAAGTAGTATTTAGGAACACTAGTTCTCGTGTGCACCAGGTGAACGTATTATAGATCCGCGTAATATGGGTTAAAGATGGTCCATGAAATGTATCATTGCTTATACTGAAATGTATTACTTGTTATGTAAAATGTATTACATTTCTGCATAGGGTTAAATATTTAAATCAACCTGAACTATGCGAGTTTTGACCTTTTTTTCACCGATTGCACCCCGAAGTACACGAATTCGACAAGTTGTAACCTCCGGTCCTTTTTTCCGGCCAAACCACGTGCACGTGACTCGCACATGCGATTTTGGGGCAGTTTTTATGTTTCCTTAATTTTAGGGGCAATTTTATAAATAATAAAACCTGAACACTAGGACCTAAACATAATAACACCAAAAGTCCCGCCAACGACCGCCCCACGCCGCCGTCAACCACCATCTTTCCTCATATGGATCATTTCCTTATATTTTTGGAATTTATTTGATAATCCCAACAATATACAGTTGGAACCGGATAAATATGAAACAGATGATCCGAACCGAGTATATGCTTGGGTTTAGCCTGAATTTGTGGAATCATAGTCCCTATTTATGACGAGATATACATATATAAAATAATTTATCATCTTCAATATTCAATTTTGGCAAGATTTTGTCGCTGACTCGGGGTTGATTTGCTAGGAAAAAGAAGTCAAAAATTGGAATATTATGCTTTTTATTCGTAGGATAAGAAAAAGGTTGCATGCCATGTGCTGTCTAACAATACTTAAATGTGATCGATCGTGCTCCTTTAATGGCGATTGAGATTCATATTGCTTCACTTTTTTTATAATTATTCCAGAACAAAAAGAAGATATTTCCCAAGATAAATGCTACAAGAAAATTATCAAATTCGAACGAATTCTTTTTAACGGAATACAAATTTGTTAGAATTTTAGAATATCCAACAACAAGATGAACCGTTGGAATCTTCCAACGGCAAAAAAAATTGCTGGAAAAAATTATAATAGTAAGAGATTCCGTTGGAATTTGGGAATAAAAATCCCAACGACCACTTTTTCAACGGCTCAAAACCGTTGGAATTAAAATTATAACGGAAATTTACCATATTCTAACGATTTTTCTGCTGTTGGAATTTGACAGTTTTCTTGTAGTGAAAGTCCCCTGTATTAGGTATGCAAATTTTAGATCCGTATAATTTTATTTAATATGCGAAACTATAAAAAACATTAGTTCTCTTTATAACAAGTAGTAACTTTCAGCGTAAATACTAATACATTTTAAGTATCATACATTTCTTCAAATACATGTAATAATTTTCAAAAAAAAAAAAAAATCATAATTCATATTACATGGATCTAAAATTCGTTCAATTCTTGTACAAAGATGCAACTCATTTCCTAAAGAAGGTTGATTTACAAATTTCAAACTATAACAATTGCATAAAATAAGTAAATTAAGGGGAAAATGTAAATTTGGTCCTAGTATATTTACATTTTAGTCCTTTTGAAAATAAAAGATATTACTTTGTATTAAATTTTATATTTTCATGAATTTAATTCTCCGACCATCAAAATTTTATAATCTCGCCATTTTTCAGCAGCAATTTCGTTTAGTTTTCAAATGGTTTCAGTTTTAGTCGTTGGAATCCATTTATCCAAGTGTGTTGTTTTATTATAGTGTTTATGTACTGCAACATTATTGTTATAAGGGGTTAACAAAACTTAATCGAAATAAAAAACTGAGCACACCCGAGTGATTTTGATTGGATTCGGTTGAATTTATCGAGGAAGTTCGATACAGATTACTTTTTAAAAAGTTTCGGTTGGCCTAACCGAACCAAATTACCATTTGTATCTCTACATTATATATATGATTTATTTATACACTATAATACTTCCGTTTTTTGTAAGTGTCTTTTTAGCTTTTTGTTTATAATTATTCCTAAAAGGGAAAAGGGGCAAACATACCCTTCAATTTGTACCTCAAGTTTAAATCAACACCTAAACATTTTTTTTGTTTAATAAGAACTTTTAAATTAGGACAAATAGACACATTAACTCTTAAATCTAAAATAAATCAACACTTTCATCTAAATTCCAATCAGACATAGAAGTAAAAAACAAATTACATCTTTTATGTTTAACATGACTAAAACGCAAATAAACATTTTTATCATGGCCAAATTTACACTTCGGTTGTATTGGAGAGTTCATAATTAAAGTAATGTTAAATTTGTGAGATTTTAAAGAACGTTTATTGGGATATATTTAGGAATAACAATCGAAGAATTGTAATTTTTTTCTTGGGGGTTAAAATGATATTCCCTCTATCTCGAATGAACTTGCATTAACAAGTAGACATAAATATTAAAAAAAGTTTATTTTTGGATTACGTTGACTTTTCAAATCTATTTTTCTGTTTTAGTTGGTAAATAAATGTGTATTATGGAATAGAATTTGTGAAATTTGTTTCATTTCTAAGAAAGTATGCAAATTGCTTGAGAAGATCCAACATAGAAAATGTACAAGTTTATTCGGGACGGAGGAAGTACATTTTTTGAATAATTTTATCTCCTTTAAGATAATACTCCTTTCTGGAAACGGAAGGAGTATTAGTTAATGAAGAAAAAGAGTGACTGAAAAAGAAAAGAAATAGAAAGGGTTTGATGGCGACGTATCATGTTAATGTGTCAACGATTAATGTATAAAGATTTCATCCTCAAATTATAGATAATGTAATTAGTTATATTTTATGAGATGTTAACATATCAATGGGCGAACATATAATTTGTGTCCATCGTAAATTGAGAAATATAATTTTTGTCCACCGTAAATTGAAAAATGGAATTGTTGTAGAGTAACTTTTAATTAGTATTCTAGTTCTGAAATATAAAATATCTATATAGAATAGTAATTGAAGTATCTTCTAAAAAATAATGATCAGTTGAATCTAAATTTATAAAGATAATAAATATGTGTGACAGAATTATAGAATAATGAGTTGCAGCTTGCACTTATATAATTACGTTTAACTAAGGGTGAAAATTAAATGGAGCTATTTATACTTGATTCGAGACCGTTTATTAAAAGCTCGTTTGAGTTATGTTCGAGTAAAGATATAAAGAAGCTTGAACATATTTTTATGTTTAATAAAATCTAAAACTCGATTCGAGCTCGATAAGTTAAAATTTTAAAACAAGCGTAAAAATTTCAAACTACCCGAGCTCGACTCGTGTTTGGCTCGGTGAAAGCTCGTTCAAGTTCGATTCGATTAATAATCAATCAATTCAAACATAATATAAGAAGCTCCATAATGTTTCAAACAAGCTTGAACAACAGTTCGTTCGGCTCGACTCGAATCATTTACAGCCCTAGTTAACACTTAAGTAGAAATCGAAATAAAGAAATTATGGACAATTCCTAAGATTAAGTTGTGCTCTTTAGTAGATTATAAGGTAATATTTACTTAAGGTTGAAGTACTGTAGGATGAGGAAATAAAATGCAAATAGAACATTCTATTAAATAAATGAGTGTTTGATTTTATTGGTTGCAAATTGGCGTTGAGTTTTATTCTTTAATGTAAAAGGTAAGAAAATATGATATGACGTGTGTAAATATATTGACAGCAACTTCACAGAAAACACGCCTCGATTGACCCAATCCTAATAATTTGGCCCAAATGATAAAGTAAAGATGCCTTAAATTTATCTTGGTTACAAATTCTAACATCCTAAATAAAAGAAACAAACATGAATAGTTATTGGGCTGAGGTCGTATTCTGTGTTTGGAAGTAATTCAACGTAGGCCCACGGCCCACACAACCTAGCAGAATATAGGAAAAATTGGGAGATAAGAAATTAAGAATACAATAGCGAAACATTTTCTGGGTTATGTTCTAGATATTTTGATTGAAAGTCGACAACATGAATTGGAATTGGAACTAGGGGATGCTAATAGCTTGTGGTCTGTATATGTTATTCTCCACTTTGAAATTGTTAAAATTGTCTGTATATATTATATCTCGAACCCGACCTGAAGATGCGAATTACAACCCCCTGACATTCACTTACCCAATTTATTTTTTTCTCTCTCTCTTCCATTAGCGAGCAAACCTCACACTGACACACACTTCCAATGGCGGCTGCCGCTCATCACCCAGCTCTGTTGCGCGCTTCCTTATATTCGAATGACCTCATTCCCAAAGCTGGCAGCTCTTGCTCCGTTAAATTCTCGGCAAATCCTAGAACAAGAGTTGCGGTTTGTGCTCATAGCGCAAATGGCGATAGCAAGCAGCAAAATGACGCTGTTATCTCCGTTTCCGATATTCCTTCCGCCGGAACCACCAATTCCACCCCTAGATCCAAGTAATTGCGTTTACTATTTATTGTTTGTATGTTTTTGCTTATTTTGTGCCAGCTCCTTTATACCCGTTTACATGTGTAGTTCTATGGCGAGTATTAGGATTGTGGAATGAACGATTATAGGCGCGTTTTTCTAGGGATTTTCATCAGTAAAGGTGTTTTGAGATCATGGTGATTCGTTTTGGATATAGTTTACCACAAATGATTGGACTGCTTATAGATGCATTATGCTTGTTAAACATAGTGGTAAAGTTTACAGTTAAATCACGGTATTATGTAGTATGCTTGTATAATCAGGTTATGTAGGATGTCGAGTGTGTAGAATGCTAGGCTAGAGTTCTGTTTTGGTGCACAGGGCAATAAGGTATGATTGTTTTGGGGGCAATTTTTGTTAGAAAGCAGAGTGTTGGAATCTTGGCTCTAGAAGAAATGTAAATATTGTTTGCAGTAATTTAGTGAGCTTGGATAATTTTTGTTCGGTCATATATCTCTTTCTGCTTTTCTATACTTAATAATTCATTTCCGAGATGCCCTGTTAATGGATAAATAATGGTTACTGACTTTAAGAATCGTGAATCCAGGGTGAAACGTCACACAATATCTGTGTTCGTTGGTGATGAAAGTGGAATGATAAATCGAATTGCTGGAGTATTTGCTAGGAGAGGATATAACATTGAATCCCTTGCAGTTGGACTTAATAGAGACAAGGCTCTCTTCACTATAGTTGTATCTGGAACTATAAGGGTGCTACAACAAGTGATGGAACAGCTTCAGAAGCTTGTGAATGTGTTAAAGGTCATGATCTTATTCTTGATTTTCTGTATCTCTTCCTTTGTGTTGAGTTATGGGATATTTATTACTATCACTTGCGAGGATGTTCTTGGTCCAATGCCACAATCCAGTTTCTTGAGCTCAGATAGATACCATCTTTGTGTACTATCACAGAGATGACTGGCTTGTGATTTTGTTTTAAGTTTTTCATCATAAATTTTTGCATTTGGTTTATCAAGTTGGATTGTTTATCTGCCCTGCTGAATGTAGTTTCTAATTCTTCTGGAAACTTGATAGCCAGGTTGAGGACATCTCACAGGAGCCTCAAGTGGAACGAGAACTAATGCTTATTAAAATCAATGCTGACCCAAAATGCCGAGCTGAGGTAGTTGGGTTCTTACTTTTATGTTATTTTTATTCTCGTGTAGGGGATTGACTACGTCTGGTACCAAGTAACGTTTCAGTATACGTCTTC
This sequence comes from Ajuga chamaepitys, assembly GCA_958295605.1. Lineage (NCBI taxonomy): Eukaryota > Viridiplantae > Streptophyta > Magnoliopsida > Lamiales > Lamiaceae > Ajuga > Ajuga chamaepitys. The sequence goes on from OY282503.1 coordinate 3,029,475, forward strand.
AAACTTTGTTGTAGTCATTTCAATTCCTCTTGCTTAACAACTATTTATTTTGGATTTATACTCCAGGTTATGTGGCTGGTTGACGTTTTTAGGGCAAAGATTGTCGACATCTCTGACCAGTCACTTACTATTGAGGTGATGGCTGATGTGTTATATATATTTAACAGATGGAAAATTATATCAGTGTTTATACAATCTCTTATCGAGTAAAGAGAATCTGATAAGAACCACTTACTGGTCATATGTTCTAAAGCTTTCTTATCACGTATGTGCTACAACTACATTCCTTCCTGAATTGTGGTGAACAACTTTTAAGTTTCATTTACCTAGATGCCCATTGATTTCATTAGATGTGCATACTTGAACAATAGGGAATTACCACATCAAAGGGGTATTTATGGATCATTTCTTATGACTATTCCAAGGCCCTAATGTATTTTCAAAGACTTCTGTTTCTGAGTGAGGAGATGCTACCCTCAGCATTCCCCAAAAATCATTTCATGTATAGTTATCTGGAAAGAAATTTTGGCTAGTGGCTTTGCACTAGGACCATCCTGTGCATTCATTTCTGTTTCCTTGAATCCTCCTAAAACTGTTTATCCAGGTAACAGGAGATCCAGGGAAGATGGTTGCAGTGCAAAGGAATTTGAGCAAATTTGGAATTAGAGAAATTGCTAGGACAGGGAAGGTAAATTTACTAATAAATTATGGCCTTTTTTTTTTTTTTTTTCGTTTTCCTTATATGAGCCGATTTCTTTGGTGGTTTGCATAGATTGCCTTGAGGAGGGAAAAGATGGGCGAATCTGCCCCATTTTGGAGGTTTTCAGCTGCTTCGTATCCTGACCTTGAAGAAGCAAAGCCTGTTAATACTGTTTCAAAGACTGCAAATGCATCTCGCATTAGTGAACCTGATACATCTGCAGGGGTATGTATTTATTAGTCTGAGGCATTAAAAATACAACGATGTATCTAAATTCTATTTACCTTTAGCTTATATACCTTAGCCTTAATGTTGTCCCAAGTATGGTTGCAAATATGGTTCACTACAAAATCATGAATTGACCGCCCACCCCCTCACCTCACCCCCAAAAGAAAAACAGATCATCATCGTCGTCGTCATCATCATCAGTTGTTGTTTGTTGTTGTTGTTGAAGACTAACCTTTATTTTTTATGCATATGAAATATAACTAATAGAACTCCTCATAAGATTCCTTATAGCATTAATATTTATCTATGCCATACTCTGCTGAAGGTTGGCGTGTCACAACTGCATTACTTTTAAACTTTTCTGTTTGCCCACCGCTTGATAGCTCTTTACTATCCTGTTAATAGCAATCCAAGCTGGCAGTCAGATTTGCTTTGCTAGAATGGCCTCGACTATTAACATCTTTTATTTGATCAGAATTTCAACCCTAAGTCCTAACATAAAAAGCATTTTGCCCATAATTAAGTATTCTATACAATGCTTGAAAACATAGTTTAACTACAAGTTTATATGCAGACCTCCTATACCTAAGATTTAATTCTGCTGACCTTGTGAAAAGAAGAGTGAATAAACTTCGTTAATGTCTTGAAACTTGTTTGGACCTTTTTGTCAAATTTTTAAGACTCCAATCATTGTTCTAGATTTCCAAATCTGTGCATGTTTATCATGGCATGTGATTGTTCATATGTCTAGAGAGATAAGAAGACCTTGAGAATACTTCAACACCCCCCAAACCACCACCACCAGCAATGGCATGGTTGAAATATTAAAAGTTAATGATACGATCATGTACCGACGGCGCAAGAAGAAAGGACCCGTTCATGGGCCAGATCCTTAGCCTTGCTTATTGCTTAAATTCTCTAATTAATGGTTGGTTGTAATAGCAATGGGCCTGCGTGTTATGGGCCTACATACTCTTTAAGTAATTGTTATTTTCTTTAGATTAGGATTATGTCAGTTTGTACAATCGGCCAAAGGCTTGGGAGGAGGTTATCTCCTTGAACTTGTGTGTGTTCTATTAGAAAACCGTTACGAATCTATCTTCGTCTACCCTTGATCTCAACAGTTAACTTGGAAAATTGTATATTACATCCATTTCTGGTGTTGGATTTCACTGATTGAGTTTACAAAATTATGATGTGTTGTGGCTACTGTATGTCAATTAAATGCCTAATACAAGTGTTTCTTGTATGAAGGGAGATGTGTACCCTGTGGAGTCAGCTGAAGCAGTTTCTATCAGTCAAGTTCTCGATGCTCACTGGGGAGTGCTGAATGATGAAGATGTAAGGATTTATTTGGGGTCTTTATTGCATGAAATTTGGCTCATAATTTCGGTGTTCTTGATGTTGTATTCATGTTGGTCTTTTTCCCACTGAAAAGAGAGCGACCCCAACACAATCCCATAAATGCAACAGACGTGCCTTCTTGAGATCTGTTGAGTTGAGATCAACATGAACTTAACAAGCATAGCTTCTTCTGAATTTTGAAATGTGCCAGTTGGCAGTTACATAGTTGGAAATTTCTTGTACTTCATACATGATAAAAAATCCGACCATGTCAGCTAGGCTGACTCAGATTCTAGAATGATTTAATTCCTGAAACTTCATCAATGGTACTCGCATTTTGCTTATATGTCTCCTTGAAACTTGTAGACCAGCGGGCTTCGGTCTCACACTCTTTCCATGGTTGTTAATGATGTTCCTGGAGTCCTTAACCTTGTCACTGGGGTTTTTGCTCGAAGAGGATATAATATTCAAGTATGTAACGTTTTCTTTCTCTCTTTTTCCTGGCTCTTCTTGGTTTGCCTGTTGATACTTGTCCTTCGTTTCCGTGTTTGCTTCTTACTTTTAGAGTTTAGCTGTTGGTCATGCTGAAGTTGAGGGGCTTTCACGCATTACCACTGTTGTTCCCGGTACAGATGAATCAATTAGCAAGTTGGTACAACAGCTCAATAAATTGGTGGATCTTCATGAGGTGAGAGCATCATATTGTTATATCCCAAGTGACTCTGATATTCTTGAATTGGTATTTGGTACTGTCACTTTAATTGGGTAAATAATATTCCCTCCAAGCCAAAAAAGAAGCCTGTTTCTATTACTAAAATTGTCATAGAAACATGAGCTTTTTCTTTCTTTGTTTTGTTTTCTTTTGTTTGGGGGATGGAAGAAGTGCCTGTCTCTACTAATAGGTTACGTCTTTAAGTATTAAGCATTGCCTGGTATAGGCCTTTTTCTCGCCACTATGACTAGGAGAAATGTTTCACTTAAGACCTGAATGGCTATGCCTTTTGCCTTTTGTTTTGTGTAATGAAGTTGTTATCCTCCATAAAGATCCCTTCCTTCCCCCCACCCCCCCACCCCAAAACAAACAAACAAACAAATTGTCCTCCATAAAGATCCAGTTATATCTATATGTTCCAATGGAGGTTTTCCGCTCAACATTTGTATTGCTCCTGGAAAGCTATTAATACAGTAGCATAATATATTCTGTTGACTGAATTAGTCTATGTTTTGCCTTTTATACATCCTTCTGAACAATGACATTACTGGGGAGCTTCTATATTCAGGTCAGGGATCTCACGCACTTGCCTTTTGCCGAGCGGGAGTTGATGTTGATCAAAATTGCCGTGAATGCTACTGCCCGCCGGAATGTTCTGGATGTTGCTAGCATATTTAGAGCCAAAGCTGTTGATGTCTCCGATCACACTATTACCCTCGAGGTAATCATTTATGTCACCAACATGGTGCCAACAGAACACTTAATATTGTGAACATGAAAAAGAAGAGATTTACGGTGTTGAATAAGTTGCCCAAGTAAAACCATAGTGCCAATTATTATTGGGTTTCAGATTCTTAAGTTGTACTCAAAATGCTACAATGGCATTTCCTGAATTATGTTTTACAATCGGTACATGTTACACTTTTAGTTCCTTTTCTTGCTCGTTGCTCTTCTAACTTTTCATTCGACTTTTCGTTTTGTACTTTCTCCAGCTAACCGGAGACTTGGACAAGATGGTTGCCTTGCAAAGACTGTTGGAACCTTATGGCATCTGTGAGGTATAATCAGACATTCATCGCAGGCTCTTTTACACTATATTGGACCATGACTTAGATTTGCTCTATTTATTTAGTTTCCGTGCATTAGATGGATGTGTGGACGAAATTCGCTGAGTAGCTTTTGCTTGAATATTGCAGGTGGCTCGAACGGGCAGAGTGGCGTTAGTACGGGAATCGGGAGTCGATTCGAAGTACCTCCGTGGATACTCTTATCCACTGTAGTGTGCTTGTTGAAATAATGCAGTTTCCTTTGTCCTGCAAAACCTTTGAAATTTATACGCTGAGCTGAATGCTGAATTTGTCCAGTTTCATGTCTGAACTATAAAATCAGGCCTTTTCTTTTTGGGGGGAGAATTTAGGTCCAAGTTGCTTTTAAGAAGTAATGCAAAAAAATTGGATTGTTTTTAGACATCTAAGCACCTATCAAACTTGAATCTATCACAAGTTTTGATGTCAATATAGTTCATTAACAGTCAGCTCCCTTTCTTTTTTTCTTTTTATGTCCAGAAAGATGAGTCATTTTTTTTTGGGAAATTAGCCAGGCTAACCCCTAGTATATAAATAATTGGCTGAATAACCTTTGACCAAAGACTTCATATTTTTGTTAATTAAAAAAAATGTAAAAATAAAATAAAAATTTCTGAAATTTATAAATTAGCCCCAAGACTTATTTTTTCTTTTAATATTAGGGTCTTTTTTTTTTTTTTTTTTGCCTTTCCCCGCTCTCCATTCAATTACACAGGAAATGTGCGAGCAAGGATCAAAATCTCGCTGGAAAATCGCGATATTTCGGCGAGTTTCTCGCGATTTGGCGATTTTTCGCTAAATCTCGCGATTTTTTTTTTTTCAGCAAAACTTTTTAAAATTTCATCCAACCTTGGATTTGAACCTGAAACCTCTTGAACGAGACTCCAAGCTTCAACCACCAAGCTAAGTCAACATGTTGTTATATCTACTTAACATTTATATAATTTATTTAGTAAAATTCTACTTACAATAATATATAACATAAATTATGAAAATAAATAATTGGGCATTTTTGCTCTATAATTAGTTATCAAAAAATGAAATGAAAATAATTTGTCCATAATTAGTTATCAAAATGAAAATTGAAAATTTAAAAAGTAAGTATAAAATAATAATTGGACATTTTTGTAAATCTTTTGTTTTGTTTATAATTTTAAGATGAATTTATGTATTAAAGTTGGTTATAATATTTTTAAAATATTTTGTTAAACTTTTGAATTTTTAATATAATATTTCCGTACTAATAATTAATAATGTTGTACACCTGCTCCGACGCGTTTATTGAGAAAAAATTGTTTTTTACTTTTCAGTTGACTTTTTTAAATGTGGAGACTGAGGGTAAAGATTTTAACGATAGAGATTATAAGATTATTTTCCATTTTGTAGTGTGCAAAATAGGTAGGACCGCCGAAAAAGGAATGTGTGCAAATTAGGATGGGACGGAGGGAGTATAACGGGCCCGTGATTAATCGCAGACCCGTGATTATGGGCAATCCGAATTGTATCATGGGCTTTGATGTAGCTGAGGAGGGGTTCAATTAACCCTTTATTATAATACTTCAACTTTTCATTTTAATACACATATATATAGAGAGGGAGACAAATTACCCAAAAAAATACACAATTTTTTTCACAAGTTTAATTGGTCGATTTGGTCCAGTTTTGACAACAGTGCTTCTTACCCTACATTCAAATTCTAATAAAGATAAGCATAAGAACATGGGTGCTTTTATACAATCCACTGGTTTATATTTAAAATTCATATTTTATTTTTCTTTTATCTTGAGTATCTTTTTTCGAAGATATGACAAATAACGAAAATGAGTATCTTTAAAAATTCATATATAGAAAGCAAAAAAGAAAATCATAAGTGAAATAAGCAAAATAATAACACACAATCAAAACAAGAAATAAAAAAGAAAAAAAGAAAACTATTTTGTGGTTCTATCCGGTTCAATTTGATTTTTCTTGGTTGAGCTATGAAAACGATTTTATAGGGTGATCCGGTCCAGAACAGACCAAACACTGGTTCTTGGTTCGACTAGTTCAGCCAACCGGTTTAGTTTGATTTTGACAACATTGTTTTCAACATTTTGTTGATTTATATGTAGTTATGAGCATAGATAACTATAAATTCATCGTTAACCTACCAAAATACTCAAAGCGCATTATAATAAACCTGCTATCTAAGTTGTGTAGTATTTTTTCCATATAAATCACAAAATAAAAGCCAAATGTACTTTTTAAAACTCTTCTCTCCTAACATACATGGAAAATGATGAAAACAGTGATGTTATAATTGAACTGGTGGTCAAATCAGTTCCACCATCGATGACAGTTTAATTGATCAGACCTGTTCGATCAATGGTCTAATCGAAAAATTAGTAGTCGTCATTTACTAATTTTTCTGATGTAACTATACACATCAACATCCATAAAATATAAATAAAGATAATTTTAAACTCCTTTTAACTTTAAAATATCTTTCTAAATATCGTAAATAATGAGTAACTTGTTAAAATTTTATAAACTCATAAGTTAAAAGGAAATCTATAAGTGAAAAATAGAAAATAATAAAAAAAGAAACTTAAAAAACATGAAAGAATACGGGAACAACCAGCTTTTTCCGGTTTGATCGGTTTTTTAGTTTTCCCCGGTTCAGCTCGGATTATTCCGGTTGAACCATAAAACTGGTTCTATATGGTAGTCCAGACCAGTCTGAGTATCGGTTCTCGGTTCAATCGCTTGGACCGGCTGGTCCAATCTGATTCTGACAACATTGGATGAAGACAAATGTATAGTTGAATCTAAGTCCTGACTTACCTAGTATAAGAAGTTATAAGTTCGTAATTAACGACTTCTTTACTTTTAATTTTTTTATTTACATAATTGAAGTTGAGCATGATAAATATGTATTTACTTTGTGTCCTCCAATAATATTCACGTATGCAGCGTGTGTCCGATAGTAATTAAAATAAATGTTACATAAGTTAAAATGAGTCGATGTTAGCAGTTGCGGGTTACATAACTTGTTGTTGACGGTCGCCCTTTTTGAAATTTTTGCAAGTTATATGATCATTTCATTTGGTGACAAGTTATAGGACGATTTATCAAGATTAGTAAAGTTAAAAGACGATTAGACCACTTTTTATTATAAATTTGAATAACAAACAAGCATTAATCCCTTTCACCTCATCTATTGGGGAATGTGGGAACTAGAGGCAGCAAAATTGTCCCGGTCTAATAGGTCATTTTAGTAGGCCTAATATTTTAGATGGATTGAATCATAGAAATATAGGCTCGAAGTATTGTTTGACCCGATCGGACCTATCCAATAATTTTAGGGCCCGCTTAGTTAAAAATCATCAATGACAATGATAATGAGAATGAATGAGGGGTTAATCATATTAAGAAATGAAATAGAGGGAATTGTTAATAAAAGCGGGTAATGCTTAACATATTTATTACTCCCTCCGTCCCGGTTAAAGCTTCCACTTTGACCGGGCACGGATCTTAAGAAAAACAGTTATTTGACTTTTTTAAAGGTGAAGATTGAGTGGTTAAGATTTTGAGGGTGAGGATTGGGGGATTAGTTTCCTTTTTTGGGCTGACAACTTTAAGTGGGACGGACCGATAAGGCAAGTAGGAAGCTTTAACCGGGACGGAGGGAGTATGTACCAAGCACCATAAATGAGAATAAGCCATCATTCATTCTCAATCCTTACGCCTATACTCCCACCAAGTAGGTCCTTAGTATATTATAGAGAAATACACCGAGTTGAACGGATTAATTTTAAACCCAACCTAAAATATGACGTTGTTCTAATCGTCCGAATTGTCGTAGTAATTGGAACACAAAGATAAAACGCGCACGAGGAAAAACGGGTACGAAAGAGAACCCGCGTTTGCGACGACTTTTGCAAGTCAACACAGTCTAATACAATATAATAAATTGTGATTTCAAAAATAATATATATATATTATATAATAGAAGTGTCTTCGAGGACCAATAGGATTCCTAGTTTCAGAACAAACTCATCAACTGATTTTCGGAACTTTATTTTAGATTTCAACAGTAGATTCCCAATCCCCAAATCTTCACCTACTAGGGTTCTTCAGCGCGATTTTCTTCAAGAAATTGAAGAATTCTACAGAACTGGGGCAAGTTTCCAGGTAATTCCTTTCTCTAATTCCTTTAATTTGGTTAACTAGTTACGCTGAGAAACTGTTTGTTGATTTGTTGTTGTTCTGCAATTGCTTCGTACTATATTTGTTTGTATGATGCTTTGTGCGCGGTTCCTGCCTCTGCGAGGATTTTAATTTCACTTGCGCAGCTTTCGGAAATCTCGATTACTCAATTGATTTTTTAGTGTTAAGTTTTCTGTATATCTTTGTCCATCTGTATTTCGTGAAATTGCTGATTTTATTCTGTGTAGAATTTACTTAAGTCGATTTTGTTGGTAGAACTTATTGAATGTGATTTTTTTGGCCTGGAGAATGTTGAAATTGAGATCGAAGTATCAAAGAGGGGTATTTTAGCGATTGTGATTTTTCTCTTGCCGAATTTGAGATTGCGAAGTATCAAACGAGGGGATATTTTCTTTCTTAAATTATTATTTTATATAGAAGAAATACTAATCTGGATAAATTAAAGTTGAAGACCCCTCTTGAGATACGTCGCAGGTGTTTGTTAACTTGACATTGGTTCCATCAATTTCGAAACTTTCATGTGGATGTACTTTGCCTTTAATTATTTATTTATTTAGATTATTGGTACCTTATGCTTGCTTCATTGTTGTTTGCATATTATGATGTTTCTGATTACTGATGATGATTTGGATAAGGTGAGAATGATTATCGATAATTTAGTAGTTTCTCTCTGTCTTTGTTTTCTGGCTTCGATTACTAGGTTAAAAAGCTGACAGTGACATGCTTACTGATGTTAATATTGTCTTTAATTCCTGCACTGCTTTATGCTTCTCCTGAGAAATAAAGGATTCATATACTCGTCACATCCTGAGGGTGAGATGTGTTGTATAACCAATTATATGAGGCATGCGCAGTAATGATTCACATAGAAACATTTTCTGGGTTATGTTCTAGATATTTTGATTGAAAGTCGACAACATGAATTGGAATTGGAACTAGGGGATGCTAATAGCTTGTGGTCTGTATATGTTATTCTCCACTTTGAAAGTGTTGCGCCGAGCTGGCCTTTAGATACTACTCTGAGGAACACTTATTGTGTATAGGTATTAAGCTACATTACATACAGAAACATATATTACTATGTTTTCTTACGTGAGTGTTTTTTGACTATGTTGTGGTTGATTTTTCTTGATGTCTGTGTATATATTTCTTTTAATATTGTAAGTTTCTGTTTGTTGATTTGTTGTTGCAGAAACCTTTAAGTTATCAATATAGTGCTGTGTTTTACTTCTGCGGTTGAGAAAGGGAAGGAAACCATGGCAAGGTATATGCCAGGGAATCCTTCTCATCATAAAGTTCTAGAAGACGCAACTTGCATTTACTCTCAAGAGGTTCCACTTTCTTTAAAACCTAAGTGGTACTTCACCAAAGAAGAAATAGAGGACTATTCTCCATCAAGGAAGGATGGCATTGACTGTTCATACGAATCACATTTGCGGAAGTCATATTGCGCATACTTACAAAAGCTTGGCGAGGCACTAAAAGTGTAAGCTTTAACACAATATATGTTGTCTATTTGTGCATGAATAAATGCCTATACTTTATCAGATTCGTTATCCTTCTTCCGTATTTCATATTCCTGATCCTTCTTCTGCCAAAAGAACTGAGAAGGGCTTTTCATCATATCAATAATTGAGACTAATCTAATAACCATGTTCGCCAAACACAGTTAACTTCATGTTACACTTTTTATGTCTTTCGTCAAATGTATAGAACTTTTATTGTGTTTCACTGAAATTTGTGTCTCTAAATATGATCCAAAGTCTAAATATTATCTTGAATATACTTGCCTGCGTATGTACTGCAGTCCCTCTCTACCACATCTTCTATGTGATTCTTTTCTTCATTAGACCATTATTAATTTTTGGATTTATATTTGAATGTTGTTGCTTATTTCCAGGCCCCAATTGACAATAGCTACTGCAATGATGTTGTGCCATCGGTTTTATATGCATCAGTCACACGCAAAGAATCATTGGCAGGTAGAAATATTATTATTTACCGTCGATTCCTGTTTAAAGTATGTAGGCTCGTTGGTTGGTAGAAGTATAACTCTTTACTTTGTTCATTGCCGTTTACTATATTAATGTAATCTCTTTTCAGGTATGCATGCTTGTTATACATGTAGGCCCTGTTTTCTCATAGGAAGTATGCTTAAATACTTGACGATCTGTAAACCTTTTTTCACCATATTAAAAGCTAATGTTGGAGTTAGGAGTTGTTCATATGACTTTTAGAATTCTTAGAATTCTGAGTGTTGTAAATGATGATAAAGTAGCCCAGTTTGGGCCAGTTGGGCCTACGTTCTAAGATTCATAGCATGAAACGAATTGCTATACTTTTTGTGGCACAATATTGAGTGTGGCGGTTATTTTGAAGACGGTGTCAAATGCTTGCATGTTCCTGGCCTGCAAAGGTGAAGAAACACCACGCTGGCTGAAAGACGTCGTTGTTGTGGCTTATAAATTAATGCACAACTGGGATCCTCTAGCTCCAGAAAAAATCAGGGAGAAGGTACGGTAACCTGGACGAAAAGTCTCTACCTTTTGCTTATCTTTGTATTTATATAAAATTTTGGGATGTACTCTCACTTTCTTTTTCTCTGACTACATCTGTAGGAAGTCTATGATAAACAGAAGCAATTGATCTTGATTGGGGAGCGATTAGTTTTAGTTACTGTTGCGTTTGATCTCAACATCGAACACCCTTATAAGCCACTTGTTACGGCTCTCAAGAGGCTGAGAATTTCACAGAAGGAAGTGGTCCAAGCAGCATGGAATTACGTTAATGATTCGTACGTGTTTTTCACTTTTCTGCCTTTAGTCGTAATGATTAAAATCCCTGAGTCGATTTTCTAACCCTGAGTATCCTTACTTAGGCTTCGTACAACTCTGTGCCTGCAATACAAACCGCATTACATTGCAGCAGGTGCTGTCTTTCTTGCTGCCAAACGTCACAAGATAAAGTTGCCGTCTGAAAAGGGGAAAGCATGGTGGATGCAGTTTGATGTCTCCCCTAAACAGTTAGAAGGTTATTGCGATATCTTTTTCGATTCTTGTTTTAATCGTTTCCTCGATTTTTTGGGTAAAAACTCGTCGTGATTTCTACAGAGGTCTTTCAACACATGCATCGACTACTGAACCAGAGTAGCGAAACAACTAACGTGTTGAAACCCGAGGCTGAAAACAAAAAACCTTTACTCATCAAATGTAACGCAAACTGTGACGCCGTCCAAATGAAGGAGAGGTGCCAGAGCGACACTGGCAGTGCAAACAGCATTGTGGACGACGGTGATGCTGATCTGGTAACGGGGGACTCGAACCAGAAGACAGGTTGTAAGATTGTTTCTGTCAAGGATCAGAAAATCGATGTTGCCAGAATCCGGGAGAGATTGAGTCGAAGGAAATCGGGTCGAGGCGAAAAGACGAAGGTAGACGATGAGATATTAAGTGATGAAGCTTGGATTGAGAGAGAGCTAGAGAAGGGGATAGAGTTAGTTACAGTATAAGCTTTTTTTCTGAAGTTGGACAAAGAAAGCACATTGCTGTTAAGATAGCTGGTGAGTGTGTATTCATAACATTCTATTCTATTCTTTATTATGGTACAGTATCTGAATCCTTACATGCTTTTCTTTTTGTGGAATATTAGTATCTCAATATGTGTCCAACATATGTAATATTTTTTGGGATAATTGCAGCAATCCCACCAAATTATCACGTTTTTGTACATAAAACACCTAACTTTTTTTTTGGCAACGACATATATGAACTTCACGGGTTTGATACATAAACTATCAAAACTCATGTTTCGATCATTTTTACTGAATTTTGCCATTTGACTTGCGCGTGACATATTTTTAAGGAGTTTTTTTATTCAAATAGTCTTTCAACAATGTAAAAGTGTAAAAGGTCTTCACCTTGATTTTCCCTAACTATTCCATTGAAGTACCAACAGTTTTCTCTCCCCCTAAAGTTAAAATCTCTATTATTGAAAAAATGAGCAACTCCTCTATCGTTAATGGCGATTTATTTTGTGAGTGTGAATATTGTACCAAGAACAAGATATCATAGAGTGATGTGAACTTCGACCAAAAAAAAAAAAAAAAAAACCGTCATTTGTCAAAGTCTGGTGAAAAATACTTAAAGAAAAGCTTTGATGGTTTGTGTTAAACGGTATAGTTCATATATATCGGTGTTCAAAAAAATAAAAAGATTAATAAATTATGTGCAAAATTACTGATAGAGGGCCGGGGTAATTAACCAAACTTTTTAGGTGCATCAATAGACCGAAAGCCTATGTCTTCAATAGATGTTGGGTCGATCGAAAGTGGAAAGCCCATGAAAAAGTCAGTAAAAGCCCAAATTTATGTCTGCTTCGATGTTGGGCCCTGTAATTCTCAATACATGAACAAAATGAAACTACAATCTGGAATTTAATTATTAGATTTTTCCTTGTGCATCAGTTCAGACCTCTGTTATGTTAGGTGTTTCATCTTCTATTATATTTAATTCAATTGTGACACATATTAAATCGTAACATCATTCAATATATGTATCGATTAATATTGATTTTGCAATATTGCCTATGAGTAACTTACATTTTGTTTAAACTTAAACATTGACATTGCAATATTGCCTATGATATTTATTATTACCACTATTTAATTTCAATTTATTCTCAGGTTTTTATTGCGTGGAACATTTTTTGTAGGTTTTGATATACAAAGTTACAAACACATCAATATATAACACCCATGGCGATGATAGTTACCAATGCTCCCCGTGCAGTTATCTGCTATCCGTCGCATAACGAGAGTTCTATTTGAAAATATACACCTTTTACTTTTTAGTCTATTTAATAAACTACAACTCTCCATAAATCATTAATATACACTCACTTGACTTAATTTAATACTCCCTCCGTTCCATATTAATTGACGTTTTAGGATGTTCTTCTATTTTCCAATTAATTGACGTTTTACATATTTTTCACTAATTCTACCAATTTTCTCCTAAAATATCTCTACTTTTCAATCTATCAGAGATATTTTGATTTGGTCAAATCTTTAGTTGAGGGTATATCTGTCAAAACATTCAATTCTTAATTCTTCTCTTTCATGCTAAAACGTCAATTAATATGGAACGGAGGGAGTATTTTAGTTGACTTATTCAATTAAATCTAACTAACACGTGAAATAAAAAAATCAATATTTTACTTGAACTAGTAAAAATGAGATGTTGATTTTTATATGACTTATTTTAGGACAAGAATTTTTCTGATATAAGACTTCTTTTATGGGACGGAGGGAGATCATCATAGTGCTCATAAATAGGGCTCCAAGGTAAGTTTTCAATGTAAAATGGAGGCACAAAACTTTGTGCACCAGATGCAACGTGCATGGGTATTATACTGCGGATAAAGACAGATATTAGCAGGGATGTTAACTTTACACATGAAAGAATTGCGCTATAAGTAAACGGATAATAGAATCGGGTTTTATTTGAACTCAATATTATAATGATCGAATAGGATACAATAAACGTATATGATAGTACAGGGTTACCCTACCCGTTAAACAAATATAGATGTTATATATTGCATAACCAATAATAAATCTATTTATAATATATTACTTAACATATAATATAACATTTAAATATTATATTCTCTATAAATAATTTATTGCATATCATTACATTACATATTACATATTAGTACTTTTAATTTATATATATATTGCTTAGGTTACACAAATTAAATAGGGTACAATATAAAGGAAGCATATACATACTCTACCCAACTCGTTTACATCGCGTGGTATCACTATATGAGGACGTTACCTTTCACGTATGGGCTTTTATAGGAGTTGCCATGTTACTGTCAGTTTAGCGACGACAATTTTAATAAGACATTTTTAAGTGTTATTTTCAATATAATAATATTTTTTAATCACAAAGAAAAAAAAAATCATTACTTTTTGCTTCCGTGTAAATGTTAACATTTTAAAGTAATATCTTTTTACATTTAAAGTGACATTTTTATGATAAACATAAGTGTTATTTTACAAAAAAGAATTCGTAAGACGATCTAAATGGATTGTTTATCTTGTTTAATGCTTTGTATCGAAAATACTATTCCCTTCGTCCCATCTTATCTTGCACACTTTTCGTTTTCGTTCGTTCTAGATGAACTTGCACATCTCCTAAAAAGGAAAGTTATAACACAATTTCCACCCCAAAATTTTCACCCTTAATGAACCATTGAAAAGTCAACAAAATCTCAAAAAATAACCTTTCTTAATACTTTTGTCAACTTCCCCTATGCAAGATACTATGGGACGGAGGGAGTACATATTATCACTGAAATTTTTAACTAAAAGTGACGGTCTTTTACCAACTCTGAAATCTTTTCCAATTGCAATGCAAGAAAGAGTAGTTATCTTGTACACTAATTGTACGGAATTTAAATTCGTACGGTTTGGATTATAGGAAAAAATTTCATGAACAAAGTTTAGTATATATGCTGAAGGTATTACTTAATTCTTAAGAGATGTATTAGTGTTTATGTGGAAAGTGATTACTTGTTTTGAACAAATGTATTATGCTGAAAGGAATTCCTCCTTTAATGCAGATTATACGAATCTAAGATTTATGCATCTGATGTACATGAGAATTAATGTATAATGAAATACTTTTCGTCAATAGTACTTCGAGTCATGTTTACTATAATCCAATCCATCTAAAACATTGTACAAGCTAGATCGATTCATCAAGTCGGACTAATTTTATCACCTCGTACACTCGTGCAGGTGTAGTGAAACTTTGTCGAACTAGTAATAGAAGAACAAGGCAAGGCAGCACCCAAAATTTGCGGCTTTCTTTGTAATTTTAGGGAACACAGACACCTTAAGCTTATCCTCTCTCTCCCTTTATGTTGGATGCAAATAATTATTCAACAATAAAGTTTAAAATGCAAAATTACAACAAACATATAGTCGAGCACGACCCGATAACAAGATATGAACTCATATGATATTTTGGGTATATGTTGAGGTCTATACAATTTAGGTTATTATCTAGTCAATGCAAGAAGACACATACTAGAACACCCGATAGCACCTGATAATGATCCGATAATTTTATAATGATTCGATAGCAACTGATAATGACCTGATAATGACTCGATAATGTCATTAGAGCGCCTTTAAATTTGTGTAGTATTTTTCTAAAAAAATAAACTATTTTAGTAATACATATATGTGGGTGTGTGTTCATGCTCGCTCAAGTGTTAGCACTTTATCGGGCTGGTTGGATTATCAGGTCATGGCTGTGTCAGATTAGGGTTGCTATTCAAGCCCAGGATGTTGGGTCTCATCTGACCTTATAATCGTCCATTTCGCATAATTTGTCATTTTTATACAAACGATAACAAAGTGGTCTTTTAATTTGAAACAATCTAAAATTGTCTCAAATAATAACAAATGAATTATCTTAATACATTATAATTGAGACGAGATATGATCAATAATAAATGAAACTATCGTTGAATAACAAAGTAACTTATTTAGAAAACTAATACTTATTCGTCGTCCGATTTAATGATCGATCCGGATTTAAAAATATAATTTACAACAAATATAAATTCGAGTACACTCTAATAACAAGATATAAACCTATATGATATTATAAATTTGTGTCGAGTTTATAGGGTTCAGGTTATTATCGAGTCAAATTGTTGATCAGAAATATATCGGGGCACCTGATAGCATCCAACAATGACCCTATAATTCTATAATGACTCGATAGTATCCAATAATGACTCGATAACGTCATCGTAGCACCTTTAAAGGTATGTTGTAATTTGTAAAAGATAAACTATTTATAGTATACTAGTAATAAGTTTTGTGAGACTTAACGAGTCGGTTCGATTATCAGGTTGTGACTGTGTCAGGTACATGCTGCTATTTTTAATTCCAATAAACTTATTAGGCGGATTTAGATTAGCCCTTAGCATGCTGGGTCTATCTAACCCAAAAATGTGCCAATTTCGCATAATTTGACACCTGTATATATACAACAAAATAGTCCATTAGTTTAAAATATTTTAAAATCGCCTCAAATAATGAAAATGATTAATAGTAAATGAATAACAAACGTGTGGCAAATAATTTGTTTAGGAAAACGAAAGTCGTCTCTTTATTTTTGCAGTAACTGATTGTCTCTAAAATTCGTTAAAAAGACGAAAAGTGTAATTTAAAGTGTTGTTTGATAACTTGACAATTGCTTACTCAGAAATTTATTTCATATCTTTGTCTGAATTGCTTTAGATACGTGGCTGCTGCATAATTATAACTTTCTCCAAATTATGGATAATAAAATTATCATGCTCAATTACGTGAAAATTTCTAACATCTAAATATCTCTATAAAGTAGTTTAAAGCAAATTAATTTCTCTATCGAAAACAGATACTACCTCCTATCATATTTAGATTTATGGCCGAAAACGTATATTAAGAAAAATTGCTTTTTGATTTTTGGATTTACACGTAAGACCGAAAACGTATATTAAGAAAAAAATGATTTTTGGTTTTTGGTTCACTATTTTAAAGATGAAAATTAGATGAAAATTAAATGTGAAGATTTTGAGAAAACTTTCATTTTTAGTGTTCAGATCTGAGTGGGACGAAGGGAGTACTATAGTCTAATCCCACTGTAAAATAATTTTGTAAAAAAAGAAAAATCTGGCCATTAAGCAAGGCCATAAATAAATAAATATATAATATATATATATATATGTGTATATAGATATGGGACTTGCTTTTTGGGCAGAATAAGGGCAGAATATATTTTTGGTGTTATTTTGTTTTCTTTTCCGATTATTTTTTAATTAAAATTATAAATATATTGATAATTACTGCAAGACGAAATTTTAATGTTAACTATCATTTTGAAGCAATCTAAAAAAGTGAACGTTTTTTTCACCCTCAATCGAGCATCAGTATTAAAATTTTGATTACCGCATTCATAAATAATTTATTATTAATATATTTATAAAAAAATCGAATTTAAAAAAAAAAAAATCTGCGCGGACAAATTCTGCCCGGACATCATTTTCCTTTGGACATTATTGTCGTTTTTCTGTAATCATGTTACATATTTCTAATCGAGTACGATCCGTAAATTAATGTTATTTTTCTTTAGGAGCATCGATATGACATTTGATAGATGAAAAGATCTCTTCAATGAAAACGAATTATGCTATAACCCTACCCTATACCCAACTTTATAAAAACTTAACCCAGTCATTTTGACTCTACAAAAGGTTGTTAAAATATGTTGGTGTAGATCTCTTATCTCTTCGAGATATTCCGTGTTCGGGATGAAAATTTTATCCATGTGTAGAGTTTTGAGGAGTAAACGGATAAAAGGTTGGGTAATACTCGAACCCAATAGTTTAAAGATTGGAGTTGGTAGGGTACTTGTATAGGATATTGTCTCTTTACTCTACCCGCCTACTTGATTACACAAATATATATTAATATGTGATAATACTCCCTCCATTCCACTTAATTTTGTGGGGCTGATCTGACACGAATGTTAAGAAAATGTTAATTTTGCTTTTAAGTTGATTTTATCAAAGGTGTAAATTGACAGTGGAGATTTTGAGGGCGGAGATTGTAAGAAATTTCATTTTTAAGGGTGTGCAAAGTTAAATGGAACGGACGAAAAAGACAAGTGTGTAAATTTAAGTGGGATGGATGTAGTATTATATAATTAGCAATTATTTAGTATATTATGTCTATAATATATTATTCAACATATAAAATTGTATAAAATATAACATTCACATATTATATGCATTATATATCATATATGATTTATTGTATCATATTATATATGATGATATATTTACATATTATATATTATTTTCTACTTTTTGTATATTAATGGGTCACCCGATTATCCTTAGGGGTGACTCTATTGCTTGGCAGGTATTACCCTAATCTAATACCCAGAATCAAATAGGATAGAGTATGAGAAATCATGCCCCTGCCCTATGGGTGGTCTCAAATTAAAGCAATGTTTGTTTTTCCTTACGTCTACAGTTTCGTACTTAAAACATTTTAATTAATTACTCGAATTTGATCATATTCTAATTGAAATTTGAAATTCTTGCCAGATAATTGAACATATTGTTAGGTTTAAGGGATCCTTTGTCTCTACATTGTTATGATATTTTCGCTTTGGGCTGGGGTCGCATGAGTTTATTTTCGAGCTTCCTTCAAAAGACTCCAAATTAACCAATAGATATTCATATATATCTTCCTTATATGTCCACAACCATTCCCTTTAAATTAGACGTGGGATTTGTTTGAATATCCCAACACTGATCCACTTCAAATAAAGATCACCAAGTCTCCGATCGAACGACAATCACCATTAAATTGACACTCGCCATCATCAAGCCTCCCCCCTTCCTGACGACATCCTCCATCGAGTTGAAATTTACTGCAGATCGGAACTCCGCTCTCCGCTCTCCATTCTATTTAGGTCATCTTTGTCTTACCCAAAGAGCTCTAGGACATCTCCGTGGTCCATTGAACTTTGTTGTCACTTTTTTTAGGGCTTATATCTAGGGTTAGTGCACTTGAAATCTAACTTGATCATTCAAGGTATTTTCGTCTGGTCCATAGCACTCTCGGTCATTTGTTCTTCGTCATCTTGGCTCACCTGCCTTAATTTGGTATTCTGTGATCTCCACCACAATGACTTGTTTCAGGATCATGATTCTGATACCACTTGTTTACCTTGTTAGAAGTTTCATCTCTGCATTGGTATTATATCGTTTGCTTTGGGTCGAGCCACCACGAATTTATTTTTGGGCTTTCTCCCAGAAGACCTCATAACCAATTGAGATCCATATCCTTCCTTATATGCCCATAATCATTCTCTTGTATATTCGATGTGGATTTTATGTGATATTTCCATCATATACACCTCACAAGAAAGCGTTATATTAGCTTTTTGGTGTTGTAACTGGCTTGTTATCTTGACATCAAAGACATAGCAAAATTAATCTCATGACCATAATTTCATCCAAAAAATGCATATCCCTAATTTGACGTAGCCATATACAATGCTCATGAAAGTATTCGACGAGAATTTCGAATCTCAACTAAAAATGAAAATCGAGTAACTAAATAATAAATGACCAATTTTATAACCATCCATAAATTACAGAATCAAATTCTGAGATTTCCCATTAGGTGTAGTATTGTAAGTGATCCTACATATTGCAGTTTGCAGAGAGTAGAAAATTGACAGAATTTGAATTCAGTGCAGTTACTGCACCAGATACAGTCGATCTCTCTACATACACACGTTGTATCCTCTCTCTCTCACACACTGTATCATTTCTTTTACTCACACACTATATTCAGTACAGTTACATCACCAGATCCAAAACGAAAATAGATATGAATGAGCATGGAAAGCAATAAGGCCCTAGTGTTGGATTTCTTGCCCTATTAGATTGAGAAAAAAGCATATATTCTCCTATTCCAAGGCTTTGTCTTCTTCTCAAACACCTTTAACTCCTCCAAACTTTAGACCTCCTTTTAAGGGTTTTGCCAAATTTATGCAACTTTATTTAAGTTGCAACAAATATTATATTAAACATATATATAATTCCCATATCAAATTTTAATATTTGTTGAGTACCCAAAAGATGTCTTAAAAAATTTAAAAAGTTTTCTTAGTGGGTTTTGCTTCCCTTCCATTCAAGTGACGTCCAATTCACCTGAATTTTATTTTTTTTAAAAGTCCCTTTTTACCTAAATGAAAATGAAATATTTTTGCTTTTACCTAAATGAAAATGATATATTTTTGTTTTACCAAGTCAACACGCAATGATGAGTAAAATGAGAGGCTTAAATGAACTATAAATGACTTGCAAAGTCTTTAATTTGTCATTTGAAAAAAGTACTATGTTTAGGTTTGATTATTTAATAAAGATGAAGCTGTATTTATGATGACAACTACAATTCTACACCTCATAATTTCATGCATATTTCTTTTTGCTACCTGTATTTTTATACCTACTTACCGTTAATTATAATGATATTCCTCCTATTTTATTTCACCGCGGACATATATTAATATATACACTAGTTACTATAACAAAAGAGATCTTTTGTGTAACATTTTTCGAGATCACAATTGTGGTCACCAAGGTTGTAAAAGTCGTTAGGCACTAGTTAGGCGGTGGACTGGGGTCTAGCGACTAATCGAGGTCTGGGCGGGACGAATTGGGACATAGACGTAGTTAGGCGGGAAGGAATCGGGAAATAAATGTTGGCGGCGAATGGGAGCCTAGCGTCTAGGCTGAGATTAATCGGAGTTAGTCGGGAATTTTTACAATAAAGGTGGTCACTAATAATAAGTTATTTGTGACCACATGTTATCACAAATGTCTGTATAAATTATTTGAAACCACTTTAAGACTATTTTTAGAGACAACTAGTTGTTGCAAAAAATATTTTAGACACATTTGAGACTACTTTTGTGGTCACGAATATATATTAGTTGCGTCCGAATTATTGAGACAACAATAAAGTTGTGACAAACACTCATAAGTTGTGACAAATATTCATTATTTGAGACCACTTCTCATAAGTTGTGGCAAATACTCATTATTTGGCACCACTTTTTGTGGTTCCAAAAAATCATTTTTGTTGTAGTGAGTTGATGTGACATAATCTTATAAAAAGAAGTTAAATTTATGGTTTAATTACTAAAAAAATTACGACATGACCTTTAAAACTTAGCAACACTAATCATCAATTTTGATG
The DNA here is from genome assembly GCA_958295605.1 of Ajuga chamaepitys. Lineage (NCBI taxonomy): Eukaryota > Viridiplantae > Streptophyta > Magnoliopsida > Lamiales > Lamiaceae > Ajuga > Ajuga chamaepitys. Next base: position 3,050,603 of record OY282503.1, read on the forward strand.
TTTCTTCAATTGCAACATCGACTATATTTTTCAACATCTGATTATGTTGTCACCACTATCGTTAGATGCACCTTGACGCGACCATTATTTACTCTCCATCAATATTCGTCACTTCTACTGCCGTTAATTGAGAGTGGAAGACGTGGCATAATAATTTCAATCACCGATTCACTGCAATTATAGCAATGGATGACAAAATAAGTTACAGATGTACAACGATCCCGTCACGACTTATCTAATGATAATGGTAGTAACACAATTAGATGTCAAAAAAATTGACCGATATTGTAATTGAAAAAACATCAAAGTTGGTAATTAGTATTGCTAAGTTTTAAAGGTCATGTTGCAACTAAAAATTGGACCAAATATCGTGATTTTTTTATAATTAACTCTAAATTTAATTAGGGATGAAGTATCCAGATATTAGGAGTAAACACATTAACATATGTTCGTGATGGGTAAGGAAACATATATGCACGATGATGTTCAAGAAATTCTGCACTAGATAAAATCAAATTTGAAGTCAAAACATAGGATGGGGATGCTCTTCATTTTAATTTGGTCAATTTCTTATTAAGTTAGAAAGAGAAAAATACAGACAATAAAATATATAAATAATTAAGTATGAAAAAATAAATATTTTTATTATCATGTATTTCTTTCTCTAATTTAATAAGAAATCGACCAAAATAAAATGAAGAGGATGGACATCATCATTATCATCATATATTGGAGTATCAAACTTTGCTTTCTTTCCAACTAGCTGGTTTTTCCTTTCAAGTAATAATCATGAGAAATCGGAAATGGCCATCTTGTATTCAATGTATATGTAAGAACTTGGTGGTTTACGATACCTACGTTAATATGATATTGTTCGCTTCATATAAAACTTTGCGGATTTTATCTTAAAAGCTCTCATATGAATTGAAAAGTGCGGTGTTGTACGCACAAAAATGCCCTCCACAACCTACGTTGTACGTACAAGGTCTCTTCCACTAAACCACACCACGTACGTTGCAACTACAATTTATGTATCGTTGAAACTAAGTAGGTTTGTTCTTTGAACACCACGGATTTGAGCCACATGATTAAAGGTCAACTATACTCTAATACCACGAAACCTAGTCGGCTTGTTCTTTGGGTACTAGGGATTCGAACCACATGACTAAGAGTCAACCATGCTATGAAATCACTTGCAAGGACCTGATAGACTTCAATTTCCACAATTGATACAATATCGTTTGTTTTGAGTCAAACCCCATTCCAATTTACTTTTAATTTATCCCAGAAGACCACATATTAATGGGGGAGCAAATCAGTTTAATATGTTCGTGATATTTTTTGTATTTAAACGATGAGACTTTGGTTGACACTAAAAACTTTAACACAATATATAAGTGTGGAAAAATGTCACCTACTCTATAGTTCACCATAAATCATCGCCTCGTAACTCATAAGCCAACGATGGGCAGATGTAAACTCTAAACTAGTATAATAAATTTCAACTCTCTTCACTACAAGAAAAATAGGGTTTAGCAACACATTTTCAGACGACAACTGTCATTCTTAAAAAGAAGTTTATGTTACGTCGTCATAAATACTTCATAGATTATATAAAGACATTTTAGACTATTTTTAGAGACGAATTGTTAAGTATTTTTTAAGATGGTTTTTCTCTTCTCAAATTAATTACTTTCGACATGATTTTCACCACCACAGATCTTTTCACTATTAGTAATCACATATCGTCTCAAATAAAAAATTAAAAACTATTTGCTTCTATTTGAGACTGTGTTTTATCATCTCAAACTTAACAAATAAAAAAAAAAAAAAAAAAAAAAAAAAACTTTTTTTTTTTTTAATAAAGTTACTCAATGATTTAGATCTCTACAATAAGTTTCTGTAAATTAATCCATCAAACAAAAAGAGAAGGCTGTAAAGTGGTAAGAGACGTGGGGTTTGGAGTTTGAAGTTGACTCATTATATTTTGCCAATAAAAATAGCAAAATGGTCCCTAATTCCTTTATCATCATATCAAATTGTAGGGTTTCTTTCTATCTTTTCATTTTCTCTTTTTCTGTCTCTAATTTGAATTTTTCTTCGTAATGTAACGTCTTTGAAGTAGTGATAGATTTGACACGAAATGTACGATCTCTATAATGCTTGTCTTTAAAATATATATAGAGACCGATTTATTCCATTTCTAAATTTAGTGACGAAATTTTCGTCTCTATTATGAAATTAGAGACCAATTTACCTACAAAATATGTTGTCTCTAATATACGGTTGTTATTCCTTCAGTAATCGTATACTATTGATTTTTTGCCACTTTTAGTCACCATTAAATTTCTATTTCATTTTTATTTATCAACTGATATTATTCGTTACTAATTTCCTTCTATAATTTGATTTTTTTTCTTGTAATGCTAAACGAATCAAACTATTTTTTTCTAGATAATAAAAATATTATTACATTATTGGATTTAGTCATCACTAACTGATAATAAAAAACAATCGAAACAACATAAAGATATATTAAACAAAAACTACTGAGCCTAAACCGAGTAAACCATACAATTCACCATTGTGCAAGCTAAATCCGTACCAAAAAAATTAATCTCGAATTTGTCACTAATTTTCTGGTGAAAGCCCCAAGAAATAAGTAAATCAGTATTGAAAAACTCACTGATGACTAGAGCTAGCACAATCTGACCTAGCCACACAACATTTTAGATGGGTTGAGCCATAAGAAGGTAGATCTGAAGTACCATTGAACCCAACAAGTCCAACGGTCCCTAGGACAATCCGAAACTCTTTGTATATTTAAGGAAATAGGTTGGACCGACCTCAACAATTTTTGGCCCAATGAACTTAACGGAGGCCCAAATCGCTACCTCTACTAATAACTGAATCTTCAAACTGAACACTACGAAAGACGAATTTCTCATTATTTCGGGACCGATACTTCCCCTTCCCATATTAGTAAAGTTGATTAACTTTGAAAGAGAATCGCTTTTTGTCTACTTTTAATTTTTAGTATTATTTTATTATATCTAGTGTAATTAAGTATGATATAAATCCCTTTTGTTAAACTGTTTTCCAGGCTAAAGCTGTACACTTTTTAGCTATAAGCAATGACAGTATTGGAAATAATGATTGGGTCTTTTTAGATGAGCCCTAATTTAATTAAATATTCGTGGCTCTATAATTCGACTATGATTAATTACTTCTATTCTGCTATATTAATTATTAAAACCAATGCAAATCTTCAATCATCCCATGCTCCACTTTCTGTGGTAAATATTTATTTTTATTGTTATATACTACCTTCGTTTTTTAGATGCTCTTTTAACTTTTATGTTTTATTTATAATTAGATGTTCGTTTAGTTTTACGTCCGTAATTTTTTCAATATTACCCTCTTAACTATTCTTAAAAGATCTCCTATTATACAACCTACCATATAATTAGATAACAATAGTAAGAAAATGTGGAAAAAATTAAGGGATTTAAGGAGAGAGAGAAATTTAAAGACGGGCTTATTTGTCTATTCTCCCTATCCCTAATTTTCTTATCCAAGTCTAAAAGAACATCTAAAAAAACGGAGGTAGTAAATTTGATTCTAATAGTGGAATTGGGAAAATTCTGTTTTTGTCCTGCAACTTAGGATGGTCCAGAAAAAGTTCGATATGTTCTGAAGTATCAATTTTAATTTTGTATGTTAGTTTCGAGTTCAATTTTAGTCATGTATGTTAGAACGAATCCAATTGATGATAAATTTTGCCGGAAATTATAAAATTTGCCGTAATTTGTCACTTGCAGTTCACGTGATCACAAATTCTGGGCTACATGGCTGCAATGCACCCCCAAAAAAACCGACGCACTCTTTTACGCGCACTCCATATCCGAAGTCCAAGCCCTCACCTCACCTCTCGACAAATTGCAAGCCACATTCGATAGAAAAGTCTACATTGTTGTTTTGGGTGACAATTGATCAGAAAGCTCCAAAATTTGTGAACATGTGCACTGCACATGACAAATTTCTGTCAATTTTACAATTTCTGACAAAATTTGTCCTCAAACTGGACTTGGTCCTAACATGTAGGTTAAAATTAAACAAAAACCACATCTTTAGTTCGGTGAGAAGGATGACATACAGAACACAAATTAATAATTTAAAACATACAAAAGAAAATTTAGACCGACTCTAAATTGCAGGACCAAAACAAATTCTTCCCACTGAATTTAACTATACAGATAATTACATTGATAAAATAAAGTAGAAGACCCAACAAAACATATGGATAATGGGAATTTGAAATCATTATACTTCACTAAGAGCATTTGGAAGTGACTTTGCACACGTGCCTTATTTTGTAATATACTCAGAATTTATAAAGATTTCTTTTTCTTCTTTTTCCTTTTCTGAATTTTTTTGGTTCAAAAACAAAATAACTTTTCGTTTTCTTATCCCCCTTTTTATGTATGGTGCCAATTTGAATATTTTAATATTCTTTAGTTTGATAATTTTAAAATAAGTTAGTGTATTTACAAATACATACTACTTTCGTCTTTTGTAAGATATTTTCTTAAGTTTGAATAAAAAAATTAAGAAATTTGGAAAATGGACAAATCAGTTCTCAATTAGATTATGTAGATATGGTAGGTTGGATAATTAGAGTTTTTTATGAATAATTATAGGGGTACTATTGGAAAAAATGTAGAAAAAAAGTTAAAAGAAAACCTATTTATAAACAAAACACAAAAGCTAAAAAGACATCTAAAAAATACGGAGGTAGTATATTTCTAAGTTGATTGGTTAGGATAGATTTGTGTATTGAATGTGAGTTGGATTATTTTGTATTGGTTAGCTTACAAATAAATATTAAATAATATTTTTTTACTCTCTTCGTTCCATATTAATTGACGTTTTAGGATGTTCTTTTATGTTCCAATTAATTGACGTTTTACATATTTTTTACCAATTCTATCAATTTTTTCCGTCGACTCAATCTAAAATATCTCTACTTTTCAATCTATCAGAGATATTTTGATTTGATTAAATCTTTAGCTGAGAGTATATCTGTCAAAATATTCAATCCTTAATTCTTCTGTTTCATCTTAAAACGTCAATTAATATGAAACGGAGGGAGTATAAAATACTCATTTAATTTATTTTCCAAAATAAAGTTTAGAGAAACAATGATTGAAGGAAATTTAAAACCCTAAATTCATTTGAGGTAGAGGGATCATCCCTACCCAACAATAACTGATCTCCATGCTATGCAAACTTTTGTGACATTGTTACATCTGTTAAATATGTGTAATAATATAACACACACATATATTATATATATTGAAAGAAAATGGGGTCTTTTTCGACAGAGGGCTCGGTGTAGCGACACCGCCTTGGTGATGCAGGTAAAGCGTGGAAGAAACGATAATACGCAGGTTGATTCTAAGAATATCTGAGAAGAGACATAAATTGAAAAAGAACCCTTTATTTTTTTTCTTTCTATTTCAATATATCAAATCAACCATCTAATACAATGTAGAAGATCCTTATTTATACTAGTAAACTTATTTGCACTTAAGAACATAATCTATGTAGAAAATTATATAAAAAAAAAAAAATCTTAATATAAAGAAACAAATAAAAAATTTATCCTACTAAATAAAATAAAATCAAAACATATATTTATCTCATCATTCTCCTCTTCCTGAAACGATTCACCCTTGAATCATGGTCGATCTTGTTGGAAAAGGTTCATAGGCGGGCATGAACATTGTTGTATTCGTGAAACCAATTATTAATGATAACATCCATAAATTAAGCTCAAGTGAGGAAGAACATCAACGACGGGCACAACATCCACAACCACGCAACTGGTTGAAGAAATTTTTGCCTTGAAGATAAACATATCCAAAAATTGATTATCGTACTATTCATTGATCTTCTCATCATAAAAACTGGTAGTTAATCATAACCATCATGGATGAACTCCACACAAAATATCAACAATTTCCTTGTGAGAAATTGTATCATCAATATCCTCGTCCGATACAATCTCCTCATAAAAAATTGGTGGGTCATCATAGCCACCATCACCAATCTCATCCGAGAAGGATTCACATAATGAGGAAAGTAGACTGCCAATTAAAGTCGTATTAACATCCAATTCCTCATCGAAAATTGGTACTGCTATAACCCTCATTGAATTCGGAACGAGTTGCCAACATATCAGTTTGTTGGCCGGTGTGCATAATATCGTCTTCGTGCAACTCCTCATGAAAAACTATGTAAAAACTAGTTGATACCTACTAATGCAGGCAGAAGGGTTGAAAGAAACAATAATACATGTATAAATCTGTTGATTCTAATAAAACCCGAAAAGAGACATAAATTGGGAAAGAACCCCAACCCCCACCCCTCCCTTTTTTTTTTTTTTTTTTTTTTCTATTTCAATATATCAAATCAATCATCTAATACAATGTAGAAGATCTTTATGTATACTAGTAAAATTACTTGCACAAACAAATCATAATCTAAATAGAAAATAAATCAAAAGATATCCTAATATAAGAAAACAAATAAAAACTTATGCTACTAGATAAAATAAATAAAAACATATATTTATCTACATTATTTGACCATCCAAAGGCCGCCTATTCATACACTCCACCATCACGGAGAGAAAGTAATTCGTTATGGAGTCCATATATAAATATTTATATTCATACAAAATGTGTCACTTCTCTTTGAAATGCCTGGTAGATTAGAGGATACATCCACATTACTTCCATACATTAGGGATGGATTGAGGGGTGGCGGTCGCCTCTCTTGGACTTCTATATTTATTTCACTATCTAATGATTTATATTGATACTCTTAGTACATAAAAAGCTCCCCTCTCTCCTAAATGTAAAACTTTGTTTCAATATTGTATAACATAGTTCCTCCCATAAAAGAAATTCCTAGATTCGTCTCCGCATAACATCCCCACCCGTCCTATATTTATGAAGAGATTGGTTTGTGCACATCCTTCTATATCTTCAACATATCATCAATTATTTAAACCTAAGCTAAATGAACTTTGAACGAATCTTAAAAAATTCTTGAAAGTACAAAAACAACTTAATTCTTACAATTCTCTAGCAAAGTTCTGCACAGAATCAGCCTTTTATGCAATCAATCTGGAAGATAGTCACTGAGATCAACAGGAAAAAGTTACAAGAATATAAAAAAATTAAAACAATGGAAAAATAGTACTCCCTCCGTTCCGATTTAACTTGCCTAGTTGATCAAGCACAGAGATTAAGAAAAAACAGATTTTATGAAATCTTTGACTTTTTCAAAGGTAGATATTGAGGCTGGAGATTTTGAGGGTAGAGATTTTGTGAGAAATTTGTCATTTATAGGCTGACAAGTTAAGCTGGAACAGACCGAAATGACAAATAGACAAATTAAACTGAGACGGAGGGAGTAATTTGTGGTTGAGCTCTAATAAAATAAAATACAATAAAAATAATAAAATAGTAAAAATATAAGGTGTAGAATGTGTGAGCATGCCTGTCTGGTCCCACAGAGTTTTAAAATAATAAAGGCAAAAAAGTAAAGGCCCATACTCTGAATTCACATTCCCCCACTTTTGGTCTTATTTTAAATTTTGTGGGTCTTCCTAAATTAATTTAAATTATACTACCTCCGTCCCAAATAAACTTGCATAGAGACATCGACACATATATTAAAAAAAATTATTTTTCGGAGATTTTGATAAATATTCAAAGGTGAATTGAGGGTGGATATTGAAGGTGGAGATTTTGAGGATGAAGATTGTGTTATAACTTATCTTTTTAATAGATGTGTAAGATCGATTGAGACAGTCGAAAAGAAAAAGTATGCAAGATTAGCTGGGACGAAGGTAGTATAATTGCTTTATGCTTCTAATCTTTTCAGAAATAATTTATTATTTGGTTAGGAACAAACAGACAAAATTATGTAAATCTATGAAACATTAGTTTTTTTTATTTTTTTTATTATTTTATAATTAGTTGATCATATGATACACTTTTCCATAAAAAATACCTAGAGATACAGGTGTATATCACATTGTACAGGAAATGGCTGCGACGACTGTGCGGTGCCTTTCTTGCTTGCCACTATGTAATCATAATATATATAGTATATTAGGTGGACGGATCTTAGATCCGTGTAATTCAATCGAAATTATATTGTGTTTTATAAAAATATATCATTGTTTATATCATAAGGTATTATTTAATTTGAAAAAATGTAACACCTTCTAGCTAGAAATGATAACTCAGGCGACCCGATCCTGCCCGACCCCTCCCGAACCCATCGGACTAGCATTATATGTTAGGCCAAGTCGGTCATGTTGGCCCAATAGTACTTCGGTCATAAATTCTATAATTCAATCTATTTAAAATATCGAGTAGGTTGTGCTGGTCGATCCATTCGGCCGGACTGATTTTGCCAACTTGAATTTCAGAGTAAAATATTTCTTGTTCTAATATTTTTTAGCATAAACACTAAGGTTGTATTTGGATAAAAGGATTTGAGCATGAATTTACAATCATAATCTCAAATTCATTGTTGTTTGAATTATCATGGATATGGAAATCCATGATTTCATTTTAAGTTATTTTTTAAGGATTGAAGTAGATTTCAAATTCCCCCTATCTTGAGTCGATTTGAAATGCATTCCATCAATCCATTTTTCAGAAAAGTTGCACATAGACCTGTGAACCTGTCCGCGATCTAAATTGCACGGACGATGCAAATCTAAAACCCGTACAACTAGCTTATCGGCTTATAAATCTTGGTGTTATTTTTCACGAAATGAAATTTGTGAAGGATCTGTAATATTTTAGAATTGGATTATTTATTAAATTATATAATTTTGTAATATTATTATTGAGATATCTAAAGAGACAAAGAATAAATAAATTGAAAGAACAAATTTATGAAGCCTAGAAGTTTATCTTGATTCTCATTAAGCATAAATCTTATCTCTTCCAATAGTTCTTAGCTTATGTAACCGACATTTATACAGCACATAAAAAGAATTATCTGATAAAAAAAAAAGTTACACACATATATATATATAAATATATATATATATATTGATTTTAATTCAATATACTCTCTCATTCCTGACTTATCTTGCACAGAGAATCGGCACAGGTATTAAGAAAAAATATTTTTAGTTATTTGTTGACTTTTAAAGGTGGATTGAGTGTGGAGATTTTGAGATGGAGATTATGTTATAACTTTCCCTTTTCAAGCTGTGCAAGATAAAATGAGACGATCGTTTAAGAAAAGTATGTAAATAATGTGGGACGGAGGAAGTATAAAATATACATATATATTTACTTTACTTGATTTTGAAGCAAGTCACAATCGTTCTACAGAAAATAAGAAGAAAGGATTAGAGGCTCACGCTGCCGACATCACCACATGTATTTTGCCCTACTCACTAACACCACTATTGCCACCGTCCGACTCACGGGTGGAAACTCAGATCATCAGGTTGGATTTGTGTTCGATACGAAATAATTTAAAATATATATATATATATATATATATATATATATATATATATGTATGTATAGATAATAGAACGCATAAATATTACATTGTAACATAAATTATTAGTTTCGGGGAGTTTCGAGTTTATATATCTTAGTAACTACGGGTCGGATTAGATTGATTTTGTCAGTCTGTTAGACCAGGTTAGAAATTGTTACCTCTACGTTTGATCGATTATAATTTAGTTAATTTAACTCTTTATAACTTAGGTAAATAGTTAGAAATAGATATAGGTTATACCTTAATTTACCTTTTTAATAGTTAATTGACAAAAAAATATAGGAAAAAAAATATAAAATAGCATTTGTGTAACTTAAACTCTAATTTTGTCACATTATAACTATGCCATAAGTTTTAGCCATGTTTAACAAAACTACCCTTACATAAAAATATACTCCCCGCATTTTAAATTAATTAATATTTTAAAATGAAAAAAAATAATTAAGAATCTTATAAATTAGCAAAAATATCATCAATTAATTCCATTGTCTCACTTATTAAATACTAAAATCATGTTCCTAGAAAGAAAAAAATCATGTTCCAATAGTTATTATTTCCCTCTTCTTTCACAGATACGGTATTATAGAATTAAATATAATGGTAGATTGTAGAGTAAGAGATATTTTATGATAATAATAGTCATAACATTGTGATAAATCATACGAAATATCTAAAATGAAAATTAATTTAACATATTATTAATAAACTAAAAAGTCGATTAATTTAAAATGGAGGGAGTACATTTAAAATATACTCTCATCCGTTTCAAAATAAATGTCTTTTAGCTTTTAAAAAAAATTAAGCATAGATATAAAAGACAAATATTTTCATACATAATCCATATTATTGGATATATTTTGTGTAGTAAGGAAATACTCAATAAATTAAGTAGGTTTTTTTGATAAAATTGTAAGAATTGTGTTTTTTTTTTTTTTTTTTAAGCGACACTTATTTTGAAATTTTTAATTTTGCCTTAAACGATACTTATTTTAGTTTGCCTACTTTTCTTTTCGGTTAATCCCAACCTAATTTGCAAGCTCATAAATGACAAATTTCTCGCACAATCTTCACCCTCAATCTCCACCTTTGAAAAAGTCAAAGATTTCACAAAATCTGTTTTTCTTAACCTCCGTGTCTGACCAAGATAAGCAAATTAAACTGGGACGAAGGTAGTAATACTTTTACAAATAAACATGATATTTTTATTAAAAAAATAATATTTTCTTTTTCCGTCACACCGTATGATCGTCGTATGACGATTTCATATAAGTTTTTCCATTATTATTATTAAATGAGTTAGTTAGGCTACGTTTGTTTAAGATTGGGCTCAGTAGATTTAGAGGATCGAATCTCAATAAAATATACTACTTCCGTTCCGCTCTAACTTTCCTACTTTCCTTTTCGGTATGTCCCAACTTAACTTTCCAGCCCATAAATGGCAAATTTATCTCACAATCTCCACCCTCAAAATCTTCACCCTCAATCTCCACCTTTAAAAAAGTCAAAGATTCCACAAAATCTGTTTTTTCTTAACCTCCGTGCCCGATCAAAGTAGGAAATTTAAGCCGGAACGGAGGGAGTACTCATAAATTCTCTCAATTAGATTTGGCCCAATACTCCCCAGTCTTAAGCAAACGGCCCTTAGCGAAGGTGAAAGAAGCCAAGAAGTAAATCCAGAAATCTGTGGGAAAATGATGATGTCATAGAAAGGTCAATTTGACATCATTATATTCATCATCTAAATGGGTTGTCTTTATATGGCATGGGCGCTCTATCTTGTCCTTTCGATATATTCAAACCAATCATCATCATTCTCTACATTATTTTTTCATATTTTATATTTTCTAATAAAATATATATCTTTTTGTTTCTAGGGTGTATTTTATTTATGATTTCTACATTCCGATGGGAGACGTGGCAATTTAATTTAAATAAGTTTATTCATTATTATCTAAATTTTTAATACATTTTAATCATTTAATAACAATCACTTGAAAATATTGTATTAATTTTATCACATTTTGTTCCAAAACAAACACTAAATTTAAAATTTATGCAATTAGAATTTTCAGGTCCAGGTTTTCCACGTCCACCAAAATTTATAAACAAACATACTCTTAATGTATCCCATATGTGTAGATATTTTAATATACAATGGAATCAATTCGATTTAAGTGAATTTTAAATTTTTGCTTTAATGAAAAAAATTGACATTCATGTCAACGGGTTAAGTGATATTCTTTTCAGAAAATATAATACTTTTTTGAGAAAAATAATAATACATGTTAGCTTTAGAAACATTCTTTGCATAAATAAATTAGGTGTTCTTACTAAGTTTATATGAATTTCGGATGCCAAAATTTGTATAAGTTCTCTATTTATAACTCACGAATTGTACGACTATTACTTAGTTAAATTACTTCAAAAGTATTACTTTTGAAAATAGTAAGTCGTTTTTTTCTGAAAAAAATATTATTTACTTTCAATAGTAATACTTTCTTCTATTAATTGTGTTATTTTTTTTATAACCGTAATACTCCCTTCGTTTTCAATTTAATTGATCTTTTAGGAAAAAGTAGAATTCAATTCTTTTTTCGAATACACCCCCACTTGATAAAATTTGATGAAATTTAGTTGAAAAATAAGAGATATTTTAGGATTGACATAGGGACAAAATTGAGAGAAATGATAAAAAATAGCTAAAAGATCAATTAAAAAGAAAAGGAGGGAGTATATTTTTAGAAAGTTTAATTAATAATTCTTGTTTTATTGTTTTATTTTATGTGCTCTAACCAAATCTTATACAAGTTTCACCATCAAATTTATGTACAAGTACAATATTTATAACTATTGATATCTCGTAATATACGTTTGAATAGTATCTTTTACCAAAAAAGAATATAATGCATTTTCTCAAAAGAGTAATAGTTTTTCTTGAAAATATTATTTTTCACGAAAAAGTATTAATCGCTGAAGAATGAATTCCAGACGCATATGGACTCCAATTTTTTTTTATTGAGCGTCTTTTTTAGGTCTGCTCGGTTCGGTTCGATAAGGTGGCGAAAAGTATCACTTAATTGTCAAAAATATTACTCCCTCCGTTTTGAATTAATTAGCATTTTGTATTGTTAATGAATTCTCAAACTAACTGTCGTTTTATATTTTTTTCATAATTTCTCCCAATTTATCTCTATCACAATCCTAGAAAATATCTCACTTTTCGACATACATAGTATTTGATTTCATCAAATGTTTATCATCATAAAATCTTCTCAATCTTTCATTCTTAATTATCATACTCCATATTGGAAAAATAATTTTAAAAATTAATATGTGAGAGAAAGAGGATGTTGAATGATATATTTGTCAATTTATTAGATCTTAATTCTTCCACTCGATTCTAAAACATTGATGAGTGTAAATGAAATGAGCACCTCTTTTTAAAGGTATCACTTTATTCATAATTTTGTCAAGAATAGTAATATTTTTGACCAATTATAGGATACTTCTAGATTTAGTCTTATTTTTTGTCTTATTCGATGTACATAAGATATCACTGTTTATATTGAAATGTATCACTTGTCTTTCATCGAATCAAGTAATATCTTCCAATATAAAGACTAATACATTTTCATCATGATACATTTCTTCATAACATAAGTAATATTTTTCCGTATATACACTAAGGCTTTTTATTGTGGATTTAGGTGGGCGTGGAAAATCTATGCGTGAAAATTTTGATTGCATGAATTTTAAATCTAATATTTATTTTAAAACATAATGTGCTAAAATTGATAAGATATTTATCAAATGATCATAACAAGAGTGATTAAAATGTAAAAAAATTTAGATATTTATTAATAAAATTATTCGAATTAAATTGACATGTCCCCATTCGGACTGGGGAATCATAGACAAATATATCATAATACATTTTTATTAAAAAAAAGTCATGATCCAAACTATACGGATCTTATAATGCACTAGAAACCAACTTATCTTTTTGGGACGGAAGAATGTAGCTCAAATGACATCGTTTTAGCCGAATCCACACCATTTTGGAGGCACAACGGCAAATGCAATGGTACACCCCACAACACTGGATACAAACCGTTGGTCCAGTGGTCTGTGTGATGTATCACAGAATATTGGTCTTTCTCTTTTGTATTTATTATGTCATTTGTTTTACATAAATTTCCACACTGTCAGAATTCAGGAATTTTCGCACGCTTGCCCTTTATTACTAAACTGAAGCCCGACTAAATTATCGGCGTTTTTGTTTGCTTAACTTTTGAAAAAGTGATTAAATGTAGCGATTGTAGTAAGAGTATTTAAAATGAAAAGTAAATAATATTTGAAAATAAAAGTGATTTTGATCAAATATAAAAACTGAAGTATTTAATACTTAAACAACTTTTAGCTTATGAATGAATGAAAGAACTTCTATTATTTATCAAAATACCAAGAAATTGAGGAAAACAACTATTTTCGTCTCTAAAATTTGGAGACTGATATTATTCCGTCTCTAAATTAGTGACGGAATTTTCGTCTCTATTATAATTAGAGACTAAATTACCTTTCAAATAGAGACGGATTATGTGCGTCTCTAATATTCAGGTGCTATTTCGTCACTAATCGGATACTAATGATTTTTTGCCACTTTCCGTCAATATTCTATCTCTATTCTATTTTTATTTTGTGACTGGTATTATCCGTTATTAAATTTCGTCTCTAATGCAATTTTTTTGTAGTGTACTTTTAGCTTTTGACCTAAAATTACTTTTATTAAAGTTGAAGTTGTTTTCTTCTCAAACACTTAAAAACAGCTTCTCTCAAATTATAAGCTGAAAAACGCTTGGGAAAAGCAATTGCAAACACCCCCTCAGGAACTAACCCAAAACTTCTAGCTTCACTTCACTAAAAAAAAATAGAGATGAATATTACCAGTCGCTAAATAAAAACGAAAAAAAAATAGAATAGTGATGAAAGGTGGCAAAAATTCATGAGTATTCGATTAGTGATGAAATAGCAACAGAATAGTAGAGAAAAACTATATCTATCTATATTATGTAGGTAATTTGGTCTTTAATTCATAATAGAGACAAAAGTCTCGCTAATTTTAGAAGCGGAATAAATTGATCTCTAAATTTTAAAGACAAACATTATCGACTAAACATTCATCTCAAATAATTTAACTTAGTTTAGAGACGGATATCATATGACTAAAGACGAATTTTTACGGTCACTAGTTCAATTTTTCTTATAGTGGTTATATAGGAGATTTGTTATTCTTTGTAAATTAATCTATCTTCACCACTATTCTCACAACTAGAGGTGGAAAAATATCGAAATATTAGAATACCGCATGTATCGTATAAAAGATTATCGGAAATATAAAAAATTCGAGGTGGATATGATACCATATTAAAAATTCTTGGTACAATAATAGTACGAGAATTCAATTTTTTTATATTTTGATATATTGCGAAATATATAAAAATTGATATTTCGATATATCAAAATTCTAATGATTTACCAAAAAATTCAATATATGCCGATATCGACAGATTATGATTCTTTTTTGATTGATAGAAATATAATAATATTCATTTTAATTTCTATATTTTATCATTAAATATATGAATGTAGTAACATATATAATTATATTGACTTTATATGTTTATCTTCTTCTTTTTAAACTAGTGTAAGTTGGATCCATTTACTAAAATTTTTGGCTCTGTCACTGACTACAATAGTGCACTCGAGATTAAAGCAATATTACAGCAACCTAAAAATTAAACCATGTACAAAATAAACAACAAAAAATAAAAAAATAAATATTTATGACTTCATGTGCTTACATTTTCTCTGTCGACAAGCTAGGATATGTACTTAAGCTCTACTCACAAATAAAGAAATAAATAAATGAGATGTGTACTAAACCTAAATTTACAATTATATCACCTCTTATAATTAGAAGGGATATACCTAATTTAGGTATAGAGTTTAATATGTTCCCACTTTAATTTTTTTAAATAAATAAAAGAAACCTAAAATTACTTCATGTATGCCGCAGTCAAAGAACTCCAAAAACTAATACTCCCTCTCTCCGTCCCGATCTAATTTGCACACCTACTTCGGTGCATATATTTAAAAAAAAAATATTTTTGACTTCTTAATTGACCTTTTCAAATGTGAAGATTGAGGGTGAAAATTGTAAGATTCCTTTCCATTTTAGGGGTGTGCAAAATAGGGTGGAACGACCAAAGAAGAAAAGTGTGCAAATTAAGACGGGATGAAAGGAGTAAAAGAATTTCTTGAGGATATTTATGTAACAACAAATTTTGTGTAAAACAAATTAAACACAAAAAGTTCGTACAAATTAAAAATGTTGAATCAAAACAACTTTGCGAGTACAATCCCTAAATATCCTCTGATTCTCTCTTCAACTTGTATCACTTGGAATTCGGAGTAGAGTTTCAGTTAGATCTTCTCCGGATTTGGATATTTGACTTAATAACGTTAATTCGAGGGCTCAACGCCTTAATTTCGAATTAAATGATATTAATTGGGGAACTCCGTGAAAACCGCCTTGAATGTCGATAGACTCACCAAAAACACCGTTCAAGGCTCATGAAAAACACCGTTGGACTTTGACTTGATTTACGCCGATCAGAGGGGTTCATCACCTTAATCTCGAATTAGAGGGGTTCAACACATTAATCTCGAATCAGACACCGTTTTTGTATGGATTTCTTGAAGAACGACGAAGAACGCTTGAAGCTTGAGGAGTGTCGAAGTTGTCTCTGCTCTGGAATTCTTCACTTGATTCTTGACTTGTGTTGTTGTGATTTTGGTGGAGAATGAGGCCCTGTTTATAGTTGTAAGATGAGAAAATCCTAATGCGCTTGAGTCTGGATGGAGCGATATGATTGGCCCTTCACAATATCATCATCCATAAGATAATTATTAAATTAATTGTATTTAATTTAATAATTACTGCAACAACTTGACACATGGAGCATTCTGATTGGTCCAGTATGACTTGATGTTTATCCTTATCTTCTTGGATAATTACTAAATTAATTTAATTTAATTTAGTAATATCTACATCATCTTGACATGTGGCGGCTTCCCATTGGCCAATAAAATATATAGTAAATCACTAATTAAATTGACTATTTAACTTAGAAATTTTATTTATCCAATTCCTAATATTAAAAATAATTAATATAAAATTAATATTCAATATATATTTTATTACGTGACGCATTTTAATCGGATACGAAATTTGCGTATCAACAATTTATATAGCTGTTTTCTTTTTTCTTTCTGGTGGGGGTTGTTTAATTAATAAATAGATTGGATTATTCCAAACTATGATCAGTAATACGAACACTACGACAAAAAATGTCTGTTGTGGCGTATTATTTAAAATCACAATTATTGTTTCTAATAATAAGTGTGTGTATCGACTTGTCGTTTCAACGTTTTACAAATTATTTGATGTAATTGTCAGTTTTTTTTTAGAGATAACTAGTTATTTAAAAAAATATTTAATTCTCATTCAAGACGACTAATTAGTAACGATATGTTATCTCTAATATTATAATCGTAATAAATACTTGTTATTTGAGATCATTTTTGTTATTTAAAAAAAACTAATATTTCTTGTAGTGGAATGAAATGATTTTATGTGCACCCTATGCTTTGATATACTTTCATTTCATTGGCAATGAAATTCAAGAATGGTAACTTATGCTTCCTCCGTCTTGAAAAGATAATATACTCTATTTTTAGACAAATTAAGAAAACATCTTTTTGTGAAGTTGGAAAAATAAATTTAACCCGTAAATTTCCTTTTATACATTTATTTATGTTGAAATACCTAAAATTAATGATTAATAATTAGTTGCAACAAACATTAGGTAATGATTTTATAGAGAAATTACAACATTTTAATAAGAAAATTAACTATAGTTTGAAACAAATAAAAAATTAAAGAACCACTGTTGTGAGATGGATGGAATATTTAAGAACTTACATGATGTGATCTAATGCAAGAATTATTACTACAACAAAAAAGGCCTTTTATGTAATATTTTACGAGATCACAATTGTGGTCACTAATACTAAAATATTTGTGACCATTTATTGTCACAAATCTCTCACAAGAAGAAAAAAATGTCTTTCAGTGCAGCAAAAAGTTGTCTCAAAGAGCGCATCGAATCCAAAAAAGTTCGTTCACTATGGACTTCTTCTGATTGGAAGTGTGCTGGAACGTTCTCGATATTTAGTAGATAGCAGAACCAAGAATGTATTTATCATAATTTTTTTATAAAAGATAATATATCGTCACTAATTACTCGTCTCAATAATTTGGTTGCAAATAATATATTTGAGACGACTATTTTTGCAGCTAGTTGCCTTTAAAAGTAGTCTAAAATGTCTCAAATAATTTGTGAAAAGTTTTATGACAGAAGCAGTGACTATAATATAACTTATTATAGTAACCACAATCGGCCTAAAAAAATGTATAACAAAAAACTTTTGTTTAGTTACCGCATCAAAATGATATGAACTTTTCCCAAATCGAAAACTGAAATTAGAAAGAATATATAGACATATGTATACATAAAAATAATTTCGTATAGATAGTTTTTTTCTATTCAATACATTTAATATAAATTATGATTAAAAATGCTATAAAAAAATTATAGCAGGTATTTTATTCATTTAATTTTCGATTAATTTTAAACTATTTACTTAGTTTTGTATACACGGATTTTCGAACAACTTTACTTGAAAAGTTTGTTAATCAATTAAAGTTTATGACAACATCGTCAATTTTATTTTTACGAAAATCTTATTCGATTGCTTCAAATAAATGAATTTGGACAACTTGAAAGTAATAGACGTTCACAATATATAATCGCTCCTAACAATAATTAAGTTATCGAGGAAAAAATTAACTCCACATCCCGGCCAGCCCCCGGCGCCTCTAATTAAAATTTCTGGCTCCGCCGCTGCCCTATTCCTTTTATTTGCATAATTTTTCTCTTTTTTTTTTTTTTATCAAAGACAAGAATCTCATTATCTAAACAGTGTTCATAAGTACAAGACTCTTGATCCAATAAGTAAAATTATGCCCCATCCAAACAGGCAAATAGGCAGAAGAAAAGAAAAGAAAAACAAAAAACGCGTCAAGCGATATGCAACCGAAGAATGCCCTGCTCCGTGACTGCATGTACAACAAGCTAGGAATCGAAAAGTCACCACTACGATACTGAACAATTAAATAATAGACGCCATCTAGAACAAAAAGTAAAATAAAAACTAAAGACACTAACCACAAGGACGCTAGGCGACAATACCAAAAGAGCCGGCAAAAATTGCACGTCGATGGGAAAAAATCTCACGCAAGAAAAAATTCTAGCGGAAAGAAGAAAATTAGACCGTTGAAGAAACTAGATAATGCGAAATATGACCAACGACAAAGATCCGTCGACCACTGAAGGTTCGAGAGAAAACTCAATTTTTCTTTCTTATCGAAGGTAACCGCTACGGAGGTTTTTCGGAAGAGGAGTTGAAAACTTAAGATCTTCAACGCATATTTTTTGTATTAGTCGTTGGATTAAGGTTAAGAAAAAGAAGAGAAGTCATTCCATTCCATTAACATCAAAAAGGGAAAACTCACACACACGCATTCGTTGTCAATATTCAAGAATTTAATCATTTGGACACATGAGTCATTGTTTGGGTGGTAGTAGCAAGGGGGAAGGGTTTCGGGGCAGGTTTTGACATTCCCGTTTACGATCCGTGACAAGCTAGTTTGCAACTATTAGTAGTTACATAAAAGAATTTATACAATTTTAACTAAAGTTGCTAAAATATGACAAGCTAATTTTCAACTACTTGTAGTACAAATACATTAGTAACTACAAAGTGATTGTAAAAAATTTTTTTGCATCTTATTATAAGTGGTTACCCTATTGTAACCCAGGACCGATCCAACAGCGAGCAAGACGGTGCCGCTGCATCGGGCCCTGGGCAGACAAGGGCCCCATTTTTTTTTTAAAATAAAAAATAAAACTGACCAAGATGTGATGAATGATGATATTATAACAACAAAAGTGTGCCGAAGTTAGTGTTAAATATCGCTAACTACATTGGTAAGATTCTTTATATAAAGCTTTAGCTAATCAAATTTTTTAATTTACTCGATTCTTAAATTATGCCAAATTTTAATATTTAAGTACATTTAATTAATTTGATTTTTTTCTTCTACTAAAACTACTACCTATAATCTCTTTTTCCTTTCTTCCCCCAACATTTCTTATTTTACTTCTCCTTACAATCGACTCATTACAAACTCTAGTTTCTTACTAAAAACCCTAATCCAGAAACTTCTACGACTCTTTCCAAAATTTTCTTCACTTATTTCGCTTTTTAGAGGTAATTTCTTCACGTATTTCCCAAAAGAATTTCACTTATTTTAAATGGTATTATTTTGAATTTAAATGTGTTACATTTACTTCGATACGTGATTGAAATAATAATATGTTTTCAATTAATAATTTTTTTCCAATGATACAGGGACCAAAAAAATAGAACTTCGCACAGGGGCTGTTATAATATTGGACCGGCCTTGTTGTACCACATGTACATATGTACATTTTGTAGTTACAAAAAATCTTGATTTTAGTAGTCCCATCCTCGTGCGATTGTTATTGTCGCCTTGTCGGGGCAGAAATTCCTGCCAGGTTCGGGGTGAGGTTGGATTATCCGATCGGATACTCACTACAAGAAAAAAGATATTTGCAAATACTCTTTTTGCATCTTACTATAAGTGACTATCCTATAAGGGAAAAAACCATTTTTAGTCCTGTATATTAGGCCTTGTCTAGTAAAAATCTTGTATGTTAGAAAATTTCAATTTTAGTCCTACATGTTTCAAAAGTTGTCCAATTTAAGGACACTTACCATCACAAACGACTAATTTGGCAGCAATTAACCACGTGGGACGACTAATAAATTTGAGAAAGATGAATAAAGAAAGAAAAATAAGATGAAATGCACCTCATGCGGAAATTAGGGTTTAACTTTTTCTTTTCTTTTTTGGGCGAGCTACTAAAGTCATTTAATGATTTGACATGTTATCCGGACAAATACTTGACAATAAAAATTAACACTCGAAAGCCCTAAATTTATTAGTCTAATTTCGGCTAAATTGATCATTGGTGATGATCAGTGTCCTTAAATTTGACAACTTTTGGAACATACAGGACTAAAATTAAAATTTTCTAACATACAAGATTTTTACTAGATAAGGTCTAACATACTGAACTAAAAATGAAAATTTCCCCTATAATAAGCACATGTAGAAAGTAAAAATACTTTTGTGACTAGTCTCTCGTTTTTGGCAAATTCTATGCTACCCAAGTGGGTAATAACTTACTTGAGTGATTCATCATACACTTGGAAAGTGTATGGAGATCAAATAATTGTATCCACTAGATCTCCATACACTTTCCAAGTATATGGTGGATCACCCACTTGGATATTATCTAAATGGGTAAAGTAAAATAAACCCTCGTTTTTATAACTATATTTTGTAGTGACAAAACTTTACATTTTGCCATCCCTACTTTGGGGTACTCTCTAGCTATTCTGGTTCCACTTGATTTGATACATGGCCCAATATAACATATAAAGACTGCCAACATGTGGGTATAAGAGAGAGAAAGAGCGCATGGCTGCTATCATTTCTTTTTAACAGAACTTTTGCTAAAAACCTTGGGATTCAAGGGAGATAGCTTTCTCATCATACCACATATTTATATATATTTGAAACCCTTCATACACACAGATAATGCTAGTACTATTTCTTTATTTCCTGTAAAGATTGCAGAAAGTTTCCACAGGAAAAAAAAAAAAAAAAAAAAAAAAGTTTTTTAAGGGTTCTTATATTCATTGACGGTGTGTTCCTTTGTTTTAAAGGCTGCTTTATGAGTAAAAGCAAAGGGAGGTATATTGCTGTCACCTGAGCTTAGCTTTGTTAGCTAAAGTATTTTTAAAAATTTAATCTTGGGATTTTCAAGTGGTTTAAAAAATTATCACCTCATTATGGAGTCTGCACATAGCCATCATCATCATCTTCAACTCCAGGATCAGCATGTTGTTTCGACTGTTTCTTCTTTAGCTGTCCCTTCTTCTACCTATGGTGTTTTCTCTCCTCCTTCTTTCTTGTAAGTCTTTCTCTCTAACTTAAATACTTGTTTTGGATACATATGCTATGTTTTTGTTTCGTTGGGACGATACAGAGAAGATTAGCATGGTCTCTGCGCATAGGGACGGCGCTATAAATTTTCTGGTGAATTGCTGTGTGTGTATATATTATACACTGTTTATATATCTACGCAGTGTAATTACAGTTAAAGAATGGATTCCGCCACCGTCAAATTCCAAAAATCTTGATAAATATCTCACAACTTATTTTGTCTCCTACATTCTGGCTCCATTCTTGAACATGCATAAATCCAGGGATGGAGCTAGCAGGGCTAGGAGCAGTGGTTTCACCTTCAAATTTTCCGGTGAAACTACTGTACATATACATATATAGTGTAATTGTAGTTCATCCTCAAATTTTAAAACCTTGATGAGTATTTCAAAGAAATTATTTCACCCCTCATTATGAAATTCTGCCTCCATCTGGACACGCATAAATCAGCAAATGGTCCAAACTTCAGATTTGATAATCTGATAAGGGTTTTGCTGGTTTTTTTTAGCCTTTTAGGGTTTGAAATTCTGCTATATATGATTTGATTGTTTTTCTTACTATTTAACTACAAACTTATATTTAACTAACTAATTTTACAGGAATACAAATGGATTCAATTCATATGAAACCATAAGGCAGCAAGAATACAGTCTACTTCCTTCACACTACACTTCCATGGCTCCAGATTTGGGCTTCAACTGGGCCACTGAAGCCGATGAAGATTCTAGAATCAAGGAGCAGCTCGCCGATCTCTACTACCGGAAGTACACGGAGATATCCGGCGCAGACGACCAGACGAAGCTCCTCCTCAACTCCAACAATAACGGAAGGGGTTTCTGCCAGATTTTCCCCAGCGTAAACGTTTCTGGTATGAACCAGTCAGGTGCATGTGCTCTGGACATGAATTTAGATGCTGTGGATCTACTCGCACAGAACCAAACAGGGATCCTCAGAGATGGGTTTTCGTTCGGGTTTGATCATATGCAACAATCACTACAAGTTCCATTTTATGGCTCTAATAAGGTTGGTTTTTTTTTTTTTTTAAATAACCTTCTTCTTCAATACTTCTCTATCATTTTCAGTTCTACGAAATGAAATATTGGAAGAATTTATTTTTTATTAATTGCATGTGTTTTAGTTAATTACCATAAATCAATGTCTATTAATCATACTGACTTAAAGGTTCCGTTTGCTTAAGATTGGGGAGTGCTGGGCTAAACCTAACTGAGAAAATTAATAAATGTGTTTTATTGGGATTCGATCCTCTAAATTTACTGAGCTCAATCTTAAGCAAATGCCACCTAAAAGATCATCTGTCATTCAATGGATAGAATCATTACGTTAGAAATATCAGAAACAGTAGTTCTAAAAAAAAAACAGTAGAAAACATGGGAATTTAAGAGCCACAAATAAATTAAAGAGTTAATTACTACAATCCCACCAAACGTTTTTTAACATAAATCATCATTTTTTATACCGACATATACAAACTATATAGGTGTTTTAAATTTGCAGTCATTTTTAACAAATTCTACACGTTACAAAATTTTAAGAGTTTTTTCCCATAAAATTAAGTTGTTTTTCTTTTCGGTAAGGAATTTTGCATCTAGATTAGTAGAAAAAAGCAGTTAAAATTTGTCACGTAAATAACCGAAAAATGAGTTTAATGATTTATATGTGAAACCGTATATTTTGTATATGTCAACGATAAAACTAAAAATGGGTACGTAGTTAATGGGATCCTCTATTTCAAACTATGTTACATCTTATATTCCATAACTTCCACTAACTGTCACGTATATACTTGTGATGTCATCCTATACACATGACATGTAATGAATGCTCTGAAATACAAGATGAAACACGATCTCGTTCGGAGGAAATAGGAAAGCTAGCTAGGAGTCTTCACTTTTCTTTTTGTTGCTTTTTTCCTTTAAATGATACTTAAATCTTTTTTCCTTTCCTTTACATGAAAGGGGTCTTCTCTTTTCTCCATTCAAAGGCTACTCCAGCTTTTTGCATTATATAAGCACTTTTTTATATTTTTTTCAGAAAAAAAAATAAAAAAAATTAGTGTCTTTTTACTAGACAAGAGGGCCATATGTGTATTATTTGGGCTGAAACAACTTTACTCTTTTAAAATTTAAAGGTACCATCAAGCACAACAGGTCATACAGAAGCAAAACGGAACAGCAATAAAATGGAGCCAAAAGTGCAAATTCAAAATGCACCCAAAAAATCGCGGTTAGAAGCGCGGTCTTCTTGCCCGCCCTTTAAGGTACTGTCGATTTAATCTGGCAAATTATCGAAAAATATTTTGTAATTACATTGTAATTTTTATTTTTATGAATTTCAGGTGAGAA
Source organism: Ajuga chamaepitys (assembly GCA_958295605.1). Classification (NCBI taxonomy): domain Eukaryota; kingdom Viridiplantae; phylum Streptophyta; class Magnoliopsida; order Lamiales; family Lamiaceae; genus Ajuga; species Ajuga chamaepitys. Next base: position 3,074,855 of record OY282503.1, read on the forward strand.
AGGAGAAATTGGGAGATAGAATTGCAGCTCTTCAACAGTTAGTAGCACCTTTTGGCAAGGTACTAATATATCAATATTCCTTAATAAAGCCATATAGTCATTTTAAAACCTCGTCTCAAATAATAGAAAATCGTTACGATAAGACAACATGTGATCACTAATAGTAAAACTAGCTACTATAGGAGCAAAAGCTTTGTTGCAAATAAGACACATTATACAATGTACAGAAGGTTCAATACGATATATCAAAAATTTCAATCTACTTCGTATTGAATCTTCCGTACATTAATAATATCTTCTATTTCCAAAACGTAAACGATGAAGTGAGAATAAAATTCAAAATCTAAGACCTAATTAATACACAGTCAAAATTCAGGTTCTAAATTGAGAACCTCGTAAATTTAGGCTTCTAAACAAGATATTTTTCGAAATTCGGACTTTCGGCTAATATTCTGCCATAATGTATTTGACACGAGAAAAAAGATGGTAGCAAATACTCTTTGCAACAATTGGTCTCTAAAAGTGATCAACTTATTGTAGAGACCACGGACGGAGCCAAGGGGGGACTAATGAGGCGGTCGTCCCCTTAAAATTTCCTACTAAACTACTATATATATATACATATACATACAATGTAATTATAGTTAAAAACGGATCTCGCAACCCTCAAATTCTAAAAACGTTAATATATATCTTAAAAAAATAATGTAGCCCCCTCATTAAGAAATTCCGACTCCCCCTCTATTAGATAAGACAATTTTTTGGTCTTAAAAAATGTGTTGATATACTTTTTGTCCTAGAATCCAACATGAATTTCAATCGATATTGAGCTATATAAGTGGTAGTTTACAACTTATAAGCTCTCTATGAAATATAAATATAGGGTGATTCTATGGTATCACAGTGGTATCGGTACTATTATGAGATAAAAATAAGATTATATAATTTAGTGAGTCCCTCATATTTAAATATATATTTTTTTTTCTCTCACAGTGATATCGATACCACAGTAGTACCGAAGTTAAACTTATAAATATATGCATGCATGTGTATATAATCCCAGAATCGAGGGCAAAAGTTGTATTGATTTTGAAAAAGTTGGTATACAAAACTTATTAAAGGAGAGTCAAAAGTTTGATTTCAGGTTAGAATCTCCATAAAAGAGGACATATTATTATTCTCTTTATTACAATAAAGTTATTTATTTATTTGGCTCAAGAAAAATAATAGTAATTAATAATGTATAAAAAAATTGCAGACAGATACAGCATCGGTACTTATGGAGGCCATTGGATACATCAAATTCCTACAAGACCAAGTAGAGGTACATACCTACATTCTGACACACTTGAAAAACATTCTTCTTGGGACTTGTGCCCCTTAATTTACCTATACCATTTTAGTGGGTGCTTCTATGCTGTCTAGTCGGGTAGTGTTCGATTGAGTGATCGAATCATATATTTAGAAAGTGAATGAAGATTATTAATGGTTAGTTTTTATTTGATTTTTATTCACTTTTTGAATGAATTATTGGATCATTCAGTTGGACATTATTCGATCGAGTAGGATATAATTTCTCACCATTTTAGTCAATATTTTTTAATTTATTTAAAGTGTCCTCATGTCATACTATCTATGAAATGAAAAAAATGAAAATCAGTTGGGTAGGTTAGGGTATGTTTGTTAATGGATTTACTCGTTCGGTTGAAGATGGATTAATTCAAGTTTATGTTTAGGTTAGAATTAAAAATTAAGATTTTTTAGCCTACTTAAATCATAACTTATTCTATTCTTTTTGTCATTACCATCTCTTTCTCTCTCTCAATTTTCAGCGTAATGATTGCACATTTTTATAAATCCTATTATATTGAATCCTTGAACAAACACAAGATTTATGTCATCATTTGAATGCACCCATTCTAGAATTTGCACGTCCCGATTTACCATGTCTCACTTAATCCATAAATAAACATACCCTTAAGACCGGTTTTAGTCTTTTGTATATTGGGTTTGTTATCTATGGCCCGTCATTATATACAGGATCACACTAAAAGAGAAATGGTCTTTGAGACCACAAAAAATAGTTTCAAATAATGGGTATTTGTCACAACTTAAGTAAAGAGGTCTCCAATAATGAGTATTTGTCATGATTTTATTGTCGTTTCAATAACTCGGACGCAAATAATATATTTGTGACAAAAAAAAGTAATTTCAAATGCGTCTCAAATATGTTTGGCAACAACTAATTATCTCTAAATGTAGTCTTAAAATGGTCTCAAATAATTTGTAGAGAGATCTGTGACAACAAATGATCACAAATAACTTATTATTAGTGACAATATTTGTGATCTCAGAAAAATATTATACAAAAAACCTCTTTTATTATAGTGTCAGTCTGATCCCATCCAAACATGTCAATTATAAACAAACATAGGCTACTATACATGAAATTTAAATTTCACTTGGAAGATCCAAAATATTAGAATGGGAAGAAAAAAGTAGTATTTATTTTATTTCTAAACTTCAATATTCCTAGAATGCTTATTTTTGCTATTTAGGAGAACTCATAAGAAGTTGCATGCAGCAGTAAAACTGTTATATATAGATTGTAAGACCTTGAAATGCCTCAATGTATACTCCCTCCGTCTCATCCTAATTTGTACAATTTTTTTTTGTGCATCACACACTAATTTGTCACATTTTTAAAAAAAAATTCTCACAATCTTCACCCTTAAAATCTCCATCCTTAATCTCTATTTTTAAAAAAGTCAACTGAAAAGTAAAAGGCAGTTTTTTCTTAATATATACATCGGATCAGATGTTCAAATTAGATCGGGAACGAAGGAAGTATATATATAGCTATATGTATATAAGTAAATAACTTAAATGCATAAGCTAATTTTGTACTTTTACATGTGATGAAGATGGTTGAGATGTCATATCAGAGTTGACAAAGTATAATAAACCTAAATCACATGTGCGCATAAAATATTTGTAGTTTTTTCTTAAAATAGATCATTAGATTAGTGTATTATATTCAATAATTTGTCACATTGTGAAGAATAAATGTTGATTAAATATTGGTCAAAGCTTCTCTCAGGGTACGTATGTATATTCTAAGATGTAGATGGACGTAATATATTCGAATATTGAAGTTCAAAGGATCTCCGGTAAAAAAGAGGGATAGAATGGGACGGAGATAGAATAAAATAAGATAGATGTGTATTGTAACATGAAAATCAATAGGGTAGTTACACTAATAATGAAATAGAATGGATAGGGGTTGAATGTTGTCGTTCTCATCCTCATCTCATTCAACTGTAAAATGGTGTTGTACCCATCCTCTATCCGATGAACTCAGCTTAGAACAAAGATCTCCTTAATATTTTGTCACATTTTTTTCTTCTCTTGTGGAATACAAGGGTCAATTGTGTCTCTTTGCTCTACTGATTTATATTTCAACTTTATCAATGCGCCTTAATATTAAAAGTAGTTCGCTTGTACATTAATTGTACGGATCTTAGATTCGAAAAAATCGAGTCATGGACTATTTTTCATAAAAATATATTAGTGTTTATGTTAAAAGGTTTTACTTTTTCTGAAGAAATGTATCATGCTGAAAGATATTAGTGTTTATGCTGAAAGATATTACTTGTTATGCTGAAATCTAATACATTTTCTTTGGAAAAAGTAATATCTTTCGATATAAACATTAATATATTTTCATAGATTCATCATTTAACCCGAATTACACGAATTTAAGATACATGCATCTAGTGTACACGAGAGAGCTGAAGTAATATTAATAAGTTGTATTATATTACCACTAATCCTTTACTCTCTTTTTTGCAGACTTTAAGCGTTCCTTATATGAAGGCATCACGGAACAAGCCCAATAGAGTAATGAAAGGGGTAAGAAATCCATTTAATTTCTTTCCATTTTGGAAAATTGCTTGTAGAAATTATATATATATATATATATATATATATATATATTATAAGGTCCTTAATTATTAAGGTTTGTTTTAATTGATCCTTATAATATCGTTTTGTTTTAATTGATCATTTAAGTTTTAAAATTTTCTTTCAATTGCTTTCCAAAAGTATTTTTTTTTTTATTTTAAGTAGTCTCTAATGTTTTAAAATTGCGTCAATTGGTTCTTAAACTATTACAAAAACCTACCTTAAGCCACTAGAAGGAAAAATATATAAAAATATCTTAAATTACCGATTTACTTCAAAATGTTAATTATTGCGTAGTTTTTTATATGATACTATTACCCATAAATGAATTATACTATAATATGGATCTGGAAAAAGTTCAAGATTTGAATTTTTCAAGAAATTCATCAAATGTCTAGAAATACTTTGTGATAATTTAATTTTAGTTGAAAACATTCTAATTTGATTTTGTCATTTCGCACTCTCTGTATTTTGAAATTTAAAGTAAAGCCGGACTTTATCAATGAAAGAGCTTAATTTAAGATATTAATTTTTTAATACTTTAAGGATCTTCAAACATAAGTGATGTTTTGAGGGTTTTTTGCAAACACAAACTAATACTTCGAGGACCTTTTGAAACAAAAGAACATTTTAAGAATATTTTAAAATAAAAGTTCAAACTTTAATGAACAAAAGATGTATTTTGCCAAATAAAAATGATATCCTTTATTCTTTTACTAGGGTTGTCCCAATTATTAATACCTAATATATCTCTTCAAAAAAAGTTCTAGTTTTGAATTTGAAAATTCATGTGCATCAGGATTTTGGCCCGACATATTGTATTAGTATGATGGGATGAGATTAAACTGGGTCGAACCGCCCGAATCACTTTTTTAAAAAGTTTTGAATTTGAAAATTGATGTGCATCAGGATTATGGTGAGAATGAAATCGAAGAGGCAAAGCGCGATCTGAAAGGGCGGGGGCTATGTTTGGTTCCACTATCATGCTTGTCTTACTTAGCCGATGGTGGCGGTGCGGCGGTTTGGCCACCGCCTCACTTTGGTGGCGCAACCTAGTTAGTTATTTAAATGTTCTAGAAGAAGCTAGCCGTGAAATTACATGATTTTGATGGCTAAATTTAACCAAGCCTGTGTTTAATTCAATCTGATGGAGCAAACTTGGTCATCCTACAAAAAGAGAACACAGATAAAAAATTGGGATGGACCAAGTTTGATCCATTAGTAAGTAACTAGGTTTGATTTCATGGTCTAGTGTTAACTACATTGTTTGTGTAAACAAACTCAGTTATTTATGTTTTCAATGATCCTTGTAACAATATCAAAATCAGGATATGTTAATTTTTGTTCCCGCTGCAACAAAAGAGGTTTTTTGTATAACACTTTTTGACACAATAATTGTCGTCACTAATAAAGTAATAATAAGTTATTTGTGACCACTTGTTGTCACAAATCTCTCTACAAATTATTTGAGACAATTTTAAGGCTACTTTTAGAGGCAACTAGTTGTTGCAAAAAAAATATTTGAGACGCATTTGAGACCACTTTTGTGGTCACAAATATATTATTTACGTCTGAATTATTGAGACGACAATAAAATTGTGACATATGCTCATAAGTTGTGACAAATACTCATTATTTGAGACCACTTTTTGTATATAAATAGGAAGGTATTGGATATGAGAAATCAAAATATGATAATTGTGTTTTCATGAAGAAGACTAGACGGAAGATAGTGAGTTTCTTATTACTATATGTAGATGACATGCTTGTGGCAAGCAAAGATCAGAGTGAGATAGATAAGTTGAAAGAAGATTTACAAGCTGAATTTGAGATGAAACAACTTGGTGAGGCAAGGAGGATACTAGGAATGGATATTGAGAGAGACAGACATAATGGTATTATGTGGCTTCAGCAGAAGAGTTATTTGTCCAAGGTATTAAAGAAGTTCAACATGGATGAGTCAAGGCCAGTTTCAACACCTTTAGCACAACACTTCAGGTTGTCTGAACAGCAGAGACCAAAGATAGAAGAGGAGATGCAGGATATGAATAGAGTACCTTATTCTAATGTTGTTGGCAGCATCATGTATATATATGATGGTATGCACCAGGCCAGACATTTCACATGCAGTAAGTGTGGTAAGCAGATACATGTCCAATCCAGGAAGACAACACTGGGATGCACTCAGGTGGATAATGAGATATTTGAGAGGTGCAACAGATTATGGGATCAAGTTCCATAGAAGTGATGAAACAATGGACTGTTTAATTGGTTATGTGGATTCTGATTTTGCTGCTAATCTAGATAATAGAAGGTCCCAGTCAGGATATGTGTTTACATTGTTTGGAGCTGCAATTTCTTGGAGATCCATGTTGCAACCAATAGTTGCATTATCTACGACAGAAGCTGAGTTTATGGCTATGACAGAGGCTGTCAAAGAAGCCATATGGTTAAGAGGCATACTTTCTGAATTTGGACTGAAGCTGAAGACTGCAAAGATATTGTGTGATTCTCAGGGAGCTTTATACCTGGTTAAGCATCAAGTATTTCATGATAAATCAAAACATATAGATGTGAAGTTGCATTATGTGAGAGATGTGATTGAGAAGGGTGATGTTGAAGTATGTAAAGTGAGCACAAAAGAAAATGCAGCTGATATGCTCACAAAAGCAGTTCCAGCTAATAAATTTAGGTATTGCTTGGATCTAATCCAGGTAGTACAGCTTGTTTGAAGTTTTACAGATTGATGAAATCATGTCCTAAGATGGACATGGGTGAACAGTGAGGTGGATGTGTTTTGTGCATGGTTGATGAAGAGTATTGATGGTGTTTGTGTGTGTATGAAGTCAGGTGGAGATTTGTTGAGTTATGTGTGACTTAAACACATTCAAACAAGACGTGAAACTGATGGATAAAATCACATTTCATAATTGAGCTGAAAGAGAAGTGAAACGACGACGTTTTGCATGCTGAATTAGTTAAAACAGTTATGCTTGAAATCGTTGTCTTTCAGTTGAGCAGAATCAGTTTTCAAGATTTGAATTCAGCAATTTTGTTATGTTTCGAGCCTAGCTTTCTACATACATTATTCAACACAGCTAGAGAGAGAATTAACCCTCTGAGATTGAGAGCTATTCTGTAATCTAGGGAGAGAATTAGAGTGAGGCGCAAGTTAGGGTTCTTATTTCTTGTTCTTCATTCTTTTCTGGTTTCTGTTCCATTTCTGAGATTGAGTGGATCAGTGTCATTGTAATCTTCATCTTCTTAGTGGAAAACGTTTACCTCTGTTGTTCCGTGGACGTAGATCGAAATATCGAACCACGTATATCTCGTGTTATTTCGTTTCTCGTTTTCGTTTGTTGTATTAGCTCATTTCTGGTTTATTTGGTTACTTCCCACAACAAAGATAACATAATTAAACACAAAACGACCAATAATGCATATAATTGCTATCATATTATTCGCTTAAATTAGCCTAAAAGCAAGCATACACAATGTATACCAGCAGGGTACAAGAACATAAACAAAGTTGAATTTAATTTTTTTAAAATGTGATTTAGCATTTTTTTTTTTTTAAAAAATAGTCCAAGTTTGATGCCACAAAAGCAAAGCCACCAGAATTTTACTCATCTTACATGTCATGCAATTTCCAACGATTTTTCAATTTTTCTGCGGATCTTTTAACATAAATTGAGCTACAGTTAGATGTGGTAGACAGCGCCCAAACATAGTGGCTATAGCACGTCCACCCCTAAGGTGATGGACATGTTTTGCAATTTTCCTAATCGAGCTTCATCAATTCATTTATTCATGATTCGTTTCTCAATAATTCTCAATGTCATTTTCATACATTGCAGTGTTTTTTTACCAAGAACTTCCTTAGCCTTTTATCAATACACTTCGTGTGTTAATAAATGGTGTCATTAAATACACGTAGAATATGATGATTGTTGTAAAATGAGGATGGAATGGCAAATACACGAAGGATGTTATAAACCTTTGTAGGTTTCAATTGGTTCAATGAAGAACCAATTGTAGGTTAGATCCATGTAATAGTTCTTGTGTACGTTTTCCATGCTTGTCATGTGGAATAATGGTTGAAAGCAATTCGGATTCTCATTACACTATCTGTTGCATTTTTTTTACACAATTTTTAATACGCGATACGTGTTAATCGATGACATCATTCAACATATGTATTGTGAGTAAATGAAACACATAAATAAATAGGTGATCTCATGAAGGTCGAAAGAATATAGAATAATTGATCTGAGAGTTGTCGAGTTTTTCAAGATTGAATGACTGTTTGGTGATTGTGTTTGGTAGTGACATATGTATGGATAGAGGGGGCAATTCAGGCGGCGTAACCGCGTCGGCCTACTCCATCGCATAATCAGGGCCGGCACAAAATTTCATTTGGTCATATATTATTGAGCCCAACTGATCAGTCCATCCCCCTTAAATATACTAAGATTTTGGATTCGGTCCGTGGCCTGTCGAGCTTTTGGTCTATTAAATTGGGCTTATTGGGCCCGATGATAATTCGATCCTAGACTCTTCTACCATGTAGATAGGGAAATAATCAATAGAGTGCAAATTTCCAAATATAGAGGAGATGGTGATTCTGATAAATACCTACTATCACTGCAAGAAATTAGATGGAAATTAGTAATGGATAAAATAGGTCCCTAAATACAAACGAAATAAAAATAGAATAATAAGAAAAAGTAGAAGAAAATCATTAGAGACAAGCATAATTCGTCCCAATTTTGTTGCTAATTTGGTCTCTAATTTCATAATAAAGATAGAAATTTCGTTACTAAATTTAGAGACATAATAAATTGGTCTCTAAATTTTAAAGACAAACATTATAGTGCCCAACAATTTTCGTCTCAAATTTATCGCTACTTAATTTTTCCGTCTCTAAATTGATTTTTTCTTGTAGTGTATCAAGGTTGTAGAAGTTGATAGATGTTAGTCAGACAATAGACTGGATTTAGAATTAGGCGGGACTGATCGGAGCATAGACTTGATTAGATAAGGAGGAATCAAAAAAATAAATATAGACGGCCAATAAAAACCTAGCACCTAGGTGGAAATTAGTCGGGGGTGGTTGAAAATATTATAACCATATTATACGAGAAACACATGCTTAGGAGCTGAGAATAAAATGAAAGAAATAATTCGTTGGGACAATGGGCCGCATGGGCCTTTCTGTGATTCAAGCCTAATGGGCTTGTATATCTCCTCAAACCTTTGACGTTTGGGCCCATAACTTGTCATTGGGCCTAAGCATAAAATATAGAGTGGGTTTTGTGTGTGAACGGTCACACGTGTGAACATTGATACTTTTACAGGAAAAAGTGATACTTTTACATGAAAATGTGATACTTTAACTAAATTGATACTTTTACAGATAAATGTGATACTTTTGCTACAAAAAGTGATATTTTTTTTTGTTCAAAAAAAGTGATACTTTTACAGATAAACGTGATACTTTTACCACAAAAAGTAATACTTTTTCATATCACACCGTGTGATCACCGTGTGACGGTCACATACGAGTTCTTGCCTAAAATATAATGCAAAGAAGAATATTAAGAAAAAAAAAAAAACAATTAGGCATAACTTGCACGTTTAAAATTGGGATTAATAAAAAAATTGAATTCCACATGAATTAATTATTAAAAATTCTGAGAAATCCATTCCGCCACTTACATATGACAAAAGGTTTGGATAAACCATACCCTATCCATATTTCTTAAGTATGAAATTAAGTGTTTTTTCCACCCATTTTTTAATACATTAAGAAATTTAGGGTGAGAAACGGGTTTAAAATCCGTGACTTCTTAATTACAAATTAAGAATGATGTTATCGGAAAATACAATCACTAACGTTTAGATCTACTAAATAATAGTCTTGTGAACACCATTTTTAAGAAGAAAAAAATGTACAGTTAAAAAAATATTATCCTCAACTCATTATATTCGCCTTAAACAGAATTGGGTGGACCTAAAAGATGTAGCCTTTGAGTGATTTTCTAGTATAACTCATTTCACCTAAATCTAATATGTGTAGTCGGAGATATGAACCTAGAGGTATCAAGATGGACAGAAAACTGAACTAGTTTTACTTCCCTGACAATTTTTGCTATTTTTTTGCTTGAATTAGAAAACTTTGTCAACATCAAAGTTGTAGCTCTTTATTTATCCTTCCAACAAACAAAAATCACTTGATTTTAGTTTCTTCATCACATATTTCGATCATTCTAATTGTACATGTATTCCTCATCAAGTTCATAAAATACATGCATAAATTGCATCTTACTCTGGACAAAGTTAAAGTCCTTTGAGTAAGTTTTCTAATGTCACCGGTTTTACAATTTAATATGTATTGCTTAAAATATGATCTAAATGTTAAAAGTGAGTCAGGATAGACCCAATCAATTAGTTTTTTCAACACACTAAGAATCACTTCATTTTAATTTCTACATCGCACATTATGATCATTCTACTTAATACATATATTTCTTATAAAAGTACTTTCGAAGGCATGACTTGAGGAAAAATTCTTACTTACCCATATCAGTAATGTCTGCACTTCATTGAATGTACGACACATTGATAAGAAATGTGGAAAAGTTATTATTGCATTCATTAATGTGCAGCGTAAAACCCTATCAGTAGAGGTGCCCATTCGGTTCTTGTTCCCGGTTCGGAACCACTGATTCTGGAACCGCATATACCTGGAACCGGACCGAACCGTAAGATAGATGGTTATGGTTCCGATATGAACTGGCAATTCCGATTCCATCCCAGTTTTGCTTTTGTGTTTTTTTTTTTTCCTTTCTTTTTGTCGTTTGTAATTTAGAACATTGCCAAGATTATTCGAACCTCTCCATCCCAATCGAAGGCAAGACTTGGACCTCATTTTACTCTTCTAAATCAATTTTTTCAAAATTTCGACCTCAAATCATAAAAAAAAAAATTAATAATAATAATACTAAAACCGACGATTCCGAACCACCACTTACCAATTTGAGAATAGGAAGAATCGAGTGAAACTATATATACATTGATTATGGTACCGATTCAGAACCGTAGACCAACGGTTCGAACAACACCGGTTTCCCAAACCGCATGGGCACCTCTAACTACCAAAAGAGGTAGGTAACAACTTCTCCACTTGCAAGTTGCAATTTGGCTATTTAGTTCCAAAACAGGACTATATCAATAAGGTTGGAATCTGAAATGTCCAAATCAGTAAATCTACCCTTCTTCCCTTCCATCTTTTGACTCACCTACCGGAATTGGAAGTGCGAGCTACCCAACGGCCGCGCACCGCCGCCTCAGCAGTGAAACCGCCGCACCATCCGGCGTTCATCACTTCTGCTGCCGTCATCTCTATCTGCTTACCCAGACGCCTCGTCAACCCCGATTTTGGCTGCTCTTTATCGGATTAAATTGTGAGAAATCAACAGCTCGATCGATCTCCACTCTAGGTTTGACGATTTTTGTTTAGATTATATGTTTTCTGCGATGTATGTAATCTGATTTTGTATGTGGCATTTACTTGTATAGTTCGCCTCAGAAACTGAATTGCGATCTTGGGGTTTCTCTTTTCACATTTTTCCTCCTTTTTGTTGGACAAAATCTCAATGTAATTGCTATGAAGACTGGAATTTCCTTGAAATGAATCTACCTATTAAGCTTTGGTTTTCCTCTAAAGTTGTTTAAATATAGGATTTGTTATTTGGAGCTAGGAAATCTGGTTGATAACTTATCCTCTAGTGACTGAAGCCTGTGTTTGGTGATTAGGTTTGCTGGAATGGCGGTTCAATGCCCTAAAATGACATTACCAGTTGCCGAAGTCAATTCACCTTTCATGAGGCACTCATTACCATGGAGAATGTGGACTCCGATTAGTGTCATTGATCCTCGCAGAAAGCTGAGGCTCCAGATTACGGCATTGTCTGGTGATGGCAATAGCAGTAGTAAGAAAGCGGCACCTAATTCGAATTATGTTGTGCCTCTGGATAAGTCATCCTGCATCACTCGTCCTCTTGCTGAGATTCTCCGGGACCTCAATAAGAGAATCCCTGATAACATAATTAAGAGTCAGGATGATCATTTAACGGTCATCCCTTGGTAAGTCTGCTCCTTGTCTTTGTTTAGTTTTCTTGTTCCTCATACGTAATGCTGCTGATCGAATGGTTGTCTAACTACGCACAGGTACCAGGCAAATCGCATGCTGAGCTTTTATGCCCCAGGTAGCATACGTTCAGCTTGTTATTTATGGAAAGATTATCATGTGTAAATCAGTTCCTCTGCTTCTGCAGTGCCAGAATATATCCCTGAATTCAATATTACTCGTTATTTAGTTACTACATAAGTTTTTTTGTATTCTACTACTCATTGTGTCATTATTCATTACTTTATTGTTCGTTGCTAGACTAATTTGGTTATCTACACATACCTTAGGTACAGGATATACTGTTTATCATGTCTTCCTGATCTGTCCTCAAACATGCACCTAAGCTTTCGCTGCAGAATATGCTACCTAGTTGTTCCCCTAAAATATCTTCTTTCATTTTTTGTTCCCGTAGGGTGTTCCGTAGTCTTCCTTTCTTCTTCATATATGATGTTTAATGATGCTTCTGGATGTGTTTCTCGCATTGCACTTCCATCAACATAGTCAGACAAAAGAAGAGTATTAATTTGGTGTCCTGAATTAGTGTAAGGATGAGTGATTTTCTCTGTCCTTGACTTTGTAAACCATGCATTTTCAAATGAGATGCAAAGGGGAGGTGCAGGAATGCACCAAATGGTGGAAATGGGAAACAAGGTGAAATGATTAGACATCTAGATCCTAGTAGTGTTCTCCCACTTCTTATGTAATAATTTACAAATTATACTGTGTATGGTGCAATCCTTTGACTAGCTAGGGCACTTACGAAAAATGAAGCCTTATCCAGAATGTTTGGAACATTGTGTTGTTCATAGGTAGACTATATCTTTGATGTTCTGAGCTTGATAGGTTCCTGTGCATTTCTCCTATGTTAACAAAGTATGATTGGTATCACATAATCCTGTTTCTAATGTTTATTGTCTCTGATAGTGTTTCCTATTGTGCTATTTATGACTAAACGTCATTGGAATTTACAAGAAAATGCTTACCTCTTCTCCAGGTTGGTGTGGGGAAGTTCGTGATGTTATTTTTTCTGAGAATGGAAGTGTGACCGTGGTTTATCGGGTAACAGTACGAGGTTCAGATGGAGAGGTATGTCTCTCTTTGCATATTACTTGAAATGTCAGTTGATTTCATTAAAGAAATTCTTGCACCTCATAAAAAATGTTTTCTTTCATGCAATTGGGGTGCATATGGCATTGTGAACTTGGCCGATACAAGTTGTGAATTGTACCTTGTGTTTCACCAATCTAATGGTCAACCCTATTAGTTCATTCACTAGAGTGAACTTGCAGAATGAGCTACGACATATTAAATGCAATGAAGATGTCATACATTGGATTGAGGAGTTGTAGTGCACTATCCACTATAGTTTTTTAAAACATATGAATATATGATACTTTATAATTAAAATAAACGCATTTTACTATTTTTCAACTGGGATTTGAATATTTGGACTGTGGGTTAAAAATGCAGACTAAATATATTAGACAGCATCGTAAATCACCTTGGGTCCTCATAGCGTCAGTGTTCAACTTTTTACCTCAGTCTAGATAGTTCATTGTCTCCAATCAGCTAGCTTGAGTCTAGATTGGGACTTTGTCGTGATTACTTTTACTGATTTACGTTAAGTGGAAAGAGTGGGAGGAAGTCAGGGTTTGTAGAAGGAAAGGGTGGCATGAGGAATGGGGAAGAGGGGGCGTCTTGTAAAAAGTTCGTGTATTGTTGGGAATGGTGCTAGACAAACGAAAGATAGTATGGTTAAGAGAGGAATGGACATAGCATCTAATCGAAGAGGTAGGTTTGTCAAGAGATCGTGGAGGATTTAGGTGATAATAAGACATGAGATTACTAGGCAGTCAGTCCAGGGAGAGTTCATCTGGAGATTATGAATGCAAGATGGTCGGGAAAAAAAGAGAAGGAATAAGTATGAACTCTTCTTCGAATTAACCAGAGTTCTGATTATGATTAATATTCCATTTCAGCCACAAAGCCAAATTGAAATTATTTTCTCAACCAAACACGAGCTTTCTTGTTCAAGGACATAGTTAATCTTAATCCACACTAAATGAGAAATTGGGAAAAAAATGTGAGACATTCGGTAAGCAGATATGTCGACGGGTGAGAATCAAAGACCTTAATCTAAATCATCCTTATTCTGTGTCTTTTATGCCAGAGCTAACCTGTATAACAGGGAAACTGATAACTCCTTGGATTCATTGAACTTGTTGGTCTTGTTGCAAAATTAAAATTGGCATTTTATCGAAGGTATTGAACAGTGAATGTGACCAGAAGTTTTAGAATCCCAGCCGCAAAATGTTCAAACCAATAAAGTCGAGAAGCTCATTCTTAGTTGACGATGTCATCCAGAAAGTAATGATATGGTCCTTCAAATAAATTAATTATGAACTACCAAGCTGGTTGAAGCTGGATGTTAATTTCACGTGTGGTTAGTTTCTTCGTGGTTGGGTTGGGTAGGTTGCCGACAACTATCTTCTGCTGGTAAAATACAAAGTTACATGGAATGCTACTGAGCTTATGAATTTAGGGAAACTTGATTTACAGTGAAATCCCTAGACAAGTCACTGCCAAAAAAAAGGTGGAGGAGCAGCAGTTGAGTATCATTGTCATTGGATTTCATTTTCTTCCAAGAAGTTGAGACATTGCTTTTAGGGGGTGTTTTTCCTTGCTTCTACTTTTGAAGAAGTGATTAAGAATAGAAATTGTGGTGAAATAGATTATAATTAAAAGTAGGTAGTGTTTTTTTGTCAAATAATTAGAAGTTGGAATATTTGTTTAATAATCACTTTTTGCCTTGAATTTATTTAGATGATCTCACTGAAAATGCATTTTACTTCTGCTTGGTGCTTCTGCCAATCAATAAAAACACATTTCAATTATATAATACCAAAAGCAGTTGGAAGCACCTTTTAGCTGCTTGGTGCTTCTGGCTGGAATTACTTTTTTCAAGCACAAGCTGCATCTGAAAGCACTCAATTTCAGCTTTATTCAAGCTATAAGCTGAAAAGTGCTTTTGAAAAGCAATGAGAAACACCCTTTTAATATAGGGGATGTTTGCAATTGCTTCTACTCTTGGAGAAGTGATTAAAATAAGTGATTCTAAAATTAAGAATTTTAGTTTGCAGCTTTTGGTCCAAATTACCTTAAATATAAGCAGAAGCTATCATTTGCAACACTATTTTCAGCTTCTTTCAAGCTAAAATCTCAAAGTACTTATTTTAAGCATTTGCAAACACCCCCTTAATGCGCAATATACGCTCACAAGATTTTATTGCATGTTTCATGTTTTATTTTACAGTTCATTTGGTCTTGGTTCATATGTAACTGTTTCTATGTTAATGCAGGCACATCGAGAATCAACTGGGACAGTGTCACCCGATAACACGAGCATTACAGATCTTGTTGCTGCCGCGGAGGAAATAGCATTTTGCCGAGCATGTGCTCGATTTGGGCTTGGCCTGTACCTTTACCACGAAGATTAGAACAATACAAGATATGGGTTTGCTGATGTATTCTCTAGTTGCGATAAATATGATATATATTTGTTTCACTCCTTTGAATTAATGTATGTAATGTTGGTAAACATTTTTATTCGGATTTTCAGGTTGTTGAGACTTTTTTTAAAATAAAAGATAAAAATCTCGTCGTATAGTGTATGTAGAGTTCTTGAGGCGAGACTAGCAGCACCATATGTGCTCATATATTCGAGTGAGTCTTGTGTGTGAACGGTCACACGTGTGACGGAATGCACTTTTACAGAAAATATTGATACTTTTACAGAAAAAAGTGATACTTTTACAAGAAAATGTGATACTTTTACTACATTGATACTTTTACAGATAAAGGTGATACTTTTGCTACAAAAAGTGATATTTTTTTTTGTTCAAAAAAAGTGATACTTTTACAGATAAACGTGATACTTTTACCAAAAAAAGTGATACTTTTTCCTGTCACTCCGTGTGACCACCGTGTGACGGTCACATACGAGTTTTTCCCCATATATTCGTATATATGTTGCTAAAAAATGATTATGTTTTGGATGAAAATAGCGTCTCTGCATGGATTCTGGGGTGGGCTAGAACAATAAAGATTAAAATATATTAAGAAAACTAATGTAAAAAAAGTGGCATCTTACTATATATATTATATATATATTAGTTATAGAATGAACAAAATAATTAAATGGATAGACTTAGTTAAAAATGTAGAGTGAATATAACTAAACAGAATAGATAGACTTAGTTAAAAATGTAGAGAGAACATAATTAAACGATAAAAATTATAGCACTAGAAATAAGCTGTTTTTTTATTCAAGATGTTCTTTTAATGTATCTTCATAGTTCAACTATCATATGTAGTATGATAATTGATACATAAAGAGTCCAAATGTTACCAATAATACAATGTTTATATGTTCACCAATTCAAGATAAAGGCTTGATTTTCCGATGTTGATTTTTCCTCTTTTTAGGGAACAAAAAGGAAAAGAAATTAAATTATTACTATGAAAGAATGACAATACTACCATCCAAGTTTGAAAAAAAGGCAAAATAACACCTAATTCCTAAACAACAATCTCTCTAAAAAATAGAATATACCTAGCGACATTGCATGAGAAATCTACAATAAAAGAGGCCATAACAACGTCACACATACAATAGTAAAACCTACATTACAATACGGAAACAAATTTATGTAGATTAATCGAAACATTATATTCTCCCAACATTCTACAACTCGAGACAAACGAAAACATCATTACCTCCAGCCTCGAAGAATTTTACGCTCTCTTTGTCATGTTCTTCATCCCCCAAAAAAATTACAAAACGTGTGTGCGTTACTTCTAAAAAAAAAAGATCTTTTTCCAATTCAAGTTTTTATAAATATAAATTGGATCCAATAGATGGAATGCAACTAGAAAGATTAAATAAATATGTATCTTACACCTTCACTTCCAAATGTCTATAAATCAATAGAGTTTTCTTACTTTTCCTTGCTACTTAATTTTCCCTTTACTCTTTTCAAGTTCTCAATGACATATATATAAATTAACATGAGAGAGAGAGAGAGAGAGAGTGTAATTCCAAAACTACCCCTTAGAGTGACCAAGCTCAATATCCTTAAGTGGGGCAGTTTCAATACCCTCTTTGAGTAATCTGATTTCCTCTTCAGTTAAGCTGTGCTTTGGTAGCTGCTGCACCTGCTGCTTTTCAGCTTCCACAGCCCAACTATAAATGACCATCCCCAGCACTGCAACACCCATACCCATGATGTTCTTAAACGTCAGCTCCGAGTCGAAAAGCAGCCAACCGAGTGTCAGCACGCACACGGTTTTCATATGCCCTAAAACCTGGAACGAAACTGCAGAAAATCGACCGATGCAGAGGTACTGGCTCACGTTGCAGAACACGGCTAGACAGCACGAAAGGAGTATGAAAAACTGCAAACAAACTACGTGTTAGGTGCAATATACAGATAACTGACAAATGTCCTTGTTACGGACAGTGTTTGATTGGTTGTGTTGATGATTAGAGACAATTAAATGAATGCTAACCATGGCTCCAGATGTAAACTTGTAGTCGAAGATCATGTTTCCCGTAAGGTAATAATCAATTATAGGACCAAACACGAGGAGAGAGCCAGCTTGGATCGGGGCTGTCTTACTCAGTAATTCGAACGACCCAATAGAGTACTTCTTCTGCAAGGACCCTATTGACTGCACCGAAATGAATATCAATAAATAATCTGTCTGCAGCATATCAGCATGGGAAAAAGGAACAAAAACAAAAAACTTCGTGGAAGGAAGGTCGCATTTATTTTTGTTCCTTATACTTTTTATTTTTCCAGCAAATATGATTCAACAATGTAAAACAGCCTATACATCTTAGAGGCAAGCAAAGGTAAATCAGAACTCAGGTAAGGAATTATTTATAACATCCTGCCGATTGCTCTGAACAGTATAAAAATTTCGGGACGCACTTATATTGCAGCAGAATCTCTCGACTGATCTAGTCTACTAGTCGAATTCTCGATTAAACGAAGAATTGCAACTACAAAAAGGTCAAGGATTATCTGAGAAGACGTGATCAGTATAAAAGTCTTTTGAGCACATAATAGGCTACCCAGGAGTTTTAAACCGAAGTTTAATGTCAGAAGAATAATTAATTTGTTAAGAGGCGTCGAAAAAGCTAATAATGGTTATTTGTATTGGGGGAAAATGATTTGATTTACTCACAATTTGCTGCAAAGAGGTTGATAGAACTGCTACACAAGCACATAGAAAACCTTTTGCATTCACTTTGACGTCCGTCACTGTACAAACACCCACGCCTATAACCACAACCACAACGGCCGTTTTAACTTGACTTGAGTACTGCTTACTATGTAGGATCCACTCCATTACACACACCACTGGGATCATGCTCAATTTTGAGATCTGCGCCATACAACAGCTAATTAGCAAACATCAAGAAAGCGAATGGTGCAAAACAAGATTACAGAAGCCCTGCTGAGATAGCATTCTTACGGCATCTTAAAGAGTCAACAAATAAAACTCTGTTTTCACGAGCCCTTTTAGCCCATTTGATTGGACAAAGTGGGAGGAGATTTTGGGGAACATGTATATTAATTTGTCTACAAAGCTCTATTGCATGTTCATTTATAGAATAATAGAATTAAGTTGTAAAACAATAGAAAGGAACCTTACAAGGATGAAATTCAGTAGAGCAGGCACACCAGAGGACATATATTCACATCAATAACATGATCAATGAACACAAAATACTTGGAATCTCAATAATGATGTAAAATTTGTTGAAAAACTGTATGAATAAACAAGGATTTTTTTTTTTCTTTTAATTTATTACAACAAGATTGAAGATTCTCAAAATAATTGCTCATAAGCTAATCTATATTGAAAAGAACTTGTTCTAACCTACGGATAGTGAAACATTGTAAAGGTTGAGAGGCTGAGCCAACAAAGGGTTCCAAAGAATGAAGATATGAAAACTAGCATTGCTAACTTTACTGAATATGCTTCCAAAGCACATACAGAGGGAACATAAGAGTTATAAAGAATGAAGATTGGTTTTCTTTCATGTAGTTACAAATGGAGCTGAAGCAGATTGCAAAGTTCGAAAAAAGAAAAAAAATTCCATAATACATGGGCAGTTAAGACTTTAGAGCAACATTTTGAGAAACTATGTAGATCAACATGAAGGAGGAGCGTATCATATCATACTTGGTAAAATCCGACCGAGTTTAGCATGAGGCTCAAATTCATTCCAGTAATTGACATATTTGCAACAACTGAGAACCAGAGAAGCTCCCATAGAGGAACATGCTTTGATGCAGAGAAGCCTGAAGCATTAGAAATCACGCCAACAAGTGCCGTAACAGCAAAATGGAAGCCAGTCAACGTTGTCGCTGCAGAGAGAAGAAGAACGCGTAAACATAAAGGTGGTGAAGTTAATTCTACACCTAAGCAATTGGAATCAGTTTAACCAATACGAACAATGAGTTGAGTAAATGCAACTATCAAATGCATAACAGTGAATTATGCAACAGCTAGAAGAACTATTCGGCTTTTCGCAACAGCAATTGAAACACATTCTGAAGCTAAATCATTTCATTGCAAGGCAACAAACTACTTTGAAATTGACGACAATCACAAAAAAGGAAAAAAACAAGATATTAATCATAAACAACACTATTCAAATATTCAAATACGAACAATGAGTTCACTAAATGCAATTATTCAAATATAACAGTGAATTATGCAACAGCTAGAAGAACTATTAGGCTATTCGCAACAGCAATCGAAACACATTCTGGAGCTAAATCATTTCATTGCAAGGCAACATACTACGAAATTGACGACGATCACAAAAAAAGGAGATATTAATCATACACAACACTATTCAATTATTCATATATCCAAATACGAACAATGAGTTTAAGCAATACGAACAATGAGTTCGGTAAATGCAATAACTCAAACGTAACAGTCAATTATGCAACAGCTAGAAGAACCATTTCATTGCAAGGCAACAAACTACTTCGAAATGGACGATGATTACAGAAAAACGAAGAACAAACTGCACCAAACGACACATTAGTCACAAAAAAACAGAGAGGGACTAACTAACCAAAAGCGAAAGCATATCCATTATTGGACATGAGTTGCTTATTCGCCATAATGATCCCCACTGAACTAACGACATTCATAGCCCAAGCACCGACATCCGACACCGCCGACGATTTCTTCTCCGCCTCCATTGATTTCTTCTCCCCTTCCATTTCTTATTTCTCTCCCTCACTCACACACACTACCAAATTACTACGAGCAGTAGTAGAACAGCAAATAAGCAATCAATAATTGCTAAATAATCACACATAACAGTACAAAGCAAACCGAATAGATTAACAATGGCGAATTGGGGATAGATCTACGAATGTGAGTGTGAAACCGATTGACAGAATTTAATGAGGAGGCGAACAAGACGACGAAGACAACCGGTTTTGATGATGAAAGATTCAGAAGCAACGGTGCTACTTTTTCATTTTAAATCAAATTTAAACGCGAAAACAATTTAAAATTCAAACAAATAAACAACTATTGTCCAGTTGATTCACAGCGGGGATCGTCGGCGCCATGTGAGTGTTGCGTGTGTGTGTATATATGTATGTATCAATGTATGTATATATATTGAAGGAGCAGATCTGGTTTACTCTGGGGAGAAGAGAATCAACGAGAAAGATGCTTCAGTTTTACATTACTGTGTTTAAAGTGAAAACATAGCTCGACTATTCATGCTTTGACTTCCCCCTATCCGCCTCTAAACCCTCCATGCTCCAAACTTCCCAAATTGCCCCCAACATTTATTGCATGACTACGAAGAGTCGTGACAACTCGTGGACCACTTAATATTAATATTTGTTTCGAAAAACATGGGTAATTTTATGCTACTTAGTCAAGTACTATTCAACTGAACTATTTATATTTTGACTTTTTACTTTCGTCTGTAAGCCCTTTAAGCTCCAAACTTCCCAAATTGCCCCCAGTATTTATTGCATGATTAGAAAAGTCTAACTTAGTTGAGACAACTCGTGGACTACTCACTGTTAGCTTTGGAAAACATGATTAGTTATATGCTACCCAGTTAGGTACGACTCGGTTGGACTATTCATGCTTTGACTTTTCCCTTCTGTCTGTAAACCCTTCAAACTCCAAGTTTTCCAAATTACCTCCAACATTTATTGCATAATTAGAAGAGTCTAACTTAATCGAGACAACTCGTGGACTATTCACTATTAGCTTCAGAAAACATGGCTAATTTTATGCTACCAAATTAAATACAACTTGATTGAACAATCTAGTGGCGGATCCATAATTTTTGAATAGGTTATGAATAACTATATAAAGTATTGCGCGAGACAAGATCTGTTTGAAAATCCATATTCGAATTTACAAATTATAGAGAATTAAAAACATATAAAATGAAAAAAAAAAGTTACAAATTAAAATATATATATATATATATATATATATTAATAAAAGAATTCAATTGTTCAAGAAGATTTTGATACTCTTAAAGTAATACAAAATATAATCAATATTTAAATTTTTAGACACACTCTACGTTCTTGTTTAAGTGGGCAAGTGAAATATAATTTATAATGCAATCTAGCACCAAAAAAATATATATATATATTTACATACTCGAAATTATTTTTATTTGAGAGGTTAATTGGGTATAAATTTTAGAGTGGGTCTCATGTGCACACCTCCCTAAAATTAATCTATTTGATTGAAAAAAAAAAAAAAAAAAAAAAAAAACAGAAGGAACCAATTAAAAAAAGGGAAAAAAAAAAGTCAAAAATCGCGCTCAGTCAAAATTCGTGCGCTCACTCCTCCTTCAATATTGATGTCACCTAAAAGAGTTTTTTCGACAGTTTACAGTATATTTTAGCAGATACAGTATAGTTTGTTCAGCCTAATAGTATAGTTAACTACGCCTAATAGTATAATATTATAACTAGAGTTATTATAACTAGAGTTTATTTTGACAGTTTACAATATAATTTTGCGGATACAGTATAGTTTACTATGCCTAACAGTACAATATTATAACTAGAGTTGCAGTATAATTTTTTGTGTGAATAAATAGTTCAACTGTAAATTGTAAACTATTGTACATTTATTTTTCCAGATTACAATATAATCATTGTTCTTTTATAGTATATATTAGTTTGCTTAAAAGTATAAGTTCTTTTAGTAATACACTGTTTACAATTTACATTACATCTATTTATTCTTTGTATATTACTCTATAAGTATTTTTCAGGTTACAGTATATTTGATGTTTGCTTATAGTATATATTATATTGTCTAATAGTATACGTTTATTAGTTATAGTATAATTTATTCTATGCTTCAGAATCTCCATGCCAACTGAAATGGAAAATCATAAGGAAAAGAAGTTCAAAATCGATATGATGGTGAGCAAAGAGTGGTTCGTGTAGCCTTTTTCTCTTTGGTTCTGGATTATTTGACCTAACTTTGGATCCGATCTTCAGGCACCGCCAAGATCGTCATGCGACAGAGAATCGAAGAATGATTTGAAGGATTCGTCGTGGATAAAAAACCAGTCATGTAAACAATTCGATTAGTAATCTCTTAATACAAAATGTATATAATTCATCAGAATATACATATAAAAAGAAAGCTTGCTTCCTCAAAACTAAGTCATAACAATCAAACTCAAATATCTGCAATCTTTTGTTTGTAACTTCGCCTTGAAAAGTTGTACAAGAGAACCCCAAAGCCCAGAACTATGATTGCTAGGGCTAGTAAAAAATGGAGAAACTTATTAGTTGGCTCCGGCGAATAGACCTTCATACCTTAGCCTGAGCAATGGGGGTATCCATCATTTCGATGGGGCTTTCGTTGCTAGGATCAACTTCTCCGACATAGAACTCATCCAACATCAGCCTCGTCGTGCTGCCATGACCTACATCTTCAAATTCTTCACTTGCACCCTTGCCTGAGAACAAATCAAAAGTTTACATCAACTTGATGTAAAAAAAAATACAGTAAGTAGATATGGTGATATTTTCGATTTTTTTATCGGATCCTTCTTCCGAGTTTATTGATGTTCATCGGATTCTTTTTGCCTCATAATTAAAAGCAGTGAACCTCTGATTTCGTCTGACTATTTCAATATGTCTGCATTTTTTTGTGATTAGGGCTCTTTCTCAAACCATGATGAATTCACTTCATTCTCTTTTAATCTCAAAAAAATAGAGTAAAAAAAGAGGGTTGACCCGCACTGTCGGGTGCAGTCAAATTAGTTATTTATTTCCTAACCTTCTTTCCTAATAGTAGGTAGAGTAAGTCAGGGTCGATCCCTCAGGGAACCGGAACTAATTGTATTATTGTACTAACCAATTTATAAAACTAATTATAATAATATAAATATAATATGGGGGGTGATGAGATTTAATTAACTAATGCAAATAACAAGTAAACTAAAGATGAATTAACTAATGAATAAAAGGTATTCCCGCATTTAACCCAGTATCCCCTAGCCTGAATATCCATGTAACTAATGCAACTACTTAACTAATTAGTTCTGAGACCCCTACTCCAAGAATTAACAGGTACGCTTAGCTAACCCTTGTTACCCTTAAGTATAATTAATCATAAGAACTTAGTAATTAATCCTATCTAATTAAGTAGTCCTAGGAGACGCTCACTAGAACAATATTAACCAGACGCATAGGGAACTAAGGTAACGGAGTAGGTACGGTGTTGTACTCACAAACTCGGTACAAGTGACCGCGACTTTATGTTATCCTAGCGAGTAACCACTTTTTGCTACTTTTGGGCACAAACGCATAACAATTACTAGGGTGATCAGTCCACATAACAAACATATAAAAGATAGAGTAATCCAATAACACAAGTAATCTCATAACATAATTAAGTCAAACAATTACTGAATTAATTACATAAATAACAGTCTAGGGTTCAACATAGTTAAAGACGGGAAAGTAAAAGTTTAGCTGATCATAGCGATCGCTAAGAACAAACTAATAAATGAATACATAAAACTATAAAACCCGAGTTGCTGAATCTTGAGTCTTCGTGTTCTTCAGAATTCTCAAATCCGAGCTCTTGAATCAATATAAAAGTGTTGCCTTGATGTCTAGAGCCTTGAGATATTTATAGGAGTCTCTCTCTAGGATAAAGAAGGAGAAAACCTCATTAGAATAGGAAAATAAGTCTAAAACTCGCTTGTGGGCCAAGTAATGTGCCGACACTGCATTCCTTTTCCAACTTCAAAGCTATTTTTGAGGGTCTTATGGTCATTTTTGGGTTTTTCTTCTTTCACTCAAAGTTGTAGCTCTTCGAATCAGTTTTCCAACGCCACCAATTGCACCTTAATCGGAGTTGTAGATCTCAAGATATGGTCAAAATACTAGAGGTGTATCAATCTGTCTCGGCCGAGACTCTTCTACAGCCAGAAATCCGAATTCTCTGACCTTCTAGCTCGGCCGAGCTCCTCTGGCTCGGCCGAGACTGATTCCCAGTAGCCTTGGATCGATTTTCTCTCGGTTTTTGACTTGTGGATGTGCCTCATCTCCCTGTAGTGAAATTGTTTTCGGATGGGCTGTCCAACATCCGGATGGACCTATCTTAGTCCAATTATGCCCTTAGGGATTCAGTTTTATAATTTGCCTAAATTTTATAATCTGTAATTGACAAAGTCTCTTGTACACTAGGTGTACGGTGCGATCCGGGTAAGGTGTCACTAGTTTATACTGAAAAGTATTATTGATTGTGGATAAATGTATATGAGTAATACATTTAAGCATAAAATACTAATACATTTTCATCATTATACATGTCTTCTGAACAAGTAATACCTTTAAGAATAAACAGTAGTACATTTTCATTTAAAATTATTAATGACCCGGATCGCACGAATCTAAGATCCGTGCAACTGGTGTACAAGAGACCTACTATTTTTAATTAAAACTAAATAATGTAGTATACAACAAATGGCATATTTATTTTAAAAATAAAATATTTGATATATACACTTACACATATATATAGGCTTTTTTGGAAGAAAAAGAGGGTATATGCTTGCACACGCTCTCCCCGATATGCATCCACTAATGGAATAATCCAACAATCCACCTAAAAAGTAGTTTTGAAATTAATGATGAACTTTTATTTGATCTTCATTCACTTTATAAATGAATGGTTGGATCACTCAACCGAGTAATACCTGACTATATAGCATAGAGTCTATGGGAAAACATGGAGTTCAACTTGAAGTTTGTTAAAGTTTTGGGATGTCAACCAGAGTCCCACATCAGTTAAAAATGGAAAGGATCATAGGCATATTAGACTGGGCATGTTTCTCCATTGGTATGAGGTCTTTTGCGATAAAACCCAAAAAAAAATTCATGCAAACCTAACCCAAAGCGGACAATATCATACCAACTCTGGAGATTAGAGCCCGCCAGGTCCTTACACGTGGTATCAGAGCATGGTTGACCTTTAACCATGTGTTTCGAATCTTTGATGCCTGGAGAACAAGTCGACTCAGTTTCAAGACCATATAAGTCGCTTGTTGCAATGTACGTGGTACAGTTGAGTGGAGTGGAGCTTCGCGCGTACAACGCAATTCAACAACCTTGGGCTCGGATGAGTTTGGTACAAGGTGTATGTTAGACTTGGGCAATCGCATTAGGTGGTTGACTCGGTGGTCTTTGTTTAAGGGGGCATTGTTAAGGTTTGGGGTGTCAACCAAAGTCCCACATCGGTTAAAAAGGGGAAAGATCATGGGCATATTAGACTGGCATGCTTCTCCATTGGTACGAGACCTTTTAGGGTAAAACCCAAAAATATTAGAGTCCGTCATGAAAGTAATGGACTAGATTAGGATATGGACTTTAATTAATTAATAAGTTACACTAATTAATTAATTAAAGCAGACCAGAATATTAGGCCCATATACCTAGGGTATATGCACTATATACATGTTTATTCCCTATTGTAGGGAGAATTAATCTTGTCAAAAAGAAACACCATATAGTTCAATAAGGGATTTCCTAGCGATCAATTATTGAACAATTGTACCGAGGATAGTTCCTGCGGCGGACGATATACGCGTGGATACCTGAAGTGGTAAATCAATCGCTCAATTCAGTCCGATTAATTACGCAACAAGTAAGTTGTTTCAACTTTAGCGTAATCAATGCTCAACGTTTAATTTAGTTATAAATCACGATCATAATTCTCGATTTATTATTCCGCCGCGTACATTAGATGTAGTCGAAAATTATTCACAGTGGTATCAGAGCCCAGGGCTCAACTTATAATTGATTTATTTAATTAACGGTGGATTAAGATTAATAAATTGAATTTTGAAAAATTCTGTAAAAACTCAATCATTGAACCTGTTTTGTGACTTAATTACGCACAATAACAAAACATAAGTTTTGATCATTTTTTTCCCTTATTTCGAAATAACAAATGACAATTGAAAACGAAACCCGCCACTTCAAATCTCCTGACCATCGGCGTACGCCATTAACGCACAACGAAGCTGTTGCTGTTGTTTGACGACGGCGACAACGGAGTCCGGTGAGGCCGCTGCTGCTGTTGAGCGATGACGATGGTCGCGGCGGCGTGAGTCAGGTTTGTACGCTGGACGGCGGCCGAGGTTGCGGTGACAACAGGCTGCTATAGTTGCTGACGACGTCGGCAGTGGCGGCGCAGCCCAGACGCAGCAGCTGCGTGACGCGACGGCTGGGACGACCGGCGTGTTGCGCTGCTCCTGTTGACGTTGACGGTGATGGCGGCAGTCCCCTACTGCTTCCGTTGACAATGACAATCGCCGGCGGCGGCGGCGGTAGCGCCGGTTGGCGACGGCGGCGCAGTTGTTAGTTGTTCACAGCTGGACTAGGGTTTTGACACATTGGGCTGGGCTTGCTGAGTTAGTCTGGCCCATTTTAGAATCTGGACTGGGCCAGATTTTATTATTATTGGATCAGTTGGAATGATTAGCTGGACTTTGAAATTGGGCTTCATTAAATTTGGGCTGGGCCAAATTAAAATGATAGTCAGATTTAATAAATTTGGGCTAAGCTTATTTAAATAAGCTGGCCCACTATTTATTCAGAATAACCAGGATTTTAATAATTAAAATTATTAATTGGATTAATAAGTTTTAATTTATTGAAATAATAATAAAATAGACTTATATATTTATATTAATTTAGAATTAATATTAAAAGTATATGTATATATTAATTTAGAATTAATATATTTAATTTTAATCCACATTTAATTAAAGAATAAAATTTTAATTGGATTAATAATTTTATTCGTTGAGCTTTATTTGATATTATGTGATAAACTATTATTTTATTTTATGCTTATTCAATTTAAATTATAGTAATTTAAGACCGTTTTATGTTTGGGTAGGCGGCGCCCAATACATGTAGTCCGTGTCAATATGTATGGGTAGGCGGCGCCCAATATGTGTGGTCCGCATTTCTTATGCCTGGGTAGGCGGCACCCAGTAATTGCGTTTAATTTAATATTAGATATTAAATTCAACAATTAGTATCACATATAAAATCCCCAAATAAAACCATCATAATTGTATGAAATTCTTAATCTCTTCGTCCACGAGTTTTACACCAAAGTGTTTACTCTAAAACGACGAGGTCGGGGCTCATTCATAGATACATGGTTGGCATCGTGTGATGGAATTGACTTGCTTAAATTATTTCGTGACGCCAAAGCGACCAAAATAGTTTAAGGACGCGAAATTAATTGGATTAATTAACCAGGAATTGCAAAATTGTTGTTGCAATCGGCTTAGAGGCCTACTGAGTGAGATTGTTGCAATCATCAGCGAAAGCAGATGCTACAATAATATAGACTTGGATCTTCGACCACTAAGATTTATAATTATTATAAATCCGTATTTTGTGCTTGAGGACGCAAAATATGTTAAAATTAGTGGGAGCTAATCATTACAATAAACTCTTGTTTTGATTAGTGATATGAATGTGATCTTTATTTACTTTATTCTAATTTACTTTTCCGTTTGATTATTTTCTGTTCAGATAAAAATGTCGAATTTGGCTTATAAATGTTTGATGGAATCAAACAAGTTGACTGGGTCTAACTTTACGGATTGGCTCCGTTGCTTGGGCTTGGTGCTAAGGCAAGAAAAGGTTGAGTACGTCTTGGACGAACCAATCGGTGTCATCCCCGACAGGACTTCTACTGAGTATGCTAAGTTTGACGCATATACTCATAAGAAGCATGTTGAGGATGCTACGTCGGCTCAGTGTGTCATATTGTCTTCGATGAGTATTGAACTGCATAGGCAACATGAACACATGCTCCCTTATGAGATGATAAAACACTTGGAAAGTCTGTACGCCTCACAAGCTCAGACGATGGAGTATGAGATACTCAATGATCTCTTTAAGTGTAAACTTCATAATGGGGGTCAGGTTTCTGAGCATGTACTGAAGATGATTGGATTAATTGAGAGGTTGACATCGATTGGAACGGTGTTACCCTCAAGTGTCTCAACTAATCTGATCTTGCAGTCACTTCCTAGTTCTTTTGAAAACTTCATAGTGAACTTCACCATGAACAACACGAATGTGACTTTGTCTAAGCTTCACAACATGCTTAAGACCTATGAGTCTTCCACTTCTAAAGGCAAATATGTGCTTATGGTGAGCTCTTCTGCGAACTCTTCCAAAAGGAAGAATAAGCGGAAGAAGAAGAAGAAGAAGAAGAAGAAGAAGAAGAAGAAGAAGAAGAAGAAGAAGAAGAAGAAGAAGAAGAAAGCATCTAGCGATGTGACCTTGAAGCCTAAGAGTGGAGGGATTCAAAAGAAGTCGAAACTGCCAAAGGATGAGTGCCTATTCTGTCACGAGAAGGGACACTGGAAGAGAGACTGCCCAAAGTTCAAAGCACAAGGTGCATTGAATGGGAGCTCAGGTATGTTTATCATTGAGATAAATATGTCTATAAACAATTCACAATCCTGGGTATTAGATACAGCTTGTGGCTCACACATTTATAATAATGTGCAGGGTCTAAGTGACAGCAGGAAAGTGAGGCCTGGGGAGGTCGACTTACACGTGGGAAATGGAGCAAGAGTTGCTGCTGAACGTGTAGGGACTTATAGATTAGATCTTCCTTCAAGATATAGACTAGATTTACATGATTGTTATTTTGTTCCTATAATTTCAAAGAATATTATTTCCATTCCAATGTTAGACATTCAAGGTTTTTCCTTCCATTTTGCAAACAGTAGATGCTCGTTTTCGCTTAATGGATTGTTTTATGGAAGTGCCTTTCTTTCGAATGGTTTATATATGCTTGAATGTGAACAAAATATTCTCAATGTACAAAACAAACGACATAAGCTAAGTAATACGAATAATAAAACCTATCTTTGGCACTGTAGACTTGGTCATATCAATGAGAAAAGAATAGCAAGATTGAGAAAGTTAGACTATCTCACATCATTTGATTTCGAATCATATGGTGCTTGAGAATCTTGTCTCAAAGAAAAGATGACAAGTAAACCACTTTCTAGGAAAGGGCTACGTGCCAAGGTTGTGCTCGAGTTGATCCACACAGATGTGTGCGGACCGTTCCCAACTCAAGCAAGAGGTGGATATTCGTACTTCATAACTTTTACTGATGATTTTTCAAGGTATGGATATGTGTATCTCATGAAACACAAATCTGAGGTCTTCGAGAAATTTAAGGAGTTTAAGTTAGAAGTTGAGAAACAACTTGGGAAAAATATCAAGACTCTTCGATCAGATCGAGGAGGGGAATACTTGAGCCGAGATTTTCTTGATTACTTGAAATCACATGGAATCCGGTCAGACTGGACACCTCCAGGTACACCACATATGAATGGAGTATTTGAAAGGAGAAATTGAACTTTATTGGATATGGTTCGATCCATGATGAGTTTCACTAGTCTCCCTTTATTCCTTTGGGGTTATGCATTACTTACCGCAGTTTATATTCTGAATAGAGTTCCCTCTAAATCGATCGAGAAAATACCATATGAATTATGGTGTGGCAAAAAGCCGAGTCTTAACCATATGCGGACCTAGGGTTGTGATGCACGTTAATTATGCATGTAATTAGGTCAATGTATGATACTATTTTATAGGAATTATGTGCATAAATGGTTAGAAATTGGATGGAATGTGATATAAGTGACCAATTAACGTACTCGGCTTGTTTTAAGGTATTTTGAGCATTTTCAGGCTAAAAAGTTGTGATTTACGACTACCGGACAAGAAAACAAGTTGAAACAGAGTGAAAATCGGCCCAGACGAGTGGAAATCGACCCAAACCGTGCAAAAACCGGTCCATACCGGTCCAGACCGACCTGAACCGGTCCAGGAGCAAAACGGGGCAAGAACCAACACGACCGCGTCACAAAGCAACACGGCCGTGTCAAAAGTGTTTCGTAACATTCAAATAGGCTCTGGAACAGAACACGGCCGTGTCACAAAGCAACACGGCCGTGTCAAATTATTACTGGAAATTGAAGTATTGCAAAGCAACACGGCCGTGTCAAAATGATTGCCGTTAATAAAAATCCTGTTTTAATAGAGGATTTGATTTCCCAATTCATAGGGCTTATCTAACTCTATAAAAAGGATCCAAGTTTGTCTTCAAAAGAACACACATAATATCCGAGTTTGAGGCACGAGACGACTTGGACGACAACGAAGATTCAATCAACGGGACGATTTACTCGGGTTTAGCAATTTTTCCTAGTTTTAATTCTTTAGAATGTTTTGTCTTAAATATTGTATTGAATTGAGCCTAGGCATGAGTAGCTAAGCTATTCGTGTCCTAGGGTTAGAAAGTAGGAATTATTTTATGACAATGTTTTGATTTATGTTTTAACTTATTGAATCCCGTTCTTTTAAGTGTTTATCTTTATATCCGTTTTAATCACTGAATTTGGACTAGCCATCTAGGTTTAGTAATCTCGTTTAACAAATCCACTTCGAGAGAAGGGATTTGTTATTAGACGTACGATATAGAGCGCAGTTGTCTATGACTGTGTAGGCATAGGTTTATGAGCTTTTTGGAGTTTCTAGGATTAATTGACTCGAGAGGATAATTATCTTAGTTAATCAACGATCTAATTACTTCGAGAGGAGAGTTAGGTTAATATTGCGCCGCTTAATAAACATTAGATCGGTTAAAATCAATAAGTTAATTCTAATCATCATTGGAATAAATATTCTGAAATCGATACCCTAGGATGCCATTTTTCCTTGATTGTTAATTATTCGTGGTTCCCAAGTTTGAATTCATATTTAATTAAGTACTTTAGTTAGTAAAATCAATCTTTCCTGAATTAGTATCTAGTTAGGATATTCCTAGAATATTGAGGTATCAAACTACCTAAAACCTATTCCTTGTGGGATCGACCTTGATAATTGTTACTACTCCTACATCCGTACACTTGCGGAACACTAGGTTACAAACCGACGTGTCAGGTTGTCCTGCTTTTGTTAAGAAGATGATGATTGATAAGTTGGAAACTAAAAGTGAAAAATGTTATTTTGTGGGATATCCTAGAGAAACCAAATGATATGAATTCTATTGTCCTGGAGATCACAAGGTGATAGTATCCAGAAATGTGACGTTTCTTGAAGATAATTATGTCTCCAAGGAACAAGGTCACAACACAGTAGATCTTGAAGAAATTCAAGAACCACAAGATAACATGGAGGATGAGGTATTGTCCATTGGAGTGGACAAGAACTCAGTGGGAGTTTTTGATGATCTATTGGGAGGGGAAATGACTCTTAGAGGGTCACCTCAAGATAATGAGATGCATCAAAGACAAGATATTGTATCAACCCCACCTCAAGAAAATCATAGTGAAATTTTTGAGAATATCAAATGTTGAAAACCTCAACACGCAGGAACCTCATCACGATCAGAATAAACCGCTTGAACCAACGCAAAACTAACTCAATAGGCCTCAAAGGAATCGTCGTGCACCTGAAAGACTAAATCTATTGATTGAGAACCAAGATGATGAGGTTGATTCAGAAGACGACGAACCAAAGACCTATATCGAAGCGGTGTCAGGCACCGATTCGAAGATGTGGCTGGCTGAATTAACATCTGAAATGAACTCGATGTACCTCAATCTAGTCTGGGAACTAGTTGATTTGCTAGATGGGGCTCGCCCCATAGGCTGCAAATGGATCTTCAAGAAGAAGAGAGATGCAGATGGCAAGGTACAAATCTACAAGGCTAGGTTGGTGGCAAAGGGTTATAGTCAACGAGAGGGCATTGATTATGATGAAACCTTTTCGTCAGTCGCTAAGATCAAGTCCATTAGGATATTACTTGCAATAGCTGTATACTATGACTTTGACATTTGGCAAATGGATGTTAAAACCGCGTTTCTCAATGGAGAACTCGAAGACACTGTGTATATGTCACAACATGAAGGTTTTATATCCAAAGAAAAGCCGAATGGAGTATGCAAGTT
Organism: Ajuga chamaepitys; assembly: GCA_958295605.1. Taxonomy (NCBI): domain Eukaryota; kingdom Viridiplantae; phylum Streptophyta; class Magnoliopsida; order Lamiales; family Lamiaceae; genus Ajuga; species Ajuga chamaepitys. The sequence continues at coordinate 3,107,635 of OY282503.1, forward strand.
AAAGAAGTCCATTTATGGACTCAAGCAAGCATCTAGGAGTTGGAATATTTGCTTTGACATAGCTATCAAATTGTTTGATTTCGTCAGAAGCAAAGAGGATCCATGTGTTTATAGTAAACGCAAGAATGGAAATGTTGTCTTCCTTATCATATATGTTGACAATATACTGATAATGGGAAGCGATCGTTCCATGTTGTAATCCGTGAAAGATTGGTTGTTTAGCTCCTTCATGATGAAGGATCTGGGTGAGGCTTCCTACATCCTTGGAATTAGAATCTATCGAGATAGACCTAATAGGATGTTGGGATTGTCTCAGTCTACTTACATAGACAAATTGCTGAGACGCTTCTCAATGGAAAATTCCAAGAAAGAATTTCTTCCTATGGGACATGGCATTATATTGTCTAAGAAAGGTTGCCCTTCTAATGACAAAGAAATGAGTTACATGAAGAAGATCCCGTACGCTTCGGCTATAGGATCTATTATGTATGCCATGATATGTACTAGGCCAGATGTGGCTTATGCACTCAGCATGACAAGCAGATTTCAGCAAAATCTCGGTGAGATACACTGGAGAACTGCCAAGACTATTCTTAAGTACCTTAGAAGGACTAAAGAATATTTCTTAGTCTATGATGGGTAGCTAGAGTTATCAGTTACTGGGTATACTGATGCTAGCTTCCAAACAGACAATGATGACTTCAAGTCTCAGTCAGGACATGTTTTCGTTCTCAATGGTGGTGCAGTGAGTTGGAATAGTTCCAAACAGAGCACAACTGCCGATTCTACCACTGAAGCCGAATATATTGCTGCATCTGAAGCTGCCAAGGAGGTTGTTGCTTTGTTAGAGTTCGTAAAAGAATTAGGTGTCGTTCCAAGTGCCAGCAGTGCAATACCGTTGTATTGTGACAACACTGGTGCGGTTGCACAAGCAAAGGAACCCAGAGCCACGAACAGAAACAAACACGTTCCCCGGAGATATCATCTGATTAGAGAAATAATAGATAGGGGAGAAGTAAAATTAGATAGAGTACCCACTGATGATAACTTGGCTGATCCTTTCACCAAGCCGTTGTGTGTAGCAAAACATAACAAGCACTTTGAGAGCTTAGGTGTTAGACATGTTAGTAGTTGGCTTTGATTCAGTGGGAGTTTATAGTTTGTGTGTCTTAGAAACCTTTTTTTGAAGACATTCAAAACTTGATCACATTCTATGATATGTTTATCTTATGGGTTTATGCATTTATTAGAATAATTATTTTGATGGTTTGTTATTATTCTTGTGACTGTTCCCTTGAATCATGACTGTCATTTATGGCGTGAGACATAAATGATATAGTATGATTCTAAAATTGCCATAACCGATGGTCATCAAGAATGGGATATTGATGACATACAATAGGTTAGCATGTGGTCTGCATCATATTCTTAGAGAATATAGTGGGTCTCACGACTATTAGATATTAGATATCTATGATGGACACATGAATACTTTGGAGAATATTGGTACACCCTACTGTTAAACCGTTTGTTTAGTGTCTACGGTTTATTAGTGTGTGGAGTATGTAATGATCCTTTGACCTGAGGTCAATACTCATTTTGTTTGTTAAGTGATGAACTTTGACCAAGTACAACGCTTGCCTCCCAAAGGAGGATAAGACACGTCTTGTGTTGGGTTCATCATGAGGCAAATGGAAATGGTAGTTGAGCCAAGAATGGGATTCATTCCTCGATTAAAACTCGAGAGAACACTCATATTTCTCTATATTATTTGACAATAAAGTCATTGTCCAATGCAAAAGATATATTCAATTAAAGTAATTGAATATGATCGAATGTGTCAGATAATAAAGATGAGAAAAATGATTGAGCTATTTGAATAGACACATGGCAGATCCTAGGCTCAATCGGGTGGTTCGTGAATGAAGAGATATTACATAAACTTCATATAAAGGTTGTTTTACGAATTCACGTAAACGTCCTTCATATATCGAGTTCGCTGCACAACGCAGTCTAGGAGTTTTGTGCGGACTTTAATTAGATTATAGTCGATAATGGGGGCCTGAAGGGTCACACTTTATGTGTATTATTGTTCCGCTTAAGTGTACAATATTGGTGTTTCGAATTATATCTAATGCTAATCCAAGTGGGAGATTGAAAGTAATGGACTAGATTAGGATATGGACTTTAATTAATTAATAGGTTACACTAATTAATTAATTAAAGCAGACCAGAATATTAGACCCATATACCTAGGGTATATGCGCTATATATATGTCTATTCCCTATTGTAGGGAGAATTAATCTTGTCAAAAAGAAATACCATATAGTTCAATAAGGGATTTCCTAGCGATCAATTATTGAACAATTGTACCGAGGATAGTTCCTGCGGCGGACGATATACGCGTGGATACCTGAAGTGGTGAATCAGTCGCTCAATTCAGTCCGATTAATTACGCAACAAATAAGTTGTTTCAACTTTAGCGTAATCAATGCTCAATGTTTAATTCAGTTATAAATCACGATCATAATTCTCGATTTATTATTCCGCTGCGTACATTAGATGTAGTCGAAAATTATTAACACGTCAAGTCCTTACAAAGTTAATTGAGTCTAGCTTGAGCTGCTTAATCTCTCGAGCTCGAGTGTATTAGTACCTGGTTCACGATACTTGCAAGCTTAGTCTATGATATATTAAATATGGAGGTGTTTGTTCATAACCAGTTCAAATTTAAGCATAAGTTGTTACTTGCACACTCCTACCAGCTTATTTTATATTAAAGGTTTAAAAGGTATTTACTTCAAGCATCTGCAAACAATCATTGTATATCCTAATTGTAAACGAAAGATACTCTTAACATTTTCTTAAACTATTTCATTTTCAAATATTGTATCATAGCCCTCCTGAAACTAGAGTTATTTTTCAAAATTAGTTTTTGTACCTTAAAATTGTTATGCGTCAAAAGTCAATTTCTAATTTTATTAGCTGAAGTAAAAAATTATATATGATTGAACAAGTCAAACAAAAAACTGAGCAATAATTTATAATTCTTAGAAGGTTATTCTTATACCTCCACAAATTGGCTAAAAATAGAAATTATAATTTTATGAAATAACTAATAAGACTCTTTTTATTGTGGAGCATAGAGGGTATAAGGTATCTGGTCTCTCCAAGAGTATTTTATTGAACTTAAACTCGAACTTAAAAGAAAATAAAGCTTGCAGTCGAGCTTAAGCTTGCGGTCAAGCTTACAAGTATTCCATTAAGTTGCAGGGGTATATGGTGGTTAGGCCTATCACGGGTAGGGATGGCAGTTGGGTGGCTACCCGTGAAGTTAAGGGTACCCAAACCCTAACCATTCAAAATTTATATTTACCTAAACTCATTTAAAAAGGTAATTACACTACCCAAACCCACCCAAACCCATTTAATAATACCCATCAGATATCCTAAACCACCCAATGTGTATTTATATTTTAAAAAAATATTATATTTCATAGGTTATCTAAACGGATATTGAACCGGGACCCTAAAGTATCAATATAAACACGAGATAGAAAAATGAGGGATAAAAAAATGGGAGAAAAAAATAAACCCCACAAAATCTTCACCAATTCAAAGATGAAATACAAAGAAAAAACCATCATCTTCCACCCAAGGTGACTCGAGCCCAGAATCAATGGTCTAGATAGTGGATGCTCTCGCCACTTGAGCTATCCAACTTCATCTAAATTGGAAGGTGTAGGGCTCGACTATATGAATTATTATTCATACATATTAATAATCATATTTTTTATTAAGTTGAGTGATTGACTCAGTGTTAAAATTTATCTTTTATAGATGGAAGTTGTAGGGTTTGACTCTTACATAATACATTTTGTTGATTTTTAAAAAAATTATAAACAGGTCCGGGTAGTGCGTATACCCTAGCACTAAAATTCGAACCCCAACCAAATTCTAATGGTATTTAAAAAAAAATCTCAAACTCATTTAGGCTTTGCCCAAATCCTCCCCAAAAACCCACTCAGTTGCCATCCTTAATCCCCGGCTCTAGCCCAGCCCTCCAAATTTTCATACAAAATTAAATCCATCCCCCCCCCCCCCCAATTAAATAAAAGCCCACTTCCCTAAGTAAATAAGCGCCCACAAAATCAAGCTTGCCCTATTAAATAAACAAATAAACTTCAATTGATCAAAAGCAAACATGAGCAACAGACAGTCCGACAATGCAGAGGAGCAATGTTGTGCAAACTTTTTTTGTTTTTTCTAATAGAGCATCTTGAATTGAGATAAATTATGGTATAAGTTTTTATTATTTTCATTTACTTTTTTTTTGTTTGTTTTTTTTGTGCAAACTTTTTTTGTATTTTGTGCGCATGTATGCCTCCTTAAGCAAACCTTACAAACAATTGTAGTTGTTGGGCAAAAAATTTTAAATTGGGAGTTATAAGTATTAAATTGTTTTTCTTTCCCTTTTTCTTTTTTGCATCCTTACATAATTAGATGTCTAATTTGGTTCATCAGCCTTTTGTGAAGAAAGGAAAATGTCTAAAAAGACTTATATCATCTTTCTTCCCAAAAATAAGATTGGCAAGCTGGTGGAAGTAGCTCATAACCTACATCCGTTGTAGTGCAAAATCAATCTATTGTATCCGCTCCAATACGTATAGAGCAATTCTCCTCAAATTCAAATTTGCAATCATCTACACTTATTGATTGTGCCAGCAGCTAACTAAGAGCGAAAGGTCAAAGGCTTACGTGATGCTAACTAGATTCATTCATCTTGTTTTAACTTTGTTTGTTCTACTGCAACAATTGAACAGACATTTTCAGCAATGAAGCATGTAAAGATGGCACTTCGAAGTAAAATGGAGGATGATTTTCTTGCAAATTGTTTAATACTGCATTGGATGTGATTGTGTTAACAAAATAGCTATAGATTCAATTATAGATGAGTTATATAGTTTAAAGCCTCGTCGGATGCTACTTGTTTGAACATTGAAAATGTATTGATATGTATAATTATAGGGTTAATTGCAAAAAATACATAACCATTACCTCCCTTTACAATTTTATCCTATCTTTTTTTTTATTTTGCAATTTAATGCATTACGTGACTTTGTAGATGGGATATTGATGACATAATCCTAGGAGCTCGACACTCGCTACGACGATGTAAGCAATACAATAAATATACAAAATTTATCACCTATTAAATCGATATATTTAGCTCTCAACTGTTCTCAATGGCACCTGCCAAGGAAACGTGTATTGAGTTCTAGGTGCGAAATCGTCAAAATCTCATCAAAAAAACTACAAACATGCATCAAATTGCAAGAAATTAATTATCCATGCAGTAAATATCAATTTTGGAAAAATGTATAAATTACAAATTATAGTAAAAGTCATGCATTTTATGCAATTAACCATAGATTTTATTATGCTGAAATATATATTATATTTAAGTCCACCCACCGTTAGTTTCCTGATTCACCCATGTTGCAAATGTAAAGATCCAACAGATGTCAAAAGAATTTCATTCAAGCCAAGTGATTACCAAATCGAGGTTGAAAACCGTGGGGGGTGTTTGGATAAATAAGGGCACATAAGAATAGAAGATTTGTCCATTCAAAAAGTATGTTTGTATTTGAATAGATGTATATTGTAAATGTCAAATAAATATATTGGTAGATGATAATTATATTATTATATTGTGAGAAATCATATATAATTATTAAAAATTGATTGTGATTGTTGAGTGTATATTACGACATTGTAGAAAGTAGGATAAATAATGATCGATTTATTAAATGATAGTTAAAAAAGTATTTAGATTTGTGATACGAAAAAAAAATACACTATAAGATACAAAGACACCATCTTAACCAAAATCTAATAAAAGCCCGTACGTTGCATTGAACTATTGGGGAAGCAGATTGTATTGTTGTTTGTCTTAACACGTTCCTCGATATTTCCGATTATGATAGCGAGATAGGATAATTTAGATTAATCGGGTTGATATTTTGTTGCTCATAACATTGTTCAATTAGCAAAAACTAGCTTGTTAGACTCTTCTGTGTGGCTTTTGCAATTACATTTCCTGAATAAGTGTTTACTCATTTCAACTAATGTTAATGAAATTGTTCTCTCTTTAGAATAAATACAATTTATAAAAAATTATCACAATAAAATCTAATAATCATGGAAAATGACAGTGAAGTTTCGTGGAAAAACATCTTGAATATTATTGGGCAATAAAAAAACAAAGCTCCAAGTTTCAACCATCAATTTTCAATCATGTGACAAAATTGATCACGTTTGTAAAGGATTTGTCATATTTTTTCTTTTAATCACGTTTGTAGAGGATTTGTCATATTTTTTCTTTTAAGGCAATGTTTTTCTTCTGTAGATAACCATGGATATTAGCTATTTATTCGGACATTTTCATGTCTACTTTGTTGTAGACTTTTTCCGGGTTATCTAGGACCAGACCTTCCTTGAATCGGGCAGGAGAGTCCGTCGATTCGTCCAAAAAAGATTGTAAATTTTGATTGGCTCGAGCTAATTTTATGAAGCCGTATTTAGAATATGTAGAGTAATTATAAGAGGCTGATATAAGTTTTGATATGGTCTAGTGACATTTAAGGACAAAAATATTGATTTTCATGGAAATATTAGTGTTCTAATTTTACGAAAATACCGGTGAAATATCGGTGTCGCTGGGAATACCAGTGTTTTTTTTTTTTAATACTGGAAAATACATTAAAATATGAAAATCTAACATGATATTTTATAGATTGTTACAACTAACTTAAATACATATATTAATCTTAAATCTTTATACAAATTGACATGTTAGCGACTAATTTATAAATATTGAATAATATAAACGTTGTCTAGCAATATGATACACACTGTTTGGACCCCTACTACGGACTCTTCGATCCTGCACCCATAACGGTGCTCCGGATGCCTCAATTTTGACCACGTGTCACCTACTCCGTCCCCCTGCTTTTGTTTATTTTTTAATGTAATTTGCTTCCGTTGTTGTATTAATAACAGTGTAATGAAAGTTTTTAAATATAAAGGCAGAATATGTTTTTATTATAAAAACATATAGTGAAAAGTACCAAAAAAATATTATTAGATTTAATAAAAATATTAAATAATTAGGGGTGGAAAGATCAAAATATCACACGTATCGTATCGGAAAATTATTGAAAATATTGAAATTCACATACTAAATTTTCAATATGGTATAATACTGTATACCGAACTATCAAAATACCAATTTTTTTTCGATATACCGCTATATATCGAAATACTGAATTTTTTTAGTTATTATACCAAATTTGGTATCATACCAAATTTTCAATTTCGGTATACCGAACTATCAAAATATCAAAAGAAAATCGATATATATACCTCTATATATCGAAATACTTAAATTTTTGAATTATCATACTGTTAGCATACAAAAAAAATTCAATAATTTTCGGTACAATATCATATCGTATTGAAAATTTGGTATGTCGAAAATTTTGGTATTCTCGGTAATTTTTTTTTATATGGTATGTGCAGTATTTTGGTTTTTCCCCACCCTTAATTATTTTATATTTTTGTTAAAATATGATAATATTTTTATGTACTTTTCGCTATTTGTTTTTATATTAATATATATTCTGTATTTTTATATTTAATAAATTTTCATTATATTACATTGTAATTAATACAGTGACCTAAAGCAAATTACTTTAAGAAAAAGAAATAAAAGCTGGGTGAGGGAGTAAGTGACACGCGACGGAAATTGAGGCACCCGGAGCACCGCTGCGGCTGCAGGATCAAAGGGTCCCCCTGCTACTCCTTTATCCCTAAAACATAGGATTGTTATCTTCAAAATATCTAATACTAGTAAAATGGAAGCCAATCTCCACCATTTAAAATAGAAAAAATTATTGAAACTAACGGAATTTATTCGAAATTAACCGATATTTCGGCAAAAATACAATAAAATGTACATGGTACGCACTGAAATCAAAATTGGTCTAAATTTTACCGAAATTTCCCGATTTTTTGGCAAAATCTTTAAACGAATACGTCGCACACCTTATTTCACTTGGAGAGGTAACAAAAAACGATTTTTTGGTGAAATTTTGATTTTTTCATCTCTGGTGGCCTGCGCACTTCCCCCTTACTTTGGAGCTTGGGTTCGAATTCAACTAGCTGTCTTTCTCTTCTTTTTTTTTTATTTATTATATATGGGTGTCTCTTGTGTGCGACTCTTCTTATTTCTTGTTAACCATATTTTTTATTTTTTATTTTCCGTTTCTATTATCTTTCAGGGATAACCAAAATTGATAATTTTGGTTTTCAAAATCTCTTTTATTTTCTCTTTCCAAAATTAACTAATATTGAGAACTCTCCTTTTTTGGAGATATGAAATTGAGAATAACTGAAGCGATGATTATTTTTCAGAAGTGATACGGTTCAATCAAATTCTCCGTATCGAATACAAGTTATAGTAGTGAGTGAAGACTTTTGTTTTTTAAATTCAATGATCAGTGGAACTTTTCTCCGGTCAAATATGTTTCAAGAAATATCGGATGGGTTAGTTATGATATCAAGTAAGAAAAAAATACAGAGCAACTTGAATATACGAACTTCAACAATAAATTTGTTGCCTAAACTGGTGAATGAGTTATATTCAAGTAACATTTTCAACTTGTTAGTATCTATTCCCTCTACCATAATATAAATAGTTAGAATGTTGGGAATAATTTAGTTTTTATATTTTTATTAGTGTGTAAATTGAAGAAAACTATCATTTTTGGATTCGCCCTATTTCAAATGTAAAAATGGAAAACTGGGATTTATGTTACTAAAAAAATACAGTGTAAGATACAAAGACATCATCTTAACCAAAATCTAATAAACGTTCATACATTGCACGGGCCTCTCAGGGGAGCAGATTGTATTGCTGTTTGTCTTCTCGCGCTCCTCGATATTTCAGACCATGCTAGCTAGATTTAATTTTAGGAAAATATTTTAGATTAATTGTGTGGATATTTTGTTGCTCATAACATTGTTCAGTTTGCAAAAAGTAGTCGGTTAGGCTCTATTGTGTGACTTTTGTCACCATCTTTCTATTGTCAGTAAGTGCTTACTCATTTCAGCTAATGTTAGCAAAATTGTTCTATCTTTTAGTATAAATACAATCTCATTAAAATTATCACAATAAAATCTAGTAATGGAAAATGAGAGCGAAATTTTCTGGAAAAAAAACATCTCGAATATTATTGGACAACAAGAACCAGAGCTCTAATTTTCAACCATGTGATAAAATTGATCTCGCTTGTAAAGAATTTTTCATATTTTTCTTTTAAGGTAGTATTTTTCTTTCGACAGATAACCATGTATAGCAACTACTTATTCGGACGTTTCCAGTGTTTACTTTGTTGTAGAATTTTTTTGGGTTATCTAGTGTCCAACCTTCCTTGAATAGGAAGAGTCTGCCAACCCAGAACCCAAAAGAAATTGTAAACTTTCATTGGCCCGAACTCATTTTATAAAGTTGTATATAGTGTATATAGAACACATAAATTATTAACAATGATCTAGTCAAATTGCCTATTATTATCAATGGCCTTATTTATTCTAAATAATAAAAAAAATGACTTCTCTATTTTAATGGTTAAATCAAATCATTTACATTTATAAAATTACATAAATGTCATCATTACTTCCTTTTATTCTCATACGCATTACAATTTTTAAGTTGTTTACGCTGTTTAAATTGTTTTAGTTGTTTTAGTTGTTTAATTGATGGAGTTGTTTAAAAATTAAATTATTTAACATACATGTTCTTATTACTTTATTTTATTCTTGCACTTATCAGAGTTGTTTACGTTGTTTGAATTGGCGCAAGTTATTTTAGTTGTTTAATCAATGAAGTTGTTTAAATTAAACAAATTATTTCCAAAGAGATTTAGACAAATGTGTGTTAAAAGAAAAAGGTTGTATAAGTAATAAAATTTTAATAATTAGAATGTGCAAATAATATTATTGTAGTGTATACAAATAGAAAAACTTGTTGTTTAAACCAATTTATAAAGAATTAAACATCATTCTTTCAATTTTATTATACTTCTTACAACTTAAGTAAGAATTCCTCATCATTCCATAGTAATAGTAATATAATTATTTAACGAAAAATGTAATCAAGCGATTAAATAAAATAATATGAATAATTCTATTTTGGAAGATAATAAAATTTAGATTACATAATAATTTATCAACAAAAATGGTTATTTATTTAATTTGTAAATACAAACCAAATCAATGCAAAATATTAGCCCTACAGTAAAGATGAGAATCTAACACAAACGATCAATAAAGAAACTATTACATGTTTTAAATCTAATAGTTCGTTTAATATATGCAGCACATATGTGAAACAAAAGATCGCTAAAAGATAATTAATTCGATATATTACACATAAAAAAATTAACTAATAGTGAAAAAGTTAATTGCTCTTTGAAAAAATGGAAAAACAGTAAAAGGAAAAAAAAATTATGGTATTCGGACGAAAGGGTTTCCCAAACAACCTATCATGCATGTAATATATAGTCATGACTATATTGTTTATACAACTCTATTGTATGTAAACAGCCCAATTCTTTATTTAAAAAAAGAATGAAGTTGTGTAAACGACCAAGTTGTTTTAAATACCAAACAACACATTTTTTTAGATTCAAGTACGAAACTTATAGATGTTTCATACTGTTTTGAAGTCTTATAAAGTTAAAATAGAAGTGTTATCAGTAACAAATAAGTAAATCATGCTCAATTTTTAAAAACACAATATATATTCGAAGATGACGCTTATTGATCTTATATACTATTTTAAACTTGTATAATCCACGTAGAAGCATTGTTACTTACAAATAAGTCAATTATACACATATTTTATCTTTGAATGTGATATTTCATTGATGTTTCCTACAGTTTTGAAGTCTTACAAACCCAAATCAAAGTGTCATCACTTACTAATAATCTAGTCACGTTTCAACTAAAACCCACTTTTTTAAAAACGACATTTGTAGCTCTTAGATGTTGTTTTGAAGTCTTTTAAGTTTAAAATAAAAGTGTTGTCTATCACAAATAAGCCAATCATGCCTGTTTTATTACTATAGGATTTGTCATATTTTTCTTTTAGGGCGGGTTTGGTTCATTGGTTGGGATGTGGGCTGTTGACTGGATAGGGCATGTATAACGTGGGTTGGGCTTGAAGTGACCTATATTAGGCCGTTTGTTTAGGAATTCTAACACTTATGTTTATGTATGATACATTATATAAAAAAAATTGCTAGGCCAAAAAGAAACGGTCCTATTAACTTTACCAGGTCGTTTTTATCCTTAGCAATCCCAAAATTTACGAAGTTGCCACCGCCATCATTTCATATTGAATTCAGACCTAAAGACCTTTCGTCTCCCAAGAAGATCCAATAGTCTATTTGGCTAGATTTTTCTATATTCCTTTTCATCTTTTCCTCGCATTCTCAGACAGTGATTCAGGGAGTCATACGTTGTAGTTCTCATCTCTATGACGCAGACCTCATGTTCTCCTTGCCCAGGCGTCTACTAAGCCAAGCAACCATATTAACAACGGTACGTATCAGTAGAGTGCATCGTCACCCCCTAAAATTTGTAGCGAAACTCCATTGAGTGCCTAGATTTCTGCATTTTGGGGTTCTTTAATCTCCAAGGTTTCATGATTGATTTAGCTTTTAAACCATCTGAATGCGAAATTAGGTTAAAGAAACCAATTATAAACTAAGAAGGTGTTAGGGCTCTCATGTTTACAAAGATCGTTATTTTGTACACATATCCCTCTGTTTGTGTATTTTTTTCTTACCCAGTTTTGTGACAATGTTAGATAAACAACGCATCCCGATTAGCTGAGCTACCTTCTTTTATAGTTTTCCCGATTTACCCTGCTTGTGCGTAGATAGTATATATAATGCCTGGATGTCCGGTAACTGCAACCACGTACTGTTGCTTATAGATTTTTGAACTTGTAATAGTAAGTTCCTAGTTGTGTACAATTTTGGTTTTATATACTTTAATTAGGAAATGCTCAGAAGAGTCAACCCTCTCAACAATTTTCAAGTTTATTATCCATATGTAGATACCACAATTGACGAGCCACCTTAAAATTATTTCAGTTTTGGTTCACATTGTGTTCAAATCAACTTGAAAATTAGTTGCCCGAGTTGTTGGAGTCTCAAATGTGCATAGGTAATCAGTTTGACCACTAGAAATATAAATTGCATTCCACATTTAGTAACAAACAAATGTTACACTACGTTTAACTTGCCTAAATCAAATTAAGCTTGGAGTTATGTCTTTCGGAATTCGTGTCACTAAACAGATTCCTTTACTTTTTATGTCATAATTTGCAACAATATGGCGAAAACATGGAACGGTGCCCTATGTAAATGTATGACCATGTACCTCTAGTGTTGTAAAGAGCGTCTGTCATTGCTCAACCTCATGAATCAGTGTTTGTTTTATGACGTTAAGGACAACGTTATATGGAGCCTGCGCATTTCCAAGGTACCCCAATGATGGAAAATCATTTCAAAAGCTAATTGAGAATGTATGTTATGTTCAAGGAGTTTGCTTTCAAAACTCCCAGGGTTCGGTGCGACAGTTGCACCAACACAGTTCATGTCGAACTAGTCGCTCATTGAGAATTTAATCTTTCTTACCATATAATGTCTAGTTTGATTACCTGTAATTGACACATTCATATATGAACATATGATATTTTGACTCCACTATGAAATAGCCCACTTCAGACTGTGAACGTAATAAAGGTTCGGAATAATTTACAGGAAGATAACCTATTTCGTTACTTTTGAACCTTCAGATGCGAACATTATGGAGATTGCCACTCCATTTACGACATCAGGAAGATAGATCGTATAATCCTCAATGACATCGGGGAGGCTCCGGAGTACCCAATAGTAATAGAAGGCGAACCCTCGTCTGCGTCGAATGGCAATGTAAGTGATTTCGGAGGAAGCAACTCCATCTGACATGCACGGGTTACTAAGTTAGGACGTGGCCCATTTTTGGACAAAACTATAAACAATATATAAGTAATAGATTCAATGAAAGTAGCTGCGAACACTTCATTTTTCATGTCTTTAACTGCCTGTGGACCTATCGATATGAAGGCCTTATTCTGCTTTTTTTTTTTACGCGTATTTCCGGGGTGTATACGTGATTTCTTGCATCTTTAATTATATGTAGCTAGCTTATCGTTTCTAAAAATTAAGTGGATGTGGCGTGTAATTCTAATTATTTTGTCTATCACAAGTGCTTCCATTACTCTTTGAATATTACAAATAGTACGTCGTTTCTTTACTTTTGGGCTGATACGGTATGAGGGTTATTAAAAAACTACAACATGCATGCAAGGTCTAGGACTAAACTAAAAAATAGTCTAAATGAGGAATTATAAATGCACTTAGCTTTTGTCCATCCCTAGTATTGCTCTTTTCTGTCGGTTAATACCAGTGTTATCATAACCGGATCGGACTGGCCGGTTCAACCAGGAACCAGGCACGGGTCCGGTCCAATAGGCACTCAATAACCGAATTTATAGTTAGACCGTTAGTAACCGGGTAAAACCGGTCAAAACCGGCATAACCAGAAAACGGGAAACCCGGTAATGTGAAAAGAGAGGCAAAGAAAAGCAAAATGAAGACGGAGTGGGATTTTCTCAAAAATCTGGGATCTTGCCTTTAATCGCCATACATAGATTTGGTGGAGAAATATGAAGAATCAGATCCGAAAATTACAGGAGATGTATCTGTTGAAGAACATCATATCTGAAATTACTGAGATGTATCTATAGAAGAACATAAGATCTGCAACTACTGGAGATTTTTCTAAATTCCTTGAGAGGATAAAGAGAGAAGGGAGGGAGAGAGAGATCCGCATCAGAAATTCTGGAAATGGAGTTCGTTTGTACTACTCCAGTCAATTTGAGAGATAAAAGACAACTTTAACCTAATTATATTTACGGAGGCTTGCCTCTTTTCCTTCCTTTTTAACTTTTACTTCTTTCTATTTTTATGCTTAGACTGACCTTTTTTTCTTTACATTTCTTACTTTTGTTTTATTTTCTTCTTATGAATTGTTTGTTTTCATTGTTACGGTCATATATACATGTCTTAAAGAATATATTATGTTAGATGTTTCAGGAAGTAATACATAATAAATTATAAGAAAGTTAGTTAAAACTAATTATTTTAATTATACCGGTTGAACTACCGGTTAAACCGATCCAACCGGTTGAACCTCTAACCGGTGGTAACACCGGTTTGAATACCGGTCCGGTTATAACAACACTACTTAATACTACTCTGTCTTTGGGGACAGTCCATTTGACCACTAGTTTGTCCATCTTATTCCCACCCCACCCCCATTACAATGGCAATATAATTGCCTCAAACATGGTTAGTAGCTTTACAGTATAATTTTTTCGGCATCCATCCATCAGTTAACGAGATAAAAAAGAAGTGGAATTCATGAGTTTAAAACTAGGGAATTCAACAGTGATAGAATAAAAAGACGGCTCAACCATCTTCTGTAATATACGCCACATTTAGTCAACAATGATGAAAGGATGGTCTGATGCTTTGCACGGGACCTATGACTTGAAATCGGGAGCATTGCTAGTGGATTCAAGCTGCCTAGCTACCGGGAAAAGAGAATGTCTCTACCAAATTCTATGATCCGTGTGTTACTGCTTCCTTTCTTTCTTTTCCGGATGTGGTTTTTTTCATAGTGATTGTCTTAATCTCCTGAGGCTCAATACTCAAACCTGGCCTTCTCTGGTTGCTGAGTTCTTGAGTTCATTAAACCTTCTCAACACGATAGCATGTGATTATAAGGTTTCTCTATTGAGTTTACTCAATGTTCGATACCGCCTTTCGATTGACGAGCTTAACGAAATATACGCAATTTTCCGTGCAGAGTGTCGGACTAAATACCGGCAGTTTGATGCCAAAACTTTTTGGCTTTGAATAACAGCAGACCAGGATTATGATGCTTCCACTGCGATGACTAGTCAGATTCACAATCCTACACTACGCTATTTTCACTATGTAATCGCAAAAACCATATTTGGTAGAAACAAAGGCATCAAAAGAGTTGTCCCTCTTGATTTGTTTGCTTTGTGGTGCCTTACGGCTGTAAGCCAATCAAACATGGTATACCTCATGCTGAAGTACATGGAAGATGTTGCCCGGTATGTCGAAAAGATTGTCGTTGGAGGTTTACTAATCCCAATTTTTTAATACTTTGGGATCATCCTTGACCTTCACGAACCATATCCTCAGAAGAGGCTGCTTGATTTCGAATAACTCGTTGATCTTGGTATGCTTAGTCCTAGATTCGAAGACGGATGGTTTCTTCATTTCGCGGACTGCCAAACTATCCATTTTCCCCAATTCCAAATGATCTGGTTGGATAAAGAAAAGAATTGGCACATGGATAATGATTAATGATGTTTGATGTTCTAAGCCGCTATGGCCGTCCGATAATTTTATCGTAGTTTTGTTTTCGATTATACATTTTATCTCTCACATCCTCGTCCATCAGCCCCATTTTAAAGAGTGTCGACGTGTCGGTCCACATAATACTTCGTGAGATTTTTCAAAGATAGTGAGTCATTTTTAAGTGGTGCCCTCTATTGCTTATCATAGTCTTTTCCTTATTCGTGTTTTAGTATTACTAGTACGGCTTCTTCGCGAATTAGCTCCTGATTATTGTATTTATCCTTTTATGTTCTATTTATGCTATTACCATTGTATTGTTTACGAACCATTCATTTATGTTGTCTAACCCAGGCAATAACTCCGACAACAACGATAACAAAATATCGGCCAATGTTGTTTTGACTAATACATGAGCATAATAAACTCACAAGTTCAAAATTTGTGTGTAGGTTGTTGAACATATCAATTCATCTGAGAAAATACATACCAAAAAAAAAAAAAAAAAGGGCCAAAAGTATCAGTATAGAATTTCGATATGCACTAGCAGAGTTTATCCCCATGCCAAATAAGACCAACGTGGCCCCTCACTTGCTTTCATCATGAAACAATACATAATAGTAAATAAATTATATATTTTTTTTATGCTATACAGGTGTGCCCCACCAAGGTACAATTCTTGAAAATGAGGTTGGGTTTAAAAGTAACACCATGCCAATTTTTTTAATACCATCTACTTCAGGCTTCTAGTACTCATTCATTGTTTTTTACTTTCAGTACCTCGATCAACAATGACTTCCAACAAACATGTCACCCGCGGGGCGTTGGCTCAATCTTGAGTCTTCTACACAAACGGAATGGACAGAGAAGGGTGACCGTCATTTCCAGCACGGTTTCATTATGGCAACCGTGAGTGAATACCCATGCAACACAGGCCCAAACCCAACTGGCTTGACGGTTGCCATGAACTGGACCAACAAGCAGACGGGTACATATTTCACGTACAAGACGTGTCTCAACTTTTATTATAAGTTGCGCAAACGTTACAAGCAGTGTTCGTGAAACCGGATCGGTGAACGAACCGGCTTGACTACCAGTTCGAGATTCAACCGATCATACCGGTTTAACCGATGGTCCGACCGGTAAAGTGAGATGAAAATGAAATTATTTGATTGCAATATGAGTTGTACACTAAATATTTAAACATTCTAAAATTATAATAATAAATAAAAGGAATAAAAGACTCCTTCCGTGAACAAAAAAGAAAAAGACTCCTTGTTTTGCTCATCCATAAGTCAAGAAACCTTATCACACCAACTGCCCCACAAATATTTCTCCATTTCCTCTAGGCATGTCAAAATTGATCCGCCCTGCCCCGACCCGCTCCGATCCGAGGCCTTTGTGACAGGGCAAAATCCAACCCGATGGAGAACGGGGCACGCCCCGTCCCGTCCATGGGGCGGGTCGGGGTCGGGTCATGTCCCCCGCCCCCCCTTGCCCCGCCCCGCCCCTATATATGTATACTTTTTTTTAAAATATATATTATGTATTATTATATAGATATATATACACAAAAATATATAAAAAAAAATATATATTTATAATATAAATTTTTATATATAATATGTTATATATATGTCATCCTAATATATTAAATTATGACTAGATCGAGTAAATTTAATAATTAAATTCTATTTTTCAATAATTAAATTTAAAAAAATATTAAAACAAAGTTAATGTAAACCTAAAAAATTAAAATCCTATTGACTTCAACAAAAAAATCAATTTTTTTATTAAAAGAAAAAAGATAGGGGCGGGGCGCTCATTTTTGCCCCGTGGCGGGTCACGGGGCGGGGCGGGTCAGAAAATCCAAAAATCCGACCTGGCTCGCCCCATTGACATGCCTAATTTCCTCTCTCTCAAATGAAAAAGTAACCCTCATCAGTTACCTTCTTCTTCTGGGCCGTCAATCTTCCACACATCTTCTTTCTTTTCCTGTAAATAATAAGAAAACTCATGTCCATCTAATATTGGCTGGGCATCTCTCTGTAACGAAAGAACCACATCGACGTCTGCATTGGTTTCTCTTCTGCCTCACCGCTGCTAGATCTATAATGTTCCCCTGCAGCTTTGGAAA
This sequence comes from Ajuga chamaepitys, assembly GCA_958295605.1. Lineage (NCBI taxonomy): Eukaryota > Viridiplantae > Streptophyta > Magnoliopsida > Lamiales > Lamiaceae > Ajuga > Ajuga chamaepitys. Next base: position 3,125,342 of record OY282503.1, read on the forward strand.
ATCTTCGAATTATGACTTTCTCTTCTACATTCACTGCTCCCTCTGCAATTTCCTCTGCAAAAGTTTTTCCTAGCGGTTGAATTCCTCCGGTCGTTCTAAGTTTGACTGGGTTTGACCGGATTTCTGCAGTTTTATATGATTTCCAATTTTGTAGTGGTATTTGGGCTGGACTAGTGGTCGGTTCCTGGTTGGACCGATTGAACAGGTCGGTCCGGTCCCACAAATACTGATTACAAGACGTTTACGTGGATTAAGTATGTTGTTGTGGTTGAGTTCGATCAGGGCCATAAAACAGTTACTTGCTCGAAGGAGCACTGAGATTACATCTACAGGATAAGAACACATGTAGCACCTCTTACTAGATATGGTGGTTGTTCGGACTGGGTAACAACCAAACTATGTGGGATGTTACTTATACTCAATAAACTAAAACTTTTGACAACTCGTACTAAGAAACTATCCGAACGGGAATGTTTGTAGAATTTTTCTTTTTAAGTCATGAAATAAATTATACTAATAACAAAAAGACATTTACATATTTGAAAGTAAATTTTCTGCTATAAGATTCGTAATAAATCTTAACTCATTTTAAAACTTAGGAGACAATGTAACCAAATCCAGCTTAAAATAATACTAAAAAAATACAAAGTGTGAAGCTTTTTGTTTGAACTCTTTTGTGAATAACTTAACTTGAAATACTTTCCAAGATCTTATCCAATTCTGAGGATCCACTGCCACTACCCTTTCCGCATCGGTCTTGCTCCTTGTAGCTCGTCTTTATCTGCAATATGAGGTAAGTAACAATAAGCTAATGCTTAGTAAGTACATTGCCTATCACACAAAACGTTTCGTTTTAAGATTCAAGCACTTAAAAAAATCTCACTTTACAAACAACTACTCTTTTACTATAAAACTCACTTGAAATACTTTGAAATCACCTAGTTATCTAATAAATTAAAACCTGATATACTATATAATAAAAACTATTGGGGCACCGGACATGGTACGAACGCGCGCAACTCCATTCAGATTCAGGGTAGCTAGCCACTAAATCCTAATGGAGTAACTAAAAACTTATAGGGCAGTCTCGTGCCCTTACTCATAAAACTCATCGGTCAGTCTCGTTCCCTTTCTCATAAAACTCATAGGGCGGTCTCCTGCCCTTACTCATATAACTCATAGGGCAATCTCATGCCCTTGCTCATAAAACTCATTGGGCGGTCTTGTGCCCTTACTCATAGCTAGGTGATCACCCAAAAACTCTTTAGTGGGCGGTATCGTGCCCTGGTACCAGTCCTATAAGCATAAGAAAATAATATATTTTTTCAAAGTTTTGCATAATATGTGCTTATATGTGCTCAAACTCTGTTAATATCTTATATATTAAGTATAGTGGAAACTACTAAGGGCCCGGACTAAGTACAAATGCTCGCAGTCAAAATTGATAGGGCGGTCTCATGCCCTGGTACCAGTCCTTAAATATAAGAAAATACTGAAAATACTTAACTAATACTTTACTTTTGTAAAAACTTAACTCTTCTAAGTTGGACTAAGATCTTGTACGAAATTCTTATAGAAACTTTAAACTTATATACATAACTTCAATAGAACACAATAAAACTTGAACAATAGACCATATGAAACATCAAGTACACTTCACATAATAAGCCCAAATAATAAAATAAATCAACTCAAGGTAACCTCAATAAAAGGCACAATAATAAACTCAAAACTACTTATCACACAATAAACACAACTTTCATATAATAAGCACAACAATAAAACTCAAACTACTTATCACACAATAGACACATATATCACATAATAGGCATAATAATAAAACTCACATTTGCTTAACATTAAGCACATAACTTTGATAGAATATAATCTCACTTTAGCAAAATCATATACCATACACTTAAAGTAAACATGTATGTAAATTCCTCAAAATACTCATATTGTATGTGAGAGATGTACTTACCCCGAATTCACAAACTAACGATATCTCTAAAACCCTTAACACGTACTAAACTTCCTCAACCAAATCTGATATCTTCGAGGTGTTGTCATGTCCGTAGAATAACTTATGATTTACTTTCTAATTCTCCCGTCTTCGTGGGTACGAATTTCTTTCAAAGACAGAAATAGGGTTTCAAGGGTTTGGTATATATAATGGTTAATAACACGTTTTTTTATTTTATAAGGGTTCCTTATTTAGGGCTGAAAAATAATTAAGATAGGCCAACTAACAAGCCATGTTCAATAACCTTGGACCAAATATAACATATTGAAAATAAATTATAACTAGCTTGAGCCCAAATATTTAAAAATAAGGTTTTGGGCTTAACTCAAACTATAATTTATAACAAGTGTCATATTCCTTACGTTAATGCCACTGTTCTCAAATTTAGCTCATCTAACAATAACAATAACAATATCATATTCTGGCAGCACATGATAAACTCAAGTATCACAACAATCACAATAATGCATGATAAAGTCATGAGAAATTCAAATTCAGAATAATCATTTTTAAGAAAAATCAAGGGGTTACAATAAGGCTCGACTAAAACACAATGAAACTATCATAACCCATGCATTTATAAAATATCCATACAGGACAGTGAAATGAACCTACTATTGATGAGGAAACCTCCATTGACGAAACGGACCTTCGTCAATCTGTACATTGAACTCTTATGCATTTACGCCCAAACTTCACTTATAAAATTCGAGATAGTCATGTTTTAATTCTGCCTAAATAAAATAATACTAACTAGCATACCAAAGTGCATGGAATACATACACACCACGTGTGGTGATGCTTCACACATAGGTACAGAAACATGTGAATTTTAAGATTAATATCTAATATCTATCTAGTTGTCTAGTCAATGAAGACTCCAACGCCATGCCTTGTCTATCTGTAAAAAAGGCATGCAGGAGCAACTGCCCAATTCAGATTTTTGAGCAGAGGTAATTAGTTGTATCTAGAAAATCGTCACAAGTTTGTCCTCATTATTAAGAGACAATGATCTCCTACGTCGTATGATAGAGTGAAGACATGGGAGTAATAGAAAGACACAATATAATAAACAATAATCCTCAAAAGAAGCCCTAGAGATAAAAAGCTCTGTCACAACCAAAGGTGCAAAATTCCAATTATCTTAATAATCCTAACTAGGTCTAAAGCCAAATTATATATAATAACCAAAAAGGCCCATGAACAAAGCCCATACTTAATAAAGTAGTAAAATAAATAATTAAATACCCAACCCAATAACTCAAGCAGCCCCGCCTAAGCATGCACGATCGGTGAACTCTATCAACTGCTCCCCCCGCAAAACAGCTTTGTCCTCAAGGCTGAAGGCGCTGCAACTCGAAAATATTGTCGGCGGGCAGCGAAAAGATCAACGTCGGCAGATCGTCGTCGGCAACATCAAGGTCATCCTCATCAACCTCGATGGATAAATATTTAGTGGAGCACATGTGCAACAACCTATAGGGTTGACTACAACAACAACATAATCCCTTAGCCCGATACTCGCAAGCCTCATCCTTAGAAAGATGGCGAGTGTCTTTGCCCGAACGAGGAATAGAAGGTGGTGTGGAAGATGGCGGAAATGTCGTCCTAATGGCAGCATGTGAGGGGGAAGAGAGCCTGGGCCTTTGGGATTGGTATGCAGCGTCATTTGCGGCGTAATAGGGGTTCGACCCGACGGAGTCGAAGTAAAGGGACCCTAGTGTGATGTTTGTGACTTTTGTACAAGGGCGATGCGTTGTGCCGCATGGATGGCTGCAAACACGTCACGCATCACGGAATTGGGAATACTTTCCTGGACTGAGCGATGCAAACCCCCGAGGAACATGCCTAAATACTGTTACGATGGTAGAGATGGGAGTTGCGCAACTCGCTGGTCGAACAACGCCAAATAATCCTCAAGGCTCCCCGTTTGGCGGGTAGTATGCATTAATCCGTAAGCGTTGACCGTAGATGCATCACCAAAGCTTTCAACTAGCTCTTGAGAATTGAGCTAACTGTATCGTCGCGGAACGACAGAGTACCCATTTGGCCTAGAACATAACCCGATCCGACATGGCAATTACGACCAACTGTACTTTGTCGATCACGGGCGTATGATGCACCAAGAAATATTGCTCGGCCCGTGCGAGCCAAGCAGCGGGGTCTGATTAGCCAAACAAGGGCAACTTTATGTGATGAAGGGACACAACATACATCGTTGTGATGCCTGGTGGGGCTAGCATGTATGTTTGAGGCACAGTGGGTGAGGTTTGCAGCGAGGGAGGTGAGTTGTGCACGACGTCCCCGTGGACGGACGTCACGGGATTCAGGTCAACCGGAGCGAATCCAAGCAAGTTGGGATCGCCCAATAGCGCGAGGGCTTCCAATTTCTCTAGAATAGTGGAGAGGGTCGAACGGAATTCCGCAATCTTGGCATTGTGTTCGGTCAGCACTGCCTGGAACTCCCCAATGGTCTTCTCCATTTGATCACACCGGTCCTTTGTTGAAGTCATTGCGATTAATCCGGCATGTCGGACCAATTGATAGAGTGAAGACACGGTAGTAAAAGAAAGAAACGGTATACTAAACGATAATCCTCAAAAGAGGCCCCAGAGACAAGAGCTTTACCACAACCAAAGTTGCAAAATACCAATTATCTGAATATCCCTAACTAGGTCTAAAGCCAACTATATATTATAACCAAAAGGCCCATGAACAAAGCTCATAATTAATAAAGCAGTAAACTAAATAATTAAAAATATAAAAGACCCAGACCAATAACTCCAACAGACCTGCCTAAACATGCAAGATCGGATGAGCTCTATCATCATATGATTGATATGTTATATAATGACCATCCAATGCAGAAGCACAAATCGGTTTAACGGAAAGGATCAGGCTTGTGCAAACTGAAATGTATACCACATAATTGACTGACTGATTAAAAAATAAAACATAGGGGGTGCTCATTAAAGAAATCTACAATGACAACAACAACCACAAAGGGATACACACCTATAATTTAAAAAACCGATAACACAGCTGAACACAAACCATATAATAATGAATAACAACTGCAACATAAAATTAATAAACCAATGTTTAAATTTTTTAAGGTTTCGAAGGGATCCTTTTCACCCCTCATATTTCGGATCGCACAGTCCTCAGGTCGATAGAAAATTAGGGTTCTTATAATACAACTCAACACAAACCATATAATAATGAATAACAACTGCAACATAAAATTCATAAACCAATGTTTAATTTTTTTAAGGTTTCGAAGGGATCCTTCTCACCCTTCGCATTTCGGATCGCATAGTCCTCAGGTCGATAGAGAATTAGGGTTTTTACTTTCTTGCTTGGAAAGCCTTCTGGAAGTTGACGCACACTGACTGAGTGGAAAAGCACAGAAACACATGCATGTTCACAAAAAGGTAAAAATAGATAAAAGGAAAAAAATAAAGCAAGTAATGGGAGAGTGTTACACAGAGATATACAATAACAGAAATGCGAAATGCAACACTGACGCCTACAACCACCTTCTACAGATGTGACGATGGAAGAAGCAGTTTGGATATAGAGTTAGATCGATTCGTAGAGCGAGGCGCGGAGGAGAAGCAACTTCTAGGGTTAGATGAATCGGGGGGTATTTGAAAAATTGTAATCCTGGAGGGCAAAACGGGTATTTCATGTGTAACCATAGTATGGGCCACAGATGCTGGATTTGGTGTGATATGGGAACAGGCCATGTGGGGTGGGTTGGGGAGTACCGGGCTCATCGGTTTACTAAACCGGGCCCTAAGTTTTCACTAAATGACGCAATTTCGAACCAAACGTTCTAATCGTTTGGTTAAGTAAATATATCCTACCTTAAACGATTAACCAAACCCTCCCTTAAAGTAGTGTTTTTCTTCTATATATAACCATGTATAACAACTATTTATTCGGACATTTTAATGTTTAATTTATTGTAGATTTTCATTTGGGTTATCTAGGGCCGAACCTTCCTTGAATTGGAAGAGCCCGTTGACTCAGGCCCAGAAAATTGTAATGTTTTAGTGGTTAGGATTCATTTAATGAAGCTGTATGTAGAATAACTTTGGATCAGAAATGAGCAAACCAAACTTTACACCGGGGATTGATAGATGAATTATATTAGGGGACTTTTATGTAAATACCACTTTATCACAAAATACAATGCTATTAAAATAAAAATAAAATATGGATAAGATATATCTATACTCGTCACTTGTTTAAAAAAGTAAACGAAAATTTACACTATACATCTCTTTAGCTTGTTTAATTTGATAGTGCAACTATCATATTCCTCAAAGTAAATACGGATCCAGTTACTATATTTTTGTGATATTGCGCAGTATGTTACTTAAAAAAATAAACACTAGCTAAGGGGATACTTTGTGATGGGACGACATGTGCCACGTGCGATGGGGCACATCCACGGATGAAAACATCCAAAAATGTATTTTAGTTTAAGGGTATAGTAGGGTAGAATGTGTATTGAAATTTGTAAAATGTGTATTGAAAATTGTAAAAGATGTGTTGAAAATTGTAAAAGGTAATGTAGGCAATAGGGTGTGGATGTGGAGGATGAACCATCCGATGTAAAGTGACATACATTGAGGATGGTCCATACTATATCCGGAGGAGACATCCCAAAACAAATATCTCCTAAAAAGAATGTTCTTGTTTCCACTAATATATTCAAAATTCAAAATTAAACGACCATGTAAAAACTCAAATATGATGAATGGTGTGTTTATTTTTGGAAGAATTTATTTATATATATATATTTTCTAACAAGATTGAGATTTTCTCTAGGAATAATAAGAAATAATAAGATTAAGATTTAATGAACATATATAACAAGAATTTGTAAACCTAGTAGGAAAATCAATCTCTAACCGTACATTCCGCTGTTTATATATCCAGAGCGTCCCTATTCGGCCTAGGGCTACGATGGCGGCTGGATGACCTAATCTTATCTTTCAACGTCTTCGCATCATCGATTGGGGAGCGATGAGCACCGTGTTGAATGCGAATGAGGCTGAAGTCTCACAAATTCACGATGTCGGTGTATCGCCGGCGGATGTCGATGTGTCGCCGGCGGATGTCGGTGTGTCGCCAGCGTATGTGACGGGGTGGATGTACATCAACCAGAATGGCCAGATGTGCGGCCCTTACATTCAACAGCAGTTGTACGAGGGTCTACATACTGGATTCTTACCGGAGGAGCTTCCTGTTTATCCGATTTTGAACGGAAATCTGCTCAATCCTGTGCCGCTCAACTACTTTAAGCAATTTCCTGACCATGTTGCCACCGGTTTTGTGTACTTAACCGTTCGAGTACAGGAGTCGGTTAATGATGGTGATGATTCTAGCAACAAAGTCTCGATCCCTGTGAGCAGTGATAATGATGGAAATTGTCAACCGGTATGAATGATTGCTTAGATAATTGATTACTTTTCCACGTTTACGGTCTCTGGTGATGTTCAACTCGTTGTAATTTTGACAGCTGGGAGATGAATCGTGTTGGCTGTTTGAGGATGAAGAGGGGAGAAAGCATGGGCCACACTCTCTTTCGGAGCTTTACTCCTGGTGTCACTATGGATACATCCGTAGTTCTTCAATGGTGACTGACTTTCCTCTTGGAATGATTGCCTAAAGTTACCTGAGTGTTAATTTGATATAGAATCAGCTATATATCACTCTAAGATTGATTACGCTGTAGTTCATGCATGTGTGGGCATGTATGGATACAAGTAATTTACTTCAGTGGCAATTAAGTTTGCGAGTTACTTCATTGTATGTTTGAAGATCAAGGATTTGATAAATTAATTAAATGTACCACTAGCATTATGGTGGTTTGGGTCCTCCCAGAAGCTCTAAACCTTGACATTTGAGGCCCAGGTGTCAATTACTACTAACTGAATAATTATAATTATTTCCTAAAACTTGTAGTGAAAACCTGTTTCAGAAATATTATGGTCACACATTTAAGAACTTGTAACATATAAGTGGGCCTTTAAATCCGAGATAAGCAAAACTACTAGGAATTCATTTTATAAACTAATCATATAAGAAATTTAAACAAATTGGCATAGTTTTTATAGGGGCATAATGATGGAATCGGAGAAATTTAGATGTCTTGACATGTCCCTTTCCAAATTGTATAAATGAACCATATTCTTTCCCCGATTGTTTATGATTCTGCTTTGCTTAATGTATAACAGTGAGTTGTGCTCGAATCAATTTGTTGTTATCATTTATCCTGGACCATGTATTCGCTGTCATGTTCTGAGATAAATCCAATATTAATGGTCACTAGAAGTTTCAGAAAATACTTTTAATTAGTTGTAGATATAATAAAGCCTCATAGATTAAGTATATTATTGCATCAATGCATTTATTGTTGCAAATATGCGTGCTTATTTTCCCCTGTTCTGCGGTTGCCGGAGTTGTAGGCAGATTCCTCATAATTATCCTTGCGACACCACAAAGGTTTACTGTCACTAGTGCTTTAAGGTGATACTAGGATGCTTTATCCTCTGGGGCATGCTACGCTTTAGTCATATTTTTTCCTTTTGGTTTCTTAAGCTCCCAAGCCACTTAATAGATGCCCCTTAAAGACATCTCACGTGGGAAGGCTGTTTGACTATGTTCTAGAGTACTTGAATTTGTTACTTATATTTTTATCTATGCCCGCTGTTGTGTACTTTTGAAATTTAATTTCATGACATAATGACATATGCCACTCTTGGGGATTATATTGTTTCCAGGACACATGAAACACTTTCTCCACTGTTGTTTACCTCCATAGCAAACATTGTAACTGTATCTATTATTCACTTTGCCTTTGTGTCTAGTTTAAATTTGTCTATTGATCATGCTCCGTTGTGCTATTCCTTTTGTACGAGTCGTTTTAGTAGTTGAGCCATCCCTTATTGCTACTTTCATGTTATACTTTCCGCAGATATGTCATGCTGATAAAAAGTATAAACCCATGGATTTGGAGACACTGTTAAACACTTGGACAAGGCCAAGTCTTGGATCTGTGAGTACGCATGATGCCTATGGTCAAGGCCCTGGTTCAGAGCTGAACTTGATATCTGAGATTTCTGAAGTAGTTTGTTCACAGCTTCACTCTGGAATTATGAGAACAGCGCGTAAAGTTGTACTTGATGAGATAGTAAGCTGTATAATCGCTGATTCTCTTGTCATGAAGAAAACACACAAGAATCATAAGATTGTTCCGGTTGTTGAGACTGCAAAATCCTTTTCTTCAAATGGAGGAGTGGTAGGGTGCTCACATCAAAGAAAAATGATCATATTACTGCTAACCTGTAGAAAAATGTTCGTACTAGTGGTAACCTGTGAATGTTTTTTGTTGTTTTATTATGTGCCAGCCTGAAAAATGTGATGAGGACTTCGCAGCTGTTGGGGATGAAGTTGAAGTAGTACATACTGTTGATGATAGGAGATGTTCTAGTGGTGAAACATTGAGATCTACTCCTGGCATGAAATCAGTTGGAAGTTACGAGAATTTTCGTGCTGCATCTCTGGCTGTTGGCGCAATGCTTTTTCATTCTTGTCTGCAAGTCATGTGGAATGCCATCTTTTATGATCCTGTAGCTGAGTATACATTGGTATGGAGAAGGAGGAAACGCTGGTACTCCCCTACTTGTGTTGTTGAACAGTGCATTCCCTACAAATCTCTTCCTACGCTAATCGAAAACGTACCAACCGACTCTGTATGTATTTATATATTGTGTTGTCTTTTTTGTTCAAGTCTTTGGTGTTTATAGTATTCTGATGCTCAAGTCAATTGTTTGATAGCTAATGCATGAACAAGACTCCTCTAGCTCCGAGGTGGATTGTCCTCCAGGTTTTGAATCATTAAGAATCTCAATGGATGTAGAATCTAAGCCATCAGTTTCTTCACCTTCTGAGAAAGGAAAGCCTTTTGAAGAAAATTTGTTGAGCCGTGGTACTTCATATGATGAGATGGAGTCCTTAGTGGAACATGTACTGAATGATCTTCATTCATCTGTAAAGTTGCCATTGGTACATTATTTCAAGACACTCGTGAATGATGAAGTGAATAAAATTGTTGATTGTCCAAAAATTGTTCATATTGATGAGGTAATGATGTCAAGTTTTTCCTCAGCAGCCCCCTCCCCTCACCCCTCCTGTTCCCTGTTAGAAAATTTTCTCATGGTAAGATGCTTTGTGTTTTCTTGATCACCGTGTTATAATTTGTTTATGTAAAAGTTGCAAATTCTGGCAGGTTGGTCTTCGCTTGCCTCATGTGCAAAGCCATGCAAGTGCATATGATTCTCACAAAGATCATACTGAGTCAGCGCTTATATTATCAGATGATCACCAATTTCCACCTCAAACTGAAATGTATGCCTTGCATCTGAATAATGTTCACTGTCGTGAAGTTTCTATGGCAGATGTACCAAAGGGTGCGTTTCGGAAATTGCGCCTGCATATGGATGATCCAACTAATATTGAAGTAGATGAACTGTGCCCAGATCCATCTGAAAACATGGAACAAAATGTTTCAATGTGTTTCTCCAGGAGAAAGTTTCAGAAGTTGGCTATGCATTTAGACAATGCTAGTGATATAGCGGATGGTGATGAGTTGCGGCCAAATCAATCTGACGAAATTACTGAACATTGTGCTTTATCACAAATTTGGCAAGTAGAGCCATTTAAATTGGATAGGTGCACATGGGAAACTACTTTCCACGTAGCATTGATGATAAGCCGGCTGAGAGTTTATGACTCTGTCATGAGATCATTGAGACCTTTGTATTTTGATAAGATCATTGATAAAGCCATTGATAATGCTATAATAAATATGTCTTACCTGAGTAAAGATGAGTCAGGCAATAAGGTATGTCTTATGCTTCCTGATTTCGACTTCCTTAGTTAAATGAGTAACTTAGATTTGTTTGATTTATCTCTTTGCTTTGCTTTATCAGGGAGGATCTGTGAATAAAGAAAATCTCAATGTTGCTGAGAGAACATCTGAAGCATCTTTACCAACAGAAAAATATGTATATTCCCGGAGGAGAACTCCAGGTTGTAAAAGGGCTCATTCATTTTTTAAATCTCTGACAATGGAAGACGACGATCATCCAAAACAAGTTTCCAAAAGGGCAAAGAGAGCCTCTAGCCTTAAAAATAAACATCAGGCTGCCCAAGTTGAATCAATTGTTCGTAATTCAAAGAAAAAGGTTCCAGAACCTGATACAGATGCAAAAAGACTTGGGGAAAAGGAATCATCCCTTCATATATGTAGTCGGACATCAGATAAAGCTGCTCTTCCTATTCAAGGTACTCTGTAGTTTTAATCTTTAACCTGGATTGTATAATAATGTTTACTTAATTTTTTTTACGAGTAATTGAAAAATAATATCTTCAAAGATGATATTAGCTGTAAAGCATCGAATACTTCCATTTCTACTAGGGACCAATATAGTCTTAATCAGTGTATTCTAACTCAGCTGATACCCATTCCCTCATGCAGCGAGTAAGGTCTCAAAACTTAAAAGAAAGCAACTGAGTGATGATACACAACATTCTCGATCTGGTAAGGTCCAGAAAGTAGCAAATTGCATTCCCAAGCAAGCATTATTGAAACAAGTTGACGGACATAAGATCAAGAGAAGTAAGTCTAAGTCAGTGGGACCTTGCCCGCAATCTGATGGTTGTGCTCGGACGTCTATAAAAGGGTGGGAATGGCATAAATGGGCTATGAATGCTAGTCCTGCTGAAAGGGCTAAAGTCAGAGGCACCCACAGACATTCTTTACATGTTCATTTTGAATGTAGTGGATCTCATCCATCCAATGTGAAGGGAATTTCTGCAAGAACAAGCAGGGTCAAGTTGCGTAACCTTGTTGCTGCTGCAGAGGGTGCTGATCTCCTTAAAGCAACACAGTTGAAGGTAATTGGAGGATGAGCTTAATGTCAATTTCTTTCCACTTATGACTAATAATTTGCAATTTTTTTTGCTCTCTTCTTAGGCAAGGAAAAAACATTTACGTTTCCAACGGAGCAAGATACACGACTGGGGTCTCGTCGCCCAGGAACCAATTGAAGCAGAAGACTTTGTTATTGAATATGTTGGAGAACTCATTCGCCCCACAGTAAGCAGCCACTTTCCCTGTATTTACGTATCGAGAAGGGGGGTTTCATGTATCTTGAGAAGCTAAAGACTTTATTTATATGTATTAGCATATGTAAATTCCTGAAACACATACCTGCTACAAAAATGGGCTTTAGTTATCGAGGTTTGTTGAACTCCGAAACGGATCTTCCTTGATTCATATCTAGAGGAACGAATTTTTTTTTTCAATGGCATTTGCACCATAAAGGAAAATTCATGATGATCGTAACTCACTACTTTGGTTAATGGTGCACAAGACTTAGTGTAACATGAAAAATACAATATGGCACTATTTTAATATACAATGATCTGTATATTCTATTATTGTTATTTGGGTTCAAGTCCATTATTTGTTTTCACTAGAATTAACACACTGAAATTCTTAGATATCTGACATTCGCGAGCGCCACTATGAAAAGACAGGGATCGGGAGCAGTTATCTTTTCAGATTGGATGATGGTTATGTGGTAAGTAAGACAACATTTTGCATTTTCTTAGATTGAGAACTTACTTTTGATATCATTAAATTGATTATATACACAGTTACTTCTCCTTGGCCATTGTGTGCTGTTCTTCATCACAACCTTGTCTTCACCTACAGCTCAATTTACTTCATTCTTAAATGGGCCCCCTAGTTTTTCACTTACCTTAGGCCCCTCACACTTATGCCTCATCAATCCCTTCATGTGAAAATATGTTTAGGACTTTCAACTTTGTGCCTTTGTTTCCATATTTACAAGCATTTCCGTTGTACCTCCGTTGGTTGAATGCTCGATCTTGAGCTTTATATGTCTTAGCAAGAATTTATATGACATGATATTTGCTTTCAACCAATATGGCAAGATTACAGAAAGCAATGCTGTTTGATGCATTGATGCATTTACTTGCAGGTTGATGCTACCAAGCGTGGAGGGATTGCTAGATTTATTAATCATTCTTGTGAGGTACCCATGGCAGTAAGGTCATCAATATGTTTCATTGAGTGATTTGTCTGTTCTGTACATTCTAAAGTAGAACACAATGTTGTTGAATTCAGCCTAATTGCTACCCGAAGGTCATAAGTGTTGAGGGGCAGAAGAAGATTTTCATATATGCAAAGCGGCATATTTCTGCTGGCGAAGAACTTACATACAATTACAAGTTCCCGTTGGAGGAGAAAAAGATACCTTGCAACTGTGGTTCTAGGAGGTAAGCCAATACTTTGTTTCCGGGCGTCTACCTTGAAACTTTTGGGTAATACTTAGTCAAATATTAGCTTTATTGAGCATGACTGCAGCACTGAAACTTCTCTTGAAGAATACACATAACTGAACATCCCAAAATATTTGAAATTTATGTTGTGTGTTTTTTTTGTCATTACACGATTGCTCAAGCAATAGTATGATGACTCTCTGACTTGTCTAATTGAGCTGCTGCACATGTTGACGTTATTGGTTGCTTTTCTTGTTGAAAAATATTGGTTTCCTTGTTCCGAAGTTGGACCAGCAATTACTTACTATTTGGCGTTAATTTGCTCCATTAAGAATTTTAATTAGTTAAAATCTTCACCTGGCTTACGAGCAATAATATGTTCTGGGTTTCCAACTCATTGATCTCAGTATTGAATTCATTTTAAGTAATAGAATCCTGCATTCTTGATAAATATGTCTTCTCATGTTATCGAAATAAACTACATGTGCTTTAGTTGACAACACCACTTAATTGGTAACCCTTGGTTACATAACATATTGGTCAGCTAATGCCATGAAAATTACGAAAAATTTTAGGTTCCAGTAAATAATGTGATTCTGAACTTCATTTTCCAGATTAGATTATTTGGGTATTCTGAGGATCAGCAAAGCATAAATTGTCTTCTGAAATATTGTTTTGTGTTCATCACTAGCTACTTGTTAATACACTGGCATCCGTTCTCATCGGCCTGCTATACTTTCTCTTTTAGGTGCCGTGGCTCTATGAACTGATGCTAGAGGATGCTCTCAGCTGGTATGTTCTAGTATTCATTATAACTAGGATACCTTTTGGTACTTGTATTTTGTTCTTGATCTCCATTTTTTCATGTTTCGGTAGGTTTTTGTATACTGGGCTACCATACGGTATGTGAAGGTGCCATTTTCTTGTGGATCTTTCCTGGGTAATTTCTATTCCTCTGTATATATTTTCTTTGCTAGCTTCATGGATTTATTTTTTGGAAGTTGAATGAACCAAAAATAGAATATCTTTACTTCCTTGTAAGGGTGACGGTGGCATAATAACATAGGACAACCTAATTTGTTGTTTATCCAAACTGGTTAGGCTCATGAATTGTAAGCGGCACAGCGTGCAGTCAAGTTTGCTCCACTCCCTGATTACGAATCACATTTGGGAGGGGGCCATGACAAATGATCAAGATTAATGATCTAACCTTTAGACCTATTTTCTTTCCATCCATATTCCTCCATTTTCTTTATGGGTTGCTAATCTCCGTCTCCTGGAACTATACTTAATCTTAGAGTATTGTGAAGAAAATGATTTTTTTTTTTTGTGTAAAATTTTGATGCATTCTACTGTCATTTCAAGTAGGCTAGTTACTTTACCATTTTGCTCTCATTTTGTTACTTCATTTACTTTTGTTTTGTTAGCATTTCATTGGTTCTGTGCTTATACATTATATTCATCAAAACTTGATGTTTTTCTCCTCACTTCTTTTTGGGGCTTGTTTTGGACCGCAGCAATTTTATTTTTGGTAGAACTATTTCCTTTTCTTGTTTCCTAAACATGTGCAGGTTTTCTGCATCTTTCTTATTAGTACATCAAATAAAAACATATCCACCCTGAATGTTTGTCAGAAATTCTCAAACATAACTGTGTCATGCCCTAAAATTCTTCTTATGCGTTGTCATGCGGAATTTTTTACTGACTTTGAATCCCTTGTTTGTCAGTCAACCTATGAAACTGTATTAGGTTATATATACAAGAATTTGAAATGAAGGCGTTTGAAATGAAAGGATCTGAAATCTATCCAAATTCTGTGAAGCTTAGTTCAAAATGAAATTAGTGATTTCAAATCCAAGCCAATCCAAACAAGGGGTCTGCTACTATGGATTTCAAATTCACCCCAAATCCTTTCATCCAAAATGCAAACATAACTTATCAACATTAAAATGTTACAAAAAAATCTAAAATTATAATAAAACTGACTCGCAATTTCTGCAAAACTGGATGTGAATTGTACGGGTTAGGGGTCAGGAAAATGCTTCAAATCTAGTTTAATTATTTCTTCCTTCCGTTATACCAGACTGCTAGTATTAGTGTACCTTCCTCATTTGGCATGACACTAAAGCCAGGCCCTGAGAACCGAAATTCATCATTAGTAACATGATCTTGTGATCAAATGCTTGCAGTACCGTGTCACAAACTATTCTAAAAAACAGTTGGTTTATCTGGTTGTGTGTCATGTTTACCATTGAAAATGGAAAATGGTAAAGATTGTTACTTTCTCTGAAGAGTGATTCAAGGTTGAGTTACTAAATGGTCGAATGTGCACTTTCTTGTGTTGTGTGTTTTCACGTTCCTTAGGAATTTCAACATTATAGGTTGACACTCATGTTGTTTCCCTTTCTCCCGAATTGACGTTAGTTTCATAAGGATGATCTGGTAAACATGTTATATATATATGTTTTTTTATCTTTGATCTATGTCTTTCAGGTTTTGAACTGATTAGCTGCGCATTAGTTGACTTCACAGTTTTGCGGAATCTCCTTTTCACGTCAGTTGTCAACAATGATGACATTTACTCAAGTAGATATCTCTGCAGATGAGTTTCTCCTCTTAAGAACTAAAAGTTGTTTAATTTCATTCTTTTAGGGACAGTTTTGGGAATTCAATGCCATGTACAAACATATTTCGTGATTTTCAAATATTTCATAACATATACAACACCTCATTATTTTGTTGGAGTTAATAAGATATTATAGTATGGTTGAATATCTATATGCTTTCTCAGAACTAGAAGTGTATGAAAATCGGACAAAAACATTAAGTTGCCTGAAATTTTAACAATCAGTTAATATTGTTTGCTGCCTTTTACTGATTTGCAATGATCGTTTCCACACTAACTATGGACTTGGAGCTGGTCTGGCCTTTTTAGAGCTTATCAACTTATTCAAAACTATGATTTCCCCTGCCTACCATCTACCGTAAAATGTGTTTCTTTGAAATACTATGCCTTGTAAGACTACTGTGTTCTATGAATTCTTTTAATTTTGCAACATATCCATTCCAGCCTTTTGGCTTGGGCCCAAACCGATTAAATGTGCCCAATTCTCTTTAATTATTCTCGTTTTAATGATGAATTGGCACAATTTTTCAACTTCGTTATCCTATTGATCCTAGAGAACCTAAATATTCACATACCCTTTTGGTTGATGAATTACGTTTAAGGAATGATGCGCAAGTTTTTTTAAGCATTACATGAAAAGTGCAAATCCCAATTATTTCCTCTTCTTTTTCGCTTTTATACTGCGCAGGAAGAAGGAAGTAGTCTGTAGAACATGCAAAATGCTTAGTGGATTGTTTGTCAAGACTTCCGGTATGTGTCTTCTACTTCTTTATATATCTAGCATGCACAGAGTCCCCAATCGTATTTAGTGTCGAACCAATAAACTACAACTCCAAAATGCTTATATAGTCATTTCCAAAAGGAAGAGAAAAGATTGAGGGCATGTTGGGGAACAATTTTCGCTCGAATGCCTACTAATTTTCCGAGAGGTTGCCAATTTTTTCAGGCTTTAATACCATTTGAGCCGCTTTTCTTGTTCACTAAGATGAAGAGAAGTGAGGTAGTCTAAGGAAAAAGATACCCAATATCTATTAATCTTAAAAAACGCATAGAAAACTACAACCCAGTTTTTTCTTGACAAATTTAAGCATATGATTTTTTTCCCAACCAAGAAAGGTATGTGTTACTATCTTTTAGCTAAATTAAGTTTTTTTTGGTCCTATACAATGCTAATGGCTTTTTGGGATACTTAATGTTGGAGGCTATGTTGTGCTCACGGATAACTTGTCACAATTTTGAAGGGAGTAAATTTTTGCACTTTTTGTACATTTAATTTATCGTTGGTGTTGGAGTTAGACCCCAAAAAGTACATCTGGAGAACCACATGGGACTAAGTTCATGACAAAAAATAAAAAAATATTAGTAGCACATATATCTTATGAGGAACATCAGACCCATATACATAAATTCTAAAAAACCTATATACATAAATTCTAAAAACACCAACGTGTATTGGGTGTGCTAAACTAATTTAATACATCTTAAGATGTTATATTATATTAAACATAAGTTTGTCAAAATGTGCTCATTCAAAATGATAGAGCTTATAAGATGTCAATAGTTACAATTTTGTAGTTAAAAGGAAAAATGGCAGCAACCCTACCGACCTATCAACGTTTCTGCGCATAAACCATCTTACTTTATTTTTTTCGGCAGAAATATATACAAACGACATGCGCTTGACAAATAAACCGCCGAACTCAATTTTGCACGGTGACTTGCGCATGACAATTTTAAGGGTTTTTTGTCTCTACAATTGAGTCGTTTTTGTCCAGCTACATAC
Source organism: Ajuga chamaepitys (assembly GCA_958295605.1). Classification (NCBI taxonomy): domain Eukaryota; kingdom Viridiplantae; phylum Streptophyta; class Magnoliopsida; order Lamiales; family Lamiaceae; genus Ajuga; species Ajuga chamaepitys. Next base: position 3,143,162 of record OY282503.1, read on the forward strand.
TTAAGGAATTTTGCATCTTGATTGGTGGAAAAAAAACCCTTAAAAATATGCTCACGCGAGCAGAAATCCGGTGAAAAAGGGCCAAAAAATGAGTTTGCTGGTTTATTTAACAAGCCCGCATAGTTTGTATATCGGTGCAAAAAAAAATTCAAGGTGTATGTGCAAAAATACTGATAGTTTGGTGGATTTGCCGTTGTGAAAACCCTAATTAAAATGGTGAAACAAAAAGTGGTGGTAGAAGATGGCTACTTTCCAAAGAATAAGCTCCTATCTTTTGGAATGAAATATATGAGCTTATTAAAATATTGCCCAACACTTTTAAGGAGTATAAACTCTTGAACATTTTAATAATGTATTTTGAGGATTTTAAATCCATCCAAGTTATCATGGATTGCAATATCTTAATTTTAATTCATAAAAATCACATATATGAGCCTTAATTTTATCCACAACAATTTTTTTTATGAAAATCTTGAATTATGATCATGAACTTGTGTACAATTTATTGCATCTTAATATGTATGATTAATAAACGTCAGTAGATTATTTTATCCGTGTAGATCAAAAGAATATTATATTTGCACTCAATTTTATTTGGCTCTTCAACATGTTATGCATGAAATTCTTATGCATGTGTGTTTTGTAGGTATTTTACTCTAAAGATGTACTTCCTCCGTCCTGAATGAACTTGCATGCGTTCCATTTTCGTCCGTCCCGAATGAACTTGCACACTCTTAAAAGAGAAAGTTATAACACAATCTCCACCCTCAAAATTTTCACCCTCAATCTCCACCTTCAATCAACCTTTGAAAAGTCAACAAAGTCTAAAAAAATAACTTTTTCTTAATATATGTGTCGACCTTTTTGTGCAAGTTCATTCATTGGGGCCGGAGGGAGTAATTCTTATGCATGTATGTTCTCGCATATTTAAATAGATTTATAGGTATTTTACTCTAAAGATGTAATTGTGTTCTTTGTTGTTTTGGAGGTATTTTACTCTAAAGATGTAATTGTGTTCTTTGTTGTTTTGGAACGGGACTGAAGTTTGCAACTATAATTAAAATTACATGCATTAGTGCGTACGTTTTTCAGTACATTTTTTTATGGATCTGCTATCCTTGTATATGCTCATTCTATACATATAATATACAAATAGGATACTTATACAATAGGGTGAATTGCGTTGTGCTCCTTAGCAGTTTTATAATTGTGCGCAAGGTCTCGTGTGTATCTAGAATTGTACAAGAGTTCCCTGTGGTTTTAGTAATTCAGCACTTATTCGGTTTTTCGAATGGTTAATGTCGTTAGTTTTTCTCTTGTTTTATTGTTAGGCCATCGAATAATATTGTCAAAGTCCAAACATGGAAGGGAATAGAAGTAACGAAAAAAGAGAGAAAAAAAATGCTTGTCAACATTTTTTGGTTGAAAAAAAGGAGTGAATCGGGTTGTTAAAACAATTTAGGAGTAGTAAATTCTAAGTTCATGTTGAGATTACCTCTTGCATGTATTGTTTAGTTTCTCAAAAGTGTGTATTACACATAATTGACACTTCATTCTTGAGCAAGTAGTTTTTGACCTATGGTTGGTCTAGCAGAAGAAAATAAGAGCCTAGTGGCATCGCCTTACTGATTTACTGTAAAGGTCACTTGTTTGAACCCGCCCCACATACCCTACTCAGAAAAGAAAGAAGGAAATAAGAGTCCTATGATCTATTTAGTTGGTAAAAATGTAATTTAGCGAACAAAACCATACTGGGATGGATGTTCCTCGATGTATTATTACATTTATTTATCTACACCGAATTTCAAAAACACACATTTATCACATACATTGTTTTCATGGCTTACATTTATTTATCTACACCAAACATTTTTTAAAATATCGGACACTGGCCGTCAAGGATGGATGTTCCTTGATGTATTATTGACATGTGTTGAGATTGGCTTTGATGGAGTAAATTGCGAGTAACCGACCTTAGCTCAAATGGGAGAGTGAGGAACTGGCAAAACCAAGAATTTGCCATGTCCTTGGGTTGTCGGTTCGAATCCGGCAGGTCGGAAATTACTTGAGTTCACTTATTTTGTATTGATCAATGGCATTTTGTTGTTGTGGCAATTCCCCGGTCATAGATAACTCAATTCTTAAATTGAAAAAGATAATAATAAAAGCTTGGGTGCAGATTATGAAGTTTAGGGCCTGCGCTGTTGGTGTACTTTACATTTTTCCCCAACTGGCTGAACTTCAGAATTTGAGAGGGAAAAGGTGTAGTGATATTTGTATTCTCTATCTGTTGCGGTCGGCCTTCCTACCAGCTAAACGAAGAAAAGGAAGTAAGAAAATAAGAAAAGCTAAGAAAGGAAGGAAGAAACGCTTCGGGTGCTATGCGATTAAAGTTACGGCGAGCAAAACCTAGGATCCAATTATGCTTCTTTCAATGTTGTGGAAGTTGCTATGTGTTAATCAGGTGACCGGACTGAGACTCAGCGACTAATCAGAACTTAGGTGGTGTTGGCGGCATATAGGAGAAATCAAGTAAAAAGAACATGCAATCAATGGGACCCTAGCACCTAGACGAAAACTAGGAGATTTTTACAAGAGAGATTGTTAGCAACATGGCGTCAAGCACTGAGAGTTCTATTTTTGACACGCTAAATAAGTCACCAGATTACATATATAAAGATAACAAAAAAAAGGCGGAAATAAGCATAATTTTCATAATAATATATAGCTAGGAACAATTGGTGGAACCATACAGAGCTGCATCTTCTGCATCTTCCTCTGTCGATAATCTAATTCTGCCCAATCAAAAGAGGGGGCACGAGGAACTATTTTTCTGTTTTTAGTAAAGTTCATCATCAATGGTGCCCCGTTTCATCCTGGTTCTGTCTACCGACTGCCATTAGCGCCAAAACATACGCGATCTGAAGCATATAGACAAGTGGATATGAGATTAAACACCACATAGCAATTGAAGAGCAGAGAAGGCACCTTCCAGATAATGTTCCTACATTCTTTTTAAGATTTTTCTTCCAAGTCCAGCAATAAAATCTCGGTTTCCATCCGGTGTACCGAAAGGCAAATGATTAGATACATCAATGCAAGATTACAGAAAATATCTCCACTGCATACGCGGTGTACAAGCGTGTGACATTAGTGACAAAGCAGGCAATATTTATTCCTCGTATTAAAGAAAATCACTTTAGCCGGAGGCCTGTTATTGACCAATGACGCCGCATGCAAAGCTACAACTGCACAAGGGATCGGAGTTCGCGGGACCGTTCTACCATACGCTCCCTAACTGGGGAAACTAGTCAATGCTTTAATAAGCAAGGGCCATCAGACTACGCTATATCTAATATACTTCACTCCTTCCCAAAATCTATTAGTCAAGATGCTCTTATTAGTCAAATAAAAGATTGAAATTTTTAGTTTCACAACTAAGTTACATATGACTAAATTAACAGATAAGAGTCCTTATGGTTTTGGAATTTAATTGACCAAAAAAAAAGATTATCCTCTTTGAGTATTTAGACCGTTTTGGGACAAAGTGAGTAGCATGTAACCATGGTAAGTACAAGATAGAACAAACCAAGCAACTTCGGTTCAGTTTCTGAGATAGCCACACAATACTCTGACACTTGCATCAATTGACATTACTAAGAGGATTGCTAAGCAATGCATAATTTACAAGTAATTCTAGTTTACAGACTTTTGTCATGCAAATTCATGTTTCAACACCTTATGTGGTCTACAGATTTACCCGATGGAGCATTTCATGCGCTTCATTTTTTACACCGTAATGACTTACCTGTGATATGGAGGAGCGCACCAACTTTAGGCAAGGGGTTCTGAGCATTTCAGGTCCAGTTCCCTATTTGCGTCTTCTTTGACAACATCCTACAATAACAAGAGACAAAATGGTATGAGCCACCCAAGAAAATTTTGATACATTGTCAATGGTAGCATTTTGCAACATTTCTTGGTTTTTCCGTACGGGGAAATAAATAATCCTATTTTGTATGATTTATCATCCGCAAAATAACAGCTCCAGACGTCTCTATCAAATACTTATATAACAAATTTGTAGTACAAGTGAATTTTCTTGAACATCAGAAGAACAAATAACTAAATTGAGGTCTTATTTTATGCATGCATAAATTGAGGTAGTCAACCTTTATATAGTGTGTTGCCTTTTAACAATCTGGATTTAGACCATAAGAAATGGAGGTCAAACAAATCTTGCAAGAAAGCAACATGCCGAAGGTTGAAACTTTTCTAGCGTATTGGCTGATATCAACTATCCAATACATACAACAGATAATTTTCTTGGTCTTCTAGCCCATTATGAGGTTAAGGTTAAAGGAAAATAAGTATATTACACACAAGCAAGTTAATAGTTTTACAACATAGATGCGAATAACATTTCTGTGAAGTAAACTACAACGTGGATTCGGAGTGTCACATCGGAAGTAGGGGGTAGACTGGAAATATTTTACATGAAAAACAATAAAAATCACTACCCAAATCCTAGCAACTCAAAGCTCCAATCTATACTTTTAATGAAGATAAATTAAGAGGGTATAACAAGTACCATGTCTTTTGCTTCAGGTTCGAGAAATTCATTCTTCACTCTGCTGGGTAGAGGTTTCCTGTTTTGGCATAAAACTTAAAATGCTTTTCCAGAAAGGAACCAGAATCCGAACAGAGTTTGCATAAATTACAAATTTTACCTTTCATCATCAACATCCATTTCGGAGTCAGGGTCGTATCTCTCATCCTCGGCTTCATGATCATCTTCCATCTGTAGAACACACATACTTAGAATAAGTACAACACATTTCGAAAGGTTAGATGCACGGAATTTCAATTATGAATAGAGGCAGGTTAAATTCACAAATCACTATTTTGCACTTCTATTGGAACTCTTAATCTGTTACTATCTTGTAACATAACAAGAATTAACTCCAGAAAATCATTATTATGTATAAACTAAACAAGTCAACAATATTGAGAAAGTCATAAAAGATTCACAAATTTCGTCGTCATTTCTTGTCACCTATTATATTACCCTGTTATGCAAATAGTGGCAGCATTCTTGATAATGAATAATAGAGAAACAGATAATTTTACATATATTGCCAGGTATCCACGCATGTTGCATCATATCCAAATCCTGAAACTGATTTGTGACGAAAAATTGACAAAAAATAATCAACTTTCAGTTTGTGGAGAAGATAGATGCAAGCGAGGATCCACATTCCAAAATGACCCCATAACATGGTTACATGATATTTAAATGGCGCACCGTATAGATAATCCTCATACAAGATCTCAAAGAAAGAAAAATCTACCCTATACCCGGGCCAACAAAAACCCAACCATTTACACAAAATGAGTAAACAGAGAATTGTAGACACCATATGTTCAGCTGAATTTGGCTTAACCCGGCCAAGTTAGATTCTCCCTTGCAAAAAATTAGCAAGTCACCGGTGAGAAACCTAAAGATTTCTTTCAGAAAACAAACCTGTGGGAGGTCAGTATCTGGTGGTCGCTCCTGGAACTGGACACTTGGTGCATGCTGAAGCCTTGATAGGTAATCGAGAAGCTTTGATCTGATCTCCTCCAATAGATGCCGAGAGTTCTTATTTTCCATGTTACTAGGTGCAACGTGTAGAGTGTAATCTGGGCCAAAGTACTCGTAGTATTCATGTTGTGGCATCTTGTCCTCAAGCTCCATACCAAGTGCTACACCTGTCTGTTAAATCAGCAAAGTCAACCACTAGGAAGAGAGACTATCATTATAACAGCTTGGGAAAGGGGGTTAGGATTTCATCGTCTTTTTAAGTGTGATGATCTTTTGTTTTTTTTTCCAGTCGTAGGAAGGAGGGAGGTTGAGGGCACATCTTTTCCCTGCAAGATATGATGACAGATGCTACATTCTGCAAACTAAAAATGCTTCTCTTCAGAGAGCTTCTTATTCAGACGACTACTTTCCACAAATCATTGTCAAAGATATGTTTAAACCGTTTATTACTGATTCCCAACAGATTGCAAGGCAGTGTACCAATTCACTGGTCAAAGATCAGAACATAATTTGCACCACATGGAAAATACCAAAAACTTCTCATTGGTTAAACAAGACTCTGTACTTGAAAGCTCCAACAATTGAGGAACAAAATAAATGTTCTATTTTACGCTTTACCACGAACTGATGGTGTGTGATAATGGGTGTCACTGTCGAGAGCTAGATATGGGGCCTTCAGCTGAAGTCCAGGCATTTAATGATAAACATTAAGCACAAATTTGAAAATTTTGTTTTAAAATTTTAATTTTCTCGAAACACCACTCCAGAGCCCAACCCAAGGAACAACTAACATGATTGATCACGAGAGCATGTTAAATTGCAAAACACAGAGAAATGTCTATGACCACCTAGTAGTAAAATCTGTTTGTTGTTTCTCCATCATAAAATAAAGTGCAAACCACCCAACAAAAATAGTGCAAAGCACAGAGCAGGTTGTGGAGCAATGTACCTGTCGTGAAAGAGCATAAAATCTACATCTAAAAGATCAAAGGTGGATCCAGAAATAAACAATAGGGTACCCTAAAAGTACATGTGATACAATAAATTAATATATAACAATTGATTCTTTTTCAACAAATTGTGCGCTACAAAATTTTAAAGCATAAATTCATAAGTAATAGGATGCACTAAAAAAATCCTTTATTTTCTCACTTTTTATAGATATTCTTGATAATTTTTATAGATATTCTTGATAATTTTCACTGGCTTTATAATATGACTATGCGTTTATTATACACAAAATAGTGGCCATTAAACTTTAATAGGATTTTCTATCGAAAAGCTTTTTTTACAGTACAATAAGTTTTTTAATCTTTTGTTAGGTTTGTGCTTTTATTAAACAATACTACCTCCGTCCCACTCAGATTTGCACGTAGGGACGGGCACGAAGATTAAGAAAAAGCTGCTTTTTGCTTTTTGGATGATTTTTTCAAAGGTGGAGATTGAAGATGGAGATTTTGAGAGTGGAGATTATTTGAGAAATTTCTTTTTTAAGGGTGTGCAAATCTGAGTGGGACGGACCGAAAAGGAAAGTGTGCAAATCTGAGCAGGACGGAGGGAGTATGTTTTTTGTACTAGAACCACTTTCTATATAGAAAAAAGTGCCTGAATTAGGTTTAATAAAGAAATTAGTTTTTTCTAAGGGAAAGAAAAAGGAAGTCAGGTAAGTAATAATATTTACCAAAAATGTATATAATTGGACTGTTCTTTAAACAGAAACAGCAAAAGCGGAAACAGTAAAATCTTTAATCTTTAATATACTAAAAGGTCCGATGTGGCCATGTGGCAAGATTAGAGTGTTTCTAGGCTGACATATAACTTCCATGTTGTTAATTTATTAACAAAATAAGTATATGGATAGAGAAACTCATGGAACAAACTATCCACTCAACCACTCCGCAAGACTCCAACTTCAACCGTAACCGCCTGAACTTAAATGAGACTAATTTCAGGTGATGATAATGAGGAAAAAATTTAAAGTATTTTTTGAAAAACATTCAACCAAATACTAGATCAATTCACTAAACAAGATATCACTAGATAGCAAATTTAATTACAACAATTGATCCATAAGAAGTTTATATTATCAATTATCTTAGTATAATTAACGAATTGAGTTTTTAATTCTCTTTTACAAACCCGTGTATTACACAGGTTTTGTACTAGTGGGCTTCTAAATGAGCTGCGCAGTGCTGGTAACTGCTGGACAGAAAATATATATTCATACACTTACCCTTCATGCGGTTAGAGAATGTACATAGTTCTAAATTATGGTAGGGGTATGTCCAAGTTGCTAGAGAACGTTCAATTCTATTTTGAGTTATACCACATGTACATAACCATGTATAATTAATTTTCATGTTTCATAAGTTGGGTAAAAATTCAGTGTTTACAAAATCAGCAACGAAAATGTAACTGATGAATGATTTGGTAAAAACTGACGGTGAAAACAAGGAAAAATACACACACACACACACTAGCTTACCTCATAACACCAGCAACGAGCAACATTACGTATCGTGTAACCACCTCCACCCAACAACAGTAGGGGCACATTAAACGATCTCATAAACTTTACGCACTCTGCATGGCCTTTGATTGAGAGATTAAAACATCCTAACCGGTCCCCAGACAGAGAGTCTGCACCACATTGTAATACTACAGCACCTGGCTTAAAAATCTCCATCACTTTTCCCATAATTGGCTTAAACAAAGACTGGTAGCTTTCATCGTCAATTCCATCATCCAAGGGAACGTTAAGGGAGTAATACTTCCCTTTCCCATATCCGATGTCACGTATATCACCCGTACCAGGAAAATAATCTCCAAATTTATGAAAAGAGACAGTCATAACCCTGTCTGTCGTGTAAAATGCTTCCTCAACTCCATCTCCATGATGAATGTCAATGTCTACATACAAAACACGCTGAGAGGAGATAATACAATGTTAGAGAAACGATCAAGATAGACAACATAGACGAAATAACATTGTCTACTAATCCACATGCTGAATAACACCAAAAGAACTAAAATAGGTGTCCTCGCATTTGTAACCAAAGAAAAGGACTTGGATATTTGGATAAGGACTTATTGGGATAAGTCATCCATAACAACCTGATCTTGGCGATGAAACATCCAAGACATCTAAGTAGTAATATTTGCTATGATGTTACAAATGAAAATGAAATTCATGGACTCCACTACGGGTGAGAGCAGTCTCACCCTAATATGATTACGTGGTTTGCTTTAGTGTCTCTTTGATTGTTTTGAAGTTCTCTCTAGGGGCAATTTCTACTTGAGCCTGCACAATGTGTTTCTAAAATAAATGTTTTCTGCTTACTTACGCTGCTGCTGATGTCACATGACCAAGTTAAACCAGAATTAGTACTTGTTCAACTTCAGTGTAATTTATACTTTGACTACATTCAGACATTTCCATGCAATTAGCTGATTAGTTTGGCTAGTTGATTTGTCTTGTATTGAAAAAGTATGCTGCAAAGCAGCAAGGTGCATTCTTGTATTTGCATGGTTTCTCGGGAACTAGTGTTGAGTTTCTAGAGTCAAATTACTTTACTTCCCCCTTGGGTGATAATAATATATGCAATCTTGACAAAGGAAATCACTCAGAAATTACACATTAACTGCTGAAAAAAGTAGCATCACTTGCACATATAGTTGCATCATTCACACAGATGAGCTTCTATAGTTGAATCATTACAGAAATGCAGACTAGATGATTTACGTGATCAAGAGGCAGCTGGCACAAGAGGCTTGATTCTTATGCATACTCCACATTCTTGTTCTAACGTGATCAACATTTCCTTAAAATAACTCAGAGCCAAAGATTCCACGGAAGAACTAAGCACATTTAAACAGGTGGTTTCAGCAGCAAAGAGAGACACCAAACTGAAAAAGGTTTCTGCTCAAATAATAGTTTAGTGTTGACAAAGCCTATTTGGAAGCTCAGTTATAGAAGTGATCAAGTTTGACCAATGGTGCTGCTGGTAACTGTGCCATTATCAAAGTGGTAAATACAAGAGAAAAAGCAGGGTCATGGAAGAACAACCAACCTCGTGCACTTTCAGAAGTTCCAAGATAGCCAGTACTATGTCATTGACATAGCAAAAACCAGAAGCCTCGCATTTCTTGGCGTGGTGCAACCCACCAGCCCAATTTACGGCAATATCGCAATGTCCATGGTTTAATTTGACAGCACCACCAACAGAACCACCAGCATAAGTTTGACAGAAAGAGTAGAGACCGTCAAATACAGGACAGTCTTCACCTACATTAAATCTCTTGAGCTGCCTCAGCTGTTCCTGCTGTGTCTCCGGTGTGATGCTCCTCAAGAAAGACACATAGTCATCGGCATGGAATCTACAGAGATCTTTGTCTCTAGCGGGATTGGGCTTGAGAACATGCATATGTTGCAGCAACCCGTAATGTGCAAGAAGAGCATGTGTCATGCGAATCCTGTGTGGTTTCATTGGGTGACCTTGCCCGTAATAGTAATTCCCCACCTCCGGGTCATAGAAATAACTAACTTTCCGCTTTACTCCATCAGGCCCCGACGGCAAAGAATTGCCTCCAGTATCCATTGACCAGCCAAGAACACCTTCAGCTGTGGCAATTAAAAGGGGGTGAGAGTGGGGGCCACAAATCATAATTAGGGGTTGTTTGGAACTCTTTTGTGGACTTAAAATCACTTTTATTTGCAACAGAAGGAATTTTGAAGTGTGTAAACACTAGAAACAAATTATAAGAATTACTTAAAAATTGATTCTGAGAAGCTATTATCACCCAACTTCAAGCAGATTCCAGGCCAAAATCACTTATATTGTTTTGTCAAACATTACATAATTCTAATTTTCCCAAAAAATCAATTCAAAGCACTTCTTCAAAAGCACAATCAATTGCAAACACCTTAGTAAGCAAACTAGGGCAAGTTGAAGGAGACGGTCACACCAAACTAATTTATTCAATTAACATTAGAAATAAGATTTAGCTAGCTGAGAAATATATATAAAATTTCAACAAATCCCCATCGAGAACTTAATCGGTGAAGGAAAAAGCTAAGGCAGCTCGAAGTAGAGTACTGTAATTTCAATTCCAACACTTGTTCTCCCTAATCCGCATATCATGATATGAACAATCGAAGCTATAAAGTTCAAATCAGAACACAAGGATTAATCTGAAAACTACTCGGTCAGTAGTTCAGTAGTAAGGAATGCAACACTAGAAGTAGCTATAGATTCAGAGAACAGTAAACAAGGCGAAGAAGAAATACGAAGTAATCCTCCATGAATACGAAGGAGATGAGCTGAAGAGAGAACTGTTTTACCTGAGAGAGACTGGTCTTCTTCGGTAAGGGTTACAGGTGCGGGTTTATAGTGAATCTGATTTTCTTTTTTCTGATTAAAGATTTTACGGAAAACTCTTTCTAGACTCCGTTTAGCTGGGATGGGAGTCTCTAGAATTGTTGATTCTTATATAGGTGGCAATTCGGTCCGTCTAAAAACTTTATCAGGGCGATAGTTATTGAGCTGAGTCAGTTCGTACTTCTTAAATATAAGTGATTTTTTAGTTGGTTCATGGACCGTCAGATCTTTGGCCGATTAAGTCGGTTTGTTGCCCCCGATGATCTTCCAGACCTAAATTCAATGTACCTAAAATATCAACAGACTAAACTGAGTTATCGGGCAGTAAATTTTACCAACTCTAGTGATTCTTCCTGCTTTTCTTCTTAAATACAAAAAATTATAAGCAGAAACTCAAAGTATTTTCCTTTGGTTTAACTTTTGAATAAATGATTAAAAGTAGAGATTGTGGTAAAATTACATAAAATTAAAACAGGTAATGTTTGAGAATTTGATTTGTTTTGGTCAAATATAAAAGTTGGAGTGTTCGATACTTAAACAACTTTTAGCGTATGAGTGAGATAAACGACTTCTATTTATTTATCAAAATACTAATAAGTTGGAAAAATAATTTTTCTTACTTAGCTTTTGGCCTAAAATTATTTTTACTAAAGTTAAAATTATTTTACAAAACATTCCGAAACTATTTTGTCGAAGGTATAATCTAAAAAATACTTGAAAAAAATAAATGCAAACGGTCATAAATCTCTAAAGGTGTGTTTTTGAGGTTCCTTAGAGCATCCCCAATGGTTATACCCGAAAAGCAGGAATATGTTTGCTACATCAGCGCCACCTCAAAAGTTAAAATACCTATACCTCAAAACAGAACTCCTCCCCAACAATATACCCAAAAAGCAGGAATATGTGGGGGGGCCCACTTAAATATCCTATTTATCTTTTTATTTATTAATTTATCAACTGAATTAATTATTTATTTTGGATAAATAATAAATGATTAATATTCCGACTATTTTAGTTTTTTATATTGAATTATATTTCGAAAAAAAAAACCAAAAAATTATTATTAATTTTTTTATTCATAAATTTTTATCCATTTTTTCAGATGAGAAGTGTGAAATTTGACTGGAAAAATGAAATTTTAGTAATAGTAGAAAATATTAAAAATGGTGAATTGAGAACATATATTTATAGAAAAAATTAAATATTTAAAAAAACTAAAATTAAAATATAGTCGTTGCAAACATGTATTTTGTTCCCTAAATTTATCAAATGGTATTAAATAAATCAAATAAAAAAAATAATTAAAAAAAAGGAAAAATATTAAATATGCTTAGTAAGATTTTTAGAAATTATTATTTGCAAGTACGAATTGAGGTCTATGTTCCTCTTTTTAGTGGAATTTTTTAATTTTTGAGAACCCTTTTTTTAGTGGAAATTGAAAATATGTTGGGATTATTTTTCATGTATTATGTTTTGACTTATGGGAATTGTGTAATTAACAAGAAAAAAAATAGATAGAATGCAAAATTCTTATTTCATTTTTTGTAATTTTAGTCTCATAAGTTCAAAAAATACGTAATTTCAGTCATTTTTCTTCCCGTCAGAAAATCATAAACTTGCTGGTAAACATGACACGACTCTCATGAGTTCACAAAACAAGGATGTAGGTTCACTGATGGTAACATGTCGCAATTTGAACTTATTTCTGCTGAATAGATATGGAAAATTACACATCATACATTTTTATATAATAAATAGTTAAATACATATCAAGTTGCGAGACATCATCATCAATGAATGAAGATCCTCATTTTGTGAACTTATGTGTGAGTCACGTAGTGCTTTCAGGCATATTTATGATTTTTCGACAAACAAATGACTACAACTACTCCTTTTTTTCTTTTTTATATATGGGATGAAAAATGTAATTTTTCCACTTTGTACTCAACTAAAATCCTATCATATTATTATACTACGTTTCATTTATCTACGTTCTCATGTTTCATTCACTATTTATAGTAAACATAAATTTTCACTATTTATTACTCCGTCTTTCCGGAATGAACTTGTACTGTCGAAAAGTTATTTTTTGGATAATGTTAATTTTTTAAACTTATCTTTTTGCTTTATTTGGTAAATAAAGATGTATTATGGGGTATAATTTGTACGATTTGTTTACTTTTTCAAAAAGCGTGCACATGAGACGAATCGAAATAAAAAGTTTACAAGTTCATTCGGGACGGAGCGAGTAATATTTTATAGTTCTATTTCTTCAAAATCAAGAGTTCTCAAAACCTACTTAAACTATGTCCAAACACAACCTTACTCTTGAAGTGCACCAAACGTTACACTTTCACGACTAATCCTTCTTTTGAAATAAATTTCTAACTTCCAATCGTTATCAGTCCATAGATCTACAACTATCAACATCTTAGGTTAATAAATAAAAAAATTAATGCTATTTTAATAAAATATTCATATATGAAACCATAATCTTCATAAATCTAAAAAGTGTTGGATTGAAGTCAGAACATATGCACATATCCAATGTAACGTCTTCTATATTGCTTTCTTTACTAGAGTTTATGTGGAAAATTTGATTCAGACGGTAACTAAAGGAGTGGTGGATAAAAATATTTTGACGAGGGAGATTATTGTAATTAAAGAAGTTTGTGATTGACTTGATCAATTCAACGTGGATAAGGCTATTATTGAGAGTGAGTTTTAATGTAATTTTGAGCATCGCCGAGACTGAATTGTTTCGTATGTACTCAATTGAGAGTATTACGAATGATATGAGAAGTATGTAGAGCATTAAGTGTAGATGAAAATCAACAAATTTTGATTTACATAATATAGTGGCGATATATTTTGATTTTGGTATGCAATCTTTTTGAACCCTTGTTGTTAATGAATTAAATGTTTAATTATTAAAAATAAAACCATAATGTTCATAAGTAAATTTTATCTATTTTAAATATTAAAAACATTTATATAATCATGTAAAGTAATTTTCCTCAATGACGTTGAAAGTATAAAGAAATGAAAATTAGACTTGAGGATATAATTAAGAGAGTGTTTGGCTAAACTTATTTAAAACATTTTATAAATTCTTATATCTTATAAGACGTTTTTAGAGCTTATAAATTATACAAGTGTTTGAATCAAATAACTTATAAAAAAATTTCAATACCTTATAAGATATTGATGTGCTTGATAATAAGATCTTGTAATTATAATGACAAAAAATGTAAATTTAGCTTGTGAAAAAAAAGTTTGGAACCAGTACTTTTTTAAAAGCGCTTATAAGCTCTTGAGGAGCTTAATTATACATGTTATAAATTTTTTTAAAAAATAAAAAAGCCAGACAAAATTTAAAAGCTCTTAAGCATCTTATAAGATATTATAAGCTCTACCAAACACCCTCTAAGTATCCCATATAACGTAATAACGCCTAAAGAAAAAAAAAATAATAAAGTAAAAACACAATAAAAAAAATAAGGATTGTGTTTGTTTATAGCTGGAGGGTGTATGAATTGTTGGTAGAAGTATAAAGTTGAGAAAAATAGATTGGTGAAAAAAAAAGTGTTTGGTTATGTTAATTATAGAAAATGTCGGGGTTTGTTTATGATATTTAATTGAAAAGGGAAATGTGACATATGTAAAAGTTATGAGATTATTGGTTAAAAATAAAAGTAGATATTGAGATTGATGGAGAGAGGGTGTTTCAAAGGTCTACAACCTAGGGGTGTAAACGAGACGAGTCAAGACAAACACTGGTAGACTCAAACTCGATCGAGTTCATTTTTTCAAGCTGGAGCTCAACTCGATAGAAACTTATTGGACTCAAAACCGACTCAACTCGACTCGATTGATACAAAATAAAAGATAAAAAATATAAAAATACATTTGAATTGCAAATATTAATTATACTACAGTTATGTTAATGAAGACCTTAAAGTTTCACCTTATTTAATTAAGACTTATGACAAACTTATAATTATGTCAACTTTAAAGGGTAAACTATTAATTTAACATAAGCTTGCGAGTCTGCCAAGCCGAGTATCGATTAGCTCGAACTCGACACATCATGTACCACGTCCGACAGGGCACATACACGGATGGAACATCCAAAAAGGTACTTTAGTTTAATTGTATAGTAGGTTAGATGTGTATTGAAAATTGTAAAAGGTGTGTTGGAAATTGTAAAATGTGATATAGGTAATAAGATGTGGATGTGGAGAAATGGGTCATCCGATGTAAAATGAAATACGTTGAAGAATGACCCATGCCACATTCGGATGAGGGCATCCCAATCCAATTATCCCCTAACCTATTGAACACAATCTTCATTTAATAAATACTTCTTTAATTGGGTACTCCCTCAATAAGTTATGCCTAACTTAACACACCCAAGATAAATAGTGTTACCTAAGATCCGGCTTAATTTGCTTACATTGACGGGATACAGATATTAAAAGCAAACAGATTTTTTGTAATCTTGGACATTTTTAAAAGTGGAGATTTTGAGAGTAGAGATTGTGAGAGTTATTTTCTTTTTGCTGATAAAATTATTTGAGACAAATAAAAAAGGCAAGTAGATAAATTGAACGGGGACGGAGGGAGCAATTCTTTTTAGTCATATGAAAAAATATAAAAAAAATAAGAATTGTTTGAATTAGTTTCAAATGGGAAAGAGGGAAGAAATCTGCTTCTCCCTGACTTATTAGTCAGCTGTTCATTTCGCGGGTCAAAAGTCAAGTCCACTGCCTTTTTTAACACGGTTCCAAATCTATAGCCATTATTATTCCACCCAATCCACTCCCATCCCATCACCACCACCACCAATGGCGGCCCTCCTCCTTCTCCTGCCGCTGCTCCTCCTCTCTCCGCCGCAATCACACGCCCAACAGCCCTACGTCGAAAAAAAGCAGCTCGACTGCAACCAAAACTGGACCGTCGCTCTTGGCTTCGTCTGCAACGCCGCCCCTTCCTGCACCTCTTACCTAACTTTCCGATCCACCCCCATTTACAACCGCGCCGCCACCATCGCATACCTCCTCTCCGCCGACGCGCTCCAGATCGCCGCCACGAATAACATCTCCGATGTCGACCTCCTCCCCGTCGACACTCTCGTCATCGTCCCGGTCAACTGTTCCTGCAGTTTAAACTATTATCAACACAACGCCGACTACACTCTCAAACACCAGGGCGAAACCTACTTCTCCATCGCGAATGATACTTTCCAAGCCCTAACTAGTTGTCAGGCTATGGAGGAACAAAATCCGTATAATTACCGGCAGCTTTTGCCGGGGATGAGGCTCGCCGCTCCTCTACGATGCGCCTGCCCTACGCCGTCGCAGACGGCGGCCGGATATAAGTACCTCCTCACCTACCTCGTTCGCCAGGGGGATTCTTATAGCTCCATTGCAGGTAGTTTCAACCGCGCCGGAGCTGACGTGGAAAGCATCCTCGCCGCGAATACGCTCACCGAAAACGAGCTTATCTTTTTCTTCACGCCGCTACTTGTACCTCTCAAAATTGAACCTACAAGCGAGAACATGAACACCATAGCTTCTCCACCACCACCGCCGCCACATGTTCCTCCTCCCGCCGGCGGCGGCGGAGGTTCCACCTCCCACAGATCTGTCTTCATCGGCGTAGGAATTTCAGCTGCGATTTTACTCATTTTATTCTTTCTGTTTGTGATTTGGTTCCTCCGCAGTCGCCATCCCCGCCGCCGTAAATCTCCATTGCCACCGCCGAAGCTTGTGGAAGAATTCGGAGGCGCGGCGGCGAAGCCGCCGCCATCCAGCTGGTCGGAGAGTATTCGGAGCGCAATTGAAACCCTAACGTTATACGAATTTGAGGAAATTGAGAAAGCAACAAGCTCATTCGCTGAATCGAACAGAATGCAGGGGTCTCCGTCGGTGTACCGCGCTTCGTTCAAGGGCGACGACGCGGTGGTGAAGATAATGAAAGGGGACGTGTCGCCGGAGATAGATGTATTGCGGCAGATAAAGCATTCACGCATCATTAGGCTCTCCGGTTACTGCCTGCACGAAGGCATAACCTACCTCGTTTACGAGTACGCAGAGAAAGGCTCCCTGTTTCAATGGCTGCACAACAAGAACAAGAATGAATACGATCCAGAAGGAAAGCAGAGGTTGCTAGATTGGAACAAGAGGGTGCAGATTGCGTACGACGTAGCAGAGGCTTTGAATTACCTTCACAATTTCACGAACCCTCCTTACATCCACAAGAATCTGACGAGTAGCAATGTGCTTCTAGACGGGGATACGAGAGCCAAGATTGGGAACTTCGGGCTAGCTAGGACGATGGAGGGCGACGAGGGGGGAGTGGTGACGAGGCATGTTGTAGGGACGTACGGGTACATGGCGCCGGAGTATGTGGAGAGTGGATTGGTGACTGCGAAACTGGACGTGTTTGCGCTCGGGGTGGTGATGTTGGAGCTTTTGTCGGGGAAGGAAGCAAGCGGGAAGGATGAGGCGGGGACGGGGATGTTGTTGTATGAGAGGATAGAAGGGGTGTTGGGTGGGGAGAATGTGAGGGAGAAGGTGAGGGAGTTTGTGGACCCGGTGCTCGGAGGGGAGTATCCGATGGAGGGGGCGTACGCAATGGCGGAGCTTGCGAGGAGGTGCGTTAGTCGGAATCTTGATCAGCGGCCGACTGTGGCAGAGGTGCTGATGGCTCTGTCGAGGCTGCTTGAGGAGTCCTTGGATTGGGATCCTCCTTCCACCTCCCAAAGCTTCAGCGAATAGGAAAGCGAATGAGTCTGGTATTACCACTCGTCATACGTGTTTAATGAGATCATTAATTAACACGACAATGTGGTGATTATACTAAAATATTAGATCAAACACAATTTGAAAGCGAGGATCTCATTGAATAGAAAGAGGGCATTGTATTCCAAATATTATTGTTTGTACTTATAGAGGAAATGAAATATTATTGTTTGGACTTAAAAGAGTAAATGAGATTTATATGGAACACATTTGAATTAGAGGATGTAATCTGTATAGAAAGAGGACATTGACATTTTATTATGAACATTTTTTTTTTTTTTAATTATTTGATGGAACTGAGGCAAAGTTTACTTTGAGGCGTGAGATAACTCTACTATCCAATTTATTTAGATAAAGGAGTAGAATAATGAAAATTTTTAAATTCTTTTTTGGTGTACTCTATGATACTAACCGAAAAAGTTATTTCTTTTATATATATATATATATATATATCATGTTTAATTGTTCAAATTGTAGCGAAAGTGTAGATTTTTACTTAAAAGTCTCAGGTTGAGCATTGAATAACTATCCAAGGATGGATAGTATTTCACTATCATGGATTTTAGGATAACGTTATCCCAAGTTACCAAGATAACTCGAAAAAAAATCTCTAGCAAAATAAACCCTGAAAATGTTAAGATAGTTACCTGCTATCCATAGATATTTGCTAAAGTAAACGCTGCCAGTATGAAGAAAACCACTATTGCTCTGAAAAATACACTTGCTTATAATTACAGTAAAGAATGCAAACGAACCAAACAAACGTAGTTACAGAAAAGAAAAAATGATAAGAAAATTCAAGCATTCCATTTCCTTTCAGCTATATCCTTATGGATTAAATATCGAAAAGATGAACTCTGTTCTAACCAATAAACATACTTCTCTGGTCTACCCTTAACACATGTTTTGAGAGATTTCTGTTGAATTCCTGATAGGGATTCACTGACCACTTCCAAGAGTGTTGCCATGCCCATCGACATATCCTTCGCGTAGAAGCACAGTATTTTCGGCAGGTATATTTTCGCTTCCTTGTGAACGTAAACTGTAGCTTGTATAAACTCTTCCTTGGCAACTCTCAGATCCTCGAATATGTTGTTTGCTCTGTAAACTCGAACCTGCACGTAATCCAGTTAGTTACGTCAGAAATCTTTCCTCCAGTGAATTGCAATATATATAAAGAGAGGAGAAGTACCACAGGATCTGAGTATGCCCCTGAAGAAAGTGCAAAATGAACAAGTGGTTCGGGGTATTCTATGGCGAAGGCATGTTTGGTATTCCCCGTCTTGAACTTCTTCCGTGGAGAGAGAAGTGTCTGGAGCCACTGCATTTTTTGCACTCGTGATGACTCAGTAGGAGTGCGATGAAAGAAAAAAAAGAACTTGGAATGTATATAGGAGAATTTCAATAGATTTAAGACAAGACTAAAGTAACAAGCATATACCGGAGCAGAATAGTGTGATCTGATTCCTAAAATGGAGCTTTGAATGTCGTAAGCATTAACACAATGTCCACCAACATTATAAGCAGCCTGAGATCAAAATTCGCACATGGGAAAAACAGCTTTTGTTATCAAATGATAATGAAGATGAGAAAATAATTTAGTATATTACCTTCACCATGGAAGTACTTTTCATATATTGTTGAGTTCCATATGCTAAATAAGCCTGCAAACAGTTTCAAGAATTGAATAAGGTTAATTTAGCATTTCGATTATGTAGGGGAGAGGTTTGTCATTAGTCAAGGTCGTAAATATGAATTTCATTGAAAATGATGATGCGTTTACAATTAACTTATATGACTTATGTTGGTAAAGAAAGATCGTGATAGTGTAACACAGAGAAAGTTTTGCGAGACATACGTGCATAACTAGGGCATTGTGAATATTGATCCAAAATGCAAGCTTCTCTTCCCGTCTCATCTTCATTGGGTCCACAATCTCAAGATTCTTTACAAGAGACCTTTACAGATACAAATAAAATGCAAAACAGAACTTGCATAAGGATAATTTTTAATGTCGTCATGATAATGCACATGTTTAAGAACAAACTTGTATAGTTGAGAAGATTCAAATGGTTAGTGTCTTTGGAATACGGATTCTAGAGATCAAGAAAAATATTAAATATTGTGATGTAGTTGACATCTCAACAATTTGCCACCATTTATCAGATAGAGAAGAGGGAAATTTCAGATTATCAATAGATTAGAGTTAAAAGAGAACCGACAAAGCAAAAGAGTTCATCTAATCTGGTGTTACACGAGAATCCTAGCTACTAGCTCCTTCCATGTTCTCTCGTGAACCGTAGCAGAAAATATCGCCAACTGAATAAACGAGCTAGTTTCCATAGGTAATAAGTCCTACGACTGACAGAGTGAATATAGAGGTACCTGAACTTCTGAAGCATTGTAGCAGCGTAACTATAACTTTCATCATCTAAGCATATCTTCAACACTTCTACCATGGTGGAGTATGGTCCATTATCTTGCTTCAAGCCTTCAAAATCACAATTTTGTCCACCTTCGTCATTGCATTGTGGACTCCAACTTCCAGATAAGTTCCTGGGAGAAAATGTGCTAGACGAGCAGAATGATGACGTGGAAGAACCCGAACCGCCTTTATCCGTAACACTAGGGTTGGCCAATTTGCAGTAAATCGAAGATATACATATTATAATGTCTTCGGATAGTCTATCCGGACAAATTCGAGCGTCATCTATTCGACAATTTCCAAGATGATCCGCAAGGCTACGGTGCCGAGAGTGCCTCTCCTGCAATGATTCATTGTAGACAATTCTAGTGTTACTGAAGAACGATTAGGTTGCACTTGTATTCGAAATCCACTCTAACTTGAGTGGGTTTGAAATCCATTGACTTCAAATCCCTATGTCCAAACACAACCTAAAACCAATAGAGGTAAGAGGTGAGGCATATAAACTCACCCTTGCAGATGATGACTTCTGAATTGCAACTCGATCCACATGGTTTGGGCCAGATAAAGAACTTGTAGGGGAATTTTGAGTCTGGCAATCATTATAATCTTTTGACATTTGCAATTTAATTTTGGGAGATGGTTGACCAGATGTAGGTCCTGGAGGTGTTCCGTTCATTTGTGGGACATGGTTTTTGACGTTCCTTGGGACATGCTGCTGAAAAGTTGTTCGATAGAGAGAGAGAAGATGGCGCTCTAAACGCAAAATCTCAACCTCAAGACTAGCTATCTCTTTAACCAGTTCAGCTGAAGACTGCAGTCAACATGCAGTTAAATAGTCAGTCCTCAAAGTTTCCAAGAGTCAACTGGAATTTAAGCACATAGAGAGATGATTGGCGAACAACACCCCCTAATTATATTTCGGGGAAAATGTCACTATATTGCTCGAACCTAGGGAGAATATAAAAAGAAAGGGGGGCAAGCTTGATCCTTGTATCCTATTCGGTCAGTCATCCAGTTTCATTTGAGCTAAACCCATAGCTATGGAGGAGAATCATCTTCTTGTTTGAATAAATGAAGTAGTACTGGATTCGAACTTAAAAGAGCCTAGGTGAAGTGGCACATGGAGTTAGTTCGACTCAACAATTTCTAGATGAAGCCAAAGTGACGATACAAAGCAAGTTCTAAGTTCAAGGATTCGCTATTGCAAAAGACAGTTGCAAGCAACAAGGTAAAGAAGCTAGTAACTTGAGCCAACAATTTCTAGAACAAACTTCCAAATTCAGAAACTGTCTCGTACAACAAAAGAAGAACAAGATGTAGAAGAATTCCCACCAAATAAACGATAAAATTTGTTTTGGTGCAACAGCTAAAGGAAATCAATGGATTCAACAGTATAGCTACAATAGAGAAAATATCCGAGTAAAAAAAGAAATTCATGTTGTAATTCCAAAGAATATGCAGCTTAAGGCCGTAACATCATCATCAAAGACAGCAAAACAAATCCTGCAGTATGCAAAACAGTACCTTAGATGTGGCTGAAGTAGTTGAGACGAAGCTGCGTTCCCCGGCTTTCCCCAATTCTACAATCTTGCAGAAGCCATTAAACAAAGGTTTTTTCTTCATTTTCTTAAGAAGGAAGAGGTTGAAAAAACACACAACCAAATCAAGTGTTCTCAGAAACTGTTCCTGAGACATTTAAGAGAGCTAATTAACACTAAAAGGTGAAAATAAGGGATTACTCACATGGTGAGAGGGCCTTGGCGACACATTGAGTATATGATCCTTCCACATCTCACCGCAATGGCTACTAAACAAAATCGCACAACAATGTTTAGTTGATTTCTAGTTCTACCTTCATCACTATCATTAATTCAAACAAACAAACAAAAAAAAATCAATTAAAATATCACCTGGAAGAACTAGGAACAGGGGAGGGGTAATCCACCGGCGGCATTGCGAGGAAAATAACGAACAATCGGCAAACGAAATTGAATTTAACGCAGTGAAGCAGAAACGATTAATTTATGAACAAACACAACACGATTGGTTCAACAAATACTCAAAGTAAGTACGTAGCTTGCTCAATCTGACGCCATTGTGAATGAAACAAACGAACAATCGGTAAAGCAGAAACGATTAATTTATGAAGAAACAGAAACAAAATTGGTTGAACAAAAACTCAAAGTAGGTAGGTAGCTCAATCTGACTGAAGAAATATTAATTTGTTCATCTGAGTGGGGGTGGGGTAGGGCAATAAATGATCACAGATTCAGCGAAGGATAGCAGGAAATAAATAAAAGAAAAAGGGAGGGGTCAATGTAGAATTAGGTCAATTTAAATGCCATTGAAGGGCAGAAAAGGGTACAGGGACAAGTGCAACAACAATTAAAAATGGAGTAGAGGAGTAATAATGGCGGAAGGAGACATGGTGGGGAAGATGATTATGATGAATTAGTTGCGATTATGATGCTGCATTGATAAGTGTGATGAAGAATATTATAGAAGAAGAAGAAATGGGGATTCGAGAATGAATTGATTAGATTTAGATCCTCCGCCATAGTTGCGACAAATCTGCTACCAGGAAGTTAGTGAGCAGAGTTAGTATACTGGTACAACTACATACAATAAACAAACACACTTACGTAATAATATTTCGCCCGGGTCGAAAAAAATTACTATCTCCATTCTGCTTAAAGTTGTTTATTTATTTTTTCAGTCCGTCTCAATTAAATTTATAATTCCAAAAAAAAAAACTAATTCTCACAACACTCAATCTCCACATTTAAAAAAATTAAAAAATTATTTTTTTTAACATTCGTGTCCGAACAAAGTGGCAACTTTAATCGGGAAGGAGAGAATATTTTTTTAAAATTAACTTTTTTTTATAAATATATTGAATATTGTTAATGAAAAATTATTTGCAAAGACGGTTACTAAAATTTTAATATTAACGTTCGATTACAGATAAAAAAAAATAAGAAAACACAGCCAAGATTTTAGAGTGTTTTAAAATGATAGTTAATATTTAAATTTTTTCTTGTAATATTTACTAGTTATATTTGTAATTTAATTAGAATATGATCGGAAAAAAAATTAATTTTATGAAAATATTTTGTTTCGACCCGAACCGAATTAGTCCAAATAAAAGCTTCCATAATATTATATTGTTATTTAATAAGAGTTGAGTAGGTTTTGGGTTGCTCTCTCTCTGCGTGCAATATAGTGTCAGCAGCACAGGATTTAATTTTAAATAGTGAAGGATTTATATATGATATTATAGTAACTCGATCATTTTGGGTTAAAATTATTTTTGGTTCCGTAACTTTTCAGTCGTATAATTTTGCTCTAAAAAAAAGTTAAAAAAATAATTTTGTTCCGTAACTTTGGAATTAATCCAAATTAAGTAAAATTTACTTCAACGTCACTCGCTGGTGCCACATATTTAAAAGGGTCAATTACCAAAAGCAACCTGTATTATGAGCCTTTTTCAGTTTTGCAACCTAAACTTTTTAGTTTTTCCGATGACAACCTGTATTAATTATTTTTTTTCAATTTGCAACCTCCGGCTATATTTCCGGCTATATAGGCCATGTGACTTGCACATGTTCTTTTTTGGACCAATAAGATGGCGACACGTGGCGGCTAATAAAATATTTAAAAAAATATTAATAAATATTTTAAAAATTTCAGAAATTTCATTAATAAATCTAGAAAATTAATAAAAAAAATCTGAAATTCTTTTAGAAATTCTAAAAATTTATTTAAAATTTAAAAAAATTATTTATAATCGAAAAAATAAAATAAAATAATTTTGTAATTAATTAAAAATTTCTGAAAATTCATTAATAAATCTAGAAAATTAAAAAAAAAATCTGAAATTCTTTTAGAAATTCTAAAAATTTATTTAAAATTTAAAAAAATATTTAAAATTTAAAACAATTATTTATAATCGAAAAATAAAATAAAATAATTTTGTAATTAATTAAAAATTTCAGAAATTTCATTATAAATTCTGAAAAAAAAAATATTTCTAAAATTAATTTGAAATTCTAAAAATTTATTTAAAATTAAGAAAAATCATTTAAAATCAAAAAAATAATTTTAAAAACAGAAAATAAAAAATAATAAAAAATTATTTAAAATTAAGAAAAATCATTTAAAATCAAATAGCTAATTAAAAAAATTTATTTTAGAAATTAATTTTTAAATACTAAAAAATAATTATAAATTGTAGAAAATTAGTATAAAAGAGAGGGAACTTCGTATATTCCGGTATAAATAAATTTAAGAAGTGCATTTTATGTATTTAATTTTTGGGATTATAAATAAATTTTCTGAATTCTTAATAAATTTTTAGAATTTCTTAAATAATTTAATTTTATTTTTTTAATTTTCTGGAGTTATAAATGTAATTTCCGGTTTTTTTATTATTTTTTATTTTCTGTTTTTAAAATTATTTTTTTGATTTTAAATGATTTTTCTTAATTTTAAATAAATTTTTAGAATTTCAAATTAATTTTAGAAATAATATTTTTTTTTCAGAATTTATAATGAAATTTCTGAAATTTTTAATTAATTACAAAATTATTTTATTTTATTTTTCGATTATAAATAATTTCTTTAAAATTTAAATATTTTTTTAAAATTTTAAATAAATTTTTAGAATTTCTAAAAGAATTTCAGATTTTTTTTTTAATTTTCTAGATTTATTAATGAATTTTCAGAATTTTTTAATTAATTACAATTTTTTTTTTTTTTTCGATTATAAATAATTTTTTTTAAATTTTAAATAATTTTTTAGAATTTCTAAAAGAATTTCAGATTTTTGTTATTAATTTTCTAGATTTATTAATGAAATTTCTGAAATTTTTAAAATATTTATTAATATTTTTTTAAATATTTTATTAGCCGCCACGTGTCGCCATCTTATTGATCCAAAAAAGAACATGTGCAAGTCACATGGCCTATATAGTCGGAAATATATCCGGAGGTTGCAAATTGAAAAAAAATAATTAATACAGGTTGTCATCGGAAAAACTAAAAAGTTTAGGTTGCAAAACTGAAAAAGATTCATAATACAGGTTGCTTTTGATAATTGACCCTATTTAAAAATCTGCCGGATAAAGGAGTTACGTGACCGACACGTGTGATTTTCAGGCCAAAATGGTCATCGACGGCAAAAATGACTTTATCCGGACCAATTTTAAAGTTATGGGACTAAATGAAAATTTTAACATTTTTTGGAACCAAAATTATACGACTAACAAGTTACGTGAGTAAAAATGATTTCAGCTCGATTATTTCCTCCATAAGTTTCTATGAGTGTGTTAATTTAAGGTTGAAAAGTGTTGAGTTACTGTTGATTGACGTAAATAAAGTGGTAAAAAGTAGGTTGATTATGAAAACGAGGTGTTTGAGGTTGTTAGTTGTAGATTGAGTTGTAGTTTGTTTACATTATTAAATTCGGAAAAGTGATAGATATGTGCAGGAATTAGTTAGGAAAAATAGTTAATGAGAATTGTGTGCAACTAGAAAAAATAGGTGTTGAGAATTGTGTTTGAATGATGAATGAGGATGATAACAATGTAACACTTTAACGTCATTTTATTGGGCTCATCCTCAATGGATTGGGCCCAAAACTAAACAATCACCCCTACATATATCACTGGCTTGTTGCAAGTAAGTATATTGACTGAGTCAAATAGAAATTGTGAATTACATCTTCAATTAAAAAAAATTGATAATGATAAATTATATACAATAAAATTATTTTTCGCATAGCAACAATCGAAGAAAAAATGTAGCATAATTATGCAGAAGATCACTGAAATTCAGTATATTCATACAAAGTATTAATTTCTCATTCTAACCAAACAATTACTAGTACACCTAGTGTAATTCATAATACAAAAACGAAAATAGGGCTAAGCATTCATATGATCTCTTAGGCTTTTTTTAAGAATTTGGGAACGCGAGCACAGGTGGTGCATGACTGTCTTCGGCTCATGCTGTATTAATTTATTCTTCATATAAAAAGAAAATGGAGAAGTTGTTAAAGACCACTCCGAAACTCCGTATACTATAACTAACCAACCAATACTGATGTCTGGTGATTCTATAAAACATATCATAAAATGCGTAGCATGAGGCAATTAATGATTAAGATTTTTTTTTCTTTTCTTCTTTTATATGTCACACATCCTATAATATGCGATCACTATAGAATGGCCGCTAGAGCCATGTGTCATTACCAAAAAGTTTTAGCAAGTCATGTAAATTTTTTAAAAGAGATAATTATTTTTCGATAGTGGTAATTATAAAAGGAAAGGAGAAAAATTGTTACAACATAAAATATTAGATACACCGGTACAAAAATAGATTATCTTCTTATTTTTTTTTAGCAGAAGAATATCATAAGATTAACTAGATGTCAAATCGGCTATTACATATTGTTCAAGCGATGGTGGAGCAGCCCCAACCATCAACCCAACAAAAGATAATGAAAATGCAAACCGCGCAAGGGCATTCCCTGAGCGCCGGATAAGATTGAAATTAACTAACTCAAGACGAACATATAATTCAAGGATATAACCAACAACTGATCCACAATAAGTAAGATCGGGAATTCCAACTTTTAACATGTGAAAAACTGTCAAATTGTCGAGCTCAATAACCACTTTCCTTTCACCCATAGCTAGTGCCATTCGTATTCCTTCCAAACAGCTAAGAGCTTCATCCGAAGCTACATCCAAGGTCCCATCCAAATGCTTAATTCATGTCCGTAATACTTCCCCACTCTCATCTCTAATGACGCAGCCCATCCCCAATCCACCTTCATTGGTTAACAACGCATCCGAATTGATTTTCCACCATCCAGCTGACGGTGGATTTCACGCCTCAGCCACCCTCCTGTGTATTCCAGAAAAAGGCGGAAGTTTCGCTGCAGTGTAGTCCCGCAAAATCACTGTTGTCGTTCTGTAGCAATCGAGCGTTGTCAGCTCTTTGTTCTCAAATTGCAGCAGATTACGCGCACGCCACAACATCCATAACAAAGACATAAAAATTCGTTACCACTCTTCATCCTCTCCAGTTCTGATTTTCTCCAGCCAATCAGATAAACAAGCATCCGAAACTAATATGTCGTCTGCCAGCCGAAGTGACGATTGTTGCCAATAAGCCTGTGCCCAAATGCAGTCCCGCAACGCATGTTCACTTGATTCAACAGCTTCTCCACACCTTTTGCAGTCCCCACCTACATCTACACCTCTTCGCTGAAGGCTCCATGAAACAGGTAAATACCCGTTAGCTGCTTTCCATACGAAGTAACGTATCTTTGGAGGGACATTAACAGCCCAGACAAACTGCCAGAGCTTCTTACAGCCTGCAGTAGACGAACCTGGTGGCGGATTTTCCACCCCCTCTTTTGCCCCATAATAACCTGATCTAACCTCATATCGTCCCGATTTTGAGTGCTTCCATATCATCCAATCAGCCTCTTGCCCCTTATAAATTAGTATAGCCCGAATCTGCATTGCATCATTTGGACAAAAAATAGAATTTATTAAGTCGCGTCTCCATTTTCCAGCTTCCTTGTATCTTAACTCACGGACCTTCTCAACTCTACATCCACTAGGCTTTGGCTACTAATTTTAAAATTTGCATTGTTTGGTATACCCACGGATCCGCCCAAATATCCACATCCGATTTTTCTCCAACCTCCATATTAGGACCCTTTTAAGAATATCCCGTCCCACAGCTATGCTTCTCCACGTAAAACTTGGATTTTGACCAGTAGATGCATTAAGGAAATTTCTATTTGGATAATTCCGGGATTTGAGCATTTTGAATAGAAGAGAGCTCTCCTGGGAGTCTCCAACCTTGCTTTGCAAGCATCGCAAGATTGAATGCCTCAAGATTTCTTAACCCTAACCCTCCTTCATCCTTCCTCTTACAAAGCTTCTCCCACCCTCCCCTCCACTCCCCACTCCCCCCCCCCCCCCCCCCCCCAAATGAATTTTCCTCTCCGAACCCTTTTGCCCCCACCAGAAACTTGAGCACATCGAGTTTATTCTGCGATATACCACTTTTGGTAGACGGAAACAACTCATGACATAGGCAGGTATTGATTGTGCAACCGATTTGAGAATCATATATCCCGAAATTATTAATTCTAATAATTTAAAATATTATTACATTATCAAACAAAACAATATTTATAAGAAATATTCAATTATTTTGTCAAAAGAAATTATTCAACTATAAGTACTTTTGATAACTAACACATAATTATGTCTACAAGATTTTGAACTTGAAAGTTGGAAATGTACATCCAAGAGATCCATTATATCATACTTTCCAATAAAATATATAAATACCCACTTTTGATTCCAACTTACTTCATCATATAACTTCATATAGGAAACGGACCTACCATAAAATTTTCTTTACATGTTAAATCTATTTTGAAAATTATATTATGTTACATACTCACTTATTATTATTTAAAAAATATTTTATCGCAAATTTATTGTATCACTATAAAAGTCTTTCACATATTATGTTTGTATATAAATCAATATAGTTGGGCGTGTTTGTTTAAGGCTGAAAAACGTTAAAATATTATTGACTGTGGTAAATAAAGTGGTGAAAAGTAGGTAAAACGTAGGTTGAACCCTTTCCCAATTATATTGTGGCAAATCTTAAACAAACATACTCATTATTTTAAATTATCTCTTAATACTAATCTTTAATTTTGTTATTACTTGTGGAATATATTCTTGCATTTCAATTTCCGAATAACTTCAAAAATTACTTTCTACAAGAATCTCGTGTATTACGGGCATTATACTCGTAATAGTACGAAAGCTTGCTTAAGAGCCCCATATTATTAGAGTAAGAGGAATTTAAAATATGTGTCATCTATATAAGCACTCTGTCGAGAAAAAAGCACATGGATGAATAAACACATAAAATTCAAAATTGTGTCAATGATGGTGCAAATGAGGGGTGATTTGGTAAAAAGCACATGGATGTTAAGACAGAGAGAGAGACAGCTGATATTTATTAGTCCTTGCAAGACCCAAAGGAGGCCCTCCCCTAGATACTGCTTCAACAGATGCTGGAATTAATTTCATGAAATCTATGAATCAAAATTATTTATTTTCTATTTAGTAGAGCTCGTAAAATTGATCCGACTTCATGATCCGTCTCAATCTGTCCGATATTTTAGGTGAAATGAATTGTAGGTTTTTAATTGAAGTGTTATTGGGCCCAACAGACCTAATATGAATCATATAATGTGTCAAAAGCTTGACATAACTTAGGTCGGCCTATTGTAGGGGATGGATTGAGCTTTGCTCAATAGTTATAGCCTATCAAAGTTTGGTCCGAGCCCACCCCACCCAGCCTGAAATATAACTTTGACCGGAATTTCCACCTATAACTACTAAGAGAATCATCATCTGGAAACATCTGGCAGAATGGCCTATCCCGATATTTTAGATGGGTGGACGGTGGACCCTATAAATCTTGCTTGAAGTACTATTTGACCCGACATATCCGATTCGATGGACCCAAAGTTCGACAGACTGTCGGACAATCTTAGTATATTGTAGAGGATAGACCAGGCTGACTAAATTTTGACCCAGATCGAAATAGGATATTGACCCGACGGACCGGAGAACTACTCATCAGAATACGTGGAAATGGATCTCTTCATTTTATTTTAGTCAATTTCTTACTAATTTTTTTATTTTTTATTTATTTTATAAAAAGAAAATCTTTTCTTATCACGTGCATTTATTTTTCTAACTTTATAATAAATTGATCAAAATAAAATGGAGATGATCCATAATCCTAAACAAGTACACTTCACAATGGGCTCAACAGCAGGCTTTTGAGGCCCAAATTCGAAGCCCACTTCAAAAGTTAGACACACAGTAGAAGTCATGAGGCCCAAACTTTTTCCTAGGTATTTTCATGTCAACTCCTTTGCTCCCGTATATACTACTTCCTCCGTCTCGAATGAACTTGAATACTGTTTTTTTCAATACATTCTAATTAAATTTACGCACCCTTAAAACATTAATTTCATTTTGAATTCTCCAATCCAATATATATTATAATTACATCAGACAACCATCAATTGATATAAAATTATATAAAGATTAATGAGCTTTTGTATGGTTATTATTTTCTACAAAATTTAAAATACTTATATATTAATAATGACATTTAGTTTAATTTTCAATTGTAATATGACTAGAGATGCTGAAATGATTCTAATTCGCCAGGCTCGTTCGAGTCTGTCCAGAAAAGCTCAGATTTAGATTTAGGTATTTACCTTTAAAACCCGGGCTTTTTAGCTCGAACCCATTGGACCTGCGGGCTATGCGGACTGACCCAAAATATATTACCGTTTAATTTTTTTACCCGGTTTCTATGACTTTAATACTATTTCAGTCTTATATTACACTCACTCGTCATGTCTCGTCTCTTACTTATAGTCTTGCTTACTCTTAATTAGTATTTTCGAATATTTGACGTTGAAATTAAACTAGTTTGTTCATGTATATGGACATGAATAAAATTCAGTCTTAATAATATTATGTCGTTTTGTTATGTAATGTATATAGTGGTGATTTTATTTGATATTTTGAACCTTAAATATTTTAATGTTATAATTTTGAAAGTTTGACTTGTATCCCGATAGTGGTCTGATTAGCCCAAAAACGGGTAGGGTTAGGGTTTGTTCACCATATTATCGGCCCGATAAAAATGGACCGATAAGCCTGAGGAAGTCGAAAACCGTTAGGGCTAGCCCGTTTGGCATCCCTAGATATGACCTTTAAACTTTTGTTAAAATAAGTTCCTCTAGGTCATCTTATTTTTAAGATTTTAATAGTTACATTCAAATTTCACATACTACACACACATACACATACATCACACACTACACATACTTCACACACTACATGCATTTCACACACACTTATTTAAACCCACCAACACACTTCATACACACTATACACACTTCACCCACTAATCAAATTGTGTAATTGCTAGTGACTTTCAAATTAGTCCCGAAATTCATAGCTAGATCACTCAATTCACTTGAAACCTTATAAATTCTTTTATCCAAACTCTCTATTAAGTTATAAGTTCTTGAGCAGGGCGGAACCAGGAATTTTAGTTAAGGGGGGCGATATAAAAAATTTCAACAATGTAAATTTTAGTTTCTTATCTACGGGGACTAATTGATGTATTTAGAAGTTGGAGAATGGGAGGCGAGATTTTAAAATTTTTTGGGGCGAGGGAATTCAAATTTCTTTTGATCGATATTACGCTAAATACATACATACTTTCTGATTTTTTGAAATTGAAGGAGGCGATCGCCCCCTCCACCCAACATTCTGTTCCTATTCTTAAAAAATTACATCTTATAAGCTCTTAATACGACTTAATAAAACCCTCTCTAAATGATAACTCGATAAATAAATGATCCCAAACATAAGAAAATTATTTTTCATGCGAGTGATGTAGAAGAAAATGATGCGAACCGATGCAAATGGACAACTATCAAAATACAAATTTTTGCAATCATTCATTTATAATGTCCCCTCAGAAAAGTAATATTACACATCATGCAAATTAATGTGCTTTTAGATCATCATGAAATGAGATTCAAGAAAAATAGATGAGTCAACTATATATCTATGAATTATAAAAAAAATATACCCCTATATATTCACATGGGATCCTCTATCTCGTTTTTACCATGTTCCAAATTATGTCCTATTTCAAAATCGAGCCAATTATAATTGTTATCTGTAATTTGTGAATTTAAAGTTCAGGTTCATGTTCATATTACATGTTTAAAGTCTAGGGTTCGACTTTATTGGACTAAGGTATATTTTCTATTCTAAACTTAAGATTTCACGATTCACGGTTTATGGTTCAATATTTATAATTCAATAGTTCATAATTAGGGTTCATGATTCATGTGTTCGAAGTTTACGATTCATGCATATTGTATGACTTGATTTTAAAGTTAAATACAATTGAAATAGAGAATCCGAACTGAGATATTATATGGATATAAATGAGAAGAGTGGATTCCCAATATGAGAAGAAAACAACCAGAAATGGATGAAACATTAGGGGCCGCCCCATTATTCACTTTAATTAATTCACTCGTGTGTTTCTGTCCTATAATATTCTCCTCATGATAATCTTTCAATCAATACTATACATATATTACACAGATTGGATCCTCTATTCTAATTCGTGTTTTATTTTATATTTCAAAACAATAACTACATGTTATGTATTAATTAGTGATGTCATCATATACACGTAGCGTGTAGTGATTGTTTTGGAATACAAGATGGAACACGAATTGAAATAGAAGATCTCATCTGTATATTACACTAATTCTCATGATATGAGATGTACAAATTTTAAATTCGTGCAATTTAAATTAGATGAAGGATTCATAAAATGTATGACTATTTATATATGGATCTTAAATTAGTGCAATTTAGATTAAAGAGCGGACTGATAAAAAAATAACACTACTTATACTGAAAGATATTACTTATTTTGAAGAAAATGTATTACCTTCAACATAATATATATTCTTCATAACAAGTAATGCTTTCTAGCATGATGCACACCACAAGAAAATTAATTTTTGAGACAACAAAAATTGGTATTAAGTTATGAGGATTTGTCAACTTTATTATTAGCTAGAAGCATCATGTGTTGTGATTAATTAGTCGCATCAATAATTCGACCGCAAATGATTATTTGAGATGATAAATAGTCGTCTCAAATGCTATTGTCTCAGATGCGCATAAACCTTTTTTTACAACAACTATCTCTAAAAAAGTAAAAAAATGGTCTTAAATTACTTGTACAATATTTTATGACGATAAATTGTCACATGTAAGTATAACTAACACTAGTCTCTCAAAAAATAGTTGACAAAAATATCTTTTGTTGTTTGACATTTATTCATATCAAGTAATACATGTCAATATAAATACATTTTCATAAAAAAACTGCTCATGACGAGAATTGTACGAATCTAAGATTGATACAATTGGTGAATAAGAGAACTACTTCATATATTATAAAGTTGTACTGACATCTATTGTTAAAATCACCGACTAATCTTTTACTTAAAAGACAGAAAAACACCATTCAATTATCATACGAACACTAAACTCCATATTTTATTCTCCCTTCATCCATACCTAATCATACGCCTTAATTTTTAGGTCTCGACTAGACGCTAGATCCTCGTTCGACGCCTCCGATAATCGATGGAACACGCAGGCATGAAAGGCACATGGATGAAGAAAATCTGCCTTTAATTTTATAGTCGAAATGAATTATTGGTGATGGTGGGGTCCCCCGCACGCACGCACGCATGGCCAATCTGAGAAATCAATGCATATCTGCATGCGCAACCCATAAATTTAATTAATTAAATTGTTCAATCATTATCAAAACCAAATAAAAATTAAAATATTCATTAGATTTAATTTTTTCCAACAGTAATGATCAATATTCGGCATGCGGATTATAATATCTCTACTACCTTAATTCCGCGAGAGTATGACGTTTAATCGGGCACGTATATTAAGAAAATATTATTTTTTATTTTTTGATTAATTTATTTAAAGGTGAATATTGAGGGCGAAGATTGTGAGATAAATTGTATTTTTGAGGGCGTGTAAATTGATGTGGAACATACCAATAAGGAAAATGTGCAAATTCGAGTGGGACGGAGGGAGTAATTGTTTGTTGTTTTTTTTTCTTTTTGAAATTTTTTAGCAAATAATTGTTTGCACCTTTACTCATCATAACTTAATTATAATATGATGCTTTAGAAATTACTTAATTAACTCATAATCATTAATGATCTCCAATAAATCCAGTCAAAAAGTAAAGTGATATCCATTAATACTGATTGCTCTTTTTTTTACCTGAAAAGCATGGATGACTTATATAACCGTAATTAAGGTTGTTAATGAATCGAGTCGAACGAGTTTTATTTTGTTCGAGTAATGTTTGTTAAATTTTAAAGTATAGCAGACTCGAATAAGCCTTTTAATTTGATGTTTTGTGATGTTTGTAAATATTCATGAACATTAACGAACATCAATTTTATTAACATTTTTTGTGTTCATGTATATGAATATTAGAGATTATTATGATTTTAAAAGAAAATCTTGAATTTTATTATTTCAACATCAAATTTATAGATATTTTAAAATAAATGATATAAAATATTATTCTCATAATTATTATATACGAACCTAAAATTTACGAATCATAAACAAACTGTTAAAGAAAGAACCCTTCAATATTCAAACTTTGTTTGTTTATTATACAATAAAAAATAAACGAGTCTAAACGGATATTAAATCGAGCTCGAACGCGAATGCTAAACGAGTTTGAACGAGTGCTAGTAATTTTTATCCTCATTATTGACTAATGCTACTATGTATCATTCATATTCTAATCAAGAATTCATACATTATACATATATACTCCCTCCGTCCCGATTAACTTGTTAGGATCTAAAAAGAAACACACTAAGCTCTTGGCCGGAGCTTCCCACCGGATTAATCATATGAAACGACTCCGAATCCGGCGACCCCACCACTCTCTCAAAGCTCGCCCTCAGATACATCATCTCCCCATCTCCGCCACTGTCCGCCGGCAGTACCCCAGCCCCGACCGACACCGCCTGCATCACTTTCAGCACGGCGGTGTCGGCCGCGGTGATCTGCCTTCTGGCAGCAAACCCCACCTTCTTCCCGTTGCAGTACATGCACCACACGGGCACGTCATAGAGTGAGCACGGCCTCCTCCTGCATCGGTCCGACTCCAGGGCAATACGGAGGAGGCCGTGCTGCATCTCTCTGGCGAGGAAGGAGGTGGGGACGGCGAATTCAAGGAGGAGGAGAGGGGGGGTTTTGGTGTCGAGCTGAATGCAGAAGCTGACGCGGCTTTTCCGGTGGCCGAAGAAGGTGCATGTGACGGAGGAGGAGGATTCTGAGTCGGAGGAGGAGGAGGGGGAGCAGCAGGCGGGGACCATGCATTCGACTAGATGGCGGAAGGAGCGGCGGAAACGGACGTCGCGGCCGCAGTCGACGGAGGTCGGGGTGTCGATGACGTGGCGTCTGCCTAAGTGTATCATCGCCTTCATGTTGATTAATGTATTTGGTGGAGGGCGTCGAATACATAGATGATTGGGTATAAATAATGTCGGACAAAGCCTCGTGTGTACTAGTTGTACGGTGTTATTTAGAGTGCGTATTATATATTCTGGATAAATGTATTATAATATTATTATTCAAAATAAGTGATATATTTAAGCATAATTCGTGATACCTTTTAAACATGATACATTTCTCATATTATTTAATACCTTTAAGTATAAATAGTAATATATTTTGCGCGGATCTCACAACAGACCTCCCCATAACAAAGACTCTGTAAAGATAAACTTACAGTTATTTGTACACATATTAAAAATGGTACTCTCCGATTTATAAAGAGTGTCGTTTTAAAAATGTTGAAAATATTAAGAAAAAATCATAATATTTCCTATCTTATCGTAAAACAACCTACTTAATTTAGTTAATTACTTTCTTATTTCACAAAATATATCTAAATTGAGTTGATAGTGCAGGGATATACTAGTCATTTTTGCCCTTTGTAATTTTTCCAAATAAGTTTAAAGCGACATTTTTTATGGATCAGAGGGAGTAGTTAATAACTTAAAATCGTTAAAACATTAAATTTTAGGTTTACTTTCCTTTTATGCTCTGTATCTCATTTATTGTTTATATATACTCCCTTCGTTTCACAAAGATAGACTTACTTTCCATTTTTGTTTGTCCCGTAAAGATAGGTCATTTAGTATATTAAGAACATCATTAATTACTCATTTCCATGGTTGCCCCTAATTAATGCGATTTAATAATTTACATATCAACTAAATATATTTAAACAATAAGTAAGACATAGGGACATAAAAGGAAAATAAACCTAAAATTTAATGTTTTACATACACTAACTACCATTTCTTAATTTGTGTGAAAATAATTATAAAACTATCTTCATTGGACTAAAACAATAAATGAAATTTAGGAGCATAAAAAGAAAAAATAAACCTAAAACTCATGTTTTAACTATATCATCTATCATTTCTTAATCTATGTAAAAATAACTGTAAGTCTATCTTTGTGGGATGGGGAGAGTATTTGGTTGATATGGAGATTTTTAAGGCATATTAACTAGGGGCAACATGGAACAATTAATGATGTTCTTAATATAGTAAGTGATTTATCTTTGTGGAATGAACGGAGTGGGAAGTAAGTCTATCTTTGTGGGGTTTGTGAAAAAAGTAAATTTTAATCAAATTGTAATTTTTAAAAATTATTTTATAGTGTTTGGAAAAACAACTTCAACGTTAACAAAAGTAAGTTTAGATAAAATAAAAACTAAAAGTTGTTTTTTCCAACTTTTAACAGTTTAGTAATAAATGGAAGTTTTTTTTATCTCTCTCAAAAGCTAAAAGTTGCTTAAATATCAAGCACTCCAACTTTTATATTTTACCAAACTCAATTTATTTTCAAACACTATCTACTTTTTATTTTAAACAATTTTACCACAAATTTTACTTTCAGCCCTTCTTCAAAAGCCAAAGAAAAACACTCCTTAAAGGGTGTTTGAAATTTTTTTAGAGACTTAAAATTACTTTTATTTGCAATAAAAGTAATTTGAAGCAACTTTCGGATTGGTCTGGAGGTCCCGGCGCCCCCACCTTTTAGGTGGCATGATCTTTTTAATTCTTATATCGCCCAACTTCAAATAAATTTGCGTTTATAATCATTTTATTTTCAAATACCACCTAGTTCTGACCAGATGAACGAGATTGATTTAAAGCAAAAGCACTGTAACTATTGTATCGAACTCGAGCTTAATTTATTTAACTGACTTACGTTATTAAATGAACCAAAAAAAACTCAACAAATATATTTCAAAGCGAGTGCTCTTTTCTTGTCTTGGGTTGGGTAATGCTCTATAACTTATAAAAAATAGTAAAATAATATTACTAGACTATCAAATTATGCATGAAATCACATGCGGGCCGCTCTTTCCATGAGGCAGAAGAGTTGGCCTCCCAGCCCCCCAAAAACGAGATATTTAGGAGCGCCGAATTGTCTAATATACTATATTGATGTAAAAAAATTCTGAGATATCCGTATGGTTCACTAGCAAGAAGTTTTGCTTGGTGTTATTAACACGTGGGCTCGGATCCCACTTTGTAACCTGAATTTTAATTTTTGGAGGGTGGGTCATCTTATCATTTCTTTCATATTTATTCTAAATTGTATGAAAAAATTTAGGTGCCCAGGTTTTAACTCGGCTCAGACCACTATAATATGAGGATCGGCCCTGATCATATGATACATTTTCGTGTTTCATAATATTGATCAAGAGCCATATGTATTAAATAATATTAATAATTAACATGTATTGTTTACTAAAAATAAAATTTTTAGTGTAAGAGAGTATCCGAATTCATCAAATTATGGCCATATTGAAAGAGAGTTATTCAGTTATTTGCCATTCCATTTAATTATATTTATATTGTACTTTCAATATCATTTTGCCTAATTAACTTATAGTATTTACCAATAATTCAAACTTTTTTCCCTCTAATTATGAAAAGTGTCCAATTAAGTGGAGTGCTATTTGATTACCTTTATGGTTTCTTCAACCCAAAGATTGCTTTTTAGCGTTCTTACAGGCTTTGCTAGCATGCCACCCCATTCACATATTCCCTCCGTCTCTTTTTAATTGATATTTTGGCTTCTCGCTGATTTTACGAATGAATTGATTCTTTAGCTCTTTTTCATTATTTCTTTAAAATTTGTTTTTGCCATCTTAAAATATTTCTTACTTTTCAACTTAGATTTGAGAAAGATATGAAAGAAAAAATAATTTACCCAAAGTATATTTGGAAAAAGAATTAAATTTTTCATTCTTCCACTTTTTTTTTAAAGATCAATTTAAAAGAAACGAAAGAGTATTTATTTATATGACCAATTATGGGCCTAATATTTTGCAAGCATTTCCAATTAATGGGCTTTAAATTTAGAATCTGGCCCAATAAGACTTAGGGATAAACCTTTGAAGGCCCATTGTGAAGGGAAAACAATCCATGGATTTGTTTAGAAGCCTCTGTACTTTCAACCGGAGCCCACAAAATCCGCTCCGTGGCCTTGTCTATCCGACATTTTAGATGAACTGTACCATAAAAATCTAGGTCTGCAGCATCTATTGGCCCGACAAGTTACGGATCAACCTAAAAATCTTTGTATATTTAAGGAGGATAGACTGAACTGTATTGAATTTAACTCATAATTATTGGCTCGATAGTATATTGAGCCTACCTACTTCGCTATATAATCTTGATCCGATTGACCGAGACAGATTTAACTAGACGGATCCAATTGTCACCCTACTTTCAACCTTCCAAGAGTTGACAATTTTCTGTTGGAATAATCAAACGACCATTCCATGTCAGAGAAAGGAGGAATTCAAATTTACAAAAAGGTAGTCACTGTGCTAATAATGATTTTTCCTTTTATAATTTTTCATAAAAAAATAATCATAAAATATATTAATTTTAGCTATGAATGTTACAAAAGTTCGAAACTAACATGCTATTCGATGTCTGCCCTAAAAATTGGAGGGTTATGATTGAGGTTTTTTGCAGCCCAAATAAATATTTGGGCACTTTCGCCCGACTAGATTAGCCCGAACTCCCGTAAGACTAGCCTACTTATGTCCCAGGTTAGCACACTAAACCGCACTAATTATCCCTCATTTTCTAGGTATTCATTTTATCTTTTGAGTATAATTTGGTGAAAATAATTTTTTTTACTGATCTACGTTATAAGATGTTCAACTAACTGAGTTACATATATAATATATATATTTTTTTTTTGTAACAGTAATTCTTATGTACACCAAGTGATAAGATCCGTGCAATCCGAGTTAAAGAGCAAATCTATGAAAAAGTATCACTATTTAAACTGAAAAAATAAACTGACCTACAATCAATTCTTTTTTTCTTCACTGATTATCATGTACACTAGATATAAGGATTTTAGATTCACGAAATCCAGATTATACTGAAATGTATTATTTTTTCTGAAGAAATGCATATAATACTTTTTTCAACATGATACGTAATTTATTAAGAACATGTATTATTTTTTTTAGCATAAACACAAATATTTTTTCATGAAAAACAATCCATCACCTGAATTACACGGTCCAAAATTCGTATAACTTTTGAAATTCTATTATTATTATTATTATTATTATTATTATTATTATTATTATTATTATTATTATTATTATTATTATCATTATCATTATTATTATTATTATTATTATTATTATTATTATTATTATTATTATTATTATACTCCCTCCATCCCGACCTAATTGGCCTACCTTGGTCGAGCACGGAGACTAAGAAAAAACAGATCTTGTGGAATCTTTGACTTTTTCAAAGGTGGTGATTAAGGGTGGAGATTTTGAGGGTGACGATTGTGAGAGAAATTTATTATTTATGGACTGATTAATTAGATTGAGACAAACAAAAACGAAAAGTAGATCAATTAGACCAGAACGGAGGGAGGGAGGGAGTATATATATATATTAGTATTCTAAATGCACTATTTGTGTCCATTTTGGATTTACACTATACCGCAGGATCTTGGTAGGTGCATGGGGAAATAATTCATGCATACAAGTGTTTTACAAGTCTCTATGTTTTGACTTTTTGTTTCGTTGCGGGAAAAAAACAACCAAGTGAAGAGGGCATATATAACTATTACACGTTACTTATATTCAATAGGCTCCACACGCACATTTATCTTTAGAGCAAACGACTTTTTGTTTTCATTTTTCTTTAGGAGTGTTTTCATTGACACTAAATGAATTCATCTGAGAAATCAAACACTAGTAACGGATAATATCGGTCACAATGTAAAAATAGAATAGAAATAGAATAATAAGGAGAAGTGATAAAAAATTATTAGTATACGATTAGTGCGAAATAACAACCAAATATCAGAGATGGTCCCATTTCGTCTCAGATCCGTCACTGCTTTAGTTTATAAACAAATATTATGTAATTAGATGGATTTTTTTGTCTTTAATTTGATTTTTTCTTGTAGTGTAATAAACTAATAATTAGAATCAGTCACTACTGGAGAAATAAAAGATATTATTCAGCCAGTATAATATTTTGCTAGATCTAAATTAAGTAGAAAATTATTGGGATAGTCAGCAAAGTCCCACATCGGATAT
This sequence comes from Ajuga chamaepitys, assembly GCA_958295605.1. NCBI lineage: Eukaryota > Viridiplantae > Streptophyta > Magnoliopsida > Lamiales > Lamiaceae > Ajuga > Ajuga chamaepitys. The sequence continues at coordinate 3,183,770 of OY282503.1, forward strand.
ATATGGATAGATCATGAAGTTTATTAGGATTGTAGTATCTCCATATTAGTATGAAGTATTTTGGGAATTCGCCTAAAAAAGTCAGTGCGGGCTCGCCCAAAGCGACAATATCATACAAATGTGGAGATGTGAACCTAACAAGTGGTATCAGAGTCATGGTCCTATGCTGAACCGATGTGGTGGACACCCTCGAAATACAAAAAAAAGTAGCAAAGACTGTCTCTACAGACCATGACTAGGTGAGGTGCACCTAAGTACGGCTAGCTCCCCAACAGAGATAACAAGCCCGACTCTATGAACCAAGTGAGGTACACCTAGACAGTGTTGGCTCTCCAGCAGCAGTAAAAACCATGGATTCCACCCCAGATGCGGGTGGGATGACTAGTCGATTAGATGGAGCAGACATGACTAGTATACGAGGTGAGGTGCACTTAGGTAGGGCTGACTCCCTAGCAGAGACGATAGATCCGGCTCTATGGACCAGGTGAGGTGCACCTGGTCAGGATTGGTTCTCCAGCGGTAGTTAAAACCATGGACTCCACCCTAGATGCGGGTGGAATGGCTAGTCGACTGGATGCAGCAGGCATGACTCGTCGACGAGTTTGAGGGGAGGTTCGGCGGTCCTTTGTTTGAATAGGGGGATTGTTGGGATAGACAACAAAGTCCCACATCAAACAATTGTGCGGGCTCGGCTCAAAACGGAGAATATCATACCAATGTGGAGATGCAGGCCCAGTCAGAGCCCAACAAAAATTGACTGCATCTTCAAGGTGAACGCCAACTTGAGCAGATCTTTATGTTGGATTAATTTATTACGTACTTATGGAAATCGACGTTGAAACAACACGAAAATGCCGGCATCAAAGATACTGAAAATTTTGTACGAATTAATGAAAGAACACCATTTAAATTCTGAAATATTTGGCGGTGTTGCAACACTTCTAGAAACACTTGTTACAACACTTGGGATGTAGTAAGTTTCATAAGTAAAAACAACTAATTCTAGAAGATGTTGGAAATCTTGTACGAATTGATGGAAGAACACCAATTAAATTTTGAAATATCTGGAGGTGTTGCAACACTTGTTACAACACCTGGGATGTAGTAAGTTTCACAAATAAAAACAAAGGATCAATCTATTACACCTCGAAAAAAAATAAAAAAATCCAAAGGTACTTTTGGAAAATCAACGTTGAAACGACACCAAAGATGTTGAGAACCTTATACGAATTGATGAAAGAACACCAATTAGATTCTGAAATATTTGGAAGTGTTGCAACATTTCTGGAAACACTTGTTACAACACGTGGGTTGTAGTACTGGAATTTGGATAGGGTGCTCCAACACTTTCTGCAACACTGAAAACTGGACATAGTGTTCCAACACTTTCTGTAACACTTAAAAAAATAGCAGAATGATGACAATGGTAAAGTCGAGTTGAGGTTAGACCTTTATACACAAAACGAACATGTCTCGGCTAGTGCTCATGGTTTGACATAAAGTTTCCAAAGATAAAATGATTTTGGTCTTCTGGATAGTAATACCGCAAATCCAGAAGCTCCGGCGAATTAGTAATGCAACTGCTACATCTCTTAATTTCTGGTGTTACAACGGGTGTTACATCACCATAATTCAGGAGTTACAATACTATAACTCGGTTATTACAGCACCTCTTACAATACCTTGAATGCAGTAATAATACAAACATAATTTCTCTTTAATATGGGTGTTACCACCATAATGTCTCTTTACAATGTAGGAGTTACTACTCCTTTCGCTTTCAGTGAACCTAGACAACATTACGGTATTTCCGATGTAGGATAGACTTTACACGTATTCCCAACTCCCACAAATAAATATCTTAGCAAGTGACCAACTTGCATTAATTTATCACTCACTGAAATTCTAAATTGAGAAAATTAACACGCCATAGCGCCACTTCCAAATTAATGAAAGTCTGAGACTTACCACATTCTTAAAACAAATTCCCAACACCCCATTCAAAAGATTTCCATTCAAAATGAAAACAAAAATTCCCCTTATTCGAAGAGGACAAACATTCCCAGCAAAAAAAAAAAACTAGTAAACTCATAGATGAAAATCTCTTAAAAAAAAGATGAACAATGAAGTGTAATAAAACAAGATATATTGAAACATTGACAAGTGACATCTTCAATGTGAATGCTCACTGCAGCAGATCTCCATTCAAAATGAAAACATTTGGAGAGGACAAAAAACTCTGCCAAAGAAACTGATAAATTCCTAGACAAAAAACTTCTGCAAAAGGAGATGCATGACACAATCAAATGGAATAAAACAAGACATAACGAAACATTATGAAAGTGAAAACAGATCTAATGAACATAAAATATAAAGAACCTCCTCCTTCATAAATCCACAGGAAAAATTCATTTTTAGTCCTATATATTAGGCTTTGTCCAGTAAAAATTTTATATGTTAAAAAATTTCAATTTTATTCATGTATATTTTCAAAGTTGTCCAATTTAAGGACATTGACCATCAGAAATGACCAATTTGGTCACAATTAATCACGTGCGACGCACGTGACTAATCAAGTTGAGAAAGATGAAGAAAGGAAAAAAAAAAAAAATGAGATGCACCTCATACGAAAATTAGGGTTTAGTTTTTTCTTTTCTTTTTTGAGCAAACTACTAAAGTAATTTAATGATTTGACATGTTATCTGGACAAATACTTAACACATAAGCATTAACACTCAAAAGCCCTAAATTTATTAGTCAAATTCCGGCTAAATTGGTCGTTGGTGATGGTTAGCTTCCTTAAATTGGACAACTTTGGAACATACAGGACTAAAATTGAAATTTTCTAACATACAAGACTTTTACTAGACAAAACTTAATATACTGGACTAAAAATGAAATTTTCTCTAAATCCACTTATCCACCACCCCTACCTCTCCTCCTCCATAAAAATCCACTAATCCACCACCCATATCGTCGTTGGCGCCGTCACCGTTGTTCTGCAATCGACAGTGAGGGGCGGGAAAAGTGCAAGAAAAATGGGTCGAAGGGATAGAGTTTCACGGTAGAAAGACGATTATGAAAGAATAGGGTTTGGAGAAGTGGGAGGGTTTTAATTTATTTCTCTTTCTCCTTTTGTTTTATTTCAAACTAAATGTAATGGAAAAAGAACAACACAAAAAACCGTTACTATATATAACTACCCATTCCATGGAATATTGGTTGGAAGTTTGGAACGCATGATACCTTACAACAACAAACAAATTCTGGGATAAGATCTTCAAATAATTTTGAAATTTGGAGATGTATGCTGTATATCTTCATTAATTTACAAAATTTATCAACAATATATGCATTTGCATGCGCCTGCTGGCTAAGAAATTAAATCAAATATAATTAACAAAACTCCTTTGCTTGATTTCTGTATTCAGAAATTTGGATGTAACACAGATCCTTCATATATTGTGTTAAGCTTCAACCGAAACGATCGAACGGCCAATTTTGCTCGTCTTGAAGAATATCTCGATAACTTCCTCATAGAACCTGATCTCGATACTCCTAATCCCGCCGCCGCCGCCGGAGGCGGCTTTTTATCCACTACAATGAAGCTCTTTCTGTAATTAACCGTATGATTCGATTGTGGATCCTCCTCCGATGCAAAAACGGGGGAAATCCGAGTTTTGTTTTTGCGGCGACGATTAGAGGCGTTGATTTGCTCGATTGCGGAGCTGGCTTTGACGGCGAGCGCGGCCATGTCGGATGCAGCGAGGCGGTATTTTAGCCTTGCGGTGGGGAGGACGAAGTAGATCTGCGCCGGCTCGAGCTCGTCGTCAGGGAGGAGAGACGGAATGTAATCGTTGAAATAGAGGCGGTCGGAGTTGCAGAGGAAGAAATCGGAGGCGTCGGAGGAGGTTAGGGTTTTGATAACTTGCGCCGCGGTTATGGGGAGGGGAAATTGGCGGAGTTCTCCAGTGGCGGAGACGACGTTTGTGGAGGGGTTTTGGTCGACGATTGACGATTGTGAAGAGAAACAACCTCCCATTGATTGATGAATTGAGATTGAATTGTGATTGAACTGTGATTGAATTGTTGAATGTGGAGAGGGAGAGAGAGAGGAGAGAGTATTAATGGCGGAGAAATGGGGCGAAACGGCGTCGTCAAAGAGAAACAACGGACGCTGGGGCAGTGGTTTTTGATTATTCTGGTATTCTAGAGAGGGAATTGGTGGGGCGTTTTAACGACAGGAAGTAGTTATAAAAGGAGCGCAGAGTCAACATCGCAGAAATCTCGCCGTTAATCTTGGTCAACGGTACTGCTTTGACTTTCAGACATATTCCGTATATTGCTCCTTGTCATTCCACCCTAAGATTTTATTTCAAAAAAAGAATATTTTACCGTTATTTCTGAAGAATATCAACGGTCTGTGTCTCAGTTCGGAAAACATTTATGTAATTAAAAAATAATGCGAATCTGCACGTAAGAATATAATTAATAAATAATGTGGATCTGCCGAAGATGTTCGAGAACTTATAAACTCTTGAAATGTGTTTGATAAAATAAGATATTAGACAATTTATAAAATACGAAAATAAGCTCTTAGAGATTATAAACTTCACAAAAAATAAGTATTTCTAGTACATCTTATTTTTAAAGATCTTATTAAGTTACACACAAATTTCACATACTACACACAGTATACACACACTTCACATATTTTTCTCGCACACACAACACACATTTCACACATACAAAACACTACATACACTTCCATATTAATCAAAATGTGTATTTGATATTAACTTTCAAATTAAACTCTAAATTCATAATCACTTCATTAAATTGCAAGTTTATAAGTTATTTTATCCAAACACTTTATTACCTAATAAACTCTTAAGAAATCACATATTATAAGCTCTAAATGTTTGAAATAAGTTTAGTCAATCACCCTCTACTGTCGATCAATGGCAAATGATGGACATTGTCCAAAGATAAGTATATATTATGATAATTGTTTTAAATAACATACATTTTTACTATTATTAATTATAAGCTAAGTTTTAATATATTTTTACTTTTTATATATTAATACCTACACATTTACATATATACATTAATATTTACATATATATGCTAATATATACGTAATAAATACATATAAAAAAACTTGTCAATAATAATGGGGGCAGTTTTTTATATCAATATCCGCCCCTGCTGCCAATGCATGAATCATGTTACATGCCAATGTTAGATTAATATCACTAATCATCAATCATAAGAAACTAAGCACATTCAGATTTATCATAATTCCTTTCCTTAGTTTAATACTACCTCCATTTTTTTTAGTCGTCATTGTAGCTTATTAGTTTTTTTTTTTAATAGTTGTCATTCTAACTTTTTTATCACATTTTCCCAATCACTACAAGAAAAAAGAGCATTTGCCACTAGCTTTTTGCAACTACAAAGTAGTTACTAAAAATAACCCCTTTTGTAACTACTAGTAGTTACATAAAGTATTTCATACAATTTTAATCAAATTTGCTAAAATATGACAAACTCTTTTGCAACTACTTGTAGTTAAAAATATATTAGTAACTACAAAGTAGTTGCAAAAAAACTTTTTGCATCTTATTATAAATGACTACCCAATAGTAACTACTTTTAGATATTTAGTTACTAAAAATATTTTTGTAACTACTCTCCATCTTTTGCAACTACATTTTATAGTGGCAAAAGGTCTTGTTTCTTGTAGTGAATACTAATCTTATAGTTATGGAAAGTAACAACAATAATATCGAAATTAAGAAAAAAACAACGGATTTACGTAATTAGTTGAGGATTTATTTGTCAACTTCTTAAGTTCCTTTATTTTCTCATTAAAAGTTAAAATGACAACTAAAAAAAACGAAGACATAGTATTAAAAATAGATTTCTTATGGTGAAAGAGAGATTAATGCAACACACAGAAAAATCTTAGTGGGAATGAGTATTCGTTTACGTAGATAACTTGAACTCTTTTAGATGCAAGTTACAAATATAACTTTTGTAGGCATTTAACTGAAATTAACCTTAAAAAAAAAAATCTTTAATGAAATTTACGATTTCACGATTTACAGTTCATAATTTAATAGTTTATTATTTATAATTTAATAATTCATAGTTCAGAATTTATGATTCATGTGTTCGTAAATCACGATTCATATTTTGTGATTCAATTTTAAAGTTGAACACAAATGAGACAGGATAAAATCTACATCCGAACCGTAAATAAAGAGAGCGCATGGGTAAAACAATATATAATTGATGGAATTAAAAAGTTTTTGCTAAACAGAAAATTACAGGCTAATTTCTCACATTTCCATTTTTTAATGCAAATTTATACAGAGAGGTTAGCAATATTTTAAACGGCACGAGATAAGAGTGAATCAGTAATGATGCAGACTTAAGTCGATAGGATTTGAGTTGGATAAGATTGTAAAAGTCAATGGAGTTAGTTACTCGCTTTCGAATATATTAATAAGTCGACAATATTAACACTACGTACAAATATGGCTACGTCTATGTACCCACCCGGGACATGCTCGACTGAGTGATTTAATCATACACTTAAAAAGTAAATAAAGATCAATAATTAATTTTTATTTGAACTTTATTTGCTTTTTGATGAATAATTGGATCACTCAGTCGGACATAAAATTTCTCGAAGAAATATACTCTCTCCGTTCCGATTAAAGTTGCCACTTTGATCGGACATGGATGTTAAGAAAAAACATATTTTGTTTTTTTTTTTTTATAAACTTTTTTAAAGGTGGAGATTGAGGATTGAGATTTTGAGAGTAACGAGGTGTTTGCGATTGTTGCTTTTGAAAAAGTAATTAAAATTAGAAATTTTATAAAAATAACTTCTATAAGAAGTAGGAAGTGTTTGTGAAAAAAATGATTTACAATAAAAGTAGAAGTTGGAGTGTTTGCTATAAAATCACTTATGTCTTTTAAAAAATATCATATTATTTACAGAATTGTCATTGAGTGAAGAAAAGCATTAAGTTTCTGCTTGTAGCTTTTACATTGGAAGCACTTCTTTTAAAGTAGAAGTTGACTTTGCAAACACTACAAAATAGTTTTTCTCAAGTTATAAGCTGAAAATCACTTATAAAAAATAAATGCAAATACTCCTTAAGAATTGTGAGAATTAGAATTCTTTTGGGTTACAAGTTTAGTTAGGACGAAATAAAAAGACAAGTAGACAGAGTTAAGTGGGACGGAGGTATCGGTCGCTTGTGATTATCGATATATGCGTATATGTACAGCCACTAACAAGATCACTGGTGTCTACAGGCAGACAATTCAAAGTTGCTTTCAAACACGGGCATGTATTTTGGCCACAAAAATAAAAGCTTTCACACATATGAATCATAGCATGAAATACCGTTATTTCCGTTTCCACACCATCACAATGATGATTTTTTTGAGCGCGGATTTTTTTTAGTGGGAATAGGGAAAACGAGTCTAGAGTATGTTCGAAGCAAAGTCGGATATTTGAAACTTTCGGATTATCCGAGTACTTTCATCGATAACTTGTTAGAGGTCTTCTGTTGCAGATAAAATCGAGGTTAGAGTTTGACTCTATATCCATAAGACAAAAAGATACAACGGCTTTAAAACTTCAGACTGTTACACAATGAATCAAAAATTCTTTGCACAACGAATCGGAAGTTATGTACTCGGATATTTGGAACTTTCAGACTCTACTAATGCAGAATTTGGAGAGCTTTAAAATCTAAATAAACTTGTAAATTTTGAATGAATAGCTTTGAAATCTGAATAAACTTGTAAGTTTTAAATGAATGAAATGAAGTCTGCAGGGGCGTATATCACCCCTTGGTGGCCAGTTCGTTGGACGGGCGCACCCGCAAACTGACCCGGCCGCACCTGCAAACTGACCCGCGCTCTAGCGAGCGACGGGTCGCACTAGATAGACCCGTTAGGAACGGGGCACCGCCTCGCGTCGTCGCACTAGATAGACCTCTTAGGAACGGGGCCGGGTCGCACTAGATAGACCCGTTAGGAACAGGGCACCGTCTCGCGACGACGCGTACGTGCGCCTCTAAAGGCGCGGTTTCGGGTCCACTAGGATCTACCATAAGGTCCACCATAGGGGAGCACACTTGATAACTCCTTACCAAGTGCTCTACTAAATAAAGAGTATCCACTTACTCCAACTTTTCTATGTGGGACAAGTTCCCATATTTCCTTGCATTTTTTGCATGTTTCTTCCAATATTATCCTTAGCTAAATTTAAGGAAATTTCCTTACAAAATTTTATAATATTAAATAAAGAAGGTTTTGAGAAATTTATGGTAATAAAGAAATGATGGAGAAAAAATTGGAGGGGTGTTGTTGTCTGATAGGTATGGCCCAGCAACTCCGGGTCGGGTCAACACTCCGGGCCGGATCAACCCGACCCGAAGCAACTAAGCCCAGGAAAGCAAGCTCAACAACCGGCCCAGAAGCGCGTCGGCCCAGAAGTGCGCATGAACCTGGAGCAGCCCAATCGCGGCATATTTGGAAAGTAAGATCTCCACGATCTTTTTCCAACTCCCATGCAGAGATGATAGGCGTAATTGTAGGGATTTAGTTAGGGTTTGAGTTGAGTAGTATAAATGGGAGAATTAGACTCAGAATTAGGGTTCGCACTTTGTACTCCTAACTATTACGTGTAAGCTTGAAAAGGATAGTGAAGAAACACCTCGGTATGGGATATTTTAAGCCCGTGGACGTAGATTTTCGGATCGAAACACATACATCATGTGTTCTTTAATTTTCTTACATTGATTTACGTTACAAACGGATTTTCGTTCGGAGTTCATTTGATAACCGGATTGCGCATTATCATTGTCCATTACATAATTTCTTAAATTCCACATGTAAGTGTAAAATGATACTTATTTGTGAAAGGAGGGAGTGTATATATATATATATATTATATATATAATTATATATACACTAGACACTAGCTCACAACTTACTGCATTACTTCATCTTTAGTTAGAAAATATTATACATATATACTTATTTTAATACTTTTATTTTAGATATATTGACTTTTGACATGTTTTGGGCTTGGTGGTTGTATGTTATAACTTTATTAATCTTTTTATCTAAAAGATTTGGAAAAAAAAAAAAAGAATACGGGGAACCCGAATCCCCGTGGGACACTCTTCCCCGAATGGGGATTCCTCATCCCCGACCCAAGATCTCCAAGCGGGGAATTTAGCGGGGATGGAAATCGGATTAGGAGTTGGGGATGAGGATGTGGGGTCCAATACCAGTCATGATCCCACCCATTGCCACTCCTACCCGGCATCATCGACATGTATTATTGAGCTATTTTGATAGGTTTGTCGATCCGATTTGGGGACATGATGATTTAATTCAGATAATTTATTCAGAATTATTTTATATATTTTGATCACTTTCTAAGAATAATTTTATAATATTCAAGAAATTATATCATATTCCAAAATCAACTTTATATCTTAAATTCATACAATCAAAATTTTCATGTTTAAATTATGTTCATAAACAAGCATATACTAATCTTTCTAAAATTGTGTCATAAATCTTTATTTTTCCATAAGCTTGCATAATCGCATTATGAGAAGGTATTTGCAAACTTTGGTGACTTAAAATTATTATTTATTTTTTTGATAAAAAAAAAAAAAGTGATTTTGAAGTGTTTGTAAACACTTAAAAATGATTTTCAAAATTACTAAATTTTAATTATGCGAAGTTGTTATCACCTAATTTTAAGCAGATGTTAGACCATAATCATTATGCTTTCAAACACTATCAAATTCTAATTTTTTCATAAAAGTCAATATAAATCACTTTTTTATAAGCACAATCATCTACGAACATCCTCTAAGGGCGTGTTTACTTATCAATGGACTGGGTCAACCGGGTTGTGTTTCCTCTAGAGTTGCTGGCAATATATTTACACACATTACATCACATTTTTCTCACATTTTACACTAAAAACAAACTCCAACTAATAAACTAAACCCTCAGTTATTTTACTCAATCTCCTATTTCCACTTTATTTTCTCCAATCTGCAGTACTCCAACCTTCTCGAGTCATATGTAAACACAACTAAGGATGTGTTTGCTTAAGCCTAGAGAGCACTAAGCCAAATCTAGTTGAGGGAATTAATAAGTACTCCCTCCGTCCATCTAATTTTGCACGGTTGACCGGACATGGATGTTAAGAAAAAACAGATTTTGGAGAATCTTTGACTTTTTCAAATGTGAAGATTGAGGGTGGAGATTGTGAGAGAAATTTCCTTTTTAAGGGTGAGCAAAGTTAAGTGGGATGGACATAAAAAAAAAATGTAAATTTTAGTGAAATAGAAGAAGTACATTTTATTAAAAATTTGCTCCCCAAAATTTACTGTGCCAAATCTTAAGCAAACGTACCCTAAGTTTATTGTTATGTTCTAATTATGCACTATGCAACCTCAAATAAAAGCCTGGAAGCAATAATTATGACTCACTTTTTTCTCCTCTTGGAGCCCAACATGAAATGAGGGGCCCGTTGGAGATTGGGCCCATAAAGGCCCAGCCCAGCACGAATTACGAGAAAAGTAGAAAGAGAAAAGATTAGTTAAGAAGGCGGTGGACAGAAAGTGGGCCAGACAGAGCAGAAAACGTGTCAAGCCCAAAAGTGGGCGTGGCAGTAACAGTCCACGTAAACTCGCCAACACTTCCTTCAATATCATTCATTATTGCCTTCAATACTCTCACGTAACGCACCTACACTACTCACAAAAGCCAAACTAAATTAGTATGTCGACTTCTATAAATATTGAGTCGAACTCTGGTATTACTGTGATATCGATACCATTATGAGAAAAAATTATATATGTATATAAATATGAGGGACTCATTAAATTATTTAATTTTATTTTCTCTTACGGTAATATCGGTACTTCTATGGTACCATAGAATCCCCCATAAATATTAGCTTCGTTTGTAACTGTTTTTTCCAAGTATTTTTCGGCTTATAATTTGAGAAAAATTATTTTATAGTGTTTTTAATTTTATTCTAAAAGCTTTCATCTATCTCCGCCTATATTCTATCTAGATGTTAGACGGTCTTTAGTTGCCTATATTTTTTTTCAACTTCTGCTCACTTAATCACGTCTAGATCCTAATTAGGCTCCTCACCTAGTGTGTCTTAGAACATTGGTTCGTACAACTCATTTTAGCTTAGGAAATGTACTTTTTTGATAAAAGTTCCAAGTTGAATTTTGTTGCTTCTCTCTACTTAATTGTTTGAAAATTTTCTATTTTTTACCAACACTATATATTTTTTTCCACAAGTAATTTTTCTAAACTATCTAATTCTATCACCTTTTTAAAAGAAAAAAAACAATTACGAACACCTTCTTAGAGGTGTCAACTCAAGAATCCACCTTATTCCACCAAGCTAATATCATATGTTCCATCAAAGGGGCCGAATTTTTATCGGGTCGGAAGCTAGTAGGATAGGTCAACCCATTCATCTAAATATACTAAACCTTTGGACCAGTTTGTGGCCAGTCAAATTTGGCCATCGAGACGATTTTATTGGATTCAATAATAGTTCATGCTATGATATCTATAGGCACATTACTACGAATAGACGTAGAGAGCAGAAAATCAAATAGAACTACTCAATATTTAATTTTAAATCATTTATTAGAAGATCATTTAACTTATGGTCGATTAGAACGATGATTAAGCTTGAACACATTTTACACTGAGTAAAATGTAAAACTCGAGCTTAAACTTAAACTTGATCAGTAAAAAAATGTCACAATAAGTGTAAATATATTAAACTATTCATGTTTAACTTATGTTCAGTTTAACAAAATAAATTTAAACATAATAATTAAAACTTATTTCTCCCTCCTTCTCACTTAAATTTGTACATTTTTCTTTTCGATACGTCCTACACCAATTCGCACACCTTCAAAATAAAAATTTCCCTTACAATCTCTATCCCTAATCTTCACCTTTGAAAAAATAATCAAAAAGCAAAAAATTATTTTTTTCTTTATGTATTCAACTCTACGTATAAATTTAAATAAAATAGAAAAAATAATATATTAAATAAGTTTAAATAATAATACATTCCGCTCGACTCGAGAGGACACTGGGAAAGGAGGTATATGAAATGAAAAGAAGAATAAGGCATAGTTATGCAGATTCGTCACGGCTCTAGAGTCTAGAGTCCACTTGTTTCAAGAATATTAATATTCTAAGTTCTAACAAGGGGGCCCCCACCCCCTCTATTAATTTGGATAACGAGGGAGGCCAACAATTTCATTCTAACCACTTTCTTTTTTTATTTATCCATTTTTTCTTTTTATATAATAAAAACAAACAGAACCTTGTCATCTCCTTTCCAAGTATACACTCAAAGAAAAAGACGGAGCCAGAATTTTATATAAAAAGAAAAATGAATTAATTCTTCAGGGTTATTTATAGAAAAATTTAGAATTTAAGACGGGCAAAATTTATTATTTAATTATAAGTACTATATATATATATATATATATATATATATTAATAGTTTTACCGAAAAATTTGAGGGGGCACCGTCACTGCCAGCCTCTTTCTGGCTCCGTGTCTGCTTTCTGTCCAAAAAATGTATCGCTTTACACTTTTTTTAAAAATTAAGGATTGGTAGAAATAACAAATATATTTTTGTACAATCTATTCAATTGGACTATATTTTGTGGAATAAGGAAATAGTCAACTAAATTAAGTTTGTCGTTTATGATAGATTGTAAGAATTGTAATTTTTTTTGTAAAGCAACACTATTTTTAAACATTTTTAACTTTTTTAAATCATATTCTTTTTGAATCGGAGGGAGTAGTATAGAATTGAAGTCTAGGCAAATAGGGATGGAATAAGGATTAGAAGTCGAGAAGGGTCAAAAGTTAAAAAAGTATAAATAAATACAAAATGTCATTTTTTCTATAAATTAATAAATTAATATTTTTTACTTAATACCCTAAATATATTATAACCTTAGGCTCTTACTCCCTCCGTTCCAAAATAGATGATGTTTTAGAAAAAAACAGAATAATTAAGAAACAAATATATTACCAAATATAACCCCCTAAAATTTGTGCAGATAAGATTTAATGATATCAAATGTGAGTGGGAGGTAGAAAAATCAAAGATATTTTTGGATTTACATAGGGGTAAAATAGAGAGAAATGGTAAAAAAAACCTAGAACATCAATTATTTTGGAATTTGTTTAAGAAGCTAAAACATCATCTATTTTGGAACGGAGGGAGTAATATTTTAGCCTTGAGACAAGAATCCCCTATTTCTCCTCGAATGGGATCGCATATATAAAATAATATTTTTACCTTTTATTTTAACTATATCAATACATGTTACGTGAGTAAATTATTATTACATTCGTCCTCAAACTAATGACTCATATGTCATTATTTAAATTTAATTATTATGTTATCTTTTATAAAAGTTGTATCTTTCTCTATCCATTCTCAAGACCCATTCATAATATGGGCAAATATTAAAAGATTAATTCAAATAATGTCTTGAATTCCTAAAATAACAATTATTTTGAGATAAAATTCTTTTACTATAGTGATAATTATTTTGAGACAGAAGAATATTTTCTAACATAAAAAAAGAACACGTGGGGCATAGTAATAAGATCGTACTAGGAAATTACATCATTTTAAGTATATGGTCTGATTTGATTTATCATTTTAAATAGGAAATGAGCCCAATCCTTAGTTTCCCTTTTTGAATATTCAATGAAATTAAATTTTGTTAACTATAAAAATCTTCAAAGTTGTTTGATTTTTTTGATGGTTTTCCGTTGTTGGGTTGACTATTATTTTAGTTTTTGTTCTATGTCCTATGATTTTTTGGGACGGAACATCCAAAAAGGTATTTTAGTTTAAGGTATTGTAGGTTAGGATGTGCATTGAAAATTGTAAAAGGTGTATTGAAATTTGTAAAAGATGTGTTGGAAATTGTAAAAGGTGATGTAGGTAATAGAGTGTGGATGTGGAGGGATGGACCATCCGGTGTAAAATGAAATACTTTGAGTATGCTCATGCCACATCCGGATGGGGACATCGCAGTCCAATTATCCCCTTAGTACCTACTTTCTTCCTTTCATATTAATACTCGTTCTAACTACTTTTTCTAATTAATTGGCGTTTTAGATATACGAATTTTACTAATTTTTCTGTTGGATTCAATTCTAAAATATCTCAACTTTTTAACCTTTCAAATATATTTTATTTGGTTAATTTTTTATCCCCTAATATTAGCAGAAGGATATCTCAAAATATTTCATCCTTTATATTTTTATTTATTTTCGAAAACGTTAATATGAAAGGAATGAAATATAAATTTAAGACTTTATTTAAATAAATAAGATATTGTGTAGATACGGAACCCATATTTTCTTTATTTTATTATTCTTCTAAACAAATGTAACTAGAAAATTTATTTTCCCTAAACTAGAAAAGTAAATATTTATTTTTATTAATTAAAAGGGCATCTAATTCCATAAGAGCTAAATTCAGAGAACTTAGAGAGTGTTTGACTATTCTCGAAAACATCTTATAAGATGTTTAAAAATTTATAAGCTCATTCGAAGAGTTTGGCATTATTTTTTAAATAAAATTTTATTTCATTTCAAAATAAATCGTTAATAGGATATTATTTTGATTTGCTACTTCAATTTTTAATATTTTAATTACAAAAATGTCACCACTAACATTTTATATGCTATATTATCTTATTATAATCAAACACTTGACCAACTTATTTTTAAAACAAGATTCAATTAACTAGGGCTGAAAATCAAATCAAGTTACTTGATACTCGATTCGAGATCGTTTGTTAGAAGTTCATTTGACCTATATTCGATTAAAGATATCAAACTAGCTGAACATACTTTTATGTTTGATAAAATCTAAAGTTCGACTCAGACTCAAGCTCGATTAGTCAAAGATATTAAAACAAGTATAAAAATGCCAAACTACTCAAACTTGACTCGTATTTGACTCGAATAAAGCTCGTTCAAGCTCGATTCGATTAATAATCAAACAAGCTCAAACATTATACTAAAAGCTCAAAAATATTACAAACAAGCTTAAACAACAGTACATTCACATCGACTTTACTCATTTATCATATACCCTAAAAACATCGTATACAATGATAAATCCTATAAAATGTTTTGAATAAGTTTAACCAATCCTGCCCTTAATCTACTTGACAAATCAAAACAATGGTGACATGGCCAATGCAACACTTCTCGCTCATTCCAATTCATAAAAAAAACATTTATATTGTTCACAAATAAAATAAATAAATAAATAAAACAAAAATAAGAAGAGATAAACTCTGGTGTAACATCTGGAGAAAGATAATAAGTACAAAAATAATAAATATTTTTTATTTATTTTTAAAATGAAGTGCCAACGACGACGTCGTTTTCGAGTCACTATCCATGGTGGGGGTATTACGTGTCCCCTAAGTTTCTATTCGACATGAAATTCCCATGATTTTACACCACCCAAATTAATAAGAGCATAATACAAAGTCTTTAAGATCAATGTCACTTTCATCGACATCACATAATTGAGTTTCATTTAGTCCAATCTTCAATTAATTATAAACCCATCCCCACACTTGTCCTTCTCCGTGCTCTTCCAACCATTTCCCCAACTTTTGTCAACTTTTCGACTAATGCTCTCGTCTTCATTCCAATACACAGTGACTCATATAGACGACTGTTTGTGTGTACAACTTAATTCTTAAGCAAGAACCCAAATTTTCGTTGTAAATTGTGGTTGCAGCTGCACTAATACATCATACGTATATAATATAATATACTATGCAACATAAAAGAAATGGTAGTTCATGGTCTGACTTGATCCACGCTCCGGGCCCGCCTAGAATTTCACAAGGCGAGCAATTAGTGAGTAAATCCAATCCACTCCCTTAACATATTATGGTTTTTCGGCCTATCGAGCTTTTCGCTTATTGGAGAAAGAATTCTATGGCCCAATATGTTTAATTATCAGATGGCTAAGCTAACCTAAGTATCACGTAGAGCAATATCTAGCCCCGCATTTGCCAGAACTAGTCCTGTGAGTCCTCTAATGCATCACACATGTATAAGATAATATTGCTATCGAAGATATATGTTCTTTCCTATCAATATAAGTGAAACGGAAGATACAACACAAATAGACCTAACCCATTCCATCAGGCTGCGTCTAGTTCAAAATTTTATTGAGCTCTAAAGTTCAGCTCATTCCCTTAAATATATTATGATTTTTGGGGTAGCCTGCAACTTATGCCGAAGTGCTTTGAAAACAGTGTTGGACTTTGACCCACCAAACCAAGAATTCTATGACTTAACCTCTTCAAAATATCGAGCGGACTGAACCAACTTATGAATCGGGCCGACATTATCACCTCTAAACACAATTGAGAAAAGAAGATGCCTACAATTTTTAGATCTCCTACATCAATTCACTAATGAATGCAACAACTATGTACATTGTTATATCATTACAAACACATAGAGAAATGAAATACACATTAGTGATATAATAAATTTAAAAAAGAAATGTATATAATTGGATAGCGAAAGGGAAATTGAGTTGCATATCATTTATAAAACAAAGTGTATGCATCAGTATTTATACTATAGTATAGTATACCCCCACCCTACTTATCTTCATAACTATACACAAAGAAAAAAAAATTCAAAACTACTATACATTCATGTATACATTTCACCTAGCTACTTCACTTTTCACATCAACTATTCATTAATTCTCCTAAAACCTTTTCTTTTTATATAAAATCGTCCCCATTGAATTTTGATATGTTGCACAATTACGATGAGAATGAACACTTCGTGAACATCTGCTAATGTGTCAATTCAAAACTGTCACATAAGCAGGTGCTCACAATAGATGTGCAGCATACCAATACTCGACCCACATTATTATAATTATAACTTTATCATCAAAACGGAGCACGGTGGGGAATACCCTTCCTCCGGCTGGAGTTCGTGTGGTTGAACAACGGCGGCGTTGACGGCGAGATGCTGTTGCCTCCACCCTCATCGCCGGAACTACAACTCGAGCCGGAAAACCTTTCAAAACCGCCGTGCGACGACAATGTGGATCCGTCGGAGGAGAACCGGTGGTGGTAGAAAACATTCGACCTCTGCATCTTCTTCGGCGTCGACAATTCATCTGAGTCAGAATCATCGAACATTTCTCTGTTGTGTTTCCCCTTCAACGTAAATGTCAGCTCGTTGTCGCCTCTCCTCATTCCATTCAACTGTTAGAATCGTCAAATCGTCAATTCAAACTCAAAAATTCAATCATATACGCAAACTAAATCAAACTAAACTAAATAAACTAAACTAAACACCTTGCAGCCAAGAGAACAGAACCGGAAAGAGTCGGGGAGGCCACGGGCACAGATTTCGCACGTGTAAGTGATGCCCTTGCCCGGCCGAGGCTGCGGCCGTTCATTGAGGAACACAATCTTCGCACTGTTAATTACATACGTTTGAATGCAGGATATGTCAATATACTTCTGAATTTCGTTAATCCTCACCACATTGTGGTACGACGATCGCCTTATCTGCAACATTCATTATTAAATTTCAAAGAATTGAGATATCAACAAATCAAATAGTTCATTTGTTTAAAATTGACCTGAATAACGCGATGGTCCCTGTGTTTGAACAAGCAATAAGAGCAGAAAGCATTTCCCATACAGTCCAAACAGAACATATTACATTCACTCTTGTTCGAATCGAAATGAAGCGAACACGGAACGAAGTAATCTGCTTTCAGCATTGGTATCAGCCATGGCGGCCCCATATCGTGGTTCCCCATTTGCACGATTGGACTCACCTACAAAGTGTTCGATTAAATGCTTAACTCAAACTTCCATTCAAATGACAAAAGGAAAAAACACTATAGATTCAAAAAAATACCATTATTTTGCTCTCCGCCGTTAGAAATCACTGTAAAAATCGGAAAAAATCACATTAGTACAGCTAAATTGATGAACAGCCATTACAGGTGAAGCAAAAGGACGAAAAAGTACCTGAAAATAATTAGGGTAAAGTGGACTGTTGTAAAGCAGAGTCTGTTTTGAAGATGAGATATATGTATGGAATGGGGAAGAAGACGGCTAGAAATTTACAAGGCGGTCACAATTTTGAGTTCTTATTTATTTTACATATTTAATTAAATATTTATATAATTCATATTATTATAAATAGTGATAAATATATGTAGGGAAGGAAACGTGCCAAAGGGGATTTAATTACATGGCGAATATATCTTCCACGCACACTTGACAAAATGCCGATTCCCACACACACCCACACACTTCTGGATTCTCTTTTTTATACTCCCTCCGTCCCGATTAGTCACAGTTGATCGGACACGAATATTAAGAAAAAATAAATTTTATAAAAAAATTGATTTTTTTAAAGGTGAAGATTAAATGTGAATATTTTGAGGGTGGAGATTATTGCCTTTTAATTGTCATTTATAGATGTGACAAGTTAAATGAGATGGATCGAAATAGAAAATAGGTTAAGTTAACTGCACAAATTTGTACGTAGAGACGGATACGAAGATTAAGAGAAGCTGTACTTTTTCAGTTAATTTTGAGGGTGGAGATTATTTAATAAATTTTGTTTTTAAGAGTGTGCAAATCTAAGTGAGACGGACTAAAAAGGAAAATATGCAAATATGAACGGGACGGAGGGAGTATTATTTATTATTATTATTATCCGAGAAAAAGGGGATTTTAATTTTATCAAAAAGAAAAAAGGCGAAGAATTGGGTACGTCAGCCCTCACGCTGGTGGGGTAGGTCAGTGGATTGGAGCCGTTAGATGGGAGTGAGATGGACGGTCTGGATTTTTTCGACTTTTGTACGTGGTGGAATAGGTACGCCATGCAGACATCAAGCATTGACTTGTGAGATATTTGATTTATTTAATTTAATTTAAGTTAATTTAATTTATAATTACTGGATTGGCCTTTGGTTTGAACTTTGTAATAATAGCAACTAATTAAGACAGAAGATTTGACTGACCATAGAAGCATGCAGAAACTACTACTCCGTTCGTCCTGAATGAACTTGAACACTTTCTATTTTCGTTCGTTCCAAATAAAATTACATACATTTTAATAAGAAAATTATAATAAAATCTCCACCCTCAATCTCCACTCTCAATCAATTTTTGAAAAGTCGACAAAATCTTAAAAAATATTTTTTTCTTAATATGTATGCCGACCTTCCTGTACGAGTTCATTTGGGACGGAAAAAGTAGTACTCAAAATATGTAATTTTAAACTTTTAGTTTTGAATATTTTTGTTCGTAAATGATAGCTTCTACTAAAGTTTAAATTGATTAGGACAAAAAATAATAAACTAGGAGTTGATGCTTGATACAAGTAGAGTGTGTTTGTTTGGGATTTTCCGTCAGTCCATTGAGATACCTATTCTCGATAAAATATACTTATTAACTCCATCAATCAACATTAACTTAGTCTTCCCTAATCTTAAAGAAATATAAACGATTTAATTTTATATCAAATATCGCATGCATGTGGTAATATTTGTTGGATCGATCAATCATAAATAATAATTGTTGATATATTCCTTCAATAATTTCGATTAAATTAAGGGTACAATTATATTCTTTTAGTGGAAAAAGATATAATTAATAAATTAATATGATAAGTTAATAGTTGACCGGGTCATAATTAGTTTATTGGAGCTTGATTTTATTAGGTCATGATTAATTTATTGGCTCAATGTGAACTAGAATAAACTATAGATATTATAATTTATTATTGCAATACAATAAATATATTGGATATTGATAAATATGTAAGATGGATGTATCCAGGATCTTTTATATGTGTCAGGATATGATGCTTGGAGAGGAAGAACGATGTTTAGAAATGAAGAATAATGTGGCATTATTAGGACTTCTTAGGTCTTCTTCTTTAATTATCAAGATATTTCAATAGTGTTCACACATTGTGTATTGTAGGACAGTTCTTTTAAGAGTGTTCACACATTGTATATTGCAGTGCAGTTCGTGAGAACCAAGGGTGTCCACATATCGTGTATTTTAGTGCAGTTCGTGAAAATATCGGAAAAGACTTGAAGATTTGAAACGAGATAAAAACACGTTACAAAAGATATTAATTTAATCCTTCTAACATAAATTAATTAATAGTTAAAACATATGATAAACCGATCGATTCTACAACAGTATATTGAATTTTCAATATTTAATATTTTGAATTGAATAGAAATCGTGGTTCTAACAATATTTACCTGAGCTCCAGTGACCACGTCATTGCAATCGTACCAGAAAAGTGCATTCATGCATTTAATTATATGATTAAGGATTTTTTGCAATGCTAAAAAAATATGATTACATTGCAAAAGTAGGTAAAACCGTAAAAGCCTACAATTTTTCTGCAATTAATCCTTAATTCAAATAAATTGGATTTTTTACAATGTTCAAAAAAATATGATTAAATTGCAAAAGTAGGTCAAAATTAAGATTTTTTTTTTTTTTTTTTTTTAACAATTAACTCTTAATTCAACGAAATCAGAAGGCTCCAACCTAAAAATCAACAATGAAATCTTTAAGTAATATTTAATTTTATGGATCAAAATATATACTAGAAATAATTCTCTCAAAATTGTAACTCATACAATTTGTTCCCATTGAGACATTAATATAGTCCTAATGGTTTAGGCCAACAACCTTGTGGCTTAGTAATATTAATCATAATCATGTTTTTTACGAAGTTGAATAGCTCAATTTTCGAAAGCGTTCAGTACCTAAACATTTTATCTGGAGTTCGAGTCAATTTTTGTTCTTAGATTAGAAGAATTCTTTTAAAAGAAATATCACTCATGATTTTATGATCAAGAGATTCGAGTAACTAAACTTTGTTTCCATCTTAATTTACCATGTGTACTAAGACAATAATAAAAATAAAAAGCCGAAAGACCAGCATTGTCGGTTGTCACACAACCTTCTCTAGTCTTATCCAAGCACAACCTTTGTGTATGTAAATATTAGATGTGGCAATTCAGCCAGCCCAGCATGACCCGGCCCTTCCCAACACTTTGGACTAAGATCATATATCGGGCCGGGTTAAGTGGGCCCGCAATACCATCAGGTCAACAATTATCGAGTCATCCCATCCTATCTCTTTAAATATGTGAAGATTTTCGGGTTAGTTCGTGGCATGTCAGACTTGTGACTAATCGAGTCAGATTTATTGGACCCGAAAATTCTATGAATCTAGTTTTCTATTATTCTGTCCAACTAGATGTCGAGCGGACTGCCTCAACCTATCGGGCCGAGCCAATTCCGTCAGCTCCAATGTGAATGCATTCGAAAATAGTTAAACCTCCCCCCGCAATTCAATTATGTGTTCTCTTCTTCGGCCCCAAACCTAGCCCAACTTGCCTTAGTTCAGCCCGGCCCAGATAAATCACACCCGGGCCCGTACCAAAACCCATAAGCCCAGTAATTGTAAATCATCTTTAATGGGCCGTCAGAGATGGCCCAAAGCCCTGCATAGCAGCCCAATTTAGCTAATTGGGCTTCTTTCCAACATCCATTAAAATATGAAATTCCACGATATATCAGTTCTCAAAAAATAAAAATAAAAAGGAATAAAAGTCACTTTCAACTTTGCTGGATCAGCCTAATGGTACATAGTATTGGGCCTGTAGGCCCACCAAACATTAATTTGGCGGACGAAAACGAGACTATCACACGTGTGACGGAAAAAAGTATCAATTTTTTTAAGGTAAAAAATAGGCATTACTTTTTGTAGCAAAATTAGTAACTTTTATTTGTAAAAGTATCATTGTACCAAAAATATCACTTTTATCTGTAAAAATATCATTTTTTTCTGCAAATGTGTATTCCGTCACACGTGAGACCATTACACAAGACTCACTCAATTTTGGCGACCATGGATAATAATAATAATAATAATAATAATAATAATAATAATAATAATAATAATAATAATAATAATAATAATAATAATAATAATAATAATAATAATACGTGATGTAATACTACCTCCGTCCCAGCTTAACCTGCCTACCTGCCATTTTAGTTTGTCCCACCTTAACCTGCCTACCCCATAAATAGCAAATTTCTCTCACAATCTCTACCCTCAAAATCTTCATTCTCAATCTCCACCTTTAGAAAAGTCAAAGATTCCACAAAATCTGCTTTTTCTTAATCCCCGTGCCCGATCAACCTAGGCAGGTTAAGCCGGGACGGAGGGAGTATGTTTTATTAAATATTTGTACAAAGTTCAAATGATTAATTACAGTTCTTAAGTAAAAGATATGCGGAGTGAGGGGAATTGATTATATCTTAATTGGTTGAGAATCATGTAATCTAGGTCGGTGGTCAATGATCGAACTCCTATCAGGATTCCACCTATGAATTTATACTAAAAAGCATAAATCACATATTCTTTTGTGAGAGAATTTGTCTAGAAATCAATAAGGTTCCAGAATATCACATCGATGGATTTTAAGTTCCTTCTAAATTTATAGTTTATATTTTATGACAATGTTGTCAGAATCGGACCGAGTCGAACCGATCGATTCAACCAATTGAATCAGGAACCGGTGGTCGGATCGGTTCGGAATACCGTATATAACCATTTTATTGTTCAACAAGTAAAAATAAAATTGACTCTCAAAATTTTGTTCAATTATTTCGTTTCAATCATCAATTAATTATTTTAGTAATTTTTTTATTGAAAAAGGGAGAAGGAAAAAGAAAACTCTATGTACACTCTATTATTAATGAATTTTCTTTGTTTTAAAAGACTATAATACGCACAACTTAATTGAAATTTAATTATTTGAAATATGTTACGTTACACTCGAGCTCATAATTAAATCCTAGATTCACCCATACTTTATTATATTGGGTTTTAATAAATATGTGGTCATAAAATCGCAAAGAAACCCTCATTTAATTTACTAAAACAACAACTGATAAAATATGAGGTACTATAAAGAAAAAAAAAAAAAGAGAGAGTACAAGTAACTTGAAGAAAAACACCTAAACTGGTTTCACAAGGGAAATCCAGTGCAAAGAAAAACTCCTAGAGTCGTAAAAAAAGACGTCCAAAGAGAACAGCCTAAGTGCTCACCACATGTGGGAACGGATCTTCTTAAAATCCATTAATGACAAAATTAAGTGAAAAAATAGCAAACAATTGAAAGAAAAAAAAATCCTGTAGATTATAGTGAATTATAACTTCAAATAACACTTTTATAAGCATATACTATCATCATGTTTTAATCGTTTTCTAACTTTTTTTACAATTAACAAGATGAAAATCACGTGCCAAAAACAATTGCAAACACTCCTACCATCTCATTGGTAATAAGAATCAAGTTTCTACCTTGTTTTTTAGTTTATTTTCTTTGAAAACGAATGAGTTTTATCTATCTTTTTCTATAACCTAGAAACCAAAAGTTAAAAGAAAAAACTCAATGATAGGGTTTTACTCATAGAATGAAAACGGCATGTGCCCCCATCATTCATTCCACCTAATCGCCAAAAAAAGTTGGAATAATAGTTACTACCATCAATCATTAAAGCACATGTCACTCCATTAACTACACTTTTTGCAATCTTTACTTATATAAATGGGTAACCATAGACCTATTTTTCCAGACATTTTCCATGTTTATTGTACTGTTGAATTTTTTTCGAGTTATTCGAACAGCTCGAGATAACTTCTTACAATTCTTGATATCTGCAAGATAACAACTCCCTCCGTCACGCTTTACTTTCCTACTTTAACTGAGCACGAAGATTAAGAAAAAAAATAAATTTTATAAAATTTTTGATTTTTTTAAAAGTGAAAATTATGAGAGAAATTCGTCATTTATAGACTGAAAAGTTAAATTGAGACGAACCAAAAAAAAAAAAAAAAAAAAAAACTAAAGCAGGATCGAAGTAGTATCTCTCTTTTGTTGAATAGCTTTGGATAGATAAGGAAAAACCCCACTTTACTCTTGGCCCAATCAGCGAGGATTGAACTAATCGGTTCGTGTTTCATGTGAAGTAGTTAACAATATATTTGCACACATAACATTTTCTCACATTTTACATTAATAACAAACTCAATTCAATCTCAAACCAACAAAATCAAACACTTATTTATTTTACCCAACCTTTTTTTTCACTTTAATTCTCCCAGTACTCCAGCCTCGTCCAATCTTAAATAAACACCGTCTTAATGTTATAATTAAGGAAGTAGATAGATTATATCACGAGGACAGGTTAGTAAATGTTACATTAACTCAAGATGCAACTTAATTAAAGTAAACATAAGATTTGAAGAAAGTAAGTATTGAAATTTTACTTTATCTGTCTCTTTATCTTGTTCAACTAAAAAGTGCAATTATCCTCCCAAAGTAAACACTACCTTGTTAAAAAACGAAATTTAATCCCCATCATTATTAATAATTAAAAATAACAACACACCCCAGATTAGCATCAAAATAATTCATCTAGGTTACTTTATGTCATACACTAAACACAAGAATCGACATTAAATTAACAAATAATATCAAATTGGGAACTGTGACTCCAATTTACAACAGACAAATCCAACTGGGGGCCGGGGCCCCCCACTTCAGCCCTCCCATACCTATTCGTTTCCCATCTGTATACATTAAACACATTCTATAATCAGGGTCGTACCTAGAGAGATTTGGGTCTGAGTCGAGTTTATTAAATGAGCTCATAATTCTTTTTTCTAGTATACAAACTTAGAACAAAAATATAAAAAAGTTAAAGCATTTGCAATAATATATTGTATTTATTTGATATATAGGGAAAAAAAAACTAAAGAGTTTTGCAAATGGACACATAATTTTTTTCTAGTGTACAAACCTAAAGAAAAACATAAAAAAATTGAAGCACTTGCAACATTAGATATCTATATTATCATAGGTAAAAAAAATTAAAGTTAACAGCCAAATGAAAGATTCGAAACGGTGTCTCTAAATAGTTAAAAAAATACACTAATCATGGAATTATACCAATTAATTGTTTAAAAGAACACATCTAAATAGACTTACATATTAAATATAGGTACTTAAATATTTTCGGGCCCCTAAAATATCACAATTTTTTGAGGCTCGAGGCGACGGACTCTCCCGACTAATGGGAGGTCCGGCCATGTCTATAATACTCCCTTTGTCTCGACCTATCTTGATCGGGCACGAAGACTAAAACCAAAAAAATTTGTAAATTTTTTTATTTTTTTAAAGATGAAAATTTTGAGAATAAAGATTATAAAAAAAATTACTGACTGATCAATTAAATTGGGACAAACAAAAACGGAACATACACCAATTAGGCCAGAACAAGGGACTATAATATTATTCTCTACACATAATATAAATAAAAAATAATTAAATATTATATATAGATACAATTATTGTACAAAATGATGCCACACCTTTTTCTCTCTCTTCTTCCTCACCACACCAAATAACATACGGCGGGGCCACCGCCGACCGCGGAGGCGGAACCGTATCAAAACGACAACGTTAGCAATAATATTAATTTCTTCTGTAATAATTAAGTTGGTAGATGAATGATAGTGTCGGTGGAGGAGGTATGGAGGTGGTCCTTATCTTTAGAATCGATCGGAATTTGGGAATAAAGAAAAAGTGAAAAATAAAAAAAACCGATGGTAATTAACTTTTTTGTACATGGAAAAATCAATTGAAAAGAATTAATTTACTGAGCTAAATATAATTATCAACGGCGGCGGCGATGCCGCTGCGAGACATCTCCGATGGTATTCCGTTCGAATTGCTTCACAATGGGGGCGAGTTTCTTCATGTTGTCGTCGTGAACGTATGGGACTTTGTCGAGCCAGGTTGTGGCCTTCTTCGCTGAAGAAGGCAGGAAGTTACGGCAGAGCTCTTCGTGAACTGTAATGGTGTTGTGGTAGTGGTAGTACCGGATTTTGGTTTCTGTGCGATGGAGTGTGCCGCCGACGACGTTTTCCGACATGTGGACGCCGGTGGCGTACGCGTTTCTTGCTTGTATTGCGTATTTCCGATCTCGGCGGATTTTCGTTCGAGAGTCACGGAATAGAAGCTTCTCGAATCCCCATTGCCTGTGAATGGAAATCCTAGATGTTAGGAAATGTTCAATGTTGCGCGAATTATCGTAATTTAGCTCAAATTTTTACAATGTTGAGGAATTTCTAGTAGTCGGAAACCCTAGATGTTAGGAAATGTTCAATGTTGCGCGAATTATCATAATTTAGCTCAAATTGTTGCAATGCTGGTGAATTTTTAAGAGAATGTTGTTGATGGTTACCTGGGATAATCCTGAGTGGAATCGTTCAAGCAGAGGACGCTGGACATGGCGTTTTGTTCAATGGTGAACTGTGTGTTATTGGAGAATTCTCGAAGGACAGATTCCAAGGTGTTGCCGCCGGGGAGATAAATGTACTCATCGACGTCGAAGTAGAACGTCCAGTTGGCGGCGTGGCGGTGGCGGTGGAGGCAATCGTTCACCACCAGGAACTGGTTGTAATAGTAGCCGTCGTACTCCGCCTGAGCCCTAATATCCTGCAATGTAACCCTACCAGCTCTAATCCACGGCTCTAACACCGCCTTCACCGCCGCCGACACTCCACCGGCGTCGTGGAAAACGAAATGCGAGCTAGCGCCGAAGAACCAGGCGTGGTACGCCATCCATTCTCGCATCCTGGTGGCGCTCAGGTTGCCGTACAACGATGAACCGCAGTAGAGGTACTCGTATTTGTACGGCGGCCGGTACGCCGCCTCGTCGTATGCTCCCGGCGCCTCCTCCATGGCAACGAATTTCTCGAACTTCCGCGGCGACTCGCCGTAGTAAGCGTAGAGCATTAACTTTCCGCCGCTGTTGTCGAAGTTAGGGTTCTCGGGGAAGGTGCAGTTGACAACAACGACGGTGTAGACACGGCCGTAGCCCCAATCCGGCAGCATCTTATACGCCTTAGCTCGGACAGAAGCATTACCGTTGTTAGGAATCCACTCGCATTTGTACCACGGCTTACCAAACACATGAATCGGCTTCGACGCGAGACCGACGACTGCGAATGTACGTTCTCCGCCACGGTACGCCCCCATCTGAACAAACAGAGCGGCAGCGTTACCGTAGGCAACGAACGTACGCTTGTTCGGATCCGCCGGAGGAGTTTGCAGCTTCTTCTCCGTCAAGCCGCCGACATTCGTCGCCGCTTTAATAGGCAGCGACTCGGCGGCCGCGGCCGCCGCCGCGGCGGTGCAGCGGGTGGTGGAGAGAATGTTCTCGTAATACGGCTGGAGATTCCATACTAGCGTGACGAAAGTGACGCCTAACAATGTCGCGACGAAGGATTTAGTTTCGAAGCAGAGGAAGAGCTTGGCGACGGGGTTGACGGCGGCAGGAGGCGGAGCTCCGTCTTTCCTCATCGGGGCGACAGGATTTTGACCACCGCTCAGCTGGACCGACAGAATTCTCGCTGTAAGTGTGTGAGTGATGGTGATTCGATTCGAGATTTATCAGGCATTTATTTAACTATTTATTTCGCCTTTTTTTTGCATTATAATAATTTGGTATCTTCACACATACGCCCCTTGATCTTAGATTATTTACTGGAATGCCCTTGTGATAAATGATTTGCACTGGTATATTAAATCGAAATTAATATTTCACCTATATCATTGCCATTTGCCAATATTATAAATATTTTATTTAAGATGTTCGTGTAGTTCTATTAAATTTACAGATTCAGTAGTAAGGGTGTAACCAATGAGCTATTCGGAGCTCGATTCGACAAAAGTTTAGTCGAGTTGGTTCATTTATGTAGTTCCTCTAAATAAACAAATTTAACTTAAACTTGATAATATTTAATTCGTTAGCTCGAGAATTAGTTTCTTAGTGGGTTCAAGAATTTGTAAACTTATATTTAATAAATTTATCTTGAATAATATGATTTATATTTATCAAGCTTGTTTTTAAAGGGAAGGGATCCCTAAAAGAAAGGTGGAGGGATGAAATTTATAAAGTCCACATATGCAAGTAGAGGCGGAACCATAAATTTTAGTTAAGGGGACGATATAATTTTTTTCAATAATATTAAATTTTAGTTTCTTACTATAGGGACTAATTGATGTATTTAGAAGTTGAAGGAGGGGATGCGAGATTTCTAAATTTTTGGGAGAACAAAATTCAAATTTCTTCCAATATTACATTATACATATATGTATTCTTTGATTTTCTTTTTGAAAATTGAGGAGGGCTGCCTCCACCCGCCCTATTCGTTTCGTCGCTATCTGCAAGGCGTGTTTGGTTACGTTTTTTGTTTCAAATTCAATTTTAGTATTTACAACATTGCTTACGAGATAAAAAGATAAAATTTACTTATATTGGACCTGATAAAGCGCAATCCGGTAACCAAGAACTATAACGATAATCAACATAAACAATATGGAAAAACACAGGATTTACGTGGTTCGATCCGGAGATCTACGTCCACGGGCAGAAAATCACTCTTGCCGAGGTGTTTCTTTCACTAGAATGTTGAGTTTACAGATAGTAATTCAGTATACAGAGTGCGAACCCTAATTCCGAGTTCTTTTCACCTATTTATACTACCAAATCAAAATCCTAACTAAATCCCTATGATCTTGCCCACCACATCTGCATGGCAGTTGGGAAAAGATCATGGACCTTGATTCGCGGAACAGACTTGATTCGCGGAACAGATTACGTTTTGGGCCAACGCGTGTTGCTGGGCCTGGGCCTTCGCGCTTGCTGGCGCGTTTGCTGGGCCGGTAAGTGGGCTCAGGTATTAACCCGACCCGAAATAACCAGGTTATCCCTATCAGATGCCCTCCCCCCCCCAGCCGAAGCGAGGAGGGAGCTTCGGTTGTCACCGGAGTGGTACGGTAAGCAGGAAGGGCCGTGGTCACTGGCCGGCCGAAGTGTTTACGGTCGAATAAGTCGATCCGAGTCCCCGGAGGACTTGGTGGAGCAGTTTGTGAACACGAAGTCGAGCTAGGCCGGAGTGTCTAAGACCTTTATCGGGATGCCAAACTTCCCAGAAGCAAGAAACGCGGTGTAAGTATGTAACAACCTGGCCGAGGTGGGAGGTTCACCGGAGTGAGTTGTCTGGCCAACATGAAGGGAACCCCGGAGTGTGGTAGTGTGACCGAGGAGGGCGATACACCGGAGTGTAGTGTGAACCTTCCTAACGAAGGGTTAGGTTGATGTGATTGGCGGCGCCATCATAAGAGAGAGGGATGTGAAGTGACACGCTCTGCAACTTCCAAGAAACCTGTTCCCCACGCGTCTTGGGAACTGTAAAGCGCGTGTGGCGCACGTTTAAATCCCCATTATTGAATTTGAATCGTTTGCATCAACGCCGTTGATTTTTGCGTATATAATTGGAGTAATTGCACAGTAACCTTTCATCTCCTTCATTGCGATTCATCAGTTTAGAAAGCGGGAAAAAGAGGAAATCTGCATTCGTGATTCATCTCAGATAAAAAAACTTCTCAAATCAACCCTTTCAAATTCAAACCAAGTAAGTATGTCTTCCTCTTCATCTTCTTCATCTTCTGCCTCATCTTCGGCCTCGATTGAAGAATTAGGGACTTCGAATACCCCGTTAGATATCCCCCCCTATCATATCTCATTCCGGAGAGGAATGAGGTTAGAACAATAGACAGAGTTGATGGCTTAGAGTGCAACGTCATGATGGTTGCGTTTTATGAATGCACGGTGGAGGATCTTGAGGTGTCCTCTATAGCGCTACGGATGTCGCGAGAGCAAATTTTGAGGGAGCTCCCGTCTTTTTACCTTCCCTTCGACCTTGAGTACATAATCCCTACCCCCGAGGATAGGGCCTGTTGCCCACCGCAGGGGTTTATTACCGTGTATATAGATCCCCTTAGAGTAGGATTGAGATTGCCGCTGTGGGACGTAGTCATCGAATTGTTAAAATACTATGGTATTGCCCTCTGTCAATTAGCGCCGAACGCGGTGAGGCAGGTGGTGGGATTCACCGTGGTCTGTAAACAGGCCGGAGTAGAACCAACTGTAGAGCTTTTTAGGTTCTTCTACCAGCTAAAAAACTTCGGGAAGTCCAAGGGGTGGTATTCCTTTAGTCCCCGAGCCCGAGGAGGGTTCAAGGTTCAGAACCCGAGCAAAGTAGAGGGGTGGAAGGAGAGGTTCATATTCATTAGGAATAAAATAGCTCTCCCGAAGTGGAGGAGTGACGAGGTGCTTGATACCGCCCCCGTGGAGAGCCCGGGGGCCGAAGTGAAGCATACGTTCCGGACAGTGGGGACTTTCAAAACCCTCTGCTCCGAGGAGGAATTGGAGAAGGCAGGATTGAGCCTGTACTATTCGGGCACGGCGGGTGCCGAAGAGGGTAGGAGTTCTTTATCTTGTTGTTTATAACTGTCGTTTTGCGCAGGACTAACCATAGACATATATGCAGTGGGACGCTTCGGAAAGCAACCAGCAGCAGGAAGCCCCGCTAAGACTGCAGCGGCCAAGAAGAAGGGGAAAGCCGTTGAGGTGTCCCCCCGGGGGAAGACGCCCCCCAGTGCGCGACCAGAGGCGGGGTCTGGTATGTCGGCGGAGCCATCTCCCGTGATGAAAAGGAGGCCAGAGCCTACCGGCACTCCGCTGGCACCATCCAAAAGACCTCGAGTAGGGGAGAGTACGGAGGTAATACTCAAAACGCTGATCATAACTTTTACGTACGCGAGGTGTGTAGTATGAGGTCTGAGCTCGGTGTCGTGTTGCATTCAACTTATCCAGGTAGAACAGACGACCCCCAGTAGGCTGGGGTTTGACGGCGCGGACGCCGAGAAAATTCTGCAGCTGGCCAGAGGAATCATAGAGGTTGGCCTGAAAAGCGAGGTGGAGGCCAGAGAAGAGCTGGCCGCGGCAGCGCGGGATCTTCGCGCGCGAAATGACAAGCTAGCTCATGACTTAGCCGAGGCGCGTAAAAGGGCGTCTTTGGTCGAAAACGAAGTGGTGCGCTTGCGCAGTGTGGGGGCCGAGAACGCTGCTCTGCGGGGAGAAAATCTGCAGCTTCGGACGGAGATGGAGGCGCGGGAAGCCGCTGTGATCGAAGGGCAAGGAGCGATGCTGAAGGCGTTCGCCGAAAAATTATTACACACCAGCACGTTCCTTGACTTCCAGACGGAGTTTGTGGCAATAGGGGACAGAGCCACACGAGCCTTGGTGCTGGAGGAGGTGAAGGAGGCGTACCCGAATGTGGACATCAATCGTCCGGAATTCGGGTATGACTCTGAGGCGGTGGCCGAGGTGGAAAAGGCCTATTACGAGCGAAGCTGCCGGAGTGGCCTCTGGTGAAGGCGCTCGGGGAGAAGAAGCAGTTTCTGACGGCCGCGGAAGTTGTAAACTGCGAAGTGGACCAGGACGAAGAATTCCTGGCATTCTGCCGCGGTGAACTGGCTACCGCACCCCGGAGCACCGAGCCCCCCCCACGGATTGAGGTCGAAGCCCCAGCTGCGATCGAGGCCGTCGCAGCAGCTGAAAGAGAAGAAGCCGAAGTGTCCGAGGGCCGGCAAGAGGAGTTGCCCGAAGAGACTGAGGCAATTGAGCGGGAGGTCAGTCGATCCCCGTAAATTTAAACTTGTATAGTTTAGGAATGTATGCGGAACGATGTACCGAATTTGGAACAGTTGTACTTTTGTCTTGTGAAATACAATCTTCTATTTTTCAAACTCTTGAACTTCTTGTTTTACTTGCATGAGCAATTTTATGTCTGTTGTCGAACTGAATGTAACTCTTTACATACTTGAGAGTAATCGATGTGGTTGTCTTCGTTGTCTGTTTAGAACACCGCGGAGCTACACGAAACAATAAAGAAGCTCATGCGATCACTTGAGTGGTTCCGCGGAGAGAAGAATCATCTGCAGACGCACGTAGTGCCAAAGCTGGAAAAGCAGGTTGCCTCGGCAGAGAAGAAGGTGGTTGAGGCCAATGAAAGAGCCAAAGACTTCGAGATGAAGTATCGAACTACAGCTGCCGAGATGAGCCGCGTCCGTGTTCATCAGAAGGAGTATGAACGAATTCTTTCAGAGTTCGATCTTCTGACTTTTGAAGAAGTAGAGGAGCGGGTCGTTGAAATCCAGAGTGATATCGCGGCACTGATGTCGAGGAGCTCTGTCGAGTCCGCGGAGCTCGTGAGGAAACGAGAAGTCCTGGAGCTGCTTCTCAGTATGTATGAAGGGCTGAAGAGCCGAGGCAGGTGGAGGCCTACTGCTGAAGAATTCATCGCGAGCTCCAGTCGGGACCGAAGTACGCAGAGAGCTCCTCGGAAGGATAAGAAAAAACCCTCCGGAAAGACCAAAGGCATAGTTATCCAAGAGCCAGCTCCAGTGGTCACAGTCGAAGAAGAACCCGCAGCGGTTGCCGAAGAGGTAGTCGAGGAGCTGGCCAGGGAAATCGAGGTGATGGTTCCGGAGGAGTGGGATCCTGAGCAATGGGCCCAAACCCCAAGGTCCGTGCCACAACAAAGTAGCCAGGCGCGGACCAGAGATGAAGCCCCCAGGCAAGCGCCTAGAGCAAGTCCTCGGCGTAGGAAGCTCGAAGGGATGACCGAGCCGGAGCCCGAGGCCGGAGAACGTCAAGGCCCCGGAGGATGCAGCGAAGACCAAGAAGCGGGCAACAACGCCGGAGCGCTGAGTATTGGCTCGGGGGCCGTAGATAGTTGTTTTATATATATATATATATATATATATATATATATATATATATTTTTTTTTTTTTTGCGAAGTCTTATGTAAAAAACTTCTTAATGTTGTAATATTCAGATAATAATAAAACTGTTGTAGTGTGTACGAACTGGTTTAATGAAGGTAACAGGTTACGAACCAACTTAATCGGGTGTTCGGGAACACGACGGGAAAAATTAGTAACTGTTTAATTGGGTGTTCGGGAACACAGTATGGATTAGTCCAATCTCCCCGGACGGATCAGGCGGGAGTAATATATCTCCCCGGACGGATCAGGCGGGAGTAAACACTTCTCCGGTTAAACAGACGAGAAAGTGGTATGAGTCCGGGGACTAAAAATGCTAATCTCCTCGGACGGACCGAAAGAGAGATTTAATTGTCCGGAGACGAATAATGATAATATGACTGCGTTAGGGCGTCCCCGTAACGTAAAGGATAACACAACGGGTTATATAAGCAAAGAATTTTTATTCAATAATAAGTGCCGGAGCAAACTCAAAAGTACAAAGAGGGTAATAACTGTAAAAGAAATGAAAGATAAGATAGTACTTGAGATGCGGCCGTCACAGATAGAAACGCCTCAAGTTAGTGACGTGCCAACTTCGGGGAATCGGGGTTCCGTTGAGATGTTCAAGCTGATAGGATCCAGAGTCGTGCGCGGCAACGACTCGGTAAGGACCTTCCCAAGAAGCGTGTAATTTCCCTTCGGGAGCAGCTTTGCTGGCTGAGTTGAGCCGAAGGACTAAGTCCCCGACATTGAACTGAGTGCCTCGGACCCGGAGGCTATGATACCGGGCTGCTCGTTGCTTACATATGGCCTGTTGAATGAATGATTGTTCACGGCGGTGTTCAAGTTCATCCAAATTTGCGCGGAGAGCCTCGTCATTATCCTCTGGAACCAATGTGAGGAGGCGGGGGCTCGGCACACTGATTTCAGCAGGGATTACGGCTTCAGAACCGTAAGTAAGACTGTAAGGAGTCTCCCCGGTAGATGTATGCGGTGTTGTGCGATAAGCCCATAGGACTTGTGGGAGGTTTTCAGCCCAGAGACCCTTGGCATTATCCAGGCGTTTTTTTATTCCCGTGAGTAGTGTCCGATTGGTTACTTCAACCTGCCCGTTGGCTTGAGGGTGAGCAACCGAAGTGAAAATCTGTTTGATGTGGAGCTCTTCACACCATGACCGGAATGGATCATTGGCAAACTGTTTACCATTGTCTGAGATTATAGTGCTCGGGATGCCGAAGCGACAAACAATATTGCGCCACACAAATTTCAAAATATTCTGACCAGTAATGGCTGTAAGTGGTTCGGCTTCGACCCACTTAGTGAAGTAGTCTACGGCAACAACCAAGAACTTCAGCCCGCCCGGAGCAACGGGGAATGGACCAACAATGTCGATGCTCCACTGAATAAACGGCCACGCACTCTGGATTCCAGTGAGCTCGGTCTGTGGCAGATGCTTCACACGGGAGTGCAGCTGGCACTTGCTGCATTTGGTCACTAAGTCGTGAGCATCATTGAACAGGGTTGGCCAATAATATCCCCAGCGGAGAACTTTCTTGGCTAATGTCCGGGAGCCGATATGGCTGGCACAGGCCCCTTCATGAACCTCCCGCAGAACTTGGGTAGCTTCGGCAGGAGCAAGACACCGGAGATTCGGTTGTAGGTATGACCGTCGATATAAAACTCCACCATGAAAGGAGTATTTGGGAGCTTTGAGAACAACTTGCCGAGCTTGTAGCTTATCAATAGGCAAAACTCCATCTCGGAGATATTGGATGATAGGTGTCATCCAGTTCGGACCGTTGTCGGTCAGTACCGAAACTGTGGCCTCATAAATTGCTGGATGAAACAAGTCTTCAACCATAATATCCGGAGATATATTAGTTCGGACCGCGGAGGCCAATTTGCTGAGCGCATCTGCTCTTATGTTCTGAGCACGTGGTATCTTCTGTACAACAACTGCATCAAAAAGGGAGAGAAGCTTTAGTGTTAAAGCACGATACCTGACCATTGTTTCATCCTTGGCGACATAAGTCCCCTGGATCTGTCTGGACACGACCTCGGAGTCCGTGAAGAGCTCAAGATGACGGACGTCTAAGGATTGAGCGAGCCTAAGCCCGGCGAGAACTGCCTCGTACTCCGCTTCATTATTAGTCACCTTGAACTTGAACCGGATGACGTATTTAAACTCAACCTCCTCGGGGTCGATGAGAAGCACCCCGGCACCACTTCCTCGAGTCGTGGATGCTCCATCCACATATAGTTGCCATTTCTGAGGTGAGGACACGAGGGTACCGGGGTGATGTGTATCATTGTTTGCCGGAGACTCATGGTTGTCTCCCGGGGTTTCAACCAAAAAGTCAGCGAGTGCTTGGCCCTTGATTGCTCGGCGGGGAAGGTACTGAATATCATATTCACCTAGCTCAACGGCCCATTTTGCGAGGCGCCCCGACACCTCGGGCTTGACAAGAATCTGGCGGATAGGATGATTGGTCAAGACCCGTATTTCTCGTCCTTGGAAATAAGGCCGTAAACGCCGAGCTGCCATAACAATTGCCAAAGCAGTTTTTTCTAACACGGAGTACCGTGTCTCTGCCCCGTGGAGAACACGACTTGCGAAATACACGGGATGCTGAACCTCATCGACTTCACGTACAAGTGCAGCGCTAATAGCTTCCTCGGAGGAAGCCAAATATAGGTAAAGCGGCTCTCCGGGGAGAGGAACTGACAAAGTAGGTAGCTGCTGTATGTGACGTTTCAGAGCCTCGAAGGCTTCGGTGCACTCCGGTGTCCACTCAAAGGACTTCGCTTGTCTCAAGACTTTAAAAAATGGGAGCTGGCGCTCCGCCGCTTTAGACAAAAATCGATTCAAAGCCGCCAAACCACCTGTGAGGCGTTGAACGTCCCTGAATGTTTTTGGTGGCTGCAGATCTAACGCATCACGAAGTTTGGCCGGATTGGCCTGCAGGCCGTTTTGCGAAACCAAGTAACCTAGAAACTTCCCGGAGCCAACACCAAAAGTGCATTTTGCTGGATTGAGTCGCAAGTTATAGTGCCGCAGAGTGCGCAAGGTTTCGGCAATGTCTTGCACACATGAAGGATGGGAGGAGCTTTTGATGACCAGGTCATCGACGTAAACTTCAACGTTACGACCAATCTGGTAGTGGAAAACACAGTCCATGAGACGTTGATAGGTGGCTCCAGCGTTCTTGAGCCCGAAGGGCATTTTCTTAAAAGCGAAGCACCGAAAGGCAGTGATAAATGCCGTTTTGAAGGCATCCTGCGGATCCATAAAAATCTGATGGTATCCCTTGTATAGATCTAGGAAGCAAAGTGCCATGTACCCTGTAATGGCTTCGGCCTTTTGGTCGATTGAGGGCAAAGGATAACAGTCTTTCGGACAGTGCTTGTTGAGATCGGAGAAGTCGACACACATTCGCCATGCCCCACATGTTTTTGTCACCATTACCGGATTGGATAACCAAGAGGGGTAAAATACTTCGAATAGGATATCTGCATCCAAGAGTTGCTTTACCTCGATTCGAATGGCCTCATTTCGCTCCGGAGCGAACTTCCTTTGTTCCTGCTGGATAGGCTTGATGCTGGGATCAATGTTCAGCTTGTGTATTATTATGTCGGGAGAGACCCCGGGCATATCCAGAGGAGACCATGCGAAGACATCGGAATATTCTCGCAAGGTCTGGATGATAGTCTGGTGTAGCCATGGCACATCCACGGCTCCTACGGTCACTGTCTGTTCCGGCTTGGACTGATCAAGCGGGACTTGTGCAGTGGCATCCCCCAACGAGGTACATTCCCGAGGTTCCAGAACCGATGATGCCACTTGAAGCTGCTGTTTGGGTGGGACCTTGGCAGTCTTTTTGAGTGCCACATACATACACTCTTTTGAAATCCGCTGACTCCCGCGGATAGCCACTTCGCCATGCGAGGTGGGAAACTTTAGCGCGAGGTGATACGTGGAGCAAATGGCTTTGGCGGGGGTGAGCCAGTCCCGGCCCAATATCATGTTGTACGGCGACGGGGAATTCACCACATAAAAATCCACGAAGATGGTTTTTATTTTCGGATAGGTACCCAGAGACGCCGGGAGGGTGATGACACCTTCCAGCTGGACTTCGCCTTGAGTGAAAGTCTGCAGTGGCCCGGGGGCCGGCCGAAGTTGGTCCCGAGAAATCCCCATCCTTTGGAAACAGTCGGCAAATATAACACTCACCGCTGCCCCATTATCCACGAAGACCCGCCTTATCGTTATGTTGGCTACAGTCATGTCGATGACAATAGCGTCTGTGTGAGGTGTTATCTCCGGAACCGGGTCCCTATCCGTGAAGCTGACAGTCTCGGACTGATGGAGGCGTTTATAACGTGGCTCCTCGGCAGGAGGACGTCGAGCTTCTGCCTTTAAGGCATGTCGTGAAGCCCCGGTGGGTAGGGCCCCATATATCACGTTTATCACGTGAGGGGGTGCATTGTCTCCGGGTCCTCCCGGAGAAGGAGGTGGTGGTGGGAGACGTGGTTGCTGGCGATTGCCAGAATCTTGCCGTGCGTAGTTGTTTGGCCCCGGCCGGTTATTTTGCCACGGCGGTCGGTTTTGTTGTGTGTCGCGGTCATGATATCCGTGATTATTGGATGACCCCCCATTTTGACCTGTCCGGGGCTTATCATCAGTTCGCGCAATGTATTGGCGCAAGAATCCTTTCCTCAGGCACTCCTCGATTTCCTTACCGAGTTCTCGGCACTCCTCTGTCTCGTGCCCATGATCTCGGTGGTACGCACACCACTTTCCACGATTTCTCTTCTCAGGAGGCGCGGTCATCCGCGGACAAGGTCGCAGATCGTTCTTGTGGATAGATAGGATTTCAGCTCTTGACTTCGTCAACGGAGTCAATTGTGGAATTTCGCTTCGGGATTCTGAACGCCCCGGTGTCAGGCGGGAAAATGCACTAGGTCGAGTACTAGGCCCGGTTTGTGCTTTGTCGGATTGCCGCTTGCTAGCGTGTTTCTCTCGCTTCTGACGAGTCTGCTCCTCGGCCTTAGCAAATTTGCACACTGTTTTGAACAGTGTTCGAGTTGTGACCGGTGTGTTCCGAGCTAACTCGGTGTAAAGTGCTCCGGGGCGGAGTCCATTCATAAATGCGTTGATGACTACGTCGTCGGGGCAATTTCCCACCTTGAGACTTACCGCTGTGAAGCGGTCAAGAAATTGCGTAACGGTTTCACCTTCCCGCTGTTCCATGTTCATGACATCGGCCAGGGTGGCCATGGGCTTCGCCCGTGCTTCGAACCGTGCCCAAAAGTGCTCGGCGAGTTCTCTGAAGGAGGATACGCTGTTGCGTGGAAGAGAATCAAACCAAACCCGAGCTTCATCCTGTAAGTACTCAGGGAAAATCTTGCAGTACTGAAGGGATGTGATGTTATCATGGCTAAGCATGCTGTGCCTAAAAGCTCCAAGAAAATTGGCCGGATCTCCGGTGCCATTGTAAGGTGGTATAGCTGGCCGTTTGAACCCTTCGGGAAGGGTAGTGGTCATGATTTCTGAGGAGAACGGCGTGATGATATCTCCATTGGCATCAAGACCTAGAATTCTGTCCAGTTCAACATTGCGTTGAACTTGCTCATACTCTTGAAGATCTAGAGCATGAGGATTGGCATAGCGAACTCTCTTAGCCGCATTAAGTGGACGGCGGCGATCCACATCAGTAGGTTCCTCATTGCGAGGTCGTGATTCATTAGAACTCCCATGGTCCTCGGAAGAACCAGGTCGTTCCCGTCGTCGATCCTGACGCCCGCGGTGCCCCGGGTCCTGTTGATTACGCGAACGGGGTGGAGGCACCACGGGATTAGCATTATGGCCGGTAGGCCCCGCGGCAGGCTCCGCGGGATGTAGGCGATTAACTGCCCAATCTTGAAGAACATGTGCATGCTCTTGTAAGAAAGCCTGGAGCAGTTCTGGGGTAATTTGAATGTTAACCGGGGGTTGAGCAGCAGCAAGATTAGGGTTTTGCAGGTCTTGAGGGAGTGGAGGGTTTTGATTGCCCTGATGATTAGACGTACTCCCTGCCGGCAATTGCCTCGGCGGCAAAACTTGATCCACGGGCGGATCCTGGTTAGATTGATCACCGTGGCGAGATTGATTCAAACGTGTTGTCACCATGATTCTTGAATGCGATGTAAACATCAAAAATTGTTGGTTAAAGCGTTCCCACAGACGGCGCCAATTGATAAAGCGCAATCCGGTAACCAAGAACTATAACGATAATCAACGTAAACAATATGGAAAAACACAGGATTTACGTGGTTCGATCCGGAGATCTACGTCCACGGGCAGAAAATCACTCTTGCCGAGGTGTTTCTTTCACTAGAATGTTGAGTTTACAGATAGTAATTTAGTATACAGAGTGCGAACCCTAATTCCGAGTTCTTTTCACCTATTTATACTACCAAATCAAAATCCTAACTAAATCCCTATGATCTTGCCCACCACATCTCCATGGCAGTTGGGAAAAGATCATGGGCCTTGATTCGCGGAACAGACTTGATTCGCGGAACAGATTACGTTTTGGGCCAACGCGTGTTGCTGGGCCTGGGCCTTCGCGCTTGCTGGCGCGTTTGCTGGGCCGGTAAGTGGGCTCAGGTATTAACCCGACCCGAAGTAACCAGGTTATCCCTATCAGGACCTTATTGAATGGTATTTACATTGAATATGGTATCATATCAGAATGATACCCAAAATAGAGAATTCCATAGAGTGCAATTGTATGAAAGTTGATGTAATATATTCAATGAATTGATAGTAGTGGTTGATGTGATGCACACCTTGAATGTTGTGTTTAAATATTCCATGTGTTTAATAAAGAAAGTCTCATTTTTCATGTTTGGATGTTAAAAAAAGACGAATTTTACGGTGCAGACATTGGTGTACTT
The DNA here is from genome assembly GCA_958295605.1 of Ajuga chamaepitys. Classification (NCBI taxonomy): domain Eukaryota; kingdom Viridiplantae; phylum Streptophyta; class Magnoliopsida; order Lamiales; family Lamiaceae; genus Ajuga; species Ajuga chamaepitys. The sequence continues at coordinate 3,223,675 of OY282503.1, forward strand.
GAAGAATTTATTTACTATAATAGGTTAGTAACTTATCAGAGTTGTTTAAGTTTTAGCTTTCATATTAAGATTTTGAATTTTTATCATTTTCGATATTAGACTTTTAATATTTTAGATTTGAAATATATTTTGGGTCATTTTCCAAAATAGTTGAAACTTTATAGTAAATAAATAATACTCCCTCCGTTCCACAATAATTGACGTTTTAGGAGGTTCTTTTCTTTTCTTATTAATTGACGTTTTACATTTTTTTCACTAATTCTACCAGTTTTCTCCCTGGACTCAATCCTTAAAAATCTCTACTTTTAAATCTATCAGAAATATTTTTATTTGGTTAAATCTTTATCTCCTAAAATATTCCCGCTTATTATAGCGCCCTTCTTCCCTCTCCCTCCTTATTCCACGCTCCTTATTCCCTCTCCCTCCTTAATCCAGGCTTTCTTCCCCTCTTCCTCCTTCATTCCCCAATTTAAATTGAATAAAAGAAATAACTTAAGTTACTTATGGAATTCCCTAGTCTATATTCCTAACAGATAACTTAATTTAATGATACAATGAGATACAATGAGGAAAGTTAAATATAGCCTTATGGAATTGTCTGGATATATGCTAATAGCATTATTCAGAATTGTCTAGTATTGAGAAACATACAATGGATAGAATTGTCTAGTATTGAGAAGCATACAATGGATGCTCTAAAAGCTAGACATTATCTAGTACATCCATGAGATTTTAGTGTATCTTAGTTGTAGGATGGAAGATGGAATTTCAGAGAGAGAAAAGATAAATATTTAAAGATGCCGGAGTTTCACTCTCCAACGATGACAGAGAGAAGATGGAATTTCAGACAGAGAAAAGATAAATATTTAAAGATCCTAAATTTTAGGAGTCATATAAGAGAGATAAATAATTAAGTGAGGATAAATTTGTCAAAAAATTTCATTCTTAATTCTTCCCTTTCTTTCTAAAACGTCAATTATTATGGAACGGAGGGAGTAGTTATTTTGTAAATGAGAACATACATGAAATCACTATTATATCTTTTTTTTTTTACCATTATATCTTAACGATCTAGGACTTAATAAAATAAAGTATGTGCAAAACATTCGTTCCTCCTGATCAATAAATAATTAATTAAATTTATATAGCTCCTCTCATGAAAAATATATTGGCTATTGAAATATTAATATCTGCAAATTCAAATCTCAAGATTTCTAATTATATGTGCTATAGTTTTTGTTCTAAAGCTACTTTTTTTATGTTTGTTCATTTGTAAGTTAGTACATGTTATTTTATTTTAATTAAGTTATAAAATAATACTACAAATTGTAGATATTACTGAACTTGATTGTACTTCTAATGTAAAGTATTAATCACACCGTCTTATAATGACAGTCCCCTTTTTTTAAAATAAAATATTATCATAAAATAAAAGTTTTGTTTCAACGTCGATGTCCATTTTATTAATCTAAAAGTAAAAGATTTTTTTTTTAAAAAAAAATAATGAATTAGAAACATATAATTGAATAAATTAAATGAAATAATAAATAAAATAAATCGCGTAAGTGATAATTGATAATTTTTTTAGAGTTGTATATGTACGAATAAATCATTTTAATTATATAATTCTATATTTATGATAATTATAGTTATAAAACTTATGAATTAATTGTTAATACATTGTCTAATTTTTACAAACTAGCTCGGTAGCTCATAAGACCACTAACAAACTTGAGTTTGATTTACTTATTTTAATAAGTCGTATTAAACGAGCTCGATTAAACTTTTGACGAATCGAGATCCAAATAATTTATGATCGGCTTGGTTTGATTATATCCCTATGACTATTTGATGAATCATTAAACATAAATTTATGATCCACAATAAAAATTATCAGGAAAATAATTACTAGAAAAATTATACCATCTTCTTCTTGTTATTATTATTATCATTACTTATTACTTATTTCTTTATTTAAAATAATATTTTACTTAAAAGGAAAAAATTAAAAATAAAAAAGACGTACTTTTGGGAAAGGAAAGACAAAAAAAAAAGAAGAAAGGCAAAAAAAAAAAATGCTAAATGACGAACACAAATCTAAAACCAAAATAAAATAAACTAAAAAGGAAATGAGAAAACAATGAAAATCATAACTATTAAATGCCAAGTTGTGGATTTATTATTTAAATATTTAAATCATTATTTTATATGAATAACCAACTATTCAGGTAACAAGTTGTAAAATCTAATGTTTAGAATTTATTGGGATACTGGTACACCTGGTGCACCTTAGAGCAACTCCAGCAGTGCTCTATTATGAAGATGATGCAGCAACTTTTGTCTCCAGCAATGCACCAATAGCTGCTGTACTTTGATGCATGAGGGTGTGTTTGCTGCACTAGTGGCGCAAGCCTTGCGCTGCGCCACTCATGTCATTTTCTTTTTTTTTTTTGTTTTTTTTTGTTTTTTTTGTTTTTAATCTTTTATGGTTATTTTAATATGATGTATATTTTTGTTTTATATTCCTATTAATAATTTATCTAATAAAATTAATTTAAGATTGTTTCTAATTATATAAATATATATATATATATATATATATACAATTTCAATAAATAAAATATATGCATTGAAACACATCAAATTAAATTAAACACCATAAAATTACAACGATAAGAAAAAGTAAATCAAAATGCAAAACTTAAACAAATACAAATTACAAAAATAAGAAACACACTATTTTTTCTAGCAATTTCCGGTTCCACCCCCAGACCCTCCTCCAATATCAGGGAAATAATCTCCAAACATATTAAATTGATTGTCATGTTGTTTTGCGGCTTGTGCTGCTCTCCGCTTCTGTAAAATTTGTTGTTGCTCCAATCGGAAGTACTCACGAACCACGAGATCATCAATGTTCTCCAATTTCATCAATTGTAGGGCCGAGATCTAAAGTTTTAAAGATTTATCAACGGCTCGTGGTGAAAGTACACGGATTGTGCTTTCTACTTTAATTGTAGGGCCGAGATCTAAAGTTTTAAAGATTTATCAACGGCTCGTGGTGAAAGTACACGGATTGTGCTTTCTACTTTAATTGTAGGGCCGAGATCTAAAGTTTTAAAGATTTATCAACGGCTCGTGGTGAAAGTACACGGATTGTGCTTTCTACTTTAACCACTGGACCGGGATTTAATTCTTCTATATATTGAGCATAAATCAACAATCATCCTTGAGGCAGTTGCAGATTATGATCTATGGATATGGCATGCTCATTTCGGAATGCCAGGATCCAACAATGACATTAACGTGATTGAAACGTCCCATATTTTCTCAAACCTTGCAAGAGGTATTGCTCCTCCTGCCAATTATGTCATCCAGGGACAAGAGTTCAACATGGGCTACTACTTGGCAGATGGGATATATCCGAAATGGGCAACTATTGTGCAAACAATACATGAACCAACTGGTCCAAAAAAAGAATATTTTGCAAAAAGACAGGAAGCGTGCAGAAAAGATGTGGAACGCGCGTTTGGAGTCCTCCAAAGTCGATTTGCGATTGTAGCAAATCCAGCTCGTTTTTGGAGTAAGAATGATTTGAAAGATATTATGACCGCGTGCATAATAATGCATAACATGATAATAGATAATGAAAGAGAACTCAATGCTCCAATTGACGAAACAAGGGAAGTGCCAACTCCGGACGTTGAATTCGCTGAAAATGATCATGCACATTTTTAGAGTTTTCTTGGTCGTTTTAGAGAAATTAGAAATGCAGAAGCTCATTATAAACTTCGAAATGCATTAGTTGATCATTTATGGGCTCGACTAGGTAGTTCCTCGTTTTAAGCAGTGTAATGTTTGTTTTGTCGTAATATTGTTAAGAATTTTAATTTATTTTGAATGTTCAATTAACATTGATCGTCCAAGAAGCTCTAAAAGTGAAAATATAAATATAACATTTTATATGTAATAATATTGCATGCATAATATAATTTATAAGTAAAGTAATATAATTAATTGTGAAAAAATGAATTTTAAGGAATATTCTTTTTTAGTGCTAAAAGTAGTGCATACTGCTGGAGAAGGGGTGCAACTTTTGCTGTAAAGTAGAGCAAAAGCTGCTGGAAAGTAGTGCAAACTGCTGGAGATGCCCTTAGAAGCCAGTTTCGTTTTCCTCGAAAAGAATATATTAAATGCTTATTTTTATAGTATATTACTCAATGATTCATTAAAATTTTCATTGTAACATCTTTACTTCTCATCTCCGTCCCTGTGTTTGGATGCAGCAGGGTTGAGGATAAGTCTCCCACGACCCATCCCCGTCCCCATGAGACTAGTGAAATTATTTATGTACACATCTTTTATACTCCCCCTAGTTTAAAAAAGATAGTCCACATTTAAGTTTTACACAATTCTAAAAGAAGTATTCAACAACACGAAAATTCCTGATGTACTCTTATTTAATACAGTAAATTAAAGCATGTTAAATATAAATTACTATTTTCATGAACAATTTATTCAAGACATATTTGTAAAATGAGCAGTTAACACTTCTAATAAGAAAATGAGACTATCCTTTTTAAACATTTAAAAATTAAAAAGTAAATTATTTTTAGAGATGGAGGGAGTATTTTTCATATAATATATCAAAAAAAGAAAAAAAAAATATAAATAATTACTAAAGTTAATAAAGCAAACTAAAAACATATGAATAAACCAACTGTAAATCTTTTCAATAATCCTGTAATAAAAATTAAACAAACATAAAATATTCTTTTACTAAATAAATATATAAACCATGAAAAACATAACGTGCTTAATTTATAGTGCGAGATTCTCGTTCTCTCCGCTCCAACCAACGGAAGATATCCCTCCCCTCCTTGTCCCCAGAAGAAGACATAAAAATACCAACCTCGTCTGAGATGAATCCCAACGGAAGTGGGAATTCCCCGCATCATTGACAAGTCATTATATCCGAATAAATCAATAAATCTAAAATAAAAGTTTGGTGACGTTTCAGTTTGGTAAGTATTCAAATCCAGCAAAAAGAGTAATGTGTGTTGACAAGATGAATAAAAACAATAAATGTGCAGTTCAAAATTAGATATGAGCTAAGTAATGATCTAAATTTTGGAAAAAGTTGACAAGTTTAGTACAAGGTTTGTTATTATCCATGTTACGTAGACCATATTTATTACATACTTATTTAGTACATGTTTCTGTACATTAATGACTCATATGCTAGTTAGTTTTCTCAATCTTATGTCACCTCCATTTGTCTTAACATTTGAATTTTGTTCCTAAATAATAGTCGTTTATGTATTTGGATTTTTATTAAGGATAATTGTCGTTTTAAGAATTTAAGATACAACTTTCACTGATCTTTCAAACTTATCCATGTTACAAATAAGTCTCAATAATTATTAAAAAAAAAAAAAAAGTACTCATTTCATCCAAAAAAATAGACTTACAATTATTTACACACAGATAAGAAATTAAATAGTAGTTAATATCGCTTTTGTAAAAATTCCCGACTATCTCCGATTAATCCTCGCCTAGGCGCTAGACCCCCATTAATCGCCTACGTTTATTTCTCGATTCCTCACTGTCTAGCCATGTTTATGCTCCGATCAACCCGGCCTAGGCCCCGATTAATCGCTAGGCCCCGGTTCACCGCTTAACTAGCTCCTAGCGACTTCTACAACCTTGGTTAATATAGCTAAAGCATTAAATTTTGCTTATATTTTCCTTTAATGTCGCTTAATCTCATTTATTGTTTAAATATACTTAGTTAATATGGAAATTATCAATACGCATTAGATAGGGAGTGTGTGACTTTCTTGCCCAGCCTGTTAGGATCTTGCAATTTATATCTTACCTGTGAATGCATGCCGGAATTTAGGCACATGATGTTTCACATGCATTTTTTAGTGTTTGCAATAAAAAATGGACACAAATTGAACAAGATTGCTACATATTGGACATAATTGCGTCTCTCCGTCAAGTTGGGCATAAATTGCACCAGACTGCGCAAGAAAGTCACACCCTCTCCCCTAGTTTGTGGGCAACTTTTGCAGTTTTTCCTATAATAAGTGATCTTTTTGTGACGAACTAAGATGAAAGTAAGTCTATCAATAAGATAGATAAACACACAACATTTAAAAATTAAAATAGATAATATAATAATTAAACTTGAATGAGGTCATATGAGCCGTTTTTTGAAGTTACTTAATCTATGTAAAATTTTATAAAACGATATATATATATATTTTTTTTTGATAAAAGATAAAGAACCTTATTACTTAAATATTGTTCATAAGTACAAATTTTTTGATCCAATAAGTAAAATGAAGCTCCACCCAAACAGGCGGATAGGCTGAAGAAAAAGAGAAAACAACAGCGCATCTAAGTGATAAGCAACCGAAGACAGCGCTGCTCCGTGACTGCATGCACACCAAACAAATAATAAAAAAACTACCACCACCATACCGAACAATGGAACAGACGTCATATAGAACAAATAAAAAAATAAAATAGAAACTACAGACTAGCCAAGAAGGCCGGCGAAAAGATCATATGGGCCGGCAAAAGTCGCATGATGGCGAGGAAAAGTCTCACGCGAGGAAAAATCATAACGGAGAGGAGAACCTAGAAACCTAAAAATCAACAGAAGAAAACAACAATTGGATATGATTGTCGTAAAAACTAGAAAAAGACGAAATATGGCCAACAACAAACAACCGTCGGCCATTGAAAATTCTAGAGAGGGAGCGATTTTTTCAAATTATCTTTGTTTCGAACTCTGCGATGTAGATAAAGAAATAAAATTACGAAAACTTCAATGATCTTCGAACTCAATTAAAATAAGAGCGATAGATCGGGGAATCGTGGTCAATTGTTGCGGATCGTGACGGATCGCGGATGGAAGTTGGGGGAGAATTCGGTGTTTCTTCTTAAGAGAGAGATACGATAATTTCCAACGACATTTATTTTGGAATAGTAGGAATATTGTAATAATACAGTACATTTAACCAAGTTTTTCCTCAATATTTATGCGGTAATAAACAAGATATTAATTCTTTTTAATTTCTTAAAAAAAACTTAAATCAGTAAAATGGTTATAAATAGCATCAAATTAATAAATCGTTACATCACATATTCTAAGTGGTTAGCAGTTTATTTTTCCCTCTTTTTTCAAAAGGAAATACTCTCTCCGTCCCAGTTAGCTTGTCCTACTTTCCATTTTGATCTGTTCCACTTAACTTGTCACACCCATAAATGATAATTAAAGGCAATAATCTTCACCCTCAAAATATCCGTACTCAATCTCCACTTTTAAAAAAGTAAAAAATTTCACAAAATTTACTTTTTCTTAACATCCATACCCGATAAACTGTGACAAGTTAACTGGAACGGAGTATTCAATTTTCAAGAAGATAAGAACTTTGACAGGCAATGAAGTCAAGAAAAACGATTGGCTTAAATAAAAAATATGTGCAGACATCATGATTTCTTCCTCTTCACTACTACTAAAAGTGAAAAACATGACCAAATAAGAAAACTGCAACATCCACACACGAATTAATTTTTTTGAAATATTTATAAAAAGTTAGAATTTGAGAGGGGTAAAATTTATTATTTAACAGTATATACACAATAGTTATGTCGGAAAATTCGAGGGGGCCGATTGGCGACGGTCGCCAACCCTCCACTGGCTCCGTCTCTGCCCACACGGTTGGAGACAAGGACGGACTCAAGATCAAGTAGAAGGGGGTAAAAATTTAATCTTTCTCTAATAAAAATATAATTAAATATTTATTATCAGTACACACAACTACTAGTTTTATTGCAAATATATGTAAAACGAAAAAAAAATAATAAAAAAAAAAGATCAGACAAAAATGAGCAAATAGTAGAATCGGTAGATGGAGGAACTAGGGGTAGAGGGCTGGGGCATGGGATGGGGTGGGTGGGTGTGGGGGGGGGGGTGGGGAGGCAGGAGCATGGGATGGGGAGGGGGGGGGTGCTGGTGGGACATGAAATAGGGTCGTCTCTGATTGGAGATATCTATTTGTAAATTTGTAATTCTTCATGTGATCTTTATTCATCTATATACTAAAAAACTCTACACATAATTGGATGGCAGATTAGCCTCTAGCGCGTAATTGGAACTTAGGTTAGAACAAGCGGATGTAAGTCATAGACGATCACTTATAATCTAACATCTAGACGGAATTAATCATGGTTGCAAGTGACAGAACTTTGGTTGAACAGTTTATTTATAAACAAACACATTTTCTTGAACATTGATGACTTGTTCATTAATAACTTGGAAAAAACACTTGTTCAAAGCCCTAATAATACCAATATAATAATAAAAACTACAACAAATGAACATCTGCTTAAATTCGTTTCTTATATTCCCTCTTATCATAACGAACATTTGTTTAAATTCGTTTACTTTTATGGAGATTTAGGAAAACATGTGTATTTAATGTTCGTGAACAAAGTAATTAATTGTTCACGAGTACAAACATATTAACCCTTGTATGTTCCTAATCTCCATATTTTAGATATTACTCACTTTAGGCTAAACTGCATCGACTCAATTTTAGACTTACTCCAAAAAAACATCATACCAATAGAAATACAACTCTCTTATAGACTCCATAATATATATCAATGTGAGACATTGTCTGATGACCCAAACAAATATTTACAACAATGGTCAAAATTAAATCAAATACAAATTAATTCCTTCGAGTTCGATTAATAAACCAAAAATAAACATTTACAAGCTCAACTCGACTCGACTCGTTTCATATAACACTAATTTTAGGGATGGTGGTAAAGTTCGGCAATAGGAAGAGGACGTATGAAGAAAGAAACGTGATATTGAGTTTACTATGTCTCTACCAAATGCATGTCTGCCTGACAACGCAACTTCCTTTTCTTGTCATACTTCTCTGTATGACTAATATTCCACGTGTCGCTTCTACATAGAATGATAGAACACCATGCATACACACATATATATATAATATATATAATATTTTATTTATTTCCCTTCTCTCTGTATGAAGTTGCACCTCTAAATTTGTTTTTTGTTATCAGTAATAATAATTGGATTGGTATCGTTGAATAGACTTTTGGGTGATTACCAAGTACTTAAGTTGATTTATTAATCTGTTCGGTTGGTTGATCTATCTGAATTGATTTCAGCCATAATAATTTATAATCTATTTGGTTCATATATTAACATGTGAGTTAAGTTATAGATTTTACAAAATTACCCTCACGTTGATAAAAAAAAAAAAAAAAAAAAAAAAAAAAAAAAAAAAGAGGAGGTCTTTTAGGAAGTTCGACAAATTTGTCACATATTCATATAACCTCAATTTTTAGGTTTAATTTCAGGTTTATATAACATAAACTTCTCATGGGTTGCAATATACCAGAGTTTGCTATTATAGAGGACGGACTTGATAAAATCGGGCTGTCACATGGACACTCAAACATGTTAATACGGGGGTTAAGGCTAGTAATATGACCTTAATTCACCAATCAAACATGTCTTTAGGGTGCACACATACTAAGAAAATCTATTTTTTATTTCTTCAATTGATTTTTTAAAGATGAATTACCGGCGAAGATTAAGAGTGAAAATTTGTGAAATAAGTTTCTTTTCTAAAATTGTGCAAATCATTATGAAAATCGAAAAAGAAAAATGTGCAACTACATTCGAGATGGAAGGAGTATCTGCCAAGTCAAGAGGAAATAATGGAGATGGGTCCACTAGGAATGGTTGGTACACAGCAGAGGCCAGAACCATCTTCCTTGTCCTTTCTTTTCCCCTTTTTGGGCATTACTATTACAATTACCCAATCCCCCAATACAGACAAGGAATGTTATCATTGCTAAACAAAACCCAGTAACATATTAAATTTTAATAAATATAGCCTTCATTAATGATGCATACTCCAATAATGGCATCAACTAATTAGGGGTGGTAATTCCGATTATCCGGGGTGATAATTTCGACTTATCTGATTTGATACGTTAGACCAACATTATATATCGGGTTAATCTAAAATTTAATCGAACCTAAATTAATTAGTCCAACATATCCCACTATTATATACCATATCTTTTTAGTCTGTCCGCGATTCATCGAATGCGCATGGGATCAAGTTTGCCGGGATCAATAGTATTTAAGATTAAGATTTGTAAGGTCTACTCACTGGTGGGATGGAACGATACGTTGGGTCGAGTTAATTTTATCACCTCTACAACTAACTAGTAGAGGTGGCAATTGCATTGTCCATCGAACCACTTTAATATATCGGGTTAGATTGATCTTGCCTAAAATTTCATCTGGCCGAAAATTCATTTCCTTGAATCCACTAAAGTCGCCGGGTTTATTGAGTACCTCGGATTAAGATTCTTATAGTTCAACCCGTATAAAAAGTTTGCAAACTAAGAGTAATTATCTTATACACCAATTGTACGAATTTCAGATCCGTGCGATCCGGATCATTTACATTTTTTTTTTCATGAAAATGTATTAGTGTCTATATTGAAAAATATTACATGTTCTGAAGAAAGATATCATGTTGAAAATGTATAGAAATATATTACGTTTAAGCAAAACAAGTAATAAACAGTGATACATTTTAATGCATCCGCTCTTTAACCCAAATTACGCGGATCGAATCTAAGATCCGTACCCCTGACGAGAATTAGGGAATGGCAAATGATTTGGAGAGATGATAATAACAAGTCCAACTAACCATTTGTCTTTCTCTAAAAAGGAAATCCAATGACAGCCCTAGAATCAAGCCATGAATACAGCATGTGAATCCAGAAAACCACAAGTTGGCATCAACAAACAATCATATATATGACCACAAATCTCTCGCATGAAAAACAGGACAAAAAATTCAATCATCCTAAACCACAATAATCTTTACAATCAAACAAAATAACATACAAACCATACAATATATTGTATCATCTCTAATTTATTAATCAATCCAAAAATGAAAACAGCTTTCTAATATCAGTCTGGAGTAATCCTATAATATCATCTTTCCTATGTATAGGACGTGGGAAGCAAGGTCACACTACAAATCATCCCAAACCGATACTAATAATAAATTGAATAACACTATATATAAAGGTACATTACGGACCTCGAATGGTCGACGAGCCCCACCGGATTCTTGCCGCCTTCCGCCTAAAACTCTTACGTCAAAACCTTGTGTCTGTAAATCTATGCGGTGAAGAGACTTAGATGGCACCATAGTCGAGGTTCTCCCATGCAAATGGAGAAACACAGCCGACATAAGGGTGCCCTCTTAGGAACACGCACACACAAACACATACGGCAGCAATTAAGAGCATGGAGTGGATGTAAGGACGTTGAAGCAATCCTTGCGAACCTGGAGATGTTCTTCTGTACCCGTAAGTGGCAACGACTGCACATCTGGAGCAAGATTGTCGGGAGGACTTGGGGGTGGTTAGGGTATTCTTGTCAATATCCACCTCTATGTGGAATTGTTTGATATCGCCTGTGGAAACTTTATTGTTTTTCCTGTCAGCGAGTTTCCGGGCAACAAGGGCGTTGTAGGAATTGTTATTTCTCATCAAGGCGTACGCGTGCGGTGATAGTCCGTTTGCATCGAGCACTGTGCTCCAACTTTGCAACCCAACCTACAGAAATACAGGGGAAGATTGTAAAATGGTCAGAATAGTCCCATGGAATGTCCAAGCTCATTACAGGAGAAACCCTGACTGTAAAAATCGACAAAAAAAAGTATTTCACCGAAAAATAGTATATTTTTAGCACCATCTCCATTCCTTTTTGTTCAAGGGAATGCATTTTGTCCCTTGAATAAAAGCATGTGAACCAATGACTTAAGACTTGTCCCTTTAAAGATGCATTGCAGTTTATACCTCATAAACACGAAACACGTACACGTTTTTACCATAAGAAGAAACAAAAGATATACCTCCTGAGGGTCGCTTGTTAGAGCATCAACAATGTCATCCGAAGATGATGTACAAGCAGCCAAATGTAAAGGTGTGATGCCACCAGGTCCAGGCAAATTAGGTGCAAAGATGTAATTCTCAGAAGCATCGGCAGAGTCAATGATAGAGTAATGAACGAGCAAATCAACCATCGGACGACACCTCCTCCTGACAGCCCTGTTCAAGGGGTGGATTTCCGATAGCATCTCCATCGATTCCCTTGCCAATCCTTTTCTTCCCAAGTTCAGTTCCAGCAGAATTTCCAGGAGAGTTTTGACCAAAGAAGAAAAGTCATGCTCGATTGAAAATATAAGAAGGAATTTGAACCGGTTAAGCCTATAATCCGGGGTTCCAAACAAGGAAGAGTTGCCCTTTCTTTGAAACAGCCACCCTAGTTCATCCAAGAAATGCAGGATTTCTTCCCTGGACCACGGCCTCCCTGTATTCTGAAGGTGGTGATCGGTCGGGATACCATCACCCAAACCAGAAGTGCAATTGATCTGGGGCTCGAGGAGTCTCAATTCATGGCAGATGTCCCTGTCAGCTATAATCACCGGGAAACTGGCGACTCTAAAACTATTTTCAACCTGTAGACCATTCAGGTTATCAATGATCCAAATAATTTTTGAAAAATATAAAATAATAAAAAATAAAAAAGGATAGTCTGCTAAGATTACCTCAATAAAACAACGGCCAAGCATGTTAGAAGGTGTTCTACTGATCGTAAAGCTACCCAAGCTTATTTCATCATGTGTAGTGTCTTGGTTGAATGATGCAGGAACTTCTTGTAGATTGTACCCTTCTGCATGTGTGCAGTGCACACTGTATATACAAAGAAAATTTCTAAATAGAAGAAAACAAATGATAGATATTTTAATCTCATTCAAATACCAGTTACATACTTGGTCCCTGGAACCGTCAAACTTCTACCCCTCAATAGAAGAGAAGTTTCTTGCCCAGCAATAACAGCCACAGGAGACACTGAGATCAACTCTGGTGTATTCAAGGCTCCCCAAGTTTTGCAGAGACGAATCTTTCCTGAAGATGCGTTAAGTAAGAGATAAGTATAAAGCAGAAATTATATAAAATTTAATGACCAAACATAGAATTAAGAAATTGATAACTAGCTAAATACTTCAAAGAAACACAATGGAAAAGGGTAAAAACCAAAACTTTCAGCTGCTGGACTCTCGAAAAGGGCTTACCATCTTTATGAGAAACCATTTGTCTGTCTGTACAAACCAAAAATCTTATGTTTCCCCAGAAGCCAACATCAACATCTTTAACTAAAGAATTCACATAATTAAGGAGGTTTTCTTCTAACTGCATATCACAGATAAGGATAGAAAGATTGTCAATGAAAAGCCGCATTCACCAGGTATATGTAATCATAGAAATGCACTCACTCGATCCCAGGCAAAAAATGGCATTGATAAATAGAGCGACAAAACTATGCAACCAGGCCTGATGTAGCTTTCCATCTCTGATGGACTGTTGGAGAGCCAGTTCAATATCTGCAAAAAGAGGCACAACATGCCATCAGGTTTTGGGGCTAAGTCTTAGTAAGATATCAACTCAATGCACCAAAATACCAACCTGAGTACGTAAAGACCCAGGCAAATGGCTGGGATCCTTGTCGAACAATTTGAAAATTATTCGACCAGTACGATCCTAGTAGAAAAAAGCTTATATCAGTTAGAACTATGATACAAAAATAGTAAACATGATATAAACAGACATGATAAGAACAAGATATTGACATGGATTTTGCTAAAAGAAAACAGAACAATGGTCACAAGTACCTGAGCATCGGAATTCAGGCTAGATGGTGAATGGTCGGACCCAGACGATGAAGTATAACCTGCTCGGTATGGAGAACTTTGAATGGAACCATTTTCGTTAGCTCGAACTAAGCCTCCAAAAAGGCGAAGAGATGTGCTGTGCCCATTGCTCATGGTTGATCTTGCATATGCAAGTTCATCGTCACTATTCGATAAACGATTATTGCCCTTCATTGTTTCTCTTGAAGTCTGCATTGGGAAAAGATCATGTACGAGAGGTGGTGAAGAAGCAGGTGATATCTCTTGTGAAGGATTACTACTGTTAGATGAAAGGTAGTTCCCACTCGATGGCAATTTCCTTCTGCTATTATCTTCAGGAGAGGAACTGGACAACTGTAAATGTAGACGTGGAGATGTCTCTTGAATATTACAATCCATTTCTTCCACGGGAGATTGGTAACAGCTTGTGCTACTTCTCTCACCTCCACCAGGAGGAAACTCCATCTTAGATCCTTTTTGCAGATTGAGACGTGCAGCATGCTCAACATAGGGTGATTTGCTTTTTTCAGACTCACTTACCTCTGTTCTTGGTTGGGATTGAATTTCTAATGCATCAGAAGAAGGAACTCCTGGAGCTGCTGACAGACCAGCAAGCAGGTCCATGGTTGATGGGGAAGAAGCATTGCCACTCATTTGCTTCTGATTTTCAGAACGTGTGTGGTCGGAAATACTTCCACTTGTAGTTTTTAAATGAGGTAGCTTGGCAGCTAAGATTGCCGGCAAGTTCAATGTATTGATTTTACTTAGAATCTGTACCAGCTGATCTTTTCCCGGCATTGATGATACTTTACCATTCCCGTCTTCAGTGCCCACTATAGTTTCCAAAAAAAAAATTGGCAATTAGAAGAGTTTATAGTGTGGGGATTTGATTACTTCCAAGGCCAACGCAATAGCTATCCAACTTAGATTAGCAAAAATCTTTCTCCTGATTCATATTTGCTACATACAAACCTAATAATAACTTTCATTAGCCAACATATACCTTGTGAACGAGCTATCGCTGCAAATAAATCAACAACGTCCACATCACAATTGATATTGTTGCGAACACCACCAAGAAGTGAATCCTGTGGGGCACTGTCTTCCGGCTGAGTTTTTCTCCTCCTCCTGTTATGTCCAGCAAGTCTACGCCTACAGCTTCTCTTTCCATCATCAAATTCAGAAAGAGGGTGGAACCTAATAAAACAGAACACAAGTAACAGCACTTAGGGAAAAAGTATAGTGCTAACCTATACAAAGTCCTATAAGGTGAACAATCATAGAAGAGAGAGAGGGAAAGAGGGTGGGGGTGGGGGGGAGGAGATTCCCCTGGAGTGCTTAATCAAATTGTTGAACATTATCAACCTGCTGCACTGCTGGCAGAACCTTTGCATCTGTTTCCCCACCAAGGCTTTACTGGCCTTGCTATGACCCTCACATACCTTGTGCCGCCTGTGATAGTCCTTAGCAGTAGATAGATCTTCGTTGCAATCATCGACTTGACACATAGGATGATTAGCAGCACCAGGTGATCCAGATCTTACTCTCTTATTGGGCCTTGACAAAGGTTGTGGCTCTTCCATGAAATTCTTTATACCACCGTAATCTTTGCTTATAGCTTGCGCTCCACCTCCAAGCTTTAGTCGGAGATTTTCATCATATTTTCCCGTATGATCATGCTTTCCAGGATTTGAATCACTGTTTTGTACCTCCTTGCTCCTCGGCAAGTCTGGTGGAATCTGTGAGCGGCTCCGCACTTGCGCTCCATTACATTGCAATGGTTTGGCGATAAACCTCGAACTATCCCAGTCCCAGGAGTTAGAATTCCAGTTATTAGATGGGTTCTGATTAACAAAACTTGAAGACTGAAACGGTAGACCGCGTTTCTTGGCTACTGGATGCGTATTACAAAATCTTTGGCCCAGCGTTTGGTGTATGACTACAGGAGAAGCTACTTGGGCGCCTACCTCTTCCATCTAATCGAGATGAAATCTTGTTAAAACCCCTATAGAAAGAAATACACTTTTACCATAGAAAATAACAGGCCAAGACATATAAATCAATTTTAGCAAACCAGAGGAAATCAAAGAATTCGACGCTTAGATCCCAGAGATGCAGCAATAATAACAAAGATTAAGCCTTTATCACTCTAAGTGGTGTCGGCTATCATATTTAGCCATTGTGTTTGATTGGAGCACATACTGTCACTTATATTCAAGTATAATATTGAAGAGTAATTGTTCAAAAGATAGCCATAAAACCTAAGGTCGATAATCTCAGCCCATCTACGCTCAAAACATGGAAAAGGAAAGAAAAAAAGGCAAAAAAAAGGTTCTTTGGGAAGCAACCCTTAGAATACAGCTCATTATAAGGTAAATGGATCCAGGCTTCACATTCATGTTTGAGTGGTTTTCCCAATTGACGGGAAGTAGTGTGGTACAATTTTAATGGGTCGGCAACTGAACGTTACTAAATACATACCCTCTCTAACTTGTTTTTCCCATACTACACTAATACTGAAATGTAAGTGGCCTGCTCACACGTCTTCAGTTAAAAGCTTACCCGGTGACAGAATAGTATGGTTACACCATGTTCTGTGTAGTAAAAAAACTAAGCTCCTCACTTTGCAGTAATATAATTTAAACTATCAGAATCTCTGAAAAAAAAATAATAATAATAACTAGAACACGGGGAAGAATCAGCTCATTCCCAAATCTAATAACCGTACAATGGTGTTCCTTCAGGAATTTGCCAAAACCAAATCTAAGAGGTCTTTCTGCGGTAACTGCACACCGTTCAGTTCCATAATCGACATTAGAAGTTCCAATTTCTAGCCAATTGAAACATCGAAACTGTTCATCATCTCATTATCCCCAATTCTTGTCAAAATGAAAAGCAAGGTTATAATATCCCCTTATGGAGCTCCTATTTTCGTTTTTTCCTTCAGAATTACAGGCAACAACGAATTCAAATAAGAGTGCCTAATTACCAGATAAATCATGAGCTCGAAAAACAGTTAATTAACCAACAAACAAGTCAAAATACATACATATACATACAGCGAAGTACAAGAAAGGAGAAACGCACCTTTACGGATCAACGAATTTCATCTCCAAAGTAGTCGATTTTGATGCCTCTCAACAGTAGATAACAAAACGAAGCTCACCAGTCCTCTTTCTCTTCCAATTAACTAAAATTTCCAAGTTTCACAAGTTGAATTAGCAGTGGAGTATCAAAGTACAGCGTGAATCTGGAAAATGGAAGCGAATAGGGAGAGATCTGCGGCAGAAAATACAACGAGAAAAGGGGAATACAAGAAATGAAATGAGAGGACTCCCAGGTTTCAATACTTTCTCTCTCTAAAATTTTGCACAGCTATCTTTTACTTCTCTGTACTTTGCTCGAGCAAACTCTCTCTCTTCTTCCCTCGTACCCACGGGTCTCGGAGATAATATAGTCGTGCTAAAAATTTAATCTAATATAATTAGAACTAATAAAAATTTGTCGAACTTTTAGGATATATTTGTTCATAAATTTTTACGTTTAGATGGAGGACAAAACAATCTAATTCAAATAATTTTAATAATTAGTAGTACTATTTAAATTTTCTAAGACGTTTTGATCACTTTTAATGATCATTTGATAATATCTTATCACTTTTATCACATTTTTTCTCTATAACAAATGCGATCAAATTTTCACGTTAAGATTTTTCACGTCCGCGACACAAACATGCCCCTACTTTATCCAAATTAAACTCTATAGTTTTTCTTGTCAAAATGAACTGTATGGAGACGAGTGTCCAAAATTAGAAGTGATTTTAATATAGTAACTATATGTTCATTTAATTCATACTAATATTAATTTCGGATCTTATAAAAAAAATTAGTACTACCTCCGTTTTTTAGTTGTCTATCTAGTTTTGGATAAAAAAATTTAAGGGATTTAAGAAGTTGAAAAATTAACCCTCAACTAATTTCTTTAAATTCCTTGATTTTTTTTAATCATTTCTATATATTGTTAACATTTTCCAAAACTATAGGGTTCGTGGTGTAAAAAAAGTTGTAAAAAAACTAGAATGACAATTATTTACAAACAAAACAAATAAACTAGAATGACAACTAGGGGTGGGGAAAAATACCGAAATACCGCACATACCGTATCGAAAAATTATCGAAAATACCGAAATTTTCGGTATACCGAATTTTCGGTACGGTATGATACCGTACCGGAAATTTTCGGTACGGTAACGGTATGATAATTTGAAATTTTCGGTATTTCGGTATATACCGAATACCGAAAAAAGTTCGGTATATATCGGTATACCAAATTTTTTTCGGTATTTTGGTAGTTCGGTATTTCGGTATACCAAATTTCTAACGGTATACCGTAAATTTTCGGTATACCGAAATTTCGGTATACCAAAATCAACGGTATGGATCGGTATATACCGATACCGATACACAATTCGGTATACCGAATTTTCGGTACGGTTAATACCGATATCATACCGAATTTTCGGTATGCCGAATTTCGGTATACCGAAATTTTCGGTACGGTAACGGTATGGATTTTCGACGTACCGAAAATTTCGGTACGGTAACGGTATGGGCAATTTGGTACGGTATACCGTACCAAACCACCCCTAATGACAACTAAAAAAACTGAGGTAGTAATTAATAATTGAGTAAAATAGTTAAAATGTAAAATTTCTAAAACAAGTAGATTTATTTACTATAAGATATTAATTAGTAAATATTGTAATTTATATAAAATAATACATAATATGTTAGGTATTTAATTCTTTGACTAGAATTATACAACTTTTTAAGTTTAATGCCAACTATATTGGGTGTTTGGTTTGTTGAGATGAAATGACTAGGTGGAGGAAGATGTTGATATTTTAATTTAAGTTAAAATATTAAATGGTAAATTACGTGAAAATTCATGAGTTTTTGGTCGATTGTAATGTGCAACATGGTTTTTTAAACATAACATGAAAAATATATTATTTTATAAATTTTTTACTTCTATGCACCACAATTAGATTTTGCTTCAATTGCTAGTGTGAAGCCTGAACTCGAAATTTTGTCTATCCCAATTGCAAATGTGTGATGATATAATATTCAACTTTAATTAAAGTTATTTTAGAATTAAAGCTAAAAGTAGAAAATAAATGATTTTCATAATTTTTATTATTTTAGTAAATAAGTAGGAGTTTTTTTTTTCCTCAATCATTAGCTAAAAACTTATTAAGTGTCATGCACTACAGCTTTTATAGTTGACCAAAATCAATTTAAATCTCAAACATTATCTATTTGTGATATTAAACAATTTTACCACAATCTCTACTGTAATCACTTATTTAAAAGTTGATGCAAATGAAACACCCTTTAATACAAACTTGAATCTTGTAGTCGGTAATTGACCATAGATCAATTTTCATCGACACCACCCTATCAAAATTGGCAGTCTCCTATACACCAGGTAGGGTCGGTCCAATATTTTAAGGGTTCTGGTGCAAAAAGGAAAAATAGTTCATTGCGCAGAAAAACTAATAGGAACATGTATATATGAGAACCTAAAAAACAAAAAAAATACAAAAAACTAACAAAAATACAGATATGTGGGAACTGTAAAACAAACCTGAAAATGAGCATACATATAAAAACACTAACAAGTAGGAGATTCAATCTCATGACCTTTCAATTGTAAGAGCGTGGTAATCAAAATATTAATCACTTGAGTTACTCAACTAATAATAATGTACTTAGTAACATTTATATATATTTATTAACTAGATACACACATGTATATATAAAAAAGAAAAAGAATTGGGACCTTGGCCGGCGGGGGGCCTTGTGCGACGGCACCGAGTTGATCGTCCCAGGGCTGCCTCTGACACCAGGTGCACGATGCAATTCGAGTTGGATATCACAATTTATGTTTAAATATACTACTTATACTGTGTAAAGTATTACAATATTTTTACTCTAAACAAATAATATTATTTAAATACAAATTATGATATTTTTGTACCATATTAACTTTATCTAAAACATGTACTAATACATTTATAAACAAATAGTAATATCTTTTCATACAAAACTCAAATTGTACGAATCTAAAATTGATGCAATTGGTGTAAAAAAAGTCTACACATCATAGATTGTACTCTCTCCGTCCCACCTTATTTTGCACACTTTCTTTAAATGGTCGTCCCACCTTATCTTGCACAACCTAAAAAAGGAAAGTTATAACATAATCTCCACCCTCAAAATGTTCACCCTTAATTTATCTTTAAAAAATAAACAAATAACCAAAAATCAACTTTTCTTAACACTTGTACCGATCCTTGTACGAGATCAGCCGGGACGGAGGGTGTGCTTAAAAGTTGGAAAGTGAAATAACATGGGGGTGCAAGTGCAAGCTGGCAGGTGTACAATTGTACATAATAGTGTAGTAATTACCTATGTATCTGTGCGCCGTACAACATTAGGTACGTACACCTATAGACCTACCCCTACTGATAAAATTTTGTAACATTTTGACTAATCACTGACTCATAGGGGGGTCCCCACCCCCCTCATCATCATTATCCATTTCTCATTATTATTATCCAATTTTCATCATTACTTCAATTTACTGCTCATTCAATTTACAGCCCCTGATCAGAAATCTAAACTATACATTTGTTTCCATTCTATAACACCAACGAGTAAGACAAGGTTGGATAGTTCAAGTATCGAGAATATTTACTGTCTATTTGTTTTGTTTTGGATTTGAATCATTTTGCTGAGAAGAATTTTTTCTCTTTATTCTTAGATTAGGAGAATTAAGAAAAAGAAAAAGCCAACAAGTAAAACCGTACGCGTTACAATTATTAAATAATTTAAACGTAGAAATTCTAGGGGAACGGTTGTGTTTTCCTTTCCAGTTTTTAGTGTTTTTAGTGTTGTTTTACGAGGTTATATTTGATATGATTTGATAAATGTGATTGATGTTTAAATAGATGTGACTAATTGTTTAATAATATGTTTGAATGATGATAGTTTATTGTAATAATAGTAAATAGTAGGTGATGAGGCACAAAAATAATTGGTTGAGATTGAAATATATTAGATGAATTAATAGTGATATGATTCACAACAAATATTTAATTTAAATGTAATGATTGATTTGGAAAAAATATATGGATAAAAATGATAATACAAACGTGATTTATGTGTTTAGTATTGTAAAAGTGAAAAAGATGCTTGTGCGTCTTATTTAGATATGGATGAAAATGATAAAATAAACATGATTTATGCGTTTAGCAGTGTAAAAAGTGAAATAGATGTTTGTGCATCTTAGTTAGACATGACGAGTATTTGTGATTGCTTCCATTTTAGAAGAATTTATGAAAATTATAAATTATGGAAAAATTATTTAAAATTTTGTAGTATTTATAATAGTAAATGATTTATACAAAAAGTAGAAAGTATGTTGTTTGTAAAAACATGAATTTAAATAAATGTCTCAAATTGTTGGTCAATTGAAATTTCATAGAGGGAGATATTGTGTTTTATTATAATGTGGCAGATTCATCAAAAAACTTGTCTAGGTGAGTTGGATTTCGAAATTCACTGAAGAATATCAAATGTAAACGTGTTGTTCATGTATTTAGCTTGGTCAAAGAGTCAATATTCACGAATTATGATCTAGAAGGTTGTTGGAGTCGAAGTTGTCATTTACTTGCACTTTGAAGTTAGTGTAATGGCTCCTATAAGAGTCATTGTCTTTGTACTTGAGCATAAAATTTTCAGAATTATAAACACGTCTTTTGAGTTCCTAACTCCTATAGAATAAGATTTCTTCTAATTAGTTCTTGATATCTTTGGTCGATTCCTTTTAGCGAACGGGTTGCTCCAAACTTTGCCATGGATTCTATTAAACGAGGAGTTTTAATTGAGCGTGCTTGTATTAACTCCAAAATCCCAACTTTCCGGCATCAATGTCATAATATGCTTCCACCTTATATTAAAGCAAGCTATTTTATATTGCATTTAAAACAAAACCAAACATTTGCAAATACCTAATACTACTTTTCTTAAGCCAAAAGTCTAGAAGTTCTTTTTTAAGTAATAGCAAACACTGTCATAGTTTTAGATTTCTAGATAAAAAAATTTAATCGAGGAATGGACAAACGAGCTCTTATCTAAATCTTTTCTCTTCCTTAAATTCTTGAATTTTCTTCACTTTCTTTCTTTTATATTATCTCCTTTTATTATTTATAGAGAAAGTATTTGAAATAAATATAAAAACTAGATTAAATAAACATTTATTAATCAACACAAATAAATAAAGATAAAATTGTTTCTAAAGGATTGAGGTATATAAAAGGCCCTATAAAAGGGCCCAAGAGGCCTTGAGAATTGGGCTGCCAATAAAGGGCTAAAAATGATATCCAGCGTTGATGGCCCAATAGAGAAAAGCCCAATAGGGAGCCCATTTAGTTTTCAAGATCCAATAGAGAGGGCCCACCTAAGCTTTCCCCATATTATTATGATATTAAAAGAAAAGTATAGGGATTGATTATTTGATTACAAAAAAAATCATCTAACTCTTAGGTAAATATTTAATTATAATATGAATTTTATAAGGTAACAAAAATATTATTAACTTTTATTTTTTCCAATTACGTATTGCATATTTTTTTATATCTAATTATATTGTCGCCACCATTAGTACATCGTATTGCCGAGACCGTTATCTATTCAAAACATATCTTATAATCTATAGCCATCTCCTCCGAATTGAAAATGAAAGTTGTGACAGCCATAACTTTAACCGTCGACTCATTACAATTATAGCAACATTGCCAACGCGTAACAATATGGCTATATTAAACATAAAATTTTCAACTTGAATAAATCATCTTAATATATATATATATATATATATATATATATATATATATATTAAATAGATAAAATTTCATGGTAATAATAGGAGAAGGCAGAGAAGTCACACAAGTGGGACATGAGAATAATTTTAGGAGTTAATTTTCAAACATAGAACAGTAGCCAAATATATTTATAAACACATAAACAATATTGTAAAACTCACTGGACATTAATCGAACGGCAAACACGAACTCAACAATTAGTCGGAGCTTAGTGGGCTGAGCGAGACACAAATATAGGGCATGTTTGGTTGGGACTGGAGGTGACTGGAGTACTATTGACTGGAGTTAGTGGCTGGGGGAGTAAAACAATAATGTTTGTTTGGGTGGTTGGATAGTGGTTGTAGTGTTGGATATGATTTTTAATCGTAAAATGTGATGTGATGTGTGTAAAAATTTGTTAATTATGATTGATTTAATGATTAAAGTGATATTAAAATTTATGGTGATTTGAGGTGACTGGACTAACCTGTATAAACAAACATAAAAAAGGGTTGGACCAAGTCATTAGAGAAAACAAAAGCCTAATAACTAGACGAAAACAAATCGAAACTAGTCGGAAACTTTTAGAAAGCATATAATCATTGCATTTTACTGTGTGAAATTGCTTTACAACTAAGAGTAGAGAAAAATGAGCCTCTAAAAATGAAGATGAATATTTTTTTGCTTTAAACATCAAATAAAAAGGCTGCAATTTTTTTTCTTCCACTTTATATCGAATAAGATCCTTTTTTATGATTTGGATTCTTAATTAATTAGGGGGGAATTTAATCAAGAAATTTTAGTAAATCTAATTGGTCAAATTCCAATTAATTTCGTAAAGCGAAAAAGATAAACCTTGACTTAGGTGTCTATAATTTATTTCGGGGGAATCAAACATATCTACTCCGAAAAGTCTTCGTCTAGATGTGATTAGACATTGCTTAAACGCTAGATTGTTCTTAACAATTTACATTCTCTCTAACTCCTCCTGCCCATGCCTAAATTCCAACTCTAGCGTCTACCGCTTTTCTGAACATTGAAATTGTTGAACAAAGTATTACATCGGCTATACATGAAAGGGTTATGGGGTTCATTAGGATAAAAATATCCCTATTAGTATGAGGTCTTTTGAAATGTAGCCTTGAACAAAACCGTACAGATGTGGCTCCAAAATGAACAATAACCATTATGAAGATTAAGGACCCATCAAAGACCTAATACATACATATACTGACTTGGTCCAAGACGAACAATAGCCAATATAAAAATCAGAGGGTCATCAAGGACCTAATACATACATATATTG
This sequence comes from Ajuga chamaepitys, assembly GCA_958295605.1. Classification (NCBI taxonomy): domain Eukaryota; kingdom Viridiplantae; phylum Streptophyta; class Magnoliopsida; order Lamiales; family Lamiaceae; genus Ajuga; species Ajuga chamaepitys. The sequence continues at coordinate 3,247,751 of OY282503.1, forward strand.
AATTTGTTCATTCATTTTTAGTAGGAGAAGTTGCAGCAACTGCAGTAGAAGATCCGGATTGGTGATTCTGAGGGTCATCTGATCGATGTCATTTTGCATATTTGGCATCTATTGATTATAGGGTCGAAAATTAAATCAAATTATTCGATACTCGATTTGAGATTGTTCGTTAAAAGTTCGTTTGAACTATGTCCGGTTAAAAATATCAAACAAGTTTGAGCATATTTTTACATTTGATAAAATCTAAAGCTTGACTCGAATTCGAGCTCGATAAGTAAAAAATGTTAAAATAAGTGTACACATATCAAACTGCTGAATAAGCTCAAACATTAATAAATGCTCGATAATATTTTAAATAAGTTTTAAATAATAATACGTTCGACTCGACTCGTCTCACGGCCCTAGTCCAATAAAAGCTAATGAGAGTTGTTGTTGGTGATTAGGGTGTCAAAAAGGGTAATAGTAGACCACTATTACATTGGGTGCTATACCATCAATGAAACCAAAATATTTTTCACTATGCTATGTCAAAAGTTATAACTACTTTAATTGGCAACCACCATAAATAATATTCCCCCATTGCCAATACCATCACTAATTTGTCACCACTGCAAGAAAAACTAACAAATATGAGAAACTCACAATCTTTCATGAAAAGATCCAATTCCTCTATGGAACTTCCCACACCATCACCTGCTGCTTACAAGCCGCAGGTGATAGAGTATCCGTATTCGCCTCAACCCGTTGCAGGAGAAGAGATCACGCACTACACGCACTCCAAACACCCCCTAATAGAGGTAACCCTCCCCGAACTCTTCACCTGCACCGGTTGTAAGGAATACGGTGCTGGCAAGCGATTCGCGTGCCAACACTGCGATTTCCAGCTCCACCACTTCTGCGCCGTCTCCCCTCCTGTCTTGAAGAACCACCCTCTCCACGGCCACCACCACCTCGTCTTCCATGCTAAGCCTAGATCAGGTGTCCATCAATCGTTTTCTCTACTTCACTTACTCGGTTCTAAAGTAATCGTCGTTTTAGTAATGCAAAGTATAATTTTCACTAATCTTTGAAGACTGCCCATGTTATAAATGCTGAAAATGGAATTTATAAATAAGGCTAAAACCATTTTTTGTTTCACAATTTCTGCTTATTCGTTTTTGTCCTAAAATATGTTCTGTTTTCAATCTCGTTCATAATTAAAGAGATTGTTTCTATTTGGACCAAATTGATTGAAAAAGCACACGTGACGTGCCACCAACTTCAGGCCGATTTTAATTGACGTAACACCAGTGCTAACGTTTTTTGGCACAAAAATCAGACGAGCGGAAAATTATGGGATAGAAAATGATTTCACGTGCACATTTCCGACTGATCTGCGGCGTAAATTGGTCCAAATGCCAACAATTTCTGTAATTATGGAATGAAAATGAAAATCAGCAAATTTTCTGATGAAATTCGAACGAGCAAAAAATTATAAGACAAAAAGTGATTTTAGACCAAACTTAAATCACAGTTATTTGAATCTGTGAGAAATTTTCCAAAACGATAACTATTTTGAAACGGAGGGGGTAGATTCCGTCTTTAAATACTTATATCTCCTTGATCAGCAAAGGGCGGGATTTCCTGGCCGAGGTGCGACGTCTGTGGAAAGTCGACGAAAGGGTTCACCTTCCGATGCAAAGCGTGCAACTTCCAGATGCACCCGTGCTGCGCCATGCTGTCAACCGAGATCAACTACGGGGCCCACCCCGCGCATTTGTTGAGATTGTTGCCAGCAATCAGCACGGGTGACAATGGGGCCGTGTGTGGGGCCTGCAACAAGAAGAGATCGGGTCGGATGTACCGTTGCACGGTGTGTGAGTATCATCTCCACGCCGTGTGCGCGAAAAGCTCCATCAATGGCCTCCTCGACAATGGGATACCGGCGCCACCTGAAAAGCCAAACGCGCTAGGGACTGCGGCTCGTCTGGCTTCGCAGGTGGTGATCGAGTTCATTGGAGGGCTCATCGAGGGGTTCGGAGAAGGGATGGGAGAGGTCATTGTGCAGAATATTGCTAGAGGGAGGTGCATTAGCAGAAGAAGAACAATACAAAATTGAAGTATATATATAATTATTCATTTTGTGTGAAATCAAATCATGAATCTGATATATATATATATATATATATACATGTATTGTATCAGCCAAGATTTTGGCTTCTGTAATATTGTAACTTATGATGGAATTTTTTTTTGTCTATTACTGTGCTCTTAAGAGGGGATTCAGACTAGGGACGGCAAAATCTATCCGACCAGAAAATCCCGATATTCTAGACAAGTTGAATCATAGCTCGAGTATTATTGGGCTCGATGGGTTCTGGTCCAATCCGATTCATCCCGATACTCTTAGTGTATTTTAAGAGCATGTATTGGCTAACCAATTTTTCGACCCAATGCCAGCCCCACCCCAACCTGCATATGGTGTTTGCCTAGCAGATTGTGCTAGGCTGGGTCGAACAACCAAAATTGCCACCTCTAACTCAAATTAAATCAATAGGCCCGACAAGTCCGCCCATTCGATATTTTAAACATGGCCATAGCCCAAAGTACTATCGGCACAAGCCACAGGCTAGCCCAACTCAACAATCTTAAATGAATTGGGGGAGATGGACTGTGCTCACCAGTTTTTCGACCGGGCCTAGCATATGATGTTGAGCCGGGCCACTCGAATCGCCACCTCAACAAGATAATGTTTCAGCTCAGTTTGTAAAAGAACCATGAAATCTGAAAAATAAAATATACAGCAGAATTTATACAAAAATTAATATGTCAATACAACAGCAAATATAACAGATCACTGAGCCCCTGTCTTGCTCAAAATGAACCCTAATTAAATTCCCTTATTGCATTTATTTGGAGGCTTTCTTTTTCTCTTCCAACTATCTAATACTGTAATATTCAACACCTATTTTTTACATTAACAAAAGATGAGTAAGTAAACTCTTTTTCCTATTTAGCATCATTGGTTCGTGTACCGCCAGTCGAAGTCATGTTAACTTGCATCAGATCAGTCGTGCGCATACCCAAATTCGCCCGTTTATTCACCATGCTTTCTGCTATGTAGAATTTCTGACTCAGGGGCAAATCCGGAAAGCACCGGTTACATTGCACCAAAGCCCAAGTTGTCCCATGCGAACGGGGAAACACAGCCGATATACGGGTGCCCTCGTAAAAACACACAGACACAGACGCAAACAGCAGCAACGAGGAGCATCGAATGGATGTAGGGTCGTTGAAGCAATCCTGTGGAACCCGGAGGTCTTTTCCCGTATCCGCGTGCTGCAACTGCTGCACAACTCGAACAAGATTGATCGATGCGGAATGTGTTACTTCTGCCCATAAACTTATCTACTGCAACCTGGCGTTGGTCAGTCTCATCTTCGATTGGCACAGTGATTTGACCATTTTGCCCATCGGCAAGCTTCCGAGCAACTAGTGTGTTGTATGAGTGGTTGTTCCTCATCGTGGCATATGCATATGGAGAGAGCCCGTTCGTGTCTAGAACGGAATTCCAACTTTGCAACCCGATCTGGGCAAAGAAAGGGAACCGAATGAATAACGCACAAAATCACCACTATGATAACCAAGTGAAGTAAAGATATCGAAATCTAACAGCGCCATACGCTTTAACACACTTAGCAATTGTACTAACATAGAATCCAGTTTCATAGTTCAAGATTTGTGGCTTTAAATATCAAGAAATGTTGCCAAAATGGTCCCTGGAACATTTGGGTAGTGTCGTTTCTAGTCCGGCAAATTTTTCAAATTATCAATTTGGTCCAGGAATTATATATTTTTCTCTCATCAAGGACAGTTTGGACTGGAATTGGCATTGATCCGGTCTATTAACGATTAATTCTATGTCGACATATTTCATCGGAATCCCCAATTTCAGCGATCGTCGTTAATCACGTAATTGAACCCGGCATCAACTGCCAATTGTCGACGTGAAAAAAATCAATTGCAGGACCAAAACTGATACTTCAGAAATTTACAAGACAAAAAAATTAGCACCTCTCTAAAAAGAGTAACAATTGTGTAAGCCGGTCTTTTGTAAGACGAGAGTCAGTTTTATTAAAAAAATGTTACTTTTTTAAAATTGTTGCTTTTGTATAAAGTTGGACCACTTTTTACATCAAAACTAACATTTTTACGATAAAAGTAACTCTCGTCTTACGAAGGGGACATGTTAGACGATTTTATTCAATTGTTCGCCAAAAAAAAAAGGAACCACTTTGGCAATGTACCAGAAATCTCAGAGAAAAGAAAAACAAAGAAAATTTAAAATGGGAAAGAAGAAAGAAAAAAAGAAGTACCTTCTGTGGATCACTTGTGAGAGCATCGATAATATCGTCTGACGACGAGGTACAAGCAGCCAAATGCAAGGGTGTGATACCGCCTGGTCCAGCCATATCTGGCACGAAAATGAACTTCTCAGAAGCATCTGTAGATTCTTTAATGGAGTATCGAATGAGCAAATCAACCATCTTCCGACACTTCCTTTTCACGGCTCTGTTCAAGAGGTGAATTTCTTGAAGCAACTCCAAAGTCTCTTTCGCCAAATCCTTTCGGCCCAAGTTTATTTCTAGCAGGATGTCCAATAGCGTTTTCACCAGCGCACACAAGTCACGCTCGACAGAGAATACGAGAAGAAGTTTGAACCGGCTAATCCTGTAAAATGGGATCTCAAACAAGCAAGAGTTGTACTTTCTTTGAAACAGCCATCCGAGTTCATCCAGGAAATGCCGGACTTGTTCGTTGGGCGTTGGTCCATTCGTCTCGGGCTCAAGGAGGCTTAATTCTTGGCAGATGGTGCTATCAGCTATTATTACAGGAAAACTGGCCCCTCTAAAACTATTTTCGACCTATAGAAAGAGAAGATATGTCAATTTTCCAATAATTAATTCAGAAGTCGAAGTTATGAGTTAGAAAAAATCCTACCTCAACGAAACAGCGACCTAGTACACTAGATCCTGCCCGGTCGACCTTAAAATTAGTTAAAATAATTTCATCATACGCAGCCGTTTGGCAAGATGGTGAACTTGCTTCTGCTACGTTATATCCAGTTGCGTGAGTGCAATGTATCCTGCATGATAAAGTATGAACTTTAGTATAAGGGAAAAGAAAACCAGATCGCCATCTCAACTTTTCGTGTTTTTGCACTTTGGCGTACAAACTTTTTTCCGTCACAATTTACCATCTCAACTTACAATTTGTTGCAAATTGCCATCTAGAAGGAATCCCATCCGTTCATTGCGGGACACGTGTCCATCAATCAAAGGTTGAGATTTATTCGAGATGGCTATTTGCAATAACTTTCAAGTTCAGATGGTAAATTGCAACAAAAAGAAGTTTTTATGGAAACACGCAAAATTGAGATGGCAAGTTGTAATTTCCCGTGTAAATATAAATGGCATACTTGGTGCCTAGAGCACTCAAACTTCTCCCCCTCAATCTAAGAGCAGTCTCTTGTCCACGAACAACTGCCACTGGCGAGACGGAGATCAGTTCGGGGGTACCCTGGGCTCTCCAAGTTTTGCAGAGACGGATCTTTCCTGAGGATCAGTTAAGAAAACATAGAAAACAAAATTTAAGAAAACAAAGAATACAAAAGGTGATTAAATGAAGACGATGAAAATGAAAAAAGAGCGAAGCAGTCAGATAATGGACCCGCATAAAATTAATATCCAAACAGCAGTTCTTACCCTCTTTATGGGAAGCCATTTGTCTGTCTGTATGAACAAAAAATCGTCCACTCCCCCAGAAGTCAACATCAATATCCTCGACTAAAGACTTCACGTGCCTATGAAGGTTTTGTTCAAGCTGCAAAGATTGAAGAAATTAAGCATGACAGTCAACCAAGACCTATTGAGAGGAAAGAGTAAATAGTTTATAAAAGAGCACTCACTTGATTCCAGGCAGAAGACGGCATCGACAGATACAGCGACAGAACCACACAACCAGGCCTGATGTAACTTTCCATTTCTGATGGACTGTTCGAAAGCCAATTGTATACCTGGAAATAAAGTAAAAACATCAGATCGCAGTTACTAACCAGGAGAGAGAAAGAGAAACAGAGAGAGAGAGAGAGACTGACCTGAGTACGTAGTGACCCAGGCAAATGAGTGGGATCCTTGTCAAACAATTTGAAAACTATTCGACCGGTACGATCCTGAAACATGTAAAAATCAATTCCATGAGAACTAGCATACAGAATATCCCAACAAGAAAACACACAAAAAAAACAGGAAAAATGCAATTTTCAGAAGGGTGCAACTATTAACACCCCCATTTCCTCTAAATATACCCCGTAAAAAGTGTTCAACCACTTTGGATAACAAACACAATCGTGTTCGGTTACACCAGTCGAACATGTTTTAAGGTGTTCGGCCGGTATGACCGAACACCTCATTTTCACGTTTTAAAAGTATTCAATCAGTAACACTCAAAAAATTTAACTTTTTTCTTCGGGGTGTAATTAGAGGAACCATGGGTGTTAGTAGTCTTGCCCTTTTCAGAATTACCTGAGCATCAGAATTCTGGCTGGACGGAGAATGATCAGAACCAGAAGAAGACGTATATCCAGCTCGGTATGGAGAGCTCTGAATGGAAACATTTTCAGAGCCTCCAAAAAGTCGAAGAGCTGTACCGCAACCATCGATCATGGCTGCTTCTACATACGCAATTTCACCCTCACTGTTTGATAATCGATCATCCTTGACCGATGTCTGCATTGGGAAGAGATTATGCTCAACAAGTGGTGAAGATTGAGGTGATCTCTCTTCCGAAGGGTAGCTGCTGCTAGACGAAACGAAATTGCTATCCGATGGCAATTTCATTGACCTATAATCTTCCGGTGAGGAGCTAAAAAGCTGTAACGGTAGACTTGCGGCCTGGTCAACGCATGTTGACTTACTTTTTTCAGAGTCACTTCCTTCAGTTGTTGGCTGGGATTGAATCTCACATGGGTCGGGCGAGGGTGCCCCTGAAAGAACGGCAAGCAAGTTCATAGTTGATGTCGAAGTAGCATTGCCGTTCATTTGGTTCTGATTTTTTTCAGAGGATAAATGATTTCGATAACTCTCGTTCAGCTGGGCTGATACGTTTTCTTGCAATGGCAATGTTATTTTACTCAGGATTTGTTGTATGAGTCGATCTTTGTCGGGCACGGATGCGGATTTATCACACTTGTCCCGAGCAGCCCCTGTAATTACCAAATATAGTAATTAGCCGGATGTAGAATGTGAGGAGGTTGTTGAGTTCGTATACGGTCACACGTGCACAAAAGCTGACTTTCATATCACTAGCTTTTCAAACATCCTTTAATTGTATTTTTTTCTTGAAAAACTACTTTAATCTCCCTATTGATACTTGCATCACGTGTCAAAGGCCAAAGTACCAGCTAAAAACAATTTCAATTAGCAAAATATTCGAGTATTTCCTACAATTGATTGTTTCAGTTGAATCATTTCAGTACCGTGTGCAGCAGTTAGCAATAGATTGATGATGTCGTTACTGACATTGTTGTCACGGGTACCAGGAACCAACACCTGTGGTGTAGTATCGTCGGGTTGATTCTTCCTCCTCCTTCGGTTATGGCCGGCGAGTCTGCGCCTACAACTTCTCTTTTCCTCATCAAACTCAGTAAGCGGGTGAAACCTGGCAAATTAAGATCAAATCATGCTATATTGGCACATTAATGAAGAAATCTTCGTTTTGACTGCATTGATGACATCATCCCTATGATATAAATGAACATAGCATGTGTACAAATGATTAATAGCATTACCGTATGAACCACTACATTAGGATTCCTTGATGAAATCTACTCATTATGATTACAACAAAATACAAGTAATATTAGCATCACACACGAATCTATATTCAACGACAAAAATTCTGATCAATCTTGTGTCTAGTAGGTATAGTTCTACCAGCAAAAAAGGCAAAACTAGGAACGTTAAAGCCCACAAATGATGCACAAGTGGCTTATTACAATCTAGACACGATTTTCTCTTACAATGGCAATTGAGTAAACCAACCTGTTTTACAAAAGTCAAAACCTGACAATAACACAACTAGAACATATATAAAGTAAATGCAATAAAGTTCTTGAAGTGTGGCATATACGAACCTGCTGCACTGCTGGCAAAACCGTTGCATCTGTTTCCCGACTAAAGCCTTACCAGCTTTACTGTGAACCTCACAAACCTTATGCCTCCTATGATAGTCCTTAGCTGTCGACAGATCTTCCTTGCAATTATCCACTTGACACATCGGATAACTAGCAGCACCGGGCGACCCAGATCTCACTCTTTTATTGGGCCTAGACACAGGCTGCGACCCAACAACATCAACACTGCCATTGTTACCACCTCCAAGTTTCAGTAGGAGATTTTCGTCGCCCTGTTTTCTCCCTTCACCTTCACATTGCAATGGTTGTGCAACGAACCTTGAACTGTCCCAATTCCAAGAATCCGGATTCCAGTCATCAGAAGCGTTCTGCTGACGAAAGCTCGACGAATGGAAAGGGAGCTCGCGTTTTTTAGCCATTGGATATGGATCACAAAATCTCGTGGCTAGATTCTGGTGTATGACTAGTGGGGCCCCTACCTCTTTCATAGATTAGAACATTCTAGAAACCCAGAAAATACAAATGTACCTGCAAGCTGAAAATGAAGAAAATTTGGAATTTTAAGAACTTTGCAGAACAAATCACCACAGACAAATGTATTTTCTTCCTCAAAAGTCCCAAAATTAGTAAACATAGCCACGAAAAACTACAAAATACTGCTTAAATATATAAACACCACAAAATCGAAACAACAAGAAATCAAAAATCCATTTCCTAATTCGGACAAAAACTAACTATTTTCTTCAATATCTTCACCATAACCATATTAAACACTAAGCTTCGGAGTCTAATAAATTATGAACAAATAACGATTTAACCTTAAAAAAGAAAATCAAAATAATAGAAAAAAACCTAGAGAGATAAAGTGAGAGAGAGAGAGAGATAGAGGCACCTTTACGGATAAACAAATTTCATCTTCATCTTCAAACCGGTTCGCAGATTTCAGTTCCGCTTCTTCTTCTTTGTTATCAGATCAAAATTAGGGCAAAATGTCAACGGTTACACATGATTAGATTGACTAATTCTCAAAAAACAAGTGAAAAACTATAAGTTAGAAAGAAAAAAGGGATCTGCAGCAGAAGAAGAAAAAACAATAAAGAAGTGGGAATAAGAAAAGGAAATGAAAGGCTCTTGAGTACAACTACAACTACTATCTTTTACTTTTCTCCATTTTCTCTCTCATCACTCTTCGTTTCTCTCTCATCGTCAGTCAATACAGTAAATCTGTTAGGGCATTTCCGGCCGCCATACGGATCCTTCCAACGAATTATCCACCACCTTTCCAGGTTTATTCCTTTCTTTTTTCCATTTTCGTTTTTGTTTTAATCATTTGCTTTATTATACTATATGGTAAATGGTAAATATTAAATACTCCCTCCTCCCGACTTAAGTTTCCTACTTTGATCGGGCACGGAGGTTAAGAAAAAATAAATTTTATGGAATCTTTTTTTTTAAAGGTGGAGATTGTAAGAGAAATTTGTCATTTATGGGCTGAAAAGTTAAGTTGGGACAAGAAAAATAGGAAAGTTAGAGTGGGACGGAGGTAGTAGTTTTTTATTCCATTAATGCTTCATTTACCTTGGCAAACAAAGATTAGTTAATTAGCTAGACTATCAAGATGATTTCACGGGATAAAATATAAATTGTTATTCATTCTCGATGTTTATTATACTACCTCTATCCTACTCAATTTGCTTACTTTCCTTTTCGATTTGTCGTAATCTAATTTGCAGTCCATAAATGATAAATTTATCTCACAATCTCCACCCTCAATCTCTATTTTTTAAAAAGTCAAAGATTCCTAAAATCTGTTTTTTCTTAATCTACGTGTCTGGCCAAAGTAGTCAAATTAGGCCGGGACGGAGGTAGTAACATAAAATATTAACTATCCTTATCTTTTTTTTGTTATGTGATATCTAGAGGTTTGGATAAGGATGATATTACTTAAATATGTCTTTTAATAATTAAGTTTGTAAAAGAAAAAAATAGTAAAGGATATAAATGTAATAGTCCTAATATTAATGTAACACCTAGATAAAACTAGATAAAATGTCACTGTCTTAGGTTCTCTACAAAAGTAAAGAGATTTTTAGTCCATTAAATTTCAACATTTTTTATTTAAAGACATAATCTTTGGTCATTTCAATTTTGATCCTTTAACTTTTGAAATTCGACAAATTAGACATTACATGTCGTAGGCGGTGACATGACCAATTTGTCGAATTTCAAAAACTAAAGTACTAATTTGGTGAATTTTGAAAGTTGGGACCAAAATCAAAATGACCAAAGATAATATCTTAAAATAAAAAAATGGTAAAATTTAACGAACTAACAAAACTATTTACCGTTTCATTAAATTTCACCATTTTTTATTCAAGGACTTTAATTTTGTCATTTCGATTTTAATTCTTTATTTTTCTAAATTCGACAAATGAAAATGTGGCTTTTAAATTTCAAAAATTTGTCAAGTCACTGCTTACCATAGATAATGTTCAATTCATCGAATTTCGTCAGTTAAATAACTAAAATCGTAAAAACTAATACTCCCTCCGTCCCAGCTAAACTTGCACACTTTTCATTTTCGTCCGTCCCATCTAAACTTGCACACCCCTTAAAAAAGAAAGTTATAATACAATCTACACCCTCAAAATCTCCACCTTTAATTCACCTTTGAAAAATCAACAAAATCCCAAATAGCAACTTTTCTTAATACTTGTGTCAACTCTCTCAGTGCAAGAATAGCCGGGAACGGAGGTAGTAAAATTTAATGTAGAAACACTATTTACCTTTTTATATAATGTTGAAATTGAATTTAAATATTTGAGACTTGTGATGTGGACTCAATCCTAGACTTTTCAGAAAACACACTGTTAGGCCGGTTGTAATCTGATTCCTTAATCTTTCCTAATTCATCAAAATGCCTAATTTAATCTCAACCGTAATAGTGTGTTGCAAGAGTTGCAAATGCGTCAAGTCGCGTATAACGTATTATTATTCAGTCTTCTTTGAAATATTATTAAGTTTCAAAATTGTATTTATGAGTGTTCTATTATTAGTTAATCGAGCTTGAACTGACTCAAATTAAGCCGAACATGATCGAATCCGTTTAATATTTTAACATTCTTTACTTATTAACCTAGAGGTCAAGTCGAGCTTTATATGTTTCTTAAACGTAAAAATGTTCAAGCTTACTTAATATTTTTAATCGAATATAATTTAAACGAGTTTTTAGTGAATGATCTCGACTCAGTAATTAGATTTTACTTTTTTACCTCAGTAATTCAATACACATCCTACCCTACTATACCATTAAACTAAAATACATTTTTAGATGTCCCGTCCGTGGATGTACCTCATCGAACTAACACATATCACTACATTCCAAACCAAGTATTCCCTCACACACACATGTGTGTACATATATATATATGTATATATATATATTTTTTTTTTTTTTGAATTATTTGTCACATAACATTTGTTTTGTATTGTGTGGATGCATGAACCTATTTGGTACTTGCATAGGTCACTTTCAAACCACCTAATTGTACTTTATTCAAAACAAAACAATAAATGAAAATTTATGAGGATTTTACGTATTTGTAAATGTAATGATTTAATATTTTATCGCGAGGCGATTGTTATGCGGTAGATTAGGACCAATGTTTAGTTAGTGTTAAAAGATAGACGAAAAAATGAACAGAACTTTCATTGAATATTTTGTTAGCAAAAGCTCGTTAACTTGAATAATCGAACAATTGTATCATACCCACTTAATAATAACGGTAATCATAACAAAAATAATAAAACAATAATTTTCATACTACATACGCCTATAATATGATATTGAATATATTTTTTAATTAGATTTCTTATATTACATCTTATCACAATGAACATATGATTAAATATGTTTCTTTGTGCGTGTATATATAGAGAGATATTTTTAGGAAAATGTATGTTTAAATATTCGTAACAAAAGAATATGTTATTCACGAGCACAAATGTTCATGAAGAACATGTTCACGAACATGGTCAAACATTTTCACGAACACATTCGTGAATGCAATCAAACACTCTCGAATACGGCCCGACTCTGTTCTTGTTCATTAAAAATAAATGGATTGAGCATGAACACCTACAAGCTCAGCTCGACTCGGATCAGTTGTAGCCCTATTGCGAGTACAATAAACATGATTAGGCAGGGAAGATCAAAAAAGGAAAAAATATATATATAAGCAATCAATAAAAATCTAGAATTGGTCGAAATTTTTACAATAAGAGCTTTAAATGGATGAGTATTTAGAAGATTCTAGTCGGAGATTTTTTGCAATAAATAGTTTAGGTTCGAATAAATATATGTAAACAAACGATAAACATCACTATTATTATATTTTTCTAAGTATAACATACAATCTAAAATTCTAATTACATCATATTTGTAACATAAATATTCTATAGGTTTTCCTATGTTGATAGTCAAATTTCATCTTTTATAAAAATAACTTTTTGAAAGAGAAATATAAAATATCTTTTGTTTCAACATCTTAGTATAAGTTAAGTAAATAAAATAGACACATAGTGTGTGTACTACACACACATGGCATTTGTTGATAATGATGTGAAATATAGTACTCCATTATTTGAGAGATAAAATTAAATTAAAGAAAGTGACATTAGAAAGTCAAATTGATTTTATAAATAAATAATGTTTCATTGCCTATAATACGAGATGCATTTGATGATTATTGATAATAAAGGACAATGATAATATTTATGATTAATGGTTTCATCTTAAAAGGGTAAATCATAGTGCCTCGTTCCGAACGAACTTACACCTATAAGAGTGTACATATTTTAAGAAAATTGTTTTTTGTTTTTTCAGTTGACTTTAAAAATAGATTAAGAGTGAAAATTGTGGGTGAAAATTGTGAGATTAATTTTCTTTTTAAGGGATATGCAATTTTGATTGAGACGTATTGAAAAAAAAAAGTGTGCAAGTTCGTTCGGGACGGAGAGAGTAACATAATTTCATTATGACTTTATTATTGTTGCAAAATTGTAAAATGGTGTGGTAATTACATGGGATTAGGAAAATGTAGGTGGATTTATTACTTTTCATCTCAAAGATTAAAGAAAGGAAAAAATTGTTGTAGTGGTTCCGCAATGGTGGTTAAGCCAATGATTATGTCACGGAGCGAGTCAGGTTGGATATTTAACTGTTCCATATTCGTCCTTGAGGCCCCGTCTCGTCTAGCATCTCGTTTCAAATCAAGAATTTTCGCCTTATGCCCTGTCTCGTCATGTTCCCCTAGGCCCCGTCAATTTCTTTTTATTATTTATTTAGAAAAAAATGTATTTTTATGCATATAAAAATTCATTTTTCAACAATATTTAAAGTAAGGTATAGTTGTAGTTTAACATTTTTTTAAGTTATTAAAGACTAGAAAGTAGAAAGATAAATTATAATTTTATCTAGTGTAATTAAAAGTTAGGATGACATATATATATATATATATATATATATTATATATAAAATTTTATATATAATAATATATATATTTACATATATATTTCATACATAATACATATTTATAAAATTTAATGAAGTATTCATAGACCGTACCTTATCCACTCCGTTCTATAACAAATTGGGTCTTATTCTGCCCTAAATATTTTGGAGTAGAACGAAATAGATAAGGTCGGATCAATATTCACATCCCTATCAAACGTCGAAAACAAATTGGATATTTGATGTAGGTAGGGTTGTATGTCCATAAAATATTAGTGGTCAGGGAAAGTAATTTTTACATTGTGAATAGAATTTCTCGTAGCTTTAACATATAAAAATTGCCTGATTTCTCAAGCAAAGTAACAAGTAAATTATACGAGCTCCGTTTTTAGTTATCATTATAACTTATTTATTTTATTTGTAAATAGTTGTCATTTTAGTTTTTTTATCATTCTTTTTACAACACTAACCCTGTAGTTATAGAAAGTGTTAACAAAATATAGAAATGATTAAAATCAAGGCATTTAAAGAAATTAGTTGATGATTGATTTGTCAACTTTTTAAATCTCTTAATTTTCTTATTCAAAATTAGAATGAAGCTTAAACTAAATCTACACAAAATTTCGATTAACTTTGATTAATCTGTCTAAGCTCCGACTAATTATATTAGTCCAACCCTCACCACCACCCTCCCTCTATTCTCTCTCTAAACTTCTTTCAACCTCAGATCTAACCGTTGTTCCTTCCTCATCTTTCTCATGGGAGGATTGGGAAGGTTTTATCTTCAAATTTCGTTTTATTTTTTCTTAATCCCAGAGTTTTTGTCTCCTCTCAATAAGTGGATTTTTAATTCCAGAAATACTGGGAGATTCAATTCGTAGTATTCGTTATGAAGATTCAGTAGTCAACAATTTCAACATTGATCTGCTAATTTCTTGGGACTTTCACCAGAAGATGGTAACAAATTCGAAATCGAAATCAAGTAACGCGATTTGTCCAGCACAATAGTAATTCGTTTGATTTACTAAATTTAGATCTTTATAAGTTCAGATCTAGTAGTTTTGTACTTCAATTGTTTTACATCTATTTATGTTGTCTCGACTGTTTCTTCATATCATTCAGTGCTAACTGATTCTAACAATTTAATGATATTTTATTTGCTAAAAGAACCCCGACTAATTGCTAGCCTCAATACATTACTTAACTAACGTCTAACAACTTATACGACCATGGCAAACAATAAACCCATCATGCTTACATATGGTGTGACCTAATATACACTCCATGTTAAATGGAATTTGGATCAAATCTCTAGACCTAATTTTACTTTTCATTTTTCTTCCTTTTTTTTTTTTTTTTTTTTTGTTATTCTTGCCACTTTATTAGGCATTTTTTTTCTTCAGTCTTGCTTATTCCACTGTTACCGAAGGTGGAGCCAGGAAATTAAACATTGTAAGCACTGTACAATTCGTAATCAATGTTCTAAAAGACGTTAGGTGTTAGTTGGACAGTAAATTAAAGTTTAACATTTCATTAAGGTTTAGAAAGTTAAGCGTCTAAGTGAGAAGGAATCGGAGAAAAAGATAGACGATTGAGAATCATCTAACATCTAAATGGAATATAGTTGGAGATAAACGATAATTTTTATGAGAATTTTTTACCTACATGCTTTCAATTCATTGATCAGTCAATTTCCATCAACCTTTTCCTTTTATAAAATTCACTTTTTGAAACACAATTAAATGTGAAGTATCTTTTGTCTCAACAATTTATTATAAGTAAAGTAAATAAAATAGAAACATAGTACACACACATGGCATTTGTTGATAATGATGTGAAATATAGTACTCCATTATTTGAGAGAGAAAAATAACAAGAAAGTGACATTAAAAAGTCAAATCTATTTTATATAATGAATAATGTTTTATTGCCTATAACATGAAAGATGCATTGATGATTATTAACAATAAAGGACTATGAGACGAAGTTGGATAGTTCCGGTGACAGAGCATCTATTATCTAGATCTGATCCTAGGTTCGAGTCACTAAGGAAAGAGTTTTTTCTTTGTTCTTAGATTAGGAGAAAAAAAGAAAAACAATAAAGGACTATGATAATATTTATAATTAATGATTTGATCTTACAGGGTAAATTAGATTTTACATTCGGTGTTTGTGACTTTTATATCATAGATAATGTTTCATTGCCTATGATAGATAAATTCATGATTATCAATAATTAATACTCCCTCCGTCCCGACTTATCTTGCACATAAAAGGTCGACACGGATATTAAAAAAAGTTATTTTATGGTTGTTTATTGACTTTTCAAAGGTGGATTGAAGGTGGAGATTATGTTACAACTTTCCTTTTTTAGGCTGTGCAAGATAAGGTGAACGACCATTTAAGGAAAGTGTGCAAGATAATGTGGGACAGAGGGAGTACTACCGTCGTTTTTATTTAGTTGTTTTTTTAGCTTAGGATTGAAAAATTCCGGAGGGAGTGAAATGGAGAATCAAGTCCTCTATTAATTTTCCTTTATTTCCTCAAATTTCTGAAATTATATAATTTTTTTCCTTTATGTTATATCTCTTTCCAATTACTAAGGGGTACTATTGGAAGAAGTATGAAGAAAAATGCAAAAATGACAATTATTTATAAACATCTTACAAAACCTAAAAGAACAACTATAAAAAAATTGGAGGTAGTATCCGTTTTTATTTAGTTGTTATTTTGACTTAGGATTATGAAATTAAGGAGTAACTAAAATGGACAAATAAGTCATTAATTAATTTCCTACATTTTCTCAAATTCCTACAATTATACAAATATTACTTTTATATTATATCTTTTTCCAATTATTAAGAGGGTATTATTGAAAAATATATGAAAAAAGCTATAATGATGAGTATTTATAAACATCTGACAAAACCTAAAAGAACAATTAATAAAAAATGGAAGTGGTCCTAGATAATATTATAGTGAATGGCTCGATACTATTATTATTGTTGCAATTTAAACGTAACATCAAAAAAATTTGGTGTACCAAAATTTCAATATTCCATAATCACAATAACGGTGACTACCAATATTGAGTATATCGAAATTTTGATACGTTACCAAGATTATGCAGAATTTTTAATATACTAACTTTATAAACTTTTTGTATACCAAATTTTTTATTGTAACGATATAAATAATTCGGTATGATATATTGTATCAACCTACTCTACATGTGTGATGTTGGGCTCAGACTGTATAGTAAACCCATCATGCTTACAAATGGTGTGTTCTAGTATGGGGAAAATTCATTTCCTGTAAGTTAGGGTCGGTTCAGAATTTTTTTTGTATATTTTGAAATATCAATTTTAGACTTTTTAGTCTTATATGTTAGGATCAAGTTCAATTTTAATCTTGTATATATGCTAGGATCAGGTCTAGTTTGACGATAAATTTTACCGAAAATTATAAAATTGGCCGAAATTTTATCACTTGCACTGCACGTATTCGCAAATTTTGGGCTATGTTACTCAATGGGCCGCAACACCCCCCAAAAAATGATGCACTTACTACCTCCGTTTTTATTTAGTTGTTCTTTTAACTTAGGATTATGAAACTAAGGAGTAACTAAAATGGATCAATAAGTTATTAATTAATTTTCCTACATTTTCTCAAATTCGTATAATTATACCAATATTACCTTTATATTATACACCCTCCATCCCAACTAATTTTGCACATACGAAGGGGCACGTATATTACGAAAAAACTATTTTTTTGTTTTTTAGTTGATTTTTTCAAATGTAGAGATTGATGGTGGAGATTGTGAGAAAATTTTCTTTTTTAATAGTATCAGGACGGATCAAAAGGAAAAGTGTGCAAAATTAGGCGGGACGAAGGTAGTATCTCTTTCCAATTACTAAGGGAATATTATTGGAAGATATATGGAAAAAAAAAACTAAAATAACAAGTATTTATACATCTAACAGAACCTTAAAAGACAACTTATAAAAAACGGAGGTAGTACTAGATAATATTATAGTGAATGACTTGATTTTAAAGGGTAAATTATAACATTATTTTACAAGGGACAGGTGTTTATAAGTTATAACTATTATTATTGTTGCAATTTAAATCTAAAGTTGTGTGGTAACAAGTCTGTATATATCTGTACTCTGGAAAATCACTATGGGATTAGAAAAAAAAAAAAAAAACTAATTAAAGATTAGAAATGGGTTGTTTTTGTCCAAAAAGTATTTGAGGTGTAAGGAGAATTGGCTGTAATTTTAAGTTTTTAACATATAAAAAATCCACAACAAATTTTTAAGTTTCACCATTTTTTTATTTAAGAACATCATATTTAATCATTTTAATTGATCCTTCAACTTTTAAAATTGAATAAATTGATCTTTTAATTTTTGAGATCTTATCATTTCGACAACCATGAGACAAATGAAGTATAAATATTAGAGGTGGTTAACTACACCATATTAAATGAAGATTGCCTAAAACTTATCTCTAGCTCGCGATGGGCTTTCAAGAGGCTAGTTCGGGTATCCAATTTGATATGGGCAGGTTTTATTCTAATTGAATCGGGTATTTTTAGCTTGTAATCAAACCCAATTCGCGTATCTAAAATTTAAGTCGGGTCGTTTTTTTGAGTATCTTATTTAACAAAATTAACCATAGTTTTGCAGATCTTTCAACTACTTTAAAGAAGCAAAACAAATTCAATCCCAGAAAAATAGCTTTAAGAAAAGACCCACAAAAGTGGGTACCCACAAGATCGGATGGAGGAGAATTTTCATAAATAGTTTAGTCAAAGTCTTACTTATCAAGAATGGTGTCACTTATTTCAAATGATAAAAAATAACCTCTTTTTTATACAACTCAATTTTTTAACATTTTAAACAACCGAGTTGTTTAAACAGTTACCGAGTTGTATACATAACTAGGTTATTTGATGAAAAACAACTCTAGTGTTTTAAAACATAAAACAACCATGTTATATAACAACACTATTTTTTTGCGCAACTTAGAAAATGAAAAAAAAAAAATCAACATATAAGTATACCAATTACACAATATAGATTCAAAAATAAATTAAAGTACGTTATAAGAAAAAACAAAGAACAACACGTTAAAAAATAATCTGAAGATGAAGATAAAACATATAAGAGAAAGAAAGAGTAGAAATGAAGTTGACGGAAGTACAAAGAAAAAAGGGGAGAGAGTGGAAATAGAGAACGCTCATAAAAAATATGGAAGGGAAGAGAAGAAATATGGAACAAAGAGCTAATCGATATTATATATAACTGAAAAAACATACAGTTTACAACGAAAACATGGAAAACCATGCAAGTGCTGCTATTACAAGCCAATAGCTAGCATAGGTGAGGTTGGCCTCATTAAAAAACCTTCGTCCGGCAAAACCCAGTGGGAAATCCGTACGAAGGAAAAAGAGCACCAACCCAAAGAATCAGGTCGTCTGGCGGACATAGGCCTCTGTATAGTCCTGCAGTGCCAGTCGAATGATATACTCCGGAAGTGGTTGGAACCAAACATACGGCACATGAAGTTTGGAAAGTGCATCCGCCGCTCGATTGCCCTCCCGGTGAATGTGTGAAACAACTAAATGATGTCGATCGTACCAATCCCGTACTCGCGACCAGCGGGCTCGCAAACGCCAAGGGATCGAAGGACAGGAACCGGCAAACAAAGCAACCACTGCCACAGAATCACTCTCGAGCCAGATATACCTCCATCTGTTGTCGTAAGCCACTTCTAATGCAAGAATACAGGCCTCGAGTTCCGCATCAAAAGCGCACCCAACCCCAAATTCAGAGGCCCACCCTCCGAGGATCAGCCTATCGGATCCTCTGTAGATCGCGCCGCCAAAGATGTCCCCCGGTGTACCCGTCGAACTACCGTCTGTGTTAATCTTCACCCAACCAGGCCAAGGAGGATGCCAACTCACTCTACGTGAAGTGGGAGAAGGCTTCAGAATCGGTGAAATCCTCAGCCGAGTAAGACACGCCATCTCCGCAACCGTACCGGTCGTGTACCCTCTATGGAAGGCGGACGCCTCACGTAAGGCAGTCCAAATGAACATCAGAATCTGTGTAGAACTGGTCCGTCGATCCTCATACACGACTCCGTTGCGGGCAGCCCAAATCGCCCAGACATAAGTTACCACCGCTACACGCCAAAGACTCTGTATCTGGGAGCTAAATGGTTCCTGCATCGCCTGCAAAAGCAGATCCTCAAATCCGTTATCTAGAACAACACTGACTCCAAAGACTGAGCATATACGACTTAAGATCGAAATAGAAAAAGGACAAGATGTAAGTAAATGGTCTAGTGACTCCCCTTCCTTGCAGCAGAGGAGACATATGGACGGTCCTTGGAAATTCCGTGCCTGCAACACCTCCCAAGTTGGGAGCCTGTTATATATCGCCCTCCAGATGAAAAAAGACCTGCAAGGAGGAATAAAAGGAGCCCATATCCAGGAGGCCCATGAAGGCCTCGGGAATTTGGGCCGAAAGTGCTGATATGCCACTGCTGAAGACACCTCTCCTTCCTTAGAGCCCGTCCAGACAAAGACATCCCTATCTGAGGCAAGCGGGGTATAGGAAGTGATGTCGCGAACTATCGCTGGGTGTGTCATAACAAAACTCTCCTCCAGGTGCCAAGTGCCAGCATAATAGTAATCCGAAATCCTCTGCGTAAGCCAAGGCCGAACTCCAACAGGTATGTCCAACCGATCTGCCAGAGAGTACCCTAACCAATCATCTGTCCAAAATCGCCGAGAGGATGAATGACATACAAGTAAGCGAGCCTCCGAAGCAGCCTTCTGTAAAAACTCCCGAGAACCCGAGAAGATGGAGGAATGCACATAGTGAGGCCTAACTCTGCCCTCCGGAGTGAGCCATCTCTTCCGAATAAATGTCATCCCCGGAGTCTCCAGAGAGAAGACTTCCCACGCAAAACGGAACAAGAACGCATCATTTGAAATCCGGATCGAGCGAACACCCAGACCCCCTTCCGACTTCGGAGCACAAACCTTCTTCCAGGCCACATTGAAAATACCCTTCCGCTCCTGTTGTCCTGTCCAAATAAAGTTTCTCATTGTCGTCTCCATTTCGTCTAGGAGGGAGCGGGGCTAGCGATAAACCATCATCGAGTGAACAAACGAGCTCACAATAACCGAATTCACCAGACACGTACGACCTGCCATCGACAACGACGAACCCTTCCATCTCGAAAAATTAGCTTTAATAGCCTGAGCCCAGGGCCGCAGAGCAGAGGCTTTAGGAGCCCCTCGAAATAAAGGAACGCCTAAATATCTAGCGGGTAGAGTGCCCACTGACATCCGCGTCACTGCACTAACTGAAACCCGAAATGAACGAGAAGCCGCATGACTGAAAAAGACACTCGATTTGCCCGGACTCACCACTTGCCCAGAGATAGCCCCGTACCTGTTAAGAATCCTAATGATCTCCCGAATACTATCCAATCTGGCTGCTGAAGTGATAAATATATCATCTGCATAAAATAGAAACGGAGGACAGCGAACCCCACGCTTCGCCAAAGCCGGCCTCACCCTCCCAGAGGAGATCCCCCTTGTGATCATTCTGCCAAGAATCTCTTCCGCCAAACAAAATAGAAGCGGTGAAAGGGGGTCACCCTGTCGAACCCCCCGAGAACATCCAAAGTACCCAAAAGGGGAGCCATTTATCATAATAGACAGCCTAGCTGAATTCAGAATAGCCTCCACTCGAGCAATAAAAATATCTGAGAATTCCAGATGCTTGAGGACCGATAAGAGAAAGGACCAGCTCAGGGTATCAAAAGCCTTCCTAATATCCACCTTCAAGGCCACATTATCCACACTCTTTGTCCTATGCAAGCAATTTATACACTCCGAGGCCAAAGCAATGCAATGATGAATACTGCGTCCTGGAATGAACCCAAACTGATAGGGGGAGAGGTACTCCCCAATAAAGGAACCAAGACGAGACGTCAAAATCTCAGTGAAGATCTTGAATAGGAAGTTCCCCATGACAATAGGCCGGAAGTCCTCAACCTTCGATGCC
The DNA here is from genome assembly GCA_958295605.1 of Ajuga chamaepitys. Lineage (NCBI taxonomy): Eukaryota > Viridiplantae > Streptophyta > Magnoliopsida > Lamiales > Lamiaceae > Ajuga > Ajuga chamaepitys. The sequence continues at coordinate 3,269,529 of OY282503.1, forward strand.
CCCTCAAACTTAGGCACCAAAGTGACAAAACTGGAATTAAGCCCTGCTGGGATATATCCTGTAGCAAAAAAATAACAGACCGCTTCCACCACGTCCCCCTTGATCAGCTCCCAACAATGCTGATAAAAAGAACCCCCAAAACCATCCGGACCCGGCGAGCTATCTGACGAGAGCCCAAACACAGCTTCCTTGACCTCTATCTCTGATGGAATCGCCACCAACCCCTCATTATGCTGCAAACCTATACCTGTCTCAACTAGCTCTTGCAAGTCCAGAGCAGGATCCACAATATCCTCATCCACCGAGAATAAACCCGAGTAATAGCCAACCACATGCTCCGCAATCAATCGCACATCCGTCGTGACCACCCCATCCACCATCATCATCTTAATACCTGACGAACCCTTTGTGACTCGACGAAGCTGATGAAAGAACTTAGTGTTCCTATCCCCATCCGAGAGCCACTTCGTTCTGTTCTTCTGCCGAAAAAACCTCATCTGCCTGAGAAGTATAGCATTAATCTCTGCCTGAAGATCCACCTCCTTATCAAACCTCTCTGTTGAATAACCCTGAGTATAAATTTCTTCTTGAACAACTGAAAGATTGGCTTGAGCCTCCTCCATTTGAACAAAAATGTTTCTGAAAACCATCTGATTCCAGACCCGGAGATCTCCTTTCAGGCGCTTCAACTTATTAATACAGGCCAAAATAGGGTCCCCAGCAACAATGGGATTTCCCCACGAATCAGCAACCAAACCCATAAAATCCTCGTGCTCTATCCACATATCCTGAAACCTGAAGGGCCGGGGAAACCGCTCCCCTCCAGACCAACATTGAAAAAGTATCGGATGATGATCTGAGTTATTCCTTGGCAAAGCCACTGCCATAAGAGAGTCCCACATATCCGAGAAAGTATCCGAGACAAAAGCTCTGTCTATCTTCGACGCAAAAATACGACGCAATATCCGTCTAGAACACCAAGTGTAGCTACTACCAGAAACCGCAATCTCATGCAACCCAGCATCCTCAATAGCAGTACGAAATTCCTCACAAGAAATGGCAGGGGGAGGACGAAGACTCATCCTTTCATGCGCACCCAGCACCGCATTAAAGTCCCCCAGCACACATATATGACAATTAGAAAACAAAGACAAATCATGCCAAAGGTCACGCCTACGAACATAGCTATTGCTAGCATGTACAAAAGCGAAAAAAACATGTACACCATCCATGAGCCTCTCAACAAGCAATAACTGCGAAGAAAAATACATAATACTGACCGAAGAAGCCCAACTCTCACGACAGAGCACCCAAATGTTAGGCCGCATACCAATCCTTTCATTGGCCCCCACAAATTGCAAACCCAGAGACCGCCAAAATGAGATATGGATAGAATCAATGCATACTTTAGGCTCAAGAATGGCCACCAAATCAGGAGCATGTAACCGGCAAATCTCCTTTAAAGTACCCTTCTTAAGTTCCCCACCAAATCCTTGAGCATTCCAACAAATAATCTTCATGGAGAAACCGAGGGAATACCGTGCTCAGGCGGCGCATCATCCATATATCTCAAAATACCCTCCCAATCCTTCATAGCAATCAAATGCATCATACACATGGCCGGACCAGCATCACTCCTCTCAAGAACACAATCCAGCCTCGGTGTAAAGCCCTCCGGTCCCTGCCTGCGAACTAACGCTCGGAAAGATGCATCAATCTCTTCCTCCAGATCATCAAATGGGTCAAAATCAGTCTGATTGTTCCCAGCCGAAAATGGGACCAAAGCTAAGGGCTCATGAGGATGATCACCGAGCATCTCGTCCATCAAACCATCCCCAATTTCCACCACACCCACACCCGCCATAGTATCCTCCTCTTCCGCATCAACACCTCTCCCCACTGCATCAAAAAGGCCCCCTACCTCCTCCCCTACACCCTTCTCCGTATAAACGCCCTCCACCACATCCACTCCCTCCTCAGTACCCTCCCCTACATCAACACCCTCCCTTATGTCAGCTCCTAAAATAGCAAACATATTCCCCCCCTGGGAGGAACCACCCTGGGCCCGGGCAGCCTGATGAGCTCTACGGCGGCCCCGCCTTCGAGCACGTCGGGAAAATAGGGGGTAGTGAACCTTTTGAAATTTGAAAATTTTCAATTTTGTTTCCATTTTGTCTTTTATTTTAATGTGATCAAATTGAAGGAGATCTTTTATGATAGTTTCGTGGGTCAAAATGTCATATTTGATACATACCATATCTGATAAGATCAACCGATACCCGCAAGATCGAGTGCTTATATCAGGTACCCGATGTGGTCAGTACCCGACCCAACAACCTGAAAACATGCAAAAACTCGACCGAACCCCCCAACTTTTAGGGTGGGATAACATACCAAAAGTATAATGCCACACATATCAAAAATACCGAAATTTTTGGTGCCGTAAGGTATAATAATTCAAAAATTTCGGCATTTCAGTAAGTTCCGTATTTCGGTATATATTGGTGATACCACTTTTTTTTTTATATTTTAGTAGTTCGGTATTATGGTATACACGGTATACCCAAAATTTTTGTACCAAAATTTAAATATTCCATAATTAACAATAACAGTATATACTAATACAGACACAAAATTCGGTATACCAAAATTTTTGTACGTTACCAAAATTATATGGAATTTTCGATATACTAACTGTATAAAATTTTCGTATACCAATTTTTTTAGTATTGTAACAATATAAATAATTCAATACGGTATATAGTAGATAACCACGCTAACCTTTTTTTTTTTTTTTTTTTTTTTTTAAGAAATGAAAGAATATATCATAAATTAAGTGTTGGGCGAATGTCCTACATCAGATGCCACTATGGCATGAATAGGAGGGGGAATAACCCCATTCCAAATTATAGTTCCATCAACCGCTAACTGTAAATGAGCAACAAAGCGAGCTACACGATTCGCTATGCGATGGACGATAAGGTACTCGTTGCAAGTAATCACTTGTGTCAACTGCCACATGTCTTGAAGAATGATGCCCTCATAGCCATCAGAGTTGTCCTCTTTGGAGAGTAGGAGCATGAGAGACTGATTATCTCCTTCGACACTAATCTCTCGGATTCCAGAGTCAAGTGTATGCTTCAAAGCAAAGCAACGAGCAAGGCCTTCAAGAGGGTGGTTAGCCTTGATCCTCTGGTGCGGCTTGCCCCGACTATGATCCCGAATGACAAAGCCAAAATCAATAATTCCATCTGGGTATGTTGCAATATCAAAGTTCAGTTCTCCGATAGCCGGTTTAGTCCAGCCTCTGGTCGAGCAGGTCAGTGGAGATGGGTGTCCAGCTAAGTGCAAAGAATGCAAGCTAGCAGCTGTCGTGGTTTCCCTAAGCTGCATGAGTTCGAGCCAGAGTCGCGTTGCATTTCGCATGATTTCCTTTGGTTCAGTTAGCTCGCCATCAAAACACCTTTTGTTTCTTGCCAACCATAGTTGCCACCAGATATGTGTAGCAAGTTGGAAGCTTTCTTCGTCAGTTTTTTCGGTCAATTCCCAGCATATCATCCTGAAAGGCCATTCCTCATTAATCACTCTTTCAATTCGAATGGGGCTGAGGCGCCAAACACGACGAGTGAGTGTACATTTCAGCAAAATGTTTTCCATTGTTTCATCTTCATTTCCACAAAGTGTACAAGCAGCTTTTCAGCCACCATCTTTCTGCGAACAAGATTGGCACAAGAAGGGAGGGCATTTCGACATGCTCGCCATATGAAGTGGCTAATCTTTGGCAGCTTATAAACGTTCCAGATTTTAATCCAATGTTTACCGTCAATACTTGGTACAGGAAGTTCATTCGCCAATTTTGAAAATTTTCGAACGGCCAGATGGTAGGCGGTTCGGACACTAAATTTATCGGAGTTTGTTAGTGTCCAAACCCTGCGGTCCCGAGGGAGGCGCGAGTTGATCGGGATGGTTAGGATGGAATTGGCATCAACGTCCGAGAAATAAAGTCGGACCTTGGATTCATCCCATGTACATCTACCTGTGTCAAGAAAGAAAGAAACACTTGTGTTAGGATCCAAAGTGTGTACCAATGCATTCAGAGGTCTGGGGTTTTTAATGTCTATCCATTTATCCGAGAGTGCTCTAGGCAGTGCCGTTTCCGACTCTCTAAGCGCTTCCAAGGTTCACCAGGTCCCAGGCAGCTAAAATGCTTCACCAGATATAGCTCAGTCGATGTCCCACCTCCGCAAGTTAGAGAGATGAGTTAGCAAAATACCGTGCTTTAAAGATATGGAAGGGTAAGGTAGTAGGGTTTGAGAGGAGTTGCCAATATTGTTTGGCTATCATGGCCAAATTGGAGTAGTAGATCTCGCGAAAACCAAGTCCACCCAGTGCCTTTAAAGATTATCGGATGTGGAGAGAACTTAAAAACAAAAAATAGTAATATTAAAAATAATGTACCAAGTAAAATAATACTAGTTAGTCTAATCTCTTTCTCCCTCATGTTTTGAAAATTACACAAAAAATTAGGGTGGGAGTCTTGCAAGCATTTGGATTACATTATAAGTGTGAAGACATTAACATAAATTCATATAAATAATCAACACATAAAATATATATTAACATTTTATCCGTAATTCCTAACACAAATTCTAAGAGTATGCTAAATAATTTGATATACTTTTTAGTGCCTCTTATATATGGGCATATTTCTTTTATATGCCAACGAGTGGACTTGGCCTATAATATTTTCAGAAGAATGAGTTGCAAGTTAAAAAAATTGAATTGTAGTGTAAAAAGAATTGAACTATGATATTAATTGAACTAAAGTGGGAGTTCCTTTATTAATATGTGGGACAAATTGCTAGTAACTGAATCAAGTAAAGGTAAATACTTGACCTTGAATAAATCGAAATATATACAATCCATAATCTAATATATCAAAATAGATCCAACCGTGCTCTGAGTCGCTTGAATTTATTGTATATTCTATGCTAAATTTATACTACTTTATTATGACCCAATATCTGGGGCAGACACAAAACATGTGATTAGGGGAGCCAAAAAACAAAGAGCTCCCAATATTAATACATACAACTGATCATAAATATTAAATATATTATGTTTATTGATTATTTAAACAGAATACAAACACTATTAATTGTTAAATATGTCACTATGCGTCATTAGTTACCTATATATAAAAAATGAGAGTATTTTTACTGCATATTATGAAAATTATCTGAATTTATCCCAGTATTTTATAATTTTAGGAGGGGGTCGAAACACTCGCATTCTTCAAAATATAATACGCAATATAGATATTATACACATTTTAGGCATAAAAAAAGTGGAGTGGGAAGTGGGATGAGGAGGCCAGGGGCAACCCACCCCAAGGGTAGGTTAGCCGCTACCAATATTATCTTGCCCGTCACATCGTGTGACGATCTCATGTAAGAATACTTTTTGCCCGACACACCGTGTGACGATCTCATATAAGTTTTACTACAAAAAAAATACTTTTTGCCCGTCATATCGTGTGGCGGTCTCATATAAGTTTTACTACAAAAAATTATATTTTTTGTCCGTCACACCGTGTGACGATCGTGTGACGGCCTCATGTAAATTTTTTGCTTATAAAAATACCCTAACTAATACTCCATCCGTCTCGAATAAACTTGCATACTTCCTTAATCGGGGTGTCCCACCCCTTTTGCACACTTTTCATTTTAGGAAATAAAACTTTACATTTCTACCCCACATTAATCACATAATTACAAATCTACCATCATATAAAGGTAAAAACAGATTTGACTAAGTCAGCATTTATAAAAAAATAATTTTTTTTAATATTTATGCCGGGAGGTCAGTGTAAATTTATTCGGAAGAGGAGGTACCATATATATTAATCGGTCGGACCGATCCAAAAACCTCTCTCAGGTTGGTTCGGGCTCAGCATTGATATATTGAATTGAACCAATTAAGCTTAGTTGTATGATTCCAAAAATTCTATCGACACCATTTCACCTCCAACTGCAGTAATTACGGTACGAGAGAAGCTGTGAGTAACCACTTTTCGAGTTGAAGCTGCAAAATCGCCAAGGAAATTCAAATTGTTCATACCCTTGACGAGTGCTGTGCAAATATCGATTGGGACAGAAAAAATCGAACGAATTTTCACGGTCGGTTCGATTTTGTATGTGTATAGTCGGTTGTCGGTTTTCAATTTCTAAAAAATCGATTTTTTCGATCGATCTCGATTTCAAAAATTAGAATTCGAAATAACTGAACCAACCGAAAATATAAGAATATAAAATTCAAACCCTCATCCCCCAGCCGCTCTAGCCTCTCTCCTCCCTCACTCAATGCCCTCACACTTCGTCTCCTCCGTAACTCCATCTCCGTTTCCGTCAGCCTAACCCAATCCGTCGGCACCACCTACTTCACCGCCGGCGCCACCTAGTTGCTGCATCCACGACGTCGGCCCGCCGCCCGCGCTCTGCTCATCATCCCCACCTCCAATCTTTCATGTAATTATTTACTTTTCTTGCTAATTGCTGTTCCGAATTTGCGATTTGCAAGATGCTGATCCATTGGTTAATTGATATAAAACTATTGCAAATTTGGTGTTCTTGTTGCTGTAAAATTGTTTTGAGGAATTCGAGTGTTTCGACCCCCTCCTAAAATTTGCTGCAAATTTGGTGTTCTTGTTGCTGTAAAACTATTGCTGCTGCAAATTTGGTGTTCTTGTTGCTGTAAAACTATTGCATCGGTTGCGGTCGGTTTCAGGAATTCGATCAGTTCGGTCACCGAAACCGACCGATGCACTGCCCTACAGGCCTTGAGGTACGTTCGGTGTATTCACAAACGATAAATTACAAGTAAAACACGTTTGCAGGACGTCGATATGCTCATTCACGTATTTAGCTGTGTGTCATTGTTTTCTTCGTGCTGAAATACGTATGGTTAGGTGATGCTTACGAATAATAAATCTTCTGTAAAGCTTTTGCCTGATGTGGATGTTTATTGGTTCTGCGTATTTAAGCGTTTTTAGTTAAATTAGGGTTCGGTTCTTCCCAATTTTACTATGTGAAATTATCTAGAGAAATTTAGGGCAGTATTATTGTTTGATCCATTTATTTGTTGGTGTACGAGATATATTGTACCGCTTAGGAGGTGTTTGTTTTAAGCTTAAGTGGGTCGGAGGAAACCCTACCATTGAATTCTAGAATTTAGAAATAAATGTGAGTAGTAAAAATGTATGTTTGTTTTAAGATTGTATAGAGATTGTACTGTAGATGTCAAATCAATGCCGGAAAAGGTTAGTGGATGTAATATTATATTGTAGATAGTGATGCACTATTATAGGTATGTTTTATGTGATATTGTATTGGATTGAGAAATTTGAATTTAAACCTCAAAACAAATAAGAATTGGATATTTTAACATTTGAAATCCGTCCATGCTAAGTAGAAAACAAACATCCCCTTAGTGAATTGTTCTTCACTTTTGTGTACCGCTTAATGAGTGAAGCTTATGGTAGTCCCTTCTAGTGCTGTTATCGCATGAATTATGATTGCAATCCTTGGGGAAAATGCAAAACCTAGTCATACTCAGCATGTTTGTCAGTTAGCCAAACGGTGTTGTTGTACATTGTCTGATCCTTCTGTCCAAGTCTGTGCATGCTCTCTCTCTCTCTGGTGTGTATGTTTGTGATGAAAGATCAGTCTTTACACTTGCCTGATAATTTATGGCCTTCTTTAATGATTTCAATTTCTAAATATATATTTTGCTAATAATGATGCAGTTGGAAACATACTAGTATGCATGTTTCGATGCCGCTGGATTTCGCTTAAATAATTTGTTATGGATCATCCACGTTCCTCTGGGGGAGGTGAGGACAATGTCGGAATTCCTGATGATTTGCGGTGTAAGCGGTCTGATGGGAAACAATGGAGATGCACTGCCATGTCCATGCCTGACAAGACCGTATGTGAAAAGCATTACATCCAGGCAAAGAAGAGGGCAGCAAATTCTGCAATGCGTGCAAGTATGAAGAAAGCCAAGAGGAAATCTATAGGTGAAAGTGATATCTACTTGGAGAGCAAGAGCGATGATATGGATCTACCACTCAGTTCCCAATTTGGAGATTTTTCTGAGTCCTCTGGGAAGAAGAAAAAGGATAAATTATTGAAGCCCCAGGTTAGTTATTCACCTGAGATGCCAGCAGTGAGGAGTCTTTCTGGCCGAAGTTCTCTAAGGTCAACAGATGATCTTGATAGAGATGGCTCTGATTATGAAGACAGCAGAAGGTCTTATAGAACACCCGCATCTGCTGCAGATTCAGATCGAAGCAGATCACAAAAATTATTCGAGATCAGTCCTGTGACAGCGAGCAGGGTAACAATCTGACCAGTGTGAACTTCAATTAGTTTGCGTTATTTGTCTTTCATGGTCTTGAGGCAAATGTTTCTGTTTCTTTTGGATTGCCTACAAGAAGGGTCCCGTCTCAATGCTGGTTGGTTTAAAAAATAAAACTGTTTTATAAAAAAATTATGAGTTCTAAGATGCAGCCATGATAGTAAATGATACAAATAAATGAGAAACTGCCATCCTCCTCCCATACTCAACAAGAAGCACACGAACACATAGTTAGAAGAATGACATGACCACACATGCTCAGAAACAGGTACAGAAACATATGTGATCCTCATATCGAGATATTATTATCGTAGGATGTAAACAGACAATTAGACTTCCATAGTAAGCCACTTGTTCTGTCAAAGTCTCGTATCAATGTGGTATAAGACAAATTTTGGAGAATGGAGATGTCAGTAACTTAAGATATTGAGAGTACTCCTCAACAAACCAACGGACCAGGACCTGATGCGGACCTATTACAGAATCTGTTGTCTTCACTTGGGTGGAGTGGAGATGGGGCCATCTATCTTGGTTTATGCTGAAAAAACCAAATTTAATAAGGAAATATTTGGGGCTACCTTATGATTTAGTTGGTGGAGGTTGTGCTAGACCTATTAACTTGTAGTCTTTATTCTGCTGTATTCAACTAGTTTACTTATTACTCTTCCCTGATACCATTAGTGTTCTTTCTATAGGAGACATCTGATGGAAGCTCAGAGTCCTCTGGTGATACTGGGGGACATCCTTGTCATCAGTGTCGGAGCAATAACAGGGATAGAGTGATTTGGTGCCTTAAATGCGACAGAAGGGGATATTGTGACAACTGCATTTCCACATGGTGAATGAAATATCATGTCAAAGATATTTTTTGCTATTTTTCTTGCTCTTAAACTGGGAATGTGATACATCATTTGTCAGGTATTCTGACATCACCGTAGAGGAAATTCAGAGGGTTTGTCCTGCATGCCATGGTACCTGTAGTTGCAGGGTGTGCATGCGAGGGGATAACCTTATTAAAGTATCCATCTTTTCCCTGTTGTTTACCTGTTGGTATATATTTCCAATCTCTTTTGCTTGGTAATTTGATTAGGACTATTATGTTGTGACAAATTTTACTAATTTTTTGCTTGAAGGCAAGGATTAGGGAGATCCCTGCCAAAGACAAATTGCAGTACCTCTACTGCCTTTTATCTGCAGTGCTGCCAATTGTGAAACGGATCCATGCTGAACAGTGCTCTGAAGTGGAGCTGGAGAAAAGGCTCAGAGGTATGATACTTTATGCTTTAGTAGCATATTGGTATTAAAATTTTCATGATTTTTATCTATTGCATTATGGAATACCTGTTATTAACTTATCAATATCTTTCAGGAAATGAAATAGATCTTGCTAGGACAAAATTAAATGCTGATGAGCAGATGTGTTGGTGAGTTTACCTAGATTCGGATTTGTTTTCATCCTTCTCCCTGGTTTTTGCATTAGTGGAACTTTAATTTATTCTATTTGAGACAAAATAGGGTCGTGTGTGTTTATTTGGGTACATTAAGTTCTTGTAGTTTCAATTTTTTGAATTAGGTATGTAAATTTTGGATATTGTCTGTTCTTTTTCGTTTTATTATTCCAATTGTTATCATCATCGTCATTATCGTCTTAAATTTTATTTGAATTTGGTCCTTATACTTATTGACTTACACAAGGAACAATTTTTTAATGCAATATGGGAACATAGTTCCAACAGAATCGGGAGTACCAGAAACCAATTCAACAACAACAAAGAGAAAAAATACAAGTATGAGGTCCCAATATTTACATATGAAAACTAGAAAAGAAAACTTAAAATTAGAGTGACCTGACTTTGCATTTTTCCTTTTTGATTTTTTCTCTTTCTTTGTCATTGTCCTTCATGTTCCCCAGGACATTGAGAACGTTAATGGCATATTTGCACTTTAACTCCGTATGCTTCTCTTTCTTGTATCCTTCCTTAGCCAGTTGGCGCAGGATGAGCCTTTATTAAACATCTTTTGATAAAAAGTATGATGAATGAGGTTATTCCTCATTTCCTCTTTCCTTCAGTGATTTCTGCAGGATACCCATTATTGATTATCATCGGCATTGCACAAATTGCTCGTACGATCTGTGCCTTCGCTGCTGCAAAGATATAAGGGAAGCATCCAGACCTTCCTTAAATGAAGAGATCAATCATACTGCCAGGGGACTGGATGACAAAGGCAAATTAATGGTGTTTGAGCATGCAAGGTTATTAGATGTTCAGCTGAATTTGTTTGAACAATTTTCTGATTGGAAAATCAGTCAGGATGGAAGTATTCAATGTCCCCCGAAGGCATATGGAGGCTGTGACTCCTCTCTTTTGACTCTAAAGCGCATCTTCAAGATGAATTGGGTTGCTAAATTGGTGAAAAACGTTGAAGAAATGGTAAATGGGTGTCAGATAAATAATTCTGCTAATTTAGAGGAAACTGAAGTTAGTGTCAAGCATTTCCAAGCTGCAGATAGAGAGAATAATAGCGATAACTTCTTGTACAATCCATCTTCCGAAGACCTGAAAAATGAAGGAATCAAAGACTTCAGAATGCACTGGGCCAGAGGGAAACCTGTTATTGTTAAGGAGGTTTGCGATGTTTCTGCAATGGCAATCTGGGATCCTTTGGTTATATGGAGAGGAATTAAAGAGACTGCAGAAGAGAAAATGAAAGATGCAAACAGAGTTGTGAAGGCTGTTAATTGCATTGACTGGACTGAGGTATGCAAATTATTGCTGTTATTTGCATTTGTTTTAATTTTACCTTAAAGTGCATCTGGGGCTGCATCATGTTCATATTCATATTCATATTAAGATGACTCCTTCAATATGTACTCTGTCTGGCTTGATGTAATTGCAGATTGATATTGCACTTGAAGAGTTTATGAAAGGATACTTTGATGGTAGAGTTGATGAAAATGGTCGGCCACAATTGTTAAAGTTGAAGGGTTGGCCTTCACCTAGTGCTTCAGAAGAGTTCTTGTTGTATCAGAGACCTGATTTCATTAGTAAACTTCCCCTGCTTGAGTTCATTCATTCCAAATGGGGTCTTCTAAATGTTGCAGCCAAACTGCCTCATTATTCTTTGCAAAATGATGTCGGACCGAAGATATTTATTTCTTATGGAAATGTAGAAGAAATTGGTGAGGGTGATTCCAGAGATAATCTTCATGTCAACATGCGGGACATGGTAAAGACTAATACCCTTTCTCTAACATTGTTTTAGTTTTCACCCTGACATTATACATAACTATGGAAATTTCTCGTCATGCACTTTTCTTGGGTTTCTATCCAGTATATTATCTGTACATGAGGTACCATCCATCTTATTGGTTTGGACATATAATCTAATTGTAAATGCGGAAACCGTATCAATTTTGCTATTTTCTGAGCTAACTGCAATTGTTGAACTTCAAATTCGTGTGAAGTATAATAGAACTGATTGGCTTGGCATTGATAAATCACTGAACATTTGCTATTTGACTCCCAGCTTGCCTTTTCTGTAGAAGAAGCTGATCAGTTATTTGTTTATCTTTTGTTCAACTCATACATGTTTAGAGGCCATGCAAAGCTTGACAAAACTAAATGAAGATCCTGTCTGATCAGGTATTCCTTTTGGTGCATGTTTTTGAATTGAAGCTAAAAGGTATGCAGACGAGAAAAATGGATATGCCGGTGGCAAATTCTGATACACAGGAGTTACATATAGATCCCGAAATTCAATTAAACATAGCTGGATTTCCAAACTTGTCTCCTGGTTCTGAGGCCAATGCATTTTCACATGACCCCGAAAAAATTGATGATAAAGGAATTGAAGGAAGCAGTATCATTGAAGAGAATGGTGGCAGTTATTCTGAGAATAAATCCACTGGGAAATATTTGGAAAAGGTCCAACCAGGAGCTCACTGGGATATTTTCCGTCGAGGGGACATACCGAAACTAATGGAATATATAAGCAAGCACTGGGCAGATCTAGGGAAAGTAGGCGACACCAATGATGGTTGCGTAAGTTAATTCTTGTTTTGGAATTATACAAAGATTTCAGGCATCATAAATTTATCTTTGTAGCTAAAACTGCCTTTCGAATATCAGGTATCTCGGTCCCTGTATGATGGGGTGGTATACTTGAATAGGTATCACAAAAGCAAGTTGAAGGAAGAATTTGGTATGTGCAATTTTCAGTTGTTGATGGTCTTCAAATTTTTTTTTTGATAGTAAACAATTTTTGTTTTTCAATAAAGAAAGATAATTACAAAGGGATGAGTCATACCGTGATGTATTACATGCTTCTACAACTATATTACAATGCTAAGATCTCTTTGGATATCAACAATGTAGAGACTGCTAAAATTCTTTTGAATTGAAATCCACCACGCCACCCTTAGCTTAAGATTTTCCTGTACTTCTTCTGTGGATTGATATGAGTGTCTTGTTCAAATTAGTATTGCATGAGGGGCTGACCCTCTTTGTAGATTGATATAAGCGGAATAATAAAGGGGATTTTTGAAGAATTATTTAAACAACTGGAAAATTACGAATAACAATTCCGGTAATTATCCTGTCAGACCAGATTGCTATGGTCTGACCAGCCGAATCCGAACAATGAAGTTCGCTCTAATTTATAGATCAACAGCTGCAACATTTATTCTTAAATCATGTCAGTCAAATCTAAATTTATAATCAAGACAATGTTCAGAGAAACACAAAGGTCCTTTTCATCCTTCCCAAAAATGAAGGGAACACAAAATTAAAGTCCACATTGCAGAGTCTTGAGTATCTCTTCTGTTAGAGACCCTTTATTCCTGAAATAAGATCTTGTTTAGAAATTATAAATTTTATCGTACTAATTACACAATTGGCGCTAATAAGACATTAAAAGCTCCGCCATCTTATCTCATCAAGACACTTAAAACAAATTATTTTTTATGATAAGGTAAAACATCTTATAATCCCTAAGAACATCTTAAGAGACGTTTTAGATAAGCTTAGCCAAACACCCTTAGTGTCTCAAAATCTGGAAATCGGTTAGGTATTTGTATCATGATTCTTTGGTGTAGTCAGTGGCACTTCCACATTGAGATTCCTCTAGTCTGCCTGAGACAACTAATGTGATGTAAAGTGCTCTAACTCATTGGTTTTGTATTTTCTTTTTCTTAGGAGTCGAGCCCTGGTCGTTCAAGCAGCATCTGGGGGAAGCTGTTTTCGTTCCTGCTGGAAGTCCTTTTCAAGTGAGGCATCTTCAGGTGAGCCACTGACAATTAGCTCTTTGCAATCTAGCTGATTTTTGTGTGTGTTCACAAGCTGTAAGAATATTGATACATTTTTTATACATTTTCAAATGTTAACCCTGCAAATTGTGGGAATGTGCTTTGATGATGGTTCTCAAGTGTCTTAGTCATCATTCTCAGTGACGGACCCAGGAATTTTGTTGGAGGGGGCCCAACTACAGTTAAATCTGTAAATTTATTTTACAGGGGCAAATTTTTTGAATTATACTCGATTGGGTGAAAATTTATATGCCAAATGAGGCACACTTTGAGGAGACTGAAAAACAAACTCTTATATATTAGGCTCTACTTTAAAAAATATCGAACACATTATATTAGAAAATAAAAATTTGGACAATAAAAAGGTAGGACCACAACTTTGGGCCCCTTTAATTAGTTCAGAGTTTCAACAATATTCAACTCTAATCCTAGAAAGTACGAATAATGTTGATGAAATCAATAAATTGATTCAATTACAAAAATGAATAATCAAGATATAACGTTTGTAATCATTCGTTCTATTTTATTAAAATCTATATCCTTATTGTTTACACTTAAAAAATACATCTGTTAATTATTATTAAACAATTATTCAAATTAAACAATATAATTATTATTTTTATTTAATTAAGTGGTATTAAAACTGACTAAAATAACCTATATAGTAATAAATTTGCCCTGGCCCCCATGTAAGTCCGTCCCTGATCATTCTATCTGCATCTGATTTTTACCATTTACCTCTGGTTGCCGTCTCATTTTGTAGGAATTCGCTGTATATACACATTAGGCCTCCTCAAACTTTATTTCTGTAATATCTTGGCTGAACATAAGCGCCATTCTTTTCCTTTTTCCGTAGGTTTGCTAAGGCCTTTCTCTTTTAGCTATATATTTTGATGTCATGAAGAGCTTATGCATGTAAACTGACTGCTACTTTCTCTATTCTATTTTTTCCAGTCCTCAGTCGAGTTGGGACTTGATTTTCTTTCTCCTGAAAGTCTGACTGAATCTGTAAGATTGTCTGAGGAAATTCGTGGACTTCCAAATGACCATGACATGAAGCTTCAAATATTGGAGGTCAGATTTTCTAAATTTTCTTGCCCCTCCTAATCTCTGGTTTGCTGGATTGTTATTGACTGAAGTTTCCTTGGATGTCTACTGGGTGATTCAGGTTGGTAAAATATCATTATATGCAGCAAGTTCGGCAATTAAAGAAGTTCAAAAGTTGGTTCTTGATCCCAAGTAAGCCATACACTGAGATCTATACACACGTCTTTCACGTTAGTGGCTATATTTTGTATAATAAATGAATGCAAATAGGTACTACTTTCCCATATGGGTTCGTCTAGTTCTCCACTGCACCACTAATGTCCTAGATGTGTTTCATTGAAAGTGATTGTGGAGTTCCACTTTGTGTATGTGTCTTACAATTTTGGTTTGGTCAAACAAATGTCAGTTCAACCATGATCTGGCCAATGAGTTGCGATTTTAGCGACGTGTCAAGTTATTTTTTGGATGTGGAAGATCACATACATCTATTTTTAAGAATGTCAATAACACATCAACTAATACTAATTAACCTTAGAGTTAGTTATTGTAAAATTTGCACTTAGTGAAGTGTACTTCCTGTTATCTACTGGCATTTGCATTGTCGTAACAGTTATTTGTGTGTGGATGTTTATGGATAGAAATACTGCATAGGGCATATTTTGCCTAGTGTAGTATAAATAAAACCTCTCGTACCTCCAAAATTCACTTATATGTGTCTTCCAATACATTGCACGTACAGACTAATTTTGTCTAACCTCGTAAATTGGCAATATTGCAACCAATTGGCCAGATCATGGGTAAATTGATAATTTTGAAAGAACTGGACTAAATACTAATATAGATTTTAAGATTTGTGGTTTTTTGAAATTGCTTGATACAGTTTTGTGGTTCCCCAATGATCACACCCTTTGTAATGCAGATCTGGGCCGGAACTTGGATTTGAGGATCCTAACTTGACTTCATTGGTGTCGACGAACTTAGAGAACATGATCAAGTGCAGACAGATTACATGTAGCTGACCTTCCTTGATGCTATTAATTCAAATATTCAGCCATTGCTGCCATTCGATCTGGCTGATGCGCTGTATTAGTTGATGAACATTTCAGAGCTACTCGACGTGCAATGCTGCGGCCATACTGTCCCTTGCAATCCGTAATAAGCATCGGAAACAAGAAAAATATGTGCACTTTTGGGTTGTATGGGGAAAAAGCAGAGGACTTGATAAGTTGGGGCTTTTTTCCATTTCTTGATTTGCTTGGGTATGGGCAAAGTACTTGCAACTATTATGAAGGAGCCATACTATAATATCTGAACATAAAAAAGGAAGTAGATTCAATTTGTTCATCCGTTCCCTTTACAAGGAAAAGAATCATTACTATTCTTTAATTAATCTGGTTCTGAATGGATACTACGTGAAAATAGATTAACTATGTAAAGGCAGTGTTTACTTTAGCAGATATTTATGGATAGTGGGTAATTATCTTAATATTTCTAGGGTTTATTTTGCTATGATTTCTTTTCCGCGTTATCTTCACAGTTTGAGATAACTCGTTAAAATCCATGATAAATGTGTGATACTTATCCACCCAATGACCTCTTGGATAGTTATTCGGCACTCAAGATATTAGTGAATTTCCATATGAAGCATTTTAATTAAAATCCCCTTTATCTCAACATAATCTCAGGTTGGCAGCCATCGTTAGTCAACCGTCGATTCGAGATGGCAGTTAGGATTGTGAATTCGTCCGCTCCCTAGGCCTTACGAAGAGTTTAGAGCGGGCAGAAGCTCGGCGTGACATTCATTCTCCCGGGAGAATAGGAATTCTTTCTTGAAAACAATCACAACAAGTAAACATAAGATATGTATAAAAAACATCCATTAGTTATATCATAAAGTAAACACCGAAAAATAATTCTAAAAATTCCACTATCCCACTCATTTATCTTGATGAATTGGATAGTGAATGAATGTATCATACCTTAAAGTAAACACTCCTAAATAGATCAACTATATATACCAGTAAGTTAGTAGTAGAAGTCGTTTGATGCTAGTTGGACGGTACTAAGGTCTAGCGACTAGTTGGGTTTAGATGGGATTGAATGGGACATTGACGTGATTAAGCTAAAACGAATCGAGAAAAATTATAAGTGACCAATGAGAACCTAGGTGAGAACTAGTTGGAATTTTTTTGCAACAGAAAATTATATAATAATTGTATATTATTTGGATATACTATAGAAGTCTCGTGGTATTCTAGGACATACTATAGAAGTCTCATGGTATTACAATGATGGAAATCCTGCCCAAAGAAATGGTCAGTCTAATTCCTAAACAGGTGGAAATTCCATTTATGGTGCTTGATACATAATAAATAAGTTAATCACTATCGTCTTTTATTTATAATTCCCCGCATTTCATTCCTTAATACGATTAACCCCTCATTCATTATCATTATCATTGTCATTAATAATTTACAACCAAACGAACCATATATTCCGAAGACTACCACTGCCTCAGTAGGATCAGCATATGTACTTGTGTTCATTACTCATTAGGTTAAAATGTTAAACTTATCAAAATGCAAATATAAGCTCAAAAAGAAAAAAGTACTTTTAATCCATCTAATTTCTTTTAATGACAGTAAAATATACGTAGTTCACACACTTCATAACACTAGATATGTCTATACAAACAACATATTTTATACATTAATCAAAATGTGCATTTGATTGTGAATTTGAAATTCGTCCATCAAACCAATATAAGTTTATAAGTTTCTGGCCGCCTAGCATCTAGGCGGGGCCTAAGCGCCGCCATAAATTATTATTATTTTAAAAAAATTTCTAATTTTTTTGCTATGAAGATTTGTATTAAAAAAATAAAAATTCAAATACATAAACTTTATTATAAGAAGCCAACATAAAATTAAAATAAAAAGAGATCCACATAAGTCAATTACTCAGTCCAAAACAATTAAACAACACAATAATGTCGGCAAGACATGACAATAAATCAATAACTTAATAAACTAAATGGATACGACATTTCAAGCCTTTTTCTAAAATAAAAAATAAAAAAAATTCGAAAAACATCCAGACCGTCTCGATCGCCTAGGCCAAAAAACGCCCAGACTTTAATCGGGGCGCTAGACGGCCGCCTAGACCAACTTTTGAATCCATGCGTATAAATTTGAATATCAGAAAGTAGTAAAAGAAAAACAAGGAAATGTTGAAGTATAAGTAAAGCTAGCTTTCTCCCTTTATCATGTAGGTTCGGATGGGAAAATTCCTTTTTACTAATTCTATAGATAAATAAATAAATAAATCAACATATTAATTAATTTTGCAAACTTTAATAGAAGCCTAAAATCACTTTTGTTTGTAGTTATCACCCAGTTCCCCAATTTCAAACATATTTTAGGTCAAATTTTCAAACACTAATGATAAAAATGAATTTAATTATTCATTTAAAAGCACAATCAATTGCAAACGCAAGCGATTTGGTCACTTTTGTCCTGTCACCGAAGGTCGGTGTATGAGAGAGTAGCAAAAAAACACAGTTTAGTATTGAGAGAGAGAGAGAAGGTTACTTTCCTAATCCTACTTGCTGGGATTTTACTCCGCCAATTCTTCTAACCCCCTTTTCCGCGTCGATATGGATGACAAGATTCAAAGTTAGGATTTACCGGAATTCTACATTTTTTTAAATTACTGGCGGCAGTTTTGAGATGATGACGGTGGAGGCAGACAAGGGATCGCCGGCTTCCGATTGGGATGAGTTGTTGAGATTAATGGGAAGCTCTTCTGATTTTCCACAGGTTGATTCTCATCTTAAAACTTGCCTCTTTTTCTTTTTTCCTTTCAATTTGTTTTATTTGTGAAATCTGGGTTTTGTTGGATTTATAGTTTTGGATTCTATGATTTGGTGTCTGTGGATGACGCAAGAATGTGAATTTATTTCTTTAGTTAAATTAGGGTTCGGTTCTTCCCAATTTTACTATGTGAAATTATCTAGAGAAATTTAGGGCAGTATTATTGTTTGATCTATTTATTTGTTGGTGTACGAGATATATTGTACCGCTAAGGAGGTGTTTGTTTTAAGCATAAGTGGGTCGGAGGATACCCTACCATTGAATTCTAGAATTTAGAAATAAATGTGAGTAGTAAAAATGTATGTTTGTTTTAAGATTGTATAGAGATTGTACTGTAGATGTCAAATCAATGCAAATCAATGCCGGAAAAGGTTAGTGGATGTAATATTATATTGTAGATAGTGATGCACTATTATAGGTATGTTTTATGGGATATTGTATTGGATTGAGAAATTTGAATTTAAACCTCAAAACAAATAAGAATTGTTGCTTCATGATCTTTGGATGATGTTGCTGCAAATGAATATATTACATGATTTTTGTCAAATTTGGTTTATACCATTTTCTCCCATGTGTTTTTACAAATTTACTCTTTGCAGGAGATCTTGTAAAGAGAGGAACCATTCAAGATGCTACAAATTCCTCACCAAATTGTGCAATCCCCGGCCAGATTAGGCCTGCCGAACCCAAACTCACCGTCTCTCCAAAACGCGAACCCCCCAAAACTACCATCACAAAACCCACAAACCTCCCAAACCCATAACCAATTCACAACTCCTGGTGTGTCCTCATCGCTCCTCCCTCTCCTCCCGCCTCTCCCTAGAGCCCAATCTCTCCTCCTCCAAATGGCATCTCTCTCCTCCAAACTCTTCGAAGTCTCACCCAATCGCTCCCATTGGATCAGCGCGTTTCGCGGTTCTCTCCCTTCCTTCTTACCCTCCCAACCCCAGTCTGACCCATCTCCTTCTTCTGCCAAAGAAATCATCTCCCAATTCACATCTCTCCAAACTCAACTATTTGAAGCTGTTGCAGAACTCCAAGAGATACTCGATCTTCAGGATGCTAAACAGAAGCTTAATCGAGAAATCCGGTCCAAAGACTCTGCTCTTCTGGCCTTCGCCAACAAACTCAAAGAAACTGAGCATGTTCTCGACATGCTTGTCGATGATTATTCTGACTACAGACGACCCAAAAGAACCAAGTCATTGGATGATGACACTGAGGATTCTTCTCGAACCACAGTCGAGACTAGGCTAAAACTATCGGATATACTATCATATTCACACAAGATAAGCTACACAACTTTTGCGCCTCCAGAATTCGGTGCTGGGCAGGCCCCACTCAGGGGCGCGCTCCCCCCTGCCCCACAAGACGAACAGCTGCGTGCTTCTCAGTTATATCATTTCGCTGATCTTGACATCGGTTTGCCCAAAACAGATGAAGCCAAAGAGAAGATAATCGAACCATTGATCGAAGCCCCTGCAGAGAGCAATCCACTTCATGGATTGATTCCTCCAAATTTTGTCGTGCCACCTGGGTGGAAGCCAGGAATGCCCGTGGAGTTGCCAAGCGATCTACCCATTTTGCCCCCGCCTGGGTGGAAGCCTGGGGACCCAGTCTCGTTGCCGCCGTTGGATTCACTTCCTCCTCCACCGAGAGCCGAGGAACAGCCATCGAGGCCGGGCCCGCCTCCTGGTTTGCCGAGAGCACCGGAGCCGATACAGGTCCGGCATGTGCAGCTTGACATTGAGGATGACAGTAGTGATTATAGCAGTGACGTGGCTAGCTCTGATAGTGAAGATTGATGGTTGAGTAGGTATGATATTGTTTGTTTCTTTTTTACTATAAGTTAATGCTTGAATCACTTGCTTCTCTAGACGGGTTAAATCAAGAATCAGGTACCAAATCAACTAGCATGATTAGTTTATACCACTTATTGTGGTTTCATTTGCAGCATTTTGGGTTGTTAAAAGGACGGTGCTTGGCTCTCAACCAACTTATAAATTCCTTTTGATTGTTTTATTGTTTTGCTGGATTATCCATAATGTTTCTTTTTCATTTCGATTGTTAGTTTTTTAGCGTTGAATGTTCTATTTGACTTGCTGATGCTGATCTGATATTGATAATAGTTCCTTAATTGAGAATTTGCTTTGGTTTATCATTTTGATACATTTACTTATCAATATTGGCGGAAACGTTAGCTTTGAACATCCTATTTGACTTGTGGTTGCTGATATGATGACATTCATTATGGTTCCATAATTGAAAATTTGTTTTAGGCCATGGTTGTGACACATTTGCTTATCAATCTTTGCTGTATTCGTCACGGATGTGGAAATAAAAATATTGAATTACTTTGTCGAAAGAAGTGACTGCTTAGATTTTGCTTGTATAAGTTAATGTTGGCTTATGGTTAATGGTATCCCAAATAATTGCTTTTTGTAGGGTCAGACCCTGTCTTTGTTTATTATCCTTCCATACGAACTTTACCTTAATCTCCCTGTCCTTGTTCCTTATCCTTCCATATGAACTTTATGGTGAATTTAAAATGATTACATTGTCTTTAGTAAAAAGTAGTTCTCTTTCAGGTTAATTTATTATATTCGACCAAAACATTAGTGCAAAATAATTGCCTACATTCCCTGATATAATTTCTTGCAAAGTAGTTTTGTTGATGTTTGAAACAGATCTTTAATGCCGATATATTTGTGTTGTGTTGTATCTATTGTAGGAGGAGGCATCAGCGATCAAGTCTGCTAGCAAGGTGTGGTACAAGACGATGATCTCGGACAGCAACTACACCGAATTTGAGAACTTCACAAAGTGGTTTGGAGTGGATCAGCGATCCCTTCTGTTAGAAAGAATTGTTTTAATTACTGGAATTGTTTTAATTACTGTCAATGATAATGAGGTGCTCAACTATAGCTTTTCCTCCCCTTGTTGTGGTGCCCGATTTTCTTGTTAGTATGAGAAATTTTGGTTTAGACAATATTTTAAGGATTTGCATATTTCGTGTGTCACAATAATGTGTCTTGTCAGTTGATTCTCTGTGATGTTTTCCGACCACCTAGAATGCCTGTTTAATAATTAATTAAAATAGAATGCCTGTTTAATAATTAATTAAAATAGAATGAAATAATGTATGATTAATAATCTTCTGAATTGGAAGTTGCATATTTTGGTGAAAATTGAATGAGTGGGGTTTGTGTACATTATGTGCACAATAGTGCTATGGTGCACCACTCATACAGTATTTTTTGTGCACTTAAGGTATGGTTGATTTACTCATATAGTATGGTTAATTTACCTGACTCATAAAGTATGATCGATTTGTTCATACAATATTGTTGATCAGTTGATTTAATCATACAGTATGGTTGATTTACCTGACTCATAAAGTATGATTGATTTGTTCATACAGTATTGTTGTGCACAATAAACTTATTATGCACCTTATGCACACAAATTTTTGCCAAATTGAATATCTGTTTTTCGGAAGCTTCTCCGATGTCCAGTTAAATTCCTCTACCATTGTTCTTTACTTCCAATATTTCATTTCTTCCTTCTTCCCCTTTTTCATCTTCGCCATTAGCCATTAATGGTTTACTCTTACATTCCTGGGTATTAGGCTATGGCATGTGCACTCATTTCTATTTGTGATGTTTGGTACAAAATGAATAAGTTAATCAATATTTCATTTTATTATCAACTTCGCACTCATTTCTATTTGTGATGTTTGGTACAAAATGAATAAGTTAATCAATATTTCATTTTATTATCAACTTCTTCCACATTATTTTATAGTATAATTAACAGTTAATCATACATTTGATTTGCAACTAAGTGGACCTTTAGTTCAAAGTAACTTAAAAAAGGAACTTGCATTTTTTTTTTCAAATACAACATTAATTTGATTTTTGATATATAATTATGTGCAATTACTTGATGCAATTACTTGATATATTTTCAAGTGTAGCTTTTCCTTCTCTTGTTTTGGTGGAATTTTTATCAGCTAATGGTGCATGTCACAGCGCGGACGCTACGCACCATAAACAACACTTTTCTGATTTAGTTATGTCATAACTCACTTCTAACTTTATTTGGTAGTCTATCACAAAATTAGGTTGGCAAAATAATACCTCGCGACTCTATCGATATTTCCGTCCATGTTCATAATTATATAAAGATATCCATACACATATAAACATTATTTGGTAGGCTATCACAAAATTTGGTTGGCAAAGTAATACCTCGCGACTCTACCGATATTTGCATCCATGTTTATAATTATATAAAGATATCGATACACATATAAACATGATTATAGAAGGCGAAAAGTAGAGGTGGAGCGGTTTCTGGGACTTAGTTGTTGTATAATCGCATAATAATCTGTAGATGCGTAAATGCGAAGCTCGGCTTAGTTGTTGTATAATCGCATAATAATCTGTAGATGCGCAAATGCGAAGCTCAACATGTAGACAGACAATTATTGGAGTTTAAACGATAATAAAAGTAATCTATGTGAAAGCAGACTAACAGAGATTGAAGAATAGAGATATTTTGCTGAAATTCCATCTTTGACCTCTCGAAAAAATTAGAGGTGCAATGCATTTCTGTCAAAATTTTGTCGAAATTTCGTAAAAAAATTGGTAAAATTTCAATAAGTATCGATTTTGGTTGTTATAATGTATATTTCGTTCTAATATTCGGCGAAATATTGGTTAATTTCAAATTTTTTGTGGTTAATTTCGAATTTTTTATGTTCTTTTGTTTATTTGAAATGATGGGGAGCTAACCATTTACTGCTGTTAGACATTTTGAAGATAAAGCTCTCATATTTTAATAATAAAGGAGTAGTAGGCGAGATTGACATTCATTTACTGATGTTGGACATTTTAAAGATAAAACTCTCATATTTTAGTAATAAAGGAGTAGTAGGGGCGCCGGAACAACGTTTATCATACTGTGCCACAATGTTTATATTATCTTATATTTATAAATTAGTTGTAAACATGTTAATTTGTATACATTTTTAAGACAAATATGTGTATTTAAGTTAGTTATAACAATCTACAATATATCATGTCAAAAAAATTTATTTTCAAAACATTTTCAGTATTTCTTAAAAAATACATGGTTATTTCCACTGATATTAATATTTTACTGATATTTTTGTAAAATTGAAATACCATATTTCTGTAAAGACCTCATATTCTCGTCCTTACTGTGTGTGCTAAATGAAAGCTACGTAAGAACTCTGAAAGATTAGTGGGAAAGTTTTGTATCGAATCAAACTCGAAATGTTTGGATGCTTTATAAATGAAGCCCTACTCCTATTTATACAAGGTCAGCTCTCTAATGGAGGTGGAGATTAATTTGATCTAAGGGCTAGGAATTATTCTCTAAAACACTCCACATTTCTTTACAACTTCAAGAGTTATGTACAAAGATCCAAACTATTCTAAAAAATCCTTATTATGTGGGCTAAGTAAGATGGACTACGGAATTTGAGACAATTTATGAACCAGAGAAATATAGTTTTGGCCGAAAGTGCATGTCATTCTGCTATAAATACTAACTTTCAAATCTTGTCGCCGCACTAGTTTGATGGCCCACGTTACAAGTTTGATGCATGCATGTTTGAGCAATTAATGATCCAATCTTAATTACTACATCCGTCTCACTTAATTTTGAGTGATTGATCGGATACGGATATTAAAAAAAAAAATTGAAATTTTTTTAATTTTTTTAAAGGTGAAGATTGATGGTGAATATTTTGAGGGTGGAGATTGTGAGAGAAATTTTATTTTAAAAAATGTACAAAATTAAGTTGGACGGACAAAAAAAAAAATGTAAATTTAAGTGGGACGGAGGACGTACTTTTCATGAAATTTCTTTATTCCAAACAAAGTGACAAGACCACTAAACCACCATTGCAAAACATGAAGCTTTTCTATTTTTACATTCAATGTGGTTAATCCTATTCAAGTAATCCCCGAATATATTAGGTAGATGGGTTATTCATAAATCAACCCGACCTTTAGGGATATTTGCACTGACATTGGGAAATTCGAATTGAGAATGATCCAATTCGCTTTTATTTAATTTTATGGACCGATCATTCAGATTGACCATCCCTCCTCATCCACCTCCTAATCTACATCATTATCTACGTAATCTTTTACAATTCTCAATTCACATTTTTGTCATTACCTAACATCCTATATTACCTTTTACAATTTTCAATACACATTTTACAATTTCAATATATCTTTTTATCATTCACCAATTAATCAATTATTACTTACATCACCTAAAATCTATTGATGTAACGTTTATAACTCACATCCTACCCTACTACATCTTTAAACAAAAATATCTTCATGGATGGATCAGCCGTGGATGTGTCACAGCGGATCGGAACACGTTTCACTACATCTCAATCCAAATATACCCTTAGTGTTCTTTCCTTTTTATTTACCCAATCTTAAAAACATCTTCGATTGTTGTCTGTACTTTATGATTTTTACCTGCTTCCGGCAAAACAAAACAAAAAATTATAGTTGAGGGCAAAATTTAGTCTAATTTCTAGCTTTATCCCTTGGATATTGAAATTCTAAACTAATTTGAGGGTGTGGCAGAAACTGGAGGTATTGAACCTCAACACATCCTCGACGAACGATGTTATGTAAGGCTTTGTTTCGAAGACTCTAAATAGGTTAATGTAGTACTCGTGAGACATATCTATTTTGTAGACATGAGAGTCCACAAAATCATATCTTGATAATTAGGGAGTGGTTTCCCTAGCTCTTCTTTTTAAGAAATGATTAAAGTTAGTACTTATGTAAAAATTACTTTAATTAAATTAAAGTGAGTGGTGTTTGAAATTAAGTGATTTTGATCAAAATTTTAAAATTGAAGTGTTTGAGAAATAAGTATTTCTTGTCTCTTAATTTACTAAATAAGCAGTTAAAAATAGTATCTTTGCTCCTTATAAATTTTATCTTTCAGGTGATTAATTATAGCAGAAGGCAACACCCCAAACACCACATTTTAGCTTATATTAAGCTATGATTAAAGAAAAAAAAAAATTGCTTAAAATAAGCAAATGCAAAACACTCCTTTAAATCTTTGGCAGATAATAAATGAGGCCTTAATAAATAAATATATACACAAATAAATAAATAAATAAATAAATGACAACTAGCAACAACAATAATAATAAGTGATAAAAAATGCAAATTGAGATATAAATTCAAATTATAACAAGAAGGCGCCAATGAACAAATGTTAAGGCTTTTAAAATCTCAGCCCAAATCATTTATTGTAAACCCTGTCTATGAACTAAAAACCATTTTTTTTTTTTTTTTTAAAAAAGAAGAATTTGAACGGGCTCTAATGTTCTAAAAGGCGCTACGAGCGGCAGACTAGAATCTAACACCTAGTTGGACCTAAGCAGACTTAATCGAGTCTAATTGGGGTTAAAGGGGAAGGAGTTAGGGAAAAAACATAAGCTGGGTATAGTCGGCTGTAGACGGGGACTTTTACTACAGTACATGTTAAGAAATAGCACCATATCTAAGGTTCCATACTCAAAAAGCTATCATGCAAAGCAAATTAGTGAGCAGGCTTCCCCCCTTGAGAGCTAGATTAGAATACTCACCTATATTCCCCAGCAACACCACAGCCAAAATAATGAAGCTTGTGATGCCTACCCACATCCTCCACTGCTGAAGCCTTTTCTTGTTCCGGTTACGAAGGGCCGGAGGGACCGACATTTTCTTCGTATATTTTGCAAGCAACCATGGCTTGTGAGGCTTTTTGGGTTCCACAGAAGACACTTCCTTCACTTCTATGTCCTTGCTACTACTTTCACATATTGGATCGTTTTTGCAGCTGTTGGAATCGTTCGTATCTTTAAGAGCTGCCTTCTTTCTTTCATTCTTTCTCCGTCTCTTCTCCCGTTTCTGCATTGTTTAAACTTATTAGTATACAGATTGAGTGACATGTAAGGGGTGTTTGCAAGTGCTTAAAATAAGTGCTTTCGAGCTTTTGGTTTTAAATAAACTGAAAATCAGTGTTTGTGAGTGATAACTTCTGCTTAACTTCAAGCTGATTGGGGCTAAAAGCTATAAGCTATGAATCATTGCTTCTTACAGTGACTTATTTTAATCACTTCTTCAAAAAATAAAAAACGGAGGGATTTTTATTCACCTTTTCTCTCTCTTCTGCTTCCTTCTGTGCTTTCAGTTGTTCTCTCATCTGCAGCTTCTCTGCTTGCCGTTTTTTCCTCTCCAGTGCCTCGTTTGCCTTCTCCATCTCATCCAACCGACATTGCTCTTTCAGCTTAGCTTCTTCCTCCATTGTCACATCTGCTTCCTTCACTAATGACTCAACCTGATCAGCCTTCGACTCAATAGGGTCCTCGTTAATGAGATCGCCAACGGAAACAGTATCCAATCCATTGCCTCGTGCAGTGCTGGCAGGACCCTTCATCACTTTCTTACCACCTAAAGTCGTATTTTCACCAGTTGTGTCTTTATCCGTTACTGATTCAACCTCATCCTTCGATTTAGTAGGCTCCTCATGCACCTCATCAATAGCCCCCTTTGTTATATTCTCGGATTCTGTCACTTTTTTTGCCGGTTTACCGCCAAACGTTGCATTTTCTTTGGTCGTTTCTTGCTTTACCTCTGGACCTGGAATCTGTGATGATGCTACATCAACCCTCATAGGTGTTGAGACTGTCCTGTTAACTCTCTCATTAGGTAGGAGAGGTGGGATTTCACCATGCCCAAGTGCACGTCCATCCAGAGTCCCGAATCTCCTCACTGTACTTCTTGCATTAAATTTAGCATACTTTTTGCGATAATCTTCATTCGTATTCCACAGTTGCATAAAATTTTCCACCTATAGAACATAAAGTAACGCTCATATGAGACATCTCATGTGAGACAAACAAAAATGGTGAAAATAAAATCTGAAAAACTTAATATAACCGGAAAAATATAAATATATATGGGGGCTCTGTTGACATACATTCTGTAATGTGCTTGTCTTGAAACAAATGCACATGCATAAAATTTATATGATCGAATTAAACACTGATTACTAGGAGATCAAGAACGAACAATGCTTACCTGATTAGTGCACAAGCGATGAAGCGCCTTTGTATCCCTGTTAAGTGCATGATTGGCGGCAACAGCAGCATCATCTTTATACTTGAAAAAGGATTTGTCCTGCAATTTTCAATTATTTAATTAACCTTACTCATTTCACCAATACTTTCAGAATATTTTGTTCTAAATAAATAGATATGCTATATTAAAAAAAAGGAGTTTGTGAACTAATCTTTCGAGGTTTAATATAGAGATTCATATTTGCTTAAGCTTTTACTAACCTTGTACATGCACTTTGAGCTATCACTCTTTTTTTCTTCTGCTTTCTATGGTTCTTATGTATTGTGTGTTTCACAGTGTACACAAATTTATTCTGAATCTTCCAATTTATGTGAAGCAAACATGAATTTATGAACTATAAATTTCCACATGGCATAGTCTTTTGGATTGCTAAT
Organism: Ajuga chamaepitys; assembly: GCA_958295605.1. NCBI lineage: Eukaryota > Viridiplantae > Streptophyta > Magnoliopsida > Lamiales > Lamiaceae > Ajuga > Ajuga chamaepitys. The sequence goes on from OY282503.1 coordinate 3,297,745, forward strand.
AGAATCAAAACATCGAAAAAGCAAAAAAGGAAAAATGTAATTTCATATTATTGATAGGAAGTTGGAGAGAGTAATCAAGTTCGTGACCATAGAGCATTTCACATATAAAACCCTAATCTACATCACATATTTACTCATCCTTGTGTAACTAGCTTTTACATTTGTTTCATGCGTGCCCAAAAACTGTTTTCGGTTTCACTCTCCAGCTTCCTCCTCTTAAGAAGGCACATAGAACATATGTAGTTCATGAGTACCAGATTTGCATTTTAATTGAACTTAATGTCTTCATCCAATCCGTTTTCAGCGTTTACAATATTCGACTTCATATTTACTTTTATCCTTAACCTTTATGCAGCATGTATATTTGCATTGAACACTCACCATTATCTTAAGTAAGTAAGTAAAAAGATGTGCAGTAAGAGAGAAAGAGAAAGAGAGAGAGAGAGAGATCCACTACCTTCTTCAAAAGTTCTTTTTTCAAATTCTGCCACTGAGCATATGCATTTTGCTGGACTTTATTAGCAGCTCTAAACTGGACTTGAAGTTCCCTAACCTTCTGGTTTTCGTCATCATATTTCTTCTTAGCTTCTGCAGCAGTTGTTTCAGCTTTGCAGACTCCACTCTTTAGGATATCAAGATCCTCTCTTAGAATCTGCACATGACCAGTCCACATTATAAATTTAAAGCATGTTACAAATTTCACTTTAAAGCAATCCATATTAAACTTTTTTCTTTTTAAGGATGGTAGGTCAAATCTTGCAACAAAATATAACGAGGGATGGGAGACATAGAAAATGGTGAAATTTATTAAGCTTATCTTAGAGAGGGGGGGATATTCAAACCTTTAAGCGCTCTTCAGCCTCCTCTCTCCGTTCAATGGCCTGATTGATTTCGTTTTGGCTACCCATGTTAGAAGAGAATACTTCGCGTATTTGCTTCAGTTGCTTGATTTCATGAATGAGCTGCTTTTCTTCCTTCAAGGTAATAGTTCCATGTTCAATCTGATAATCCATGTCGCGTATCTGCCATGTGGCATAAATTTCACCATTCAAGAAACAATTACTTTGTAATGAAAAAAGAAAAAACAGAACAATACTTACATGGCTATTAATATTCTTAATGGATAACGCAGTTTTAGCTTTGTTAATCACAGACAGATGAGAATCTGTTTCCATGTGCTTTGACTTCACCAACGTCCATGCACTCCTGAGTTCATCCTTTGCAGTTTCATGATTGAGACGATGAATCTGATAGTTGGCCTGCTAAATGAAAATCAAACATTAGTGTATTCTCCTTAAAATCAATATGCACACACACACACACACATATAAACTCAATAAATTACAATCTAACCCTTTTCTCTTGTATTTGAACTTGAATAGCATCCCTCAGTTTCATCTTTTCATCAAGCTGCAGCTTCGCGAGCCTGATCTGTTCTTTAAGTTCTTCATCATCAGCTCTTGGAATCTTAATTAAAAAGTTGAACGGTTTTCTGACAGTCTCAATGCTACAAGCAGTGGATGAAGCAACAGATATGTTCCTGCTCTCATAATTTCCAGTTTGCCCATTTTCTGTCTTCAATTCATCGTCATTATTAAGATCAAAGATACAAGAAATCTTTGTAGCAGATGAGACAGACACATCACTAATTATTCCTCTTCTGTTGCGACTCATCAAGGCAGGAAACTCTTCGAGCGAATCAAGCCCAATCATACTCCCATTTCCCTGATTGCTAACTTCCCCTTCCACAACATCCAGTTTTCCATTTTCGGAATTCAATTCTAGACCTAGATCATCAACTGTGATCACCGATTCAGGTGAAACACTGGAACTATCAGGAACCTCATTCTTGTTAAAGTTCACTTCGTCATCCACAGCATGCAGTTTTTCATTTTCAGTATTCAATTCTAAACCTTGATTATCAGCCGAGGTGATCAACTCAGGTGAAATGCTTGAACTCTCAGCACCTACATTCTTGTTAAGGACGAAATCATCATATCTGTTTCGCTCATTTTCGATCTGAAAAGAATTTTCTGTACAACATTGTATAGCTGTATCAAACTGATCTCCCATGTCTTCAACATCTTCAGTCTCCAATACTATCCTTGATTCATCATCATTATAATCCTCTTCTGTATCCAACACAATCTTTGATCCATTATCATCATAAACCTCTTCCGTCTCCAACGCAGTCTTTGGTTCATCATCACTATTAACGTCTTCTTTCTCCAACACAATCTTTGATTCATCATCATTATTAACATCTTTTCGCTCCAGCACAGGCTTTGATTCATCATCATTGTTACCATCTTCTGTCTCCAATACAATCCTTGATTCATCATCTTCATCATTGCAATCGTCTGCCACCAGATAATTTGCCAAGGGCATTTGGAACATATTTCCATCCTCAAGGGAACTCTCATGCTCCGTGATATTTTCACTTATCAAGACAGGAATCTGACCAAACCAGAGGGGGTTCACAACAACCAAATTCTCATTTTCATAATTCAATTCTATACCTTGACCATCAACCATGGTAATTGATTTGGGCGGAACACTGGAACTATCAGCAACCACAGTCTTATCAGAGACATCAACATTCACATTTCCAAGATCGTTAGCCTGAATGTTATGGCTAGATCCACCGATAGCAGGTATGCTTGGGTCCTGGTAAAAACTCATGCCTGACTCATGTTTCTCCTCCATTGCGGCAATCTCAGGCACCTTAGAATCTTCAGTTTCAGCCATCACTTTCTGTATTTAAAATGGAAGAACAAAATCACATATTGCATTATCATACCAATATACCTTTACAAGAATCACACACATACAAGCATACATATGTAAGCAAAATCGACCTTTTACTTGCGTTTACTCTTGTATTTAAGCTCAAACCTGCTATAATCTCTGCCCTCCGTTTTTACAATTCTCAAAATTTAACACCAATTATACTTACTTATGTCTTTTACATGTTATCTTCTTGTTCTCATATCTTCTTTTGCTCCTAACTCTTTCCAACTCTTCAGTTACTCATTAGTGCAACAATGCATGACAGTATATGGCATCAAACATATTCCAACTTTTAGAAACACTAACAGCTACATGCCCTAATTTTTTATGCTAGTAAACATCTAAAACTAATACAAACTCAAATATTACTAACGAACAAAAAAACCTAACATGCTTCAATTTCTCTACTTATTGTATCATCATGTACAGTATAAAGGACAAGTTCGAAGAATTTAATTGAATAAGAAACGTACAGTTCAATTACGCAAACATACAATTTGAATTTCAAAGTAGAAGATAAAAATATGTATTACGAAGCGACAAAACAGATGTTGATAAATCTCTATATATTGCCAAACTAGCAATTCTCACCCTTGTAAAACAAAACTCTCTTTCGGTCTTTCCTTGTGTGGTTTCATGCACATAGTTGTATAAATGTCAGCCTCTAAACAAAAAATCAGAAAACGAGACGCTGGATCATCGAATTTACCGTGGCTGATCGCGATTCGCCGGAACGGAATGCCTCTTCCCGAACTTACGGCGGAGTGCAGTCGGACGTAGACCAGCGGGGAGTGAAGCACGGCGTAGCGTTTTTCCGACGACGGAATTGGAAGCTTCGAGAGACTTCAATGGCGGGAGAAAAATAGCAGAAGCAGAGCAAAGGCGAAGTAGAAGAATTATGGGAAGGAGTGTGTATTTAAAAATACATATGACATCCCCTAATTTAGCTGGGTGATCGTTTTCAGTTACATCATTAATTAATACGTCTCACTGATATTTGGTGACATCATAATTAGTATGTGATATATTTATGTATTTTTATCAATATTATTAATTAATATATGATATATATTTAAAATAATAGAACAATATTTAAAATACGATATTTTTTCAAAGAAATTCTCTTAATCTATAAATAAAGAAAAACTTCTTCCCTATCTCAAGATGATTCTAACTAGGATAATATTTAAAATACCATATCTTATCTATAGTTATTAATGAAGATAAAGATAGTTATCAATAAGGATTAAGGTATGTTAATGTATCTAAGGTAATAGAATGATATTTAAAATACGACATCTTATCTATAGTTATTGACGAAGATAAAGATAATTATCAATAAGGATTAAAGTATGCTTTTGTTATCTAAAGTAATAAAACAATATTTAAATTACGATATCTTATCTAGAGTTAGTATGAAGATAAAGATAGTTATCAATATATGTTTATGATAAAGATAGTTGTATGATATATTTTGAGCTTATTTTTATTTGTTCGGTTTTATTTTTTTAATTTATTTCATTTTATTTATTACTAATTCAATTTTTTTTTCTCAGTTTATGTTGATTTCATTCATATTTTAAAAACCAACGGATTTAGCTTAAAAAATCAATGGATTAGGTTTTCTTTTTTTCTTAGAATAAAATATTTTTCTTAAAAGAGTGGGGCCCTTATAGAACTCTCATCTGACTCCAACCCTAATACTAAGGTTCTATAATGAAATAATCAACATTATAATATTTTTTGTCCACCATTCCTTTTCCCAAAAAAAACAATTTTATGTGTATATATATATATATATATATATATATATATGTATAAGGCAATAATAATGCTAGTTGAGGTCTCTTACGCACCAGTTGCACGAATTTTAGATCCGTGTAATTTGAATTATAGATTAAAAAATATTACTAATTGTACTTAAAAGTATTACAGGTGATGACTGATGGGTAAAATGTATCATGGTGAAAATGTGTCATCATTTATACCCAATTGCGATTGCACAGTATAACTGGTGCACATGAGACTTTGTCTTAATGCTAAAAGGGATACTTGATTTTCAGTAAATTATACCACCTTCGCTTTATTTAATTGTCGTTGTAGTTTTGAATAAAAAAATGAAGGAACATAGAGAATGAACAAATAAGTCTTCAACTATATTTTTTCTCTTCTCTCAGTTCCCTTGAATTTCTCTTTATTTTTTTTATTGTTGTTAACACTTTCCATGAATATAAGTTACAATTAAAAACAAAATAGATAAAATTAAAATGATAATTATTTAAAAACAAAGCAAATAAGTTAAAACGACATCTAAAAACATAAATAAAATGAATTGTATTGCTTTCTAACATCTATGCATCTTTTTTGTGTTTCCTTCAAAATTGCATGCTGTAGATTCAAAAAATAAACAGTATTAATTTTATATTAATTGGATTTCTTTCAAGAAAATAAGAATAAAACCAAGCTCTAAAATCGTATTTGCCTCGAAACATCTTATCATATTTTTGAGAGCTTATAAGTTCCTCTAGTTCATTTTTTAAATCTTAATATTTCTACTCAAATTTTACATACACATATACATACAACTTTATACACACACGCATTTCACATGCTTAATTCACACACTACACACACTAATTTCACACACACCACACATTACACACTACACTATACACACTTCACATTAATCAAAACATGTGTTTGATATTGACTTTAAATTAGTCTCAAAATTCATAGTTATCGCTTAATTCAATTGTAGATTATATGCTCATTTATCAAAACATTTTATTCATTTATATGCTCTTAAGAAACTATATATTATAATCTCTTAAAATAAGTTATAAGATATTGAAACTTAAAAGATGTTTGAAATAAGTTTAGTCAAACACCCTCGAAATAAACCCCATAAGATAAAATATTGGTATAATTATAATTTCATTGCCGAGCTATTAACACATTTACACTTCACTAGCCAACTTATATAAATATCACAATTTAAAGATGCCGGCTAGAATTATGGGCCAAGTACTTTGCAAACGACTTGAATACCCGATTTTGGGGAATAATTTCAAATTTTGACTGAAAAAAAATTAAAATACTTCATACAAATTAGTTGTTTCTTGTAAGTTGGGGGCCGATGTACATCATTTTTAAAAATTGAAGGACTTTTTGTAAATCTGAGAAAATCATCAATTATGGGACTTTTGAAGATCCGATTTGCATCTGAAACGGAAAAGACCAACAGAGGAGAGTCGGGCGATTGCTGTCCGTCCCAACACGACCCTTCCATCGGTGAAGCAAGGAGCTCACAGCGATTTGTTACAGAAATTCTAATTTTTTCTGTTTTTTCCATGGGGACAGACACTGCCTTATTTTATTTTATTTTAAAAAATTAATTTAAATCACTCCTTCGAAAACATCGTCAAATTACAAGACCCCGGAAATATATCATTTTTACTTTGAATGCCAAGTGACTTTGGTAAATTTAGAACTCACTACAACTTTAGAAACCGAAAAATCTACAAATTTCAAATTCCAATCCACCAATTTTAGTGCAATCTTAGGTCAACGGTTTAGTAGTGACAATTCTGGCGATCTAGCTCAGCCCATCGATCAACATCATAAGTCAGGCTAGGGATTATAGGCCTGGCCCTCTTAAATATGCTACTCACTCCATCCTGGCTTAACCTGCCTAGATTGATCGAATACGGAGGTTAAAAAAAAAAGATTTTATGAAATCTTTGACTTTTTAAAAGATGGAAATTGAGAATAATAATTTTGAGAGTGGAGATTGTGAGAAAAATTTGTCATTTATGGGATTGGCATATTAAGGTAGGACAAACCAAAATGACAAATAGGTAGGTTAAGTTGGGACAGAGGTAGTAATATTTTCCAACTAACCTGTGGTGCATCAAACTTTTTGTCCATCAAATTGGGCTCATTGGGCCTAAAGATATTCATATAAGCCAGCCCATCGAATATTGACTAGATTAGCTCATTAGGCCGGGCCAATATAGCCATCTCTATATTTTAGCAAGATCCTGCCATCGATCATGCACTAATTGATGATCCACTGATGACCAAATCGACAAGTTGGCAGCAGAATAATACAAAAACACTTTCCCAGAAATAAAGTTACACTTTCAAACTAAAAAAATGTCAAAACATAAATTCAAATACGTTGCCTTACGATACATAAAAAGGCTACAAAACTCACAACACTTGCTGCTGCTCATAAACTTAAATTCTACTTTTAACTGCAGTAGATGTAATTAAAACTATACAAGGAGGCTTTAGTAGATGCAAGCAAAACTTCTCGACTCTCGGTCAAAAATGGCGAACTCGCGTTTTGTGCATCATCTGATGTGCAAAATTGAAGTTTTTTCATGATATTCAAGATGCAGGAGGTTTAGCATACTTCCCAAATCTTCTGCCAACCTCAACTTCAGATGATATATCCCATACCTATAAATAGAAACATCGAATATATCTTTAACCGAGAAAACCCATCACATACGACACTTCAAGATTTAGTAAGAAAAAACACGAACCTGCAATTTTCCTTTGGAGCCCCCAATTGCTAATGTAAATGGGCAATCTTCTGAGAATGAAATGGAAAACACAGCTCCCTGAAAATAATTTAAGAGCATTTCATCATAATCTAATTTTAAAATCGATGTTCATTTTGGAAGGGAATGATATGGCACGTACTGCTTTCGGATTTTTTGAAGCAATGCATGATGGCTCATTTGACAAATCCCATAGTTTCACCTGTAGTGGACGAAAAAGGCTAAATTACTCTGTACTCAGCTAAGGAAACACAACACAGAGAACAAATTGAAAGGAACACGAGAAATAGTATAATACCATCTTATCCATGGAAGCAGTAGCAAGAAGCTGCAAAAATTCAAAGTCCCACAGTCAATCAGAAAAGGCTTTGAAATGAAACGGAAAGAAGAAAGAAATACATACATTCAGGACTGATCTATTATAAGCAATTGCGCAAACTGCTTTGTCATGAGCATGGAGAGTGAAACTTGGCGGAGACTGAGCAGATGAATTCGAGCTAGCACTACGGATGTCAAAACCCATAACCATGCCGTTTTCAAGACTAACCTAAGAAAACAATTAGATACAAACAGCTGTAAAATTTTTTCAGAAACTTTATCTTTAAAAAGAATTTCAGGCTATTGTCTATTTCAGCAAGAAAATTGTCGGAATTGAAGGAAGCTAAGGCACAAACCACAAATGAATACTCTGTGTGTGGGTCCCATTCCAAGCTTTCAACGTCAGTTGCAACAGGCCATCTAATTCCACTATGCGACGGTTGTCTACCATCACACTGCAGTGCAAAATTCAGTTTCGTTACCCCATAATTAGAAGCAGGAAATCAAGTTGTCTCATAACTAAAAACAACATAGTCTTGGTACCATAACTACAGAGTGATCGAACGATCCACTGAGAAGAACTTGAGGTTCAAAATGATTCCATGCAACAGCTTGAACCTGAGGGCAGAAATGATTATACATCACATCACTGAAACAAGGATATGACGGGGGAAATAGAAAATAATGATGGCATGAAAACCATTCAAGTATATTATGGCACTGAAGAAGACGTGAATAGAGCCGTGCCTTGTCTGTGTGGTTCTCCAAGGTTCGATTACATGTTTCAGTTGCCACATCCCAAATCTTGACCAATTTGTCCGCACTCGCACTAGCAAGGACATTCCTGAAAAAGCACAGAATTAAAGAAACAAAATAAAACAAAACATTCCCCAATCTCTGGTGAGTATTTGGTGGAAGGCCCGACTAAATTCATTCATGAATACCTGTACTCTTTGTTCCAAGCAAGTCCAAGAACTGAATCGGTGTGGCTGCCATCTTTGTATTTAACAGATTTCTACTTCAAAAAATATATAACAAAGTAAGGAAGAAGAAAGAACAAGAAGGGAAAGAAAGCAAGTTATAAGAAGAATGATTGTGTAGGTCTTTTATTATAATTTCAACTTAAATTACATGAAGCGGGTAGAAAGAATGATCTCAAGCAGATCTTTAGCATAGAATCAGCCATAAATATAGAATGAGGACGCGAAAAATCTAAAACACCTTAGGTGCAAGTAAATGCTCCAAAAAACAAACATTTTGGGTGCAACGGATGCCGTTCAATGCAAAAAAGTTTGAATAAGGTGCAACCAAAGAAGCTAACCTTCTTTCCCTTCTTTCCCTTTTTCTTCTTTTCAGAAATGCCACCCAATATAGCAGATGGCTGGACTTCATCCATCTAAAAAGCATCAATTTGAAGATTAGTTAGTCTATCGAACCCCGCAAGTCCATCATCTAATAATCAAAGGATTGAAAATGCGTACAATATCAAGGTCCCATATCTCAATAGCAGGATCCATTGAGCCAACAGCAATGAAGTTGCCTGTGACAATGAAATAACCCGTCATGAGATCAGAACATCATTACAGGAGAAAGCAAACAATAAATAAACAAAAGATAAAGTGACAGCCACTCAAAGTAAGCTACAGAAGAATATCCAAACATATGTACTTTTTTCTACTGAGTAAAATAAAAATGAAACTGAACAAGGGAAAGAAAAATGACCAGAATATTTTAATTCGATGCCACCATAAGAGTTTATGATTTAAGACTATAATACAAGAATATCACCAGTCAACAAGGGACAGGACCAATATACCAAAAGGCCAGAAAATGAGTGAAATACCTGTAGCCATCTAAAAGAAACCAAAACAGAAATCGTGAAAGGGACCACCTATCCTAGAAACAATATGTATGCAATGTTATTACCTTTGTCTCCACCTTTCAGAGGACAATCAAGCCATGCTGTGCAAAGGGGAAATGCTGGAATGATAATATCATGGTGTACATACATGTTTGCATCAGCATCTGAAGGGTCTTCCAATATCCAGACCTATTTTTAAAGAGTGATTTCAAAATCAACAACCAGTGATTATAGAAGAACACTTGACATCTATTTATTTTACAACTTTCTCCACAAACAATTACATGCCTCGAGATGGCTAACATCATCCTCATTCCGGGCACAAACTATGACGGCATCCTCTGGTTTTATGATGACATCCTCTTCCTCTTCAGAGTCGTCATCCTGAACAAGTTAAAATGATTCATAAAGCTTACCAATCACTCAAAGAAGAATGAAGAAGGGTAGGGTGCAACTGATTATGTTTAACTTTTCACTTCCTGTTTTATATTTTGGTACGAAAGCTGAGGTAATAAGTCAGTAGAAATAAGTATTATTGGATGCAATGCATAATGATTATGGGTGATGTGATCCACCTTTTCAAAATGACAGTGTCCATTGGATAAAAAAATTCCATAAACCAGCAAAATGAGTCTTATTTTATAAATATATATATTTTGAAATAGGCAAAATGTGTCTCGTTTGATGAACATGGGATAAGATAATGTGATAAATTGCAAGAGTATTGGCATCGGAAATCGTGTTGCTAGAATTTCTATTTACAGCTCAAAACATAGCTCAACTATCAATTTCAGACCTAAACGAAAAAAATACTATCCGTTAATCATTTTTGTTTTTCTGAAGTGTAGAAGTATGCCCACAGTTCATGAAGACAGAAATTTTCTGTACTGGGGATTAATGTCATTAGTTCAAAACGATTCATGTCCAGAATTGATAAAAAGGAGCAAAAAAAGAACTCACTTAGATCCCGAAAACCATACTTAACCCACCTTTGAAGTCCAGAGCAATAAACTCCCATTCTCTCTATCAGTGAGAGATGAATAGTAACAAGACGATTTCAGAAAGGGAGAAGATTTCGAAACTTTCTCGAACATAAATGTAACCTTTTTATAAAATATATTTGAATTAATAATGAGGAAATATTCATAGAAATTCACACTTGTGCACAAAAAATGCACACCCATAAGCCATAGCTTGCCTATATGTATAATCTGGAACATGATAATTTACATTGTAACTAAATTATGATATCAGGCAACTTACTTCATTATTCTTCAAATAAGGGTCCATGTCATTACTTGGATAATATAAGTTGCCAAGCCCCGAGCCAAACAATTCAGCTCCTGATTTCCAAACAAAAGAAAGAACCGCACTCAAGATTATTGAAAATCTCGAACTTCAAGAAAAAAGAATCATATAAAGAATTTACATGTAGATACAGGAAATCTAAGGATTTTTAAGCACGACTCAGAAAGGTGATGTTTTGCAGATAGGTCAAATTTCTACTTGAAAGTGCTAAACACAGCTGTTAGTTAAGATGTACCATCATCTTCTTCATCGTAGTTATCCATGTCCAAATCCTTCAATGCATCTACTAAGCTCTCGGTTTCTGGCTTGGTAGTCTTGGAACCTTTTCCAAGTGCATCAGCAGCGGACAATGCACGAGCAAGTTCATCATCTTGATTGAGTACTTCAACATTCATATTTTCATCATTTTCCTCATTTTCACTCTCTTCACTGCAGATGTAACAAGTAATTTACTCATAACTCTTGAAACAAAATTGAAGTAGTCCCAATTGTATTGCTTAATTGACGACAACATCATTTTGTCACATAATAAAAAGGAAAAAGCAAATAATTATGGGGAAAGCTAATTGGCATGATTCAGAATCTACAAATAAATCAACATAATTTTATAAGCCACTTAATTTGGCTTAGTTGCTTCTATCCTAATATAGATTATAATCTTGCAAGGGCAAGCAAATTCCTTGTACCCAACTCAGAAACTAATACAACCCCATTTTCAGTAACATGTAGAAGACTACTGAAACTTAAATACATAACTCAATACGATCAAAAAGGGAAGAAGAACAACCATACAGCACAGAAGTCTAACCGTGTTTCCAGGATACCACTATTTGTGATCTCTTCAACATCTTTCAGGATACCACTCTTTAAGATCTCTTCAATTTCTTCTTTTGAAGGGGGCTGGGCTACAGTAGGTTCCGGTTTTGAGGCCCCTTTAGGAATCCAAGAAACGGCTGCAATCATTTTCCAGACTAATACCTATCAACATTAACAGAGAATAAATGTTAAGCAATTTTGATTTTATCTTCTAGAACATTGAACGAATATGCATTAGGAAACCATATATTGGGAAATTATATTGATTCCTTCAAACAACATGTCCTACTAATAATTATGCAGAAATTCATCCAAACAAATTTTTGTTTTCCAAATAATCTGTTTAGGAGACAACCGAAAATAATTAATACACACATTAAATTCTAACAAAGCAGAGAACTTGAAAAATCATCTATGCAAATGAATACACTTTCTCATTCTTCATTCAAGCATTCAATAAAACCAAGGTAGTGAAGTGCATAAACCTCTCTACTTTTAGAAAGATACAGGGAAGAGACCGAGTTCGAGTGACTTATTAATTTAGATCAAATTACTGCTTTTTTAGCCTCCTTTATGTATTAATTTGTCGAACTTTCGTGGAGCTTTATCTATTTAACAGAAGCAGTGCTCAAAGACAAAGGCAGGCTTCACTACAGATATCAAAACTTGTTTACCAGCGCAAACCGCCGGAAATTAATCTTCGGGCAGGCAAAGAAAGAACAGACACCGGAAATTAAGCTTCCAGCAGGCAAAGAAAAAACATACCAAAAATGGCGTTACCTTCTTCAAGTTTGTTTGCAGTTTGAGGTTGATTCTTGCCCTAATTTTTCTGTACTAAAAATTTGATGGGGGCAATGGGCCTTACAAACTGTACTAACAATTTGATGAGGCAATGGGCTTTACATATAATCATGGGCTTTACAAAGAAGGATTTGAGCAGAGCCCATAATTTAAAGAAGAAATGCTCACCCGAAACGATATTAACAATTATAACCTATTAAATTAAGGGAGTATTTGTGATTACTTACACTTTTAAAGAAAGAGATAAAATTTAGAGCTTGCAGGCTCAATGTACAGACTGAAACAGAATTCAAAAATAAAAAAGCTATGCTAAATCACTCATCAAATTGATTACAGGCTCAATGTACAGATTCGATGGCCAAAAAAATCAGAACTGTCATACAATAAGAGTAATCACAATATATATATAAAGAAAGGAAAAAGTGCTTTGCATACAGACAAAAGCATCTCAACCTCAACCTAGAAATGAAAAAGTGAAAGTAGAACAAAGAAGCATGTAAAGAAGCAAGATTACAATTAATTGCAGTAACGCCCCGTAAATTATTTAATTATTATTATATTTTAATATTTATTTTGTCCAATGAGAATTATTTATTTTTCGTAAATTATGGAAATTATTTTAAATTATGGATAAACGTATATTCCATGTTATTAGACTTTTAAATATTTAATTTGGATCCTAGCCCAATGCATTAGTCAAGCTCAAGTTAGCCTATGATTTTTACTTATGGAACAAGAAATAGGAGTTCTAAACCTAGAAATATAATCTATAAATAAGGGATTCATGTCATAAATCAAAATCGTAATCCATTTTTTCTTAAGAATTTCGTGCATAAGCCCTAGAAACCCTTCCGAGAGCCGTCAACCTCATTTTCCTCTTTCACTCTATTTTCAAGGTATCTTCTTTTAAAAATTCGAAATTCATGCCAATACATATTATTTTTCGATGAATTTTTAGTATGTTATTCCATGACATGTTTTCAAATTTCAGTAAAATTTTTAACCCCATATGAGTTGCATTTTATTTTATATTAATTTTCTTTCTTCGCATATCCAGATTTTAAATATTCAGGTTCTTCAGTTAGAAAATTTGTAATATATAGTAAAAAGTTCTAACAACTTATGATTTTTTAATATGTTGTTCCCCAGTATGTTATCTATTTTATATAAAAGTTTCAAATTCATCCAATTTATATTTTATTTTATATAATCTTTCTATTACGTCTGCACATGATCTGAAATATTCTGCTTTCTGATTTAAGAAATTCGAAAAACATATTTATACATGTTGAAAAATTATGATTGTTGGATATGAACTACATATACATGTCTGTTATTATTCTGTAAATTTTCAAAGTGATCCCTTTAGTAAGGTTCGAGTTATTAAGGTTTTTCCACTGTTGTGCAGAATTTATAGTTTCAACTTATTCGGTTTCAAAAATTCAAAACCCATAGTTAAACTTCTTGTAAAATCATGAAATCTTAGTATGATACTTTTAAGAAAGTTTATTTCCTGCTATAAAAGTTTCAAAGTTTTATCTCTTACCGTTTATGAAAAATAAATTATTTATCTGCTGCTGCGCCGCAAATCTATTCTTAGAAGTCCTCTATTTCTTTCAAATTTATTTTCAAAATTTCCTAAATCATCAACCAAACCCTAAATTCCAAACTTCCAAATCCTATATATTTAATTGGAGATCAAGATAGAGTCATGCATCCTTAAGTAGGAAGGAGACGAGATTCCTGAGTACTATAAACAATAGAGTAATTGCATCTACATTTTGAGTTGCATCACAATTCAGGTGGGGGGTTTCTTACTTGTTTGTCATTATTAATTATGTCTGTATGATAAGTGTACATGTTTAACTTTTATTATATGATTTGTGCTTTGCACCCCTAAGTATGATTGATTAGTTCAATCCCTCAAGTTTTGCATGCTACTTTGCTACATGCCCCTAAGTTATAAGTTATGTTGATACTCGTTACCCACCCTCAAGTTATAAGTCATGTAAGTATTTATTACTTACCCTCAAGTTTTATGTCATGTTTATAATTGTTATTACATGTTATACTATAAAGGGTGTAATTAGTTTTGACAAGCACGAGCTGGATATAGCTCACCCCACTACTTTTAATATTTCAGGTCAAGGGGCTGGACGTAGAGGAGATGGCGGTACGGTGAAAGCATATGCTGCAAATATAAATTGAATTTTTCCTATTTTTGGTATTTGCAAGTTAGTCTGAGACATTATTTTCTTAAAAGTTAGATTTTGCTAATTGTTATGAGCTGGAAACAATATATATATATATATATTTTATTTAAATGATTCAAGTTCTTTCTTAGATGGTGGTACTTATGAAATTTAGTTAAAGTTTGTGAATTATTTTGGTTGTGAATGTTATTAGAATCTGATTAAGTAGGAATTGATTTGCATTTTATATAGGCTTGTACATTAGGTATGCTTGTACATTCACATACACAAACACCTATACTTAATAGGATAAATTAAAGTACAATCGTATGGGTCTTTTCCATACGATCAGTATTATATTATGTATTGTTAGCTAATTATATTATAAGCATGTCAATGTATGATACTAAATAATCCCTTATTGAAGATAATTGTGTTCGCAAATAGATTTAGATGCATTTTTCATTTGGTTCTTTTAACGGCCTGTCTAGTATTGTCTTTTATAGACATATAAAAGAAAAAAAAAAATAATTACTTATTTCTATTTGAAAATGCTTTAAAATATTTTTATGAAAATCGGATCGTTACAATATAACTAATACACAAAATACAAGCCAAAACCAGTAGCTTACACTAGAGATATTTAACTCCCCAAGTTGCAATATACAAAATGAATCACTGATAAATGTATAATTCCACAAGTTCATTACTATCATACTATGACTATAAATCAGAAGATGAAACTGAAAAGCAAATAAGAAGATGAAACTAAAAAGCTAACGACGCGTTGAATACAAAAAAAATGTGCTCCAACGCAAAAACAAAGTTTTAGCAGATATTTATATATTGCGTGTGTGTCTATATGTGCAAAACAATTGAAGAACCTGGGTTGAATTCAAAGCAGGGGCACTGGGCCTGTGGTCACTGAATGGTGCGGCGGCGGTAGGCTGTAGCTACCGGACAGTGCAACGCCGAACGGCAACGGTAGTTGCTGGAAAGAGACTGATCACGAGGGAGGGGATGGAGAAGAGAGAAATCAGTGACTGCTGAGAATTAGGGTTTTGTATTGCACTATTTTTTATAATCACATGTTATATTATATTTTATATTATAATAATTATTATTATTATGATGATTCTAATACAAATATAATGGTGATAAAATAACTACCGGAGTGTTTTCCATTGCTTAATTAAAGCACTTTTGTGATTTTGACATTTAGGGGTATTTGCAATTATTTTTTTTAAGGAAATATTTGGACTAAAATGTAGTGAAATGTGCCCCATCTGCTGGAGCACATCCACGACTGGTCGATCCATAAATGTACTTTTGTTTAAGGGTGTAGTAGGGTAGGATGTGAAATGTAGATGTCACATCAATAGGTTTTAGGTGATATAAGTAATGATTGGTTGATTAAGTAATGATAGAAAACGTGTATTGAAACTTGTAAAAGGTATATTGAGAATTTTAAAAGATGATGTAAAATGTTAGGTAATAATAAAAAGAAAAATGATGGTTGGATACAATGTGGCTAGTAAAATGTTAGGTAATAATAAAAAGGAAAATGATGGTTGGATACAATGTGGCTAGCCACATTGTATTTAAGAAAAATGGATATGTAATTAAATATGCAAAATGACTGGTGTACCCTTTGCCTCCCTTTTTGTTTTCTTGCCAATTTCAAATAAAATACTGTAGTGTTTCATTTTCAAAAATTTTATTGTAGAACTTTAATTTTCATTTTCCATTAATAGTTGAGATGAGTCATAATCTTTCCCACTTTTTCTTTTCATCTCTCTTTCCTTATTACCTTGGTCACTCAACAATTTTGGAGTTATTATTTTCTCTCATCTCCATCTCCTCCAGCCTATCAATACCCAACTCCAAAACTATTTCTTGACTTTTAAAAGTTTTGCTACCCAGTTCGTCAACATAGGTAATGGCTCTTGGCAAGTATTATATTGTTTTTGTGGGCCGTCGCATCGGAATTTTTTCTAGTTGGGAAGAATGTGCTCCGGAAGTTCTTGGTTACAAGAGTTGTGTCTTTAGGTCATACACCTCGGAGAAGAAGGCCATTATGGCTCTCGGTACTTTCCTTCATCATCAATGTACTCCGCGGGAGGACGGTGGTAGTTCACGGTACATGTCTGAACCAATAGTTGAGGACAGGAAAGCAAAACGTTTTGTGAGCCACAAAACTGTTGATGGTGATGATAGGTACTCACAGTTCGAAGGTAATCACGCATTTGTGGACGGAGAAGCTGAGGAATCCGAGATTGTTGGTGAAGGGATAAAAAAGGAAACATGGAAGATGTTTGTAGTGAGCCTACCACAGCCGTGACGAACCAAGATTCTTGTGTTGGCGGTTCCTTTTCAGATGGTTTGTTGGCTGGGTTTCTTCTGTGCCTTGCTTTGGTTTGGCTGGCAAACTTTTTAGCTTAGTTGTTCTTAGTTTTTTTATGCTTTGTTACTTGTTCTGTTGCTGTAGGAAAATTATGAAAAGTGTTGTTATGGAAGTGAAGTTTATTTGTAGGTACTATTTTTCCTTTAATATTTGGTACTTGAGGCAAGCAATTAGTTAAAAATGTTTAATAGTGATCCATGGATTGATGTTACCAGCGTTGATTTTTAATTTGTAACTATAATGAACGTGATTTTGTCCTAATAACAGTGGATGGGACCGGAGATGGCCGACGGCATTAGAACTGACTTGAATTTATTTAGGGAACACTTATGAAATCCCGACACATATTACATCAACCCGGATGATTAGGAACAACCCAAATGTATTTAATGGCAAATATTTTTGTGCATACGATGCACCGTAACCTTATTGTAACCCAATTAAAAGTTCCGCGCGCAACCCCTTTTTTTGGATCCACCGCCCGGGAGTTTCCTTTTTTTTTTTTTTAGTTTTATTCGGGGAACACATACGATATATACAATACTGCTGCGTTATTGACAACAAGATAGTGAGTGGCGCAAATGTATTTTGCACTTACTGGTAGGCATTGGGACAGGGAGTGCAGGGTTCGAACCTTGTTGCCTCCCATTCGTGTGTTAATATTTTGTTTTTGTGTGTTATATAAATTAGTGTATAATGTAATATAAATTAAGCAAATTCATATCAATAAATGATAGTGGCTTAGTGGTTGTTTCCTCCATCTCATACTTTCTCGTCTTGGGTTCAAATCATTATTTCTATGTACCCGTGACTTTTTATTCTTTTTTTTTCTTTTTTTTTTTTGTAATTGACTGATCTAGTTTACAGTGTATTTATTATTTGATATGAGTATGTATTATGTTGCCTAATCTTAGTATATATTACATTGATTAATAGCATATATATAAAAAAATTTAAAAGTATACTTTTATTTAATAATTCATTGTTTATAATTATTGCCGTGAATTTAATATAATAAATCAAAACAAAATATAACAAAACAATGAAACAAATTTGGAATCATTAAATATATTTAAATTAAAGAATAATGAAGTAAGTATCATTTGTTTCCATTTATATAAATACTATTTATTTAGTAAATTAAAAAAAAAATGATAATAAAAGTTACATAGGTCTTGAATTCTGGAACTTTAAATCAATGCTTCAAAAAACAAATACAAATAAATACCTAAAAAAAAAAACAGTACATAGAACTCGATTTGATAATTATTGGAAAATTGGTATAGTTATATTCTCTAAAAAATGAGGTTAACATAAGTCCGGGTTTCACCCAAATGTTCAGTTATCCAAATGGCCGGGTCCGGCCAGCCCATTCCAGCCCAGTCGGACCAGCGGATAAAGTTGGGTCGGGCGGGGCCAGGACGGATATTTATTCGCCGAGCTCCGCCTTGCGTCGGACCATCGGGTTGTCCGGCCAGTGATAGACCAGCTGAATTTTATACCTTTTTTTTAAGATTTTTTTGGGGTATTCGAACTTTTATCTGTGTTTTTATAAAACTAGTGAATATTTTTTATTAACAACTTTGATTACTTCATGTAAGGTATATAACTTGATATTATTTAAACATAAGTTAAGAACAACATTTCTGAAATTGCAAAATAAAATTCATAGAATTATACCCATGGATTCTGTGTACCTGTAACAATAATATTGACATGCATTATATGTTATCTTGGAGTTTTCATCCGTTGGATTCAGTAGATTGGTGACTGTTGATTTTTCAACTATACGAAACTACGGTGCACAAATATAAAAAAACAAAGTCTGCTTCATATTCATATGAACCACCAGAAACTTAAAGTTAACTACCAGTAGAAATTAAAAAATGAAACATAGTCCCCGACATAATTTAAAGACATCTAAATGGAGATTCCATAAACTTGCAGACAACAACCCCGCACCAGCTAGGCATCTGAGGAGCTTGAGTCTGGGATGATAACTACTGGCACATCCCTCAGCCTTTTTTCACGGACAATTTCAAGAAACATATCGTACACTTTGACCAACGGCTCATCAACAAGGATTAAACCCCTGAGCTCATCCTCATGACAGGATTTGACAATCCTTTGGACCAGGCTGTGGAGCTCAACCTTCATGTCATCGCTCTCTTTCCGGGTACTTAGGTACAATACCTCAAGGCTACGAGGTGATGGTGGAGTTTGCCACTCTTTAGGAATCGTGGAACGGGGTGGTGTTGAGCACGGTGGTGTCACGCCATCTGGAGTAGCAGGATGGAGGTATTTAAGCGTAATAGTTGATGTGTTTAGCAGTGCTTCATGGCTTGAAGCTTCACCCTCCTTTTATAGTTGGTTTGACTCACAAAAGTGTTGTAGACTTCAATACTAAAACAAAAATCAATAAAGATTGTTGTTGTGTATTTCAATAAAGTGTTCTGATTAGTATTTATAAACTAGACAACAATTAAAAAAATTCATATCAGAATAATCCATAATTCCTTAAACTTTTTTTTATTTCATAGAAGATGTTTTTGTATGTTACCCAATTTTCTTTTTTGTTTTAGAAATAATCCTCAAGATTATTTCCTTCTCAACCCTATTAACTGATATTAGATTTGTAAATTTTTTATTCTCAATCTGTTCAGTGATTTCGCGCTCTGAATTATCTATGTTCCCTATATTTATTCACACTTTATTATAAATTAATATGAAGGTTATGATACCGAAAAGAAAAGCTAAAGATTAACAAAAGAAATAAAAAAAGTGATGTAAGACTAAATAATATTCGAGGCAGAAAATCGTTCAAAAATTAAAATGTATTTTTATTAGTGGAGACAAATTATTTTCGGGAGTACGTTTCAAGAAGTGAATACTTGGATGGTTTAAAGTACGTATTTCCAAAAAAATTGAAAACAACCACAAATATTGTTAGGCTTACTATTTAGTTTAGTTTAAAAGGATTATATTTCAGAATCATAAATGAAATCGTTTATCGAAATTATTTTGCTTATTATTTTGTTCTATTTTATGAATATAACAATTAATGTCATGTCATAATCGACAATTAAGTAATTTCGGAACGGTTCGAATCACTAATTGTCTCGAACAGTGGAGTCGAACTAGATTACTCGAATTATTTAGTTGAGATGTCGTAATGAAAAAATAAGTCATATTGGACTTGGTCAAGTCGCTATGCGACACGAACGGTAGAGTCAAACCTATGGAAGTTGCGACAATCGACAAAACTAATCGAAATTGCAAGGTAACTTGAATTATTTGCCAATATAGCTCATATGTGATGGTACTACTCATTTTTTGTCTCTATTAGTTTACTTGAACCGATCGAATTTTGAGAGGATCGACCGAGCACTTGAAATATGTACTTTACATGTCTTCTGTTCAGAATATAACTCATTTCGGACCGGTTATGGTCACTATATGTCGCGAAATGTGTATGTGACATGCCATAATTGTCAATATAACTCATATCGGACCGGTGTAACTCACTATTTTTCTCGAAAGGTGGACTCGACCCGTTAGATGTTCATACTGTCCACCCGATTACTCGAAATTTTTTATACCCATCTCATAATCGACAATAGATATATAACTCGAATCAAGCCGTTTGCACTTACTACTTGTCTCTATTAGTGGGTTATACCCGATAGATGTTGATTTACGCCACCCCGTAACCTGAAACTTGTATGTGACACGACATAATCGACAATATAGATTTGAGGAAAACCGGTTCGACCCACTATTTGTCCAGAACAGTATATTTGAACGATCGAATATTAGATAATCTACCCGGATGCCGTGCATGTGTTTGTGACATGTCATAATCGACAATTATCAACCATATCTGACGTGAATGTGGTCACTATATGCCTCGTACATCAAAGTTATATTGATAGGTTATAACCGATAATCTACCTGAATACTCCAAATGTGAATAGGCCAGGTTTCAATTTATATTATAACTCAAATCGAACCGGTTCGCCACACCATCTACCTCGAACAGTAGAGTCGAACGACATACAATGAGATAGTCGACCCGATTACGCGATACGTGTATGTGACATGCCATAATTGTCAATATAACTCATATCGGACCGGTTTAACTCACTATTTGTCTCGAAAGGTGGACTCGACCCGTTAGATGTTGATATTGTCCACCCGATTACTCGAAATTTGTAAGTGCCATCTCATAATCAACAATAGATATGTAACTCGAATCATGCCGTTTGCACTTACTACTTGTCTCTATTAGTGGGTTATACCCGATAGATGTTGATTTACGCCACCCGATAACCCAAAACTTGTATGTGACACGACATAATCGACAATATAACTCATACATAACCGGTTCGACCCACTATTTGTCCAGAACAGTATATTTGAACGATCAAATATTAGATAATCTATCCGGATGCCGTGCATGTGTATGTGACATGGCATAATCGACAATTATCAACCATATCTGACCTGAATGCGGTCACTATATGCCTCGTATATCAGAGTTGTACTGATAGGTTATAACCGATAATCTGCCCGAATACTCCATATGTGTAAATTGGGCAAGGTTTCAATTTATGTTATAACTCAAATTGAATCAGTTCGCCTCACTATCAACCTCGAACAGTACAATGGAACCGACATATGATGAGATAGTCGACCCGATTACGCGATACGTGTATATAACATGCCACAATTGTCAATATAACTCACATCGGACCGCTTCGAATCACTCAATGGTACTTTAGACGTGGACTCGACTCAATATGCAACACGAACACTAGATTTTCAACTATACGGAAAGGAGGTAATTGACCCGATAACTCCAAATGTCTATGTGACATTTGGATCATTCGCCTGTGTAACTCTTTTTTATACTAGTAGTTCTCATTAATTGTCTCGAATAGTATAATCAAAGCGATTGATCTATGAGACATCATGACCCGAATAAGGAAAGTGTGTATGCAACTTGTGAAATTAATAATACAACGCATATCGGACCTGTTTGAGTAGCAATGTGAGTCAAATAGTACAGTCAACCCGATATATTTTGAGATAATCGTCCCGCTCAAAGAGTATAGTTGAACTGAACGATTATGAGATATTTGAACTGATTACTCGAAATCTGTCTTAGACATCCCCATGCGACCATATTTTCTTATGGAAAATCGGTTCGACACATTATTTGTCTCGAACCTCGACATTGTCGAACCGAAAGATTTTTTAGAAAATCGTTCATAGTACTCGATTACAAGTATTTGACATGTAAGAATTGACGGGTTTTAGGTCAAAGATTATTGGTTTGTAATGGTTAAAAAAAGACTGGAATTGTTACTAAGAGGAGAGGGATTATTTATTGACCCAAATTTTTTCGGGTAGATATTTCATATTTTGATGGTGCTATAATAAAAATATTTCAGGGACTATATTAGTTCTATGTCGTCAATATAAATTTGATTGATTAAAACCATCATTTTCCAAATATAAATGGCTTGATTTAATATTGATCACAAATAAATTGATTGAAAACTCTTGTTGTTTTTTTCCCAAGGACGATTGTCGAATTCTTCAAGTGGGGTTTGTCAACTTTTGAGCAGCCGAAATATTATCGGAACCCAAGGTGTAAAAGGCAAAGTTGGTCTCGATTAACTCGAAAGTGAGATCTCATCATGCTTTGTCTTACTACTTTTGGTGTTGGAACTGCAAACGTATAACCCTTGGACAACGTGAAAAAAGATTTGCCCCCTAATGTGCAACCCCTACTACTTTGAACTCCTGCATTGCAATTCCAGTGTGTGAAGTACGATTAAATACTACTAGGAAAATGCTAGGACTACTCGTATGTACAATTGTCCACCATGCACGCCCACCAAAGCTAGCAGAATTTTGTGCATGTGAAACCGGTTAACATCTGGGAACGTCAAAATATGGGGTCCATCCTCTAATGAAGTCGTAAATCAGTATCCAAGTTAATAAACTAGGTTCATGGAATATGAGTCTTACCATAATTTTACGTCCCTAATGGTCACTTGATCATAGTCTGAATTTTATTAGTATTAATTGTTCCATTTTATGTTTATGTGGTAACGTTCAATACACTATATTCAAATTGTTCGTGAGCGCACAAACACCCTATGAATCCATCTAAGGTTTTAATAACAGGTGCCACGAAATTTAAGGGCATACCCACTGGGTGAACATAATTTAATATATATATATATATATATATATATATATATATACACAGTAAAACCTCATCTACTAAATTCTCTATAAATTAATAATCTCTCTAAGGGAGTAATTTTCACCGGTCCCGTCTTAGGTCAGTTAAAAATTCGACCAATTTTGATATTGTAGTAAGTTAATAATTTTTAAAATAACCAGTATATAATTTAGTGGTCCCATTGATATCATAAATTAATAATTGAACACAAAAATAAAAAAATAAGTTTTATAGTTTAGTAAAATAAGATTCAGTAGTTAAATATTTCTTGGTCAAACTCAAATATAATTGGAGCTCATCTCTATTTTTTTTCCATCTCAATAGTTCTGGTGTTGTATTCTGAAATCTATTTTGGATGCATTCACTTAATTCTTTATCAAGAATCGTGCATTGAACACACTTAAGGCTTTTATGTTGTTGTACATCAACACATGGTTGCTCGTGGCTCGCTTTCACTATATCCATTTATTTTTACTTGTAGTCAAAGTTGTAGTATTATGTATTTGAATATCATGTTCCAAATATTTAATGTCTTAGAATTAAGGATTTTCCATGAATAAATTATTAATTTATAGATAAATTAGAGTCACTCTAAAATAATAAATTTAATCAGTACCGACAATGCGAATGAAAAAATAAGTTTAACTGTACAATTTTCTCCAAGTTAAATGTAATACCCTTGTAACCTTGTAGGAGGCAACAACCATCAAAAGTATATTATGTTTTCGGTCGCCCAGTAACATTGTGTGTACTCTCCAGGTGGTGGATGTCTGAAGTGTGAGAATGTGCCACATCTGTTGTGAAAACAACACATCTTAGGTGATACCCGGCTAGACATGTCCGTGTAAGGATGTAGTACGTGTGTGCTCCACCCAATATTTACGTAAGATGAAGATAGAGTAAACTGCGGGAAAACTCCACGTCCTGCGCACGCAATGATACAATTACAGTATCCACCCCGCCCCTTGTATTTTTTTCCCACTCCTATTCATAAATTTTTATACTATGACTATAAGAAATGTATATGTTTAAGCCCTTAGCTAATTACCGAGAATATTTAAAACCCTAAACCCTTAGCTAATTACCGAGAATATTTAAAACTTCTTAATATATGTGTTTTAAAAAACCAGCCTTACAGAATCATATTTACATTACTTATTAAGTTTATTTATTTTTTAATCCTCCTACTTAAAAACTCTATATGTTATCAACATAAAACCTCCCATATTTTTTCCCTTTTGATTATATCAAACTTAGTTATTAACATAAACAATACATACCGGAATATTCAAGTAATTTAGAGGCAATTATATTTCAACCAAGGTTTACACTACTACTATATTAATTCATCTATCCAACAAAAAAAATCCTTAGCTTACCTCTTTCTTGTATTTCATCGCTTGAAGCTGCGTCCTCCATACGTTCCCAGAAACAATGGGTCCAATACCCATAGAAGTCATGGAGGAGCTCAGGTACTGGACGCAGGGTGAGGAAAATGCTATGCTTTCCCTGTTGATCGTTAAGTCAGAAACGTGGGTCATCTCAGACACGGTTTCAATGAAGAAAATAGTCGAATCTTTTGCTAGGATGCTGTCTCATTTATTCTGTGTGCCCATTACGGAAGTAGACATTGTTATGAAGCTGCAGTCGTTCTTCGTCCGGATCTTGAACTTTGAACGTTACATATGTAAGCCAGGAATAATTTATGACTATCACAATAATAGGGTGTTTTCACAATTTCATGGACAACAAGGTTTCCCAAGGGTAAATCTTTACAATTTTATTAAGGTTTTAAAATCCATTTACATTCTCCCTCTTGATTAACACTATCTGACTCATTGATTTTGCATGCTTTTACATTGAAGGAGACCGAATCGGAGCACAAGTTTAGATTGTTTGGTGAGCCATATATTATTGTGTTAGATGACTTATTCCGCGTGAAGGGGTTGTGCAGCATAGATTTTGACTAGCTTCACAGAGTATTTTCAGGACACGAAGATGGTTTGGT
This sequence comes from Ajuga chamaepitys, assembly GCA_958295605.1. Classification (NCBI taxonomy): domain Eukaryota; kingdom Viridiplantae; phylum Streptophyta; class Magnoliopsida; order Lamiales; family Lamiaceae; genus Ajuga; species Ajuga chamaepitys. Next base: position 3,323,067 of record OY282503.1, read on the forward strand.
GGGAGAACCATGCAAGAGTCTTGTGGTTTGGCCAGAATTTTATTGAACCCTGTGAACGCGGGGCAAATATTTGGATGAACATTACTGTTAAGCCCGTTCCGTCTCAGTAGGCCCTTGATTTTTTTTTTTTTTGGTTTGCTATCGTTTTGTTATGTATTCCTAAGTTTCTTGTAGAATTTAATATTTCCCAAAATACATATTATTTGATCCCATAAAAAAAACCCATTAGTATTATATCTAACCGGTGGATGTCATTGACTACTCACTTTTTGCGGAGCTATATTAACTTCTCGTTAATAATCTTAAGCGGATTATAGTACAATCATGAGCATGAATAGAATGGATGAGATTGTAAGTATAAATTTGGGCAAGTTTCACTCTTTTAGGACTGTTTGACGTTTTCCATGTTTATATACAAATCTAATTAGATAGGGTTATGGGTTTGATTAGGTCGTACGACGATAAGGTACGATCGCCAATCTTTTAATCTAAACATAATCAAGTTTAGGAAGGTTGGGTAATTTTTGGCTATCAACTAAATACAACTTTGATAATAAAATTCTTATTTTGTAATGTATTTCTGACAAATTTTAATGTTTTTTTTTTATTTTGTTTTTTAGTCATTGCCTTATAATTTCTCTATTTATTTGGCCATTCATACCCTAAACCCTAAACCCCTGAGTCGAGGGTTTAAGGCTTGTATTATGCTTAAAAAATTTCATCTGTTATAAGCTTAATAAATAAAGAAAAAAAAATTGGATTCCGGTGCAGGTGAAACAATTGAGCATTACCCACGAGCATCAAATAATTTAATCGTACAACGGAACCTTAAACAAGGCTTCGTGTGGGTTATATTATTACAATTAAAATACATTACACTTTCTATTTTTTAAATTGACATTTTAGTAGTTGATATACAAATGTTTTTTTTTCCTAGAGTAAATAATTATCCTTAAAACAGTGTATAAAACGAGTGTCGAACTTGATCCACTTCGGTGACTGGTGTTTTAAGAATTGTTTAGAGAAGGAACCATAATTTTCTTGAAATTTTTTAGAGGGTTGTTTGGATAAACAATGAATTGTTTCGAACCAGCACATGTTGCGTTACGTTTATTTCCGCAAGAAACCTAAAACTACACTAACTATTCCGCAGCTAAGGCTTCTGCACATGCGATTGTTAAGCAGACTAAGTAGAAAAAATGTTAATATTATTGCCTATTCTTTGTTAATTAAATAGAACTTCCCAATGATAATAATTGCCCTAAAGGGGGTGTTATCTTACTACAAATTTGTAAGCAACATGGCGGACCATTAATAAAGATTACTTAATTATCCAGATTAGGTAATTCCTCATTCCTTAATCATGCACTTGAACAATCCCATCCCATTTATAATACAGTAGCGAGCACACAAATTTTAGACTTTACCCTAACTCACTTTGACAAACCAAAATGGTATAATGATAGCGAAAACCCCATAATTCAACTAGCCTATCAGTAGGTTAATGTCTTTTTATGGCTTATCATAGCCATATCTGTTTGGCTAATGGAGAAGATTTACTTTCTCCTAATTCAAGACAGTTGAGAGGCCAAAACTCCTATTCTCACATCAATTCTTGGTAATGCAAAAATGTGGTGGCCCACCATCCACGAACCAACTTAAATTGTGGCTGCAATTGTTGTGCTTGTCACATTAGCATACCCTATACCCTACACTCCCTAATTTTCACGTGGAACAAAGTGTTGGGAGGGCCCACATTCTCTTGAAATATGGAGCCAAGAATTAGCTTACGCATGCCATCTCAATTATTTAGGAATGCATGCAAGATACAACCCACATATTTTGAAGGGCAATTGTCCTTCTGCATAAAATTGAATGAATATAGTCTTTAATGGAAAAATAATAAGACAATAAAACCATAACGTCAGACAAATCTAAATTAAAAAAAAAAAGCAGCACAGGTGAACAATATGCAAACATCCCTACTATGTTCATAACATTACTAATATCTTGTGCAATAAACATATGGGAATACCTATATCCATACTTATTGTAGTGTAATTATTGACAACTCCATATTTGAAAACCCTAAAATTGCATTAAGGTTGATATTACTCGCAAATAGTAGTAGTTCCAGACTTGCAATTTAATTTGCGAGCACACAATTGGACTAATGAGAACGACCGACTAGTGGTTGCCAAAAGTATTTGTAGTAATTCATCTATGGACATCTACTTAGTTCTTGGTTGGCCAATGTTCATTGGTAATGTTACATGTTTTAATTCAGTACCAATAATAATACTTATTTTTAAAGAAAATATAATTCATTATTCAAAAAATGTAATGGCATAAGTTTAATTGGTTGTTTAAAATAACAGTCTTGTAGATTAAAAGCGTAATAAACTGCTGTACTTTTTAACTTGAAGCAAATTTGCTCGACATCATCAATATAAGATTTATATAGCGCTGCTGAGTAATACCTAAAAATTAGCGTTCGCATTTGAAGAGTCCTTAATTTTATCCATTCTTATATTGGTGAATGACCTAAAAAATCTTGCCCAACATAAAATTTTAAAGTTTTCAATGTTTTAAGTCTTAAAACCTTAGTGAGCTGTGGTTGTATCATGTCATGATAATCTTGACACTTCGTGCTGACACATGGATCACTCTGGTGCCATAATCCACCCTTTGCTCAATTCACTCAAACTTCATTAGCATTATATTTCTCCCACCTACATGCAAACCACAACCGTCTCTTACTTTCTGCATTTCCCACTCTACCATGACTTCCATACCCGATACGATAATGAGTGGACTCAAAGTTTGGTCAGCAGCAGATGATAGGATCCTACTCCAATCGATGATCACCGACGCATGCAAGATCGACATCGCGGATCCATACCAGATGTGTGCCTTTGTTAGGAAAGTTTCACGCACCTTCGTGAATAACGATTTCAAGTATTTCAAGCCGAAGGAAATCGTTATGAAGATTCAGAGCCTCCGCGATCGATTTCTCAACTTTCTGTGGTTTATTTCGCGTAAAGGGGTAAGATTTGACTGTGAACTACTCTTTCTGTGGGTTAACATCAAGTATGATTGGACGTAGTATTTGTTCTTCCCGCACCACTTAAACAATCGCTTCAAGGTCGAAGATGACTGGGCTCTAATGAACACGATGTTCAGATTGCTTAGGTGCGATACCGTAGATTTTGAATGGGTACTGGAAGCTTGTGATAGCCCAACCGACCCCTGGCTTGGCAAACCTGTTCGTGGTGAAATGATGTATTGGAGGAAGGGCTGGAAAGTTGGTAACAAGAGCCTTCTGCATGGCAACCGAACTGTTTGTGGGTTGCTTGGCCGTTGGATTTAGGTGGCTTTTATCGTAGTTACTATCTATAGAATTTTGTGTTTGGGATCCTACTGTCGTCTCTGTTTTAGTGTAACCAAATTTAGTATTAGAAGCTAGTAGATACTGGGTGAGATGGTTATCCGTTGGTCAATAGTGTGACGGAGGAAATGTTTTGGTTTTTTATTATCCTCCGCACTTTTGAGATTGAATTATCATCAACTCTGTAGGGATTCCAAACAGGTATTGTAATATGAATGCAGAACTGCTTATCTAATAGTTATGTGTTGTTAATGTAACTATCTCTTCTATTATGTGTTATTACGTGTTCAACTACTGTGTATATGTTCCCATTTGCAAAAGCCCTAACCTCCAACAGTTGCATTGTTTAAATAGATATTAAATACCGACCTATTATAAAATGATACAATTATATCAATTGGAGTAAACAAAAAAAAAATGGGTGTGCATTTACAGTGGTTTTGAATAGCCAAACCTTTAAGAAACAGATTAATCAGTGGTAAAAAGAATTGGTATATATATTTGTCCTGTGCCTAGTGTCGTGATCCGCATGTATTTCTCCCATTAATCTAGTTTTTCTAAATAAGTATTAATGGTAAATGAGAATATTTATAATAAAATATAGAAAATTAATAACTAGGCGGGACAATTATAATGTAGTAGTAAGTCTTTAACCAAAAAATTTTCTAGTAATATTGGCTTCTCAATACATTTAAATATTATTATAAAATATTGAGTGATGAGATGGACGTCACCTATAATTTTAAGGGCTAATTGTAAGGTCGGTGACAATTAAATTTTAATATTATCATAAGTCTCAACAAAATTAAATGGTCCCTGTACGTAAGATGCTCGCAAGTGACCAAAACTTGATTGATATTCATACCCTATGTGCAGCCAAAAAGTGGGTGCACGGAGGTGCTCTACATTTGGTAGGAACTAAAAAGATTGATAACCTCATCCCTAAATAAAACCCTTACCAAATCGATCTTCTAGTCGAAGAAATCACTTGCAACATTTTGAACGTTGGAGCTCGAATATTATATAAATTTTGCCGAATAAATCAGGAACCTACCATCTCTTTTATCGGTTCCTGTCTCAAATTACGTAGGATTTCGATTAGAAAACGGACCTAGGAAAAATCTATAAATTAATTACCAGAGTATAACAAAACTATTTGGAAAAAAATTAAATGATGGTGAGGTTGGGTCACCGGTGAATCCATCCAATCTCAAGTATATACCACGATTAATAACCAATTTTTGTAGTTTTTCCATGGCTTGATCAATGGACGTAATCATTAAACATGCACAGGCAAACATTTTCCTTAATAAATTCATGTTTAAAATATTTGTGGTAGGCCGCCATGAATTCGGTATGTAAAATTATCGCGAGGAACGCAGATGTGCTGTACAAAAAACAAAAACAGCAAAGAAATTGTCACAATTTAATATATTTAAAATTGAACCATTCACATCACCCTGGTTCACAATATAAACCGAATAGGGCTCCCAAAAGAACATATTACTCTCAATCTCTCCTTCACTCAACCTTATGCTGTGAACCCAACCCACTACTGCCTGATCTTATATACGCCAGTAATGTCTCCGGTGTCTAGGTGCTCGGCACGGTGTTCTCCCAGACACGCTCCACCAAGATATTTCAAAGCACGTTGCCGTACTACGGAAACAAGTTCACGTGTAAGCGTACCGATGGGAATGACGAAATGGTTGGGTAAAAAAAATCAGAAAATACAAGTCGAGATTTGGCACTCAAAACTAACATTCAACTGCTTGTTTACGTATCGCGAAATCTCCAAAAAACGTAACCTTATTTGCTCTATTACCAAAGGGTGGCGAGAAGTTGCTGCAGCGTTGGGTCTGAACCAAGGGGATGTAGTTGAGTTTGAAAAGTGCTTCATTGATCCCGACCGGTTCCGTGTATGGGTCACACGTTACCCAGGTGGCTTGAAGGTGGAAGATGAGTCCTGCGTTTAGGGTCACCTTCTTTGTTTTGTTTAACATAACCATGTTTTCTGTCTTTCCCTTCTTGACTATTACGGTTTGTAATTTTGGTTTGGCCGACGATTTACAAGTCCTGTTCGGCCTAAACAATATAATACAAGTTCTTTGTTCTTGGAGCAGTGTTATTTTGTCCGGAAATGGGTTAAAAATAGATTGCCACTATTTAAACAGTTTTATAAGAATTTCTTAAGCCTAATAGTCATTTTCAATGACAGTCATGGTTACAGATCAAGATAACATTTGCATTAGTTATGCGCATGAGTTATGTGGCCCAAAATAGGTTTATATTGTATTATGTGGTACTTGGGTATTTAGGGTGAACATCAATTTCGATCCACTAAGCAACCCTCATTTTGGACAGCCTGAATCAAATTCCATACATGTATTAGCTACCAAAAACCAAAATCAATCCATAATCCTAGACAACAAAGTATAACCGAAAAATTTGTAAATTGGACTAGTGGGTTTGGTTTGGATTCTGAACCAGAAAATTCTTAAAAAAAATTGCGTGTAAATTTAGATTCATTCTTTTGTTCCGCATTATTTTTACATTAGACAATTGAATTGGAGAAACAAAAAGCATAATCCGACCCGATTTGAGGAAAGAACCACACAAGATAAACTTGGCGTCCACCAAGAGAAAGCAAACGGCCCATGAAAAAATGAACTCGTGACAAAATGTAATAATTGACATAATTTAAACCCTAAGCAATAAGAAGCATCGTAGCAGTATTATTAAAAGTTCTGACTACCGGGTGACATCCTAATATTTTCATTCAAATCAGGTAGTTGTGAACTGGGAACATAACCACCACGACCTCTACGCCTACCTCCTCTGCCACGACGGCCTCTCGTACCTCTCGGTCCATGACGTCCCTCATGCCCGGAAGGTATTCTGCTGCCACTTGGCCTGCCACAGGTCCTAGCAACGTCGGGATTACGTACTGGAGTGCCTTCAATATTATTATCAGCATCAAAACCGAACCGCTCGTGAAGATTGTGTCGTTGCGTGTTAGAGGTTTCCCACATCATCAACTCATTCTTTATTTCAATGCAACGTCTCCTCACAAATTCCATCTTTGCTTCACTACCCATTGCTTCGTCGGTGCACTCCTAAAAGCATCGCTCAACCTCTTGATATTTTTTGTACTCTGCGGTCATATGGGGATATCCACCTGCAAAGAAAATGCCCGAGTGACGCCGATACACGTCCTTTCTCCAACGGTGTAACATATAGCGAGGATTCAATTGTTGCAAATTTTCCTTGACCAGCACTTTTAGGATATGACAACAAAGTATTCCTCTACTCTCAAAACTCTTGTAGTTGCATCGTAGATACTGACCGTTGGACTTGTATTCAACACTAAACATCAAATCTTTAACGTAACGGCCTTTACTGTAGACAGACTCAATGACCTCAAATTTCTTACTTATATCACCGCTATTATCTTCTCCCGGAATTTCCTCGATGGTGTGACAATACATAGATCTACTAATCTGTTCTTGAAACTTCGTGAAAATGTTGTTGGTGTATGCGTCACGCACCTGCCTCTCCCACGGGAATTCGGTCTTGCAATTAATAACCTTATATTTAGAATCAAAATCCGCAAGAAACTCTTTGTGAATCTTGTCAACAGTCGCAATCTTATATTGCTCGACGAACTGTTTGAGAGTACATCTGGAGTTTATATAACCATCAAAGTATGCACCATTCCTTCACTTCGTTGGGTTGATGTCATCCCTGCCCAAAATTTGTGATTTAGAAATACGGGAACCCAACTTATTCTCTCATCATACATACTCCTCAACCACTCGTTACTTTCTACGCCGTACTTACCCACGAAATCAGCCCATCCCGCTTCAAATGATACTATGGACAAACTCTCGTAAACCAATGCTTTGAATTCTTTGGTAGCCGTGTGGTAGTTTTGGATCCCTTTAAACTTCACTGGAATCTTGCATAAAATGTGCCACAGAAAATATCGATAAATGGTGTTGGGCATAAGATCTCTAATTGCAATCTTAATGCTCTCACACTGATCGGTGATAATACACGTTGGGTGTATTCCTCCCATCGCAGCGAGCTAGCTAGAAAATAACCATTTGAATGAGTCGGCATCTTCGTGTGTAACTAAAGCACATCCCAGTAAAATGACTGCCCGTGCTGGTTCACGCCGAGAAACATGGCAAATGGCATCTTGTATCTATTAACTAAGTAAGTGGTGTCAAAACTCACTACATCGTGAAAATCTTCGTAGGCGGCTTTGCTACGCGGGTGTATCCATAACACGTTCCGCAAACGGGAATCATCGCCGATGTCCATAATATGGAAAAAATCCCGTTCCTTTTCATGCAATCTCAAGAATAGCTTGCGCATAGCCTCGGCATCACCGTCACCTAACCGAAGTCTATGCCTCGTATCTACGTAGTTCCGACAATCCTTAGGAATGCAACCCAAATTTTGCGGACCTCCGGCTTGTACTTCTGCCAGTCTTATATTCTTGCAAACTCTGATTCCCGCAATGTCATTTGCTTCTAGCTGCCTCTTCATTTTGATCGTCATGCTCCTATGCGCCGGCATTAGAACTGACATCGTCGGACAAAGCTCGTGGTTGTGTTGCTAAAAAACGAGCCCTACTTTCCAGCTTCCGTCTTCCTGCCTAATGCCATTTACTCGCGCCTTACAATCGACCCTTTTCGACGACTTCTGTGCAGTAGACTTACGACCACGGTCGCGTTGCCATACCGAGTATTTGTACCCATCTTGTGTGAGTACTCGTGAGGCACGTTTAGTTATGGAGAACCCTTTATTCTTGGCGTGCTGGTATGCCCTGAACAACGAGATATCATCCGGGTAAAAAGTTCCCGGCTTTGGACATAAGACCTCGTTTGTTCTATCGTCATCGTCCAACTCCACAGGCGTTTCAGGCACGACGAAGACAGTGGATGTTGACGGGGAATTTCCGGTTCCGTCTGAATGATGACTATGGAATATTGAAGAAGCGCGATCGTCCTCTGCCTTAGGCACATCCATCCTATTGTTGCTGTTGCTAGAACCAAATAAGTCATACTCCCACCCTCTTGTATACTCCATCACCATTAGTATTTCTTAACTATTTTCCGGCACGGGTTTATGATGACCGATGCCCGCTGTCGAGCAAAATTTATGGAGTGTTCAGTGGCTACTGTAAGAGAATGAAAAATTACAACAATGGGGGTATTAGAGTTTCTTTTCCTCATGCAGGAACTATATGCATGGGATGGAGTTAAACAGAGAAAAGGATAAAGCTAAAGCAACCCCAAAATATATTAAAAAACGTGTGGGACAGGTTCCATAAAATCAGGAACTGATAACCGCGAAAAGATGTTCAAATTGGAGCCAAAAATTGCAAGGGGTCTTCTAGGTATTTCACAATTTAGATATATGTTATTGATTTATTTTTAGGTTGTGTGGCTGGCCACATTGTAGCCGTTTAGCAGAGTCCTAATAAAAATGTGAATTGTGAATTGTAAAAGGTGATGTAGATAATGATGTAGATAATAGGATGTCGATGGAGAGGGATAGGCAATTCGGATGGCGGATCCATAAAGTGAAATACAAGTGGATCGGGTCATCCCCAATCCGGATTGCCCAATCTCAATCCAAATATGCCCTAAGTGGTTTTCAGCTTATAACTTGAGAAAATTTATTTTGTAATGTTTGCAATGCCCACTTCTTCTTTAAAATAAGTGCTTTCAACGTAAAAGTTCAAAACATTAATTTAATATTTTTTTCTGCTCAATGACAATTTTGTAAATATATGATATTTTTTAAAAGACATAAGTGATTTTAAAGCAAATACTCTAACTTCTACTTTTATAGGAAATCACTTTTTTTTCAAACACTACCTACTTTTTACATAAATGATTTTTATAGAATCTCTGGTTTTAATCACTTTTTCAAAAGCACAAGCAATCGCAAACACTCACTTTATACTTTTAACTTTTGACCTAAAATCACCTTTATTAAACCTAGAGTTGTTTTCCAAACACTCCAAAAACAACTTTTTTCCAAGCTATAAGATGAAAAAAAACTTGAAAAAAGCAATTGCAAACACCTCTCTTAGTAGCTTCTTGACATTTTTGTAAATTTGTCAAGCTTTCCTAAGTAAAGCAAGTGATAAAAGTACTTGTTTATCAAACACTACAACTTTTAAAATTTGGCTACAAGCATTTTATTTTCAAATATTATTTTAATCATTTTTTTAATAGCACAACTCAATCACAAACACTCTCTATATATATCTCTGGACTATGAAGGGGTACTACTGAATATTGTTACATTTAAAAAGTAATTGGAATTGGAGATTTTAGGAAAATTACTTGGGATAAGGTACAAATAGGGGTCGGAACTGTAGCTCCGACCACAAATAAATCCTTCAATTTTTTTTTTAGGGCAGTCAATTGTTTTAAATTTCAGAGTAAAGTCTTGATTTCTTATACAATTTTATCTGTAAATTTTAACTACTTACGTGTCAAATTGAACAGAAATGTTCATTTGCCTATTTACATGATTTTGAAAATTAAAGTGATCAGTTGGATACAAAAATAATATGTGGGCTTATATGTACTTGGAAATATAGTTTAGGTGTTTTTTCGAACTTTATCCCAATCGTTTATTGAAACACAGGTTGGGTTTTGAAGAAAAAAATGATTTTAAGTAAATGAGTAGAGAGGAGCAATAAAAATTGTGCTTTGAGTTTTTGTCTTGCAAGTACATTTTTAAAAGTTAAAGTTGAATTTACAAACATTCTGTAATAGTTTTTCACAAGTTATAAATAGAAAAGCACTTGAAAAAAACAAGTACAATTCATACTGGTTTTAAAATCACTACCACCATCAAATGCCTGAAAATGTGACTTCCTTTAGGAATAACGAGAGTTTGTCTCGAAATTGATACATTATCCGTGTTACAGATGCTTCACAACAACATTACGAGGGTGTTGAAGTATCAAAATCTCTTCGCAGATTTTGCAAAACTTAGAAGATGTTTTTAGTTACGAGTTTCAAATCCACAAAAAAGAAAACTGTATAGCGGATCACCCTGTCAATATAGTTGTTCGTGAAAATAATAGCTTTGAATTTTATACTTTTGATCATTGTAAAAGAGAGGCTTTATTTGTTTAAAAATTTGTCAAGTATACACAAGTTTGAGGATAATTATCTTAATCAACCCATTATGTTGATGGTTTTAGCTTAAAAAATTATTTTTTGAGTTAAAATCAGTTATAAATGTTTGCAATTTTTAAAAAATTAGTTTAGTTATTACTCCCCCGTTCCATATTAATATTTTCAGAGATATTTTGATTTGGTCAAATCTTTAGTTGAGGGTATATCTATCAATATATTTTATCCTTAACTCTTTCATTTCATGATAGAACGTCAATTAATATAGAATAGAGGAGGAAGTATTTTTTAAGCTAGAATGCTGAAGTAGATCAAGTTCTTATACCTGATCTCTCTATGTGCTAGTAAATGGAGATGTTTGATTTTTAGTTTTTTTAGATGATTTGTTTCGCAAACACTTTATATTCAATATTTTAACCAAATTACTTATATTATCAAATATTATTTAATTTTTTTTATACATATATACTATTATCACTTTATCAAAAATAGAATCAAGTTGCAAAACTTTTCTTAAAAAATAAAAAAATTCAATTGCAAAACACCCCCATAATTATAAGGAAACTCACTTTTCTTTTTCGATGTACATATTTACCTTACTACTCTTTAATTTATATTTTACCCAATATATTTGTCATTATTAAATACTTGTTTGGCAAAAAAAATCTTAAAAAATAAAAAAATTCAATTGCAAAACACCCCCATAATGACAAGGAAACTCATTTTTCTTTTTCGGTGTACATATTTACCTTACTTTTCTTTAATTTATATTTTACCTAATATATTTGTCATAATAATTGCAGTTTTGCCAACAAAAACACTTTTGCATTTAGGTATATTAACTATTAAGCTTGATTAAACCGTCACTAATCTATATAAGTATTATATATAATCTCAAAGTTGTTAGACCAAACTTCGCTCAAGTACATTACACGTGAATTGCTCACACGATTTTAGAATTCGGTGTTTTGGACCTAATTAAAAACAACCTGCAAAAAATCACATTTTTTATTTTATCGATCTCATCTTATTGGTGAACCCTTATTTTAATCAACTTTAATAATCGAAGATGCGGACTTATCGTGCACGATTCTACACTCGTGTTAACTGAAACATCATAAGTATCCACATTTCACTACAATAAAAGGTGTTTTTTGTCATCAATTTTTTGAGACGATAAATGTTGCGAAAGTAATATGAGGTATTTTAAAAAATTTTAAGAGATAACTAGTTGTTACAAAAAATAATGCTTATACGTTGAGACGATTTTTTGTCGTCTTATATAATATTATTTCAACCAAGTTATTGAGACAATTAATGAATGACGATATATTGTCTCTAATAACCAAGGTCAAACTCGAAAAAATGTTAGCGATAATTATAAGCTTTGAAAACGTGAAAAATGTCGTCCTCGTAAAAAACATGTATGATTGTCAGTTTGATCTCCTTTTGGTATTCTCAAAATCATTGCCTTTCTTTAGTTTTCTCAGTGATTGATTTAATATTTTGAATAAAAATATATTTCATTCCTAGTATGTAATTTCTTCATCCCGACTTAATTTGCACACCTGCTCCAGCGCGTATATTAAGAAAAAACAGATTTTGTGGAATTTTTTATTTTTTTAAAGGTGGAGATTGAGGGTGGAGATTTTAAGGGTGGGGATTGTAAGATTCCTTTCCATATTAAGGGTGTGCAAAATAGAGTGAGACGATCGAAAAAGGAAAATGTGCAAATTAGAATGGAACGGAGGGAATATCTCTTTATGAAATTCTCAAAATTAACAGAGTTAGACCTTATTCTTCCCACGTTATTCGCGCACTTCTGTTTGTATCAAAATCGCTCTCATAGAAAACGTTGATTTAAGTAGTGGAACTCTTACCACCTGAACTACCTCACTTGAATGACTATTATATAATCTTACTGCTTTTTTTCTTTTTAACAAAACATATAATGTTGTTGCCTCCAAAAGAAAATTATTTGATGTTATAATTTTGCATGCTTTAGATTTTAAGGTAATACTAATTTTGTTATTAATTAGATTCCTTTTGAAGAAAAGAAGAAAAAAAAAATCATACGCCTTAAATAAACTTTTGTAAAATAAAATTATAGCATTCGTCAAGCATCCTGCAAATCTATATTAACCTGACTTTATAACAAAAAAACATTTCAACCATTGGCTTGCAGGTGTATGATTTTCCACAAACCATAGGTCAGCAGATGCACTCCACTAGGTTTACCGACTATCTGAAGCAGCTTTAGCTCTTAGCTTATTGATGAGAGAAAAAAAAATCTATTTATTTATCAAAATTAAAATATCAAGAAGTTAGAAAAATCAACTATTTATACTTTTAGCTTTTAGCTTAAAATTGATTTTATTAAAGCTGAAGCTATTTTCCCAAACACTCTAGAACAACTTCTCTCTGAAGCTATTACCCTTCTTTGCATGGAATTCTATGGGTATGTTTACTTAAGGCTGGAGAGTGTTGGGCCGAATCTGACTGAAGGAGTTTATGAGTGTGCTTTATCGGAATTTGAGCCCTTAAATCTACTGAGTCAAGCCTTAAGTAAACATAACATATAATTTTCAGACATCTATATCACATACCTAATAAGATCCAATCCCATAAAAAAGTTATATTTCAAAAAAGTATCGTTCTAAAATAAGAGCCGTGTTACAGTGTCAACATCTCTTTTTCAAGTAAAAAACTCTTTTTTTTTTTTTTTTTTTTTAAATTTAACGAATGACTCACATATGATTGTGTAAGCCAAAATAAAAAAATAGAATACGTCGTGAAAGTGAGAGTTGATAATTTGTTGAGAGTTGCAACTTCTGTCAAATCTATATATATATAAAAGTAAAATGGAGGGCATTAATGTCATTTTAGTTTTCCCTCCAAAAAATTTAGACTATAATTAGTAACTTTTCCTATTTTTGGTATGTTCATAACTTTTTTTTATTTATTTTTAAATAGAAATTATTTTTTCATCTTAAATCCGATTTTTATGCATAATATACCAAATTATTCATCTTTTCACGAGCTTCGATTTGACATCCATATCGCATACATTATATGAGATATTTGATTTGAATAAACGGATTGTTTGTTGGTTAATTTTTGCGCTATAATTGATGATCATTGTAACTTGAACTATAATATTTTGGTTTTAGTTGCAACTAAAATTAGTAAAATAATTTCTTTAAAAAAATCATGAGTATTTTTTTATAATTATTTTTAATTACCTATTTATATTTTTAATAGTGTGTATTTTGTTAAAATTACTCTTTTAATTAAATTTATTCTTTGCAGCCTAAATTATGACATTTCTTAATTTTTGCAATCTTTTTAATTTTTTTACTTTTACTAATATTCAATTATATATTTCTAAACTTTGTAAGCTAAATAATACTTTGTCGCACTAACCAACATCAACTGCCTTTTTACTCTTAAATCTAAATAGCTTTTTCCGCATTAATCAATTTTCATCTTCAAATAAATAAAATTATTTGTAAGAAAAATATAACATTTATATAAATAATTTACAATACCATATAAAATACCGAAATATCCAAATATTTTGAAGAGCTCGTAGACTTTAATTTGTTATTTGAATTATTAAATACCTTTTGAATTTTATTTTGTTAAAATAAAAATTTATTAAATAAAATTATTTAAGTATATTTGAAATCACCAAATGAAATCTCAAAAGCTGCAAATGAAAATCTAACTTTATAATTAGAACTGAAAGTTTATTTAGATAAATTAAAAAAATATAAAATAAAAGTAGGGACATAAAGAAAAACAATATTAAACTTTACATTACATATGAACTACCCAAATAAAATATCATTGTTCCGTTTATTATATATTTCATGGATATTTTAAATTATTTATAGTTAGAATTTAAAAATTAATTTATAAATTAAAAAAATCTATATATATTTATACATATAAGTCACGGTAGGGACACTTCTGTAAGTAACACTTTCCATCCTAAAATTTCAGACTGTGATTGATAAGTTATTGCCACATTTAGTAAAAATCAAAATTAATTTTACTTTCTAAAGTGGCAAATATCTTTTTTTATTTCTAATATATTTATTATGTGTACTATATCAAATTAGTCATCTTTTGACGATATTCGATTTGACATCCATATGATATATATATATATATAATTATAAAATATTCTATTTAAAATATTATATTATTTGTTTGTTGATTATTTGAATAAGATTTCAGCATTTATTGTATGTTGCAAAACAAATATAGCATTGATTCGGAACAAAACTAAAAATCATTCAAATAATTCTCTTTTACAAATTATAGTACTTGATTATTTCATTAAAACGACAACTAATCAGTTTGATTTATTTGAATTTATTGTCTCAAGTTTTCTTCATTTATTACATTGAGAGAAAAATCATTGTATATACAGTTGAACACATACTTTATCGAATTAAAAGCGATGGTTAATATTTGATTTATAATCATCTTATTAAATTATTAAATTTGCTAATGTTTATTTGTTATAATAATTATTTTTGTTGATAAATCACAAAACTATGACTTTCTCTCATATATATAACTTTATATATGGTAATTAATCTTAAAAAAAAATATTACTTTTTTATATTTTGCATATATCAACGTTACTTTTCTATAAATAATTACACTTTGCAACCTAAACTATGTTATTATATAAGTTCCAACTAAACTTCTTTTAAATAAGTAAAATTAACCAACTTAAACTATATATACTTTTTAGACTTTGCAACCTAAACAATAGTTGGTCACATTAACCAATCTCAATTATGTCCTTTCTTTTTTTTTTTTTCACATTTTGCGACCTAAGCAATATTTTTACAGTAACCAATGTGTATCTTTAGATGAATCTACTATTTACAATATAAACGTATAATTTAATTGAAACTTTTCAACATATATATGAAAGTATTAAGAAATATTAAAGAATTCACATGTTTTATTTTGTCATTCGAACTATTGAAAAAATAAAAGATATTTTATTTTGTTATTCCAACTATTGAATAACTTTTGAATCTTATTTTGTTTTTTTTTTATTTTGTTATTCTTTGTATATCTAAATACCAAGATATTAAAACTTACAACTAAGATTTTTCAAAAGTAAATAGTTATAATTAGAATTTAAAACTTTATTTAGATAAATTTAAATATTTAAAGTAGAATGGAAAAAATGAAAGAAAAATAATCTTCTTATAACCTTATTCAGTATATTTTATTTAATAATATGAGTTGATAGTTAAATATTTATGTTTGTTTTAACATTCAGAGTTAATTAAGCTACAATTCATATAGGTGAAGAATGAAACAGACACACGAAATGTGCGTTTGGATTTCAAAGATAAGAAATGAACATTTGAGAAAGATATTTATCTTAATATTAATTTTTATATATATACATATATAATATACCTATATATAAAGTGAGTTATATTAAATTCATGTATAAGATGCGAGAAACTTATATTCACATTATTTATAATTTTATATATGTTTAGGGTAAAACGAACACATATTTAAATATTAGACTATATCATATTTAATTTTATTAAAATTATTACTTTTTAAATAAACTTCCGTGCATCGCACGGGAATAGTACTAGTTCGTCAAAAAATAAAAGGTTGTACAATTTTCAATCCTGACTCATTTTATGGGATGAATGGAGTATTAGGGGTAAGACGGCTCAAAACAGTACAGGTGTATTAGCAAGTGCTACCAAACTATACAATACTTCGCCGGAAAAAGTGAAATTTTCTGAAAAGACAAAAAGACTTACAAATAGGATTAGGAGTGGGGTTTCTACGGGCGGATTTTACTCGATGGGATCCGTGCAAGTTCACCCGATCAAGTCGGGTATTTTTAGTCGGCCTCGGGTTTAGGTTGGACTGGGTTTCTTTGGTACCGTATTTTACCAAAATAAACAGTAATTTTGCAGATCTTTTAACAATCTTAAAAGGAAAAAAAGATTCAATCCTAAAAAACTAACTGTGAAAAAAAACCCGACCCATTGGGTACCTACCGGGTTGGATACCCGCAAGATCAGGTGTTCATCGGGTACCCGATCTGAGAACCGAAACCCGCAAAAACCTACCTTAGCCCACCCAAGATTAAACTAAACCAAACGTCTCCGAACAAAATGATGAAAGCCTCCCAAGAATGTGGTTCTAAAACCTCAATAAAAATTTAAATTTGAAGCTGTCCAAGTATAACAAGATGGGGACAATGAAACACCACTTTTTTAAATAATATCCTCTAAAACCATACAAATTAAGATTATCCCTCTATATAAATCAACCCTGTATGTATAATGTATGATCTAAAACCCAAATATAAAATGATACTGTAATTATCTAGATGAAGCACCATGAATGATCTTCTATGTAGGCACAAGCATAGCCCTATATATAAATAAATCTCAAGTAACAAGCGAAAGCGAATCAGTGAATAGGCCCCCGGCGCTTAAGAGCTACGTTAGAAAACACACCTATATTTCCGAGCCAGAAGAGGACCACGATGATGATGCTCGAGAATCCGACCCACATCCATTGCTGCCACTTCTTCTTGTTCCGATTGCGGAGAGGTGGAGGGATGGTTTTCGTCTTGCTTTGCTTTGCAAACAACCATGGCTTTTGAGGCTTCTTGGCTACCGCGGTCGACATTTCCTTGACGTCTACGTCCTTATTCTCGACTGCACTTTCAGAGCTTGGAGCGGTTTCACAGTTGCTGTTGCTTTCGTTGCCGTCTGTTACTCCTGCCTTCTTCCTTTCCTTCTTTCTCAGTCTCTTCTCCCTCTCCTGCATAATTTAAATTCATCATAATATTACTATTATTATATCAAGTGATCCCAACTCATACAGGGTATTGGCTAAAGCTTATTTAGAATGATATAATCTCTTGTCTTATAAGAAGTGTCATCCTTTCTTAATGATAAATGTTTGGATAAAATAAGATGATGGGAAGTAATATGGTTTTAGGGGCTAAAATCACTTTCCCGTCCCATAACTTATTGTTCGATTTTCATCCTAAAATTTTTGTTTTTTCAATTTCATCCCATAATTAAAGAAATTGCTCGCATTTAGACCAGTTTCCGCCGCCAATGAGCAAATTGACCGAAAAAGTGAACGTAACTGTCACGTGAAACCACATTTTGTGTCATAACTTCCTACTCGTCCCAAAAAGAACTTCAGCGCCGATGCCACTTCAATTAAAATTGGATGGAACTTGGTGTCACGTAACAGTCACGTGTGCTTTCCCGGTTATCAGCGGCCGAAATTGGTGGAAATGCGAGCAATTTCTTTAATTATGGGAAAAAAAGCAACAAAATTTACGGTGGACGGAAAGTAATTTCAGCCCATTATTTCAGTAATGGAAAATAAGTTATCAATATGTAAAATATAAGGTGTGTCAAGCCGTCAAAATAAGATCTTATTTAAGAAATAAGACGGGGTTTCCATACTTTTAGAACAACCTGTGAGCTCCTAACATCTTATTTGGGATGAAATAAATTTTTATATGCTCTTAAACATTTTACAAGGAACATTTTATCAGACATTTTAAGTAGCTTATGAGCTTACTCGAACACGCTCTTAATACTCTAGAGGAGAAAAGGAAAACGAGAAAGGAAACGGAGTTTTACCTTTTCTCTTTGTTCAGCTTCCTTCTGTGTTTTCAATTCCGCTCTCATCTGCAACTTCTCAGCTTGCCGTTTCTTCCTCTCGCGCGCCTCGTGGGCCTTCGCCAGCGCCTCCAACCGACGTTGCTCTTTCAACTTAGCTTCGGCCTCCTCCCGTCTCTTTTCTTCCTCCCTCCTCAATGCCTCAATCTCCTCCCTCGATTTGACAGGTGGCTCTTCATAAATGAGCTCCGTACGAGAAAGAGTATCCGAGCCATTACTAGATTCAACAGTAACAGCAGGTGTCTTTGCTACTTTCTGATACTTGAGTTCTGTCTCTTTTTTCATCGATCGACTATCTAAGGTTACAACTTCTTCTCGTGGTTCTTGCTTCACCTCAATTTGTGATGCCAGGTCAGCCTTAACTGGTGTTGACACCAGCCTGCTTGTTCTCTCATTACCATAACTGGGTAGGATAGGTGGCTCCTCATCAGGACCCAGTGGACGACCGTCCAATGTCCCGAATCTTCGGACCGTACTCCTTGCATTGAACTTGGCATACTCTCTTCGGAACTCTTCATTCGTGTTCCAGAGTTCCATAAATTTTTCCACCTATAGAATTGAGACACATGGATAATGTTAAGAAGTTGAGTTTGAACATCAAAAAGTTAGACGATTAAAACAATTATTACCTGATTTGTGCACAGGCGATAAAGTGCCTCTGTGTCCCTGCTAAACGCATAATTGCTGGCAACAGCAGCGTCATCCTTGTACTTGAAAAAGTGTTCGCTCTGCAATCGTAAAGATTTATTTAAGCTTATTCACCATTCAATTATTTTCAAAATTATACATTACAGAAAGATATACTGTTCGGTCGAATACTACAGTTAACGTTTTCACAGTGCTTTATGAGAACAGCTCCAACTAATTGAATATATGTTTTCTTGATCTCCATAAACCAACATGAATTTCTGAAACAAATTTCAAATTCACCTTTTTCAACTTTTAATGATTTGGATAATTTCCATAATAGGAAAAACAAAACCAAGCCAATTTCGATTTATTTATGGCAAGCTGGAGAGAGTAATGACGTTCAAGATCAATGATCATTTGACCAATATATACCAAATTTACATCACTTATATACTCTATCCTTAAGTACCTATATCTTTTATATTTTTCTATTTGTGTACAATATTCACATCCGTTAACTTCCAGTCCCCTCTTACAGGGATGACTATTAGGTCATGAGAACTGTGGTTTCTCATCGAAGAGTGCATTTTAATGATTTTATAATATTAGAGAGCTTCTAAAACTAATCTGATCTATGTATAACTTCATGCTGCCACTGAACTAGTTTCAATTCAGATCATGCTACCACTGAACTAGTTTCAATTCAGATCTTGATTGTCAACGTAAGTGTATGACACTTGATATTTACATTAATACACATCTATCGTTAATCGTTATGCACCATGACTATGTGCAATGTACAGGGATATTTCTCATTTCTCATACTAGTAAGCAAATGTGAACTGACAGATCCATTACCTTTTTCGATAGTTCTTTTCTCAAATTCTGCCACTGAGCATATGCTTCTTGGCGAACATCATCAGCAGCTCTAAATCGGGCTTGAAGATCCTTAACCTTTTTGTTCTCATCATCATATTTCTTCTCCGCTTCTGCAGCTGTCGCCTCAGCTTTTAAGACTTTATTTTTTAAAATATCAAGCTCCTTTCTAAGGATCTGCACATTCCCACAGTCCATATTAAAAACTCGAAGCATGTTATTTTTTCTTTTCTTTATGGATGGAAGTACAATATTGTAATAGGAAGGTAACAGGAAGGGATAAAGATAAAACAAAATTCTTCAAACTTAATGCATGAATAATGAGGTATTCAAACCTTTAAACGCTCTTCAACCTCCTCTCGCTGTTCAAGGGCCTGCTTGATTTCATCTTGGCTGCCCATGTTAGAAGACAATTGTTCGCGGAGTTGCTTCAATTGCTTAATATCTCGAATGAGTTGCTTTTCTTCCTTCAATGGAAGTGTCTCATGTTGTATCATATGTTCCATATTGTATATCTGCCGAGATACACAGTCAAATATAAACTAAAAAAAAACTGAAATGATAAGCTTCAAACATCCTAAACACAATTATTATTTATTGATTCATCAGGATGCTTACCTGGCTATCAATATCCTCAATAGATAATGCATTCTTGGCTTTGTTGATCACAGACTGAAGAGAATCTATTTCCATGCGTTTTGACCTCACCAACTTCCGTGCACTTCTGGCTTCACTCTTGGCATATTCGTAATCAATACCATGAATCTGGCTGTTGGCCTGTTACGTGGAGATATCAATTAACATTTATATTGTATTACTAAAATCATATAAAGAAAACAGATAATGACTTACTCTTATCTCTTGGATTTGAATTTGAACAGCTTCCCTGAGTTTTGTCTTCTCATCAACTTGCAGCTTTGCAAGTCTGATTTTTTCCCTAAGATTTTCATCCTCAAATCTTGGAACCCTAATCAAAAAGTTGAATGGCTTTGTTTTAATTTTAACACTTTCTTCACTCGTATTTGCACTGGAATCTGCTGTTGAAGCCACAGATATTTCATTGCTTTGAGAAATTCCAGTGTCCTCATTTTCATGCACGAACAGGTTCTCATTATGAGTTCCTGCGGAGCCATCCAACTTATCTCTAGTGTCACCAGTACCTTCTACGTCCAGCCCATTGCTAGCTGCTTCTTCAGTAACATTAGAGCTATCCAAGACCTCTGTTCCACATGAGACAACCCTATCATCACTCGCAGGTTGGCAATCGGCAACTTCAGCTTTCCCACCTGAAACTGAAGTTTCGGCATGGGCCTCATCGCTTTGAAGATCTGGTCCCTTTTCTGTCGGGAGATTAGAGTCAGATCCCGAGCTTGCCTCCTTCGGAAGACAAGTTATCCCAATGTCCTGGCCAGGAAATACCTTCTCAATAATTTGTGATTTTGGACTGTCAATATGTGAATCAGGAACTGCTCCAACAGTTTCTGATTCAGATATTTCAGTTTCACCTTGAGGTGCATGAGTATTTGAAGACTCAGTCTTGGTTTCGGATGGCATAGTATCACAAGATACCCCACTTCGCTCAGGTTGTTCGCCAATTTCTTCAGAGTAATGAACGCCATTGTCCACTTTAGATACACTAGAATCCTCATTTTTTGCTTCTACAACCGAGTCAGAAACATTCTGATGAACAGGCCGTTCTAGATCCGAATCCAAGGAAGTTGATGTTGAAGCTTCATTTTCTGCAGCACCTCCAATTTCTTTAACTGACTTTACCTCATCCTCGGCATCATTGGTAACAACATCTTTCATTTCAGGCTCAACTGACTCATCCACAGCATTATTGGTAACATCGTTCATTTCAGGCTCAACTGCCTGTACAACCGTGTCTTGAGATCCGTGATTTGCTTCCAATGCCTCAGTTACACTTGACTTACTTTGATCCTCAGATTCATCATTTGCACTATGAGAACTATTGGAGTTCAACAATACATTATCCAATTCACTGTTCTCTCTTGATTCTGCAACCAACCCCGAAGCCATAAATTGAGTGTCCTGATTCTCTACAGAACCAAGAGAGGACTCTGGTTCAACATTGAACTTCTCTTCCTCAACTTCTGCCGCAACTTCTAACTTTTCATTTTGATCCATATCATTGTCTACCTCAGCTTCAGCCGAGATTTTGGTCCTTACATCTGGATCCTGAACTTGGCTAAATTCAGCTTCTGCCGAAATTTCAATATTTTCGTCATTAACTGAGATAGGATACTCACTGCTATGCTCAACACTTCTATTTTCCACCTTATTCAGAGGCTGAAATTCCCGACTAACTGCGTCAATATTTTCAGTTTGAGAATCCACTTCTGCCCCTTGATCCTTAACTTCAACGGCCTCAGATTCTGGCAGAACATACGAAGCTTCAACCTCAAAATTCCTATTTTCCACCTCATTTAGGGGCTGGAATTCCCCACCAACTGCATCAGATTTTCCAACTTTAGAATCCAATTCTTCCCCTTGACCATTAAGTCCAGCAGTGTCAGATTCAGGTAGGACACTGAAAACCTCAGCCTCTACATCCTTTTCATCGACATTTACTGAGGTAAGATCTTCACTGGTCTTCTCAATATCCCTAGTTTCTGCCTCATTTAAGGGCTGTAATTCCCCATCAACGGCATCAGATTTTTCAACTTGGGAATCCAATTCTGCCCCTTCTGAGGGAAGATCTTCATTGCTCTGCTCAATATTCCTAGTTTCTGCCTCATTTAAGGGCTGTAATCCCCCCTCAACTGCATCAGATTTTTCAACTTGGAATTCCAATTCTGTCCCTTGATCTTTAACTCCAGCTGGGTCAGATTCCGGCGGAACACTCAAAACCTCAGCCTCTACATCATCCTTACTATCAGTCTTTTTTAAGGGAAGATCGCCATTACTCTGCTCCATACTCCCACTTTCCACGGGCTGAAATTCTCCACCAACTGTAGCAACTTTTCCAATTTGGGGATCCAGTTCTGCACCTTGATCCTCAACTCCAGCAGGGCTAGATTCAGGGAGAACACTCAAACCCTCAGCCTCCACAGCCTTATTATCGGCCTGCTCAACATTCCTACTCTCCGCCTCATTTAGGGGCTCAAATTCCTCACTGCCAACAGCGTCGGATCCAGCCAGAACACTCAGAACCTCAGTTTCCCTAACCTTATTATCAATGCTTTCTAAGGGAAGATCCCCATCCCTCTGCTCAACAGTCGTAGTTTCTGTCTCATTCAAGGACTGTGCATCAACATTTTCAATTTGGGAATCAAGTTCTGCCCCTTGACCCTTTACTTCATCAACATTTTCAATTTGGGAATCAAGTTCTGCCCCTTGACCCTTTACTTCAGCAGTGTCAGATTCAGGCAGGACACTGGAAACCTCAGCCTCCACATCATTTACTACGAGAAGCTCCCCGTTGCTCGGCTCAGTATTCCTATTTTCTACTTCATTTACGGACTGTGCATCAACATTTTCAATTTGGGAATCAAGTTCTGCCCCTTGATCCTTCACTGCAACAGTGTCAGATTCAGGCAGGGCACTGGAAACCTCAGCCTCCACATCATTTACTACATCATTTACCTCCCCGCAGCTCGGCTCAGTATTCCTATTTTCTGCCTCATTTACGGGCTGCAGATCAAAATTTTCAATTTGGGAATCCAATTCTGCCTCTTGTTCCTTCACTCCAGTGGCATCGGATTCAGCAAGAACACCCGAATCCTCAGCCTCCACATCCTTATTATCGGAAATTACACCCAAATCCTCAGCCTCCACATCGTTATTATCGGAAATTACTAAAGAAGGAGGCCCATTGTTGTGCTCAATGACCCCATTTTCCAGGGGCTGTAATTCACCACTAACTGTGTCAAATTTTTCAATTCGGGAATCCAATTCTGCCCCCTGACCCTTGCCTTCAGCAGCGTCAGATGCTGGCAGAACACTCGAAACCTCAGCATCGACATCCTTACTATCAACATCATCCCCAGAAACAAAAACATAGGAATTATCGAAATCATTGACCGGATTGTGGTGGTTGGTGCCATTACAATCAGGCTTCGGTAGATCCTGGTAAGAGCTCATGTCTAACCCACATTTTTCCTCAATTGCAACCGTCTTAGATACCTCCTTCGAAACCTCAGTTTCCGCCATTATTCTCTGAATTTTCCAATGGTAGAACAGAATTAACTGGAAAAGGGCAATGCATTAACAGAGAGATATAGAACATCATAAACACAAATGTAATAACTCACAAAGATCAACTGATATTCAAATAATTCGATTCAAAATCGAAAATAACCACGAAAGACGGAAACTCACATATGCACCATTTTTTTTCTTATTTCTGTGACGCCGACTCACATATGCACCATTTTTTTCTTATTTCTGTGACGCCGACGCCCCTTCCGTTATGGGTTTTTCACCCTCTACACTTTCTTTCTCTTTTTATTTCATTAGTAATTAGTAATTGGAGGCAAAACGATATTGATAAAATGAAGGAAATATTGTCCTGAAAGTTAGAAAATTTCTAATTTTGCTCCCTACATTGAAGGAAATAGATCTCCCATATTTAATAAACAAAATATTTTAAGAAAAACAATAAATTCTGTTACGTGTGTCGGCAGCGATAAATTAATTATTATTAATGTTAAAAATTTAGATCAAATGGCATATCACGTCTTTAACTTAATGGTTAAACCGTAGTAGTGTACTCTGCGGGGAACACTTACCTACACTAGTGTTTGATAAATTAATAACTATAATTATTAATTATAATCATCAATTTAGTATTTTAAATAATATTGTGTTCCTAATCAAGGTTACTGAGAGAAATTATACGACACTGTAGATCTTGTTTCGTAAACTGAAAGAAACCAACTCTAGAACCTTGTAGCTGAAATACGAAAGTTAAAGATGAAAAAAATTAAAGATGAGATTTAATTATATAGGATTTTCAAGAAAAAAAACTACAATTGAGTGATATTTTAATAAAATGATGATTTCACTGTAATTTCATTACATTAGTTTATATGATCATGGTGACCATATTGTTATATAAAGGTCTATTTAGAAGTTATTATCTCATTATTTTGTCGACGTATTAATTTAGTACTGACCCTAAATTGGGACCTGTGAAAATTATTAATTTTTTTAATATTAATTTAAAAATATTTTATGTATACGAGAAGAAATTATTAATTTTTCGAGTATTAAATTTAGTCCTTTTATGAAGTCTTATTCGGGACCTATTCAATAGTTCTTCCATATATTTCACTCCTATGTATATTCGGGTTGTACAATAATTTACTTTAGCCTCTTAGACCCCTGTCCTGGTCTTGTGCACAATATTGCTTATTCTCTATATAGCTTTACGTATATTTTATAAGGGAACAAACATTTAAATAAGACTATTTTACAGATCCCTCTCTCTTAATTTTTATAATCAAAGTAATATTTTTAAAGAAATTTATAAAGTGTGATCCAATTATTTGTATTTTTGCACTGTCATATGTTACTCTTATGAGGCAACCGAATTGAGTCTTGCTGCACCTCACTAAATTATACGTCCTAAATAATTTGCATAAATAATTGAGCTATACTGCAGCTCAACAAAATTAAACTTTATCAGGCTAAATTAAACTCTTTTTTTTTATTTTTTATTTTTTATCAAACTCGAATTATTTCAGTTATTCAAACCCGGAAATTAAGGAAAAAATGTGTATCCATCCTACTAATTATGCCGTTACCTAAAAATAGATTAAATAAATATCGCTTAGCAGCCACTCCAAGTCAGCTAAAATTAAAAGGAAACGTGAAGAGAGCGGACATTGTATGGGGCCCCAGTATCTTCACGAGTTTTCTCCACCGCCATTCCGTTTTTCAAAGTTCAAGAGAATACTTATGACAGATTTGGTCAAAGAATTGTAAACGAATTTAAATTATTAACATCTATTAAAGTTAATTAATTCCATTAAACAGCAATTATTCTGTTAATTAATAACCAACCGCTACTATTATTGTTAGTTCATGTTAGACTTGTAGCATAAGATAAACATAGTTTTTACGTTAACAAACTAAGAATTTTCTACTCCCTTCGTCCCGGTCTAATTTGCACACTTGCTCCAGCTTGTATATTAAGAAAAATTGTTTTTTACTTCTTAGTTGACTTTTTCAAAGGTTGGAGATTTTAAAGGGGGAAAGATTGTAAGATTTTTTTCCATATTAGGGGTGTGCAAAATAGGGTAGGACAACTGAAAAAGGAAAGTATGCAAATTAATGCGGGACGGAGGGTGCATAAATTTAGATTTAGATTAGACTAGACATCTAAATATACACCAAGAAAAACTCGGTTTCGTCTAAATATCATTAATTTTTTGTTCTTATGTTTGTCCCTAGCTAATATGTCATGCTATTTTCCGCACTAGCAAAAATGTTTATAGAATAAATGATAAAATCTGGCTAATTTAATATTTTAATAAAATTAACTATCATTTATGTGCTTAAATAACTATAGATGTATCCTTTTTTGGATAGGAGGGACTATTACCATTGTGTTTGTGTTTGCTTATTTTAAGCAAATTTCTAATTTTGGCTTAGCACAAGTAAACGGAGTGTTTGGAGACAATTGTTTCCACCATAATTAATTATTTAGAAGTCAAAAGTCAAAAGCAACAAGAATGCTTCTTCTATAAAATTTCTCAACATTAGAATTAGCAATTTATATATGGAAAGTGCTCACATATCGCACTTAAATTCTTAAACTAGTATAGTACTCGCGAAAAATTTCGTGGGTGTATTAAATATTTTTGTTGAGGGACTGTCGTATTACTCCCGAAATCTTTTTTTTGTTATTTTTAAGTATATTACATAGATATGTGTTGTATTTAAATGCATTAAAAAGAATTTTTTTAACATAAAACAAGGATTCGAATTAATAGTCTAATTTAAAATTAATATTTTTATCAAAAATTCAATAATATTAAATAAGGATTCCAAATAAAATCAACTAAAGAAAATAGAAGAGCTAAAAAAGGGAGTAAATTTGAAGTAGACAATTTTTCCGAGTAGTTAGTTATATTAATTAATTAACTAAAACATTAATAATTTAGAATTTATATAATTATTAAAATTCTATAAACTTAGAAAATTTGAGAGAATACCACTAGGTAGTGTCTCTTATTGTATATAAATTATAAAGGATTGAAATTTGAATAAAAGAATTACTTTATTACCAACACTATTCTTTTTTTTGGAAAGCAAATAATAATAATTCATTAAAAATTGCTGGAAATTCAGCTAGCACCAATTCAAAAGTCTGGAGAAGATTACGTATTTAACAACTCAATACAAGATTTAGTTATAACTAGATTGTGCACATATGTTAATTTTAATAATGGGATTATTTTAACGCGTTTCTAAATGAAATGGGCTGGGCCCTACCCAACCTACAACGTCACGTAAGTCGGCCTTTTTAACGGAAATGCTACAAATCTACAGTCCCAGGGCCCACTGAATTTATTAATTATTTTCCAGCTTTTTATCAGTGTGATGCAAACTTCCCTGAGCAAATACCCAAATTTAGATGAAGATGACGACGCCGACGATGATGGATGGTTATAGATGACTTCAAATTTACTTTTTCTTAACTGGAAATTGAATGCCTTAATTTTCCCTTCCACATGCTATATCTAATTATACACGGTCTCATATCACTAATTCATTCAATTTGTGCAACAGAAATCGCATTGATCCTCAACGAATGCGAATCTGTCGGATGAATATAGATGACTTCGAAGTTATTTTTCTTTGGAAATTGAATGCCTTAATTTTCCCTTTCACACGTGTTAAACTATATCTAATTATATACGACTTATATATCACTAATTTGTTCAATTTAAGCCGCAGAAATCGCATTGATTTGATCCTCAACGAATGCAAATCAGTCAGATAAGCATTGAATTAGAGCATTCAACTTGTAATTAAAAGCAAAATCAGATGAACACGAAATTTTCCCTTTCACATGTGTTAATTATATACAAACTCATATATATCACTAATTTGTTCAATTTAAGCAACAGAAATTGCATTGGTCCTCAACGATGCAAATCAGTCCGATAAGCATCGAATTAGCGCATTCACCTTGTAATTAAAAGCAAAATCAGATGAACACGAGTTTTTCCCTTCCACACGTGTTAAACTATATACTAATTTGTTCAATTTAGGCAACAGAAATCGCATTGATCCTCATCGAACGCAAATCAGTCCGATAAGCATCAAATTAGCGCATTCAACTCGTAACTAAACGCAGAATCAGATGAACACAGAATTGAATTCAGAGATAGAGAGAGATGCATGAATTACAGTGAAATGTACTCACCGGGAAATGTACGATCCAGGAGCGGCGAATCCAGATCAGACGGTGAATTTAAGTCCGCAGATCAGGATCGGCAATGGCGATTGAAATTGAATCGGTTTAACTTACGTTTGATCAAATGTGTGTGAATCCTCTCTCTGCGGCTCTCTAGAATGACACGCCACAGCAAGAGAGAGAGGAGAGAGAGAGCGACGGCGACGGAACGATGACGGTGGTGTGAATGTGGGGGAGGAGGAGGTGATGTCTGAAACCAGATCTAATACAGTTATAAATAGGGATTTGCTGGCTGCCAGGATTTAAATTGGTACAATCACGACTAAATACATTTGTATTTTGGGGACATTTCACTCTTCACCACCTTCTTTATTTCTACTTTCTTCATTGACTTTTTTTTTTCTTCTTTAAAAAAGAAAAAAATGCAATAATGCTGTATTTAATTATTTATATCTATTAAATAAGTAAATGGATCGAGATCTTGATATACAACTGTTGGAACAACATACAACCATGTTCATAAATTAATCCTCAAAATCAAACTAAGTTGCTGGATGTTTGATTTCGGATCGTTTGTCTGAATCGTATTGAAACTATCTTCAGTTAAAAATATTAAACATAATTTTGCGTTTGTAGAAATTTGAAGCATGAGTCGAGATCGAGTTTGAGAGATACAAAATGTTGAGTAAGTATAAAAATGTCACTGAGCGCGACGCGTGTTCGGATTGATTGAAGCTCAGTTAAGCTCGACTTGACTAATAAGCAGATCAGTTCAAATATAGTAATAAAATCTCCGTAATAGTTTAAACGAGTTTAGATGATTGTACATGTACGGGTACGTCATCGAGCACTTGTAATAAGTGGTCCACGTGCAAACTTATACGTGTCGCTCATCTTTAAATAATGGAACTTTGTTTTTAAAAAGTGCTTCTTTTTAGGGTAAAAACAAACTTCATAAATTATGAAACAATCGTCTCCGCTGTCATAATGTGATCAAGTGTTTCCGTAACATTCTCGATCACTGTTATAGTAGAATCAAAACAAAGATCATATTGAGCTAAATGACACGCCAAAACAGGGCAAAAATTATTGTTGGTCCCGTAAATATATATTTTTTTAATTTAGTCTCGTAAATGCTAAAATTGTCCAATTTAAGGATAATTTTTGCCCAAAAATACCAAATCAGCTGGAAATAGTCACATGACCCAAATAATTAGTAAAATCCGGCGACTTGTAGTGATGCGGCGAAAATTATCTGAGTTGGATTTTTTCTGTCAAATTTAAATTCAAAATAAAATTATCACCCATGTCATTAGAGCAAAATAAAATTACTTGTAAAATCATATTACACTAATCCAATTAAATATTAAACATCAGATAATCATAAAATAGATGACGACTTTTCATCTGGAAAATAATGTTTAATATTTAATTGAATTTGTGTAATATGACAAAAAACTATATTTCTCTCTAGTGATCGACATGGATAATAATTTTATATTGAATTTAAATTTGACAGATAAACAAATCCAACTCAACTAATTTTTGTCACGTCACTACAAGTCATCGAATTTTACTAATTATTAGGATGACGTGACTTGCACGTAAGTATTTCCGACCGATTTGATATTTTTGAGCGAAAATTGTCCTTAAATTGGACAATTTAAGGACTTACGGGACTAAATTAAAAAATTAAATATTTATGAAATTAAAAATTGAAAAAACAAATATTTATGAGACCAAAAATAATTTTTGACGCACTAAAACAAATTAGTAACGCGCGTAACCAAACTAAATCTAACCGAAAGAAAAACATGAAAAAAATAACACATTTCAAAATAATCGACCCACACAATAGGTTAAATCAACTTTCTTACCTCGGAGCTTGTAGTCCAAATTACAAAATAAATTCATGATGGACAAGTTTAGATGTTGTCACCTTGATTTCACTTGTCTTGCCAAAAACACAATGCACATTAAGATCTCTCTAAACTAATAACCTATAACCTTGGATCATGCAAAATATTAATTAAAAGAGGTGTCAATTTTTTTCCTCAAAAAAAGAGGTATCAATTTAAAGATCAGTTAATGATCTCTTTATTTATTGGATTAATGCATATGCCTTTATTAAATCAATTAAACTCAATTATTATGGTTATTAATTTAGTATTATAGATAATAAGGTGTCTCCAAATTCAAGGATATTATAATGGCAAAAACTTGCACGCATCAAGTGCACAATAAGTCTTATTGTGCACTTGGGGATTTTTAGGGTTTAGGAATTTTTAGGGGCCTTTTTTTTTTTTTTTTAAAGGAAACACACATATAGGGTGGGGGATTGAGGCTCGGTCCCCAACCTGTGCATACAAAATTAGGGATGAAATCCAAAAGAACGTTTAAGGATTGAGCCAAAAGTGCCCAGAATCTCAATCATTGGGGAGTTAGGCCCAAAGTATCCAAAGACCCAAACTAGAGGAAAGATGTAACGGGACCAACTGACAACTCAAGGCGGTCGGAAAGAGAGAAAAAAAGAAAGGAAAATAGCAGGGGCTCAAAAAGGAACAGGAGCCACATAAGTAAAATCATAAGCACAATAAAATTCAACATAAGGATAAAATTAAAGACTAATGGAATCGGAAGCTGGGGTAGCCCAGCTAATCCATGCGAACCAAAGATAGGAGATATGGTTTATGATTTTAGAGTTTAGGGTTTTGGAGATTTTTTGGGGTTTTCGGGTTTTTTCAGGTTTTATAGGATTTTTAAGGTTTTTTAGTGTTTTAGGGTCTACGGTTTCAGAATCTTTTCAAATCTTTTCAGATTTGTTTAGGGTTTTAGGGTTTATGGTGCATATTTTCACTATTGTGCACTTGATGCACCCCAGTCCCACTCTATTATAATAAGAGAAATGATGAAACACCATTGATCTAATTTTTCAAAATAAAACACTTAAAACATCAACAATATTCCTAAGTTTAGTTGTGGCTTGAGAATTTTTCCGCAATTTGTAGGTGTAATAGTAAAATTATTGATAAGATTTATAATTCAAGAAATAAAGTAATAATTGAGTCATATTTTGATAGAATGTGCTAGTATATAGATTTTATGTGTACTTTTGTAGATTATAAGTTTATATTGTCATTGGTCCCATTGTAGATATGTAAAATGTTTTTTTAAAGTTATTATCTTGCTATTTTATGAAAATATCAATTTAGTCTATAGGGGGCAGGGGATAATTATTATATTAAAGGGACTATTAACTTTTGGAGTATATAATTAGGGTGCAAAACCTAGACACTAAGTCTTACAACTGCGGCCAATTTTGGTGTGGAAGTAACAATCCATTTCCGTCCCAAAATTAACAGCCAAGATTTTTATATAATAAAGAACAAAAATGATCTCAAATATAAAAAAAGAAAAAAGAAAAAAGATCAAAAGAAATAATGCACAGACATAAATTCAATGGATGTGACAACAAGCATCGTGAACTAAACTTTTCATGTACATAAAATTTATTTGATGAGATAACAAGCATTTTGAACTAAACTCACAAACCTCAGCGGATTTGTTGTACTTGGTGCCAAAATTAAATAAAATGACTATCTCTTGTTGAAGGGGTTGGGGTTCTTAGGCCTATTTAAGATATCCATTAGGTGTGTTTTCCAGTCAAATACACTATAATATATATATTTGATTATGATTAAATTATTTTCTTGTATTCTCTGATATGGAGAGTTGGGAGAAGGGTGTAAGTCATTAAAATTGTAATAGTATGGTAGGATTGATGGAGAGAGAGAGAGAGAGTAACTGTGAAGTTTTACATGATAATATTTTCTCTATTGGTCGTGATTTTTCTCCGAATTTGGAGCTTTCCATGTAAATTCGTGTGTTGTGAGGTTGAATTTATTTTCTTCTTATTTCTCGATTATTTTTCATTTGCCCCTATGGATGAATGTGGGGCTATGAGTCCTAATAAGTGATATCAGAGCTTAGGAAGAGTTGTAACCGAAGAAGGGTTCGGGTAGCCCGGGAGGTGATCGTAGTCTTTAAGTTATTAGTATGCTATGTGGTTGCAGCGTAGGTTGAGCCGCCACATCATAAAAGTTTTAGAGATGGTTGTTCATAGGTTAGGGGTGTATAAAGTACGTCAGTACGTGTGTCAAAGTGTGTTTGATATAGAGAAATTTGATGTAATGATCAAATGTGGCTTGTGGAAAGTGCAAGTTAAAGATGTGATACAATCGGGGTTACATGAGTGGCTGGAAGTATGTTGGGTTCGAATAGAGCTGGAAGTGCGGAGAATCCGGGAGTTGGGTTTGAGTAATGCCGTAAGTGCAGAGAATATGGGTTTATTGCTTGATCTATGAAGATCAAGGTGGAGCTGGTCAGGCAAATAGTTTTGTTACTGCCATCATGATTGAAGAAGATTTCCTCTTATTGCATTTCTATGGCATGTTGGAATTGTCATGAAAAGGATGTAATGGTGTTAGCTAACTCACATAATTGCATCCAGCGCATTAGTTTGGCATGGATGCATGGTGCGTAGTGGAAGTTATGTCGATGGTTGAAGGACTTCCAGAGGAGCCAAGAGTTGGGATTAACACCATAAATTTCAGCAATGTTTTTCAACATGTACCTATGAAAATTTTAGAATAAGTGATTTTGAGTGATCTACTCTCGTTCTCTGGTTTGAGATTGATGTTGCTGGTAAAGACAATGGATCTTTTATTTTTGTTAACGTAGAGTTTGTTATTCTTGGTGTCAAAGTATTTGATTCTGTTTAAATTCCTTGTATCCTCCATTATGAAGAGTTTGGAGAAGAATGTGAGTCATAAAGATTTGTAATAGTATGTAAGAATATTGGTGCCGGGAGAGAGATCATGTGATTTCTTTTCAACTAGAAAATCATTTAATTTAACATTTTTTGCACATTAGATGTCAGATAAGTTCAGATAAGTTGAGAGCCCGCATTAAAGCCTGCTCCAGCAACCCATTGAATATTTTAGAAATTCCGAGCTCATTTCGTTCTTAATGTGTGAAATTTCAAAAGTTAGTGTCTCAAATTATCGGCCTAATCATTCAATGTCCTATCTTACGATACCAAGACAACTATCCCATAGAATTTTATTGTTTCTTTAACATAAGTGCTAAAAGAGAGTAGAAAGAAAGGAAAACAAAGATTTTAACATAAGCGGTAAATACAATATATATGTGTGTATATATAATTACATGAATTCAGTACAATTTATCTAAGATAAATTCAAACACACCCCCATTAGTTGACAAAACATGTAGCGACTTCAATGTCATAATTTAAACTATTTATTTGTACTTCAAATGTTTGCGCCAATATAACATCCAACGGGTAAAAAGTGGTCGAATAAGTTGATTTTTTTCATAAAATTAAAAAAAAAATGATCGTGCAAAGTTTGGTTAAGTTGGTAACTTAATTTGCTATTTTTGAAAAGTTACGTTAGAATTACAATTTTACAAAAGTTCATAATTTATTTTAAAATTAAGCCAAAATTTTATCAGATTTATATTTCAAGTCTCCTAAAAAAAACTTGCATTTAAAGGCAAATGCATGTGGTGCTGAATTGTATTTTTAGTATCCATAATTAAGGGCAGTAATTAGGAAACGTAGTGGTTGATAAGAGGTGGTTCAGATCAGTCTTTCAAATCAAATAAATTTTCATTTTATTGGCCAGCTCATGTAGATCCATTAAATATTATTTTATTTATTTATATATTTTTTATTGTATTTTATTTATTTAGAGGGGATCCAGTAAGTAATTGAGTAGTTCATGCGCGTGCTAGTCAGGGGGGCCGGGACCCCGGGTCCAAATTATCTATAATTTTGGCAGCAAACTTTGGCAGCAAACTTTTTGAAAATTGTATAGGGACCCCCTGATGTATGACATAATTCAAATCATCTCCCTTTTTATTTGAAGTATTGGATATATGGATGGAGGGTTAATCGGTCGACTCGAACCGAAATATATTATTTGGATCGATTTTTATAATAGTGGTTCATTTTTTTGTTTTCTATTCTATAAATCTTGACTAAGTCGATTCAGTTTGTAAATTATCAAAATAATCGAACCGAGATCTAACATCTTATTTTGTAAATATTATATAATATATATATAGACATATGTATGAAATCTTATTTCTTTAATTTCTTAGATAAATTTATGTATATATACACATATATGCATACATATATATAAATACGTTTTTTTTCTTATTCAAATATATATATATATTTTCACCAATAAAATTCTAAGTTTTAAAGCAAAGTCTTGTGTTGCTGGATGCACGGAGCAATTTGGGAAAAGTATCATTATTTATACTGAAATATGTTACTTGTTTTGAGTAAAGACATTATAATACGTTTACCCAAAATAAGTAATACATTTTAGCATAGACACTAATACATTTTCAGCATGTTACAATAACACTAAGCATAAACACTATATATATTTTCATGGAAAAATGTCCATGACCCGAATTACATGAATCTAAGATCTGTATAAGTGGTGTACTAGAGACGTACTCAAGGTATAATGCAAAATTTTTAAGGATTATGATTTTATATTTGATGGTGTGTGTGTGTTTCCTTCTTGATAAATGAACTATGAGTTTATAAGTTATGTTTTTTTAGTAGTGAATAATATGGAATAAGCCTACGGGGGATTATTTCGGTCAAACCAAACACCAAACCCATCGAACCACATAAAATCGGTTTATCAAAATTTGGTTTTAGTTTTTATTCGAAGTTAGGTTTTAGTTTTTAATTCGATTTCGAGTTTTAATTTTAATAATTTAATTTGATTCGATTACCAAGCTGATTGTTGCTCATCCTGGATATATGCATCAATTCGCAAATGCCTTCATTAATAATGAACTCACAACAAAACTAAGAAGGATTAATAGACTAGCTAGGGACCTCTTGAAATATAACATCATTTAAATAAGAATGTGTTTATTATACTCTCTCCGTCTCATAAAAAGGGTCTTGTTTGAAAAAATATATAATTTTTTTTTGTTTTTAGTTAATTCGATGAATGTATAACTCTCCAAAAAAAAAAAAGTGACAACTCTTCAAAATCCATCAATACGTACTTACACAAGCTATTTTATTTTTTGTTTGAGTTATTCAATCATATCTAACTTCTTGTAAAATTAAATAAATAAAATTTTAATTAAATTAATAAAATAAGACATTAATTTTTTAAACATGACTCCCTTTTTTAAATAATATTTATTTTTCCGACGAATTTTTTTTATGTGACGGAGGAAGTACGTATCCTTTACAAACAAAGGTATCAAATCGGTGTCTTCTTTTTCCATCGCTAGTTGGAAACAATTTTCTATTCTCAAAATGGAAGGGTTTGAAAATTTTCAAATTACTGTATACAATTTTCATTATTTAACTTGTTATTGATAATGAATTCACGAGCAACAATTATGTAAGACCGCCTAATATGTATAACGAATTGAACGTTTGGTAAAAATTCGTGTTCGAGCTCGATCATCCATCGTTTAAATATATTTATTTATATTCGCTAAATAAGAACAATTGAAGGACTCATTTGATAGCGGATCGTGAACATATAATAATAATAATAATAATAATAATAATAATAATAATAATAATAATAATAATAGTAATAGAATTAGTAATAATCACCGTGATAATAATAATAATATTTTATATTATTTATATGACTCATTTATTTAGTATGTCAATTATTTTGTGGTTGAAATAATGAAACCCAATATTTTTTTGTGCAAAACTAGAATAATATCTAATATTTATGTCTATGAACACAAAATGTTAAAAAAGTTGGTGTTTGTTCGCGAACATTAACGAATACTAAATTTACAAGCTCGATTCACTTCAAAATTTAACAAGCATTACTCGAAAAATTCAAAATTCGACTCGAGTTAGATTCGTCAACTCCTAAATATATACTCCCCTCCGTTTTATAAAGAATGTCATTTTAGCTATTTTTTGAGAAATTAAGAATTGGTATTTAATTGGTATGTTTCTGTAAAATAAGGAAATAATCAACTAAATTAAGTAGGTTGTTTAAGATAATATTGGAAGAATTGTAGTATTTTTTGTAAAGTGACACTTATTGTGAAATTTTTCAGAATGTCTACAATGACATTCTTTATGAATCGGAGGGAGTATATATTTTTTAGACAAAGCCCAAATTTATCCATTTTCAATTGTTTCTATTCTAGTTCTTTACACTTCTTTTTCATTATATTTTCCCATCTTTTCCCGTTCTTCGATTTTTTCCCCATATTTTCCAATTATTTAGGAAATTGGAGTTTTAATTTAGGTCCTGAAAGATCATTTCTATCAATTTAGATGTTAAAAGATTAGAAATTATCAATGAAAGACCCATAAATATAAAATCATTGATTCATTATAGGGTCTGTTTGAAAAATTACAAAACGACCAAAATAAAATTGTCTCGAAGTGAAAGACATTGGGAATTATACGTCAAAAGTCTTTCACTACATTATGATTTTTAAAATTATTATTTGATATACCTAAAATAATTAAATAATTTATAATTTATTTTTTAAAATATACAAATTAACAAAAATATAATTAAATAACCAAAAGAAATACACGAATTTAAAAATCATGAACTAAAAAAGGAAATTACAAATCTTTTTTAAAAAAATAACAAATTTTCCCGACATATGACTCAAAGTATTTTTTTTTTTAAAAAAAATAGCAACTTTAAAAAAGAGACGGCAGAAAATTTAAGAAAAACACATTTTTTTGTAAAAAATAATAATTTTAAAAATAATAATGTAGGGAAAGACTTTTGACGTATATTTTCCCTGCTTATACTTTCGAGACAATTTTTTTTGTTGATTTTGCAATTTTTCAAATAGACTCTAAAATGATTTTAGATTTATGGGTTTTCATTAATAGTTTCTAATCTTTTAGACCCTAAATTGATAGAATTTTTTTTTCAAAATCTGAAATGATAGTTGACCTATCTTTCGGGTCCTTATTTCCCAGAAAATTTGGTAAGGGTTACTAATAAATATATGTCCTTTTTGGGAACAATTGATATAAGTCCTCAATGAATAAGTGACAGATTATCAATTTATTACTCCTTCCCGTTTTAAAATAAGTGTAGTTTAAAAGAAGATATATATTTTTTTAAATAAGTGTCGTTTTAATTAAAGAAAATCATTTTTTTTCAATCTTACCTGAAACAACCTACTTAATTTAATTTATTATTTCCTTATTCCACAAAACATACCAAATTAAATGAATTTTGTATGGATATATTTGTCATTTTTATCAATCCTTAATTTTTTTTTTTTTTAAATTAGACGGCACTTATTCTAAAATGGAGAGAGTATTTTTTTTAAGCCAAGATTATGCATTTTGATCGTTTTTTGTTTGTGAGAAGGGTTCGAGTCAATTAAATAGTGTATAAAATGGTTTCAATTAGTCTAAAATATACTTCCTCCATTCCATATTAATTGACGTTTTAAGATATTCTTCCTTTTTCCAATTAATTGGCGTTTTACATATTTTTCACCAATTCTACCAGATTTCTACTTTTCAATTTATCAGAGATATTTTGATTTGGTCAAATATTTAACTGATGGTATATCTGTCAAAATATTTCATACTTAATTCTTCCATTTTATCTTAAAACGTCAACTAATATGGAATAGGGGGAATATCATTGTAAAATTTAGTAAAAACTAAAATAATTTGTTAAAATCTAGAATAAATTTATCTACCAAACCTAAAATCAATAGGTTCAGAAAATTCACATATTTTAAGTGAATTCTCCAAATGCAGCCTACAAGAATAAGACATTTGACCTAACTATATAGGATAGTGCAATATTCACAATAGGACATACAATAATGCAATGTATTATGAAATATTCTTTTAACCTTTTACCTTTTCTCATAGATGGGTATATGTAGTAGCTTCACTTTTTTGCTAGATGTATGGGTTGTAATATTAATATATTTGAATTATGAACCCATTATTTGGCTCTCAGTGAATCGATACCACAATAATATCGAAGTTGAACTTGTAATTATGTAAACTCCTTTAGAAAAATGTGTAAATTTAATATTGTTTATATTGTGTAGGGTTAATTAATTGGGAAAAAAAAAATTCATCGATTTCGGGTGTGCTTTTAATTATAATATGAACATGAACTTTAGAATGTAACAAATAAGTAATTTTATAAACTTTTAACATTTTTAAATCAAAGAAAAAGAAATTGACGTCTAATTATGTTGTCACCACCATTATAAGATTCGTTTTGACGACATCGTCCTATGTTCACCACCTATTTGACAATTTGCTGTCTTCACTATCGTGGATCGAGAGCGGAAGTAGTGACAATTGTTACTTCAACTCTCGATTCATTATAATTGCTTGTAATATGAATGGTAATATAGGTGGTAGATATATGATCATTTCGTCCAGACGTATCTAATTATGTTTTTGAATCTTGATTATGCAAATAGATTTTAAAAAATGTTGTTGATGTTATAATTGGAAAAAATGGTGAATTTTTCTGTTACATTTAAAGTTCATATTATAATGGACGAGTCACGCAAAGTTGGTAATTCTGTTTTTTTTTTACTGTTAACCCTTTTAGAAACCAGCTCGGATCCTCTGTCCCACATTAATTCTGTCTCATTACAAAATTGAGTCATACAACATGAATCGTGAACTTCGAATAAGTGAATCATGAACCCGAACAATGAACTGTTTAATTATAAATAATGAATCATTAAATCATGCACCGTGAATTGTGAAATCGTAGGTATATAATAGATAACCTAGTCCAAATAAGTTGAATCATAAACCTTAAACATATAATTTAAATATGAATCTTGTATCCTGAACCTAAATCATGAATTTTAAATTTATAAATTATAAAAAGATAGTTATAATTGACTCGATTTTAAAATGGAACGAGAATTGAAAGTGGGATAAAAAAGATGGCTATGTGTTTAAGAAACGTGCCATCCTTTTTTAGTTGTATTAAATTTCCCCAACAAAAATTCCACGCGATCGCTGATGTGTCCATTTCATTGAACGGGCTAACTAAAATTAAAAGAAACGTTAGATAGTTTGACTTTAATTTCATTTGATATGAAAAGTATTGGGCAAAAACTTACGTGTATAAGGTGCATAATAAGTTTATTGTGCACCACCATACTGTATAAGTAAATCAATCATACTGTATCAATCAGTAAATTAATGAGTAAATTCACAATACTGATAATGATTTACTATATGAGTAAATCAACCATACCTTAAATGCACGAAAAGAAACTGTATGAGTGGTAGTGCTACGGTGCACCCAAGCCCCACTAAAAGTATTGATCGGAAAATTTAATTGTTGTGAAATATGATTTTGATAGAAATTTGAATTTTGTAAAATATACATTTATAACTTCTTTTAGTAGGTTCTTTTCTGAATTTGTTGGAAAACATTATAACTATGGTGCATTTGAAAAAGACTTTAGAAAACAACGAGAATGGTAAAGTTGAGGCACGAGTTTGACTCGGTTATTCGTAAGACGATATAATTTCGTATTTAAGTGCTTGCGGTCTTCGGCAATCGTCCTAAGATACAACGACTTTTAATTTTAGGATCGCAGTACAACGAAACTAAAGTTTTTTTGCGAACTACTCGATATTAGGAGGTTCTTGTAGCTAAAAAAGACTCAAAGACCACAATTTGCAAATATATGATAAATGCAAACTGTAATGATTGTTGTTGTATACTGGTAATCGTGTTTATGCATGCATAATAAGTCGAGTTAAGTGTCTATTTAGTGGCATTTGCATGCGTAATTGACCGTGTATTGCTCGTATTTGTATTATTGGGCAATTTGACGTTTGTGACTTGTTTTGAAGTTATTTGGGTGAATTTAGACCAAAAAGTCGAACTCGACTAATAATGGATGTTGAGAACAAGTCCCACAAGTCAAAAACCAAGAAAAATGGCCCCAAAAACTGCTGGGAATCAGTCTCGGCCGAGCCAGAGGAGCTCGGCCGAGCTAGAAGGTCAGAGAAGTCGGATTTCAGGCTGTAGAAGAGTCTCGGCCGAGACAGTTATTCTCGGCCGAGACAGATTTACACACCTCTAGTATTTCGGCCATATCTTGAGATCTACAACTCCGATTTAGGTGCAATTGGTGGAGTTGGAAAGCTGATTCGAAAAGCTACAACTTTGCATGAAAGAAGAAAAACTCAAAAATGATCATAAGACCCTCAAAAACAGCTTTGAAGTTGGAAAAGGAATGCAGTGCCGGTCCATTACTTGGCCCACAAGCACAAAAACGAATTTTAGACTTATTTTCCTATTCCAATTAGGTTTTATCCCTCTTTATCCTAGAGATGTACTCCTATATATATCTCAAGGCTCTAGACATTAAGGGAGAACTTGGACATTGATTCAAGAGCTCGGACGTGGGAATTCTGAAGAACACGAAGACTCAAGATTCGGCGATTCGGGTTTTATAGTTTTATGTTTTCTTTTATTAGTTTATTCTTAGCGATCGCTATGATCGGCTAAGCTTTATTTTCCCGTCTTTGACTATGTTGAACCCTAGATTGTTATTTATGTAATTAATTCGGTAATTGCTTAATTTAATTATGTTCTGAGATTACATTGTGTTATTGGATTACTCTATCTTTTATATGTTTATTATGTGGACTGATCACCCTAGTAATAGGCATATAGCTGTCGCTAGGTCATTTAATACAAATACGAGCAATACACGGTCAATTACGCATGCAAATGCCACTAAATAGACACTTAACTCGACTTATTATGCATGCATAAACACGATTACCAAATTCCCCCAAACTTAAACCTTTGTTCGTCCCGAACAATGCAAAACAAAGAAGAAACACAAAAGACACGTGTTAAAGGCGATTTAAGTGGCAAACATAGTTTCAAACCCATTTTTATATAGCAAGACAATATGATAATCCGAGCATATCCAACATAGCAACTTAGACTACTTTCGAGACTCGATACTTTCAACAAGTGATCCTTACTGGTTAAGTGTATCACTCATCTCTCAAGTGTATAAGGTAAAATTAATTCACTCACATTGGACTACATGCAATGCCTACTATATGCTTGCCCGTTATCTAAATCAGACCTCGTACTTGACATGTGTGATATAAGATCAAAAAGGTCTTTCTTTAGGTTGTAATGTAGGCTTAAGGTAAGGTGGGAAATATTTGGATAAAAGTGACTAATCTTTGGACTAATCGAGTTATTTCTACTCAACCACCCCTCAAAACAATCACTCAATCCTCACTCTCCAATTTCAGCAATCCTTCCCGCAAGAAAGTTTCTTCACCCCTCAAAAGTACTTACAATAACCTAAGTGCTTTTTCACGCTTCACTTGGGTACCACAATTTTGAGACTACCCAATTTTTCATAAACTCAAGCAATTAAGCACTTTTAGACTCCTAACCTCTCCTTTAAACAAAAATAATAACACTTATGTACAACGAACTCTTCCTTTTCTTTTTTTTTCTTTTTTTTTTTTTTCTTTTTTTTTTTCTTTTTTTTTTTTCCCATATGAATAACTATTCAAACAATGACCAATACATCACACTTTACACCCCCTCCCCCAAACTTGGTTGAAAACCAACTTTTGTGGGGAAAAGAGTGGGATGAATTGGTTCTAAACACATAACACTTAGGAGAGGTTAGTTAAGCCCGATTCTTGCACCTATCATTTGTATTCTTTTTTTTTCCTTCCAAATTCTCCATCTTCACCCAAATTAATTCCCAACTACCTTCCAATCCTCCTCCCTCATACTCACTCTTAGTCCAAATGGGCCAAAGGTTTCATAATGAAAAGATGTGGCTTGTAAAGTAAGGCTGTCAAAGAAAAAGCTACATAGCTCAAATGGGCTAACAATGGAAAATGTAATTG
Source organism: Ajuga chamaepitys (assembly GCA_958295605.1). NCBI lineage: Eukaryota > Viridiplantae > Streptophyta > Magnoliopsida > Lamiales > Lamiaceae > Ajuga > Ajuga chamaepitys. The sequence continues at coordinate 3,365,224 of OY282503.1, forward strand.
GTCATAAAAGAGACATTTAAAGGCTGAATAAATAGGGTCAACATGAAAAACGCCTAATATCATGTCCTACATCACATCATATTCGACATATTCACAATAGAGATTCCGGGCAAGTTCTAGAGACGACTACACATAACCAAAGAATTCACACCGAAAGAATGTAAATATTACTCTAACGACAGGAGTACAAAATTCGGCTCAAAAACTCACAAGGTTATAGGTGATCACAAGTCTCAAGTACAAGCTCAATTTTATCTTCATTACATGTCATGCTCTATCATACGTCATTTTTCAAATTTTAAGCAAGAATCATGATCATCATTAACTAGTTGCACACTTATCAATTTTTCATATCTTGCCTAAAAAACACGCAGTTACAATCAAGGTACAATCTCGGGTTGACTCAATCCTAGACTACTCAGCTAAAATGCAAAATACATAACAACTAAACATGACCCAACTTGCAAAGATAGTGGCTCACAGGCCAGACGATCAACCAAGCAATTGGCTCACAGGCCATACAACTATGGCTCACAGGCCAACACTCAATAAATAAACAAGAAACTCGCAGCTAGCACAAAGCAAGAAAATATATGAAAATAAAGCTCAAAGCTCAAAAAGCTTAAAAGCGGCCAAATCGTCCCACTTACACTCCCTCCCCCAAACTTGGTTAAAAATCACAGTTTGTGGGAAAATAAGGGTACGACTTGGTGCTTACTTACAGCGCTACTACTAAAATGGTGGTTGGAAGCTATGCTTGCTCCACTATTTGGCTATCGCGCCCCACCGGATGTCCTTGTTGTATCCATCCTGCTCCACTACTTCTTTGGTTTCGAGTCATGTTAGTTCCTACATACTATTCAAAAACGAAAATAAAACGCATCAAACAGAAAAAATAATAAAATTTAAAAGCGAAAATACGATAAACATCGGGTTGCCTCCCGACAAGCGCCTTTGTTTTACGTCGTTGGCTCGACCGGTTCTTTCCTTTTATAAAATATCCCAAGGAGGTTTGCAGGCTGGTCTTGACGATTGTGGCTCCTCCAGTACCGTATGAGTTTTCATTCTGACCCGTTTCCTTCTCAGGTATGTACTTTGAGCAATGTTCAAATTGTACCCGCACTTTAATTCTTTTTCACAGATTGACTGTAACACACTAGGTGACCCAGTGTGTGTCATGAACTCAACATATGGCAGGGTAATGGACAATTCAGTGTGCGTATTCAATACACTCTCTGTTAGCACATTTGATGACCCAGTGTGCATCTCGCCTCCAATGTGCATATGTTCAGCCTGATTTTCAATGCTCTCTTCATTCTGCAGCACTTGTACGGGCTTTTCATCCTCTCTAGGCTGTTCTTCGCTCCTCAAAATCACGGCATGTTCGTTCATTAGATTTTCCTTGGGTTGGGATGCCAATTTTTCTCTTTCTTGGTTTTCTAACCTGCATACCACGGTAACCAATTGACTAATTTGAGTCTCAAGGTTCCTTATTCTCAACCGTGTCTCTTCCTGAAATTGCAGAGTGTTAGAAGCCAAGATTTTCACCATATCTTCCAATGACATATTGGAACTTTGTTCTGTCATGACATCAAAAGAAACAGTAACAGTCCCGCAGAAAGTAGCACTTCGACAAGCACATAGGATGACCCCAAGATTACGAACAGTAATAAAAATAAATAATACTAATTAATTGAAGAAAATACGTATCTAAAATAGTAGAGAATATGGTTAACACAAGAAACACAATTAATTTCAACCGTTCCCCGGCAACGGCGCCAAAATTTGACCGCGCTGTCGAGGCACGTCAAATTAGTTATTTATTTCCTAACCTTCTTTCCTAATAGTAGGTAGAGTAAGTCGGGGTCGATCCCTCAGGGAACAGAACTAATTAGTTAAGTAGTTGCATTAGTTACATGAATATTCAGGCTAGGGGGATACTGGGTTAAAGGCGGGATACTTTTTATTCATTAGTTAATTCGTTTTTAGTTATTTACGTTAGTTAATTAAATCAAATCAAAACTCCCCCTTATTATATTTATATTATAGTTAGTTATATAAATTGGTTAGTACAATAATACAATTAGTTCCTGTTCCCTGAGGGATCGACCCTGACTTACTCTACCTACTATTAGGAAAGAAGGTTAGGAAATAAATAACTAATTTGACGTGCCTCGACAGCGCGGTCATATACGGCGAGTTCTACAAGTGACTGGAGATGTAAATGTTAAGGCCAGTTACAGACTTCTAAGCGTCATTTCGTGAACAATTGCATAATTTCAACTTGATCAATCACGGCTGTTATATCGTACCTTTTGACCAAATGTCACGATCGTCTGCTTAGATTGCGTCCTTTTCGAAGTTCACGACCTTTCGTTCACACCTATTCCATTTGAATAGACGCAACTTTACAAAACACCTTTTCCTCGAATAGATACTTCTCCATTCACACTCCGAAGCTCCAACAGAATTAGGGATGGAGAATGTATTTAGAACCCTTAACCTCTTAGTTACAATACCAAGAATAATATCAACGAACTACAAAGTTCTTAGCAACTTCTTCTAGTAGTTTGTTTTGGCAAAATGTACAATTTCCGGGAGGGCACACCTACTTAGTACTCAATATTGTAAAATAGGATCCAAATTATAGATAGTGTTTCTATACATTAATTGTACGGATTCTAGATCCATGCAATTCTAGTCATAAATAGTTATTCATGAACACGTATAGTGTTTATGCTGGAAGTTATTACTTGTTTTGAAGAAGTGTATCATGCTGGAAAGCTATTATTGTTTATGCTGAAAAATATTACTTAATCTGAATAAATGTATTATGATGATATGTAACATATTTATTCAGAACAAGGGGTACATTTTAGTATAAACAATAACGCATTTTTATGGGTTTGCTCTTTAACTCCGATTTCATGGATGTATGATATGTGCACTTAGCGTACGTGAGAATTAACGTATTGTAAAATAGAGGATCCTAACTATAGCAGCTTGGTTCAATACGGATTTGATCCCTCTACGTTCCTGCTTTATTATGCTACTGCGAAAATGCTTCCATACCCACCGTAATATGCCAACGACTAATGTGAGAAGTTTTATTCCTAGAGTTTAGATAAAATAAATTAATTATTTGTAGGAGATTCTGACGCATTAGCTAATAAATATTTTAACACGTAACAATCATGTACTAATAAGTCTAATATAGTACAAGTGTTGCTCCGGGGAAGGTCACACTAATATAAGTATGTATAAGGTAATATGTTTAAAAAATACATACTTTTACCAACATTATACACAATTTATTTTATATATACTTTTTATTATATTAATACCATATTTTTACTTGTGTACATATATACTTCCTCCGTCCCAGTTAATTTGCACACTTTATTTTTTAAGAGTCCCAACTTATTTTGTACACCTCTAAAATAGAAACTAATTCCCAAAATCTTCATCCTCAAAATCTCAACCCTCAATCTCCACCTTTAAAAAATTAAAGAAAAAACAAATTATGTTTTTTCTCTGCATCCGTGCCCGATTAACTGTGTAAAATAAGTCGGGACTGAGGGAGTACACAATATAAAAGAAGAGGGCGAAATTTTGTGGAAGATAATTCTCTATAAGTTATACTCCCTCCGCCCCGCTCAGTTTTGCACGTAGGGACGGACACATATCTTAAGAAAAAGCTGTTTTTTGCTTTTCTGTTGACTTTTTCAAAGATGAAGATTTTGATGATGAAGGAAAAATTTCCTTTTTAAGGGTGTGAAAAACTGAATGAAACGGATTGAAAAGAAAAGTATGCAAAACTGAGCGGGACGGAGGGAGTATGTTGGCCCAATTGTGCAATTTAATTACCGGCCCAAACTTGAGAAGTAACGGCCCGCATGAAATGTGATACTGCCTTCCTACAAAAGTTAAGGCCCATATAAGAAAATGACTAACAAAAGAAGGCCCATATAGAAAAGCTAAGGCCCATATGAAAAACGCCAGATGGACTTACAAAAGTGAAGGCCCATATGAAAAATGCCTAAGTGAAAGGGATGATGATAAACCATTTCTTTTGGCAAAATACTACCTTCGTCCCGGCTATTCTTACACTGAGAGGATTGACACAAGTATTAAGAAAAGTTGCTTTTGGGGATTTTGTTGACTTTTCAAAGGTGAATTAAGGGTGGAGATTGAGTGTGGAGATTTTGAGGGTGTAGATTGTATTATAACTTTCCTTTTTAAGGGTGTGCAAGTTTAGCTGGGACGGACGAAAATGGAAAGTGTGCAAGTTTAGCTGGGACGGAGGGAGTACATATTTTAACTATTATTTTAAAATATTCTTAAAGTATTACTTTGTTTAAAAGTCCTTGAAGTATTGTTTTTTTTTTTTTTTTTAAAGTCGTCGAAGTATCACTTATATTTATAGGTCCTTAAAGTATTATAAAATAATGTCTTAAAGGCCTTTCGTGGATAATGTTCGGATTTAACAAATCAAATTAGCATGTTTCCAACTAAAATTAAAGCAAAGTATTTTTCAACCTTATATGATTTTCTTGAAAAATTATCGTCTCGAACTTTTGTTCATATCTATATTCTCATTTAATTTACTTCTGTATGAGCGTAATAGTATCATAATAAATATTATACAATAGATATTTAATGCGAGATATATTATAGTATCATTTTGAAATAAATCGGTAGTTTCATATATTTTTTCCTTCTAGGGATCTTAAGATAAACTTTTGTAAAATATAATTGAAATAATTTAAAAACATTAGGAACTAATTGAAATAAAAAATACTTTAGGGATCAACTGAAACACAATTTTACAATTTTAGGGATCAATTAAAATAAAACGATAAGGATCAACTGAAACAAATCTCAGTACTTTAGGGACTTTGAGATGTATATTGACATTTTTACTCAAAAAAAAACCAATTTTTATTTATATTAGAATTTATAATTATAATTTATAATTAATAATATATGTTATTATTATAACTATATATAATATTATATCAGTTTGAATTACTTTTGATAAATTTTATTTTCTTAATTCATAAATTAATATAAACTGCGATTTTTATATTAGATTAGATTAAATTGAATTTAATTTATTTTCTTGACCGCCTTGAAAATTCCCACCGCCTGTCACTCCATACATATAACACTACCTTCTCCTTCGCGACTGTACTATTAATCATCTCCATCAGATTCATAAACCCTAACCCGCTCACACAGACATACCTTTCAGTTGATTTCAATGCGATAAAGGACATATCTGCTAAGTAGGTGCTTTCACTTGGTGTGAGTTATTTATCTAGTCATTTTTCCCACTTCTGTTGGTTGATTTCTCCTAGTTCACGTTCAATCTGCATTACTACACTTTGTTTTTTGTTTTGTTTTTCAATTTGTTCGATATTTTTTCTTCATTGAGATTTCGAGTAGTAATTTAGGGCACAGTCGTTGTATTTAGCAAATTTTCCGGTTATCTGGAAACCTAGGTCTATTTGAAGTTGATTTTCCCATGAATTTGCTTCACTGTATTGCCAATTACTGATTAAGGGATTTTGCTTGCAGATACAGGAAGTCCGTTAGCTGTTGATTGGGCGAGATGGCTCATCCGGGTGGTGGTGCCGAAGCTCATGCTCGGTTCAAGCAGTACGAGTATAGAGCTAATTCGAGTCTGGTTCTTACGACCGACTCTCGCCCTCGTGACACTCATGAACCTACCGGGGAGCCGGAGTCTTTGTGGGGAAAGATTGATCCAAAATCGTTTGGGGACCGTGCTTATAGAGATAAACCCCCTGAGTTGGAGGAGAAACTGAAGAAGTCTAAGAAGAAGAAGGACAGGGATCCTGCTTTCGAGACGGCTCCACCCAGGAGTAAAAAGAGGCGTCTTCAAGAAGAGAGTGTCCTTACTTCCTCAGAAGAAGGTGTTTACCAGCCCAAGACTAAGGAAACGAGGGCTGCTTATGAAGCCATGCTTAGTGTTATTCAGCAACAATTGGGTGGGCAGCCTTTGAACATTGTTAGTGGTGCTGCTGATGAGATTTTGGCTGTTCTGAAGAATGATAACATTAAGAATCCTGATAAGAAGAAGGAGATTGAGAAGTTGTTGAACCCCATTACCAACCATACTTTTGATCAGCTAGTTTCTATTGGGAAACTCATTACAGATTTTCATGATGGAGGGGATGCTGGTGATGCTGCTGTCAACGGAGATGATGGTCTCGATGATGATGTTGGTGTTGCTGTTGAGTTTGAGGAGAATGAAGAGGAAGAGGAGGAGAGTGACCTGGATATGGTACCCGAGGATGAAGAAGAGGAAGATGATGTGACAGAAGGGGGTGGTTCCGGTGCTATGCAGATGGGTGGGATTGATGATGATGAGGAGCGAGAAGCTATAGAGGGGATGACATTGAACGTGCAGGATATTGATGCTTATTGGCTTCAAAGGAAGATTTCACAGGCTTATGACCAAAATATTGATCCGCAGCAGAGTCAGAAGCTGGCTGAAGAAGTTCTTAAAATTCTTGCTGAAGGTGATGATCGTGACGTTGAGACCAAGCTGTTGGTTCATCTGCAGTTCGATAAGTTTAGTCTTATCAAATATCTATTGAGGAACCGATTGAAAGTAGTATGGTGCACCCGCCTGACAAGGGCTGAAGACCAAGAGAAGAGAAAGGAAATTGAAGACGAAATGATAGGTTTGGGACCAGACCATACTGCAATCCTAGAGCAGTTGCATGCCACTAGAGCGACTGCGAAAGAGAGACAGAAGAACTTGGAGAAAAGTATTAGGGAGGAGGCTCGACGGCTGAAAGATGAAACTGGTGGAGATGGAGGCCGTGAGCGTAGGGATCCAGTTGATAGAGATGCTGATGGTGGTTGGGTGAAGGGGCAACGGCAACTTCTCGACCTTGAGAACCTTTCCTTCCACCAAGGTGGCTTATTGATGGCAAACAAAAAGTGTGAGCTTCCAGTGGGCTCCTATAGAAATCATAAGAAGGGATACGAAGAAGTTCACGTGCCAGCGTTGAAGCCATCGCCATTGGCTGCTAGTGAGAAACTTGTGAAGATATCTGACATGCCTGACTGGGCACAACCAGCTTTCAAAGGAATGAACCAGTTGAACAGGGTGCAGAGTAAGGTATATAAAACTGCGTTAGAAACTCCGGAAAATCTTTTGTTATGTGCTCCTACCGGTGCCGGAAAAACGAATGTTGCTATGCTTACCATACTTCAGCAAATTAGATTGAATATGAATGAGGATGGGTCTATCAATCACGATAATTATAAGATTGTGTATGTTGCACCAATGAAAGCGCTGGTGGCTGAGGTGGTAGGCAATCTTTCTGAGCGTCTGAAGGATTATAACGTCCAGGTTAAAGAGCTAAGTGGAGATCAATCATTGACTCGTCAGCAGATTGACGAAACACAGATTATTGTGACAACTCCTGAGAAGTGGGACATTATTACAAGAAAATCAGGTGACCGGACGTATACACAGCTTGTGAAACTTCTCATTATTGATGAAATCCATCTTCTTCATGATAATAGAGGTCCCGTGCTTGAGAGTATTATTGCCAGAACAGTTCGGCAAATTGAAACTACAAAAGAGCACATTCGCCTGGTCGGGTTGTCTGCTACACTTCCAAATTATGAAGATGTTGCCATATTTTTAAGAGTTAAGTTGGACAAGGGGCTCTTCCACTTCGATAATAGCTACAGGCCTGTTCCTCTGGCCCAGCAGTATATAGGGATCACAGTAAAGAAGCCTTTACAGAGATTTCAGTTGATGAACGATGTTTGTTATGAGAAGGTGATCAATGTTGCTGGAAAGCATCAAGTGTTGATCTTTGTGCACTCAAGGAAGGAGACAACTAAGACCGCTCGAGCTATTCGTGATACTGCCCTTGCTAATGATACTCTTGGCAGATTCCTGCGGGAGGATAGTGCAAGTCGTGAAATTCTTCAGAGTCAAACGGAGTTACTTAAGAGCAATGATCTTAAGGATTTATTGCCTTATGGTTTTGCAATTCATCATGCAGGGATGGTTAGAGCTGATAGGCAACTTGTTGAGGAGCTTTTTGCAGATGGGCATGTACAAGTCTTGGTTTCCACTGCCACTTTAGCCTGGGGTGTTAATTTGCCTGCTCATATCGTCATTATCAAAGGCACCCAAATCTACAATCCTGAAAAGGGAGCATGGACTGAGTTAAGTCCTCTAGATGTCATGCAGATGCTTGGTCGTGCTGGAAGGCCTCAATATGACACATACGGTGAAGGAATAATTATAACTGGGCATAGTGAACTGCAATATTATTTGTCTTTAATGAATCAACAGCTCCCTATTGAAAGCCAGTTTATTTCTAAATTGGCTGATCAGTTGAATGCTGAGATTGTCCTGGGAACTGTACAGAATGCTAGAGAAGCTTGCAAATGGCTCTTATACACTTACCTCTTCGTACGGATGGTGCGTAACCCGACCCTTTATGGTCTGGCACCTGATGTTCTGGATTCGGATGCAAGCTTGGAGGAAAGAAGAGCTGATCTTGTAAGTATTGACACACTGTCTCTCATCTTTAAAGTTTATATGCATATCCTTGTAGCTCTGAATTGTAGGTTCGGTTTTATTTTATATGCTCTCCCCCCACCACCCCCCCCCAAAAAAAATGGAAAAAAACTGAAGGATTTTATATCAATTTGGGACCAATCTTTTCTCCACGTATATCAATTTGTAATAGTTCAAATAACATGCTTCTTGTAGGGCTATGCGTTTCGGATAGGGGGTCATGTAAACCTTCTTAATGTTTTCGACCAGCATAAGGCTGCTTTAGGCTTAGGGTTTTCCATGTAGCCGTAATTGTATAAAATTGTAACACTCTGAGCTGTATCATAGATTATATATTTTAGGTCTCTGTATAATCTGTTCAATCCTTCCAATTGAAGGTTGCTACAAGGTGGCATTATTGTGGTCACGTTAGACTCCAAACAAGCCTTCCCTTAGAATAAAAGATCAAAGTTTCATCATTATATTCTATCTATGCTTCATTTTCATTTATATCCAAACATTTCGGTATATATAGCATGCGTGCTTCTTGAATGTAATACAAGCTCTCTGAACACATCGTTTTTACCTATACTGATTCCCTCCCTTCCCTCCTTTTCAGATTCATTCGGCTGCGTCAGTATTGGATAAGAACAACCTGGTAAAGTATGACAGGAAAAGTGGATATTTCCAGGTCACTGACTTGGGGCGCATTGCCAGCTATTACTATATTACCCATGGGACTATTTCGACATACAACGAGCATTTGAAGCCAACAATGGGTGATATCGAGCTTTGCCGTCTGTTCTCGCTTAGTGAGGAGTTCAAATACGTAACTGTGAGACAGGATGAGAAGATGGAGCTAGCCAAGCTTTTAGACCGGGTTCCTATACCAATCAAAGAGAGTCTCGAGGAACCTAGTGCCAAGATTAATGTTCTACTTCAAGCTTATATTTCACAGTTGAAGCTTGAAGGACTGTCATTAACATCTGACATGGTTTTTATTACTCAGGTTCGTGATGCCTTACTTTTATTTGAATTTTCATTTTTTCTAAAGTTGGATTATATTCTTGTAAAACTTTTTTTTAATTAAAATTATTTTTTTACAGAGTGCTGGACGTCTAATGCGGGCTCTCTTTGAGATAGTTCTGAAGAGGGGATGGGCACAATTGGCTGAGAAGGCTTTAAAGCTATGCAAAATGATAGGCAAGAGAATGTGGAGTGTGCAGACACCACTTCGTCAATTTCGTGGTATACAAAATGACATTTTGATGAAGTTGGAAAAGAAAGATTTGGCCTGGGAAAGGTATTATGACCTATCTTCACAGGAGATTGGAGAACTTATTCGGAACCCTAAAAGTGGAAGAACGCTTCATAAGTTTATTCATCAGTTCCCAAAGCTGAACCTGAATGCCCACGTTCAACCAATTACGCGCTCTGTTCTGAAGGTTGAACTGACGATCACACCAGACTTCCAGTGGGATGACAAGGTCCATGGCTACGTGGAGCCCTTTTGGATCATCGTTGAGGATAATGATGGGGAATTTATTCTTCACCACGAGTATTTCATGTTAAAGAAACAATATATAGAAGAGGACCACACTGTTAGTTTCACGGTTCCCATTTATGAACCACTGCCTCCGCAGTACTTCATCAATGTTATCTCTGATAGGTGGCTGGGTTCACAGACTGTTCTGCCTGTTTCCTTCAGGCACCTCATTTTGCCTGAAAAGTATCCTCCTCCGACTGAGTTGCTGGATTTGCAGCCCCTTCCTGTGACAGCCTTGAGGAATCCAGCATATGAAGGCCTTTATCAACATTTTAAGCATTTCAATCCTGTGCAGACCCAGGTGTTCACCATCTTGTATAACTCAGATGACAATGTCCTGGTTGCTGCACCGACTGGTAGCGGGAAGACCATATGTGCTGAGTTTGCCATCTTGAGGAATCATCAAAAAGGACCTGATAGTGCCATGCGGGCTGTCTACATTGCTCCTATTGAAGCGCTTGCAAAGGAAAGGTACCAAGATTGGAAGAAAAAATTTGGAGAGGGTCTTGGAATCAGGGTGGTTGAGTTAACCGGGGAGACTGCAACTGACTTGAAACTTCTTGAGAAAGGTCAAATAATTATCAGCACTCCTGAGAAATGGGATGCTTTGTCTCGCCGATGGAAACAACGGAAACATATTCAGCAAGTTAGTCTTTTCATTATTGATGAGCTTCATTTGATTGGGGGTCCCGGTGGCCCTGTCTTGGAGATCATAGTTTCTAGGATGAGGTATATAGCTAGTCAACTGGACAACAAGATTCGTATTGTGGCCCTCTCAACTTCTCTTGCGAATGCCAAGGATTTGGGAGAATGGATTGGGGCTACGGCACATGGTCTCTTCAATTTTCCTCCTGGTGTAAGGCCTGTGCCTCTGGAAATTCACATCCAGGGTGTTGACATTGCTAATTTTGAAGCTAGGATGCAAGCAATGACGAAACCCACGTACACAGCGATTGTGCAACATGCTAAGAATGGGAAGCCTGCCATTGTTTTTGTTCCTACCAGGAAGCATGCTCGTCTGACTGCTGTGGACTTGATGACATATTCGAGTGTGGACAGTGAGCAACAACCCATGTTCTTATTGCACTCCGCGGATGAGCTGGAGCCATTTGTTGCCAACATTAAAGAGTCTATGTTGAAGGAGACGATTAAATTTGGTGTAGGTTATTTGCATGAGGGGCTAAGCAGCACGGACCAGGATATAGTGAAGACGTTATTTGAAACAGGATGGATCCAAGTCTGTGTAATGAGCAGTTCGATGTGTTGGGGAGTACCATTGTCTGCTCATCTGGTGGTGGTCATGGGGACACAGTTCTACGATGGTAGGGAAAATGCTCATACTGATTATCCTGTCACTGATTTACTGCAGATGATGGGCCATGCCAGTCGCCCTCTTGTTGACAATTCCGGAAAATGTGTCATCCTCTGTCATGCACCACGCAAAGAATACTACAAGAAATTCCTCTATGAAGCCTTCCCAGTTGAAAGCCATTTGCATCACTATTTGCACGATAATCTGAACGCTGAGGTGGTTGTTGGGGTTATTCAAAACAAACAGGATGCAGTGGACTACCTTACTTGGACATTTATGTACCGAAGGCTCACTCAGAATCCAAACTATTATAATCTTCAGGGAGTGAGTCACAGGCACCTCTCAGACCATCTGTCAGAGCTTGTGGAGAATACCATCACTGATCTAGAAGCAAGTAAATGTGTTGCCGTTGAGGAAGACTATTTGCTGTCGCCCTTGAATCTTGGCATGATTGCTTCCTACTATTATATCAGTTACACAACAATCGAGCGCTTCAGTTCTTCTCTGACTTCTAAAACAAAGCTGAAGGGTCTCTTGGAAATTTTGTCTTCAGCATCAGAGTATGAACAGCTTCCAATAAGACCTGGAGAGGAGGAGTTAATACGAACATTGATGAAGCACCAGCGCTTCTCACTTGAAAAGCCGAACTACGCGGATCCAAATGTGAAGGCAAATGCTTTATTGCAAGCTCATTTCTCCAGACAAACTATTGGAGGCAATCTGTCTTCTGACCAGCAGGAGGTGCTCATTTATGCATGCAGGCTTCTTCAGGCCATGGTCGATGTTATTTCCAGCAACGGCTGGCTTAGCCTGGCCCTCCTGGCCATGGAAGTGAGTCAGATGGTCACTCAGGGGATGTGGGAGCGTGATTCCGTGCTGCTCCAACTTCCTCACTTCACCAAGGAACTGGCTAAAAGGTGCCAGGAAAATCCTGAGAAAAATATCGAGACAGTATTTGATCTGGTGCACATGGAGGATGATGAAAGGCGAGAGCTCCTGCAAATGTCGGACTCGCAGTTAATGGACATTGCTCGATCTTGTAATCGTTTTCCAGACATTGATTTGACATATGAGGTGCTGGATAACGATAATATTGGGGCTGGTGATGACGTCAGTGTGCAGGTCAGTCTCGAACGGGATCTTGGAGGAAGGACAGAGGTTGGACCTGTGGATGCCCCTAGATATCCTAAATCTAAAGAGGAAGGATGGTGGCTCGTTGTTGGTGATCCTAAAACTAATCAGTTGCTCGCTATCAAAAGGGTCGCTCTCCAGAGGAAGTCGAGGGTGAAACTTGACTTCACAGCGCCCACCGAACCTGGAAAGAAGACATATACTCTGTATTTTATGTGTGATTCCTATCTAGGCTGTGATCAAGAATACAGCTTCACAATCGATGTCAAGGAGGCTGGAAACATGGAGGAAGATAGTTAGAAGGGGATAATACACTCTGCTGACTTGACCCGTCTTTTCATGTGAGTTCTCGTGCGATTCTCTTGTTACTTTCGTTGTCCTATTTTCTCCTTGGATGTTTATCTACTACTATCAGTAATGCACTTTGACGATTAAACTTGTCTTGCTAAGAAGGTGCCTGAATTTGTTTTTAAGACTGCTTGATAATCCTCGAGTTGGAACTATAGAGATATGAAGAAAAAATCAGAAGTGATGGGCTTTTCCCAGAACACCATAATAACTTGATAGTTGATGTTCTTGTCGTACAATTAGCGTAGTTATATGGCATCGATCTTTGCACTCACATGATTTCCAAATGCTCTACTTGGTGTTATTGTCTTTCGGCATTCATCAAATTTTGTATTTGAACACAATGTTGACGTACCTCCGATTATTTTTCTTTCATGCGTTGTGTAGGTTCTGGTATTGGCACTTCAAGATACGTCCAGCTTTTTGCCAGTTTAGCGGAAACCGGAGTCGACTTTGCTCTTTTGAATTACTACAGGAATACATCATGTACTTCGTAACGACTTATTGGAGGACTGATTATTGTATTATGTTCGACTTACTTGTGCTGGCGGATTTTCATGTTTGATTGCTTCTGGCTTCCCATGTTTTGTATTGGGAACGACAGAGTCAGTCAATTAATTAAATGCGAGCGAGAGATCTTTTGGTTCTTGTTTGATTGGCATTTTAACTACGTAAAATTGAATGAATTTTGTATGGATTGTTGGATTGCGACCTGACCTATTAATGAAGCTTATAAACTTGCAATTAAATGAAGGAAATTTACTATGAATTTGGGAGTGCTCTTACGTCCACTTGGGAGTGCTCGAACACTGTCACTATTTTTGTTGTTCGGGACTCCTGGTTTTATTTGGATTATTTCGGTTCTGGTGAACCATGAAAAAAATCAAATTCTAGTTCTTTAAGCTTGATATAAATTCGGTTGGTTTTATTTGTAGTCTAAACCTTACCACACTTTAAGGTGATACCTTTGTCCCAGCTTAACTTGCCTACTTGTCATTTTGGTTTATCTCATCTTAACCTGTCAGTCCTATAAATGGTAAATTTCTCTCACACTCCACCCTCAAAATCTCAATTCTCAATCTCCATCTTAAAAAAGTCAAAGATTTCACAAAATCTGTTTTTTCTTAAGCTTACCTAGGTAGGTTAAGCCTGGACAGAAGGAGTATAAATTAGATAATTTAACTCTTTCGTAAAATTATCTGGTGATTTTCAGATTTGTGGCACTAACCCCATCACAAACAAGGGATGGCACTGATTCAAATCCTATAAATCAAATACTAAACTATCTAACGAATTCCCCTAAGAAACACAATGTAACAAATTCAAGCTAATAATAATGAATTTCGCACCTGACTTGCGTGTGATAAATTTTCGAGATATTTATCTTTTAATCTAGAATATTGTTTTATTTAAATCATAAAAATATTTAAAATATCTTAATAACTTGCTTTGATCGCACATGGACTACAAATCTTACACTACAACCTTGCTCTTTATCCAATACACTTTTGTAAGGGCCAACGTTATTGATTTTATAGGGACTTTGTACTAACTGATTTGTTCATTACATGCCCCCAATTATATTACTTGTCATTTGGGCTTACGAATATAGGCCCAAACTGATAAGCCCATCAAAACAGCCCATTAAGTGCTATAATAAATAGATTTGCATTGCATTGAATTAGGACAGAAAAATCATATGCTGTCTTGTCATTTTACTATCTTATACTTGAGGGTGTTTATGATTCCTTTCCTTCTGGAGAAGTGACTAAAATTAGTGATTGCAGGAAGCAGCAATTCATAGCTTACCGCTTTTTGCCCAATGAACTTAAAGTTAAGCAGAAATTATCACTTATGAATACTCATTTTTCGTTTATTTAGGCAGTGTTTGCAAAAGCTTGTAATAAGCACTTTTGCACTTTTGACTTAAAAAAAAGTAGATTTGAGCGTTTTTAAATACCTCCTTCTGCTTTAACAATGGTTTAAAATAACTTATTTTAAGCAGAAGCAAGAAGCAGGTAATCACATGCTTTTTTCTGCTTATACATGCAACTTCTATTTAAAACAATTTTTTTTCAGACAATACAACTTCTACTTTTTGTATAGATCACTTATTATTGCAAACACTTCCTACTTTTGCTTAAAAACGATTTTTCCATAATCTCTGAATTTAATCAATTATTCTAATGTACAAGCAATCACAATCACTCCCTTAAAACCAAAAAAACAAAAGTACTTATTTTAAGTAATTGCAAAATTTTCTCAAGCCCAATATGATTACCCCATGTTAAAAATGGGCCCAATTCCATTTTGGGCCTAGCCCGCCCAATTTTGTCACTGGGCTTTTCTCCAGACAAACCAACAATAAGCAAGGCTGTGATACCCTACAATCTAATATTGTCCACATATCACTATAACCATCACTTATTATATATGGAGAAAGCAAAATTCAGTTCGGTAATCGAATTGGATTAAATAAGTAAATTAAAAAACTAAAATCGAATAAAAGATTCAAATCAAATTGAACCAAAATATTAGCATAGCCGAGCTTCAATCGAACTGATTTTATTTGGTTCAATCGGTTTGATATTCAGTTGAATCGAAATAATACGTTTCTCAAGTATTAATCTCCATTTTGTTGTGCATTGTCTCTCTACCTCTACCTCTCTCTCAAAATGATTATAGTAATGCTTGAAGATCTTGTTTCTTTTTTACAGGGGTTAAATAATTAAATCAACCTGTACTTTGCGAGCTTTTATACTTCAACATTTAAACTTGTTTTTTGACCGATTGCAACCTGAAGTCCACGAATTGTACAAGTTGCAACCTTCGTCGAATTTTTCCGATCAAATATCAAATATGTGATAATCACATGTTGGGAGGATTTTTACTATTTTCATAATTTGTTAAGACAGATTTTTAGGAAAACTTCATTTTTTTAGAGTCGAGCATATCTTCTATTTACAATTCATGATTTCACGAAGTAGACCGGTGAAAGTGGAAAAAAGAATTCGGAGCATGTCATATAAGCATGCACATAATGTAGGTCTTATTACAACAGATTAATGACAACATCAAATTTGTGTTTATTTCCATATAACCATAAATTCCAATGAACATTATATGAAGTTGTAAAAGTAAAGCAAACACAATCATTATTTCTTTTATCAATCAATTAAGTGCCAAATTATTTGTATGTTACAATTTACAAAATTACATTTGCTGACCACATTGGAACCAAATAAATACCTTACACGAAACAAATATTTCAAGATTGACATAATTACTAAAAAGTATCCTCATGGCTGATGTAAAAAGAGAGAAGGACGGATCCAGAATTTCTTTTTATTGTGGAGGCAGAAAGTAAATATAACGATAGTTCATGACTATTACTTATGTTTCTGGGTACATACAGCGCTGCACTGAGTTATGGCACTGGCATTGACGGACTTACACGGGGGCTAAGGGGGGCACTGGGCCCCCTAACCCGGTCGAAATGTACTATTATATAAGTGTATTTTAGTCGATTTTAAAACAATATAATAAATACAATAAATAATTTTATTATTTGACTTGAATATGATTTAATAATAATCAATCGATGTATTCTTAAGTGTACATAATAAAAATAAAATTTTCAAAAAATAGAATAAACTGTTTAGAGACACTAAATGTTCATTATCTTTTTTTTTTCTTTCTATAATTGAATCAATTTATTAACCTTATCAATATCATTAGTACTTTTAAGTTTTATATATATAGTTGAATATTGTTGAAACTTATGAACAGATTTAGAGACGCCCGTCCCTTTTTTATTTTCTAAAACTTTAGTTTTAAGTGTAACTTAACCAAATATTAAATTTAGAGTATAATATATGAGAGTTTGTTTTTCAGCCTTCTCAAAATGAGTTACCTACTTGGTATAAAATTTGCCTTCAAATGTTAGAGTTTAACTAGAAAAATTTAGCCCGATAAAATGAATACCTAGATTTGTCTATAAATTGGCCCCCTCGACAAAATTTCTAGGTCCGTCACAGGGCAATGGAAACATCATACAAACACGCACACACACTACACAAACTATACACACTTTCTCCATTACCCACACACTTAATTAACTCATAAAGGACTTTTAGGGTGCACCTAAGGCACCGGTACCCCAATAAATCTCAATCATTAAATTAACAATTTTTAAGGAGAACCTTTAGATTTAGCAACTTGTTACCTGAACAATAAGTTTTCAATTAAATTTATAAATAAGTATAATTGCCTACACCCATCCAACCCCCCTCCTCCACCCCCATCCACTCTAACCCAACCCCAATACACATCTTTTTTTTTTTTTTTTAATTGTGAGACTTTTTTTTGTATTTCTTTTGTTAATAGTTCGATTCATTATGTTATTCTTTTATTATTTTTATGTTTATCATATATAAAATTATATATATACATATTTATTTATTGAGTTTAATTTTTAAATAATCAAATCATTTTTTTCTCTGAATGTCTAATTATACTAATATTATTTTCTTCAATATTTTAATTAGTTTTAATATCTCTATTTGTCACTGTTCTTCCTTTGCCATTTGATGTATCATTATTTTCCTTTTTTTTTTTGTGTGTACTTAAAAGAAATACATCAGCTAGAGGTAGGCAAAATATTTTTTTCACTTCTTTATAATGTTTTTTTGGTGAAGTTGCAATTTGTTTTCGTTTTCAAATGGTATTTTCGTTTTTCTCATTTTTTTTTAAAAATATTTATTATACTAAAATGACATTTTAACTATAAAATTAGATAAACAGTCAAACTTTTCCGCCTTAGCATTTTCTTGTGTGTATTTAAGTTAGTTATAAATCATGATGGTATGCACAAAGATGTTATAAAATTAATAGTTTGAAAGTGGGATCACTTATTTTGAACTGTTATTATTAATATTGATATTGATATATTATTTAATACATAAAATGTATTATTACATAAAATGTATTATTACATAGAATAAATATTTTTTTTGAAAAATGGAATAAGTTGGGTATACAATGAAGCAAAAATGAGGGCTCACAAGCTAGCACACAACAATAATGTGTATATGAGTTTTAAGGGCCTTTGCTCAGGCCTTGGTGCCTACCTAGTGGCATCGCCTCACTAGTTTATGGTGAAGATCACCGGTTCGAACCAGCTCCCCCTCCCTTTACAAAAGAAAATAGTTTTATGGGCCTTTGATTGGGGACTTGACTTTTGGCATAAATGAATTTTCCAAGAAAATAAAATCTTATCCCCTTAAAAAAAATTATGTGTCAGGAAAATAAAATGCAAAATGATATTTTTATTATAAAGATGTAAAAAAAATAACGCAGAAGAAAAGAACTGAAGAAAAAAATAATTTTGACTAAATTTCAAAATATATACGAGGATTAAAACAAAAAGATAAAAAAACAAGGTGGGGAGTGGGGTTCAGGGTGGCTTGGGGGAGATTTAATTTTAAATTTTGTTTTCATCATTAAACTAATAAAAAAATTCAACTATTTTAAAAATAATAATAAATGAATCAAAATAATATGTCAATTTAAACTCAAAATATTAAAGATCACAACTTAAAATAATAAAGGCCCACATAGCTATTATATGTTATTAACCTATTATATTAGGTAACTTCTATAGATGCATCGGTAACTCCGATGCACCATAAAATTACTCATTAATTACGTTCATGTTTCATAAAAGAATCATGTTTCAAAAGTATTTTTCATCTTAGAAAACAATTTCCAATTTCAAAACTCACGAGTAAATCGATCTAGTAGTATTTAACTATTACTTCCTCCGTCCCGCTCTAATTTGCCTACTTTTCTTTTCGGTTTGTCCCAATCTAATTTGTCAGCCCATAAATGACAAATTTCTCTCACAATCTTCATCCTCAAAATCTCCACATTCAATCTCCACCTTTGAAAAAGTCAAAGATTCCACAAAATCTGTTTTTTCTTAACCTCCGTGCCCAATCAAGATATGTAAATTGGGCCGGAACGGAGGAGTATTATTTTATCATAAAGTTTGGTAACCTCCGTTGAAATTCCGTTAAATGCATTAGTAGTCTTTGAATTAAGTATTAATAGAGCTTTAGAGGTACTAAAATCGCTGATAAAAATAAATAAATAAATAATAATAGTTAGAATATTATTTATGATGAATCATAAAGAGTGGATATAATGTTACGAAGTAAAGTGCAATTATTGAGAATTTAATAGGAACGTAAAAAAATGTTAACCTAGTTCGTCAATAATGACTATATTTAGAGGTACTACTAAGTTAAGAGAATGAATAATAACATTTTCGGTGATTACAAATGTGGATTGCAGTTCTAAAAAATTATTCAACTCGAATACTACTTTAAAATTTCCAAAAAAATTTGAATCACCGTGAAATTGTTCGATTTAAAAAGAAAAAAAAGTTGATTAGTTAACGTCATCATCGTATTATGTTGATAAAGTCCACGTCATTTGGACAGTAATGTCTTAAAAAAGTGAAACAACCGAAACTTTTTAAGATTTGTTATTATGTTTGATGTTTGATGACATTAGAGCACCCACAAATACAATCCAATTGCAAATGCTACCTGATACATCATCGTCACGTTGTCACATCAAAAGTTAAAATCTTACTCAAATGCTATCTATTTCCCTCAATACAACACAGGTCCAATTAACACTATTTGATGATCCCACCTTAAAATCACCCTATTTATTTTCACATCTTCAATTTAATTAAATCTTATATACAATTTTAACATATATAATTACTTAATTAATATTTATACTTTGTAGATAAAAATTATATTGTCGATTTTTTTTAAAATAAAATTAATTTGGAAAAAAAATAATTCGATTTTTAATATAATATTATTAAATATATTAAAATTCAAAGAGGGGAAAAACAATACAACACGAAATAAAAATTAAAAAAAAAAAATTTGGGGGCTGGTGGTGAAAGTTGGCGGACGAGGATTGGAATTTTCTTCCGAATCCGAAGAATTATTTAACCAATTTCTCGCCAAAGATCTTCCTGCCACTAGTAATTTGCAAAAAATAAAGATGAAGAAATAGTGTAAGAAAAATTGTAGATGTAGGTGGAAAAAATGAATATTTTTGCATGTATTTATAGAGAAGAATATGGTCTAAAATTGAATAAAAAAAAATTGAACAAAACTGAGCCTTGAATAAAAAATAATAATTGAATAAAATTGATCCCACATGATGATCCTCAAAATTGAATTAAAAAAAAAAAAAAACAAAAACGAAAATTAAAGGTGGTGGCCGACAGCCTTTATGGGCGCGGGACCCACCGCGCCACGCCCCTCAAGGCGCGCGTGGGTTCCACGCGCCCTTTCTAGCCCTTGATGGCTGCATCTGCGCGCCACTCGCCATCACCTGAACACTCCTTCACTCTCGCCATTTAAATGGACCTGGATAAAAATATTCAATTACTACCTGTGCCTCCCAATGCTTTGCTACCCACTCCTACCCCCCATTTATTTCAAATCCAACCTGCACTGCAGGTGCCCTTAGCCCCTTTCTAATTTTGTAATTAATTCATCAATATCTGCAGGACCGAATATATGTCCGAATGGATTTGGTTGGCCCAAAATTTTATCGAGATAAAGATTATTAAGTTCAACCTACTCTATCCTTCTTAAACATACTAATATTTGTGAGTCAGTTCGTGATATATAAGCTTGTTGGTTCGATGATATTTAGAACTTAAATTTCTAAGACTTAGTCTATTAAAATATCGTACGGGCTGCACCAGCCGAGCGAGTTTTATCAGCTCTACAGAATCCAAATACTAGTGGATTTGAACTTACAAGGAGAAACTAAAAATGGTTGCAAAGGACAAGTGTCAAGTAGGCCCTATATAATTTATTACTGTCTGTAAATTCATTTTTTCTCTTAAAATAATCTTGTCTTAATTACTATCTCCGTTTCTTTTAGATATTCTTTTAAATTTGAATAAGAAAATTACAGGATTTTGAGAATGGACAGATAAACCCTCTTTAGATTTCTATCTCTCCTTGAATCCCTTAATTTTCTCCGTATTTCCTTATTATTGTTATCTACTTATATGGTAGGTTTTATAATGTGAGATTTTATAGGAATACACAAAGGGATAATATTAAAAAAATTGTAGAAAAAAACTAAATTAACATCTAATTTATAAATAAAACATAAAAAATAAAAGAACATTTAAAGAAAAACGAAGGTTGTATAGTTTTAGTCTCTCCCTCACTCTCTCCTCCCATACTATTATACTAATAATAGAGCAAATGATAAAGTTTTCAAATTTTTAGGAAGATTTATTATGATATTTTAAGAAGTAATATCGAGAAACATGTGATTTATTTGCTATAATCAGAGTTGCAAATAAATCGAATTTAGCCGAGCCAAACGTATAAAATTTGTTTACAATATTATCGAATTTCTAATTATATATTTGAGCTTGTATGATTATTAGGTGAAACGAGCTGAACACGAATTGACCTAGAGTAGTTTGACATTCTTTTACTTGCTTTAACATTTTTCACTTATCGAGCTTAAGTCGATGTTCAATCTTGCTTAATACCTTTAATCACATATAATTTAGACGGACCTATAATATACGGTCTCAAATCAAGTGTCGAGTATCTTGTTTTATTTGAAAGCAATAAACAAATCGAACTTCGGTACTTCCTCCGTCCCAATTATATAAGCTGACTGGGTTTTTCACGGAGATTAAGAAAATAATTGAAAAAGCAAATTACTCCTAAAGTTCACCTTTAATGAGTTTAGTTTTCAGATTTTTTTATGTGTAATGATTAATTGAGTACCTTATTTATCACAATAATTAACAATATATATTCTCACATTGATGAATATGTATTTCGATAAGTTGGTAGGAGAAAAGTTGAATAATTTATCTTTTCAAGATTAATTAATAGTGATATACTCCCTCCGTTACAGCTTAATTTGCCTACTTGCCATTTCGATCTATCACAACTTAACTTGTCAGCTCATAAATGATAAATTTCTCACACAATCTCCACCCTCAATCTCCATCTTTGAAAAAGTAAAAAATTCCACAAAATTTATTTTTTCTTAACCTCCGTGCCGGTCAACTAGGCAAGTTAAGTCGAGGTGAAGGGAGTATTAATGAATAACTTATATAAATTTTTACCATATATAATAACTGACCTATATATTTGGGACACTTCAAAAAGGAATATAAGTCTATATATTTAGGACGGAGGAAGTACTCCCTCCGTCTCAATTAACTTGTCTTACTTTTCATTTTGATTCGTCTCACTTAACTTGTCACACTCAATGATAATTAAAGTGAACAATCTCCATCCTTAAATCTCCACACTCAATCTTCACCTTTAAAAAAGTTAAATATTTCAAAAAATATGTTTTTTCTTAATATTCGTGTTCAGTCAACTGTGACATATTAACTGGGACGGAGGAAGTATATAACTAAGGAAAATTGTCGTAAGATCGATTACAACAAATCAATCACTCCATCAAAGAAATGATGCGACAATCATAAGTTGATGTGACAATTCTTTTTCCAACTCGTTATGGAGCCGAAGCAGTGGGCCTGACTGGGATTTTATTCCTTCAACACCAGTGATATTTTATTTCCATTTATCTTTTTCGTTTTTATTCCATTAATTGTTGCTGGTTTTGATAATTATATGCGTGTCGGTTTCTGGGCAGCTCATATTATCATGAACTTTCTATTTATATTGTTCGTTGCATTTATATATGATGGATTTTAATATGAATGGAATATATATTTGATTAGATATTTTGATATCTTATTAAATACTTTTTTTCATTTCATAAAAAATGTCATTTTACACACTTTGAAAAATTTCATAATAAGTGTCACTTTACCAAAAAAACTACAATTCTTCCAATATTATCTTAAACAACCTATTTAATTTAGTTGGTTATTTCCTTATTTAACAAAACATACCAATCAAATATTAATTTTTAATTTCTCCAAAAATAACTAAAATGATATTCTTTATGAAATGGAGAGAGTATATTTCTGATAAGGATGAAGATCATATTCATAATAGGAGACAGATCTCTCCCATATCTATACCCTATTATAAAAGTATGAATGTTTTGTTTCGTCCAATTTATGTTATCCCTAACATATCCTTAGTAATATTATAATTTAAGGGTAATTAAGTAATTTAAAATTTAAAATTATTTATTTGGTTATAAATATCTCTATCTGTATCTATATCTATATCTATATCTATCTATCCATTAATATATACATATATTTATTATTACTAATTATTAGTGCTAATATAAAAGTATGGATTATTTCGTCCTGCTATTTTGTTTTGTTTTTTCTGGTGATGCCTATAATATCCTTAGTAAGTGGATAGTCAAAGTAATTTAAAATAAATTATGTTTTCTCATACTTCATTATAAAAAATAAGAGTTCCTTATATTTCAAAATCTTACTTAAAAACTATTTACTTAAATTATTATTCTTCTATACATTTAATACTTTGAATTTTAAAATAAAATTTGTTTAATATTAAAATAGATCTAAAATGTATTTTAAGAAGAGTATATAACTGTGATTGAATGATTTTTTTTTTAAATAAGTCTAATTAATTAATTAATTTAGAACCATTCGTTTTTCAGACATTATATCTACAAACATGAAAATTACACTTTCTAATTTAGTTTGATAAATTAGTTGAAGCTTCCGATTGAGATTTCAATAATTTAATTCATATGTATTGCAAAAATTGTCACAGCGCCGTTCTCAAATATCTTTCCTTGTCAGATTGAATATCTTTTTTATAAATCATACTCCCTCTGTCTCGCTCAGTTTTGCACACCCTTAAAAAGGAAAATTTTCTTACAATCTCCACCCTCAAAATCTCCACACTCAATCTCCACATTTGAAAAAGTCAACCAAAAAGTAAAAAACAGTTTTTCTTAATATACTTGTCCAATCCTACGTGCAAAACTGAGTGAGACGGAGAGAGTATTAAGGATTCTTTTTCTAACAAAATTTAAGGATTATTAAAATACACTATTATTTAATTACTTGAACATAAACGTAAGAGTTCTTATTCAATTCAAACTCCTCCTAAAAAATTACATACTTAAATTATTCTGCTTCCACACTTTCAATACTTTGAATTTTGGAATAAAAAATTAGTTTCATATAAAATTATGGATTTTTTTGTCTTATTTAAAGTTTCGTCTTTTCTTGGATGCCTATAATATTTTTACTAGGTATTAAATTTACGGGTAGTTAAGTAATCTAAAATAATTTATTATTGCTTACTTGATTATAAAAAACAGTCATTTTAGATTTCAATCTCCTCCTAAAAAACTACATAGTTAAATTATTCTTCTTCTATACTTTCAATACATTGAATTTTAAATTTGAAATTAGTTTCATATTAAAACAGATTTATAGAGTTTTTCAGTGATATGTTCTTTGCATTTATTTTAAGCAATTGTAATAGATAATACTCCCTCTGTTCCATATTAATTGACGTTTTAGGGTGTTCTTCCCTTTTTCAATTTATTGACGTTTTACATATTTTTCACCAATTCAACCAATTTTCACCCTGGATTCAATCCTAGAATATCTCTTCTTTTCAATCTATCAGAGATATTTTGATTTGGTCAAATCTTTAGCTAAGGGTATATGTCTCAAAATATTCAATCCTTAATTCTTTCCTTTTATTCTAAAACGTCAATTAATATGGAACGGAGGGAGTATTACATTATGGTATTATAAAAAAATAATTATATTTTTCAATATAATCTATAACTACCATATTTTAATATTAACACTGTCAATTATTTTTTTAAAATAAAGATAAATTTCATGGCATAATCTTAAAACTTTTATAATACATATATTTTTACTATTCACAGTTAGATTATACTACAATTTTTATTTTTACATGTAAAATTTATTTAATAGACCATTAACAAGTAAACATAATTTAAACTCTTATGCTTGCATATAATGCGATTATATATTAAAATTATTTTAATATAATAAGAAGAGGAAAAAGGTATATAGATACACAAAGTAAAAATATTGTCTTTTCTTAACACTATTTATTTAAGTTAGTTCATATTAGAATAATGAAAAGCCTAAAATATTTGAATGGAAAAAAGAAATAGTGAGGAAATTTGTTGTGATAAATCTTATCTTATACAAACGTTAACATAGAAAAAGTCGCGATAACAACTATGTTCTTATTAAAACTGAATCTTATATAAGCATGAAGACACATGCACACACACATGTGTAGCTTGTCGTACGACAAATTTAACGTCATTTTCAAAATTAATACTACCTCCGTCCCAGCTTAATCTGCCTACTTGCCATTTTAGTTTGTCCCACCTTAACCTGCCTACTCCATAAATAGCAAATTTTTCTCACAATCTCCACCCTCAAAATCTTCATTCTCAATCTCCACCTTTAAAAAAGTCAAAGATTCCACAAAATTTATCTTTTCTTAATCCCCGTGTCCGGTCAACCTAGGCAGGTTAAGCCGGGACGGAGGAAGTATTTGTTTTACAAAAAATATTAATATCTCATTTACACCTCTAATTACAAAGTAAAACGCAATACCTTACTAAAACTAAATCTTTTAGGAAAACACACGCCCGCGCACAAAAATTAAGCAGCTAGCTCCATGATATTAATTTTAAAAATCGAATAAACCCTAAATAATCAAATAAATAGGAACTTACCAAAATAAAATGACTTTTTATCTTGTTATTGAATAATAAAAATATCATTAAATATCATTTATCCAACAGAAATCCAACAATCTGAACAATCTAATTTCTAATTCTATTTAGAGTTAATTGTAGCAACCCCACCAAACTATCAACGTTTTAACACATAAATCACTAAATGTTTTTTTGTTGCATCGATACACATAAAATATATGAGTTTTGCAGATAAACCACTAAACTTATTATTTAATTTGCAGATAAACCACCAAACTTATTTTTCGATCATTTTTTTGTCGGTAATCCACACGTGACTTGCACGTGATAAACTTTTAATTATTTTTTTTATACAAACAACCTTTTTAATATGCTAAAAGTGTAAAATTCTTTAACACATTTTTTTTCCATAACAATTTCTTTGAATCATCAATAATTCTCTCTCCTAATATCTAGAAACTCCATTGTTGAAGATGCACGGCTCTCCTACCTACTAAAAAATGTGTTTGGACAAAAAAAAAAAAAAATTCAATCTGGAAAGGAAAGATATTTGAGAACGACACTATGACAAATTTTAGCAACACATGTAATTAAATATTGAAATCTCGAACGGGAGCTTTCAACTAATCCATTAAACTAAATTATAAAGTGTAATTTTCATGTTTATAGATATAGTGTTTGAAAAACGGATGTTTCTAAAATAATTAATTAATTAATTAGACTTATTTTATAAAAATCATCCAATCACAGTTATACACTTTTCTTAAAATGCATTTTAGATCTATTTTAATATGAAACAAATTTTATTTTAAAATTCAAAGTATTAAAAGTGTATGCATAAACGCTGATAGTTTGTTGCGATTTCTGTAATTAACCCTTCTATTCAATATATATATATATATATATATATATATATATATATATATATATATATATCCAACAAAAAATCACTTATCCAAACTATCAAATTCCTAATCATATTGAATCATTAAACTACCTTATTTATAAGCCTATTTAATACACTTTGTCTAACAATCATTGATCTAAGCTCGCATAATTCGAAGTTGAAAAAATTAACGGGGATCTGAAGTTAAAGAAATTAGTAGGAAATGTAGAGAAGCATAATCTAAAGTCGAAGAAATTAGTGGAGAACCGAAGTTGAAGAAATTAGCAGAGAATATAGAAAATGTGGTAATGTTTCTTTTTTCCGCTCAATTCGATACAAGTTCAATCCTTGAAACTGAACTTATATATTGTATTGTTTTTCAATGAAAAGAGGGATGAGTCAACCACACTCACTAATAAAGTATTTTGATGTCCTCTTAGATATATGTTTTATATTTTTTTCCTTTTTGTTACTAATTATATTGATTTACTTTATTCTAGATGGTATATCAATCGACAATTGTGCAATGAACTTCAGGTAAAGTGACTCTTAAAGATAACATAGAAAATAGAGAGACATTGACGGGGGTTAGTTCAATATATAATTTAGAGCATATATTACATTATATTTCAATTTAAAAATATTTGTTCTCAATGAAACAGGGAATCCATTGTTGTTTTACCGAAATAGTAGATAATGTGGAGAATATTGTAAACATATGGTAAGGAGCATGTGACAAATGTAATAGAGGAACCTACAAGGAAAATGGAAAGGTTGTTTGCAAGAAGTGTATCGAAAAATCCATTGAAGCTAAACCAATGCAATACGTTCTAAATTTTGCAGAAATAAAAAAAAAATATAAAAATACAAAACTCAAGATATATTTATAGAGAAAATCGTTTGTTTAACCTTATCAATATTCACACTCTTTTGTTTTCAGTGTAGCTCATACAAATATAAAAGTTACCACAATGGAATGATCACTTACCTTACCTATTATAAAATTGGACAAGTACTGAGTGAATCTAAAATTCATTCAAGGAGATTATAGTGTTTGGTGACACAACAGCTACGCATGTCGAATGCTCGATCCAAGAATATATCGCATCATTAGCAATGCTAAGAAAAAATATTATAAGTAAATTACAAATTGAATGCAAGATCACAAACCCAAAAGTCCGAACTAAAAAAAAATAAATTAAATTATAAATAATTTTCAGACACATAATAATTCCAACTACTACAAATGGCTAACATCACAAGCACGCAAAGTGATTTATTTTCTCATACCATTGAACAAGAAAACAAACGATGAACAAGAAAGATTGTGTGCAATTACTGAGGAAATAAAAATAATGGAACCGAAGAATGAGAAGATACGCAATCAAGAGCAGACAATCGTCACAACCATGAAAAAGGAACCAAGGAAGAAGAAAAGTGGAGAAAAGAAGATAGCAGAAGAGATATCACATAAGCAAGAAGAGGAACAAAGAAACAAGATTGAAACACAGGGAAAAACTTCAATAAAAAAAACACTGCAAAAAATCCGGTTAAGCAAAAGAAAAGAAAAGAAAAGCTAATGCAATTCATCAACAAATAAAGAAATAATGAGAGAAGGAGAACAAAACAACATGAATGAAAGACAATTAAAAAGTTCAAACAACAAAGCACCACAAAAGAAATCAGATAAACAAAAGGGTAGGAAAAGAAAAGTCAAAGACAGTCCACCGTTAAAAAAGACGCAACAAGAGGACACGGAAGAGGCAAAGGAAAATTAAAAAGAAGATTTATGAAGACTGTATTTTAGATAAAAGTGATGATGATGTGATAATTACACAATACATTAGCAAAGCGAAAACAAAAACGAATACTAAGACATTTCCCAAAAAAATCAAGAAAGAGAATGTCTAAGTTTTCCACCAAAATCCATTATTTTTTTATACTCTTCTATCCTGACTTTTGAGTTTATTATTTTAATTTAGTTTTGCGCGTTTACACCCTTCTATCGTGACTTGTAAGTTTTAAATTGATATTTATCTTAGTTTGTATTTTCTTATATTTTGTGTGAAACAAAATTGTTAAATATTACTTAATTATATTCATTTCATTAGAATTTATTATTTTTTAAATTAAATTAAAATCAACAATTTAGAACTAAAATTACCAGGTCAAACCATGGTTTATCACAATAAACAACAACTTTAAAAAATATCGCTACAATATCATTCTATAAACAACTTTATTAGGTAATATATTTTTTCTATAAAGTAAGAAGTTTCACAAAAAAAATAGAAATCAATGAAACAATAAATTTTTAAAATGATACAAATAAGTACTCCAACTATCAAATTTTCTTTTGTATTTATTATTTATTTTCACCACTTAATCTTATCATGTTTTACATTTTTTTTCTTTTTTTAGTCCTTTTTGTAAAAACTTAAACTTACATAGTCATCAACTTTCTTCACATGTTATCTTATGAAATTTAACAAACAAATGAAAGTTAATACTTAAGTCTGAACTGTAATTATCGTAGTGCACAAATAATAAAAAACAACGAATCAAAGATAATAATATGCATATTTTCCCATATAAAGTTCATGATTATGCTCACAAATTAAGGGATTAAAAGAGAAAGTAAAAAGAAGTGAGATATTGAGAGTTTGATTCTATGTTTAAATTAATTTTAATATTTTAAAATATTAATAATTATAAAAAAATGAGCCAACGTGCAACGCACGTGCTCATTGCTAGTAATTATATATATACGAATATATCTTATATTCCAATTAATACACCACAGAATACATTCTCCCAATTGTTCTCTCTATTCACTTCTTGGAGTATCACCGAAGACCTCGAAGAGCCTAAGGTGTGCAGAAAAGGCGGATGCTCTAGTAGTGTTCGTCAAGACAGCTAGTAGACGAATCAGAGTGGAATCAACCAAATATTTTCCGCTACAACACAAGGTATATCGGTTCCCTATATACGTGTGTATGTGATTTTATATCCATTATTGCTAAAACACACACACACACACATATATATATATATATATATATATATATATATATATATATATATATATTCTGATTTATTTATTTTTGAGGTTACAATTTTTTTTTTCTTTTTTTCTTTTTCGGATCTAATCCGATACGGAGGATGTTATTGGTTGATTGAGTTCGGTTTTTTATTCGTACTTTTGATGGTGATTGTTAGATTTGTAAAGTAATATTGTAGTCCCAACACTTTTTTGTCCTTGAATCAGAACAAAAACGAATTTGGACCGCCATGGTTTTAAGGATTTTGTTGGTACATAAATTGGAAATGGTCAGTAGGAAAGTCGACCGCTCCGATAATGGACAAGTTTTTCACTTTTCCATACACACATATATATCGAAAAGTTTAAATAGAAAAAAAAAATCTCATTAGGAGGTGCACGAAGCGAGGCCCGGAATCTTTGAGAATGAGTGGGCAGAGGTAGGCGCTAGTCTATTCAATTTTGTTGACTTTTCGTACAGCAGCTAGACATCTTCGATCGGACTTTGTAACTAAGAACTCAGTGCATTCTAGAGTTATGTATATATATATCTAACATTTGCATTCACTAACTATTACGTTAAATAATAAGATTATAAGAATTATGTGACGAAGTTGGATAACTCAAGTGACAGAGCATCTACTATTTAGGCCTTTGATCCTGGGTTCGAGGAGGAGGAGAGGATTTTTTTCTTTGATTCTTAGATTAGTTGAAGATTATAGGAATTAGGTGCGAAAATCAAGAAGCAAAAGACAAAAAGAAAAAAAAAATCATCTCTGGTTTGATTTTACCAGTGGCAATGGGTACCTGCATAGCTGCCATATTTTATCTGTACCAGACCTGATGCAAAAAATTGGGACTAGTGTAAGGTATGGACATAGTATTTTATATGTGAATAAGGCATGTGGAAGACTTACTCATACTCTGTATTGCTTGTTGACACTCCTAAATACGTCTAAAATAGAGATGTTGGCCCCCTAGTCCAATATGATTTACCCAAATTCAAACCGGTTTGGGCCTAACCCGCACAATTTTGTTTCTAGGCTTTTCTCTAAACACCTCATACACGACCGATTTGAGATTTGTATGCACACCTAACAAATGGAAAGACCGTAATAAACTACAATCTAATATGGTCCATTTATTAATATAACCATCACTTATAGATTGGAATGAGCAAAATTCGATTCGACAATCTAACTTAGGGTTGTTCTATAATACACTTGGTGTATTAATACACCTAGAAGATTGAACCATTGGATTTACTTCCATTTATTAATAGCCATTAGATTAAAAATTAAAAGTGACCGGTTAATGGCTAACCAGGTCACTAACTATAAGTGGTTTAACTTACAAATTATTTCACTGGTTAATCCTAATTTGGATTCTGAGTTTCAGTGATAAAATTTTAGAGGAGAGAGAACGTCTATATTCTCTATATGTCCATTCTTTACTATTTTAGGTTTTACAAAATGGTATTATACATGTAAATATTTGCATAATAACATTTTCTTGTGAGCTATCCTGTTCTTGCGAACTATAATTTCTAAATATTATATATAATATTTTAGTTTTAATTTATTTGACTTTTATATTTTAGATATATTTTTTGTGTGAAAGAAATTTCTAGATTTTCAATTTATTTTTTGACTTTTATGCAAAATATAATATAATTTCTAGGCTACACGACATAATATATTAGATTTTTTTGGTGTTTATTTTCATTTTAAATATAACTTTTAATCAAGCTCGAGACCAAATTTAAATAAACGGGATATTATAGTGAATTGTGAAAGATGAGATTAAGTTGTACTCCCTCCGTCCCAGTCTATTTTACATATATGAAGGAGACGTATATTAAGAAAAAACTATCTTTCGTTTTTTAGTTGACTTTTACAAAGGTGAAGATTGAGGATGAAGATTGTAAGAAAAAAATTATTTTCAAGGGTGTACAAATTGGTTGTGGAATGATCGAAAATGAAAATGTGCAAATTAGGGTATGCCGGAGAGAGGTTTGGATAGAAAACTGAAGGGTGGATAGAATTGAAGATCGGTTGACTTATATAGTCAATATTTTTTTTTTTTAAATATTATGTTAGAATTGTAAAATTCGTAAAATATTTTCGTATAAAATTATATATTTTGCCAACATTAAAAGGGAGGATTTTCAATTACAACGTGAACTTTAATAGGTAATAATATTTTAACTATTTTTTTTTTTTTAATTACAACTTCGATCTCATTTTTTGGCTCTAATTGCATCGTCACATCGTTGTTAGATCAACTTAAATGAGTTCATTATATATTCATCACCTATTTTATCATAGATTGTTACAATTCTAATGAATCGATGATTGAATTTACGGTAGTCAAAACTTCTCCTTTCGATCACCGTGGTGGTGAAGACAACTTGTAAAATATATGATGGGTATAATATAACCTCGTCAAGGTTAATCTAATTATAGTGGTAACGACGTAATTAGATGTAAAAAAAAGAGTCACAATCTGTGTTGTAATTGAAAAAAAAATTTAAAAGTTGGTGAGTTTTTTTGCTATCCTTTAAAATTCATGTTTTAATTAAAAGCTAAGTCAAAGTTGATTTTTTCTTTTTGTAATTAACCCTTAAAAGAATTATGATATACAACATGGGGGTGGAGATACAATTTGAAACCCAGTCAGATACCAAAATTATCTAATTGTATTTTATAAACTCTAAACTCCATGGTAGACATATATTTGCTTTCAATATTAAAGTTTTGGATAAATTTTAAATAAATATTTTGATTAAAAAGAGGGACTAAAAAGAACACCTGAAACATAATTTTCTAATGAAAATTGGAAAGGAAAAAATAGCATCTTATAAAAAGAGAAAAGAAAAAAATATTTGTAAGCCCATAAGATCGATATAATCTTAAAAAGTCAATTTGAAAAGAAAAAAATGAAAAAGAAAAGGAAATCTATCCTTTTAACAATCCATTACCTTTTTAGCAGGTTAAATGTCACCTGTAAATTATCTTTGATAGTAGGTAAAATATTAGGTATATTAATACACCAGGAGTATAATAGAATTACCCTCTAACTTAACTAAATAAGTAAAATAAGAAAAAAAAAAACCAAATTAAAAATCGATCTAAACCCAATTGAACCACAATATTAGCACAACCAAACTTCAACTAGACCAATCTTATTCATTTTGGTCGGTTTGGTATTCTCTTGAACCGAATTATTATGCTTTTCAAGTATTAATCTCTATTTTGTTGTTCTCTCTCTCTAAAGGATTACAGAAATACTTGAAGACTTTGTTTCTTTTCTTGCAGTGTTAGTTTTATCTTTTTTCGAATATGTTGATCGGCCTTTGAAATTTACCTAAGAGAACTTTGGTGATCCACTGGACCTATAGTATATATGAGCCTCAATTAAATCAAACATAATTAATATGATGAAGGAAGATTACCTAAAGCCAAAAAAAAAAAAAAATGAAACATTGATATATAAATATCATATGTATATATACTAAAAAATTATATATTTCGGTTCAGTTCGATTATATTGGTAGGATTAAAGAGAAACTATAGAAAATTGAAATCGAACCATTATTTAAAAAATCAATTCAAACAATAAATTTCTATTTTAATCAATCGATTAATTCAATGTAAATCGAATTTTGATGACCCCTACTTATTCAGCTAGCTACATTAAATTAAGCAAGATACTGTTCTACAACTTCGACTTTCCAAAAATTATTTAAATTTGGTCCTATCAAATATCGGCTGAGGAATCGGTGTAGTTGTGTTCTTTTATTCACGATTCATGATTTAACAATTTAAAATTGATAGTTTTACAGTTTAAAGTACATAATCTATCAATTAATGAATCATATTTCACGTTGTAAGCTTCGTTTTTAGAGTAGAACACGACGTGAAGATATGAAATGGAACATAGAATTAGGATCATGTCATATATATAAGCATGCAATTAATGACAACATCAAATTTGTGTTTATTTCCATATAACCATAAATTCCAATGAACATTATATGAAGTTGTAAAAGTAAAGCAAACACCATCACTATTTCTTTTAACATTCAACTGCCAAATTTATTTGTTTCTTACAAGGTTTCATTTGCTGACGTCACTGGAACAAAATAGATACTTTCACGGAAGAAATACTACATCCGTCTCGGTTTAATTTGCCTACTGTAGTCGAGCACAGAGGTTAAAAAAAAATAGATTTTGTGAAATCTTTGACTTTTTCAAAGGTGGAGGTTGAAGCTGGAGATTTTGATGGAAGAGATTGTGCATTTTCCCCCTTTTTTGGGCTAACAAAGTTAGTTGGGACAAACCAAAAGGCAAGTAGGCAAATTAAGCCGGGACGGAGGGGGTATTTCAAGATTGATATAAATACTACTCCCTACTTTTCATATTAATAGACGTTTTAGAATGTTCTTCTCTTTTCCAATTAATTGACGTTTTACATATTTTTTATCAATTCTACCAATTTTTTACCTGTATTCAATCCTAAAATATCTCCACTTTTTAATCTATCACAAATATTTTGATTTAGTCAAATATTTAGCTGAGGATATATCTGTCAAAATATTTCATCATTAATCTTTCATCCTAAAAGATCAATTAATATGGAACGAATGAAGTAGAAATTATCTGCATGGCTGATGTAAAAAAAAGAAAGACTTAAGGGAAAAATCTCTCTTGCAAATTGCAAAACAAGCCTAATACATGATTGTAACATACCTCATGTTCTTTAGTTTGAATCATCGATTTTGATTTTGAACCGATAGTTTGGAAATCACGGACCTCTCTGATCAAGACTGAATTGTGTACATCTTAATTTCAGTTTTAGTTTCCGTTTCAGTTTTCAACCATCTAAATATTGGCGGTTCAATTTAACAATCGAGTTCGACGATTTTATTTTAAGAAAAAATCCATCCGTTTTTAATTGTTGAAACTGGTAGTTCAATCGAAACCGTTAGTTTCGATTTTGAACCGTGATTTCATCCTAACAGCTATCGAATCTCGATCGTCTATTTTAGAAAGTAATTTAATCTTGACCGTACACGTGACGGTGAAAAAATGAAAATAAGAAGTAAGACTACGACTAAAATCAAAGATTTTATCGACTGTTGAATCAGTAGTGAATGATTTATAATATGGTGAAACTGAAATGAAACAACATATGCACAAATTTCGATTTCGGTTTAAAATTGAAAGTAGGTTAAATGTTTTCGAGCTGTTGATCGTCGATTTGGTTTCGATTCGATTTTAATTTTTGAAACCGGAATACCGGATACGTACCTCTACCTTATTAATATTACTAATTTAAAATATATGATAGTTTTTTTTTTTTTTTTTTTTTTTTTTTTCCATAAAATAAGCCATGAGAAGAATGGCAGGAATTTAATTAGTTGAGGCCATAAAGGGCGGTGGACCACGAATTTAATTTTGTGGGCGATTGCTTACAGAAAGAAAATGACACTCCTATCCCACATTTATCCCGTTCCAATCGTATCTCACTTTAAAATCGAGTCAAATAATAAAAATCGTAAATTTCGAACACATAAATCATGAACTCTAAACTATAAACTATTAAATTATAAACACTGAACCATTAAATCATGAACTATGAAACGTGAATCGTGAAATCTTAGCCTAAATAATAAACTTTAAATTCATAAATTGTAAAAATATAATTATAATTGGCTCGATTTTAAAAATGGGACACGATTGAGATAGGGTAAAAGTGGAATAAAAGATCTTAAGTGAAATAAGGATGAAATCACCTATTACAACCTTATTAACGCATGCTATATATACAAAGTGACATCATAATATCAGCATTAAATACATGATACAATATGTATGTTTCTAGCATGGGCGGAGCCACTCTTGAGTCTTGTCTAATATTGGGTTCTAATTCAGTGCAAAATTCGTAGAATCTTAATTTTAGTACTGTAATTTTTATTATTTTAGATCTCACTGCTCCAAATTTTGACTAAGCTCACCTAATTCAATTTTATTATTTCATATTTTACTATTCTAGTCTCCAATTAAGATAAATATAAATAATTTCATACTTAAAATTATGTCCAATTATTTCATTTCAAACTCATCTCTTAGTTGTTTTAGTAAATTTTCTATTAGAAAGATAAAAAAAAGAAAAAAAGAAAAAAAAAACTTCTATGCAAACTCTAATACTATTTTTTTCTTTTGAAGCCTATAATAAGGCGCAACTTCATCGAACTCTAACAATTTTTTCATATCTCAGTCCAACACATTATTAAATTCTGGATCCCTCTGATTTCTTGTTAAGGCATGAAAAGTGATATTTTTCGTAAACAGTATTATCAAACTATTGTTATCTTTGGATTGAGTATTAACGAAGCTTTAAAGGAACAACTATTATTTGTCCAGCGCTGTAAATGAGTCGAGGCAAATATATTGTTGTTCAAACTTGTTTGAAATATTATTGAGCTTTTAATATTATGTCTAAAATCGAATCTCTAACGAGCTTTAATCGAGCTCGAGTAGTTTGATATTTTTACGCTGATTTTAATATTTTTTTACTTATCGAGCTCGAGTTCGAGTCGAGCTTCAAATTTTATCAAACATAAAAATATTCTTGTTTGATATTTTAAGGGAACACAATTTAAACGAACTTTTGACGAATAATCTCGAATCGAGTATCTACTAACTTGATTTGGTTTCCAAGCCATACCTCCGTCAAAGTTTCGTTAATGCATCTGTTATCTTTGAATTGAGTATTAACAGAGCTTTAAAGAAACGCTAATGGAAGGTACAAAACCCGATAATAAAAGTGGTAATGGGATACTGTGGCCTGTCAGTGGCTTAACATTGATTTTTTGATAGTTTAACTTTTCAGTTGATAAAGTAGCCACCTCAGTTAAGTTTACTGGCTGTGACTGACGGTCATGTATTATCTCATGTAGCATAATCGTGTAAATCGTGTTATTTATCGTGTACTCCATAATTTTATATCGTGTACATGTTGTTTAAGAAATAATATTACGTGTACACGAGAGTTTTATATCGTGTACAGATAAAATATTATTGTTTGCATGTACCAAAAAATAATTATATCGTGTACACGAAAATATATATCATGTATATAATAATTTTATATCGTGTACACAAAATAAAGATGAGTGACCTTAATATTAAATAGAGTCAAAAGAGAACTTTGACTATTTTAACAGTAAAAAAATTAAACTATACAAACAGAAAGTGCACAATGCCTTTGACATCAACTCCCTCGTAATAAAATGTTAGTAAACTACTATATATATAAAATGAATCATAAATACTCACTTCGTCCCGGCTTCATTGTCTAACTTGTCATATTTGTTTGTCCCAAGCTAATTATTCAAGTCCATAAATGACAAATTCTCTCACAATCTCCACCCTCAAAATCTCTACTTTTAATCTTCACTTTTAAAAAAGTAAAAAGATTCACATTTTTTCTTTTTTTTAGTCTTCGTGCCTGATCAAAATTGGACAATTAGATCGAAACCGAGGGAATATATGGTTGGTATGATTTCTGAAATAATGACTTAGTTGTGATTTTGGACTAGAGGAGAGAGAGTGAAGAGGGGCAGTGGTGATGTTGATGATGAAAAACAAGAGAGGAAAAGAGGAGATGCCATATTGATGATTAAGAGAAGAGGAGTGTCAGGCCGAAAGTTGGGAAAGTGTGCCCCAAACCGGATAATTGAACAAGGATGTAGTGGAATGTGTTCCGTCAATTGTAGCACGTTCTGAGATGATACATTCACTTAAATAGTGAAAAATATATTTTTATTTAGAGGAATGTGTAGGGTAGGATGTGCACTATAGATGTCACATCAATAAATTTTAGGATGATTGATAATATTAAAATATTGTAACAAATGATATGGATAATGATTGATTGATTGAGAAATGTAATAACTTTATAAGGAAAAATGTGGGTGGATGAATCATAATCGATTTGGATTTCAACCAACCTCAATCAAACATATCTCGATAGGTTTTTATTGTTTATTGGACACTCAAGTACATTATATTGTTATCTAGGAGTTGGTCACTTCACATCATCATTATACTATGTTGATAAAGCTCTCCACGTGATTTGGACACTAATCTCTAAAGCAAAAGCAAAAGCAAAACCAAGACTTTTAAGATTTATTAAGTTGCATAATATTATCTTCTTTCTAATTTAATAAGGGCTAAAATTATTTTTTGTTAGGATTTAATCACATGATTATGAAATTTGAAGAACATAAGAACGAGAAAATAACATACGATATCGATTACTCAGTTCGTTACGATGTGTAATTACGTCTGAGGGCGATATCAAACAGGATTTTCGCTCTTATATGATAATTTTCGGATGCAATGATACAATGAAGAAAACAACTATATATAATAGCTCAATGGACCTAAAACTTGACCTCAGGCCCAGGTAAATCCCCGAGCTACCCGTTGCGGCCGCGACCTATCCTGTCGCGGCTGCGTTCAGTCAAGCCTCTTGTCTGCTTAACGACGCACCTTTAGTTGCGTCCGCGACAGACACTTCACAATGTCAATCTCACTAACGCGGACACTTTTATCACGGTCGCGATACTGAACGTCAGTTTCAGGCTCCACATCCAACAATCTCTCACTTGAAGACTAAAACACCTTCAAGTAACCATTCCTCATTTATTTTCCTTCCCTTATCTACTTAGTATATCGCCTAGCCTCTTCTTCAACTACCAAGGCCAATTCAAGTTATGCATAAATTCAATTTCTCTAAGATTACCACCTTAGTAAATATATCAGCTGAATTCTCACTCCCGAGAATTTTTACAAGTTGCAAGCAGAGGCGGATACATCCACTGCCCCCCAAATTTTTTTTGTATACATTTGATATGAATATTTATGTATATATATGAATTGAAGAGTACTGGTATAGAAAATTGCCCCCTCCCCTCCCGCCATAAATTAATAACAAATTCTTTTATATGCATTTTTTATGTATATATTAATGTATATATGTAAATGTGTGGGTATCGATATAGAAAAAGTTGGAATATGTCAAAATTTATCGTGTAATAATAGTATAAGTCTACGTGATTTAAAAAAATTATCATTACGTATACTTATAGCTGTGCACCGTCCCCTCAAAGTTAAAATCCTGTATCCGTCACTGGTTGCAAGGTCTTCTTCTCCAACATGTGCCGAATGTAGTGATATTCCAACTCAACGTGCTTTGTCCTCGAATAAAAAATCAGATTACTAGCCAAGAAAATTGCACTCTGACTGTCGCTGTAGAAAATGCTATTTTCATGCTTCTTCCTAAGTTCACCCAAGAAACTTCGCAATCACACCATCTCTTTCCTCGCTTCCGTCATGGCTACATAGCCTCCATGGTGGATAGAGCAACAACCTTCTGCAACTTCGATGTCCAAGAAATTGGTGTACCACTATAAGAAAAGACATACCCGGTAGTGCTTCTTCTCCCATCTAGATTATTTGGTTCAGTTTAGGTTTAGATTTAAGTTTGTGTTTAGAAAACAAGCTCTTTCATTAGTCTATTCGATTGAGTGATCTTAGAATAAGCTCTTTAGACCTCATTAACCGAACACATAGAGTACTAAGCAACAGGATAAACATGGTGTTGGACTCACAAGCTCGGTACAAGTGACCGCGACTTATGCTATTCTAGTGATTAATTCTCTATTTGCTACCAATGGGCATAAGTTCGTAATTTACGTATTACGACAATGACCTAGAGATAATTATGCGATTAACTATATAGATGATCAATCCAAATAACAATACACATAATAATTTATATAAGCACGAATAACATAAAACGTTCCAAAACGTAAAGCTTTGAATATTACTGTACGAACTACAAAAGATTCAAATTAGGGTTCAACATTGATTAAAGACTGTAATTAAACGACTAGCCGCTCATAGCGGCGACAAAAGACATAATTGATTCTGAAAACATTAAACTAAAAGTAAACTGTAAAAATAAACCAAAAAATTTGTTGATATTGGTTTGCTCGTCTTCTTCGAAATCCTCCCAAATTCCAAGTTCCAAATCTAATTTTCGGACCCAGGAACTCCTATTTATAGTCGAAATCAAGTTTTGGTTGAATTGAGATTCAAATTAGGAATTCTTCACGCCCAACGATTGCGAGTCGCCTTAAGTGTCACGGCGGCGCATGCATGTCTCAATCGGGTCTGTCGCCGAACAGTTTTGTCGCGACCACGCAGGTAGGTCGCAGCCGCGGAGAGTTTTCAGGCATTTCAGCCCTTTTTAGCACACTTTTGTTGCAGTCGTGCAAGTATGTCGCGGGCGCGACTGGCTTCTTCATGCTTGGCTCAACTTTTATTCGTTTTGGACTTTCCGAGACTCATTTCTTCGTCCATCCTTAGCCTAATGCACCTAGTCGGCCTTAAATCAGTTGAATATCTCTAAAATAAGTCCACAAAAGCCAGCCTTATAACACGAATATAAGCCAAGCACATACGATTATGCATGCAAATGTCATTAAGTGGACACTTAAATCGACCATATAATACCAGGATAAGAAAACTTTTGTCAAACCTATTGTAGTAACAATAATGGTCGTTGTGACATCTATAATAACCAATTTCAACCATGAAACTATTGAACTTCTTGTACTACTGCTTCGGAGCTTGCTTAACCCATACAAGCTCTTTCTCAACTTGCACACAAGTTCTTCCTCTCCTCGGCTATGAATCCCTCTGGTTGAACTATGTACAATTCGTCCACTAGGTCACCAAGAAGGAATGCTGTCTTTACATCCATCTGATGTAACAACAGGTTTTTAACAGTAACCATACTCAACACCATACGAATAGTCGTCAACTTCACAACAGAAGTAAACACATCGGTATAATCAATACCAAAACGTTGTTCAAACCCTTTCACAACCAGCCTGGCCTTGTAGCGCTTGCTACCATCTGCTTCGTTCTTGATTCGGTAGACACACTTGTTGTGCAAAGCATTCTTTCCCTTGAGAAGCTCACTTAGTTCCCATGTGTCTTTCACACGAAGGGATGTCATTTCATCTTCCATGACAGCTTTCCATCTTCGTCTATCATCAACCTATTCTGCTTCTGCACAGCTCTCAGGTTCACCACCGTCAGTAAGCAATAAATAATAATTAGAGGGTGAATACCTATCAAGTACACGTCGCTCTCTAGCCGGTCTCTGCAGCGGAACAACATCCTGAGGTGGTGGTGGAGTTCTTGGCTCATCCTCAAGAACCTCCTCTTCATGACCCTCCTTACTCCCACTCGAGTTTGAGATATCTAACTCAACTACCTTGGGTTTAGAGCTGTCAGAACTCGATGCCTTCAATTTATCCTCGTACATCATCTGTTCATTAAAAACTACATCTCTACTGTGAATCACCTTTCGGTTCTGCTCATCCCAAAGCCTATAACCAACCTCATCGCCACCATAACCAATGAACGTACATTTAATAGATTTAGTATCTAATTTACTTCTATCAACAGAACTAACATGAGCATATGCAACACAACCAAAGATACGTAGAAATGACAGTTTTATCTCCTTTCTCGTCCATACCTCCTCTGTTGATCAGAAATGCAGTTGTATTTACAACATCTGCCCAAAACATCTTTGACAACCCTTTTTTTAGCCTCATGCATCTAGCTCGCTCATTTAACGTTCTGTTAATCCTTTCAGCTACTTCATTCTGTTGGGGAGTTCCACTCACTATCTTCTCCATGCGAAAACATTCTCAATACAATAGTCCTTAAACTCCTTGAGGTCATATTAACCTCCATTATCAGACCTTACACACTTCACCTTCAGGGCCGGCCCAAGATTTGGTCGGGCCTAAAATTAGTCGGCCCTACCTGGGATATTCCCTTATAATATACTTAAATTTTTGGACCGTTCCGGTCGGGTCAAGTAGCACTTCGGACCTACATTTCTATGGTCCGACCCATCTAAAATATCGGGCCCACTGGGTCGGCCCGTCAGGCCAGGCCAATTTTGCCACCTCTACCTTCAGCCCCCTCAGTTTCAACCATGGTTTTCCACTTCCTAAAAGTATCGAACGCATTAGATTTACTTTTCATAAAATAAACCCATACTTTTCTTATGGAATTGGGATGATCCACTCATATAATAATTGTACGAACTCTTTTAATACCTAATTAAATGAAAACGATATTATTTAAGGGGAGGTCTATTATGCACCAGTTGCACGGATCTTAAATCTGTGCAATTCCGGTCATGGGTCAAAATGTATTACTCCATCCGTTTACAAATAAGTGTCATTCTAGCGGAAACTATTTTTTCACAAAAGAGTCATTCTAGCATGTTTTACATGTTTCTTCCAATATTTTTTACATATTTCTTCCAATATTGTCTTTAGAGTAAAATTATAATAATAGAGATTTATTTTCTTTTTCTTAAAGTGACTCTTTTTATACAATATCATTTTCAGAAATTGGAGTAGTTTGATTTTATTGTTTCCTAGAAGTTGTTAGTTAACATCATCATTATATTATATTAATACAGGCCCACGTCATTCGGACAGTAAAACTAAAAAAATCGAAACTTTTTTAAGATTTATTATGTTTGATGATATTAACTAATTTAATAATTAATTAATCATGACAAGACTAATTAGCTAGGTTTAAGTTTCCACGCAGAAGTCACGCCTCTTTATCTGTCGCTTTTGACTAAAATGAACGAGAAAGCGACCTCCTCAGAAAATGCCCATACGGCCGCCATCACAATTCAATGTTTCTGATCTTATTTACTTTCTCTATTTTATTTACATCAATAAATACGACTTTCTCCGTTTCGACTTATTTTACACAATTAATTAAACACAAATGTTGAAAAAAAAAAGAATTTTTATTTTTTCTTTAATTTTTTTAAAGGTGAAAATTAAGGATTGAGATTTTGATAGTGAAAATTGTGGAAGAAGTTTCCTTTTTAGGGTGTGTAAAATAAGTTGGGACGATAAAAAACGAAAGGTATGCAAAATAAGTCGGGATGGAGGGAGTATTCAATTTTTTTATTTTTTTTTGCTTCTTTGTAACTTCGTCTTTTTACAAATATTACAGTCGAGTTCGAGCTATTAAGTGTCGAGTTCGAGCTCATTGATACAAGGCTCGACAGACTTGTGAGCTTAATTGATCTTGGGTTGAATTACTAGTTTACTCTTTAGAGTTGACACAATAATATATACTCCCTGCATCCCACTTAGATTTGCACTTTCCTTTTCAGTACGTCCCACATCAATTTGCACACCCTTAAAAAGAAAATTTCTATTACAATCTCCACCTTTGAAAAAGTCAACCAAAAAATAAATTTTTTTTTTTAGATATACGTGTCCAATCCTATGTGTAAATCTGAACAGGACGAAGGGAGTATATCCTAATTCTAAATTAAATAAGGTGAAACTCTAAGGTCCATTAATATAATTATTAATTAACCTTTTCAATTTTAACCTTTTTTTTTTTTTAATTTTATTTTGCATCTGTTGAGTTGAGTCGATCCCAAACTTAACACGTTTCTACTGAATCGAGCTCGAGTTTAATAAAAATTAAACTCGATCGATCTCGAGCATGAGTCTATCAATAGTTTTAAAAAATCTTTCCGCCAAGCTCTTTCTCTCTCTCTCCCTCATACTGTAATATATTTGTTTAATACTTAGAACGAATAAAAATTATGAGACTTTTAGGTAGACTTGTTGGTATCTGTTAAGAAGTAATATTGAGAAAAATGTGTTTTATTTGCTATAATTGGGATCGCAAATAAGTCAAATCGAGTGGAACGAACTATTATCTAAACTTATTTGATATATTATTGAGTTTCTAATATTACATTTAAACTTGTTTGATATTAAGCGAATTGAGCTTAAACGAATTTTAATCGAGCTAAACACAAGTCGAACTTAAGTAGCTTGACATTTTTACATTTGTTTTAACTTTTTTCACTTATCAAGCTTAAGTACATATTCAATCTTATTAAATACTCCTTCCGTCCCGACCTAACTTATCTACTCTGACCGGGCACAAAGGTTAAATAGATTTTGTAGAATCTTTGATTTTTTTAAAGGTGAAGATTGATGTTGGAGATTTTGAAGGTGAAAATTGTGAGAAATTTATCATTTATGAACTGATAAGTTAAATTGAGACAAATTAAAAAAAATAAACAAATTAAAACGAGACGAAAATAATATCTTTAGTCAAACATAATTTAACGAGTTTTACTGAACGATCTCAAATCGAATAATTTGATCAATTTAGTCAGCATTAATGTTTACCACCGGGTCAAGTAAAAGTGACGTATACGACGACGTTTAGGCTGCATGCATAAATCAACCGTCATACTACGTGTGCATTCCATGCTCATTAACAACTTCAGCTACTTCTCTGCCAGGTGTCCACTTTTCCCAATTAAAATAATATAATAATTGAAAACTCAAATATCTTTTTCCCTTTTTCGTCATTATTTATTCCTTTCCGCCTCACTTTTCCTTTTTAATTTAAAAATGTTTCTTTTTTTTCTCTCTGTGTGTGTAACTGTGTGTATTTTCTTCGTTCTGGAGCTGAACCAGTGGTCATGACTGCGATTTTATTCCTTCAACACCGGTGAGATTTCGTTTTGTTTCCGTTTATTTTTTCGTTTTTATTTCAATAATTGTGACTGGTTTTGATAAGTACCTGCATGTCGGTTATTATCATGAACTTGTTATTTTTTTTAATTAATGATTATGTTTTTGAGGTTACAGTTTCTTTTCCCGATCTAATCCGATAAATCTAGGCGGAGAGGAGGTTATTGTTCAATGTTCATCGATTGTTCGTTGATTGATTGAGTTTCGTTTTTTTCTCTCTCTCTCTAGAGTACTTTTGATGGTGATAGTTTGATTGGTAAATAAATGTTGGTAGTCCCCACACCGACTAGTCAATAAATTTCTGTCGAGCAAAACGAATTTGGACCGCTGTGGTTTTAAGGATTTTGTTTGGTACATAAATTGGAAATTTCGCAATCTGTTTGATTGT
This sequence comes from Ajuga chamaepitys, assembly GCA_958295605.1. Classification (NCBI taxonomy): domain Eukaryota; kingdom Viridiplantae; phylum Streptophyta; class Magnoliopsida; order Lamiales; family Lamiaceae; genus Ajuga; species Ajuga chamaepitys. Next base: position 3,409,895 of record OY282503.1, read on the forward strand.
GGTATTCAAGTTAGATACGTCTTCTCTCTCTCTCTAAAAAAGGCTCGCTGTATTTAGGAATTGCAGAAAGCTTTTATAGTTTGGATATGAACACGAACCTAGCTGGTGAAGACGGAAATTGAAATTTGAAATGGGGCGCCTGTTGGATTTGTTTGTTGCTTCGTCTATTCCTATCCTGAAAGTGCTTGTGGTGACTGGCCTTGGTTCGTATCTTGCATTGGACGGTGTCAATATTTTGGGAGATGATGCAAGGAAGCATTTGAATAATGTAAGAGTCCAAAACGTTTGCATGTTGATACTTTTCCCTATAATTTTACTGTTTGTATGGTATTCTTAGTGAAACGAAATAAATATATATATGTGTGTGTGTGTGTGTGTGTGTGTGTGTGTTTGTTGTGTATGTCAGTTGGATGTAGGAATATATTTGATTTGAATTTCGTGACTTGTATAAAATTTGTTAGTTCAAATTCATCAATATTTTTATCAAAGAAATCCATGTGAAGATATGCATATCTTGAGTGTTCTTCAGGTTCTTTGCGTTGTCAGTTTCTGAAAATGGTGTACAGAAACATTTGAATTCGTTTAAGGTTGTGTTTGGATTCACGGACCTATTTGAAAATTATAGTAGTAAATCTCTTGGCAATTGTTTGATTTTGCAATCTATCAATCTTATTTCGAACTACTCCTTTTTTGGAGTTAGTAGAACAAGAATTTCAAATCCTTACATTTCAGATACTCTGATTTCAATTCCAAGCCTAGGAAAAAAAAGTTTGTCGAGGTTGTGGATGTACTAATATAACTCGTTTGAAATGACAATACAATCTGTTGACTTGCTCAATTATAGTGTTGTTTTCTATGATCCAACTAATTGCGATATATTTTGTGCGCAGATTACATTCTATGTATTTAATCCAGCACTCGTCTCCAGCAACTTAGCCAAGACAATAACATATGAAAGCATGGCTGAGTTGTAAGCTTCTCATCGTGTAATAATGCCTTCTCCATATCTTATCACCCGTATTTCTTTGGTGAATAATTCATGTATGTTTGCAGGTGGTTCATGCCATTTAATATTCTATTCACGTTTATAATTGGTTCAATTCTTGGTTGGGTGGTCGTTCAAATAACAAGACCTCCCTCACATCTCCGAGGACTTATCATAGGTTGTTGTGCTGCAGGTACTGATACTCGTTTTCTTTATCCACTTTTTTGTTTTTTTACACATATAATTCAGAAGCAGGGCATATTTAACAGTTGTTAAAGTATTGTCCTCCATTTACCTCCTTTTTTTTCTTTTTGTCGTTATGACATTTACATATAATATTCTGATTAATTAGTATTCCACAGTGTTGGATTGCATTTGTATGATTTAATGATTATCCTTTTAATATTTAAAATAAATCTTGGATAATGGAGGGTCAGGACGTGTAGTTCTTGCAAGGGAGAAGCCTTATATACTATATATCTTCATTATTGAGACCATTGGGCAGCACTTGAAAACATATGCATGAAGAACTTGGAAGAAAGCGCTAGTAAATTTGCAAATATATCTATGAGTGAAAGCGGGCGATAATTTGGACGAATCTGATCTCCTATTTATATCTGTGTAAACAGGGAACATGGGAAACTTGCTTCTCATCATAATTCCAGCAGTTTGTAAAGAGAGAGGAAGCCCGTTCGGTAATCCTGATGTTTGTCACACATATGGCATGGCGTATGCTTCTCTCTCGATGGCTGTAAGTTTCATAAAGTAATTGATACCAATATTTTTAGCTCTATTATATTTGCTGTAGATATATGAACAACTCAAAGAGTGATAAACAATGTAAAAGTTAGTTTGGTGGGCATACTTTATACTAATTGAAATGGACAAAAATCTATAGTTGGATTTGCTTAATTTGTCAGTTTTCCACAGACTGATGTTCTTGCATTTCAGATAGGAGCAATTTATCTGTGGTCCTATGTGTATAATATCGTTCGAGTATCCTCAAGTAAGAGCTCAATGGAGGTCGAAATTATTGACTCTCCTACCGCTAAGTCTTCCAGAGGAGGCTCGACATCTTCAACTGGAAGGAGTTGGACAGATCCTTTACTTTCTCATCATCCGGAATCTGAAGACCATGAAAATGGATTGGCTATGCCACATGATCGATTTGAGAATAAGCCTCCGGTACCATGTTTCTCTGTAGTTTCTGTCTTCTATTTTTATTTCGGTCCTTAATAGTTAAGAGTTCCCTGCTTATATTGCTACTATCCTCTAACTTCCTATTTGTTTTATGCAGGTTTCAGCTGTGAACAAAATAAAGCAACGGCTAGAGACGCTTTTCAAAAAGTTGAATCTGAAGAGAGTACTTGCTCCATCAACAACAGGAGCGGTATTGTTCGATTGCTTGCATACACATATATGTGGCTTATTAAAAAAACATTGACGTTGTGCAGATTCTTTTACAAGAACAAATAAGTTTTACTAAATACTCTGTTTACAACAGTTTGCTGGATTTTTAGTTGGACTTGTACCTCAAATTAGACATCTGATAATCGGGGATGCTGCTCCTCTCCGTGTAGTTCAAGATTCTGCACTCTTGCTTGGGTACAACCATTGCCTTCTGTATTTTAGTTGCATTACCTCATTGCGATATTGGTATCTATAATCCATAATCGTATGGTCGATTGCAGGGATGGAGCTATTCCAGCTGTCACACTGATCATGGGAGGGAACCTTTTAAGAGGTTGATGCTAATCAAGTTTCATCCTTGCAATTTCATATACTAGCATTTTCCATCAATTTCCGATTTTGGCTTGTATTGATACATCTCTGCATATACAGGTCTGAAAGGTTCAGAAATGCAGAAGTCGATTATTTTTGGTATTCTTGGTGTTCGGTACATTGCTCTGCCTCTAGTAGGCATTGGAGTCGTTAAAGGGGCAACCCGATTTGGTCTAGTGCCTGCTAATCCGTTATATCAGTTTGTTCTATTGCTGCAGTTCGCAGTTCCACCTGCAATGAACATAGGTATTTTCTTGTTTCCTAGAGCGCGTCTACTTTTCTTTTTCGTGGTAGAATCAAATCTGAACTGTAAAGTTTACTATGCTAGGAACGATAACTCAACTATTTGGTGCTGGAGAGAGTGAATGCTCAGTGATTATGTTATGGTGTTATTCGTTGGCGTCTGTGGCACTCACGTTGTGGTCAACGTTCTTCCTGTGGTTGGTGTCTTGACTGGTGATGCTCAAGCACCAGTTTGGCGTTGGATAAATACGACCCTCTTAAATATGGTATGTTGGCAACCTATGGGCTTAATTTGATCAATTCGTCCAGTAGTCGGAGAGTTGATCACTTGAAGAACACGATGGTTGCGTCGGAAACTGTTATATGGGGAGAGTAGAGGTACGTTCTTGCGGATTGGACATGTAGGTGAATTTGTGACGTATGAAGTGTACAATTTTTGGACCCCAAAATTAATTTGTAGTTTCTATGATATCTCAAATGTAAACTGTTCTTTTATTCTATTCACACATTCAATACTTATTTTTTGAGGGGTACATTCAATACTTATTAGAAGAGAGAAAAGGTGAGATTCTGCCAATAATTACAAGTATTGTTGTAAGAATGAATGAGACAATTATTTTCTCTTTTCCAAGTTGAAATCATATCACAGTGTTTCTAATTTTTCTATATTTTTTGAAGGATGACGACACTAGGGCTCTAAATGAGCAGAACTTTCGTTGAATAGAGTTTGAACATATGAGCCTCGTTCATTAGAAACTAATAAATAAGTTTGTTCGATACTCAATTAATTATAACAGTGTTAATAAGAAAAATAATAACAAAAACAAAAATAAGCATGTTCTTAAATCTGTTCATTTGAATGGAAATTTAGGAAATATGTTTCAATTTTATGTTCGTGAGTAAAATAATCTATTGTTCACAAGCATCAATATTCACAAATATGAAAAATTACGTTCGTGATTATAATCAAACACTTTCAAATATAATTTGACTTGACTGGTTCGAGTTCAATTAAAAATGAAGTACTTGTTCGGCCCGGCTCCATTAGAATCATTTGCAGCCCTAGATGACACTATCTGCTTACAAAACTTTACATCAAAATTAATCATATAAAAGCTTTCTTGTCACCCCGTGCACAATTCTTTTTGCATAAAGCTGCGACATGATGCAACTATTGGTTAATTAATTAAGCATGATGAATAGGGGTAAGTAAAATCAAAGGGAACCGAAAATCGATCCAAACAGAATTTCGTTTCAGTTTGATTTGGTGATGATCAGCATGCGTGTGAGGCAAAATTGTTACAGTACGACATTATTCAAAAATTTTGAACAGTTTGCTGTACTATTTGGGAGTATTAAAATTGAACTCGTCGTCGATAGCAGCGAGTAATATTAAGTCGCCCCTACAACCAACAATTTTCGTATTTTTTAATTTTTTTTTAACATTTCGCCTTTACAACAGGCGATTTCAGAATACTCCCAAACAGTACAGCAACAGGCGATTTTTAACAAAAAATACAAAATTTGTTTTTTTGGCTAAGTGAGGCAATGTCTCACATTTTTTTGTTTTTAGTGTTTAAAGAATTTTTGAATTACATGCACGAGACATATAGATTAATTGAGTTGCTGTTTTACTGCAAAGGTGATTTTGATTAAAAATTGTGTAGACTTCCAAATAAAAATATTATTGCATTTTGCAGAAGCCTATTGTGAAAACTTGCTATTGGTATCCATTGCCGACAGATTTTCAAAATGCAGCATCATTTTTATTTGGATGTCTCCACAGCCTTTAATCAAAATCACCTTTGTAGTGAAACATCAACTCAATTAACCTATATGTCACATGCATGTACGGCAAAAATTCTTTAGACACTAGAATCAAAAAAAATTAAGACATTGCCTCACTTGGCCGAAAAAACAAATTTTACTCTTGTTAAAACATCTATTACATAGGCATTCATAATTCTTCTTAAATATGCAAAAATCGCTTGTTGTATTGATAAAAAAAATTATATCTTTTACAATCACCTGTTGTAAAGGCAAGTTTCAATAAAAAAATATATATATATTCTAAAATTGCTTGTTGTAGACACGAGTTTATAAAGAAAAATAAATTCAGAAATACAAAAATCGCCGGTTGTTAGGTGGACTTAATATTATTCATTTCTACCAAAAGCAAGTTCACTCATAGTTTTAATACTCCCAAGCAGTACGTTAAACTGTTCAAAGATTTTGAATAATATCGTACTGTAGCAATTTTGCCCGAGTATGATATTACATTTTGGCCTAAATATATATATTTGAAAAGAAAAATTAATAGATAGAGGGAGAACACCAAGAACTACTTGGATAGAATAGAACACAGAATCAAATGTTAGGTTACAAAAGTCTTAGCTGCTACTAGTAGGTTGACTGCATAATTTTTAGAAAAAATTAGCAAATGTTAAAAATTTGCATTGGTCAAGAAATGCTCGAGAGAAGCAACCCGAATACGATCAACTTTCAGAGACAGGACTTGTCAAGATCATCAAAATAAGGGTGTTCCATAGCTTTCTTTGCCGAAATCCTCCTTGATGGTTCATAGTGCAGCATTTCCTGCAATTTATCAACAAAAGTTCAGAATAAATACGGAGGCGTATATGTATCCAGACGTAAGCTCATGCGCTAAAGAGCTAGAGCAAGACTCACCGATAAAAGGTGCAGACCATCCTCATCTAGACCAGGGACAGCTGTTGACAATGGCTTAGGACTCCATTGTGGGTACTCATGCCAATTCACTAACTTGCTTACTCCGGGCCAAACTTCTTCATTGGGAGTTCCCAACAATCTGGGCCAATTCAAAATCAATTTTTACGGTGAGTATAAAAAAGAAGTAAATGAGTGCAGGTAACTGGAATTACCAAACTGTAATGAAGTTCTATATATTTTTCACTTACTTGAATATGTGAAGAAGCTGTTGTAGCTCAGAATCTCCAGCAAATAGTGCCTGATTTGTCACCAATTCAGCTGAGATTGAATTCAAGAAATTGTATCAGTTTACAATACAAATCATTCATAATTGTAACTTCATTTTATTAAGGAAAAATGGGCACGATGAGAAAATGGCTAAGTTCATACCGAATATACAAGCAACAGACCAAATGTCCACAGCAGGGGAGTAATGTGTGGCACCCAGGAGTACCTCAGGAGCTCTATACCAGAGGGTCAATATCTGTGAATATAGCAATTGCATTAGTACCTGCTTGCGATATGCAGTGAAGATAAGTGGGGATTTGGATCTAGAGTGTGAATTTCGGAGAGAGAGGGTCATTTGTTTGGCGGTCCCACATATTTATTTCTTATTCACATGTAAGATGCGTCACTCTCTCCGAAATTCACTGCGGAGAGTAGTACTCTAGAGGATATGGATGTGGATCCTCTCCATTTTATTTGGTCAATTTGGAGAGAGTGAGACATCTGACAATTTGTCTCTCTCCGAAATTGACAAGAAATTGACCAAAAATGAAATGGAGAGGATCCACTTCCCTGATATAAGTGGGTGGGTTATTGGGTATGTAAAAAAGTACCTCATGAGTGTACTTCTTGATGGGCACAGTGAAAGACCTGGCCAATCCAAGATCAGCGATCTTAAGCATCATTGTCTTACGATCCATCAGAAGGTTGTGAGGCTTAAGATCCCTAAACAACAGCGCAGTTAGCTCACAAGACGAAGACAAGAATGAACAAAGCCAAGGATGGATAAGGGATGATTACCTGTGCAAGACACCATGGCCATGGCAGAAAGCAACACCTTTACAGAGCTGATACATTAAACTCTGTACAACAACAAAGGGAGCATTAGGGAGAGCGGTAACATAATGGGGCATAAGTTTTTGTAATGGCTGAAATGGAAATTGTACCTTGACAATGCCAGGTGGAACATTGTCCCCTGTTTGGCGGAAGCTCCTGATGTACTTCTTGAGATCGGTGTCCATGTACTCGAAGACCAAGTATAGAACCGTCTTGCCTTCCTTATTCTGCCCTTGTTTCACATCCATCAATCTGTATGGTTGTAATTGCCAACATGAGTTTCAAATTTCACAATACAATGCTTATTTCTTTGATTTGCAATGTTAAGGTTTGAATATAAGCATAGCATATATGTTGTAAAGCACGTTTTGACAAAGAAATTTTATAAATCACAACCAATAAATATGGGAGAAGCCATGATCAGAAAATATATCAAACAAGCAACCGATAAAATCACAATAACCCCTACTGTCAAAGAAAGAATTATAAACCCCACATGATATCACACATTCGCAGAAAAATCCATGTGAATCTAACAAAAACCTCAATCCGAGAATCAATCATGGTTATCGAACAGAAAATAGTCAGAAATCAATCCCTACACATATTAAAGCCACTCAACCGCAGAAAATCCCACACAAATCTAGCAAAAGCCCATTCTGAGAATCAATCATGATAATAATCAGAAATCGATCTATCAAACAGTAAATAGTCAGAATCAATCCTTAAACACAGTAAAACATCCAACATACGCATAAACCAACAAACCATCCGCAGAAACCCTAAAACCCAAGCAAAACCCCAATCGGAGAATCTGAATCAGAAATGGACAAATACCTGACAACATGGGGATCTCTGGAGAGCATTCTGAGCAAGGAAACCTCACGAAGAGTAGTAGGGGGCACCCCTTCCTCGTCTTCATGGAGACGCGTCTTCTTCAGAGCGACAATTTTCCCGGTGGCTCTCTCTCTTGCTCTGTACACTTTCCCGTACGTCCCTTCGCCCACTTTCTCAAGCTTCTCAAATGCATCCATGGCCGATTTAGGTTTCTCCTCCATTTTTCTCACAGAATCTGTGTGTAATTGCGATTAGGATTTGACAAGAATGAGGGTTTATTGCGAAGGAAGGGGGATTCTATATACAAAGGCATTACAACGGCAAGATATTTTGAATTTCGAAATTCGAATGACACCGTTTGGCTTTGATATGAAATACCGAAACTAACCTTGAAGGAGCGTTCTTTGGAGGGAAATAAATATCCCTGCGAATACATGTGCTTCCCACTTTTGTGTTATAAATTTTTTAAATACTATCATATTAAAATTTTCTGAAAATTATATTAAAAATTTCGAAAATTTAACAACAAATTTATGGAATTTTATTACTAAATATATAAATATAAATAATTATCATAATTTTTTTTAAAATTACATATTTACAACAAATATATAAATAATAGCCTAAATAAATGTTTGACAGTATCATATACATTCAAAATTTATTTTATTTTAAGCTTACTTTAGGATTAAAATTTATCATAAAATTTTGATTTTCTAGGGACCCTTACTTCCCGTTTATTTTTTTCAGTTCATAATAGAAAAGAAAAAAACAATGAAAGAAAATTATTGTAACCAATATGTCACCGAAGCATCATTGATATATCGACAACATTCGTACGAATACCATCAGAAACTTAGCGAAATTGAAATTGAGATTTGATATTTTCATCATTGAAATATCGAACGACATTTCGAGCTGTATAATTCACCCTCAATTTTGTTCTAGTAGCCTAAATTTCACCAATTTTCTCGTTTAACTAGTATGCATTAAATTTTGGAATAAGGTATAAATAGGCACCTTTATTATATGCTATATACAAATAAGACATGTAGCTAAGTTTTAAGATATATTCTAGATACAAATAAGTCCTTCAACTAATTTTTTTTTTTACGATCAAACACTTATCTTTGAAATTGGTCAAATAGACACTTAATCTTACAAGGTACCATAGTTAAACATTTATATCAAAATCTCTCTAACAATGTTAACACTTCCTTCATTTCAAAGAGAAAGAGACCGAGTCTATTAATGTATTATTGTTTTATTTTTGATAAATTTATGAATATACAACTTTTTAAAAATTATAAATTCTCGTTTATCTTTATACAATTTCTATTATTTGTTTATTTTATATAGTTATACGATGAGTGTGAAACCAAAAATTTAAAATTTTAATTTTATTAATTTAACGAGACATTAACTTTTGAAATTATACTCTCTGTTTGGGATAATAAATAATTTTTAAATGGAATTGTTAAATTTAATAAAATATGCATTCCCAGATCACATAAAATTGTCTTTTCTCAAAGACCCTAGTTGAATGCTACTAATGCAGTTCACACACATAAACTTAGTACAAAACTTAAAGAAATAGAAAAAAACAAAACAAAACGAAACAAAACAAAAACAAAGTTGCATTTGACCTCTTTGTTTTAAGTCACGTCTGTTTCAACCGCCTATGTTTTCTACACGACCCGCCTGAGCCTTGATTAGCATTTGACCATACTCTACCACTCGATTAACTTCTAGCATCGTTTAGAATATTATTTGAACTAGAATGTGCTCAACTTAGCAATGATTTCATCAATGCACTTATCAGAGCTTCCTCCTTCATCCATGGCCGCCTTCGCCGCCGCCTTCCAACGACCCACACTCTTCTTTATCTCTCCTCCTCTCGCTCCCCCCATAATCTCCTCAATGCATGCTTCTATCTCCTCACTCCAACATAATCCCATTTCATCACTCTTAGGTTTGATCCCCACTTTCCAAACATGCTCCACAAAATGAGCATTAGTCATCTGGTCCAAAAACTGAGGCATAACCACAATAGGCACTCCCAAGTTTATTGCTTCCAAACTCGAATTCCAACCACAGTGTGATACAAAACACCCGACCGCATCATGTGCCAATACAGCCAGCTGAGGCCCCCACTTCACGATCAGTCCTTTATCTGAACTGAAATCGGTTGGAAGCTTGTTTTCTTCGGATGGTTTCACTACCCACAAGAAGTTCTTGTTGCTTTTTAGAAGGGCCTTGGCTAGTTCTGCTGTCTGTTCAGAAGTTAGATTTGCTGTGCTTCCGAATGATACGTACATGACTGATTCTTTTTCCTTGGAATCGAGCCATTTCAAGCAGGCGTCAGTCTCTGGTGTGTGGATATTGAAGCCGTAGGTGTTGTCATCTTTCACCCGATTGTCGAGATATAGCGAAGGTAGCGTTGGCCCTATCGTCATTACAGGCCAGAGTCTTGACATCCAATTGATCACCTACATTTGACAAGATGTAGCAAAAGTAGCGTCTTGATATAAAATAAGAACTATTGTCAAAAGATTTTGGAAACATAAGTATTGTAATATCTCTAGCAAAAGATTACCTCTTCTTCCAACTTATGGAAAGAGTTGAAGAGAACCCAATCTGCTTTCTCACTGTTGTCGAATTGGCGCAAGATGAGCCGTATTATGGGAGGATAACGCCCCATTTCAGGGCCAAGTGAAGGAAGATTTGGAAGGCGAAGCTCTGGCAATCCGGGCATCGACAGAAGAGGGACTGACGGTGACACTTCCGATAAATCACAATGCATTGGATAGCAGCTAGTAATGAAAGCACAAGACTGTGTGAAGAAGGAAGTGTAAGATTATTGTGGCCCACGTGCCATCAATTTAAGTTAATAAGATATTTTAATATCTTAACGGTTTAAATAAATAATCTTCCGGATAATATTTGGTCAAGATATATCTGATAAGATATTATTTTCACGTTGATAGACCGTGAATGGATAGCAATCTTAATTGCATTATAATCCTAATCCTATCAGGAATTGGTCCTCTCTCCGCCTATAAAAGATAACAGAGTTACATTATTTCTATCACCTAATTTAATCAAAAAGTGCTTTGTTCTAAAGAAAGGCTAGGAGATAGAAATCAATTTTTTTCATAAAGGAGAATCAATAAATGACGTCTCAAGGTTAGTGCCCTAATTTTATATGTCAATCGAATGTGAAAATCATGAATTCCAAGATCCATGTTTATCTTATCCATGTTTATCTTATTATTGCGATTATGTATGCGTGATTAAAATTTACATGTGGTATCAGAGCATGATTATAGAATTTATGATTTTTTATTCCCTAAATTTTAGAATTTGAATGGATATCTCAATGTAATTAATTTGTGGTTGCAATTGGAATTATTTCATCGTGAATAATATATTTCGCTGCGATTTGAGGTTGATTTCGGGCACGACATGGTTCCTACTGTTACAATGAATCACGTCGAACTGTTAAATTCAATTACATGAAGAGCCCTGAATTGTGCATACTAACATGTGTCATGATATCTTGAACAAGTTCTTATAATCAGTTAAAATAATAGTTTCAACGCAATTATGTCACAAATATATCATGCATGAAATTTCGCTTTAGATGCAAATTTTGTAATTGATGAGACCTGAGAAGTTTGGCGAAATTAAAATCAACTCTTTCTCATGATTTACCGAAATAGTAATGATGATAGATCGTAAGTTGGTCATTAATGTGGGATACTTATGTTTTACTTCCCAATTGCATGAATATTTAGCTTTTCGACTTACTTGTCAAGATGCAAATTCCAGAAGCATTACATTCCATTACACATAAATTACTCATCAATTTGAGTTAATTCTTCATTAAAATGTGCATTATGTAATATTTGCCGTATTATCTTGTATTCAAATATTATTTTATGTCTGATCCAAAATTAAAATTATGATAGAAGGTTTTAGACTTTAATTAATTATTAGTATTATATGATTTGAATTTATTTGATATTGGTCTGTTAATCACCAAAGTGGTCTGATCAGAAAGTTTAATAAATTCTAACTCATATAATAAATATTTGACTATCCATAAGAATGTGATGCTTGGGATTTAATTTATCTTTAAATTTATGGGTAATCAAAATTCATGTTTATAAGACATTAGAGATCACCCAAAGGTGGATCGTTAGTTCTTATAAATTATGATATAATGTGATAATTGATATATTATGTTGACTATTTTGTATGTCCAAAGATGACAAACATTGCAGCAAAACTTAAGTCATTGGGGATGAAAGTGGATGATAATTTTCTTGTGCAGTTTATCATAAACTCACTTCCCCCTGAGTATGGACCTTTCCAAATGAACTATAATACCATGAAAGACATATGGAACGTGAAAGAACTTCACGGAATGTTGGTTCAAGAGGAAACAAGGCTTAAGAATCAGGGGTCTCATTATGTTCATCTCACAATGAATCAAGGAGCTAAAAAGAAAGCGGAAAGAAGGGAAAGGGCAAGCAAGGACTCAATAAAGTGAATGAGTCATCTGCCCAAATCCAGAAAAAGGAACAAGATAGTCCTAAGTGTAGGTTTTGCAAGAAACCTGGACATTTTCAGAAGGATTATCAGAAACGTAAAGAATGGTTCGAAAAGAAAGGTAAATTGAATGTTCTAGTATGTTTCGAATCAAACTTAGTTAATGTTCCTTATAATACTTGGTGGCTTGATTCTGGCTGTACCACTTATGTTTCTAATACGATGCAGGGATTCCTTACGACCCGAATCACAAACCCAAATGAAAACTTCGTCTACATGGGAAATCAAGTCAAAGCTCCTATTGAAGCCATTGGAACTTATCGTTTAATTCTAGATACCGGACATTGTTTAGATTTGTTTGAAACTCTTTATGTACCTTCCATTTCTCGTAACTTAGTTTCCTTGTCCAAACTTGATTCTGTTGGATATTGTTTTAAATTTGGTAATGGATGTTTTAGTTTATTCAAACAAAATCTTCTTATTGGTTCTGGTATCCTAAATGATGGCTTATATAGGTTTAAACTTGATAATGTTTTTGCTGAGACTCTTTTAACCCTGCATCATAATGTTGGAACTAAACGTGGTTTAGTCAATGAAAGTTCTGCTTACTTGTGGCATAAACGTTTGGGGCACATCTCCAAAGAAAGATTACAAAGGTTGGTAAAGAATGAAATCCTTCATGATTTGGATTTTACTGACCTTGGTATTTGTGTGGATTGTATTAAAGGAAAACAAACAAAACACACAAAGAAAGCCACGAGAAGCACACAGCTTCTTGAAATAATACACACCGATATTTGTGGGTCCTTCTTTAATAAAAGAAAGATATTTTATCACCTTTATTGACGATTATTCACGTTTTGCTTATATCTATCTATTGAAAGAAAAATCTCATTCCGTAAACGCATTAGAAGTGTTTATTAATGAGGTTGAGAGACAATTAGATAGAAAAGTGAAAATCATTAGGTCTGATAGAGGTGGTGAATATTATGGAAAATATAATGAATCGGGGCAATGCCCAGGCCCATTCGCTAAATTCCTTGAAAAGCGTGGCATTTGTGCTCAGTACACTATGCCGGGTACACCACAACAAAATGGTGTAGCAGAAAGGCGAAATCGTATTCTTATGGATATGGTTCGGAGTATGTTAAGTAATTCCTCTTTACCCACCTCATTGTGGATATATGCACTAAAAACTGCCATGTACTTATTAAATCGGGTTCCTAGCAAAGCAGTTCCTAAAACACCTTTTGAACTGTGGACAGGTAGGAAACCTAGTTTAAGGCACCTGCATGTTTGGGGTTGCCCGGCAGAGATTAGAATTTATAATCCACAAGAAAAGAAACTGGACTTACGAACAATCAGTGGATTCTTCATTGGTTATCCAGAAAAGTCTAAAGGGTATAGGTTTTACTGTCCGAATCACAGTACGAGAATTGTTGAAACTGGAAATGCGTTCATTGAAAATGGTGAAATTAGTGGGAGTGTTGAACCACGAAAGGTGGATATTGAAGAAGTAAGGTTGGAAATTCCTTTACCTAAGTCTTCATCTCAAGTTGTTGTTCCTACAGTTGTTGAACCGCTAAACAACTTACAAGAACAACATATAAATGAAGAAACTCCCAATAATGAACCTATTATTGATGAACTTGCAACAGATGAACCACAACAACAAATAGTGAGAAGGTCTGTAAGGCCAAGATGATCTGCTATTTCTGATGATTATGTGGTTTATTTACAAGAGTCAGAATTTGATATTGGAATTGATAATGATCCAGTTTCCTTTTCACAAGTCATGAAAAGTAATAATTCTACTAAGTGGTTGGATGCTATGAAAGAAGAGTTGAAATCGATGGCTCATAATAATGTCTGGGATCTTGTAGAATTGCCAGAAGGATGTAAAAGAGTTGGGTGTAAATGGGTCTTCAAGACCAAACGCGACCCGAATGGCAATACCGAAAGACATAAAGCTAGACTAGTTGCCAAAGGTTATACTCAGAAAACTGGCATTGACTACAAAGAGACTTTTTCGCCAGTGTCTCGGAAAGACTCCTTAAGAATTATTATGGCTTTGGTGGCTCATTATGATTTAGAGTTACATCAAATGGATGTTAAAACCGCTTTTCTGAATGGAGATTTAGTGGAAGAAGTCTATATGGATCAACCTGAAGGCTTCTTCATTGAAGGAAAGGAACATATGGTGTGTAAACTCAAGAAATCAATATACGGGCTTAAGCAAGCTTCTCGTCAATGGTATCTTAAGTTCAATGATACCATTACTTCTTTTGGATTTAAGGAAAACACTGTAGACCGGTGTATATATCTGAAAGTCAGTGGGAGTAAGCTTATTATTTTGATCTTGTATGTTGATGACATTTTGCTGGCAACGAATGATCTTGGTTTGTTATTTGAAACTAAGAAATTTCTCTCTAAGAACTTTGAAATGAAAGATATGGGTGAGGCAACTTTTGTGATAGGAATATAAATATTTCGTGATAGATCACAAGGAGTGTTAGGATTGTCTCAGAAAGCATATATCAATAAATTTCTAGAGAGGTTTAGGATGGAAAAGTGCTCATCAAGCCCTGTTCCAATCCAGAAGAGAGATAAGTTCAGCCTTATGCAATGTCCAAAGAATGAATTGGAACGTGAACAAATGAAAGATATTCCTTATGCATCGATTGTTGGTAGCTTGATGTATGCACAAACTTGTACAAGGCCAGACATCAGTTTTGCTGTTGGAATGCTTGGCCGTTACCAAAGTAATCTAGGAATGGACCACTGGAAAGCTGCAAAGAAAGTATTAAGGTACTTGCAAGGAACAAAGGATCACATGCTTACTTATCGAAAATCTGATCATTTAGAGGTGATTGGATATTCTGATTCAGATTATGCCGGATGTGTTGATACTCGAAAGTCAACATTCGGCTACTTGTTCCTATTAGCTGGAGGGGCAATCTCATGGAAGAGTGCGAAGCAGTCTGTAATTGCTGCATCCACTATGGAAGCTGAATTTGTGGCATGCTTTGAGGCCACAGTTCAAGGAAATTGGCTGCGGAACTTTATTTTCAGGACTTGGAATTGTCGACAGTATTGCCAAGCCGCTGAAAATTTATTGTGATAATTCTGCAGCAGTATTCTTCTCTAAAAACGACAAGTATTCCAAAGGTGCCAAACATATGGAATTAAAGTATCTTGTCGTTAAAGAAGAAGTTCGGAACCAAAAGATGTCAATTGAGCATATAAGCACCAATCTCATGATCGCGGATCCGTTGACTAAAGGATTGCCTCCAAAGACATTTATTGGACATGTCGAACGTATGGGCATTATTGAAAAGTCTTAACGAACTTATGATGTGTAATTGACATTTTGAGCTCTTTTATGTATTGTTTCTGAACTGATTGATATCCTATTTTGTCATTGATGTATACATGAATGTTGACATAAAGTATGATAGGATTTTGTCTCTAATCGAGACATTAATGTGGACTTTTATTGAAATAATGAGTCATATTAAGTAGAAAACTAATATTGTGGTACATGGAAGGAACTATGTCGAGTAAAATGATGTAGAACTGCCATGGCCCGTGTTAGTCTATATTTAATATTGACATTATACTTTGACCAATGAACTTAAAAATTATCGTTATGTTGCACAAATCACGTTATTATTTAAACCATGAAAGCTTAGTTCTGTCACTTTGGCCAAGTGGGAGAATGTAAGATTATTGTGGCCCACGTGCCATCAATTTAAGTTAATAAGATATTTTAATATCTTAATGGTTTAAATAAATAATCTTTCGGATAATATTTGGTCAAGATATATTTGATAAGATATTATTTTCACGTTGATAGACCGTGAATGGATAGCAATCTTAATTGCATTATAATCCTAATCCTATCAAGAATTGGTCCTCTCTCCGCCTATAAAAGATAACAGAGTTACATTATTTCTATCACCTAATTTAATCAAAAAGTGCTTTGTTCTAAAGAAAGGCTAGGAGATAGAAATCAATTTCTATCACCTAATTTAATCAAAAAGTGCTTTGTTCTAAAGAAAGGCTAGGAGATAGAAATCAATTTCTTCCATAAAGGAGAATCAATCGATGGCGTCTCAAGGTTAGTGCCCTAATTTTATATGTCAATCGAATATGAAAATCATGAATTTCAAGATCCATGTTTAATCTTATTATTGCGATTATGTATGCGTGATTAAAATTTACAGGGAGCTCGAGCAATGTCCAACTCATTAGCCACTTTTGAAGCCCAAGGTATATTAGCATCATAAATAAGGCATTTCACAGGGTTATCATAATCTTGAAACTTTCTAATGATCTGTATCAAGTTTCTTGATCCAATGGCCTCAAACCTATCAAGAAAGCCTCTGAACCCACCAGGTCCAGCTACCCCTCATTCGCTGCAATCATCGTATATTGGTTCAAGATGGATTGATGATGAACATGCTGCAGCTTCCATGGCCTTGGTGTTGGAGAGTGTAGTGGTCACTGTGATTTTGATTCGTTTTGCAGCCAATCTTTTGGAAAATTGAACCATGGGGTTTACGTGGCCTTGTCCATTATAAGC
Organism: Ajuga chamaepitys; assembly: GCA_958295605.1. NCBI lineage: Eukaryota > Viridiplantae > Streptophyta > Magnoliopsida > Lamiales > Lamiaceae > Ajuga > Ajuga chamaepitys. Next base: position 3,426,670 of record OY282503.1, read on the forward strand.
TAACATCACAATGTGAGCTTTATGGGTTTCTTCCTTGTCCATCGCTTGGCCGTGGGTGTTTCTGAATAAACAAAATGTCGCAAAAGTTAGTCAAAACAGATTCAGAGAGAGAAAGGGAAGCAGAGGAAACATATTACAGATGCTGCAGACGCGGGCATGCTAATAGGGGCCAAATCGAACTTAACCGATTATTTCTTTTCAAGCGTGGGTGCAATAAGTGATTGAAATCAAGTATCTTTAGTGGAAGTGTGGAACAAATAAGGAACTTAGTTGCTTAGTTGCTTTCACTATCACAAAAAGCACATTCTGACAAGGCCGGCAGGATATTGCTAAGGACAATTACATACTGGTTTCTTCTTCATGATTATATATGTTAGAAATTAAAGCACGTAAAACAGTAAACACGTATACACGTATATGGGAATCGATATACCTCAATTGAATTGCAGCGGAATGTATTCGGTTGATTCCCAAACTGAAGGATCGTACACTTGATTCGTCTACTAGCCCGTCTGGACGAATACTACTAGAGCATTCGCCGTCTACTCCACACCCTATACTCTTGGAGGACTCCGGTGATTCTCCAAGACAGAGAATTAGAGAGAAAAGGAGAAATATGTATTCTGTGGTGTTATTTTTCCGTAGTCTACGAATACCAATATATTCGTATATATATTAGTATGGGAGAGATCTATCTCCTATTATGGATAAGATCTCCATCCCCATTGGGAATATATCTAATAAGATATTAAATATCTCGTCAGATATATATCCCAACCATATTGGGATCGATCAGATATGGATGCGACCAACATCTCCCACTCATACAAATCTTATCCGACTTATTCGAATCCGAAATACTCCACAATTCTCATCATCATATCTCTTCTTTCATACAGAGACTAAGGCGTGCGACCGAGCGAGAACATAATGGAACAAAGTGAGGAGAGTTATATTAAGTTATCACCCAACTAACATAACTCATCAACTCAGGAGACTCGCTGTGTACCCCAAACTACGTGGTTGCACTAGACCAAACATCTCTGACCCCTCGTACTCATATAGAGCATGTTTGACCCCTTAATTTGTATCTATGCTCATGACTATGTCAAAACTAATTCGACTTAGTCGGCCGGCCTATGAGCCATAGTACATAAGTGCATTACCAGCTTAGTTTTTCCTTGGCCTCTAATGTCAATCTGCTTGGACTTGATAGCTTTCTTAGTCATGCTCCGACAGACCGTATCAACCATGGCCATTGAACACATGCTAAAGTAGCGTCATCAAGCTTACACTTCATGACAAAGTCCAAAGTCCCAAAGGGCACATAAAACACTATAAGAGCTCACACAGTGACGAAGCAGGGATCTATTCGGTCACTCCTCTTACTAAGGTCGTCATTAAGCACATGTAGTATGAATACATGCTATGATGGAACTCCCACTCAAATTTGGGCATGTCACGCTCTGAACATCATACGAGTCTTAGTCCAGTCGCTCTTCTAGCGTCTGACCTGCGGACCACTTAGGAATTTGTCTCCAACACAACTCCTAATGATTCGCACACTCGGCTTATTAAGAAGCTTTTATGAAGTTAGGACATTCTTCATAATCGATCAAGTATGATCTCATCTTGACCTTTTGCCAAGGCGACTATGGGCAACAACCTTTCGTGTTGTTCCTTTCACGAAGGTGATCACTCAAATGTTTGATCCGCCAGTCTCATCCCGCTCGCTCACCAAAGCGCCAGGGCGATTTTCCGTGTGAGTGGGACAATCCAAGCCTTGTGACATATCACACATAATAGACACATTACTTCTAACATATAATAAGGGCACATTTTATTGATAAATAAAATTGTTCATACAGGCTAAAAGAATTTTAAATTCTACGAAGTCCCATACTCCTAACATGCCTTTGAAATACATCTCTACTCAAAGGCTTGGTGAAAGGATCAGCTATCATTTCACCAGTGGGAACATGCCTGAGAACCACTTGCCCCTGCGCAATATTATCTCGGATAAAGTGGTATCTGGTATCAATATGCTTGGTCCTCCCATGATACTTGGGGTCCTTAGCATATGCTAGTGCAGCTGTGTTATCACAAAGGACAACTACTGCATCATCTACCTGCGTCGTGACGGGCAAAGTCTGAAGGAATCTTCTCAACCAGATAGCCTCTTGAACTGCAGATGTACAAGCAATGTACTCTGCTTCCATAGTGGATAGAGATATACAAGGCTGCTTCTTGCTACTCCAAGTGATAGCAGCGCCACCTAACAAAAATGCATATCCTGATGTGGATTTGCGTTCATCTCTATCTGCTGATCCATCAGCATCGCTGTAACCAAGTAGCTTCAAACTGCCACCGTGATAGCACAAAGCTAAATCACTTGTCCCCTTTAGATATCTAAGTATCCTTTTGACTGCAGCCCAGTGAGCGCGTCCAGGATTACTTTGATACCTACTCACCATCCCTACTGCAAAGCACAAGTCTGGTCGAGTACACATCATTGCGTACATCAAACTCCCTACCGCGCTTGCATAAGGAACCTTAGCCATACTTTCCCTTTCATCATCTGTTTTTGGGCATAGTTCTTTGCTAAGACCACAATGTTTTTCCATAGGCGTGTCAACGGGTCTGCATTATGCATACGAAATCGCTCCAGAACCCTCTTAATATAAGTCTCTTGAGATAAAGTTAAGAGTCTCTTTGAGCGATCTCGGTGTATCTTAACACCAAGTATGTATTCTGCCTCTCCCATGTCTTTCATCTCAAAAGTAGATGATAGCCATTGCTGAGTGGCGACAATCATCTCCGTATCATTTCCAGCCAGCAAAATGTCATCCACATATAATGAGAGAATTGTGAAATTCTTCTCATCCCTTTTGACATACACACAGTGATCTTCCTCAACCATCGTAAAGCCTATCGAAGTGATTGCTCGATGAAATCGAAGGTACCACTGTCTGGATGATTGTTTCAGTCCATAAATGGAACGTTTTAAGCGGCACACTTTGCGCTCTTGTCCCTTTACCTGAAAACCCTTAGGTTGATCCATATAGATCTCATCACCCAGTTCTCCATTGAGAAATGCTGTCTTCACATCCATTTGGAACAGTTCCAAATCAAGATGGGCGACAATTGCTAAAATGAGACGGATAGAGGCAAACCTCACCACCGGGGAGAATGTCTCTTCATAGTCCACACCTTCTCTTTGGGTAAAGCCTTTCGCCACTAGGCGAGCCTTATACTTGTCTATCGAGCCATCTGCTTTTCGCTTGACTTTGAGAACCCACTTGTTCCCAATTGTCTTGCGTCCAGACGGTAGATCGACTAGCTCCCAAACTTGGTTCTTAGCCATCGAACTCATCTCTTCCTCCATAGCACTTATCCACTCTGTAGCATTTGGAGAAGTTACAGCCTCTTCATAGGTGGCTGGCTCATCAACATCCATTGTTGCGCACATGAAAGATTCCCCTTCGAGTTCAAAACGTCTTCGGGGAACCGTTCCACGCTTGCTCCTGCGCAACTCTAGATCTTGAGAGTCTTCATGCAATGGAATTCTCCCACTGACTCTAAGATCGCTCTCATTATTCCCGTCGATTGCTGGATTTGGTTGTAAAACCGCATCCTCGCCAGGAATTCCAGCGTTGTCTTCGGGATCTTGTAACTCATAAAGTTTAAGATCTCCTTTAACTTCTCCAATTGTTGGAAATTCCTCCTCGAGGAAATTGACATCGCGCGACTCAATTTCTGTCATTCCTCCGTCAGGATGTTCACCATACATCACATAGCCTTTCGAGTGGTCACAGTATCTTATAAAGATATGTTTGACTGCTCCAGGACCAAGTTTCCCATGCTTATGGGAAGTATTATGAACAAACCCTGCTGACCCCCAAGGGCGCAAACCTTCTAAGTTGGGCTTTCTCTCATGCCTCAACTCATACGGCGTCGAAGGAACTGATTTAGACGGCACACGGTTCAATATGTAGGCAGCAGTTAAGATTGCATCTCCCCAAAATGATATTGGTAGATTTGCTTGCGCCATCATTGATCTGGCCATGTCCAGAAGTGTCCTATTCCTCCTCTCTGCAACACCATTTTGTTGCGGAGTGTAAGGAATTGACAGTTGCCTTATGATCCCTTTTTCCTCACAGTATTGCCTGAACTGATCAGACAAGTATTCTCGCCCTCTATCAGTGCGTAACGTTTTAAGTTTCCTATTTCTTTGGTTCTCAACCTCCGCTAAGAATCGCTTAAAATAATCAAGCGCTTCCGAGCGGTGAGACAGGAGATACACTGAACCATAGCGCGAATAATCATCAATAAATGTGAGGAAATAGTATGCACCGTGTCGTGCCTTCACATTTACGGGTCCGCATATGTCTGAGTGAACTAACTCTAGAGGTTGAGTAGCTCTTTTTGCCTTTCCAAAAGGCTTCCGGCAGGCTTTCCCTGCCAGACATGGTTCGCACACAGGAAGGTTGACTTTAGCGAGATTGCCTAAAAAGGCCTTCTCGAGCTAACCTAGTCATCCTTTCACGCCCTATGTGTCCTAACCTTGCATGCCATTTATTTGAATCATTCAAAATATCAACAGATGAAGAAATAAAAGTAGTGCATTCAATAGATAAATCTAACATGAAAAATCCATTGTTCATATGTCCTACGCCATAAAGGTTGTTGCCGAGAAAAATAGATAACATGGTCTTTTCAAACAGGAAAGAAATTTTTTGACTCAAAAGTGCTGAAACTGAAAGTAAATTACATCGAATACTAGGCGCATAAAGCACATCACTAAGGAGCAGCTCGCGCCCAGTGCTAAGAGTAAGCTGGTATGCACCAACTCCCACCACCTCTTCTTGCGCGCCATTTCCCATAGCAATGTAGTGGCTGCCTGCTGGTACTCGACGATAATCTACAAATCCTACTCTATCTCTTGTCACGTGTTTGGTTGCTCCTGAGTCTACAATCCAACCATGGAGAGAATTAGCAACTAACACATGTGAACAGACAAATGAATCAGTAGAGCTAGGAGCGGGTCTTACCTTCTTTGGCTCAGTACAACTACGAGCAAAGTGACCCGTCTTTCCACAGTTATAGCAGGTGTCTTTCTTCTTTCCGCCCCTTTTTCCACGGTGACGCTTTTTAGCCTTTTCACCTTGCGGGCCCAAGTTTTGGTTTTTGGCGTTACTTTGTCCTGCATTCTTTTGCTTTTTCCGACGGTTGCCTGTGTTAGGCTTGCGTTGGCCAGCATGTGCGACGAAAGCAGCCGCTTGTGCTCTTTCCGCCTCTCGACGGTCAGCCTCGAGTCTAAGATGACTGGCGACGCTGTCAAAGGTCTGGATTTGCTCGTTGTGTGTGAGCACAAGTTTAACTTGTCCCCAAGTCTGCTCAGGTAGCGACCTTAGGACTGCCAAAACTTGTTGTTCGTTGGTGAGTTCATTTCCAGCATTTTGAAGCTCTCGAATCATGTCTTTCATGATATCAAGATGCTGGCCCATGGTGTGCTTAGGGTCAAGTACGTATTGATTGAATTTAAGGGTTAAAGCCCTTAGTCTCGTTGCCGAGGTAGTGCCGTACGTGACCTTTAAGCTGTCCCACAGCTCTTTAGCTGTGGCAAACGTCTCAAACTCACGAATCAGATGATCCTGCATGCAGCTAAGCATAGTATAGCGCGCAGACCGATCTTGATTCGCCCACTTATTGTACGCGTCTAATTCGCGACGATATTGGGCATTTTGACCGTTTTCTGGCTCAACCGGTGCGGCCATAGTCTCGGTGAGATGGTCAAGGACCTTTATATTATGTAGCAGAAATTTGATCTTACGGTGCCACATGGCATAGTTCTGGCCATCTAGTTTGCCAGAACCGTAAAGATCAGAAAAAGCTATTTGGGCATCCATTTCTGTTAATATTTGCGAAAACTATGTTAGAAGGTTGTCTATTTAATATTTTTATTCGGGTCCAAATAAAATTTTATTATTTCTCACAAGTGAATGAGATCGAAAATTCGCCGCATTGGCTCATAATCATCTCCCACTCAATTGAAGACGATAATAAAAAATTAAATGACCGCGAATAAAAATTGTCCATCGCAAGAACATTCATTTAAAAAAATAATAATAAAGTGAGAACGACCTATGGTGGTAAATACGAAACAACAAAAAATTACATGGCCTAAAAATTGGCCCCTCTAATACATGTGTCCTAGTGAGAAACGAAAAATAAATAAATAAATTACAAATTTTCGTTCCTACTACATGATTCTAAAAAAAATTTACATCGTAATATCGTATAACCACCATTGTCATCAACCATCTCACACATACATCAATCACATCACGTAATGAAAATACGCAAATAATGAAATTAAATCACATAATTGATTTAATTAATTTAAAGTGGCCTATTCACAAAAACATTTTAATTAATTAAGGCCCACCAAATAAATTGGCCAAATAATTCTGAATTATTAAGCCCAATTTTAATTATAGCCCAAAAAAAATGGTAAGGCCCAATACACTAAAATTGCAGATTTTAGTTTAATTAAAATAGGTCCATTAACAAAATTTTAAAAAACAGGCCTAATAAAAAAAAAGGCCAAGGGCCCAGCCCCAAAATCCTCAAAACCCTAGCTCGCCGCCGCCACCACGCCGCCGCTGGAACAACAGCGCAGCAGCAGTAGCAGCGCGACAGCAGCAGTAGCACAGGAGAAGCAGTGAGACAGCAGCAGAGAGCAGCGACAGCCACCGGCGGAGCGCCGGCGAGCGTGAGGCAGCGGCACAGCAGCACCGCGCAGCGGAGGAGCAGCGCGTAGGCAGCAATGGCTGCGCCGCCGCGTCTGGAATCGCGCAGCGGGGTTGCGCGCAGCAGTGGAGTGGGCAATTTGCAGCGACGCCGCGCGTACGGCCTTCGCGCGCCATGCCGTCGAGCCACCGTCGGTGCAACGCAAGGGTTGCGTGTGGCGCGGCCGAGCAGCCGCGTGCAGCGCAGCGGCGGGTCGCAACAGAATCAGCAGAGGCAGCGGCCGCGCCGCCGTCGCGCGGTCGCGCCGCCATCGGGTTCGACCATTTTTTCAATCCTCAATTCAATCACAGATTGACATAACCCAATTCTATTATTCAATTCTGAAGGAAAAAAAATGGCAGGGATGGACTCTTATTTTAGCCTCATTCTATTAGAAGATTACGTCCATCAATAACAAGAATATGGCATGACATATGAATTCCAGAAAGTTTCCTCCCATTCAAAAAAAAATATAACAGCCCCCCCTTTTTTTTAGAAAAAAACCGGGGACAATAAAGGGGATAACACAGGCGAGAACGAATCTATACTCGCTCTGATACCACTGTTAGAAATTAAAGCACGTAAAACACGTAAACACGTATACACGTATATGGGAATCGATATACCTCAATTGAATTGCAGCGGAACGTATTCGGTTGATTCCCAAACTGAAGGATCGTACACTTGATTCGTCTACTACCCCGTCTGGACGAATACTACTAGAGCATTCGCCGTCTACTCCACACCCTAGACTCTTGGAGGACTCCGGTGATTCTCCAAGACAGAGAATTAGAGAGAAAAGGAGAAATATGTATTCTGTGGTTGATAGGGATGACCCGGTTACCTCGGGCCGGGTTAATCCTGAGCCCACTTACCAGCTCAGCGAACACGCCAAGCAAGCACGAAGGCCCAGGCCCAGCAACGCGCATTCAGTCCAGCGAATCAAATCTGTTCCGTGAATCAAGGCCCATGATCTTTTCCCAACTGCCATGCAGATTTGGTGGGCAAGATTATAGGGATTTAGTTAGGGTTTTGGTTTAGTAGTATAAATAGATGAAAAGAACTCTGAATTAGGGTTCGCATTTTGTGTTCTGTAATACGCACTGTAAACTCAACATTCGAGTAAAAGAAACACCTCGGCGATTGCCGTTTTCTGCCCGTGGACGTAGATCTCCGGATCGAACCACGTATATTGTGTGTTTTTACATTCTGTTTGCATTGATTACTGTTTAATTGGGTGTTTCCGGATTACGCATTATCAAATTGGCGCCGTCTGTGGGAAAGACAAAGTAGTATTTTGTAATATCATTGCCTTCAGAAGTCATGGTGACAACTCGTCAGAATCAAGCCCGCCGCGGGGATCAATCCGATCAAGATCCACCCGTGGATCAAGTTGTGCCGCCGAGACAATTGCCGGCAAGGAGTGCCTCCAATCATCAGGGTAATCAAAGCCCTCCACCCCCTCAAGACCAGCAAAACCCTAATATTGCTGCTGCTCAACCACCGGTGAACATTCAAATCACCCCAGAACTACTCCAAGATTTCTTGCAAGAGCATGCACATGTCCTTCAAGATTGGGCAGTTAACCGCCTACATCCAGCGGGGCCTGCCGCAGGGCCTGCCAGCCATAATGATAATCCTGTGGTGCCTCCACCCCGCCCGCGTGGTCAACGGGAACCGGGGTACCGCGGGCGTCAGGATCGACGACGGGAATGACCTGGTTCTTCCGAGGACCTTGGGAGTTCAAATGGATCACGACCTCGCCACGAGGAACCAACTAATGTGGATCGCCGCTGTCCGCTTAATGCGGCTAAAAGAGTTCGATACGCTGATTCTCATGCTCTGGATCTCCAAGAGTATGAGCGAGTTCAACGCAGCGTTGAACTGGATAGAATCCTGGGCCTTGATGCCAATGGAGAGATCATCACGCCGTTCTCCTCAGAAATCATGGCCATAACTCTTCCCGAAGGGTTCAAACGGCCAACTATACCACCTTACAATGGCACTGGAGATCCGGCCAATTTTCTGGGCGCTTTTAGGCACAGCATGCTTAGTCATGATAACATCACATCCCTGCAGTACTGCAGGATTTTCCCGGAGTATTTACAGGATGAAGCTCGGGTGTGGTTTGATTCTCTCCCGCGAGACAGCATATCCTCTTTCAGAGAACTTGCCGAGCACTTTTGGGCACGGTTCGAAGCCCGGGCGAAGCCCATGGCCACCATGGCCGACGTCATGAATATGGAACAACGGGACGGTGAAACCGTTACCCAATTTCTGGACCGTTTCACAACGGTAAGTCTCAAGGTGGGAGATTGTCCCGACAACGTGGCCATCGGCGCCTTCATGAATGGACTCCGCCCCGGAGCACTACACACCGAGTTAGCTCGGAACACACCGGTCACAACTCGAGCACTATTCAAAACAGTGTGCAAATTTGCTAAGGCCGAGGAGCAGACTCGGCAGAAGCGTGAAAAGCACGCAGTCAAGCGACAGGCCGACAAAGTACAAACTGGACCTAGTACACGAACTAGCGCGTTTTCACGCTTGACACCGGGGCGTTCAGAATCCCGGAGTGAAATTCCGCAATTGACTCCACTGACGAAGTCACGGGCTGAAATTCTTTCACTCCACAAAAACGATTTCCGACCTTGTCCGCGGATGACAGCGCCTCCTGAAAAGAGGAACCGTGGAAAGTGGTGCGCATACCACCGAGATCACGGACATGAGACAGAAGAGTGCCGAGAACTCGGCAGGGAGATTGAGGAATGCCTCAAGAAAGGGTTTTTGCGGCAATACGTTGCGCGAACCGGAGACCAACCTCGGGCAAACCATAATGGGGGCTCGTCTCATAACCGCGGAGGTTACCAAGACCGAGATACTCAGCAAAATCGGCCACATTGGCAGAATAATCGGCAGGGGCCCAATAACTACGCACGACAAGATTCTGGCAATCGCCAGCCGCCACGTCTCCCACTTCCACCTCCTCCTCCTCCGGGAGGACCCGGGGACAACGCACCCCCTCACGTGATAAACGTGATATATGGAGCCCTACCCACCGGGGCTTCACGACATGCTTTAAAAGCAGAAGCTCGACGTCCTCCTCCCGAGGAGCCACGTCACAAACGCCTCCATCAGTCCGAGACTGTCAGCTTCACGGATAGGGATCTGGTCCCAGAGATAACACCCCACACTACGCTATTGTCATCGACATGACTGTAGCTAACATAACAGTACGGCGGGTCTTCGTGGACAATGGGGCCGCAGTAAGCATCATATTTGCGGACTGTTTCGAAAGGATGGGGATTTCCCGAGATCAACTCAAAACGGCCTCCGGGCCACTACAGACTTTCACCCAGGGTGAAGTCCGGCCAGAAGGTATCCTCACCCTCCCAGCGTCGTTGGGAACTTATCCGAAGATAAAAACAATCTTCGTGGATTTCTATGTGGTGAATTCCCCATCACCATATAACATGATATTGGGCCGGGACTGGCTCACCCCGGCAAAAGTCATATGCTCCACGTATCACCTCGCGCTGAAGTTCCCCACCTCGCATGGTGAAGTAACCGTCCGCGGGAGTCAGCGGGTTTCAAAAGAGTGCATGTATGTTGCGCTCAAAAAGACTGCCAAGGTCCAGCCCAAACAGCAGCTTCAGGTAACATCACAGGTTCTAGAACCTCGGGAATGTACCCCGTTGGGGGATGCCACTGCCCAAATCCCGCTAGATCCGTCTAAGCCGGAGCAGACAGTAACAGTAGGGGCCGTGGATGTGCCATGGCTACATCAGGCCATTATTCAGACCCTGCGAGAATATTCCGATGTTTTTGCATGGTCTCCTTTGGATATGCCCGGAGTCTCTCCTGAGGTGATCACTCACAAGCTGAACATCGACCCTCGCGTCAAGCCAATCCAACAGAAGCAAAGGAAATTCGCTCCGGAGCGAAACGAAGCCATTCGAGTTGAGGTGAAACAACTCCTAGATGCGGACATCTTGTTCGAGGTATTCTACCCCTCCTGGTTATCCAATCCAGTAATGGTAACAAAAAGCAGTGGGGCATGGCGGATGTGTGTTGATTTTTCCGATCTCAATAAGCACTGTCCGAAGGACTGCTATCCTCTGCCCTCCATTGATCAAAAGGCCGAAGCCATTACGGGGTACGTGGCACTTTGTTTCTTAGATCTGTACAAAGGCTATCATCAGATCTTTATGGATCCACAGGATGCCATCAAAACGGCGTTTATCACTGCCTTTGGGTGCTACGCTTTCAAGAAACTGCCCTTCGGGCTCAAGAATGCTGGAGCCACCTATCAGCGTTTAATGGACTTTGTCTTCCACGACCAGATAGGTCGCAATGTTGAGGTTTACGTCGATGACTTGGTCATCAAGAGCTCCTCCCATCCTTCATGTGTGCAGGATATCGCCGAAACATTGCGCACCCTGCGGCGCTATAACTTGCGACTCAATCCAGCAAAATGCACCTTCGGTGTTGGCTCCGGGAAGTTCCTCGGGTACATGGTTTCACAAAAAGGCCTGCAGGCCAACCCAGCTAAACTCCGCGATGTATTAGACCTGCAGCCACCAAAGACATTCAGGGATGTTCAGCGCCTTACAGGTGGCCTAGCGGCCTTAAACAGATTCTTATCGAAGGCAGCGGAGCGCCAGCTCCCATTTTTCAAGATCCTGAGGCAAGCGAAGTCCTTTGAGTGGACTCCAGAATGTACCGAGGCTTTTGAAGCCTTGAAGCGTCATATACGGCAGCTGCCTACTTTGTCAGTTCCTCTCCCCGGAGAGCCGCTGTACTTATATCTGTCTTCCGCCGAAGAGGTTGTTAGCGCCGCTCTTGTGCGCGAAGTGGAGGGGGTTCAACATCCCGTGTATTTTGCAAGCCGAGTGCTCCATGGAGCTGAGACTCGATATTCCGAGCTTGAAAAAACCGCCTTAGCCCTCGTTATGGCAGCTCGGCGTCTTCGGCCATACTTCCAGGGACGTGAAATACGAGTCTTGACCAATCACCCTATACGCCAGATCCTTGTAAAACCCGAGGTGTCTGGGCGCCTCGCCAAATGGGCAATTGAGTTGGGCGAATATGACATCCAATTTCTCCCCCGCCGAGCAATTAAGGGTCAAGCACTTGCCGACTTCCTGGCCGAAGCCCCGGCAGGCAATCATGAGTCTCCCGCAGACAAAGATACACAGCACCACGTCACACTCGCTCCTTCACCCCAGAAGTGGCAACTTTTCGTGGATGGAGCATCCACAGTCCGAGGAAGTGGCGCCGGACTGCTTCTCATCGATCCCGAGGAGGTTGAGGTTAAATATGTCATCAGATTCAAATTTAAGGTGACCAACAACGAAGCTGAATACGAGGCAGTCCTCGCCGGGCTCTGGCTCGCTCAATCTTTAGGTGTTCGTCACCTAGAGCTCTTCACGGACTCCGAGGTCGTGTCGAAGCAGATTCAGGGGACTTACGTCGCCAAGGAAGAAACAATGGTCAGGTATCGCGCTTTAGCACTCAAACTCGTGTCAACTTTTGATACAGTCATTATCCAGAAAATCCCGCGTGCTCAGAATTCCAGGGCAGACGCACTCAGCAAGTTGGCCTCAGTGGTCCAAACTAATATATCTCCGGATATCAAGGTTAAAGACCTCTCCCATCCAGCAATTCATGAGGCTACAGTTTCGGCATTGGCCGACAGTGATCCGAACTGGATGACTCCGATCATTCAGTATCTCCGAGATGGAATTCTGCCCACTGACAAGCTACGAGCTCGGCAAGTTGTGCTCAAAGCCCCCAAATATTCTCTTCATAACGGAGTTCTATACCGAAAATCGTACCTACAACCGAATCTCCGGTGCCTCGCCCCTGCCGAGGCCATTCAAGTTCTACGAGAGGTTCATGAGGGGGCCTGTGCTAGTCACATCGGCTCTCGGACATTAGCCAAAAAAGTTCTCCGTTGGGGATACTATTGGCCGACCCTATTTAACGATGCTCACGATCTAGTGACCAAATGCAGCAAGTGTCAGCTGCACTCCCGGGTAAAGCATCTGCCACAAACCGAACTCACGGGAATCCAGAGTGCGTGGCCGTTTATTCAATGGGGTATCGATATTGTTGGGCCCTTCCCTGTTGCTCCGGGAGGGTTGAAATTCCTGGTCGTCGCCGTAGACTACTTCATTAAGTGGGTCGAAGCCGAACCACTTACGGCTATTACCGGACAGAATATTCTAAAGTTTGTGTGGCGCAATATTGTTTGTCGCTTCGGCATCCCGAGCACTATCATCTCGGACAACGGTAAACAGTTCGCCAACGATCCATTCCGCTCATGGTGTGAAGAACTTCACATCAAACAGATTTTCACTTCAGTTGCTCACCCGCAAGCAAACGGGCAGGTTGAGGTCACCAACCGGACCCTTCTCACGGGAATAAAAAAGCGCCTGGACAATGCCAAAGGCCTCTGGGCTGAAAACCTTCCACAAGTCTTATGGGCTATTCGTACAACGCCGCACACCTCCACCGGGGAGACTCCTTACAGCCTTACTTACGGCTCCGAAGCCGTTATCCCCACTGAAATCAGTGTGCCGAGTCCTCGCCTCCTCACATTAGTCCCAGATGATAATGACGAGGCTCTTCGCGCAAATTTGGATGAGCTTGAAAATCGACGGGAACAATCGTTCATTCAGCAGGCTAAGTGCAAACAGCGAGCTGCCCAGTATTATAACCTCCGGGTTCGAGGTACACAGTTCAATGTCGGGGACTTAGTCCTTCGGCTCAACTCGGCCAGCAAAGCTGCTCCCGAGGGAAAATTACACGCTTCTTGGGAAGGCCCCTACCGGGTTGTTGCCGCACACGGCTCCGGATCTTACCAACTTGAACATATCAACGGGACCCCGATCCCCCGAAGTTGGCACGTCACAAATCTGAGGCGCTTCTATCTGTGAAGGCCGAGCCACAAGTACTATCTTTCCTTTAAATTCCCTTTATAGTCGTTATTTCGCTTTGTACTTTTGAGTTAGCTCCGGCATTTATCATTGAATAAAATTTCTTGCTTGCATAACTTACTGTGTTATTCTTTACGTTACAGGGACGCCCTAACACTATCACACTGTTATTATTAGTCTCCGGACAATTAAACCTCTCTCTCGGTCCGACCGAGGAGGTTTGCATATCAGTCCCCGGACTCACATCATTTTCTCGTCTGTTTAACCGGAGAAATGCTTACTCCCGCCTGATCCGTCCGGGGAGGTGTTTCACTCCCGCCTGATCCGTCCGGGGAGTTTTTACTCCCGCCTGATCCGTCCGGGGAGATTGGATTTATCCAAATCGTGTTCCCGAACACCTACGTAAAATAGTTAACAAGTTTTCTATCATGTTCCCGAACACCCGACTAAAATGATTTGTAACAAGTTATTTTCGCTACTCCAGTTTGTGCACGTTACAACAGTTTTGTTATAAACTTCAAAATATTCAAATCACATGGTTTTTTACATAACACTTCAACGACATAAAAAAAAAAAAAAAAAAAAAAAAAAACAACAAGGCAGCAAACAACAGCTACTATCTATGGCCCCCGAGCCAATACTGCGCGCTCCGGCGCTGGGACCCGCTCCTCGGCCTGTGTTGGGTCCTCCGGGATCTTGAAGATCCTTGACCTCGGGCTCCGGCTCTGTTACCCTCTCGGGCTCTGGCTCGGTCATCCCTTCGCGGTTCCCTTCGCCGAGGACTTTCTCTAGGCGCTGGCCTAGGAGCTTCATCTCTGGTCCGCGCTCGACTAGTTTGTTGTGTCGCGGACCTCGGAGTTTGAGCCCATTGCTCAGGATCCCACTCCTCCGGGGCCATTACCTCAATCTCCTGAGCCAGCTCGTCGACTACCTCTTCGGCAATCATCACAGGCTCCTCTTCAGTTCTAGTCACCGGAGCTGGCTCTCGGATGACTATGCCTTTGCTCTGCTCGGAAGGCTTCTTCTTGCCTTTGGTCTTCTTGTCCTTCCGAGGAGCTCTCTGCGTACTTCGATCCTGGCTTGTGCTCGCAATAAACTCTTCAGCAGAAGGCCTCCGCCTGATTCGGCCCTTCAGCCCTTCGTACATACTAAGCAACAGTTCCAGGACCTCTCTTTTCCTCACGAGCTCCACGGACTCGACTGAGCTCCTCGACATCAATGCCGCGATGTCGCTCTGGATTTCAACGGTCCGCTCTTCTACTTCTTCAAAAGTTAGAAGACCGAACTCGGACAGGATCCGCTCATACTCCTTATGGTGAACGCGGACGCGGCTCATCTCGGCAGCTGTGGTTCGATACTGCATCTCGAAGTCTTTAGCCCTTTCATTGGCCTCAACCACCTTCCTCTCCGCCGAGGCTATTTGCTTCTGCAACTTGGGCACTACGTGCAGTTCCAGACGATTCTTCTCTCCGCGGAACCACTCAAGTGATTCCATTAACTTCTTTATCGTTTCATGCAGCTCCGCGGTGTTCTAGACAGACAACGACGACGACAAGATCAATTACTCTCAAGCATGTAAGAAGTTACGTTCAGTGCGGCAACAGATATCAAAGTGCTCATGCAAGTAAGACAAGAAGTTCAAGAGATCGAAAAAGATGATTGTATTTCACAAAGCAAATTACAGTTGTTCAGAACAGTACATCATCCCTAACATTTCTATAAATTTACAAGTTCAAATTTGCGGGGATCGACTGACCTCCCGCTCAGTTGCCTCAGGCTCTTCGGGCAACTCTTCTTGCTGGCCCTCAGCCGCTTCGGCATCTCCCTCTTCGGCTGCTACGATGGCCTCAGTCGTGGCACGGGCTTCAACCTCCATCTGGGGGGGAGGCTCAATGCTCTGAGGAGCGGTGGCCAGTTCACCGCGGCTGAACGCCAGGAATTCTTCATCCTGGTCCACGTCACAGCTGGCAACTTCCACAGCAGTTAGAAGCTGCCTCTTCTCCCCAAGCGCATTCACCAAGGGCCACTCCGGTAACTCCGCCAGCGCGGCGTAATAGGCCTTCTCCACCTCGGCCGCCGCCTCAGGGTCATACCCGAATTCTGGGCGATTGATGTCCACATCCGGGTACACCTCCTTCACCTCTTCCAGCACCATCGCCCGTGTGGCTTTGTCCCCTATCGCCACAAACTTTGTTTGGAAATCAAGGAAGGTGCTGGAGTGTAACAATTTATCGGCGAACGTCCTCAGTACAGCTCCCTGCCCCCCAACCACGGCTGCTTCTCTTGCCCCCACGGCTGCTTCCCTCGCCTCCATCTCCGCCCGCAGCTGCATCAGCTCACCGCGGAGGCCATGATTCTCCGTTTCTACACCGCGCAGACGCGCGACCTCGGACTCAACCACGGCAGCTCTCTTGCGTGCCTGGGTCAAGTCATACGACAGTTTGTCGTTTCGTGCGCGAAGGTCCCGCGCCGTCGCAGCTAGCCCTTCCCGGGCCTTCACCTCGCTCTTCAGGCCGACCTCTATGATTCCTTTGGCCAGCCGAAGAATTTTCTCGGCGTCCGCGCCGTCAAACCCCAGACTGCTGGGGGTCCCCTGCTCTTCCTGGATAAGTTAAACACAACGAGACGCATGGATTAGACCTCGGTTATACACCTAGCGTAAGTTCAAGCAATAATCAACGTTTTTGAATGTTACCTGTGAGCTTTCCCCTGTCCGGGGCCTCTTGGATGGTGCCTGCGGAGCCCCAGTAGGCTCCGGCCTCTTCTTTGATAAAGCCGGAGACCCCGCCGGCGTCACCCTTTCCTCCGACCCCGACGGCGGTCGCGCACCGGTTGGCATCTTCTCCCGAGGAGATATCTCGGCGGTTTTTCCCTTCTTCTTCGCAGCGTCAGTCTTGGCGGGGCTCCCTGATGCTGGTTGCTTTCCGAAGCGCCCCACTGCATATATATATCCATGGTTAGTTATCCACAAAATGACAGTATAAGCAACAAGAAAGAGAAATCCTACCCTCTTCGGCGTCTCCATTGCCCGAATAATATAGGCTCAACCCCGCCTTCTCCAACTCCTCCTCGGAGCAGAGGGTTTTGAATGTCCCCACTGTCCGGAACGTATGCTTCATTTGGGCCCCCGGGCTCTCCACGGGGGCGGTATCCAGTACCTCATCCCTTCTCCACTTCGGGAGAGCAATTTTATTCCTAACAAAAATGAATCTCTCCTTCCATCCCTCCACCTTGCTCGGGTTCTGAACCTTGAACCCTCCTCGGGCTCGGGGACTAAAGGAATACCACCCTTTGGACTTTCCGAAGTTCTTTAGTTGAAAGAAAAACCTAAAAAGCTCTACACTTGGATCTACTCCAGCCTGCTTACAGACCACGGTAAATCCTACCAATTGCCTCACCGCGTTCGGCGCTAATTGGCAGAGGGCAATGCCGTAGTAGTTTAACAAATCTACAACTACGTCCCACAGAGGAAATCTCAACCCTACTCTAAGGGGGTCGATATACACGGTCATAAACCCCCGCGGTGGGCAACAGGCCCTATCCTCGGGGGTAGGAATTATGTGATCAAGGTCGAAGGGAAGATAGAATGATGGGAGTTCCCTCTCAAGCTGCTCTCGCGACATCCGCATCGCTATAGAGGACACCTCAAGATCCGCCACCGGGCATTCATAATACGCAACCCCCATGGTGTTACACTCTAAGCCATCAACCCTGTCTACTGTTCTAATCTCATTCCTCTCCGGAATGAGATATGATAGGGGGGGGACATCTAACGGTTTCTCCGAACCTCCTACCACTTCGATCGAGGCAGAAGATGAAGAAGATGAAGAGGATGACATACTTACTTGATTTGAATTCGAAAGGTTGGATTTGAGAAATTTTTGATCTCTGATGACTCACAAACGCAGAGTTCCTCCTTTTCCCGCTTTCTAAAACAGATGAATCGCAATGGAGAAGATGAAAAGTTACTGTGCAGTTATTCCTAATATAAATGCAAAGACCGACGGCTCTGATGCAGCCTATTCAAATTCAGTGATGAAGATTCATGCGTGCTTTTCACGCGCTTTACAGTTACCGAGGCGCGTGGGGAACAGCTGTCTTGGAAATCGCAGAGCGTGTCACCTCACGTCTCTCTCTCTCATTATGGCGCCGCCAATCACATCAGCCTCACCCTTCTTCAGGAAGATTCAGGATACACTCCGGTGTACCTTCCATTTCGGCCAAATTACTCACTCCGGTGTACCTTCCACCTCGGCCAGACTGTCATATACTTCCAACGCGTTTCTACGCTTCTGGGAAATTCGATATCTCGTTATAGGTCCCAAGCACTTCGGCCTGCCAGTGACCCCGGTCTTCCTTGCTTACGGTTCCACCCCGGTGACAACCGAAGCTCCTACCTCGCTTCGGCTGGGGGGGGGGGGGGCATCTGATAGGGATGACCCGGTTACCTCGGGCCGGGTTAATCCTGAGCCCACTTACCAGCTCAGCGAACACGCCAAGCAAGCACGAAGGCCCAGGCCCAGCAACGCGCATTCAGTCCAGCGAATCAAATATGTTCCGTGAATCAAGGCCCATGATCTTTTCCCAACTGCCATGCAGATTTGGTGGGCAAGATTATAGGGATTTAGTTAGGGTTTTGGTTTAGTAGTATAAATAGATGAAAAGAACTCTGAATTAGGGTTCGCATTTTGTGTTCTGTAATACGCACTGTAAACTCAACATTCGAGTAAAAGAAACACCTCGGCGATTGCCGTTTTCTGCCCGTGGACGTAGATCTCCGGATCGAACCACGTATATTGTGTGTTTTTACATTCTGTTTGCATTGATTACTGTTTAATTGGGTGGTTTCCGGATTACGCATTATCAGTGGTGTTATTTTTCCGTAGTCTACGAATACCAATATATTCGTATATATATTAGTTTGGGAGAGATCTATCTCCTATTATGGATAAGATCTCCATCCCCATTGGGAATATATCTAATAAGATATTAAATATCTCGTCAGATATATATCCCAACCATATTGGGATCCATCAGATATGGATGCAACCAACAATATATATATATATATATATATATATACGCTGTTATAAAAGTATGAATGTTTTGTTTCGTCCAATTTATGTTATCCCTAATATATCCTTAGTAATATTATAATTTAAGGGTAATTAAGTAATTTAAAATTTAAAATTATTTGTTGGTTATAAATATCTCTATCTGTATCTATATCTATATCTATCTATCCATTAATATATACATATATTTATTACTACTAATTATTAGTACTAATATAAAAGTATGAATTATTTTGTCCTGCTATCTTGTTTCCTCTTTTCTGGTGATGTCTATAATATCCTTAGTAAGTATTATTTTTATGGATAGTCAAAGTAATTTAAAATAAATTATGTTTTTCCAGACTTCATTATAAAAAACAAGAGTTCCTTATATTTCAAAATCTTCCTTAAAAACTACATACTTAAATTATTATTCTTCTACACATTTAATACTTTGAATTTTAAAATAAAATTTGTTTCATATTAAAATAGATCTAAAATGTATTTTAAGAAGAATATATAACTGTGGTTGGATGGTTGTTTTTTTTTTTTTTTAAATAAGTCTAATTAATTAATTAATTTAGAACCATTCGTTTTTCAGACATCATATCTATAAACATGAAAATTATACTTTCTAATTTAGTTTAATGAATTAGTTGAAGCTCCCGATTGAGATTTCAATAATTTAATTCATACGTGTTGCAAAAATTGTCACAGCGTCATTCTCAAATATCTTTCCTTGTCAGATTGAATATCTTTTTTATAAATTATACTCCCTCTGTCTCGCTCAGTTTTGCACACCCTTAAAAAGTAAACTTTTATTACAATCTCCACACTCAATCTCCACATTTGAAAAAGTCAACCAAAAAGCAAAAAATAATTTTTCTTAATATACGTGTCCAATCCTACGTGCAAAATGGAGCGGGATAGAGGGAGTATTAAGGATTCTTTTTCTAACAAAATTTAAGGATTCTTAAAATATATTATTATTTAATTACTTGAACATAAATGTAAGAGTTCTTATTCTATTCAAACTCCTCCTAAAAAATTACATACCTAAATTATTCTGCTTCCACACTCTCAATACTTTGAATTTTGGAATAAAAAAATAGTTTCATATAAAATTATGGATTTTTTTGTCTTATTTTATGTTTCGTCATTTCTTGGATGCCTATAATATTCTTACTATGTATTAAATTTAGGGTAGTTAAGTAATTTAAAATAATTTATTGTTGCTTATTTGATTATAAAAAACAGTCATTTTAGATTTCAATCTCCTCCTAAAAAACTACATAGTTAAATTATTCTTCTTCTATACTTTCAATACATTGAATTTTAATTTGAAATTAGTTTCATATTAAAACAGATTTATAGAGTTTTCCAGTGATATGTTCTTTGCATTTATTTTAAGCAATTGTACTAGATAATACTCCCTCTGTTCCATATCAATTGACGTTTTAGGGTGTTCTTCCCTTTTTCAATTTATTGATGTTTTACGTATTTTTCACCCATTCTACCAATTTTCACCCTGGTCTCAATCCTACAATAACTCTTCTTTTCAATCTATCAGAGATATTTTGATTTGGTCAAATCTTTAGCTAAAGGTATACGTGTCAAAATATTCAATCCTTAATTCTTTCCATTTATTCTAAAACGTCAATTAATATGGAATGGAGAGAGAATATTACATTATGGTATTATAAAAAAATAATTAGATTTTTCAATCTAATCTATAACTACCATATTTTAATATTAACACTGTCAATTATTTTTTAAAAATAAAGATAAATTTCATGGCATAATCTTAAAACTTTTATAATACATATATTTTTACTATTCACAGTTAGATTATACTACAATTTTTATTTTTATATGTTAAATTTATTTAATAGACCATTAACAAGTAAATATAATTTAAGCTCTTATGCTTGCATATAATGCGATTATATATTAAAATTATTTTAATATAATAAGAAGAGGAAAAAGGTATATAGATACACAAAATAAAAATATTATCTTTTCTTAACGCTATTTATTTAAGTGAGTTCATATTAGAAGAATGAAAAGCCTATAATATTTGAATGAAAAAAAAGAAATAGCGAGGAAATTCGTTGTGATAAATCTTATCTTATACAAACGTTAACATAGAAAGATTCGCGATAACAACTATGTTCTTATCAAAACTGAATCTTATATAAGCATGAAGACACATTCACACACACATGTGTAGCTTGTCGTACGATAAATTTAACGTCATTTCTAAAATTAATATTTTCTTTACAAAAAATATTAATATCTCATTTACACCCTCTGATTACAAAGTAGAACGCAAATACCGTACTAAAATTGAATCTTTTAGGAAAACACACACGCGCGCACAAAAATTAAGAAGCTAGCTCCCTGATATTAATTAAAAATAAACCCTAAATAATCAAACAAATAGGATCTTACCAAAATAAAATGACTTTTTATCTTTTTATTGAATAATAAAAATATCATTAAATATCATTTATCCAATAGAAATCCAACAATCTGAACAATCTAATTTCTAATTCTATTTAGGGTTAATTGCAGCAACTGCGCCAAACTATCAACGTTTTTACACATAAATCACTAAATGTTATTTTGTTGTATCGATACACATAAACTATATGAGTTTTGCAGATAAACCACTAAACTTATTATTTAATTTACAAATAAACCACCAAACTTATTTTTCGATCATTTTTTTATCGGTAATCCACACGTGACTTGCACGTGATAAACTTTTAATTATTTTTTTATACAAACAACCTTTTTAATATGCTAAAAGTGTAAAATTCTTTAATACATTTCTTTTCCATAACAATTTCCTTGAATCATCAATAGTTCTCTCTCCTGATATCTAGAAACTCCATTTTTGAAGATGCACGGCTCCCCTACCTACTAAAAAATGTGTTTGGACAAAAAAAGTCTTTAAAAAATTATTACGCGCAAGTTACATGTGGGAGTCCGGCGAAAATGATTGAAAAATAAATTTGGTGTTGTATATGCCAAAATCCTTATAATTTATATCTATGAGTGCCACAAAAAAAAAAAAAATAATTAGTGGTTTATATGCAAAAATGTTGATAGTTTGGTGCGGTTTCTGTAATTAACCCTTCTATTTAATATCTATATATCCAACAGAAATTCACTTATCCAAACTATCAAATTCCTAATCATATTGAATCATTAAACTACCTAATTTATATGCCTATTTAATACACTTTGTATAACAATCATTGATCTAAGCTCGCATAATTCGAAGTTGAAAAAATTAACGGAGATCTGAAGTTAAAGAAATTAGTAGAAAATGTAGAGAAGCATAATCTAAAGTCGAAGAAATTAGTGGAGAACCGAAGTTGAAGAAATTAGCAGAGAATATAGAAAAGGTGGTAATGTTTCTTTTTTCCGCTCAATTCGATATAAGTTCAATTTTTACGATTAAATCCTAGAAACTGAACTTATATATTGTGTTGTTTTTCAATGAAAAGAGGGCTGAGTCAACCACACTTACTAATAAAGTATTTTGATGTCCTCTTAGATATATGTTTTATATTTTTTTCCTTTTTGTTACTAATTATATTGGTTTATTTCATTCTAGATGGTATATCAATCGACAATTGTGCAATGGACTTCAGGTAAAGTGACTCTTAAAGATAACATAGAAAATAGAGAGACATTGACGGGGTTAAGTTCAATATCTAATTTAGAGCATATATTGTATTATATTTCAATTAAAAAATATTTGTTGTCAATGAAACAGGGAATCTATTGTTGTTTTATCGGAATAGTAGACAATGTGGAGAATATTGTAAACATATGGTAAGGAGCATGTGACAAATGTAATAGAGGAACCTACAAGGAAAATGGAAAGGTTGTTTGCAAGAAGTGCATCGAAAAATTCACCAATGCAATACGTACTAAATTTTGCAAAAAAAAGAAAAAATATATATATATATATATATATATATATAGAAATACAAAACTCAAGATATATTTATAGAGAAAATCGTTTGTTTAACCTTATCAATATTCACACTCTTTTGTTTTCAGTGTAGCTCATACAAATATAAAAGTCACCACAATGGAATGATCACTTACCTTACCTATTATAAAACTGGACAAGTACTGAGTGATTCTAAAAGTCATTCAAGGAGATTATAGTGTTTGGTGACACAACAGCTACGCATGTCGAATGCTCAATCCAAGAATATATCGCATCATTAGCAATGCTAAGAAAAAAAATATTATAAGTAAATTACAAATTGAATGCAAGATCACAAACCCAAAAGCCCGAACTAAAAAAAATAAATTAAATTATAAATAATTTTCAGGGACATAATAATTCCAACTACTACAAATGGCTAACATCACAAGCAAACAAAGTGATTTGTTCCCTCATACCATTGAACAAGAAAACAAACGATGAACAATAAAGATTGTGTGCAATTACCGAGGACATAGAAATAATGGAACCGAAGAACAAGAAGATACGCAATCAAGAGCAGACAATCGCCACTACCATGAAAAAGAACCAAGGAAGAAGAAGAGTGGAGAAAAGAAGATAGCAGAAGAGATATCACATAAGCAAGAAGAGGAACAAACAAGATTGAAACACAGGGAAAAACTTCAACAAAAAAAACACTGCAAAAAATCCGGTTAAACAAAAGGAAAGAAAAGAAAAGCTAATGCAATTCATCAACAAATAAAGAAATAATGAGAGAAGGAGAACTAAACAACATGAATGAAAGACAATCAAAGAGTTCAAACAACAAAGCACCACAAAAGAAACCAGATAAACAAAAGGGTAGGAAAAGAAAAGTCAAAGACAGTCCACCGCTAAAAATAGACGCAACAAGAGAACACAGAAGAGGCAAACGAAAAAATAAAAAGAAGATTTATGAAGACTGTATTTCAGATAAAAGTGATGATGATGTGATAATTACACAATACATTAGATTTGTAAGTTTTAAATTTAGATTTATCTTAGTTTGTCTTTTCTTATATTTTGTGTGAAACAAAATTGTGAAATATTACTTAATTATATTCATTTCATTAGAATTTATTATTTTTTAAATTAAATTTAAATCAACAATTTAGAACTAAAATTACCAGTACAAAACACGGTTTATCACAACAAACAACAACTTTAAAAAATATCACTACAATATCATTCTATAAACAACCGATCTACAAACAACTTTATTACTTAATATATTTATTCTATAAAGTAAGAAGTTTCACAAAAAAAATAGAAACCAATGAAACAATAATTTTTTAAAATGATACAAACAAGTACTCCAAATATCAAATTTTCTTTTGTATTTATTATTTATTTTCACCACTTAATCTTATCATGTTTTACATTTTTTTTTCTTTTTTTAGTCCTTTTTGTAAAAACTTAAACTTACTTAGTCATCAACTTTCTTCACATGTTATCTTATGAACTTTAACAAACAAATGAAATTTAATGCTTAAGTCTGAACTGTAATTATCGTAGTGCACAAATAATAAAAACAACGAATCAAAGATAATAATATGCATATTTTCTCATATATATGATTATGCTCACAAATTAAGAAATTAAAAGAGAAAGTGAAAAGAAGTGAGATATTGAGAGTTTGATTCTATGTTTAAATTAATTTTAATATTTTAAAGTATTAATAATTATAAAAATATGAGCCAACGTGCAACACACGTACTCATTGCTAGTATATATATATAGGTAATAAGATAGAAAATGGGGCCCCACTGCTTGTACAATATGTCATTGAGTGTATTCCAAGATTTAACTTACATTGCCCTGAAGATAGAATACCCTTTTCTGAATGTATATGAGTTGACCTGGATCCAACAATTTAAGATTTGTTTCCTCAAAAAGAAAAGAAAAATAAATAAATAAATAAATAAATAAATAATAAAGCTTTATTTGTTCTACATCTCCAAAATCTTGTTTTACAACTCCCTTCAAAAACATAATTAGGCACATTCACATTTTCAAAGCATATTCCTTACACATGACATCAGAACATTTCCCCCCTTAGCCAATTTACCCAAATTCGAGTCCTACAAGTTGATCAAGGTTAAATTTTACAAGTCAGCCAAAATCCAAAAACACTAGTTTTCCTCGGTTGCTATGAAATGGGTTAAAGTTTGGTGTCTTAACCAATGAGCTCTTAGAATGTAACATTTTTATTTGGATGTCCCCACAACCTTTAATCAAAATCACCTTTGCAGTGATTAACTTATATGGCACATCCCTACTTCCCATTAAACAAAAATCTTCAGGACACATGGCAGTAATACAACGCACCACAGCCCCTCTTTTTCGGAAATTCCACGTGGCGCTATCTCCTAGAAAGCGTTGAACGCATCACATACTTACCCATGACTAAAGAGGGTGCGCAGAAAACTAAAAACACGCGTCGTGGTGAGAAAATTTAGCGTATTTTTTCTTTAAATTATAATTGTCGCTCTGAAATGTGTTCAGTTTTTCTCTTCCTTCATTTCCAGCTTCTAACTGGTCGTTCCTCAACTTCTCTCTCTTTGAGTTGGAGAGACACAACACTAATTCTCATTTCATGACCAAATCGGCGACGATGGTGTGGATCCATAAGGGTCAAAGCCTATCTCGGCGGCGATGCTGTGGATATATAAGGGCCAAAGCCTATCTTCTTCTCTGCCATCTCCTTATTTGTTCTTGATTGTAAGGGTGAGGGTGAGTAGGCAAAATAAGAAAAAGATGGCGACAGTGTTAATTAATTAGGGCAAAGACCCTCTTCTTCTCCGTCATCTCCTTCTTCGTTCTCTGTTTGTATCTTCTCTGTCATCTCCTTCTTCGTTCCTGTAACGACCCGATTTTCATAAAAATATTTTAAAGCAATTTTAAAATTTCAATAAATCAAATCATGGAACCTTTTTTTTCTATATCTATATACACACACACATATATATAAAAGCCAATTCTTAGTCGGGCCGTTAAGGGAACCACATAAACACACAAATACTAATCTTCGTATCACATGTAGCAGCGGAATAACACTAGCATCCTCAAATTATAACCGAAACGTTTATTAACTAATAAATTATCATGAAATATTACTTATATATAATCAAATAGGCAAAATTATTTCTAAACATGCTTCTAGCAAAACTAATGTAAAACTAACAAACCTCCATATTATATTTTCATATTAACATAAAGATTATAAAAGAATAAATCATGCATAGCAGCGGAACTTACTAACACATACGTCACAGTATCACAAATAAATTATATTTTTAATCTCCTCATAGCTAACATCCTAAGAAATCAATAATCCATGAGATACTTCAATGGTCAACTTATAAATAACCTTTTATATAACAAGCTTAAGTATTATTCCATGCTTCGAGATAAATATATAAAACTCCTTCTAATCATGCAACTAGTGGAGTAGGCTTCCCCATTAAACTCACAACATATAAAATAATTTCGAATCCATGACAAAGATTTTATTTGATTTATAAAATAACAACAACACTCCTTAAAAATTAATCCAGTCAAATAACATAAACAAGTAATAACACGTTATCAATTAAATAGTCATCTTGTATAAAATTGCACCAAAGAAGTCATGTTGTCATATGCTTCGGCTTCCCTCGTACTCCACCCGCTCGCTCCAAGCTAACCTGAAAGGCTCAATAGTGGGTTGGGGTGAGCTTCCTTTAGCTCGTGGAGGATCACAATTTATAACAGTTACATACAAAATTAAGAGCATAAAGTATAAGCAGTCATAACTTGTAACTTGTAACTTGCAACTTGAATATTATACTCAATAAATTGAATATAAACTTGTAACTTGTAATCCATGTACTCACGAAAATCTTGAATTTGTATATCAAATAAATTGAATATACACTTGTAACTTGTAAATATAACAGCTATAAATCACACAATTAATTAAGCATATAATTGACATAAAAAGTAAACCCCCACGTGAATTGTGATGCAACTCGGAAATGTAGATGCAATTACTCTATTGTTTGTAGCACTCAGTAGTCTCGTCTCCTTCCTACTTAAGCATGCATGACTCTATCTTGATCTCCAATTAAATATATGGGATTTGGAATTTAGGGTTTGGTTGATGATTTAGGAAATTTTGAAAATAGATTTGAAAGAAATAGAGAACTTCTAAGTATTGATTTGCTGCGCAGCAGCAGATAAATAATTTATTCTTCATAAACGGTAAGAGATAAAACTTTGAAAATTTTACAGAAGGAAATAAACTTTCTTGAAAGTATCATACTAAAATTTCATAATTTTAAAAGAAGTTTAACTATGGGCTTTGAATTTTTGAAACCGAATAAGTCGAAACTGTAAATTCTGCACAGCGGTGAAAAAACCTTAATAACTCGAACATTACTGAAGGGATCATTTTGAAAATTTACATAATAATAGAAGACATATATATGTAGTACATATCCAAAAATCATAATTTTTCAACATGTATAAATATATTTTTCGAATTTCTCAAATCAGAAAGCAGAATATTTCAGATCATGTGTAGACGTAATAGAAAGATTATATAAAATAAAATATAAGTTGGATGGATTTGAAAATTTTATATAAAAGAGATAACATACTGGGGAACAAAATATTCAAAAATAATAAGATTTGAAAACATATAAATATATATCACGAATTTTCTAGATGGAATAACATAATATTTACAATCTAAATCAGCAGAGGTAGAAAATTTATATAAAATGAAATACGACTCATATGGAGTTGAAATTTTTACTGTAACTTGAAAACATATCATGAAATAACATACTAAAAATTCATCGAAAAATAATATGTATTGACATGAATTTCGAATTTTTTAAAAGAAGATACCTTGAAAATAGAGTGAAAGAGGAAAATGAGGTTGACGGCTCTCGGAAGGGTTTCTAGGGCTTATGCACGAAATTCTTAAGAAAAACAGATGATTTGGATTACGACTTTGATTTATGACATGAATCCCTTATTTATAGATTATATTTCTAGGTTTAGAACTCCTATTTCTTGTTCCCTAAGTAAAAATCATGGGCTAACTTGGGCTTGACTAATGCATGGGCTTATGTCTAAATTAAATATTTAAAAGTCTAATAACATAAAATATAAATTTAGCCATAGCTTAAAATAATTTCCATGGTTTACGAAAAATAAATATTTCTCTTTGGACAAAAAATAGATATTGAAATATAATAATAATTAAATAAATTACGGGGCGTTGCAGTTCCCTGTTTATATGAGTGAGGGGGATAGGGCGGTGATGGTGACTTCTGGTGGAAGTACGTGGAGGATAGCAACGGTTCTCCGTGGAGGCCGTTAATGAATCATCAGGCCCCTTCACTTGGTTTTCACTGCAAATTTTCGGCAACCAGGAAGGTAAGCTTTAAATTTTCTTCCTCTCTAATTTTCCAGATTTTTTTTATTTTTTTTATTATTGCAAATGAAATCAAAGACAATGCGATTGGAGGGCAGAAATATACACAAAGGCGGTGATATACTCCGTCGAGGGGACAACCGGCGCCGACGGCCATTACAGCCTTAAAGTGATCGACGATCATTAGTATGACAACTATGAGGTCACCGTCGCCGGAAGCCCTAACGTCGACTGTACAAGCCACTGTGAGAAATCCAAAAATGACGGATCGAGTGCACCGGTAACAGCGGATTACACGCCACCGTGCGCCGCCGAATCTCATCGGCTTCATGATTAAAGGTACCTTCCAGCCTGTGCCCCCTTCCCTGTATTATCCTACTGTAAATACATATAATTCACACACACACAAATATATATATATACATATATATATATATATATCATGTATTGATTTATCTTATTTGGGAAATGAGGGGGATTATTAACTGTATTTTCGCGACGGTTTCTGCCTCAAGATAATTTGAAGGTTGATTGTATTGATTTATGTTGGTGTTCATAAAAATTGTTCAAACCAACACATTGATCCATATAATTATCACCAGTTATATTGCTATTTTATAAAATAAAAGATCAAATTTATAGGAAATACTCTGAATTACATTTGATATTATGTTTGCCCTTGAGAAACCTTTAATCTGACTCTGATAAATTGAGAATACGCAATGAAGAAAGAGGAAATGCAGAGGAACTAAGTGAAAAGTATTGCAAGTTGTACACTGAAAATTCCATCTAAAAGAGTAACGAGCAAATGAATTTTCCTCTCCTGGCTTGGTGACTCGAAACAATCATCATCATGATGGTAATCAGTCTGCAAGAGATGTTTCAGGGAATTTTTGTTTGTCTAATGTGATCATTGTGGTAGTGCATGTGATAATAGTTATATGGATGGTGGTTGTAAGTTTTAATTTCTCTTTTAATTATAAATGTTTATCTCATGGAAAAAGATCATTGTCTTATTTTATGCAATAAAGGGGATCTTGAATCGATACTAATTGGAAAATTTAAACTAAATGAAAAAAAAAAAAATCGTGTATGATAGTTTCATTTGACAAATTTAAATGATTTTGTATATATAGAGTTGTGGTAAGCAACTGGATTTTCGGTTATAATGACAAATTGCCCATAAAGTCAAATTTTATATCAGTGACCCAAAATGATTTTCTATTTTGTATATGAAGTTGTTTAGGGCATCAAAAAGTTGTTTCCTCTTCAGGAACAACAATTTCAACTGAAGGATGAATGCCAGAGCTTCGCCCTTTATGACGCTGATGAGATTAGCCTGCTTTCTCTCCTTGAGGAACAAAAATTCTTCAGGAATAACAATTTAATGCACTCATGACTGGCGAGAGAGTATGGAAGAATAGAAATAAGGTGGGCCACATCCAAATTTGAATGGTGAACATCGTTAAATTATTTTCTTTCGAACGACCTATTTGTTCAATTTAAAAGAATAGTTTATTTTATTAGAGTAAGAGAAAATGTGCTAAACAGAAAGATAAAGATATAATTTGTGCATCGACTTTTAGCTGTTTCAAGTATTTTGAATTTGAATTAGGGTGCATAAGGGGCAAAGGTTCCCTATATTTGAATAGTTTTTTTATTTGGTTTTTGCTAGAAGGATGATATACAAATACAAAGTTATTACTGCTCTCACTTTCTATATGCATTAGGTGTGGGGAGCTTGATTTTTAATGAACATGAATACATTCTGATCTTTTCTTGAAGCAAGAGTTGAAGCAATGTAACTAAGGTGAAACATAAACACTTGATTCATAATAAAAAGAGAGATAATGCGATGATCTAAGTAATAATGATCGGAAGGGAAGAAGGCATGCCTACAAATAGACATTGTATATTTTTCTAACCTTATTTTATTACTCTACTTTTATTATATTTGGGATTTGGGATTTGGGATCAACATATTAGTTGTTGAAGATTTGTACTTTATATTGTTGTATAAATGTAAATTATGTCATTTATATTTCTATTTATGCCTATTTTTAGTAGGAATAAGCATTTATTTATCATAGTTCCATTTGAAAATATTGATGGAGTTAAGACTGTAGTTCAAATTTCAAATATGAAGTTATGCCAGTGCCTAAACGATGCAAATGTGAAAAATTAAGTATTGTATGTAGAAAGTAAAAAGATACAAATGATACTTCAAAATCTGTTAGTTTGTAAAAATGTAAGAGATGCAAATGTGAAACATTAAGGGTGTGTTTACTTATCACTAAGCTCAATTCATTGAGGATTAGGCCTACTGGTCAGTGTCTTCTTTGAAGTTGCTGACAATATTCACATATTACATAATATTTTTTTATCATCTTTTACATTAAAAATAAACTTCAATCCAATCTCCAATCAATAAAAACAAATAATTATTCAATCTAATTTTAATTTTCACTTTATTTCCTTCAACCTATGGTATTCCAGTCTCCTCCATCGTAAATAAACATAGCCCATGTAATGTAACCAGAAAGGTAAAAAGATACGAAAGTATATATAACTTAAAATCTTTTAGTTTGTAAAAGTGCAAAGGACGCTAATTTTACAAATGTGAACTAAGTAATGTATGTAGAAAAGTAAAGAGACAAAAAAAAGATACCTTAAACTCTTTAGTTTGTAAAATTGCAAGGGATGCAATTTTGCAAATGTGATATACTACCTCATTAAATAGTAACTCAGCACTTCTCAGTTTTAATGAAACACATATATACGTAGGAAAGTAAAAAGAGACAAAAATAAATTTCTAAATATTTTTGTTGTTAAAGTAATTTGTAAGTTATTAAGTATTTTGTTTCTACTTTACACTACAATGACATTTACATTTGTTATAGGAATTTATCGAACAGGGGTCCGAAAAATAGATTATTATCAATTCTGGTCCAAAAAAAATTACTATTACAAGTTTTAAAATCTCGGCCCTTCGTTGATTTGAGGTGACCCATTTTTGAGCTTTAGGTATCAATTTTTACAAACGTACCAGGCTCCATCATATGTACTAATAATAGTCATTAATACTGTATTGGGAGTTTTATTTAATAAAAAATAAAAAATAATATGTATATTATATTTCTACGCATTTATATTTTTTTCTGTAATAACTTCTTTTTCAATTTGTATATCTTTTACTACACAATTATATTATGCTTATTATCATGTCATATGAATTCTTTTATTATACTTGAGTTATATTTAAAAGATATACTAACCCGTGCATCGCACGGGCAGACAACTTGTGTATGTAAGGCAAAGATAAATTTTACTCTAGTGAAAATCATCTATTACATAGGTATTTCATAATTCTTCTTAAATATGCAAAAATCGCCTGTTGTTTTGGCGAGTTACAAAAAATAAATTATATCTTTTAAAATCACCAGTTGTAAGGCGAGTTTAAATAAAAAAATATATATATTCTAAAATCGCTTGTTGCAGACACGAGTTTACAAAGAACAATAAGTTCAGAAATACAAAAATCGCCGGTAAATCGCCGGTTGTAAGGCGACTTAATATTACTCGCTTCTACCAAAGGCAAGTTCGCTTATAATTTTAATACTTTCAAACAGTACGGCAAACTGTTCAAAGATTTTGAACAGTGTTGTACTGTAGCAATTTTGCCTGAGTATGATATTAGATTTTGGCCTAAACATATAAATTTGAAAAGAAATGTGAATAGATAGAGAGAGAACACCAAGAACTACTTGGATAGTATAGAGAGAGAACACCAAGAATACCAAGAACACCAAGAAATGTTAGGTTACAAAAGTCTTAGCTGCTACTAGTAGGTTAACTGCATAATTTTTAGAAAAAAATTAAAAAATTAGCAAATGTTAAAAATTTGCATTGGTCAAGAAATGCTCGAGAAAAGCAACCCGAATACGAACAACTTTCAGAGACAGGACTTGTCAAGATCATCAAAATAGGTGTGTTCCATAGCTTTCTTTGCTGAAATCCTCCTTGATGGTTCATAGTGCAGCATTTCCTGCAATTATCAACAAAAGTTCAGAACAATTATGGCCACGTTTGTGTATCCAGACGTAAGCTCACGCGCAACGGTGCTAGAGCAAAACTCACCGATAAAAGGTGCAGACCATACTCATCTAGACCAGGGACAGCTGTTGACAATGGCTTAGGACTCCATTGTGGGTACTCAAGCCAATTCACTAACTTGCTTACTCCGGGCCAAACTTCTTCATTCGGAGTTCCCAACAATCTGGGCCAATTCAAAATCAATTTTTACGGTGAGTATAGAAAAGAAGTAAATGAGTGCAGATAACTGGAATTACCAACTGTAATAAAGTTGTATATATTTTTCACTAACTTGAATATGTGAAGAAGCTGTTGTAGCTCAGAATCTCCAGCAAATAGTGCCTGATTTGTCACCAATTCAGCTGAGATTGAATCCAAGAAATTGTATCAGCTTACAATACAATCATTCATAATCGTAACTTCAATTTATTAAGGAAAAATGGGCACGACGAGAAAATGGCTAGTTCATACCGAATATACAAGCAACAGACCAAATGTCCAGAGCATGGGAGTAATGTGTGGCACCCAGGAGTACCTCAGGAGCTCTATACCAGAGGGTCAAATTCTGTTAATATAGCAATTGCATTAGTATCTCCTTGCGATATGCAGTGAAGATAAGTGGGATTTGGATCTAGCGTGTGAATTTCGGAGAGAGAGGGTGATTTGTTTGGCGGTCCCACATTTTTATTTTTTATTCGCATGTAAGACACGCCACTCTCTCCGAAATTCACTACGGAGAGTAGTACTCTAGAGGATACGGATGTGGATCCTCTCCATTTCATTTGGTCAATTTGGAGAGAGTGAGACATCTTACAATGTGTCTCTCTCTGAAATTGACCAAAAATGAAATGGAGAGGATCCATTTCCCCGTTAATAAGTGGGTGGGTGGGTATGTGAGAAAGTACCTCATGAGTGTACTTCTTGATGGGCACAAAATCAGCGATCTTAAGCATCATCGTCTTACGATCCATCAGAAGGTTGTGAGGCTTAAGATCCCTATACAACAGCACAGTTAGCTCACAACACGAAGACGAGAATGAACAAAGCCAAGGATGGATAAGGGATGATTACCAGTGCAAGACACCATGGCTATGGCAGAAAGCAACACCTTTGCAGAGCTGATACATTAAACTCTGTACAACAACAAAGGGAGTATTAAGGAGAATGGTAACATAATGGGGCATAAGTTTTTGTTGTAATGGCTGAAATGGAAATTGTACCTTGACAATGCCAGGTGGAACATTGTCCCCTGTTTGGTGGAAGCTCCGGATGTACTTATTGAGATCGGTGTCCATGTACTCGAAGACCAAGTATAGAACCGTCTTGCCTTCCTTATCCTGCCCTTGTTTCACATACATCAATCTGTATGGTTGTAATTGCCAACATGAGTTTCAAATTTCACAATACAATGCTTATTTCTTTGATTTGCAATGTTAAGGTTTGAATATAAGCATAGCATATATGTTGTAAAGCACGTTTTGACAAAGAAATTTGATAAATCACAACCAATAAATCATGGGAGAAGCGATGATCAGAAAATATATCAAACAAGAAAAAATTAAGCAACAAAGAAATCACAATAACTCCCACTGTCAAAGGAAGAATCATAAACCCCACATGAAATCACACATTCTCAGAAAAATCCATGTGAATCTAACAAAAACCCATTCCGAGAATCAATCATGGTTATAGTCAGAAATCCCTCTATCGAACAGAATATAGTCAGAAATCAATCCCTACACATGATAAAGCCACGCAACTGCAGAAAAACCCACACAAATCCAGCAAAAGCCCATTCCGAGAATCAATCATGATAATAATCAGAAATCGATCTATCAAACTGTAAATAGTCAGAATCAAACCCCACACACAGTAAAACATCAAACATACGCATAAACCAACAAACCATCCGCAGAAACCCTAAAATTCAAGAAAAACCCCAATCGGAGAATCGGAATCAGAAATGGACAAATACGTGACAACATGGGGATCTCTGGGGAGCATCTTGAACAACGAAACCGCACGAAGAGTAGTAGGGGGCACCCCTTCCTTGTCTACATTGAGACGCGTCTTCTTCAGAACGACAATTTTCCCGGTGGCTCTCTCCCTTGCTCTGTACACTTTCCCGTACGTCCCTTCGCCCACTTTCTCAAGCTTCTCGAATGCATCCATGGTCGATTTAGCTTCCCACTTTTGTGTTATAAATTTTTTAAATACATATTAAAATTTTCTGAAAATTATATTAAAAATTTCGAAAATTTTAACAACAAATTTATAGAATTTTATTACTAAATTAAATATAAATATAAATAATTATCATAAATTTTTTAAAATTACATATTTACAACAAAATAATAGCCTATATAAATGTTTGACAGTATCATATACATTCAAAATTTATTTTATTTTAAACTTATTTTAGGAGTAAAATTTATCACAAAATTTTGATTTTCTAGGGACCCTTACTTCCCGTTTAATTTTTTCAGTTCATAATAGAAAAGGAGAAAACAATGAAAGAAAATTATTGTAACCAATATGCACCGAAACATCATTGATATATCGACAACATTCGTACGAATACCATCAGAAACTTAGCGAAATGGAAATTGAGATTTGATATTTTCGAATATATCATTGAAATATCGATGATATTCCGAGAGAGAAAAATTTTCACCCTCAATTTTGTTCTAGTAACCTAAATTTCACCAATTTTGTCGTTTAACTAGTATGCATTAAATTTTGGAATAAGGTATAAATAGGCACCTTAATTATATTTTACATACAAATAAGTCCTTCAACTAATTTTCTTTTACGATCAAACACTTGTTTTTTAAATTGGTCAAATAGACACTTAATCTTACAAGGTACCAAAGTTAAACATTTATATCAAAATCTCTCTAACAATGTTAACACTTCCTCTATTTCAAAAAGAAAAAGCCGAGTTTATTAATGTATAAATTTTTTATTTTTGATAAATTTATGGATATATAACTTTTTAGAAATTATAAATTCTCGTTTGTACTTTATACAACTTCTATTATTTGTTAATTTTAAATTAGTTATACGATGAGTGTGAAACTAAACTCATAAATTTTTATTTTTACTAATATAACAAGACATTAACTTTTGAAAACAAACTGTTTGTTTGGGGTAAGAAATAATTTTGGAATGGAATTGTTAAATTTAATAGAATATGCATTCCAGATCACATAAAATTGTCTTTTACATAAAATATAAAAAAAAAAAAAAAAAAAAAAAAAAAAAAAAAAAAACAAACTTGCATTTGACCTCTTTGTTCTAAAAGTCACATCTGTTTCAACGGCCTATGTTTTCTATGCGACCCGGCTGAGCCTTGATTAGCATTTGACCATACTCTACCACTCGATTAACTTCTAGCGTCATTTAGAATATTATTTGAACTAGAATGTGCTTAACTTAGCAATGATTTCATCAATGCACTTATCAGAGCTTCCTCCTTCATCCATGGCCGACTTCGCTGCCGCCTTCCAACGACCCACACTCTTCTTTATCTCTCCTCCTGTCGCTCCTCCCATAATCTCCTCAATGCATGCTTCTATCTCCTCACTCCAACATAATCCCATTTCATCACTCTTAGGTTTGATCCCTACTTTCCAAACATGCTCCACAAAATGAGCATTAGTCATCTGGTCCAAAAACTGAGGCATAGCCACAATAGGCACTCCCAAGCTTATTGCTTCCAAAGTCGAATTCCAACCACAGTGTGATACAAAACACCCGACCGCATCATGTGCCAATACAGCCAGCTGTGGCCCCCACTTCACGATCAGTCCTTTATCTGAACTGAAATCGGTTGGAAGCTTGTTTTCTTCGGATGGTTTCACTACCCACAAGAAGTTCTTGTTGCTTTTTGAAAGGGCCTTGGCTAGTTCTGCTGTCTGTTCAGAAGTTAGATTTGCTGTGCTTCCGAATGATACGTAGATGACTGATTCTTTTTCCTTGGAATTGAGCCATTTCAAGCAGGCGTCAGTGTTTGGTGTGTGGATATTGAAGCCGTAGGTGTTGTCATCTTTCACCCGATTGTCGAGATATAGTGAAGGTAGCGTTGGCCCTATCGTCATTACAGGCCAGAGTCTTGTCATCCAATTGATCACCTACATTTGACAAGATGTAGCAAAAGTAGCGTCTTGATATTAAATAAGAACTATTGTCAAAATAGCAATTCACAAAGGATCTAAAATTACATGGCGGATTTTGGAAACAGAAGAATTGAAATATCTCTAGCAAAAGATTACCTCTTCTTCCAACTTATGGAAAGAGTTGAAGAGAACCCAATCTGCTTTCTCACTGTTGTCGAATTGGCGCAAGATGAGCCGTATAATGGGAGGATAACGCCCCATTTCAGGGCCAAGTGAAGGAAGATTTGGAAGGCGAAGCTCTGGCAATCCGGGCATCGACAGAAGAGGGACTGACGGTGACACTTCCGATAAATCACAATGCATTGGATAGCAGCTAGTAATGAAAGCACAAGACTGTGTGAAGAAGGAAGCTCGAGCAATGTCCAACTCCTTAGCAACTTTTGAAGCCCAAGGTATATTAGCATCATAAATAAGGCATTTCACAGGGTTATCAGAATCTTGAAACTTTCTAATGATCTGTATCAAGTTTCTTGATCCAATGGCCTCAAACCTATCAAGAAAGCCTTTGAACCCACCAGGTCCAGCTACCCCTCCTTCGCTGCAATCATCATATATTGGTTCAAAATGGATTGATGATGAACACGCTGCAGCTTCCATGGCCTTGGTGTTGGAGAGTGTAGTGGTCACTGTGATTTTGATTCGTTTTGCGGCCAATCTTTTGGAAAATTGAACCATGGGGTTTACGTGGCCTTGTCCGTGATAAGCTAACATCACAATGTGAGCTTTATGGGTTTCTTCCTTGTCCATCGCCTGGCCGTGGGTGTTTCTGAATAAAGAAAATGTCACGAAAGTTAGTCAAAACAGATTCAGAGAAAGGGAAGCAGAGGAAACATATTACAGATGCTGCAGACGCAGCATGCTAATAGGGGCCAAATCGAACTTAACCGATTATTTCTTTTCAAGCGTGAGGGCAATAGTGATTGAAATCAAGGATCTTTAGTGGAAGTGTGGAACAAATTAGGAACTTAGTTGCTTTCACTTTCACAAAAAGCATATTCTGACAAGGCCGGCAGGATATTGCTAAGGACAATTACATATTGGTTTCTTCTTCATGATTTTATATATATATATAGGTAATAAGATAGAAAATGGGCCCCCACTGGTTATACAATATGTCATTGAGTGTATTCCAAGATTTAACTTACATTGCCCTGAAGATAGAATACTTGTTTCTGAATGTATATGAGCTGACCTGGATCCAACAAGTTAAGCTTTGTTTCCTCAAAAAAGAAAAGAAAAATAAATAAATAAATAAATAATAAAGCTTTATTTGTTCTATATCTCCAAAATCTTGTTTTACAACTCCCTTCGAAAACATAATTAGGCACATTCACATTTTCAAAGCATATTCCTTACGCATGACATCAGAACATTTCCCCCCTGTAGCCAATTTACCCAAATTCGAGTCCTACAAGTTGATCAAGGTTAAATTTTACAAGTCAGCCAAAACCCAAAAACACGAGTTTTCCTCGGTTGCTATGAAATGGGTTAAAGCTTGGTGTCTTAAGTAATGAGCTCTTTAGAATGTAAGTACACTTCTGAATCTAAAGATGGGGGACCATTAAATCAATAAATTTAATGTATAATCTCCCCCTCCGAACCAAAGGATCAGCAAATAAACGGGTCATTGATGGAGCATAAGGAGCTCTGTGTTTTCTTTTTCGTTTTGGAGAAATAAGATGTAGGCTGTAGATCAAAGTTAAATAAATAATGAGATAAAAAAAAAGCAACAATGATGATGAAGCTAAAATGTTAGCACCACACCAAAGGGAACCTAAATGAGTTTTCATCCTAAGGTAAGCAACAATACTCCCTTACAAATTTATTTAATCATGGAACATCTTTTTTCTCCATACCTGAGGAGTCTTGTTGGCGGTTCCTTCAGACAGATTAAGACCACAATCACAATCGAAGCCAAGAAAACCTCAACCAACAATAACCATAACATCTTCATTCACCAGTAATTACCACAAGAACACTCCCCATCCTTAAAATGATGAAACCTCTTTACATCTCTTACAATAATTTCTCTACCGTCCGCTTTGGCCATGAACTTGATTGCATTATGACAATCCCCACAAATCCGAAGGTTCTTGAAGATTCTGATAGTGGACCCACGAGGAAGTTTTAGGAGCCCATAAGCAACTGCCAGCTTCTCACTATGAGTAGACAAGGAATCTTCTTTTTGTTCTGATTCCATATCATGCAAGACATATTTAGTGTCTGGAACATATCCCAATTTCCTTATCCTCAAAACTAACTCCTTTAAATATATGTATACTTCATGTATCTCAGGGTGCACAGCATCATCAACCAAAAAGACATGCACCTTGTTTTCGACCTCAAGCCAACTACAGCCTGGCTCTTTCTTCACCCCCCGGTCCCGCATAAATTTCCGCACCGTTGCCACGTCATCCCATCGGCCTGCACTGGCGAAAATATTCGCCAAAAGAATATACGTCCCATCATGTTGTGGAATTATGTCAAAGAGTTTTTCAGCAGCTTGGACCCCTAAATCCATGTTGCCATGAAGCTTACAACCAGAAAGTAACGCCTCCCATGTTGGTGCTCCAGGCTCAAAAGGCATTGTCTGAATCACATTTTTGGCTTCAGACAATTTTCCAGCTCTACACAATAGATCAATTAATCGGGCATAATGGTCTTCACCGGGAGTTATTCCAAATACTTCTTTCATAGAGTTAAAGTATTGTTTTCCTTCTTCAATTAACCCTGCATGACTACACGCAGACAGAACAGTAAGGAATGAAATCCGATCAGGCAAGATGTGTTCTTCCAACATCTCTTCAAAAAGTTCTAGAGCTTTCGCTCCATGCCCATGCTGTCCAAGGGCTGCTATCATTGCATTCCATGACACAGAATCCAAGCAAGGCATGGTAAGAAAAACAGTGTATGCAGCATCGAGTTCACCACATCTTGCATACATAGTTATGAGAGCATTGCCTGCTGAAAGGCTCGAGTCAAACCCGAGCCGAATAAGCTGAGCATGGAGCTGGCAACCTTGTTTTAAAGCTGCTAGTACAGCACAAGAAGTAATGGCTCCTGAAAATGCGTAGTCACATGGTTCAAGCCCATATGATTTCATCTTGTTGAAAAGTTTCAAAGCTTCTTCACCCAATCCATGTTGTGCTAATCCTGATATCATAACGGTCCAGGATAATAAATTCCTTTCAGACATCTCATCAAAAATGGATTTAGCCTCGTTTATTCTACCCACACTCACATAAGCTGATAAAATAGCATTCCATGAAACAAGATCCTTGATGCAAATCGTATCAAAAATATTTCTTGCTTGCTCAATCTTCCCACATTTCCAATATAATGTAATCAAAGCATTACTCACCGACACCATGAAATCCCAAGTGGATTTCGTCTCTGTACGTAAAATATACGCATGAATTTGCTTACCATGAAGAAACAACCCGGCATCAGTACAAGCACTCAAAACATTGGTATAAGTAAAATCATCATATTTTATCCCCAAAGAGTGCATATTTCTAAACATATTAAACACTTCAAATACCATCCCCTCCTGCACATACCCCGAAATCATAGCATTCCAAGCCACCACTAACTTCACATCCATCCCATCAAAAACCTCTCTAGCAGAATCAAGATCTCTATTCTTCACATATCCTGTAATTATCGTCGTCCATGTTAACTCATCCTTTACTACCATTTTATCAAATAACCGCCTTGCTGACGCCATTAACAAAGACGAAGACACCAATGGCGAGGATGCACACTTGACATAAACTGATATAAGCGCATTCACAACCGAAGTAACCGATGCAGTGCCCGACTTTATCACAGCACAATGGAGCTGCTGACAATGCTCTTCACGACTGGCAACAAGGGCCGTAGCTGCAAGCACACTCGTATACGTAAAATCATCAGGTTTGAATCTCTGATACCGCATGTCATTAAAGAGCTGAATAGCTGCATGACCATCATTGTTATGGGCATAGCAAGTGATCATCGCATTATAGCAAACAGTATCGCGAATTTTCAACGGGGTGTTGTCAAATATCTCCCTAGCGAGCCTAGGTTTTCCGCAAGCAGAATATGCGGCAATTAGGGTGGTTCTTGCAACAACATCTGGTTCGGGAATTTCGTCGAACAGTTTCTGTGCATAGTTCAAATTGGACGATTTGCAGTAAACGTCGATCAAATGGTTAAGAATGTGGCCACGAAAAGTGAACCCAGATGTAATCATGTGGGCGTGGATACCTGCGGCAAGAAGGTAGCTGGAAGGACCACGTCGGCGGCAGAGTTGAAGCTTCGCAGCATAGCTGCTCGCCGCCGTGGTGATATTTGGTGATTGTTGGAGGTGTTGAGGGAGGTGTAAGGATTTGGGGGCGGCATTTTTCATATTGGTGATCACTGGACATCGGAATATCCAAGTTGTGGGAGATGAAGCCGCCAGTGATTGATTCAAATACTTGGAATCTTGGTTGCTGGCGGCAAAGTACCGGAAATGGATTCAGTGCTGTTTGAAGAAAAACTGTACTGAATACAGGGCATAAAACGCCATCATAGTTGTATAAAACGACCTTCTTTTTCCTTTCTCTTTTTTTTTTCCCTTTTGTATTTTTATTTTCTATAAATAAATTTGTATGTGAAAATTATTATATATATATATATATTATAAATTTATAAAATAAAATTAGATTCAGCAAAAAAATTTGAAATATTATTTTAGAAAACAAATTATTTAATTTTTTATAGTCAGTGATTCATATGAACTATACTTTAAAGTTTGAACATG
The DNA here is from genome assembly GCA_958295605.1 of Ajuga chamaepitys. Classification (NCBI taxonomy): domain Eukaryota; kingdom Viridiplantae; phylum Streptophyta; class Magnoliopsida; order Lamiales; family Lamiaceae; genus Ajuga; species Ajuga chamaepitys. Next base: position 3,467,947 of record OY282503.1, read on the forward strand.
GCCTAATTTTACAACTCTGTAACTGATACCCACATGAATTATACACAATTAGATTGGTGTGTAGATGTAAACTAAAATAATACCAATATTTAAACCTGTATGGTGTCTAATGTATTTGAGTAACTAAGGGTGGGGTATGGATCCGTTTTAGAAAGAACCAGGGTGGTTCAGGACGTAGTGTGTTTAGGACCGTAAATGAGTTTAATCGAACCTATTGTTTTTAAGTTTGTTTGAAATATTATCGAGGTTATTTAGATTCAAATAAGCTTTAATCAAATCGAGCGCGAGTAGAACTCTAACAGTTTGATATGTTTACATGTGTTTGAATATTATTTACTTTCGCTAGAACTTGAATCTAAATTTAACGTTTATCAAATGTAAAGATATGTTAGTACTTGTAACATCTTTAATAGAAAAAAGTTCAAACAAATTTTTAATAGAAAACCTCGAGACAAATATTGAGTAGTTTAGTTAATTTTAATCCCTCTAATTAGTAACTGAACCCTACAAATGTGGGAATTACGCTTTTCAACCCTGATATAAGATGGGCTAGAATTAATTTAGCTGGTAGAGGCCCAATGTGAACTCCCATTGTGTTTGTTAAGAGGTGCTGTCCTTTTTTAGCAATAAAGAACTATTTTGGGTCAGTAATGAGAATTTCATAGGCCACTCTATTGTCCATTATGCAAAGTCGGAGGAGATGATTAGATTGGGATGTAGTGGCATGTACCATTTACAGATGGGACACATTTACAGACGGAACATTTAAAAAGATATTTTAGTTTTAGGATGTGTATAGGAAATTGTAAAATGTGTATTGAATTTTGTAAAAGGTGTGTTGGAAATTGTAAAAGATTATGTAGGTAATGAGGTGTGGATGTGGAGGGATGAATCACCCGATGCAAAATGAAATACGTTAAAGATAATCCATGCCACATCTGAATGAAGACATCTCAATCCAATCATCCTCTTAGGATATCTTTACTTATTACTTGGCTCAATCCTTAACTGCTTATTGTTTCCTTAGTTTTTTTACTATTATGTGCCGCGATCTTCTGTAAATCTGACATTGTTGACTAATTCCAGCTAATTAATATATTTTCCCCTCAACAAAGTAAAAAGAATATTCCTTACATTTTGTACTTCCTTTCCTCTGGGCCCTCAATTTATTTAATTATCATTATTTATATATATAAATGTACTATAATATTACAGTGCATTAAGTAAAAAAGAAATGACTAAATATTTGATTTGTATATTTCTGAAAAATAAGGGTCCAATTTTATATTCGTACATGACCGTACAAGGTATTGGACCCACCGAGCCTGTGGAGTTATAGTCCATACAATGAAATATAAAAATATAAATCTGAACATCTATGTTCAGTGTAATTTTAGCCTTTTTCAGAAGAAACAAAAACATAGAGGGTGTTGAGTAACCTTATTTGAAATATCTTATAAGCATAAAAAATTAAAAGTTATCTCAAATGCTTATAAAATGTAGTGTCTAAAAAACTTATGTTGTAATTAAGCTTATTAGTTTTTTAAAATCTTGAGATTATAGGCTCTCTTTATCATGTAATGATTAAAAGAGTTACTTCCTCCATCCCGACTTATTTTGCACGGAAAAGTTGACACGAATATTAAGAATTTTTTTTTTTATTGATTGAGGGTGAAGATTACATTGTAACTTTCATTTTTTAGGTTGTGCAAAATAAGATGAAACGACCATTTAAGGAGAGTGTACAAGATAAGATGGAACGGAGGGAGTATTATTATGCACCACCCTCAAGGGTCATAAAGAAAGTTGAAGACAAATGTTTATCATACACGGCAAAACAAATCTCAGTGTTTATCTCTCTAAGTTACATGAACACGACAACAGCAGAAAGAGACCACAAAACAGAAACAAAAACAAAACTGGGTTCTGTTGCTGTCACTGTCTGATTCTACGTGGACTCTGCAACTGAGAGTACAAAATGAAAGAGAGAAGGGCAGACAACCACCTAATATCCGATATCCGAAAGCGGTTGAGAGCGTCTAAATAGGTACCCAGGAAGGGGTTGCGTAAAGAATACAAATGGTCATGTCTAGACCGCGCTACTCCCACCGGAAGGTGTGGACATCACGGAAAGAATGTCAGTTACAGAAGACATGGCGCTCAATGCTGCTTTAAGAACATCTTGAGAGCATCCTGGTTTCACTATTGAACGAACCTGGAGTAAAAAGCAAAGAAAGCGATGAGAAAGATCATTCATGGTTCATATTTTAATGGTAAAATGTTTATAATTCAGTGGTTCATGATTCATGCGTTCACGGTTTACATTCATGTTGCAAGGTTCAATTTTATAGCGGGACACGGGTAGGACACAGTAAAAGTGGGACAAGGGATCTAAACTGCACATTTGAAAGTGACTTGTGGGCCCTACTACTGCGAAGCATGGGCGGATCTACTTGAGGCCAGTACCAGTACCGGGTTCCAGCCCAGCGCAAAATTTATAGAATTTCATATTTTGTACTCTAATATTTATTGTTTCAGTTATTATTTATAAGCCCACCCCATTTAGTTTTTTGTCAAACATAAGCAACTTCTATTATCAGGAATTATTTCAATGTATTTGAATTTTTTTACGGTCTAGCCCACCCCATCACTAATTTCTGGATCCGGCCTTCTTCGATATGCGTTTATCCACACCGTTTAGTTTGATATTGGATGGATATATATATAGATTCCCATCCCACCATTATATAACCTACAAATAATCCATCCAACAATTCTTGAAAAGTAAATGAAGCTGAGGGAAGAGAGAACCTTGTCGAGGTATTCCTGCAACAATTTGATCCGACCCATGTAATCCTGATCTTCGACACACAGGGTTACGGGCTTTGCATCAGCACCAGGCCCATCAAACTGAAGAGGTCCAGGGTTTCTGTAGACATCGTCCAATAAAAACTTGGTTGCATTCTGCCTCAACAACCTGCCACACAAACCCAACGATTTGATCATAAGATGAAAGACCGAGAAAGTTAGTAATATCATGAATTTCATAAGAGATTGCAAATGATAAGCACAACGAAGACTGCAAATATTAAACATACCCATAGGGCTTCCCCTTCAGATCAACAGTTGCTGGATGCAAAGCAGGTTTTCCGATGTTTGAAGCCCCTGGAACACGACCATAGTGCTTAACAGTCAGCATAGCCTGCAATTACAACGGGAACGAAAAGAAGATGAAAATGGAAGTTTGTTATGGTACTCATTTACAATTACGAAGACAGAAAAGAAGGAACCAGGTGAGGAAACATACGGTTATAGGAGCAGCACCACAACGCCACTTATTCACGGGATTCTTTAAATTGTTTACAGTTGCCATGTAACCATTCAAACCAGCAGCTATTATGTGGTAGCCAATATGACCAAGCACCTAAAATAAGAAAAAGTATTGCTTCTGAATCTATATAGGCTTTTTGGCTTAATAGAACAGCTTTATATTAGAAGAGAAGTGCACAAAATGAGCTACAGCAGTCAAAAGGCAAAGCTTACGTAGGCATAGTCACAATCGAATTTTGACGGCAATGAACCCCGAGCTTGATAGCCGAAGAAATGACAAATGGCATTGAATTTCTTGCCCTTGTAGGTCCCTGCTTTCTGTAAAGAGATATAGGAAGATGTATAAAAATGCCAATGTAGCACTAGAAAGGAAATTCTGGAACAAAAGACTTCCAAAAACCACATCTGGTGTCGATGTTTTCTAAGACGGAAAAAACAAGAAAGGATATTATTTACAAGGACGAGTTATATGGTTTTTTTTTTTTTGGTGGGGGTGGGGGGGTGGGGTGGGGTGGGGATTGATATGCAGACAGTTGCTGCAAGAAGTTTATCTGACAGGATGGAAGTCGACCATTATGGAATAGATCACGTACCAGTCTCCTGTTCATTTCTGCTTCAACTAGATCAGCAAGAAGCTTTTCTGTTTCAATCTGTCAAGTTCACACAACAATTAAAAAAGGAAAATTTGAGAATCAACCTTGTTGCAACATATGAAATGCTTATATAGTACAAGTACCTGGGAAAGCTGTGCAGAGTCGTCTGATTCTGGGTGGAGAAGGACCTGCCACACGGTATTTATTTCGGAGTAAGCAAGATAATAATGCAAAAAGAAACTAAATTAGGTTCTCATACTATAGCAACAAAGTAAACTAAGAGTCACCTGTTTCCTTATAAATGGGGGCAGAAATTCAAACAATGCAGATGCCCAAGGTGATAACTGACCAGAAATGTTATCAGCAGATACACCTTCCCTGAGCAAACTGTGAATTTCCTGCAAAGTACGGAGATTTGATTCAAATGTTATGTAGAATTACGTATTTTACATAAACTATCGCAGAAAAACAGTCCCAAGACCCAAGACTATAGGTTTCTCCTAGTGAAACATCAACCATACTTTGTTTCGACCAAAGGAGGATAGTAGCACAGTGAGATTGTTATTATTTATTAGAGAAGGTGCATATGGGGGTAGGATATAAACTAAATCATAATAGGGAAAAAGCACTACTGAAAAACATGAAATACCTGCAATAGAGCATAGACTTCTGGAATGCTTTCTATAAGCCCCTCCGGCAAAAGGATGACACCGTGGTGCTTATCTGAAGCAAAAAGCCTGTTAGGAGGCAATAAATAGCCACAATGACTAAGATAACAATAGGAGCTCCTGATGTATGGTACCTTGTTCAGCCCTGGCCTGAACTGCATCACATATTTGTTTTGTGATATCAAAAAGTGTGAGCTTTGATGCAGCAACCTCTTCAGCAAGAATGACCTGTAAGAAAGATCAAACACTCTTCAAATCATGAATATAGTATATGTAATGTCTCCATAGATCAAAATACTAAAATAACTTTTTAAATTCAATGATGGAAGGAGTTGACAAACCATATTGGGATGGGACTGGAGAGTGCATTCCAATGCAACATGAGATGCCTTCCTCCCCATGAGTCGAATAAAGTAATAATACTGCAAATAACAAAATTAAACCAAAATATATAGATGAAACAAAATATGAAGTATAAGAGAACAAACACTACTCAAGTAGCAAACCATGTATAACCTCCAAGGGAAAACAGTATATAGAAGATACAGAAGCACCTGCAAAAAATCACCTTACCTTCTCTGCAGACAGTGCATCAGTGCAGACATTGCTAATTAGTTGGGAATTAACCTGAAATAAGTGAAAGAAATCTAATGATTTCAATTCCTCATAAACAAAAAGAGGATAATAAAAAAGGAGATGACACTAATCCACCAATATTGCAGATAAAATGGTATATAAGTCTTTTACCTTGCATATTGTGTCAAAGCCCACATTTGTCTCAACAAACTGGTTTTTAAGATCTCCATTTAAGGTAACAGGAATACCCACCACCTGCAGAAAATTTACAAAGAGATAAGTTAGCGATGATATCTAAATTATAATGGAATAAGAAAATCCCAAGGAAAGCAACAAAAGTAATATAATTTCTAGAAGTTACTCAGAAAATCACCATACTAATGGTTATCATCAACAACCAATTACCAGGGGAAAATGAACCAAGCAAAAAGATAGATCAAGCATAGTGTCATATGTGTGTCATATGGTATATATAATTACCTTTGTACGGCACTTCCTTTCTGCAAAAGTTTCTGCAAGCTGGGCAGCATCTGTATTTGATGTTACCCCTTCACAAACAAAATATGTACATGTCAGAAGAATTGACACTACATACATTCTATACTAATTATGGACCTTAGAGACGACATCTTCAATACCTCCAATAATAACAAGAGCATCCAATTTCAGAGTTGTGCATGCATTGAGTGCTGCATTGACTTGCTCAGTTGTTCTAATTTGATCTTTTGTCCGTCCAAGTAAATCGTAACCACCTTCAAAGCAGAAAATTCAATAATGACGAGTTCTGGAAAGATAAGTTTTATATCAAAACATGTTAATTTTATGTCACTTCCCTACCTTGATTTTTGTAGGTTGCAAGAATGTCATTTGTAATCTCCAAAGTTTTTTGTGCAAATAAACCATCAGAACCACCTGGCAATGCATAAAACTGAAGTTCAGGAAGCTGCTCTTTGCTAAAGATAACCCAACTCATTGTAGTGAAGTAACAAAATGTGACTTCAAAAAAATTGAATTATTTTTAGATAACATGCAACAGTAAGGAAATACGGAATGTCTAACTTGATGAACAACCAAACGAAGTTATAACAGCAAAGGCCACCAACTTAGACAAGCAGCCAATAAAATTGGAATTTGGCATTCAAACATATCAAGGGCCAGACGTCCAAGCAAAATATCCAGGGGCAATACAGCAAATCAAAGAGATCCGGATTCTTACCAAGAAACCCAAGCAAAGTGCTCTTCGGATTGTGAACTTTTAGCGCATCATGAAGACCCCAAATAACATTATGCCCTCCAGGAGACTGTCTACCACAGAAGACAATCCCAACCCTGAGAAAGAAAAACGAAAAGTAAGCACATGTCAATATCCATTTAATAGATTGACCATTCATCATAAAAGGAGAAGTTCCTTCCAATAAATGGTTATGTCATAGGATCTGATCATTATATGCTATGTTTATGTGCTAGGATATGATCACATGCTAGTGACAGTTGACAACTGCATAACAATAAGGATGTCTACCTGATTGCAGGATGCTCAGTAATTATTTGAGCATCGGGAACCTTCGCAGTTGCCCTAAGAAAATGTGCTATAGGTTGACCATAAGTGTGAGGAAAAGTTCTACTAATGGTATGAGCGCCTACGGAATCCACAGCTGCGGTTACATCACCTAATTCCACACGTACTGTAGTTCCCTGTTCAAATAATATAAAATGAATGGTTAATATGAGTATGTTATGCAATCAAGCCATTCATTGTAACAAAAAAAATGTATATATAAATAAAAAATAAATCCCACGAGTGACTTATTGGAAAAATATTGATGTTCAAAATAACAATTGATAATTGGTCTGCAATAATGGAATATGTGTATCAAGTCAATCCTAACCTATAATTGTCCGTTGGAAGCTAATGAGTAGTAAAATTAGCTACCCAGGATAACATGTCCCTTGAAGCAGTAAAGACTACACTAATCTACTTGATCAAGAAAAGAGGATCTATTTGTCAATTTTTTTCACAAAAAATGAGTTAAAGAAAACAAGCAAACGCATCATTAGGCCATAATATGGAGTTTAGAAGTCTAAATGTACTACACACACTACACACAGTAAAACACATAATACATGCTCCACTCACGACACCCTTCCTTCACACACAATCCACACACTTCAAACACACTACACAAACTCCATAGACTAATCAAAATGCGTGTTTAGTGGTGGATTTCAAATTCGTCCCATAAATCAATAGCTAAATCCCTTCATTTAATTGAAAGCTTATAAGCTTCACTATCCACGCACTTTATTAACTAATAAGCTCTTGATTTGTTAAAGCTCTTGGAACAACTTATAAAATGTTTGGAATGGTCGACCACCATTAATCTGTCGTTTCAACGGTAGACCTCAATTACGGAGAGAAAAATTAAATTTGAAAGGCAACATGCTCCAATATTGGTCGATTATGAATGCAACAAAACAAATTGCGTGAAAAGGAACGAAAAACAAAAATCAAGCTGAATGGTACCCAACCTATCAGATCTAATTTCTCGGATCTCAGCATGCACGAAAACACAGAAAATCTCAGTCACCGAAGATTTATTCACAGCTCATAAAAATCTTCGATACATTGACATTCCATTGACTGACAGTCAATCTATCAACATTAAATTAGCAAATAATTCGTCGCAACATGAAGTCAAGTGTTGCTAAAATAAATCCGTATTAGATGCGAGAAAATATTCCATTGAAAGAAATAATAGACCGAAGATTTATTCACAACTCATAAAATCTTCGATGGATTGACATTTCATTAAAAGACAGTCAATCTATCAACAACAAATTAGCAAATAATTCGTCGCAACTTGAACAGTCAAAAGTTGCAAAAATAAATCCGTATTAGATGCGAGAAATATTCCATTGAAAAAAAAAATTAAAAAAATAGAGTAATAGACCTGAAGGCAGGGCGGGAGTTCGGGTTGATACTGAGATCGAAGCTTTTGCAGATCAGAGAGTTCCCTTGCAACTCCGTAATCTGAATCCATCTACCTTCTCTTCGGCGTTTTTTGAGCTCAAATGTCGGAATTTACAACTATTTGCACGCACTCTCTCACTCTCTCTCTCTAACTGTTGGTTATATAGTGCGATGGGAAGTGGCGATACTACCAACCTTCCGCTGTTGAAAGCTCATTGACCTTCACTTTGGTGGTATTAACTATCGTGCCCCTCTCCCTTGTGATTGACTAAAATACCCTTTGATGCATTGTCATATAGAAATAGGGATATCACTCAGGCAAACCCTAGCGGTTTTCGGGCTTATAGGGACTTGGCCCTATTGATCCATTTTTAACGAATCGATAATATGGTGAATGTAACCTTAGTCCTACCGATTTTCTGGCTTGGCTACAAGTTAAACTTTCAAAATTATATATCTAGTTATCTACTGAAGTTCAACAATCCTAGCAATTTCTACATAATAATAACGATTAAGGTTCAAAATATCAAATAAAATAATAATTCGTGTACATACATGACAAAACACATAGGCTATGTTTGGTTGGGGTTGGGGTGGCTGGACTGGGAGAAATGGATGAAGTTAGTGGCTGGGGGTGTTAGAAAGTGATGTTTGGTTGGGTGGCTGGGGTTGCGATTGGAGTGTCGAATTTAATTATTAATTGTAAAATGTGATGTGATATGTGTAAGAGGTAGTTCTTAATGATTGGAGAATGATTAAAGTAGTATTAAGATTTGTGATTGATTGATTTTGTATGTAATTATTGATAGGTAGCTTGGCCAAGCCAGCTCAAACAAACATTATAAGGGGTTGGCCAAACCTATGAGAGGTTGGGCCAACCCCAAGCAAACATGCCCATAATGTAGTCTAAGACTATGTATCAATCATTTCTCTTATACATGATAAAAAATAGTTTAACATAGAAGCTATCATACTATTGAGAAGAAACTATCGTAACTATCAAGTACAGGAAATTCACGCTATGTGCTTCAAAGTTCTAAAAAAGAGATGAAACATAAAAAAAAAAATCTTTATATTATTGATAATGTCAGAGTGAATAGATAAAAAAAAAAAAAGAAATACTTACATCATACAAAATAGTAGGGATGTCAGTCGAGCCAGCCCTAGCGATTTGCAGGCTTATTAGACCTCGGGCCATTTTTATCGGGTCGACAATACGGTGAACCTAAACCTAAACTTTTTGGGTGGGCTTGGATTAGTCCGACGGGCTTGGGCCATCCCAGCAACCCTACATAAACATTGATTTTGGTGCAAACACAACTCGTGAACAAATTCGTTATTTGATTGAGTAAAAGTTTGAGCTCATTCGGTAGACCACCAAAGTTTGAACTCGTTTATTAACAACTGATGAACAATTAATTTAAGTTTCAGTTAATAATAATAACAACTACAATAATAAGAATTGGTTACTGGTAGAACATTTTACAATTCACTCAGTTGTTGGAGTAATGTTTAAATAGAAAATAATAATGTTAAAAAAGTTAAAATACCATACAAAATGGGCTTTCATTTATTTAATAATATAATAAACATTTCTGTGATAAATCTAAACAACGTAGATAGCTTTTCATAAAATATACATTTCAATAATAATATATACATATGTTTTGTTTTTCGCAGAAGTACGAGGTAAAGAAAGTATGGGTTGAATACCTCAGTTGCATCAAATAATGCTCAGAAATTCTAGTCCTGCAAATAGGCTTGGCAACAGGGCGTGGGCCAAGTCCCCGTTCTCGTCTCTGCGTTCGGGAAAATTCTCAGTCTTCGTTCTTGTGAAATTGATAGGGATTTTTTTTGTCTCCCTCTCCGGGGAGATCCCTATCTTAATTTTCAATTTATTATTTTTTATTTTATTTCATATATCTACGAATATAATTTAAAATAAAATAAATTTAATAGTCTTAAATTTAACAAAGTCAACAAAAGCATATAGTATATTTAAGTCATTTTAATATTACAATAATATGAATAAAATAGTAATTTTATATAGCGGGGGCCCGCGGGGAACCCTATTCCGGTACCACCGGGGCAAAAATTTCCTCTGTCCTTGCCTCATCGGAGGAAAAAAACGGAGAATCCTCGCACCATCTGAGGAGGATCCCTGCAAAAAATGAGGATTTTCTGCCCATTTGCCAACTTTACCTGCAAAGACATAAATTAACACATAGTTAAAATTGTTTGGCAAACACAGCATAAAAATCATTTTTCCTTGGCATTTTTTTCTCTGGCTCCAAGAGCATGTCTGAATTCATCCTTTGACCATGAGTGACTTCTCTTTTGCTTCATTTTGGTTGCCTTATCAAGGTTTGCAACTAGGGGTGGGAGTAGGTCGGGCTTTACATTGGACAATCTAAGCCTGCTTTACAAACGTTAGGTCCAAGTCTGACCTATTATTAGCAAAAGGCATTTTTATGGCCCAAACTTGACATTTTTCATGATCAAGCCTGGCATGTGCCTATTTAATGTCTATTAAAAACCTACAAAAGATATCTAAGTATAAATTTATGTTAGGTTTTGCACTATTTAATTATATAAAATGAATTATTTAAAATGATCAAAGTATACAAATATATATATATATATATATATATTATATTCTATGTAATATATATAAAAATATTATAATTTGTATATCGGGTATATTCTATGTACTAGACATATATCATTTATAAAGTTAAATTTCAAGTGGACCACCCTATTTGGCTTTTAAGGCTTTATTTAAAGTGCAAGTCTGACCTACTTGAATAAAAAGGTTCGAAAAAATTTAGACCTAACTCGTTTGTTAAATGGGCTGAGCTAAACAAGTCCCTATAGTAAACTGGGCTATAGACTCCTGTCGGGTAGCCTGACCTATTTCCACCCCTATCTGCAACATCACTTTTAGTCTCCTTAATCTTGCAAGATGTCTCCATTACCTGCAAATATAAATAAGAAGTATAAAGTCATAAATTTTAATAATATATGATAAGGTGATCATAGCCATTTTGAGTTACGTTTTTCCCCACGTAGTTTTCATAAGCAGAAACAAATAGTTCTGCCGTATCTTTATGAGTCCTATTCTATCATACCATACCTAAAAAATCTACACTTTCATCCTTGGGAAAATATAATCAAACAATCCAACAAAATGAAAGAGTCGGTCGCCTCAGGTCTAAAAGGAACGAAGATTTAGGGGCCTCAAATTATCTTATATACTCTATATATAAATATAGAAGCAAAAAAAATTTAAGATGTCCGCGTAACTTACTGACATAAAATTTTGCTTGGTTTATTAAACGTTGGTCCGTGTCCCACTTTGTAACTTGTTTTTTTATTTTTTTTGAACGGTTTGCTGCAAAAGGCCGCCTACAACCTATTGGTCAAATAGGCCTGCTGCAAATTATCACTGTCCAATTTCGTTTTTCTTGTTCCTCATTTTTTCCCCCCTAAATTTACTTAAAGATCGTCTATTCGACCTAAAGTATCTTTTAGCTTTTGAACATCTACTACATCAGTTGTGAAAATACAAAGATGTAAGAATGGAAAGTAGAAGAAAATAAAATGAAGAGATTTAAAAATTAATTTTTGAAGAGTTGAATCATCTGATCATCGGGAAAAAGATTAAAGTATTAATGATATCTGCAAACTAGAAAACTTAGGGATAGATGTGACAGTCAGTGGGTTTTTAGTTAGATTTCTTTGCAAATCCTTTGAGTGAAAGATGCAAGTATGTAAAAGTAACGAAAAAATTCAGAATAACACAAAATAAATATACAAATACACATCCACTTGACACTGACTTATGTTTTCATATGCAGGCACTTCATAGCACTGAATCAAGTGTGAGTGCATTGCCATGGTGAGGCCAAAGGACAAAAATTTTGATTTTTACGAAAATATTGAAGTTTTAATTTTAGAAACATTTTGATTTAGGTGAAAATATTGGTACAGTTTTTAAAAAATGTTGAAAATGTATTAGAAATTTGAAAATTTAAGATGTTATTTTACAAATTGTTATAATTAACTTAAATCCACATGTTTAAGGAAAAATCGATATAAATTGTCTGACAATATGATACATATTAAAAATGTGACAAACTGTTGCTTTTCGTTAGATTTTCTTATTTTCTTGTGTTCAATAATGTCTTTAACTCAAAGAAGGTCAATTGCATATCATGTCAATCATTTAATAAAATCGAAAATATCCAAAATTTCACTGAAATTTGGGTAAACTTTTCACGAAATTACAACAATTGTATCTGGAGACAGCCAAAATCAAAATTTTCAAATATTTCTCCGAAATTTCGAAGAAACTATGATAGAAATCTACACATTCGGAATTTCGAGATATTTTCATCCCTGACTATGGCAGAAGGATTCACATCCCTAACCTAACTAAATTGAAAATGAAAACGTTTTAATTCCGCAGTTGTAATAAATACGTGGATATGAAATGAATAACAGTGTCAAAAAGAAGGGTCTAAAATCACTCACATACAAATTTAATCGGAGATAATTGCAGTCTATTGTTTGTAATAAAAATAAAAAACTCACAACTGTGAAAATCATTCATCGTCAAATCTTACTTTGATTTCTAGCGGAAATCGAAGGGGAGAAATATAGAGGGTTGATGCAGCATTGTCTGAATTTCTCTATGGATTCACCATCAAATTTCTGCTGGATGATGATAGTTGAGGGAGAGCATGGTTGAGACACAGGGATGAACCGGGGGGGCGGGTGGGGCGGTCGCCCTCCTCCCCCCGCTCCCTCAAGTTTTTAAAAAATACGGAGAGTATATATATATAGTGTAATATCAAAAGAAATTTAAATTTTGACTCCCAATTTTTTTTTGAATCTCGACTCCCTTTCCCCAACTTCTAAATACATTAATTAATCCCTATAGATAAGAAACTAAAATTTAATATTATTAAGAAAAAATATATCATCTCCTTTTAACTAAAATTCCTGAGTCCGCTCCGTTGACATAGTTTCTATGCAACTGCAATCGCCATGAAGTAAGGAAGTGCGTAGGGGATGAGAGAAAAATTGGTCAAAAAAAAAAATTGTCCTTCCTTATTTGGGAAAAGTGGTTAGGAAAATCGAAAAGAAAAAGTCAGAAAACTGAGCGACAGCCACGTGTTTCTTCCGTTTTGTACAATTAAAATAAAAGTGAAAATGTTTGAAATTTTTGTGGGAAGACACGTGTTTTTCCCTTAAATAGGGGCTCTTCTTTAACATTTAGTAGGGATGTTATAGACCAGACATTAGATCCCATCAAACCCTCCCTTATCAAAATTGCAATAAAAAAGAACTACAATAATTAGTAACAACATTACATCTAATATAACATTATTAAGATTTCAAAAAAGAAAAATCTAAGGTTATTAAAATTCAATTTATCCTAGTAGGTATCTGATTAAGTTTAATTACTTTTGTGAAAATATAGGAAATATGATCATCTGATGTTTGTAAACAATTAATTAGTTGCTCATACGTAAATTTGAATCATTGTTAATCAATCAGACATTAAGTATATTATTTTGACGTGGATTTTAGCAACCCATAATTTCTCTAAATGTTTTTTTTTTTTTTTTGGGTAAAAACCATAAAAAAGATGGAGGGTTTAAGATAGGACACTCAATCCATGTACTAATCAACATAGTGTGCAATTACAAAGAAAGGGTAATAGTTATCAAACTATCTTGGAAATCTAAAAGTGGGGTATCCCCAACCATCTAAATAAACGAACCCACGAATAGATGGCATTCATCACATCTACAAAATTCAAATGAAGATTTTCCGTTTCACCGCCAAGTTGGCAAGGTGATCAGCTGCAACATTTCCTTCTCGATGAATATGCGATACTTTTATCATCATCCCCCTTGTGAGTTTCTTGAAGGCAGCTATGTTGGCTTGATAGGACCAACGTCCTAATTTAAATAATAAAATATGTACTATTTAAAACGTATCCGTAGTAGTAACTATAAATTCTAAACTAGTTAATGCATCCGCATGATGTACGGACTATTTTTTTTAAGAGTTAATCAAAAGTGCTATTAACGGTATATTTTTATTAAAACACATATTTACTTGATAATATATAAAAAAAAAGGCAAAATCTGATCAAGAAAAGAAATATTATTTACTTTTGTGATGTTATTTAACATGATTTTAAAAGTGGAGTGAAGAGAATGTTAAAATTACAAATTTGTTACAACATTATATGGAAAAAAATTGATTTACGAATTTTGAAATATCTCCTTATACACAACATTCGCAATTTTACTACTACATCTGTCGTCTCTACCACAACTTAAATTTTTTTGTCATTGCGATTGGTTACTCTAGACACTGCAACATATAGTTGTCCATGACTGAATACTAGTTTGCTCAAAATAAGCCAACGTGTGAGAGTGGCTGACTCTGGCTCTTATTTATTGGCATTACATCAAAAGAAACAATAAGAGGAAATTGTCTTCGCTAGAACTTGAATGTTAATCTTTGATCAAAAGGTGTCAGATTCATTCTCGGTATTAAAACGATACACCCAAACTACTTCCTGAAAGCAAACGTGCCATCAGAACGTGATCAGCCATCTTAGTAATAACCATTCGTGTTCCATTACACAAACAAAGCAAGTGATCAATGTTCCTCAATAACATGACAGGAGTACCCATTTTTAGATCCAGTTGATGATTAGATACTCCAGAACACTTGATTGTATTAAAATTTCAGTACGTGTACATCTTGCAATTAGTCAACTCCCGAATCTGACTTGTAGTGGCTCCTACAACTCAATACATCTTGCCCTCATGTTTATTTTTGGACGTCATATACTCATTTATATAGTTCACTTCATCTAGTATTGGTGTTGCTCTACCCTCTAAGTAGGATGAGCAATCAATTGTTTGGCTGAAATCTGGATAAGTGCTCCCCTTTATCATTGCAATATGATCTCTTAAAGTCTTGAGTACTTTATCGTCTGGGATTTCAATATCCACAACCATCATTGAGACCCCCTAGAATACCATTGTCTGCACTCGTAATCCACTCGGTAAATTTCTTGAACTCATCACATTCAACATTTGAAGCAAGATTTTGAAGCCTCATGTTTTTTTCTTAATCTCATACCCTACAATTTGACCACAAATATGATGAGTTGATGCTTGCATTAACAATGTCTTGTCACCTACCATTAGGCACAACAGGTAAGATTTGACGGAAATCACCTCCCAAAATAACCGTCTTTCCACCACTGCACTCCATTATATCCTTCAGAGTCTTATCTAGTGTCTCAAAGCAATGTTTGTACATCATTGGTGCCTCATTCCAAACTAATATTCGGCACTTCATAAAAAGTTCTGGTAAAGGAGTTTCTTTCTTGACAGAACACATAAAATCCTCGTTAAGATTAATGGGGATCTTAAATGTCAAATGACATGTTCTTCCACCTAGCAGTAAAAGGGATGTAATGCCACTTGATGCAACATTTAGTACTATTTTCCCTTTTGACCGGATTGCTGTGGAAAGAGTCCTCCACGCAAAAGTTTTCCCAGTTCCTCTTATCCATATACAAAAAGAAGATACCACATTTATTACCACTACATCCGTGACCGTCATATAGACAAGAAGTTGATCACTATTCATATTTTGGATCAACTATTCATTTTCCTTGTGCAATTCCTCCTTATTATACTGCAACTCATTTACAATAAATTTGTTTTGATATGTAGTACATGTCTCAACATCAAGCACGGGTATCGAATTCTTTCTCCTCTAAGATTAAGTCTAAAAAAAAACACATTGGATATAATAATAATAATAATAATAATAATAATAATAATAATAATAATAATAATAATAATAATCAATATATATAATTATCTATATCAAGACTATATATAATGACATGGGTAGATTTGTTATTAAATAATACATATTTTATTACTTAAATTAACGAGCTATAGTTAGAAAAAATATGAGATAGTTAGCGCCTATATTTTTAGAGAAAACTACTAATAGGCCGCTAAAGTATTATCCTTTTTTGATTAAGACATATAAACTACAAATCTTTACTAATAGGTGGTCAAACTATTGAAAAGTTGTACTTTGGCAGCTCATGTGCCTGCACAGGAAAACTGTCATTCTCCACTTAAAAAATATTACAAAAGTAATCAACATATACAAGCCTTCCGACATGAGGTGAAGGCTCATTTTAAACACACACAAACGCAAGAGAAAAGACGAAGAGATATTTTGGATGACGACGAGAGAAAGAGTAAATTAATATTAATATACCTTTTATTAGAAATGCATTTTTATGTGATAATATATAACAAAAAAAGAAATGGTTAAAATTTGTTACAAATAAAACTTTTGTGTTCTTTTGTTGTTATTCATTCGTTGCCTCTTACTCCAGAAAATCGAGATTTTCCACTAATAAAAATACATTTTAATTTTTTCATGAAGTTCTTCCTCGTATCTTATTCCAGAAAATTAATTTTTTTTTTTTAATTTCATCTGTTTATTTAGCTTCTCTTGTCTATATCAAAACATTCATATTAAATTATAATAAATTTGAATAGATCACACTGATTGATAATAATAAATACAGTGAACATACATAATCCAGAATCCGATATGATTGAACAAATTGAGAAACAAAAAGTTTCAAATCTAATATCAATTAATAGGATTGAGAAACAAATAATCTTAAGGATTATTCTTATATAAACTATTTTATTAGTTTACGTACAAAACATCTTCTATTAGAAACAACAACAAAAAAAAGAATTAAGGATTATTCTTATATAAAATATTTTATTAGTTTACCTACAAAATATCCTCTATTATAAATAAATTTTAAGAAAGACATAGAAAATACAATTTTAAGTTAGGATGAATTGAATCTTCATAGTCCATATGATGAGCTGATTCATATAAATAGAGTTGAATTTGGATTTAGAATTTTCAAAGTCATAAATGACCTCAAATCTTTCAATTAGCTCATTAATACAAATAAAGTTGGATTTTGATTTAGAAAAATTAATGAACTAAACTAATAAAATACTTTGTATAGCAATAATCATTAAGAAAATATATTCTTTTCTCAATCTTATTAAATTGTATTGCAATTCTGGATTGTTTATTTTCGTTGTTTGTTTATTATTGTTAATCAGTATGATCTATTCCAAAATTTATTATAATTTAATATTAAGATTTTGGGAGAGAAATGAGAGAGGAAAAAACCCGAATAAAATTAAGTACTTTCGAATTGTAAATTGCCAATTTAAATTTATTTTTAAGAACTAACTAAATTTCTATTAATTTAGAAATTCCACCATTTGAAATAAATGAGCTATAGTTAGAAAAAATATGAGTTGTGAATAGTTAGCGCCTATATTTTTAGAGAAAACTACTAATAGGCCGCTAAAGTATTATCCTTTTTTGATTAAGACATATAAACTACGAATCTTTACTAATAGGTGGTCAAACTATTGAAAAGTTGTACTTTGGCAGCTCATGTGCCTGCACACATTTTTTATAAGGGAAAACTGTCATTCTCCACTTAAAAAGTATTACAAAAGTAATCAACATATACAAGCCTTCCGACCTGAGGTGAAGGCTCATTTTAAACACACACAAACGCAAGAGAAAAGACGAAGAGATATTTTGGATGACGACGAGAGAAAGAGGATGATCAACATTTGCTTCTGTGGGCTTACTATGGTGAAGAGGAATTAAAAAATAAGATATATATGTAGTATACCAAAATCAGGTACCCTACAACATAATTTGTAATACACTTTAGACTACCAGTTTAGGTATATTTATATATAAACTTCTCATAAAATTATTTTAAGTGAGCACAAGTTAATATGCCATACCAACTGAAGTGTCGTGATCTCATGTAATACAACTAATTGTCTCATCCACAAGTTAGGGATGAGATTTTCACACATCAACGATGGACATATCAAATTGTGCCCACCGCGGTTAAGAGAGCATTTCTGTGTTAGACATTTACCAAGTAATCCTTTTTATTTATTTTTTTTTCTTTTTCCTTATTGCGTATATAAGTGGAGCAAAACAAATTTACCTTGTAAAAAATGCTTGCAAGATGTGTAACTATCGTTTGGTCGGAAAATTAGAAGAGAGCTGCGACAATGCAACTTTTTAGTAGTTTAGTTGCCTATTAGTACAATTTCATACTTTATATGTCTTAGGGGGTGTTTGCATTTGCTTTTTCTAAGTAATTTTCAGCTTATACCTTGAGAAAAAATATTTTGTAGTGTTTGCAAAGTTAACTTCTGCTTTAAAAGAAGTACTTCCAATGTAAAAGTTAAAAGCAGAAATTTAATGCTTTTCTCCACTCAATGACAATTCTGTAAATAATATGATATTTTTCAAAAGGCATAAGTGATTCTATAACAAACACTCCAACTTCTACTTTGATTGGAAATCACTTTTTTTTGCAAACATTATCTACTTTTACAGAAGTGATTTTTATAAAATCTCTAATTTTAATTACTTTTTTAAAAGTAAAAGCAATCGCAAACACCCCTCAGTAAAAAAAGGCAAATAATTTGGTGACCTATCAATAATTTTCCCACTTTTTATAATGTAATAATAATATAAATTTACTAGTGCCAGCTACTTTTTATAATTACTCATCAATCTCAACTATTGTTGTATTATTACGGTATGAGATCTTCTACAATCAAAGGGTGCAACATTTCCTACAACAAACGTTTAATTACATGACACATGTATAATATGACATCACGATTACATGAGCAATGATTATGCGTCAAAACTTATTGTGAGTGATGCTGCACCATTGATTGTAGAATGTGTGAACCGAAACATTACTTATCATCGTCATACTAAATTTTTTGTCTACACATTCTACTATACTCCATCAAGTACAAACATTATTTTTTGTTATTCCTTGGTTGTATACATCATTATTTTCAGCTTAATATACTTCGAACATTTACATCCTAACATATATTTCCCTTAGAGTAGTTCTTTTATATATCAATTGTACGAATCTAAAATTTGTGTAATTTAGGATCTGGTGCGGATTCGCATAGTGTGTGCAATTTTTTTTTTTATGAAATTATTAATGTTAATGCTGAAAAGTATTACTTTTTGTCTTGTTCTGAAAAATGTAATATACTAAAAATGTATTAATATTTTATGAAAAATATTACTCGTCTGAACAAATACATTTTCATATATACAATGATACATTTTCGTAAAAACTATACACAATTCATCTAGTGGGTTGTTTTTCTCCCCAAATCTATTTTTTTACATTCTTTTCACCACTTTATTTACATTAGTTAGTAGTACTTCAACACTCTCTGACTTTAAACATACATACCTATTATTAGAGGTGGCGAAACTAACCCTATATTTTACATGAACTGGGTCATAAAAATATTGGTTCGAAGTATTATTTGACCCGACCGAACCATCCCGATGAGCCAAAAATCCGACGAGCCATCCCGATGAGCCAATAATGTGAGTATATTATGGGGAAATAAACTAGGTCGATCTGACTAATTTAGGTCCAGTTAAATATTGACTCGACCGAAGTCAGCCTGAAATAACTTGATCGGATCGTCCGAATTACCACCCCCTCTTCCATCATGTGCTAGCAACGCAAGTGCACGAATCTACTTTAGAATTTTCGTCACCCAAATATCATTAATTCCTCATCAATATGTTAGATAATTTATGAAATCATATAGTGCAATGGTGGGTCAGCAATTGCCCACGCAGACAACTCATCCCTCCTTCCCCATTCTCACCATATGCTTCCTCTCTCCCTTATCTTCTTCAAATTACCAGAAAACATCATATTTCAGTTGCATATAATCCAATTAAACTCAAAATTCCAGCAAATCGAATAACACAAGCAGCTGCATTTTAGCTACTGCATTCATGGCGGCTTCAATCTCTCTCCACACCAATCGTAGTCTCCCTTCTTTACTCCGTCCTCAAACCGCCAAACCAACATTCTCTCAGAATCTCTCCAGATCTTCGCAATCTCAGTTTCATGGCGTCAAGCTCTCCAATTCTTCCCACATTTCAATTCCTTCGTCTGTTTCTGCGAAATTTGCGATCGTTGCCAAGGTACGATTACCAACCCTAATTTTGTCCCCTTTTTGGCTCAATAATTTGGTAGGGATTTGAAATGTCAGTGTTTAGTTGTTTATTAGCATAGTTTCTGACACCCATTGGGGAATATAAACGGGAGGGTCCTTGTGTTACGTCCTCGTACAATTATATATTACCGGACGCGTAATATTTCTCCAATTGTTCACAAAAATGTCATTTTAGCAAAATAAAACGAGATTGTCTTATTCCTAAGCAAGGTACAAACACGAGCTGGGAGGGCTGGAGTAAATAAGGGCGGGTGATAGTGACTGAAGTTAGTGGCTGGAAGAGAAAAAATTTAATGTTTGTTTGGATGGTTGGCTAGCGGTTGTAATGTTGAATATAATTTTTAACTGTAAAATGTAATGTAACGTGTGAAAAATTTATTAATAATGATTGATTTAATAATTAAAGTGGTATTGAAATTTATGGTGGTATGTGATGTTTGGATCAACCTATTTAAACAAACATAGGAAGGGGTAGGGATTGGTTCAACCCCAATCAAATATACCCAACCTAATTTAGAGTATTCCCTCCGTCCCGGTTAACTTGTCACAGTTGATCGGCACGTATGTTAAGAAAAAATAGATTTTATGGAATCTTTGGCTTTTTTAAAGGTGGAGATTGAATGTGACTATTTTGAGGGTGGAGATTGTTGCATTTTAATTGTTATTTATGGGTGATTAAGTTGGACAAATCGAAATGAAAAGTAGGACAAGTTAATTAGGACGGGGGAGTATTATATTTTCTTATTCACACAAAGCATATCCAATTAAATAAACCGTGTAAGGATATATTTGTCTTTTTATCATTCTTTATTTTTCTGAAAAACTAAGATGACACTTGTCTGAAAAATAGGGAGTAATACACATTATGTACATACATAATATTAGCTCTATTTCATAAAAGGAGTCAGGTTTAAAAGATGTAAAAAAATTATTTTTTGTCAATTTGTGAAGATATAACTCTACAAAAATCGTCAATACGCTCGTAACTTATTGTATTTTTTTGTTTTGACTTGTTGAATCATATCTATAATTTGTCAATTCGTGTGATTGATAAATTATAGATAAAAAAATTAATTTGATCAATTATAGATATGATTGAACAAGTCAAACAATAAAATAAAGTAAGTTTAATTTTTTTTTTTAAATCTAAGAATAAAGAAAAAAAATTCTTTCATTTTTCAAGGTGACTTGAACCTAGGATCAAATTTTTAGATAGTAAATGCTCTGCCACTTGAACTATCCAATTTCATCTTGAAAAATAAAATAAGTCGTGTGCGTGCATATTGATAGTTTGTTTTGACGGTTGGTAAGCTTAGGCTAGGGATCTACAATATCAAGGTAATACCCGACTCTATTACCCGTCTGCTAGCGGGTAAACTTAAAACCCTACCCCCATTCTTGAGTTATTGTTGTAGAATTATTTCATTTTCTATTTGCGTTTTATGGAAGGTGACAGAAGGAACGCAAGCACCATCATTTACACTGAAGGATCAAAATGGGAAGCCAGTGAGCCTTTCTAAATTCAAAGGGAAGCCTGTAGTTGTTTATTTCTACCCTGCTGATGAAACCCCTGGTTGCACCAAACAGGTAATTAATTTCCTCCTTTTTTTTTTTTAAATAATTTTGAGAATTTTAAAGGGTTTTTGGACACAATGGCCATAATTAGACTGAGGTTGGTCCATCCGGACGTAGGATGACCTATCCGTAAACAATTTTATTGCAATGAGATGACACTCATCCACTCACATTCCCTCCTATAAAGTTCTTTCACATCACTCTTTGTTAATCAATTTTTTACCAATCAACTTCAACTTCTATCAATCAATCACAATTCTCAATACATTTTTTTATTATTTTTCAATCAATCAATCATTACCTATCATAATATTTTAATACTATCAACTATCTTAAAACCTACTGATGTGACATCTATATTACACATCCCTTAAACAAAAATACATTTTCACTATTTAAGTGAATGTACCATCCAAGGATGTGCCACAGCCGACGGGGCACATTCCACTACATCCCAGCACAATTATCCTCTATAAGTTAATACAACTATACAATTTCTTGCTTTAATTTTTAGCTCTGTGAATGATGGTTATAATGATGTGTGGACCTTAGTAGATTGTAGAGTATTATAGTCCTGTCTTTTCTTGGTTGTGCATCCGAAATCGCGAACCGGGTGAGCAAGAATCGATTTGGTCACCCCTATTTAGGTATGTGATGATCTTGTGTTTATAAGAGTGGACAATATCTCTCATGGCATGAGGTTGTTCGGAGAACAACCCTGTAACAAAAGTGGCCGGGTTTGGCCCAAAACGGACATTATTGCACCCATTTTGAACAGCATCTCTACTTCAGCTGTATTTCAGTATTTTGCATTCTGTCATACTTTTTATCCTCACTCCATAAAAGCTTGAAAGTGAAGCATTTTGTCCACTTGATAGGTAGTAAGTGATTGTGATGGCTCGAGAACTTAAGATTAAGATACAAAATAAGACAAGACAGCTTATAAGATTCTCCTGTCCCTTTTCATTGCAATGCAAATCTAATTATGGTAACACCCGACGGAATGTTTACGATGGGCTTCATAGGTTTGACGTATAATATAATCGGGGCATATAGTAAAAATCAGTTAAGTACTAAGCCCCTGCACGTCAATAACATTGGCTCCTAACCCCGAGCACACGCAATGAACCATAGACAGTCACGGGCAAGTTTCCCTGCATGTGGCTCGTCCATGCTTTTCGAGGCGCTGCCTGTGAACAGAATTGAAGTAATTGCACAAAAGAATGTTAGATTATTGATTTCGTTTTTCGATAGTAATTCAATTGTGCAGAGGTGGTTTTTAGCAGAGAAGATCATCCTCATAAGAAAGCAAAAGCTACTAAGAGGAAAAAGAAGCTATTATTCAATGGGGTCGTGACAATGTAAAAAACAATCCATTAGTTTTGCATATAGATCACATCCAATTTTGCGGATTATATTGACCTCCCCCAATGTATAACGGCATGGTAGAAGCCAAAGGTTCGACAAAAATAAATCTTTTCGAGAATTAATAAATGTACGTTGATGTTTTCCCATGTTTACAGGCTTGTGCCTTCAGGGATTCTTACGAAAAATTCAAGAAAGCAGGAGCGGAGGTTATTGGTATCAGCGGGGACACTTCTGAATCCCACAAGGTATCAAACACTTGCTGCTTTTTTGTTCTTACATATAATTTTCTGCCTCTTTTCTCTCATACTATACTGAATTTATGCAATATTGGAAGAAATGACAAAATTAGGAAACTTTAAGGAATATTTCGGGATATGTTCAAGGGTAATATTGGAGGAAATGTAGTTTTTTTTGCTAGAATGACATGTTTTTTGCAACAAAGTGTCTAGAATTTATGATCAAAGGGAGTATTAAGTTCTCCCTCACATTTTGTCGAAATTCTAGTTTGATAAATACAAAATTGATCCTTGTACTTGTTTTTCCTAATCTAATCAAATCATGTCCAAGTTTCCTTTGTCCTTTAGTCTCCTTTAGATCGTACTCCCTCCGTCCCGGCTTAATTTGCACACATGCTCCGACGCGTATATTAAGAAAAAACTATTTTTTGCTTTTTAGTTGATTTTTTTAAAGATGGAGATTGTAAGAAAAATTTCATGGATGTGCAAATTAGTGTGGGACGAATCGAAAAAAAAAATGTGCAAATTAGGATAGGATGGATGGAAGGAGGAAGATTCTATGACAATGTTCTTTCTTTTCAACTGGCTTATGAGTCTCTCTCTCTTAATGTGATAGATACATCATATATCCATAATGACAATTGACCAAACTGTCGTATTGACATAGGCATTCGCGGCGAAATACAAACTCCCGTACACCTTGCTTAGCGACGAGGGTAACAAGGTCCGAAAAGACTGGGGAGTCCCATCGGACCTGTTTGGTGCATTGCCCGGAAGGCAGACCTATGTCCTCGACAAAAATGGAGTGTGTCGACTTGTTTACAACAATCAGTTCCAACCCGAGAAGCATATCGACGAGACCTTAAAGTTTCTTAAAAGCGTGTGAGACCGGCCTATATCCACCACATTTTCGTTTTCTATGGAATTTATACTTCTTCCAAGTGCATACTTTTCTTGTAGCATATTATGTATCACTATGAGAGATGAACTTTCAATTTGATTTCAATAAAAAAGGGACCTTTGTAGTTGTTTGGTATGCAAGTGTTGTTTTCGGTTTTTTTTTTTTTTTTTTCCCTCTTTCTTTCTTTCTGTCGGGTTAATTGCTAAAAAAATCATGTTACGATTTTCAATGATTATAAATGTTTTCCACGAATAATGTCTTTTGATTACGGCATCAATCATATTTGTTCACAACTACGCCACTTAGACTTAGAGGTGATAATTCAGGTGGTCCGATCCAGTTCATTGGACCAACATCATATATCGGATCAGGCCAGACTAAATGTTTATCGGGTCAAAATTTAATGAGCAAAGTCCGACTCCTTCCCTGTGGTATACTATAATCTTTGTGTTAGGACATGATTTGTTGGACTTTTGGTCTATCAAATTCGGCATGTCGGGTCCGCTGATTTCGGCCAAAAATATTTGTGGCGCAGCCCGCCTTAAATGATACTCCCTTCATTTCAAAAAAAATGATGTTTTAATTTTTTAATAATTTTTTTAAAATATATGATGTTTTTAGCTATTTTTACCATTATTCTGAAGTTTGCCTTTATGTCAATCTTAAAATATCTTTTACTTTTTAATTTCCCATTCATATTTGATTTTATCAAATTTTATCACCACAAAATTTAAAATAATATTTCTTAAAACATCATTTATTTTGAAATGAAGAGAGTAGACCGTTAGATTTCGCCAGCAATACCCATATTAGGGTGTTATAGTTGCATGTGGTAGAATGTCCCTATCCATCACCGCCACCTTATTTATGTTTGAATTTAAAATATTCAAAATTAGAAGTTTATAACAGATTCGAGAATTATCTATGAATAAAATAAAAAATTAGGTTTTTCACCGAATAATTTATATTTATTCATATTAAAGACTAATAAAATTATACTATATATATAAGTTAAATGAAGAATATTTGCGCAATTTTACTTTTTTCGTTTAAATATTTAGGTCATAATTGATAATTGTTGTAATTTTTGATAAGTCAATGACTTTCTTTTATTTTTTTAAAATGTAATTTTTTTTTCCTAATCCATTTTTTATGCATTATTGTAAATATTATATTTATTTAATGATAATGCGAAAAAAATGCTTAGGTTGCAAAGAGTAAAAAAAAGAAAGACATAGTTGAAGTTGGCTAGGGCAACAAAATATTTTTTTATGTTGTAAAGTGTGTAAAATATAATAGTTGAGGTTAATTCACATAAAAAAGTAAAAAATCTACAAACACTGAAAGATGTAACAAATATCATAATTTAGGTTGCAAAGTGTAAACTTACTTAATAAAGAAATTTTAACAAAATATAGATTTATAAACATATAAATAAGCAATAAAATATAATCTCAATAATACTTATTATATTTACATATGCTCAAAACTCCCGTGCTTTCATGACTAATAAAACAAATATTGTTATTATATCTGTAGTACATATGTATATATATACACATAAATATTTTAGCAAATGTAATGATTTAACAAATTATTTATAAAATCAAATATGAACCTTTTGCCTTTAATTTAATAATGTAGAAGTTTCATTATTTAAACAATAATTTTTCTACCGAGGGTAACTTAAGTAAATAAAATATTTAAAAATTCATGTCAAACAAAATAATTTTGTTGAGTATTATTTTGTTGTTGGGTAGCTCTTTACCGACATTTGAATGTTTCACTTTTAAACACTTCTTTAAAAGTTGAAGCTAGGAAAACACCCCAATATGTCTGTTTATAGATTCTCAAGCCCGAATGGAAGACGAGACAATTTAATTTGAATTATTTTGTTAATTGTTATCTAAACTTTTAATACATTTTGATCACCTTTTAATAATCATTTAATAATATCTTATGAATTTTATCATATTATTTCCCAAAATAATTATTAAATTTAGAATTCATACGATTTTACGTCATAAATCAATCCATATATAAATATACCAAAAGTGATTTTAAGTGCACATAAGCACTTGATAGCACTCTCCGGTCCAAAAACAAAAATAAAATAAAAGGTTTGCATTGATTAGCAACCTACTTGAAATATAGGGAGTTTGAATTTACAGATGTGCTAGATCGAACTCGGATAAAGATTAAAGAGTATAATGTACTCTCGTAAGCATTTTTTAGGGGTTGGTTTGGGTCGGGTTTTCACGGATTTTGAGTTGTCAATATCAGTCATATTGAGTATCGGATAAAAAAATCAATCTTGTGGGTACCTACTTTCACGGGTATCCGACCTTGTGAGTTGGATTTTTCTCAAAATTGCTTTTTGAAAGTGAATTTGTTTTTACTTCTCTAAGGTTGTTGAAACATCAGAAAAATTATAGTTAATTTTGTTAAAAATAGAGTACACGAAAAAAAATCTGACCCGACTTAAGTTAAGCATGAGAAATGCGGGTTGAACTCAGGTGTAATCCATAACCTGTCAACCTAAAAATTACCCGACCCAATCGGATAATACTCATTAGAGGTTGGGATGCCCGAACCCGCCTCTTAAAAGCCCACCTCTGATCTTTACAAGCAATTTTATATTGTAAAGATAGATTTTTTGTCAATAAAACATTAGTTGCTGATGCATTGCACGTAATAATGGAGGACCAAAGCAGTGAATCATCATTGTTATGGCCATCCTTAAAGAACCTAGTATTTCTCCTTGATGAAGCAAAAATGCTCCACATTAAACATGAATTTAGGATAACAATCCCTAACAAGATCCGACAAACCCGATTCAATCCAACACGAATTTACTGAAAACCCGTAATCAATTCAACATGGACCGATTAATTCGATTTTGACCTGAAATTAATAATTTGTCTTAAAATATAATAAATATATGTTTCAAATTAGTTTTAGTGTATAACCCGAATCGACCCAAAATCAAATAGACCTGATGACCCAAATTGCCACCACCAGCTTTCCACACTGAATTGCCATTATTGGCTCCTCACCATTACACTTCAACACAGAAATCCGACGAAAGCTAAATAAGGAAACTGTTTATTGGAAAAGTATCACCATGTTCTTGGTAAATTACCAGAAAAAGAAAGATTTTGCATTGTTTGCTCGCTTTTAGTACTAACATCAGCTACGACTGTGCTTAGATGAGCTGCCTTCATATGTTTTCCTTTGCTTAATTTTTGAAGAGGTGATTAAAAGTAGAGATTATGGTAAAATTGTTTAAAATTAAAAGTAGATAGTGTTTGAGAATAAAAGTGATTTTGGTCAAATATAAAAAAACTAGAGTGTTTTGATATTTAAGCAGCTATTAGCTGATGAGTGAAAAAACACTTCTATTTATTTGTTAAAATACCAAAAAGTTCGAAAAAACAACTATTTTTTACTTTTAACTTTTGGCCTAAAATCACTTCTATTAAAGCTGAAGCTGTTTTCTCAAACACTCCAAAACAGCTTTTCTAAAGCTATAAGAAGAAACACACCTGGAATAAGCAATTACAAATACCCCATTAACTAAGTCATTACCAAATATATGATATATATATATATATATATATATATATACACACACCTGCATTCGTCCAAACGTGAACGTAGAATTAATACAGCGGCTTGCAAATCTCGAATCACCCTTACACAAGAACATGCACAAGACCTGAAAGAAAAATAATTAGAAATACTTCCCAACATTTTTTTCCAAATGCAAAATTTGTCGGACGACATGGAAACCTGCTTAAGTAGAGCATTTGGAGATCATGGAGATTGCAAAATCAAGAATGAATATGATAAGCTCTGCAATAGGTAAGATAGTATCAAAGGCCTTAGTAGAGGTGCCAATTCCATATAAGTTTATAACCACAATGGTATCACAAGAACATCAACTATCAAGACATATGGTCGTCTGAAATAACAACTTTAACTTTTGATTGTTTCTTCATAGCCAGTAGTTTCAACACAAGGAATATGGAGAAGTCATAAAAAAATTCAGGCATTTCAAAAAGAAAAAATTAATCGTCAAAGTGCATTACTGATAGTAGTAAATCAACATCCACAGAGAAAATGGTGTAATTAGAGAAATAAGATAATTACGCGAGAACTCACATGAAAAGATAGTTGTCAGCAATGGGTCCAAGTCGGCAAGCATATTAACTTAGCCTTCATCTTCCATGTTTCCAGCCTCCTTGACATCGACCGTGAAGCTGTATTCTTGATCGCAGCCTAGATAAGAATCACACATAAAATACAGAGTATATGTCTTCTTTCCAGGTTCTGTGGGCGCTGTGAAGTTAAGTTTCACCCTCGACTTCTTCTGGAGAGCGACCCTTTTGATGGCGAACAACTGATTAGTTTTAGGATCACCAACAACCAGCCACCATCCTTCTTCTTTAGATTTAGGATATCTAGGGGCATCCACATGTCCAACCTCTGTCCTTCCTCCAAGATCCCGTTCGAGACTGACCTGCACACTGACGTCATCACCAGCTGCAATGTTATCAATGTCCAGCACCTCATATGTCAGATCAATGTCTGGAAAACGACTACAATATCGAGCAATATCCATCAACTGCGAGTCCGACATTTGCAGGAGCTTTCGCCTTTCATTGTCCTCCATGTGCACCAGATCAAATACTGTCTTGATATTTTTCTCTGAATTTTCCTGACACCTTTTAGCCAGTTCCTTAGGGAAGTGAGGAAGTTGGAGCAGCACAGAATCATGCTCCCACATCCCCTGAGTGACCATCTGACTCACTTCCATGGCGAGGAGGGCCAGGCTAAGCCAGCCGTTGCTAGAAATAACATCGACCATGGCCTGAAGAAGCCTGCATGCATAAATGAGCACCTCCTGCTGGTCGGAAGACAGATTGCCTCCGATTGTTTGTCTGGAGAAATGAGCTTGCAATAAAGCATTTGCCTTCACGTTTGGATCTGCGTAGCTTGGCTTTTCAAATGAGAAGCGCTGGTGCTTCATCAATGTTCGTATCAACTCCTCCTCTCCAGGTCTTATTGGAAGCTGCTCATACTCTGATGCTGAAGATAAAATTTCTAAGAGACCCTTCAACTTTGTTTTAGGAGTCAGAGAAGAACTGAAGAGCTCGATTGTTGTGTAACTGATGTAATAGTAGGAAGCAATCCTGCCAAGATTCAAGGGCGACAGAAAATTGTCTTTCTCAACGGCAACGCATTTACTTGCTTCTAGATCAGTGATGGTATTCTCCACAAGCTCTGACAGATGGTCTGAGAGGTGCCTGTGACTCACTCCCTGAAGATTATAATAGTTTGGATTCTGAGTGAGCCTTCGATACATAAATGTCCAAGTAAGGTAGTCCACTGCATCCTGTTTGTTTTGAATAACCCCAACAACAACCTCGGTGTTCAGATTATCGTGCAGATAGTGATGCAAATGGCTTTCAACTGGGAAGGCTTCATAGAGGAATTTCTTGTAGCATTCTTTGAGCGGTGCATGACAAAGGATGACACATTTTCCGGAATTGTCAACAACAGGTCGACTGGCATGACCCATCATCTGCAGTAAATCAGTGACAGCATAATCAGTATGAGCATTTTCCTGACCATCGTAAAACTGTGTCCCCATGACCACCACCAAATGAGCAGACAATGGGACTCCCCAACGCATCGAACTGCTCATAACACAGACTTGGATCCATCCTGTTTCAAACAACGTCTTCACTATATCTTGATCCGTGCTGCTTAGCCCCTCATGCAAATAACCTACACCAAATTTAATCGTCTCCTTCAACATAGGCTCCTTAATGTTGGCAACAAATGGCTCCAGCTCATCCGAAGAGTGCAATAAGAACATGGGTTGTTGCTCGCTGTCCACGCTCGAATGTCATCAAGTCCACCGCAGTTAGACGAGCATGTTTCCTGGTAGGGACAAAAACAATGGCAGGCTTTCCATTCTTTGCATGTTGCACAATCGCTGTGTAAGTAGATTTCTTCATTGCTTGCATCCTAGCTTCAAAATTAGCAATGTCAATACCTTGGATGTGAATTTCCAGAGGCACAGGCCTTACACCAGGAGGAAAATTGAAGAGACCGTGTGATTTGGCCCCAATCCATTCTCCCAAATCCTTGGCATTCGTGAGAGAAGTTGAGAGGGCCACAATACGAATCCTGTTGTCCAGCTGACTAGCTATATACCGCATCCTAGAAACAATGATCTCCAAGACAGGGCCACCTGGACCCCCAATCAAATGAAGCTCATCAAGAATGAAAAGACAAACACTCTGAACATGTTTCCGTTGTTTCCATCGGTGAGACAAAGCATCCCATTTCTCAGGAGTGCTGATAATAATTTGACCTTTCTCAAGTAGTTTCAAGTCAGTTGCAGTTTCTCCGGTTAACTCAACCACCCTCATTCCAAGACCCTCTCCAAATTTTTTCTTCCAATCATGGTACCTTTCCTTTGCAAGAGCTTCAATAGGAGCAATGTAGACAGCCCGCATGGTACTACCAGGTCCTTTTTGATGGATCCTCAAGATGGCAAACTCAGCACATATGGTCTTCCCGCTACCAGTAGGTGCAGCAACCAGGACATTGTCATCTGAGCTATACAACACGGTGAAGACCTGGGTCTGGACAGGATTGAAATGCTTGAAATGTTGATAAAGGGCTTCATATGCTGGATTCCTCAAGGCTGTCACAGGAAGGGGCTGCAAGTCCAGCAACTCAGTCGGTGGAGGATACTTCTCAGGCAAAATGAGGTGCCTGAAGGAAACAGGCAGAACAGTTTGTGAACCCAGCCATCTATCGGAGATAACATTGATGAAGTACTGCGGAGGCAGTGGTTCATAAATGGGAACCGTGAAACTGACAGTGTGGACCTCTTCTATATACTGTTTCTTCAACATGAAATACTGGTGGTGATGAATATATTCCCCATTATTATCCTCAACTATGATCCAAAAGGGCTCCACATAACCGTGGAACTTGTCTTCCCACTGGAAGTCTGGTGTGATTGTCAGTTCAACCTTCAGAACAGAGCGAGTAATCGGTTGAACATATGCATTCAGGTTCAGCTTTGGGAACTGATGAATAACCTTATGAAGTGTTCTTCCACTTTTAGGGTTCCCAATAAGTTCTCCAATCTCCTGCGAGGATAGGTCATAATACCTTTCCCAGGCCAAATCCTTCTTTTCGAACTTCATCAAAATGTCATTTGGTATACCATGGAATTGACGAAGTGGTGTCTGCACATTCCACATTCTCTTGCCTATCATTTTGCATAGCTTCAAAGCCTTCTCAGCCAATTGTGCCCATCCCCTCTTCAGAACTATCTCAAAGAGAGCCCGCATCAGACGTCCAGCACTCTGTAAAAAATTAATTATAATTAAAAGAAAGTCTTACAAGAAGATAATCCAACTTTAGAAAAAATGAAAATTCAAATAAAAGTAAGGCATCGCGAACCTGAGTAATAAAAACCATGTCAGATGTTAACGACAGTCCTTCGAGCTTCAACTGTGAAATATAAGCTTGAAGTAGAACATTAATCTTGGCACTAGGTTCCTCGAGACTCGCTTTGATTGGTATAGGAACCCGGTCTAAAAGCTTGGCTAGCTCCATCTTCTCATCCTGTCTCACAGTTACGTATTTGAACTCCTCACTAAGCGAGAACAGACGGCAAAGCTCGATATCACCCATTGTTGGCTTCATATGCTCGTTGTATGTGGAAATAGTCCCATGGGTGATATAGTAATAGCTGGCAATGCGCCCCAAGTCAGTGACCTGGAAATATCCACTTTTCCTGTCATACTTTACCAGGTTGTTCTTATCCAATATTGACGCCGCTGAATGAATCTGAAAAGAAGAGGGGGGCGATCAGTACAGGTAAAAACAATGCTTCCAGAGCCTGTACTACATTCAAGAAGCCCACATATAAATATATACTGAAATGTCTTGATATGAATCAAAATGAAGCATATGTTGAATAAATGATGAAAACTTTGGGGGGAAGACTTGTTTTGGAGTCTAAACACGTGTCAAAAAGACCACAAAAACCACAATAACTGGCCACCTCTAAGAACCCTGCAATTGGAAGGGCTGAACGGATTATACACATGGTGTATACCTAAAATCTATATAATCTAAAATACCACTCGGAGTGTCATAATTCTATACAATTACTGCTACACAGAAAACCCTAGGCCCAAAGCGGCCTTATGCTGGTCGAGAAGATTAAGCAGGTTCACATGATCCCCTATCCAAAACGCATAGCCCTAGAGAAGTATGTTATTACAACTATTATAAATTGATATTACATGGAGAAAAGGTAAGTCCCAAGACAGTCCCACAAGCATAGCACCCCAGGACTTGTTCATCCCCCTGGCGCCTAAAGAAACAATAGAAGTTCAAATTGAGGGGGAGCAACACTAGGACCAATTTTGCAAACAACATATATAACTACTTTAAAAGAAAAAATCTTCAGTTTATTTTTGTTCTTACGTCTGCGAGCATATAAAATAAAACCAAAACCTATAATTCAAAGCGACAAGGATACTCGCATAAACATTATAGATGAAAGCTAGTATGTGAATACTTACAAGATCGGCTCTTCGTTCCTCCAAGCTTTCATCTGATTTCAGAACATCAGGTGCCAGACCATAGAGAGCTGGGTTACGCGCCATTCGAACGAAGAGGTAAGTGTATTTGAGCCATTTGCATGCTTCTCTAGCATTCTGTACAGTTCCCAGGACAATCTCAGCATTCAACTGATCAGCCAATTCAGAAATAAACTGGCTTTCAATAGGGAGCTGTTGATTCATTAAAGACAAATAATATTGCAATTCACTATGCGCAGTTATAATTATACCTTCACCATATGTGTCATATTGAGGCCTTCCAGCACGACCAAGCATCTGCATGACATCTAGAGGACTTAACTCAGTCCATGCTCCCTTTTCGGGATTATAGATTTGGGTGCCTTTTATAATGACGATATGAGCAGGCAAATTAACACCCCAAGCTAAAGTGGCAGTGGAAACCAAGACTTGCACATGACCAGCTGAAAAAAGTTCCTCAACAAGTTGCCTATCAGCTCTAACCATCCCTGCATGATGAATTGCAAAACCATAAGGCAATAAATCCTTAAGATCGTTGCTCTTAACTAAGTTCGAGTCACTCTGAAGAATTTCACGACTTGCAGTATCCTCCCTCAGGAATCTGCCGAGAGTATCATTAGTAAGGGCTGTATCACGAATCGCTCGAGCGGTCTTAGTTGTCTCCTTCCTTGAGTGCACAAAGATCAACACTTGATGCTTTCCAGCAACATTGATCACCTTCTCATAACAAACATCGTTCATCAACTGAAATCTCTGTAATGGCTTCTTTACTGTGATCCCTATATACTGTTGAGCCAGAGGGACAGGCCTGTAGCTATTATCAAAGTGGAAGAGCCCCTTCTCCGAATTAACTCGTAAAAATTTCGTAACATCTTCATAATTTGGAAGTGTAGCAGACAACCCAACCAGGCGAATGTGCTCTTTTGTAGTTTCAATTTGCCGAACTGTTCTGGCAATAATACTCTCAAGCACGGGACCTCTATTATCATGAAGAAGATGGATTTCATCAATAATGAGAAGTTTTAC
This sequence comes from Ajuga chamaepitys, assembly GCA_958295605.1. Lineage (NCBI taxonomy): Eukaryota > Viridiplantae > Streptophyta > Magnoliopsida > Lamiales > Lamiaceae > Ajuga > Ajuga chamaepitys. The sequence goes on from OY282503.1 coordinate 3,502,048, forward strand.
AAGCTGTGTATATGTTCGGTCACCTGATTTTCTTGTAATAATGTCCCACTTCTCAGGAGTTGTCACAATAATCTGTGTTTCGAAAATCTGCTGACTAGTCAATGTTTGATCTCCACTTAGCTCTTTAACCTGCACGCCATAATCTTTCAGACGCTCGGAAAGGTTGCCTACCACCTCAGCGACCAGCGCTTTCATAGGTGCAACATACACAATCTTGTAATTATCGTGGTTGATAGACCCATCCTCATTCATGTTCAATCTAATTTGCTGAAGTATGGTAAGCATAGCAACATTTGTTTTTCCGGCACCAGTAGGAGCACATAACAAAAGATTTTCCGGAGTTTCTAACGCAGTTTTATATACCTTACTCTGGACCCTGTTCAACTGGCTCATTCCTTTGAAAGCTGGTTGTGCCCAGTCAGGCATGTCTGATATCTTCACAAGTTTCTCACCAGCAGCCAATGACGATGGCTTCAAAGCTGGCACATGAACTTCTTCGTATCCCTTCTTATGATTTCTATAGGAGCCCACTGGAAGCTCACACTTTCTGTTTGCCATCAACAAGCCACCTTGATGGAAGGAAAGGTTCTCAAGGTCAAGAATTTGCCGTTGCCCCTTCACCCAACCACCATCGGCATCTCTATCAACTAGGTCCCTATGCTCACGACCTCCATCTCCACCAGTTTTATCTTTCAGCCGTCTAGCCTCCCCCCTAATGCTTTTCTCCAAGTTCGTCTGTCTCTCTTTCGCGGTCGCTCTAGAGGCATGCAACTGCTCCAGGATTGCAGTATGGTCTGGTCCCAAACCCAACATTTCCTCTTCAATTTCCTTTCTCTTCTCTTGGTCTTCAGCCCTTGCCAGGAGGGTGCACCATACTACTTTCAATCGGTTCCTCAATAGATATTTGATAAGACTAAACTTATCAAACTGCAGATGCACCAACAGCTTGGTCTCAATGTCATGATCATCACCTTCAGCAAGAATTTTAAGAACTTCCTCAGCCAGCTTCTGACTCTGCTGCGGATCAATATTTTGGTCATAAGCCTGTGAGATCTTCCTTTGAAGCCAATAAGCATCAACATCCTGCACGTTCAATGTCATCCCCTCAATAGCTTCTCGCTCCTCATCATCATCAATTCCACCCATCTGCATAGCACTGGAACCATCCGCTTCTGTCACATCATCTTCCTCCTCGGGTACCATATACAGATCACTGTCTTCCTCTTCCTCTTCATTCTCCTCAAACTCAACAGCAACACCAGCATCATCAAGACCATCATCTCCATTGACAGCAGCATCCCCTCCATCATGAAAATCTGTAATGAGTTTCCCAATGGAAACTAGCTGATCAAAAGTACGGTTGGGAATGGGGTTTAACAACTTCTCAATCTCCTTCTTCTTATCAGGATTCCTGATGTTATCATTCTTCAGAACAGCCAAAATCTCATCAGCAGCACCACTGACAATGTTCAAAGGCTGCCCACCCAATTGTTGCTGAATAACACTAAGCAGGGCTTCATAACCAGCCCTGGTTTCCTTAGTCTTGGGCTGGTAAACACCTTCTTCTAAGGAAGTAAGCACGCTCTCCTCTTGAAGACACCTCTTTTTGCTCCTGGGTGGAGCCGTGTCGAAATCAGACTCCATGTACTTCTTCTTCTTAGACTTGTTCAGTTTCTCCTCCAACTCAGGGGGTTTATCTCTGTAAGCACAGTCCCCAAACGATTTCGGATCAATCTTTCCCCTCAAAGACTCCGGCTCCCCAATAGGCTCATGAGTATCCCCAGGGCGAGAGTCAGTCATAAGGACTAGACTCGAATTAGCTATATACTCATACTGCTTGAACCGCGCATGGGCTTCGGCACCACCACCCGGATGAGCCATCTCGCCCAATCAACAGTAAACAGGATTCCCTGTATCACTACAAGCAGAACCCCTTAATCAGCAATTGCCAAAGCACTATACCAAGTACATACAATTTAGTGGAAAAATCAACTTCAAATAGACCTAGGTTTTCAGATAAGAGGAAAATTTGCTCACTGCTGCCCTAAATTACTAGTCGAAATCTCATAATCAGCAAACTTAACCGAACAAATCAAACGCCAAAACAAAAATAAACCAAAAAAAGTGTAGCAATGCAGATTGAACGTAAACTATGAGAAATACAATCAACACAGAAGTAGGAAAAATGGCTACAAAAATAACTCACAGCAAGTCAAAGCACCGAATAAGTCTTCGTCCTTTATCGCAGAAGTCTTGGGTAGCTGATATCTCCGTCCTTGATCGCAGTGAATTATGTGTGAGAGGGTTAGGGTTTATAAAACTGATGGAGATGATGAATTGTACAACCGCGAATGAGAAGGGTAGTGTTATATGTATGGAGTTGATGATGCGTGGGGCGCAAGGAATTGGTGGGCGGGTAAGAACTCACGATTAGCAGGGGAAATCTTCAACCCGGAGAAAACGGTTACGAACCGACGGTTGAGAAATCAGTACAAAATATAACGAAATCAACTAAACTACGCCAAATTTCTCAAACAAATTTCAACAATCGATTAATATACACGTATCGATGAGATTTTTCGCCAATAATAATTTGTAACAAAATCATAAGTCCAGATAATAAATTACAACATAACATAATTTTTACGACAAAGAACAAAAACACGAAAAGTCTGGATGACAATATATAATTTTCCTTAATATATATATATATATAATATTATTAAGATAATTAGTTTATAGATTATAATAATAAGTGAATATATACGAAGAATTTTACTTTCCTTAATTTAAAAGAAAAGGATATGGAGTCGGATTTTTTTTTGCAATGAACCCTATATATATTGATGATGAGGCAAATATTAAATGTTGATGGAAAAACATAATTAGTGTGCCTTCGTCAAAGGTAATTGATGAATGACAATTTAGGTATTCACTAAATATTATGTAACTGTGAACCCTTGTATTTGACACCTTATATAAAGGGGATCTGATGAATAAGAGAACCCTAATTATTCCGTGTCTCTCTTTCTTCTTTACTTTTTTTCTTCCCCTTCAACACGATATCAGCACGAATTGTTCTATTGTACCAACACAATTTCAATCCTCACACCAAAATTACTTCCAATCCACACACAAGATTAAATCGACGGTATGTGAAAACAACGACATATAATCTTCTGGGTATCAGGTTTCGTCCATTCTTTCTACCTTAATTTATTAAAATTAGTGTCGCAATTCCATAATTAGTACTCACGGATGCCTCTGTCTTGATTGCTAAATGAATTAATTAATGTATTGAAAGGAAGTTCTTATAAGAACTATGATTACTTTGTGACGGCAAGGGAAAAGGGTTATGTATTTGGCGAATATCTTTAAATAAAACTTTTGTATAAATTTATAATTAATCGGAGTTTTTATTGCTACAATTTGTATTGAATTTTGGCAAAACAATTTGGATATTCTTGTATAACTTTGATGTAGATATTCCATTACTATAAACACTCTGTCTTATGTGCACGAAATTTATGGCCATAAATGTTTAATTGTTAATTGCATCTGGTAACTACTTATATATGTTCTTGAATTTGCTAATGCACCGCTAAATATACTCTGCTTACTTTAACACTACTATATATGCACTACAAATGTTTAAACCCGAACATGTTTATGTCAAAGTTTTAATAATTATTTTGTTAGAATTATTATTTTGAACTATTGAAGCTTGTGCATATAAACTGTTGATAGTATATTGATACTTTGATCATAAGTAGGCCTAATGTTAATATAGACAAAGTTCTCAAGTAGTAGTCAGATGTATGTAATGGTGCCTATTTGATGACTTTATATATGTTCATTGGTCTTTAGCAATTTTATTGATATATTATTGAGTATTGTATTGATAATTATATCAGAATTGTTTGATATCTAACGATTTTCCTTGTGTATGAATTTGATTAAATTTTATTTGCACTTGTTTATTCACTGATAAATTATATTATAATGAGTAAAGAATTTTCTAGTTAAATTACTAATGTGTGAATTTCGTTCGTATTTGTGAGTATCAAATTGTTCCACAAATGTGGAGATCGGATTGGAAGGAAGCTGTTCGTAAACCTCCCTCACAAAAATTGAGAAGTACCATATGAAAGAATCGTGCCTTTCCTGCAAGGTAACTCGAATACCTTATTTTCTGAAATAAATAATTGTTTACAATGACAAGATATGTTGTCTGTGGCAATCTTCTTTTATACTTAATGATTTAAATACTTATTAAAATTTAAGAATGAGAAATTGCATGGATAAATGTTTCTCAAATTGATACAACTATAGTTTTTGGCAAATTGAGATTAAATTTATACGTGCATCTAAAGCAATTGTGTACAATTTCGGAAATAATGGAATTTTGTCTGTTTGAATAATATTTACAAAGTTCACTTGTGTTTAATATGCTTCTACTTTCTCATGTAATTGAAAGTTGCGCATTCAATTATTTTTTGCCTATTGCGAATTTTATGATTAGAAATCACAAATTAGCTTATTTGTCTGATTATTTATGAACTTGATCGAAAAACTTGTGATATATGGTCCCGAAATCTAATTCAAAAGAAAATGATTAAACCAACTCAATCCAAATTTGAATATTAGACTCAAAAAGAAATTGAGTTACCACAATTGATATTCCTAATAGGAAAATATTTTCATGAAAAGTAACTACACCCTGTAAGAACTCTCTTACGATCATATCATCAACCGACCCCAATGACAAAGCGTTGTCTGACATAGTAGAAGTCACAGTCAATGCTCTAATGAATTTGAGATGACACATTAATCCTACCTTACACTAGGAGTATTGTTTAGTTCAAAAATACCCGATGAGCTGCGGAATGCAATAAAAGAAATATAAAAAATGTAGATAAATCTCTACTTCCGATATTAACTATCTAGTGGAAAGAAACCCACTCACTAGACTACAAAAGGGTCAATAGCCTCAATAAGGACACGTTGTGTAAAGAAATCAAGAAGCTTATATGATACATAAAATCTCTTTACTTTCCTACTCTAATGCTTATACTAGCGAACCTGTATATGTTAGAGTATGAAATAAAAGAATTACAATATTCAATTAGCTAATCAACCAGTGCAAGTAGTTGAGAGGCATGATCAGTTTCTTCTAAAAAGTAACACCAAACGCGCTGGGATAAAGAAAATTCTCTAGTCTACCTATGATAAACTAAATAGTGAAAATAACCCCAAAGTAAAGGGAACGAATGTGTCTGTCTCTACAGTTGTGGTAATGATACACCACAAAGTAAGGGACATAGAATCCCTGGAGGCCTTCCGATGTGTCTACCCCAAATGGACATGGTGGTTATAGAAACAATGTGCAAAAGACACATCGGAACCCTCTAAACAAAAGGGATAGAGTTGGTAATGAACTTTTCAATAAGTGTGGAAATATTATACTTTTGTATAAAAACTGCTAGAACAGTTAACTATAAGAGATATAAGAAGTCCAAAGAACAGAGACTCACTGCATCACTGCATAATGACCATCATTGAATCACAAGTACTAAAAGGGCGAAGAATCATCGAATTCTCTAGATGCCTAATGACATAACAATTATAGTCACAAAACGCTCTATATACTCCAAGAGCTATTACAATGTTTTTAAGTAAAGATAATCGTGTCAAAGACTATCATTTCAAAACTACATGTGAGAATGGAATTGAATAATTTATGATACCTCTAATGAATGTGAAAGGAAGCACATCTTATAGAAATAAATGAGTCAATCTAGTGGCATGTACTCCACTGCAACTCTGATCGTTGGATCAAACATTATCACCAAAATGAACTTTGGAAGTCAGAATCATATATTACCCAAAATGAACTTTGGGACATTAATTTATATAGGTTTTGGTACGACTTTCTTAGACATCCAAGTCATAACATGATGATCCATATTTAAGAAATTATATGGACATTCTTTCTTTCGAGTAAAATACAAAAGGGATGAAAATCTTATACGATGTACAGTGTCAGTACTAATTTTATTATATCAGAGTTAATGCTTTCTAAAGTACTAAAAGCACGATCAACATCCCATTATGCCTCATTAACTGTTTTAGGGCATATCACTCATTCTACCAAGTCTACTATTTAGTAATAAGTAGGATCGAGGCCTTCCTAAACCTGATATATAAGTAATACATTTCATTCTTACAAAATAACACAATATGATATATGTGGACCTATCAAACCAGAAAGCGGGCCATTAAAGTATCTATGGTTCTGGTAAATGCTTTGACACATTAACTGATCATCACATTATTGTCCACAATAAATGTTGCATCAGAAAATTTCCTAGAAAATATTGTATAAGGGTTCACCACCCTCACTCCATAAAGTCAATCAGACTTATTAACTCCAGAGAGTTCTCATCATAAGGATTTGATCATTATTGCATATCTGTCAGATCAATGTATAGCATCCTTAACCCATGTGTATACACAAAAATGGTCTCACATAAGCCACCATCACAAGAATATAGATGGAAGATTAGGCATTGAAAATGCGCACTAAAATGTCCATCGGACATGGGACTATGCAATATCACTGCAACTTTACTTTATTTGTCTCAGACCCACTGCTAACCAATAATTTATGTGTACCAGTTGGTAACTGGATTTAGCCTGATATTTATATATTTACATATATTTGGTTATGCAGTTTATGTGCCTATTGCGCCCCCATAACGTACCAAAATGAGTCTTTAAAGACGATTAAGTATTTATGTTGGATATAGATTCCCAACTATTACCCGCTATTTGTAACCTTTGACAGGCGAGATCTATTTACTGTTAGATTGGTGGATTGTCACTTTAATGAGATAGTCTTCCTGTCGTTAGGGGGAGATAAGAAAAAGAATTTTCTAAGGGAACGACATGAAGTGTTTCCCAGTATGTCTCATTAGGATCCCCACACTTCATAATGTCAAGTGAAGTAAAACAAATTATCGATCTTCAAAGTATGAAAGATTTGATTGTTGATGCATTTGCTAAAATCGCTAAAGTGACAAGATCATATATACCAGCTGCAACTGTGCCTGTAAGGTTAAAAGTCCCCAGTAAGGGGCACAACACCGCAGATAAAGGTGTTGCAACCACACTTAGTGGAGGTGTGGTTGAGGCCGTGGCTCCTAAAAGGAAATGGAGGATGCCACGTGGTTCGATGAATACCTGCTCAAGGAAGGAGGCAGGTGTGGCACAATTTGAATCATCAATGAAAAGAAATACTCTCAAATTATCTCTAATTAATTATATCATCACTGGAGGACGCTCCGAAGTTTAATATGATTATAGAGATAATGAGAGTGCATGTGAGTTAATGGAAAAATCTTTCACGTGCATTGATGATGTATACATTGTTGCTCAATGAATTATAGAGCACAATAATATCGAACCACGCTCTATTGGAAGATATCAACAAAGGGCATATTGGCCTATATGGAATCAATCCAGGTAGAACTTGATTCTATGACAAAACAACAGGTATTTGGTTTGGTAGTGCTAGCCTCACCAAGTGTAAAGCCTGTAGGACATAAAATATGTTTTGTCAGTAAGCGTAGTGAGAAGAATAAGTCCTGAGATGCAAAACTTACCTTAAAGAACAAGGTTTTCTCACAAAGCTCTGGAATTGACTACGAGGAGATATTCTCCCGCAACGGACGTCATAACGTCGTATCGATAAGTTTCCAAAGGACTGAAAATGCAGCATTTTAATGTGGTTACAACATATCTCTTTGGATCTTGTTATCGAGATATGTGTAAGTGTCAGATGGACTTGCATTGCCCAACTCAAGTAACTCTAGACCACGGAGTGCATTTACAATATTAGATTGAAATGCTCACTTTGATTGAAATAAATTTGGACGGAAATGGTATACCCGTCTAAGTGAATACTTGATTGGGAAGGGAAAGAACAAGTAGTATTGCCCCTATGCATTTATAAATAAACACGAGTTCTATATTTGCAACTGTAGCAATTTATGACGATGTTAAAGACATAATAAGTACTCTTAAAGAAATAAGAGGTACTGTGATTGAGATAAAATATCATGGAAAAACTCACCGAGTTTGTGGAATATTAATTCCTCAATTTGCATATATTCAAAAGATTATCAGGCGATTTCACATGGATAAAGTGCAATCTGTTAGCACTCCTATGATTGGTTGAAGCGTGGACATAAGGAAAGATCCATTTGAGTCCAACGAAAATGACGAAAGAGCTGTTGGAAGATGAAATTCCCTACTTAATTGAAATGTGCGCATTATTGTACAAAAAAGCTCAATACACTAAACCATGTATTACTTTCTCAAAGAACTTGTTAGTTATTCAGGACAACGCAATATTAGTGGAATGATATTAAAAAAGTATTTTGACATCTGAAAGAAACCATTGACACATATTTGTTCTTCCCATATTAGAGACAAGAGAGATTACAAATGAAATTGTAAACTCTAAAGGAAATGTCAAATGCTCCCATATATAGAGATAAAAGGATTACAAATGAATATGTAGCTCCTAAATAAATGTTGAAACTACCCCCTACTACGACATACTAAATACTACTTTGGTAGGTTTAGATGTTGGTTATCTTAATGGCTAATGTAAATGTCATTATCAAATCGGTTATGTATTACCATGAGGAATACGACGAAAACTTGAAGATCAACCTATAACAACTACTCAAACTACCTCATCACATCAATCATGGATGATATTTCACGAAGTTCATTAACCTATATGGTTAAAGTATTAGAGACTTGAGCTATACCACTGAAGAGCATATCCGAAGTTATGAAGATGAAATCATTTGCAACAAACAGATGAATTATGCTACACATCAAAGATGACGAGACCAAGCATGTACCGCCAACGCTTTTCTATAACCAGCAACCTCATAATATCCTCATGATTTATGTAAAATTGAGGATGAAGAGATTTTCAAAACTCTCTTGATAGTTGTGCGTATCAAGGGAGAGATGTAGACTTCAGGGGGAGTCTCAACAAAGGTGCGTTGCACTCTTTTTCCCTTCGACCAAGGTTTATTTTTCCCACCGGGTTTTGTTACTTGGCAAGGTTTTTAACGAGGCAACAAGTTATGCACCAATTCCTCTTTGACTTGACACAAGGGGGAGTGTTGATGGAAAAACACAATTAGTGTGCCTTCGTCAAAAGTAATTGATGAATGGCAATTTAGGTATTCACTAAATATTATGTAACTGTGAACCCTTGTATTTGACACCCTATATAAAGGGGATCTGATGAATAAGAGAACCCTAATTATTTCGTGTCTCTCTTTCTTCTTTACTTTTCAACTTCCCATTCAACAATGTACACATTTTTAAAGGACTTCACATTTAATTTTTCCGAGTAAATAATATGTTCAAAATTCAAATATATTAACATCACAACCCGTCCATTTAGCAAAAAAGTGAAGCTACCACGTATACCCATCTACTCCCATCGTCTCGATTAACTTGTCACAGTTGATCGGGCACGCATGTTAAGAAAAAATAAATTTTGTGAAATTTTTTATTTTTTTAAAGGTGGAGATTGAATGTGAATATTTTGAGGGTGGAGATTGTTGCCTTTAATTGACATTTATGAGTGTGATAAGTTAAGTGAGACAGATCAAAACAAAAAGTAGGAAAATTAATTGAGACGGAGGGAGTATAAAAAAAGGTAAAAGATATTTTGATAATACATTGCATTATTGCATGTCCTATTCTGAAATATTGCAATGTCTATTGTTAGGTCAAATGTCTTATTCTTGCACGCTGCATTTGGACAATTCACTTGAAATATCTGAATTTTTTTAACTTATTGATTTCTCGATGCAATATGTGCAGTATTTTGATATTTTTTCACAAACCTATGTGAATATGGGTTTGATGTTATTTCTAAGAATTTCCAAGCCATTTCCTTTTTTTTTCTTCTTTTTTTTTGTTGCTGCCCAGATCATTTCTAACGCGTGGGATTTTTTTTTCTCTTTCTTTGTCAAGTTGATGCATGAATTTGGTGCTTATATTAAGGTGATGTTTGGTTCAGATTGACCCACACCTAAATTAATTGGGCCAACCCCTCTAATTATTGGGTTTGGGGCCACCATGTGCTGATACCACTCACTCGCTTGCACAAAACGTCGGTCTTCACAAGTGTCTCTCTCAATATTTCCTCTCTCCCCACCTACAAACAGAAAATCACTCATCAATAATCTCCTTCGTCGATCAATTACAATTCTTAGTACTATTTTAATCATTAAATCAATTGTCAATAATAAACTACGCACATCACATAACATTTTACAATAAAATAATATATTCAACACTACAACCACTTCTCCAACCATGCAAACAAACACTCCCTCCGTCTCCCCTTATCTTGCACACTTTCCTTAAACGGTCGTCTCATCTTTTTTTGCACAGCCTAAAAAGGGAAACATAATATCTACCCTCAATATACCATTGAAAAGTCAACAAACAACCAAAAAACTTTTCTTAATACTCGTACCGACCCTCCTTGTGCAAGATAAGCCGGAACAGAAAGAGTATCACATTTTTACTACCTCAGCCAATAGCATCTCAACCACACCAGCCCTAACGAAACACCGTCGTTTCTATATATACCTGTACATATTTAGTTCCATATACACAACACATAAAGTTTGCAGCAGAAAAATGGGAAGAGCACATGTTATGGCGGTACCATATCCAGCACAAGGCCATGTTCTTCCGATGATGCAGCTCGCCGACGCCATAGCTAGAAACGGGATAAAGGTGACCTTCGTCAACACCGAATTTATCCATAACAGAATCATGGAGGCTGCAGGAGAAAACAACAACCTTAACCCTCTGATAACCCTAGCGTCAATCTCAGACGGGATGCAGCATTGGGAGGACAGAAGTGATGTTGCAAAGACATTAGCTGGAATGGCGAAAACCGTCAGTGACGAACTAGAGTCTCTTATTCAAATGATAAACGAAACGGAGGGGGAAGATAAGATCACCTGCATCGTCGTCGATTATACCCTTAAATGGCCTGTAGAGCTGGCTCACAGGCTCAAAATCCAGATTTCAGTCTTCAAGACATCAGCAGCTGCCTGGGTCGCCGTCACCAACAATGCCTGCAAACTCATCGATGATGGGATCATCGACATTCATGGTTACCATGCTTTATTCTCATTTTAGACTTCCTTTCCTTTTAGCATCACTGCAATTCAAATTTCTTTGTTAAGACTCAAAACATAATCAAATTTAGGTAAGACGAATCGAAAAGGCAAGTAAGCAAAGTTAAGTGAGACGGAGGTAGTAATACTTTATTTTTCGGTTTGTCCCAACTTAACTTGTCAGCCCATAAATGACAATTTTTTCTCACAATCTTCACTCTTAAAAAAGTCAAAGATTTCACAAAGACTGTTTTTTCTTAACTTTCGTGCCCAATCAAAATAGGCAAGTTAACGGAGACGGAGGGAATATATGGTTATATATTTTGGTGGGTATTTGTGTAGTCGTATTTTAATTGATATATTTGGTGTAAGTAGTAGAGTAAAAAGAACGAGGAGAAAGTGATAAAGAAAATGTGGGTTGAGTGAGTATTGTGTGTGAAGGTTTCACGTGGGACGAATTTTTTACAGGAAACATTGATACTTTTACAGATAAAAGTGATACTTTTGTTGCAAAAATTGATATTTTTTTATTAAAAAAAATAATAATTTTACAAATAAACGTGATACTTTTACTAAAAAAATACTACCTCCGTTTCATAAAGAATGTCACTTTAACTATTTTTGGAGAAATTAAGGATTGCTATTTAATTGGTATATTTTGTGAAATATGAAAATAATCAACTAAATTAAGTAGGTTGTTTAAGATAATATTGAATGAATTGTAGGTTTTTTTGGTAAAGTGACATTTATTGTGAAATTTTTTAGTGTCCAGAATGACATTCTTTATAAAATGAAGGAACTAATATTTTTTATCCATCGCACCGCATGAGGGTCTCATTTAAATTTTTTACTTATGTTTTTCTCACTCCAAACTAGCAAACTTTACAAATAGTGCTAATCTGACATACCCATTTATTTTGTTTTCTCTCTAAATTATTCTTAGTCTAGAATTTTCATATATAATTGCGCACCTTCTAGATCTTTCCTACTAATATACACCGTCTCTCAAAAAAGTTGTACATACGTCAAACATGACTCTTTTACGAAATTAGCGGAGTAATTTGTTACTGTATACAGGAACACCCCTACGGCAAGAGATGATTGAGCTGTCTCCAGAAATGCCTGCAATAAGCAGCACCAACTTGCTGTGGACATGCATGGATGATTTTGTCACTCAAAAGACCATGTTCGATTTATGGTTACTTAATGCAGAATCCCAAAAATCTATAGATTGGATATTGTGCAACTCATGTTATGAACTGGAGACAGGGGCATTCAAATTGGTCTCCAAATGTCTTCCAATAGGCCCTCTTCTTGGAAAATCTGCAGGACATTTCTGGGCACAAGACAGCACCAGCCTATCATGGCTTGATCAACAGCTGCCTAACTCAACCATCTACGTTTCATTCGGAAGCTCAACTTTTCTCGACGAAGTACAGTTCCAACAAGTGGCTCTGGGGCTTGAGTCTACCAACAGACCCTTCTTGTGGGTCGTACGTCAAGATTTGGCACGGGATGTAGACAGTCCGTATCCTCAAGGATTCACCGAGAGAATTAAGAACCGTGGGAAGATAGTCGGGTGGGCGCCTCAACAGAAGATACTGTCTCACCCTTCAGTTGCGTGTTTTCTAACGCACTGCGGGTGGAACTCGACTATTGAGGGTATAAGTAATGGGGTCCCGTTCTTGTGCTGGCCTTACTTTGCCGATCAGTTTCTTAACAAGAGCTACATTGTTGATCAGTGGGAAGTTGGATTAGGGTTCGAAAAAGATGTAACTGCAGGAGTTGTCAAACTGGAGGAAATCAAGAATAAGGTGGAAAAAATTTTTAGTGATGAAACCTATAAAAAAAGGGCTTTGGGACTTCAAGCCAAGACCATAGGTAGTATAATGGAAGGAGGGAGCTCCCACAAGAATTTATGTGATTTCATAGATTGGATTAAAAATGTCACATAAAAATGTCACAAATTTTAATTTCAGTCCTGTATCTTTCAAAATTTGTTCAATTTAAGGACACTAACCATCACGCAAATAAATGCACGTGTGACGCACGTGACTAATAAATTCGAGAAAGATGAAGAAAGAAAGAAAAATAAAATAAAATAAAAATGAAATACACATCGTACGGGAATTATGATTAAACTTTTTCTTTTATTTTCTGGGGCTACTAAAGTGATTTAATGATTTGAAATGTTATCTGGATAAATACTTGATACATAAGTATTAGCACTCGAAAGTCCTAAATTTATTAGTCTAATTCCGGCTAAATTGGTCTTTGGTGATGATCAGTGTTCTTAAATCGGATAACTTTTGAAAGATACAAGACTAAAATTAAATTTTTCTAACATACAAAATTTTTACTAGATAAGGTCTAACATATAGGACTAAAAATAAAAATAAAATTTTCCGGTCCTTGCTCTATACTCTATCAAATTCTCTATTTTATGCCTTCTTATCATAACTCCCACCCCCAATCTAATTATTACTCCATTCATCCCGAATGAATTTGCACCATTTCTGAATTCGGTCGTCCCAAGTAAACTTGCACACTTCCTAATACGGAAACTTATAACACAATCTCCACCTTTGGAAAATCAACAAAATCCCCAAAAAACAACTTTTTTAATATATGTGCCGATCACCCTATGCAACTTCATTTGGGACGGAGGCAGTACAACATTTGGATTCTCTTTTAATAACACAAATTATGTTAGTAATTTTGAAAACTATATATGTATATCTAAAAGAATTGTATTTACTCAACCCGTAATACCCCGTGCAATGCACAACTTTTATATATTATATATGTGTGTGAGAAAAACAAATCATTGGGTATTATGCTACTTTGATACTTTTTTATTATGATTTTGAAGCTTGAGATCGTTAACTTCGATTCAATTCTCTTTACTGATATGGTTGCTGCATGTTTTGCTATATAATTCTAGTATCATCAATAAGTGGTGGATGAGAAAGATTTCGTCAAGACGAATTTTATCACGATGGCGACGGCGACATTATTAGATGAATTCATTTGTTACGTTCTAAAGTTCATATTATAATAGAAAATTCATTTGAAATTGATTTATTCTTTATTTATTTTTGTTACAATTAAACCTATATAATATAGATGATGAGGCTAATATTAAATTCACACATGTTTTAAAGGACTTCACATTAATTTTTTCGAGTAAATAATATGTTTATAATTAAAATATATTAACATTAACTACAACATATCGTCACTAATTAGTCCTCTCAATAATTCGGTTGTTTTTAGACGACAAAGTGTCGTCTTAAATATGTATAAGTATTTTTACAACTAGTTATCTCCAAAGAAAAAAAAAAGACCTTAAATAGCATGTAGAGCATTTTATGACGATAAGTCGTCACATATAATTATTTTTAAACACAATAAAAAATCTTTTTTTGTTGCAGTATTCGCTTTATATTGAGATATTAAAAACATTAAATTATTTATACAATTAAAATAACAAATTCGTCGAAACAAATAAATAAGTTATTTCTAATTTTCCTATGCGTTTGAATATGTTTCTAAACTACTCCCTTCGTTTTGCACTCTTTTCTTTTCGAGATGTCCCGAGATTATTTACACATCCTTAAAAATGAAATCTCTTTTACAATCTCCACCCTTAAAATCTTCACCCTCAATCTCCACCTTTAAAAAACTCAACTAAAAAATAAAAAACAACTTTTTTTTTCATTTCACGTATCGGGAGAGGTGTGCAAATTATCTTAGGACGAAGGGAATATTTTAAAGTTATTTCTAATATCTTCTATGAGTTTGGAGTTACTTCTAGTATTTATTTATGTGATTTCCAAGTCCTTTTCTTTTTTCTACTTTTCTAGCCGTAAGTCATTTCCAAATAGGTAACTTTTTTTTTTTCAAGTGTGTTACTCAATTTCTTATGAGTCCAATAATTCAAATTGAGTATGAGTTGGTTTAGTCATTTCTTATGAATTAGATTTCGGGACCATATATCACAAGTTTTTCGATACTTTGTAAAAGTACTTTATCACGTAGTTAATTTGTATTGATTATGTAACTTCCATGAATTTTCTTTATCATGAAAATATAAAATAGTACTTAACTAAAGTTCATAGGCAAACATGATCAAGTACCCAATTTATCAAGCAAATAAACTAATTTACAAAAATCTCTAAGCTCATAATAAACGATGATTCAAGTGATAAACTTTCAATTACATTAGAAAGTATTAAAGACGCTAGACACATGACCCCATGAAAATCAATCCAGTCATGCAAAATTTCATGATTTTCAAGATTGTACACAACCACTTCGAATGCACATATAAATTTATTCTCAACTTGCCAAAAAACAACAGTTGTATCTCATCAAAGAAATATATATTAATGCAATTTCTCATGCTTAAATTGCTCGAAATATTTAAATAAAATAAACATAGATGGTTTTGTGTCACGTGTAATATGTCATGCCACATGCTGATGTCAACAAATATTATTTACATTAGATCACAAAATAGGGTATTTGAAATTACCTTGGAGAAAAGATACGATTCTTTTCAATGACATTGCTCAAACTTTTACAGTAACATACTTTTGGTCTCGGAAACTTAAGCTTCCCAATTTATCCTCCGTGCCAATGGAAATGAGAGGATACTCACAAATAAGAATAGAAATTCATAAGACATAAACAAAAAGTTTGAAATACTAAATTATGGAAATAATCCAAACAAACTGCATGATTAAATTGAATATGTATAAGTGTGTGTGACCTAACTCATACAAAAACAATATATAATGCACATTCTTTATATTCCAAGTCATATAAACAATATAAGATCAGCTACCATATAAACAATTTATTATAAGTATCTATACACTTAAATATTTATGCACATGTTTTGTATTACTCCGCTAAGTGGTTTATTATTATAAGCATAAGCAAATAATGATTTTGGGAATTAAGAAAATCATTGGTCACTTATAGCACTACGACTCCATTGATGCCGCGTCCGTTATCATTCAGAGTAAGGGATTTCAATAATTTAAAAAGTTAACCCTAACAATCCTTGCAATATTTCAATAGTTTCACTTGATCGGATTAATTTATAACTTCGGATAGTCATGGAATCATGTGCGATTCTAAATCAACGTACACAACCTTCGGTAACGAATTTACAATTGGAATTGATAGCTGTGTGAGAAGACGTACCAAACTAAAAAAAATCTTTCTCGTCACAAATAAAATTGATGATCAGTATACATGGATTCCATTCACAAGCGAATTGGCGACTGTAAGCGGATTGACGAATGTAGAGTATCTCGTGCTGATAACGTGTTGTAGAGAAAACAGAAAAGTAAAGGAGAAAGATAGACACAGAATAATTAGGGTTCTTTTATTCATCAGATCCCTTTATATAGGGTGTCAAATACAAGGGTTTCACAATTACATAATATTTAGTGAATACCTAAATTACTCTTCATCAATTATTTTTTACGAAGGCACACTAATTGTATTTTTCCTTCAACAATTTCTTAATTCTTTCGTTTCTTTCTAAAAAATCATTTATTTTGAAATCGAGAGAGTATAACCGATTGATTTGGCCAGCTCTTACCTATATTAGGGTGTTATAGTTGCATGTGGTAGAATGCCCTTATCCATCACCTATATTAGGGTGTTATAATTGCACGTGGTAGAATGTCCTTATCCATCACCGCCACCTTATTTATGTTTGAATTTAAAATATTCAAAATTAGAAGTTTATAACAGATTCGAGAATGATCTATGCATAAAATAAAAAATTAGGGTTTTCACCAAATAATTTATATTAAAGACTGATAAAATTATACTACCATATATATATATAAGCTAATTGAAGGATATTTGTGTATTTTTTCATTTAAATATTTAGGCCATAATTGGTAATTATTGTTACTTTTGATAAGTCAATAATTTCTTTCATTTTTTTTAAAATACATTTTTTTTTTCTAATTCATTTTGACACGATATACATTTTTCTTTTCTAATTCATCCCTGCCCCTAATTCTCATTTGACACGATATATACTTGTCACGGATTGGTATAGTTTTATCTTTTGTACAGTGGTGTTACTATTGCCACGGATCTGCCACATGTGCCATGACACCCACTTACCACAGATTCTATTACATTTGCGAATTGTGCCACGACACACTTGCCACAAATCGTCATTTGACACGATACACGCTTGCCACGGATTTATATAATTCTACCATTTCTTACGGTCGTGTCACTAGTGCCACAAACTTAATTTTCATATGTGACACGGATCTCCCACATGTGCCACGGCACCCATTTACCACGATATCTAATATATTTACGAATTGTGTCACGACACACTTTCCACGAATCGTCATTTGATACGATACACACTTGTCACAAATTTGTATAATTTTACCCTTTCTTACGGTCATGTCACTATTGCCATAAATCTACCACATGTGCCACGAATTTGATGTATCACGACACCCACTTATCACGAATTCTAATACATGTGACGCGGGGGTGGTATTGGTGCAGGAGATGAGATATTAATTTTTTCTTTTTCTTTTGGCTTGGGGGTGGGTGGATAAGGGTGGGGGTTGGGGGTGCGAGGGTGGGGGTGATGCTAGGGGGAGGGGGTGAGATATAAAAAAAAAGAATTTTTTTTTTTTTTGCTTGGGGGTGAGTGTTTGGGGTGGCGGGTGGTGGAGGGGCGGGGGGAGGGGGGTCTCCACCTTTAAAAAAGTTAAATATTCCACAAAATTTGTTTTTTCTTAACATCCGTGCCCGGTCAACTGTGACAAGTTCACCGGGACGGAGGGAGTATAATTTACCATCTCAACTTTTCATATTTTTATAGTTTGGTATATAGTTTTTTTATATATTATAAATTGTCATCTCCAATAAATTTCAATCGTTGATAATATACCTGTCTGGTTGAGATTTCTCTCAAAAGGTAATTTGCAACAAAATCATAAATTCAAATAGTAAATTGGAACATAACATAATTTTTACTGCAAAGGGCAAAAACACAAAAGGTCTGGATGAAAATATGTAATTTTCCTATATATATACATATATATAAATATAATTAGTTTACGGATAATAATTATAAGTGAATATATACGAAGAATTTTATTTTCCTTAATTTAAAAGAAAAGGATATGGAGTCAGATTAGGTGATTATTTTCCTTTATCTAATTTTAAAGATTAAATTAATAATTATTGTTTAATGTTGAACTCTAGTTTTTCTAACACAATAATTATTGCTTACCAAAAATATTACTTTTATTATGCAATTTACACCTTTTTTCATCATTTAATTTAAATTATAAATTAATTATCTATGTTTTGAATGATTTCTATGTTTTTATTTTGGTTCTACTTAATCCTTGAAGGATGTTTTTATTATTTTCATATTATCAATTAGCGATTTTTTATTTACTAGTCAAACCAATCAATCCAAACCGAATTCATATATTTTGAATTGGATATTTTAAATTTTAGTTGGATTGGTTAAAATTTGAGATATTTAGAGATTGACTTTGCTAATTTGGTTATTACTTCGTTTATTTTTGTTTGGTATTTTAGCTTCTTAATAATTTTTCAAATTAATTGATCTTTTAACCATTTTTCATCATTTCTCTCAATTTTGCCCTTATATCAATCATAAAATATTTCTTACTTTTAGAGAGAGAAGAAAAATAACCCTGGATATACTTGGAAAAGATTTGAATTCGTAATAATTCCACTTTTCTCTAAAAGATTAAATAAGAAAAAAAACCGGAGGGAGTAATTAAACTAATAAAATCGAACCATAAACACCTTTTTATTGAAGTTGATTTAACAATCTTACTATATTTTAGAGGGATAATATGAACTAAAATTATAAATTTTCGGTATAATGACATTTCAGTCAAAAGTTTCCATTCAATACTTTTTTTATCAAATGAAATTCAAGTCAAACTTTCTTACGTTTCTTTTAATTTTATTTGACACCTCATTAGCTGACGTGGAATTTTGTTAGGGAAAATGAATTACAACTAAAATAAGGATGACACATATCTAAAAGGGTATTATAGAAAGAAAGGAAAAAAAATCATCAACTTTGTGTGAATCTTCCATTATAATATACTTTAAATATAACGAAAAGTTTCATAAATGTTTAAGCTTTTTTTTTTTTTTTTTTTTTTTTTCAATTACAACATTAACAACATTTTTTTAAATCGAATTGCATGATTAATAACATAATTAGATAAGTTTTGACGAAACGATCTTATATCTACCGCTTATGTTATCATCCATTGCTAGCAATAGTCATTCATCGAGAACTAAAGTAATAGTTGTTACAATTTCCGCTCTCAGTCCACGATGATGGAGACGATAAATTATGAAATAGGTGGTGGATACAACACAATTTCGTCAAGAGGAATCTTATTATGATAGCGGCGACGACACAATTAGTAGAATTCATTTGTTACATTCTAAAATTCATATTATAATAAAAAATTCATCCATAATTGATTTTTTTTTTTTTGCAATGAACCCTATAAATATTGATGATGAGGCAAATATTAAATTTACACATTTTTAAAGGACTTCACATTAATTTTTCCGAGTAAATAATATGTTCAAAATTCAAATATATTAACATCACAACCCGTCCATTTAGCAAAAAGTGAATGCTACTACCCATGATATCATCATCTGTTACATTTGGTGTTACATCCTCTGTTTCATCACATTTACTAACTGACACGTGTATGACATGATGTCATAAATTAATATATGTCACTTAATGAATTAAGTGTAACAAAGAATAAAACACCTACAGTAACAGAAAATCCAAATTGAGCTACCACATATACCCATCTATTAAAAAAAAAGATAAAAGGTAAAAGGTTAAAAGAATATTTTGGTAATACATTGCATTATTGCATGTCCTATTGTGAAATATTGCAATGTCCTATAGTTAGGTCAAATGTCTTATTCTTGCAGGCTGCATTTTTACAATTCACTTGAAATATGTGAAATTTCTTAACTTTTTTATTTCTCGATACAATATGTGCAGTATTTCAGCATTTTGATATTTTTTTCCAAGTCTACGTGAATCTGGGTTTGAAGTTATTTCTAGGAATTTCCAAGCCATTTCCTTATTTTTTTCCTTCCCTTTTTTTTTCTTGTTGCTGCCCAGATCATTTCTAACGTGTGGGATTTTTTTCTTCTCTTTCTTTGTCAAAGTCGATGCATGAATTTGGTTCTTATATTAAAGTGATGTTTGATTCGGATTGACTCAAACTCAAATCGATTGGGCTAACCTCAAATACATGTTTTTTTAAAGGATTCGGCCAACCCCTCTAATTATTGGGTCTGGGGCCACCATTCACTGACACTACTCACTCACTTGCACAAAACGGCGGTCTTCTCAAGTGTCTCTCCCTCAATGTTTCCTCTCTCCCCACCTATAAACAGAAAATTGCTCATCAATAATCTCCTTCGTCAATCAATTACAATTCTTAATACTATTTTAATCATTAAACCAATTATCAATAATAAATTACACACGTCACATAACTTTTAACAATAAAATAATATTCTAACACTACAATCACTTCCCCAACCATGCAAACAAACACTCCCTCCGTCTCCCCTTATCTTGCACACTTTCCTTAAACGGTCGTCTCATCTTTTTTTGCACAGCCTAAAAAGGGAAACATAATATCTACCCTCAATATACCATTGAAAAGTCAACAAACAACCAAAAAACTTTTCTTAATACTCGTACCGACCCTCCTTGTGCAAGATAAGCCGGAACAGAAAGAGTATCACATTTTTACTACCTCAGCCAATAGCATCTCAACCACACCAGCCCTAACGAAACACCGTCGTTTCTATATATACCTGTACATATTTAGTTCCATATACACAACACATAAAGTTTGCAGCAGAAAAATGGGAAGAGCACATGTTATGGCGGTACCATATCCAGCACAAGGCCATGTTCTTCCGATGATGCAGCTCGCCGACGCCATAGCTAGAAACGGGATAAAGGTGACCTTCGTCAACACCGAATTTATCCATAACAGAATCATGGAGGCTGCAGGAGAAAACAACAACCTTAACCCTCTGATAACCCTAGCGTCAATCTCAGACGGGATGCAGCATTGGGAGGACAGAAGTGATGTTGCAAAGACATTAGCTGGAATGGCGAAAACCGTCAGTGACGAACTAGAGTCTCTTATTCAAATGATAAACGAAACGGAGGGGGAAGATAAGATCACCTGCATCGTCGTCGATTATACCCTTAAATGGCCTGTAGAGCTGGCTCACAGGCTCAAAATCCAGATTTCAGTCTTCAAGACATCAGCAGCTGCCTGGGTCGCCGTCACCAACAATGCCTGCAAACTCATCGATGATGGGATCATCGACATTCATGGTTACCATGCTTTATTCTCATTTTAGACTTCCTTTCCTTTTAGCATCACTGCAATTCAAATTTCTTTGTTAAGACTCAAAACATAATCAAATTTAGGTAAGACGAATCGAAAAGGCAAGTAAGCAAAGTTAAGTGAGACGGAGGTAGTAATACTTTATTTTTCGGTTTGTCCCAACTTAACTTGTCAGCCCATAAATGACAATTTTTTCTCACAATCTTCACTCTTAAAAAAGTCAAAGATTTCACAAAGACTGTTTTTTCTTAACTTTCGTGCCCAATCAAAATAGGCAAGTTAACGGAGACGGAGGGAATATATGGTTATATATTTTGGTGGGTATTTGTGTAGTCGTATTTTAATTGATATATTTGGTGTAAGTAGTAGAGTAAAAAGAACGAGGAGAAAGTGATAAAGAAAATGTGGGTTGAGTGAGTATTGTGTGTGAAGGTTTCACGTGGGACGAATTTTTTACAGGAAACATTGATACTTTTACAGATAAAAGTGATACTTTTGTTGCAAAAATTGATATTTTTTTATTAAAAAAAATAATAATTTTACAAATAAACGTGATACTTTTACTAAAAAAATACTACCTCCGTTTCATAAAGAATGTCACTTTAACTATTTTTGGAGAAATTAAGGATTGCTATTTAATTGGTATATTTTGTGAAATATGAAAATAATCAACTAAATTAAGTAGGTTGTTTAAGATAATATTGAATGAATTGTAGGTTTTTTTGGTAAAGTGACATTTATTGTGAAATTTTTTAGTGTCCAGAATGACATTCTTTATAAAATGAAGGAACTAATATTTTTTATCCATCGCACCGCATGAGGGTCTCATTTAAATTTTTTACTTATGTTTTTCTCACTCCAAACTAGCAAACTTTACAAATAGTGCTAATCTGACATACCCATTTATTTTGTTTTCTCTCTAAATTATTCTTAGTCTAGAATTTTCATATATAATTGCGCACCTTCTAGATCTTTCCTACTAATATACACCGTCTCTCAAAAAAGTTGTACATACGTCAAACATGACTCTTTTACGAAATTAGCGGAGTAATTTGTTACTGTATACAGGAACACCCCTACGGCAAGAGATGATTGAGCTGTCTCCAGAAATGCCTGCAATAAGCAGCACCAACTTGCTGTGGACATGCATGGATGATTTTGTCACTCAAAAGACCATGTTCGATTTATGGTTACTTAATGCAGAATCCCAAAAATCTATAGATTGGATATTGTGCAACTCATGTTATGAACTGGAGACAGGGGCATTCAAATTGGTCTCCAAATGTCTTCCAATAGGCCCTCTTCTTGGAAAATCTGCAGGACATTTCTGGGCACAAGACAGCACCAGCCTATCATGGCTTGATCAACAGCTGCCTAACTCAACCATCTACGTTTCATTCGGAAGCTCAACTTTTCTCGACGAAGTACAGTTCCAACAAGTGGCTCTGGGGCTTGAGTCTACCAACAGACCCTTCTTGTGGGTCGTACGTCAAGATTTGGCACGGGATGTAGACAGTCCGTATCCTCAAGGATTCACCGAGAGAATTAAGAACCGTGGGAAGATAGTCGGGTGGGCGCCTCAACAGAAGATACTGTCTCACCCTTCAGTTGCGTGTTTTCTAACGCACTGCGGGTGGAACTCGACTATTGAGGGTATAAGTAATGGGGTCCCGTTCTTGTGCTGGCCTTACTTTGCCGATCAGTTTCTTAACAAGAGCTACATTGTTGATCAGTGGGAAGTTGGATTAGGGTTCGAAAAAGATGTAACTGCAGGAGTTGTCAAACTGGAGGAAATCAAGAATAAGGTGGAAAAAATTTTTAGTGATGAAACCTATAAAAAAAGGGCTTTGGGACTTCAAGCCAAGACCATATGTAGTATAATGGAAGGAGGGAGCTCCCACAAGAATTTATGTGATTTCATAGATTGGATTAAAAATGTCACATAAAAATGTCACAAATTTTAATTTCAGTCCTGTATCTTTCAAAATTTGTTCAATTTAAGGACACTAACCATCACGCAAATAAATGCACGTGTGACGCACGTGACTAATAAATTCGAGAAAGATGAAGAAAGAAAGAAAAATAAAATAAAATAAAAATGAAATACACATCGTACGGGAATTATGATTAAACTTTTTCTTTTATTTTCTGGGGCTACTAAAGTGATTTAATGATTTGAAATGTTATCTGGATAAATACTTGATACATAAGTATTAGCACTCGAAAGTCCTAAATTTATTAGTCTAATTCCGGCTAAATTGGTCTTTGGTGATGATCAGTGTTCTTAAATCGGATAACTTTTGAAAGATACAAGACTAAAATTAAATTTTTCTAACATACAAAATTTTTACTAGATAAGGTCTAACATATAGGACTAAAAATAAAAATAAAATTTTCCGGTCCTTGCTCTATACTCTATCAAATTCTCTATTTTATGCCTTCTTATCATAACTCCCACCCCCAATCTAATTATTACTCCATTCATCCCGAATGAATTTGCACCATTTCTGAATTCGGTCGTCCCAAGTAAACTTGCACACTTCCTAATACGGAAACTTATAACACAATCTCCACCTTTGGAAAATCAACAAAATCCCCAAAAAACAACTTTTTTAATATATGTGCCGATCACCCTATGCAACTTCATTTGGGACGGAGGCAGTACAACATTTGGATTCTCTTTTAATAACACAAATTATGTTAGTAATTTTGAAAACTATATATGTATATCTAAAAGAATTGTATTTACTCAACCCGTAATACCCCGTGCAATGCACAACTTTTATATATTATATATGTGTGTGAGAAAAACAAATCATTGGGTATTATGCTACTTTGATACTTTTTTATTATGATTTTGAAGCTTGAGATCGTTAACTTCGATTCAATTCTCTTTACTGATATGGTTGCTGCATGTTTTGCTATATAATTCTAGTATCATCAATAAGTGGTGGATGAGAAAGATTTCGTCAAGACGAATTTTATCACGATGGCGACGGCGACATTATTAGATGAATTCATTTGTTACGTTCTAAAGTTCATATTATAATAGAAAATTCATTTGAAATTGATTTATTCTTTATTTATTTTTGTTACAATTAAACCTATATAATATAGATGATGAGGCTAATATTAAATTCACACATGTTTTAAAGGACTTCACATTAATTTTTTCGAGTAAATAATATGTTTATAATTAAAATATATTAACATTAACTACAACATATCGTCACTAATTAGTCCTCTCAATAATTCGGTTGTTTTTAGACGACAAAGTGTCGTCTTAAATATGTATAAGTATTTTTACAACTAGTTATCTCCAAAGAAAAAAAAAAGACCTTAAATAGCATGTAGAGCATTTTATGACGATAAGTCGTCACATATAATTATTTTTAAACACAATAAAAAATCTTTTTTTGTTGCAGTATTCGCTTTATATTGAGATATTAAAAACATTAAATTATTTATACAATTAAAATAACAAATTCGTCGAAACAAATAAATAAGTTATTTCTAATTTTCCTATGCGTTTGAATATGTTTCTAAACTACTCCCTTCGTTTTGCACTCTTTTCTTTTCGAGATGTCCCGAGATTATTTACACATCCTTAAAAATGAAATCTCTTTTACAATCTCCACCCTTAAAATCTTCACCCTCAATCTCCACCTTTAAAAAACTCAACTAAAAAATAAAAAACAACTTTTTTTTTCATTTCACGTATCGGGAGAGGTGTGCAAATTATCTTAGGACGAAGGGAATATTTTAAAGTTATTTCTAATATCTTCTATGAGTTTGGAGTTACTTCTAGTATTTATTTATGTGATTTCCAAGTCCTTTTCTTTTTTCTACTTTTCTAGCCGTAAGTCATTTCCAAATAGGTAACTTTTTTTTTTTCAAGTGTGTTACTCAATTTCTTATGAGTCCAATAATTCAAATTGAGTATGAGTTGGTTTAGTCATTTCTTATGAATTAGATTTCGGGACCATATATCACAAGTTTTTCGATACTTTGTAAAAGTACTTTATCACGTAGTTAATTTGTATTGATTATGTAACTTCCATGAATTTTCTTTATCATGAAAATATAAAATAGTACTTAACTAAAGTTCATAGGCAAACATGATCAAGTACCCAATTTATCAAGCAAATAAACTAATTTACAAAAATCTCTAAGCTCATAATAAACGATGATTCAAGTGATAAACTTTCAATTACATTAGAAAGTATTAAAGACGCTAGACACATGACCCCATGAAAATCAATCCAGTCATGCAAAATTTCATGATTTTCAAGATTGTACACAACCACTTCGAATGCACATATAAATTTATTCTCAACTTGCCAAAAAACAACAGTTGTATCTCATCAAAGAAATATATATTAATGCAATTTCTCATGCTTAAATTGCTCGAAATATTTAAATAAAATAAACATAGATGGTTTTGTGTCACGTGTAATATGTCATGCCACATGCTGATGTCAACAAATATTATTTACATTAGATCACAAAATAGGGTATTTGAAATTACCTTGGAGAAAAGATACGATTCTTTTCAATGACATTGCTCAAACTTTTACAGTAACATACTTTTGGTCTCGGAAACTTAAGCTTCCCAATTTATCCTCCGTGCCAATGGAAATGAGAGGATACTCACAAATAAGAATAGAAATTCATAAGACATAAACAAAAAGTTTGAAATACTAAATTATGGAAATAATCCAAACAAACTGCATGATTAAATTGAATATGTATAAGTGTGTGTGACCTAACTCATACAAAAACAATATATAATGCACATTCTTTATATTCCAAGTCATATAAACAATATAAGATCAGCTACCATATAAACAATTTATTATAAGTATCTATACACTTAAATATTTATGCACATGTTTTGTATTACTCCGCTAAGTGGTTTATTATTATAAGCATAAGCAAATAATGATTTTGGGAATTAAGAAAATCATTGGTCACTTATAGCACTACGACTCCATTGATGCCGCGTCCGTTATCATTCAGAGTAAGGGATTTCAATAATTTAAAAAGTTAACCCTAACAATCCTTGCAATATTTCAATAGTTTCACTTGATCGGATTAATTTATAACTTCGGATAGTCATGGAATCATGTGCGATTCTAAATCAACGTACACAACCTTCGGTAACGAATTTACAATTGGAATTGATAGCTGTGTGAGAAGACGTACCAAACTAAAAAAAATCTTTCTCGTCACAAATAAAATTGATGATCAGTATACATGGATTCCATTCACAAGCGAATTGGCGACTGTAAGCGGATTGACGAATGTAGAGTATCTCGTGCTGATAACGTGTTGTAGAGAAAACAGAAAAGTAAAGGAGAAAGATAGACACAGAATAATTAGGGTTCTTTTATTCATCAGATCCCTTTATATAGGGTGTCAAATACAAGGGTTTCACAATTACATAATATTTAGTGAATACCTAAATTACTCTTCATCAATTATTTTTTACGAAGGCACACTAATTGTATTTTTCCTTCAACAATTTCTTAATTCTTTCGTTTCTTTCTAAAAAATCATTTATTTTGAAATCGAGAGAGTATAACCGATTGATTTGGCCAGCTCTTACCTATATTAGGGTGTTATAGTTGCATGTGGTAGAATGCCCTTATCCATCACCTATATTAGGGTGTTATAATTGCACGTGGTAGAATGTCCTTATCCATCACCGCCACCTTATTTATGTTTGAATTTAAAATATTCAAAATTAGAAGTTTATAACAGATTCGAGAATGATCTATGCATAAAATAAAAAATTAGGGTTTTCACCAAATAATTTATATTAAAGACTGATAAAATTATACTACCATATATATATATAAGCTAATTGAAGGATATTTGTGTATTTTTTCATTTAAATATTTAGGCCATAATTGGTAATTATTGTTACTTTTGATAAGTCAATAATTTCTTTCATTTTTTTTAAAATACATTTTTTTTTTCTAATTCATTTTGACACGATATACATTTTTCTTTTCTAATTCATCCCTGCCCCTAATTCTCATTTGACACGATATATACTTGTCACGGATTGGTATAGTTTTATCTTTTGTACAGTGGTGTTACTATTGCCACGGATCTGCCACATGTGCCATGACACCCACTTACCACAGATTCTATTACATTTGCGAATTGTGCCACGACACACTTGCCACAAATCGTCATTTGACACGATACACGCTTGCCACGGATTTATATAATTCTACCATTTCTTACGGTCGTGTCACTAGTGCCACAAACTTAATTTTCATATGTGACACGGATCTCCCACATGTGCCACGGCACCCATTTACCACGATATCTAATATATTTACGAATTGTGTCACGACACACTTTCCACGAATCGTCATTTGATACGATACACACTTGTCACAAATTTGTATAATTTTACCCTTTCTTACGGTCATGTCACTATTGCCATAAATCTACCACATGTGCCACGAATTTGATGTATCACGACACCCACTTATCACGAATTCTAATACATGTGACGCGGGGGTGGTATTGGTGCAGGAGATGAGATATTAATTTTTTCTTTTTCTTTTGGCTTGGGGGTGGGTGGATAAGGGTGGGGGTTGGGGGTGCGAGGGTGGGGGTGATGCTAGGGGGAGGGGGTGAGATATAAAAAAAAAGAATTTTTTTTTTTTTTGCTTGGGGGTGAGTGTTTGGGGTGGCGGGTGGTGGAGGGGCGGGGGGAGGGGGGTCTCCACCTTTAAAAAAGTTAAATATTCCACAAAATTTGTTTTTTCTTAACATCCGTGCCCGGTCAACTGTGACAAGTTCACCGGGACGGAGGGAGTATAATTTACCATCTCAACTTTTCATATTTTTATAGTTTGGTATATAGTTTTTTTATATATTATAAATTGTCATCTCCAATAAATTTCAATCGTTGATAATATACCTGTCTGGTTGAGATTTCTCTCAAAAGGTAATTTGCAACAAAATCATAAATTCAAATAGTAAATTGGAACATAACATAATTTTTACTGCAAAGGGCAAAAACACAAAAGGTCTGGATGAAAATATGTAATTTTCCTATATATATACATATATATAAATATAATTAGTTTACGGATAATAATTATAAGTGAATATATACGAAGAATTTTATTTTCCTTAATTTAAAAGAAAAGGATATGGAGTCAGATTAGGTGATTATTTTCCTTTATCTAATTTTAAAGATTAAATTAATAATTATTGTTTAATGTTGAACTCTAGTTTTTCTAACACAATAATTATTGCTTACCAAAAATATTACTTTTATTATGCAATTTACACCTTTTTTCATCATTTAATTTAAATTATAAATTAATTATCTATGTTTTGAATGATTTCTATGTTTTTATTTTGGTTCTACTTAATCCTTGAAGGATGTTTTTATTATTTTCATATTATCAATTAGCGATTTTTTATTTACTAGTCAAACCAATCAATCCAAACCGAATTCATATATTTTGAATTGGATATTTTAAATTTTAGTTGGATTGGTTAAAATTTGAGATATTTAGAGATTGACTTTGCTAATTTGGTTATTACTTCGTTTATTTTTGTTTGGTATTTTAGCTTCTTAATAATTTTTCAAATTAATTGATCTTTTAACCATTTTTCATCATTTCTCTCAATTTTGCCCTTATATCAATCATAAAATATTTCTTACTTTTAGAGAGAGAAGAAAAATAACCTTGGATATACTTGGAAAAGATTTGAATTCGTAATAATTCCACTTTTCTCTAAAAGATTAAATAAGAAAAAAAACCGGAGGGAGTAATTAAACTAATAAAATTGAACCATAAACACCTTTTTATTGAAGTTGATTTAACAATCTTACTATATTTTAGAGGGATAATATGAACTAAAATTATAAATTTTCGGTATAATGACATTTCAGTCAAAAGTTTCCATTCAATACTTTTTTTATCAAATGAAATTCAAGTCAAACTTTCTTACGTTTCTTTTAATTTTATTTGACACCTCATTAGCTGACGTGGAATTTTGTTAGGGAAAATGAATTACAACTAAAATAAGGATGACACATATCTAAAAGGGTATTATAGAAAGAAAGGAAAAAAAATCATCAACTTTGTGTGAATCTTCCATTATAATATACTTTAAATATAACGAAAAGTTTCATAAATGTTTAAGCTTTTTTTTTTTTTTTTTTTTTTTTCAATTACAACATTAACAACATTTTTTTAAATCGAATTGCATGATTAATAACATAATTAGATAAGTTTTGACGAAACGATCTTATATCTACCGCTTATGTTATCATCCATTGCTAGCAATAGTCATTCATCGAGAACTAAAGTAATAGTTGTTACAATTTCCGCTCTCAGTCCACGATGATGGAGACGATAAATTATGAAATAGGTGGTGGATACAACACAATTTCGTCAAGAGGAATCTTATTATGATAGCGGCGACGACACAATTAGTAGAATTCATTTGTTACATTCTAAAATTCATATTATAATAAAAAATTCATCCATAATTGATTTTTTTTTTTTTGCAATGAACCCTATAAATATTGATGATGAGGCAAATATTAAATTTACACATTTTTAAAGGACTTCACATTAATTTTTCCGAGTAAATAATATGTTCAAAATTCAAATATATTAACATCACAACCCGTCCATTTAGCAAAAAGTGAATGCTACTACCCATGATATCATCATCTGTTACATTTGGTGTTACATCCTCTGTTTCATCACATTTACTAACTGACACGTGTATGACATGATGTCATAAATTAATATATGTCACTTAATGAATTAAGTGTAACAAAGAATAAAACACCTACAGTAACAGAAAATCCAAATTGAGCTACCACATATACCCATCTATTAAAAAAAAAGATAAAAGGTAAAAGGTTAAAAGAATATTTTGGTAATACATTGCATTATTGCATGTCCTATTGTGAAATATTGCAATGTCCTATAGTTAGGTCAAATGTCTTATTCTTGCAGGCTGCATTTTTACAATTCACTTGAAATATGTGAAATTTCTTAACTTTTTTATTTCTCGATACAATATGTGCAGTATTTCAGCATTTTGATATTTTTTTCCAAGTCTACGTGAATCTGGGTTTGAAGTTATTTCTAGGAATTTCCAAGCCATTTCCTTATTTTTTTCCTTCCCTTTTTTTTTCTTGTTGCTGCCCAGATCATTTCTAACGTGTGGGATTTTTTTCTTCTCTTTCTTTGTCAAAGTCGATGCATGAATTTGGTTCTTATATTAAAGTGATGTTTGATTCGGATTGACTCAAACTCAAATCGATTGGGCTAACCTCAAATACATGTTTTTTTAAAGGATTCGGCCAACCCCTCTAATTATTGGGTCTGGGGCCACCATTCACTGACACTACTCACTCACTTGCACAAAACGGCGGTCTTCTCAAGTGTCTCTCCCTCAATGTTTCCTCTCTCCCCACCTATAAACAGAAAATTGCTCATCAATAATCTCCTTCGTCAATCAATTACAATTCTTAATACTATTTTAATCATTAAACCAATTATCAATAATAAATTACACACGTCACATAACTTTTTACAATAAAATAATATTCTAACACTACAATCACTTCCCCAACCATGCAAACAAACACTCCCTCCGTCTCCCCTTATCTTGCACACTTTCCTTAAACGGTCGTCTCATCTTTTTTTGCACAGCCTAAAAAGGGAAACATAATATCTACCCTCAATATACCATTGAAAAGTCAACAAACAACCAAAAAACTTTTCTTAATACTCGTACCGACCCTCCTTGTGCAAGATAAGCCGGAACAGAAAGAGTATCACATTTTTACTACCTCAGCCAATAGCATCTCAACCACACCAGCCCTAACGAAACACCGTCGTTTCTATATATACCTGTACATATTTAGTTCCATATACACAACACATAAAGTTTGCAGCAGAAAAATGGGAAGAGCACATGTTATGGCGGTACCATATCCAGCACAAGGCCATGTTCTTCCGATGATGCAGCTCGCCGACGCCATAGCTAGAAACGGGATAAAGGTGACCTTCGTCAACACCGAATTTATCCATAACAGAATCATGGAGGCTGCAGGAGAAAACAACAACCTTAACCCTCTGATAACCCTAGCGTCAATCTCAGACGGGATGCAGCATTGGGAGGACAGAAGTGATGTTGCAAAGACATTAGCTGGAATGGCGAAAACCGTCAGTGACGAACTAGAGTCTCTTATTCAAATGATAAACGAAACGGAGGGGGAAGATAAGATCACCTGCATCGTCGTCGATTATACCCTTAAATGGCCTGTAGAGCTGGCTCACAGGCTCAAAATCCAGATTTCAGTCTTCAAGACATCAGCAGCTGCCTGGGTCGCCGTCACCAACAATGCCTGCAAACTCATCGATGATGGGATCATCGACATTCATGGTTACCATGCTTTATTCTCATTTTAGACTTCCTTTCCTTTTAGCATCACTGCAATTCAAATTTCTTTGTTAAGACTCAAAACATAATCAAATTTAGGTAAGACGAATCGAAAAGGCAAGTAAGCAAAGTTAAGTGAGACGGAGGTAGTAATACTTTATTTTTCGGTTTGTCCCAACTTAACTTGTCAGCCCATAAATGACAATTTTTTCTCACAATCTTCACTCTTAAAAAAGTCAAAGATTTCACAAAGACTGTTTTTTCTTAACTTTCGTGCCCAATCAAAATAGGCAAGTTAACGGAGACGGAGGGAATATATGGTTATATATTTTGGTGGGTATTTGTGTAGTCGTATTTTAATTGATATATTTGGTGTAAGTAGTAGAGTAAAAAGAACGAGGAGAAAGTGATAAAGAAAATGTGGGTTGAGTGAGTATTGTGTGTGAAGGTTTCACGTGGGACGAATTTTTTACAGGAAACATTGATACTTTTACAGATAAAAGTGATACTTTTGTTGCAAAAATTGATATTTTTTTATTAAAAAAAATAATAATTTTACAAATAAACGTGATACTTTTACTAAAAAAATACTACCTCCGTTTCATAAAGAATGTCACTTTAACTATTTTTGGAGAAATTAAGGATTGCTATTTAATTGGTATATTTTGTGAAATATGAAAATAATCAACTAAATTAAGTAGGTTGTTTAAGATAATATTGAATGAATTGTAGGTTTTTTTGGTAAAGTGACATTTATTGTGAAATTTTTTAGTGTCTAGAATGACATTCTTTATAAAATGAAGGAACTAATATTTTTTATCCATCGCACCGCATGAGGGTCTCATTTAAATTTTTTACTTATGTTTTTCTCACTCCAAACTAGCAAACTTTACAAATAGTGCTAATCTGACATACCCATTTATTTTGTTTTCTCTCTAAATTATTCTTAGTCTAGAATTTTCATATATAATTGCGCACCTTCTAGATCTTTCCTACTAATATACACCGTCTCTCAAAAAAGTTGTACATACGTCAAACATGACTCTTTTACGAAATTAGCGGAGTAATTTGTTACTGTATACAGGAACACCCCTACGGCAAGAGATGATTGAGCTGTCTCCAGAAATGCCTGCAATAAGCAGCACCAACTTGCTGTGGACATGCATGGATGATTTTGTCACTCAAAAGACCATGTTCGATTTATGGTTACTTAATGCAGAATCCCAAAAATCTATAGATTGGATATTGTGCAACTCATGTTATGAACTGGAGACAGGGGCATTCAAATTGGTCTCCAAATGTCTTCCAATAGGCCCTCTTCTTGGAAAATCTGCAGGACATTTCTGGGCACAAGACAGCACCAGCCTATCATGGCTTGATCAACAGCTGCCTAACTCAACCATCTACGTTTCATTCGGAAGCTCAACTTTTCTCGACGAAGTACAGTTCCAACAAGTGGCTCTGGGGCTTGAGTCTACCAACAGACCCTTCTTGTGGGTCGTACGTCAAGATTTGGCACGGGATGTAGACAGTCCGTATCCTCAAGGATTCACCGAGAGAATTAAGAACCGTGGGAAGATAGTCGGGTGGGCGCCTCAACAGAAGATACTGTCTCACCCTTCAGTTGCGTGTTTTCTAACGCACTGCGGGTGGAACTCGACTATTGAGGGTATAAGTAATGGGGTCCCGTTCTTGTGCTGGCCTTACTTTGCCGATCAGTTTCTTAACAAGAGCTACATTGTTGATCAGTGGGAAGTTGGATTAGGGTTCGAAAAAGATGTAACTGCAGGAGTTGTCAAACTGGAGGAAATCAAGAATAAGGTGGAAAAATTTTTTAGTGATGAAACCTATAAAAAAAGGGCTTTGGGACTTCAAGCCAAGACCATATGTAGTATAATGGAAGGAGGGAGCTCCCACAAGAATTTATGTGATTTCATAGATTGGATTAAAAATGTCACATAAAAATGTCACAAATTTTAATTTCAGTCCTGTATCTTTCAAAATTTGTTCAATTTAAGGACACTAACCATCACGCAAATAAATGCACGTGTGACGCACGTGACTAATAAATTCGAGAAAGATGAAGAAAGAAAGAAAAATAAAATAAAATAAAAATGAAATACACATCGTACGGGAATTATGATTAAACTTTTTCTTTTATTTTCTGGGGCTACTAAAGTGATTTAATGATTTGAAATGTTATCTGGATAAATACTTGATACATAAGTATTAGCACTCGAAAGTCCTAAATTTATTAGTCTAATTCCGGCTAAATTGGTCTTTGGTGATGATCAGTGTTCTTAAATCGGATAACTTTTGAAAGATACAAGACTAAAATTAAATTTTTCTAACATACAAAATTTTTACTAGATAAGGTCTAACATATAGGACTAAAAATAAAAATAAAATTTTCCGGTCCTTGCTCTATACTCTATCAAATTCTCTATTTTATGCCTTCTTATCATAACTCCCACCCCCAATCTAATTATTACTCCATTCATCCCGAATGAATTTGCACCATTTCTGAATTCGGTCGTCCCAAGTAAACTTGCACACTTCCTAATACGGAAACTTATAACACAATCTCCACCTTTGGAAAATCAACAAAATCCCCAAAAAACAACTTTTTTAATATATGTGCCGATCACCCTATGCAACTTCATTTGGGACGGAGGCAGTACAACATTTGGATTCTCTTTTAATAACACAAATTATGTTAGTAATTTTGAAAACTATATATGTATATCTAAAAGAATTGTATTTACTCAACCCGTAATACCCCGTGCAATGCACAACTTTTATATATTATATATGTGTGTGAGAAAAACAAATCATTGGGTATTATGCTACTTTGATACTTTTTTATTATGATTTTGAAGCTTGAGATCGTTAACTTCGATTCAATTCTCTTTACTGATATGGTTGCTGCATGTTTTGCTATATAATTCTAGTATCATCAATAAGTGGTGGATGAGAAAGATTTCGTCAAGACGAATTTTATCACGATGGCGACGGCGACATTATTAGATGAATTCATTTGTTACGTTCTAAAGTTCATATTATAATAGAAAATTCATTTGAAATTGATTTATTCTTTATTTATTTTTGTTACAATTAAACCTATATAATATAGATGATGAGGCTAATATTAAATTCACACATGTTTTAAAGGACTTCACATTAATTTTTTCGAGTAAATAATATGTTTATAATTAAAATATATTAACATTAACTACAACATATCGTCACTAATTAGTCCTCTCAATAATTCGGTTGTTTTTAGACGACAAAGTGTCGTCTTAAATATGTATAAGTATTTTTACAACTAGTTATCTCCAAAGAAAAAAAAAAGACCTTAAATAGCATGTAGAGCATTTTATGACGATAAGTCGTCACATATAATTATTTTTAAACACAATAAAAAATCTTTTTTTGTTGCAGTATTCGCTTTATATTGAGATATTAAAAACATTAAATTATTTATACAATTAAAATAACAAATTCGTCGAAACAAATAAATAAGTTATTTCTAATTTTCCTATGCGTTTGAATATGTTTCTAAACTACTCCCTTCGTTTTGCACTCTTTTCTTTTCGAGATGTCCCGAGATTATTTACACATCCTTAAAAATGAAATCTCTTTTACAATCTCCACCCTTAAAATCTTCACCCTCAATCTCCACCTTTAAAAAACTCAACTAAAAAATAAAAAACAACTTTTTTTTTCATTTCACGTATCGGGAGAGGTGTGCAAATTATCTTAGGACGAAGGGAATATTTTAAAGTTATTTCTAATATCTTCTATGAGTTTGGAGTTACTTCTAGTATTTATTTATGTGATTTCCAAGTCCTTTTCTTTTTTCTACTTTTCTAGCCGTAAGTCATTTCCAAATAGGTAACTTTTTTTTTTTCAAGTGTGTTACTCAATTTCTTATGAGTCCAATAATTCAAATTGAGTATGAGTTGGTTTAGTCATTTCTTATGAATTAGATTTCGGGACCATATATCACAAGTTTTTCGATACTTTGTAAAAGTACTTTATCACGTAGTTAATTTGTATTGATTATGTAACTTCCATGAATTTTCTTTATCATGAAAATATAAAATAGTACTTAACTAAAGTTCATAGGCAAACATGATCAAGTACCCAATTTATCAAGCAAATAAACTAATTTACAAAAATCTCTAAGCTCATAATAAACGATGATTCAAGTGATAAACTTTCAATTACATTAGAAAGTATTAAAGACGCTAGACACATGACCCCATGAAAATCAATCCAGTCATGCAAAATTTCATGATTTTCAAGATTGTACACAACCACTTCGAATGCACATATAAATTTATTCTCAACTTGCCAAAAAACAACAGTTGTATCTCATCAAAGAAATATATATTAATGCAATTTCTCATGCTTAAATTGCTCGAAATATTTAAATAAAATAAACATAGATGGTTTTGTGTCACGTGTAATATGTCATGCCACATGCTGATGTCAACAAATATTATTTACATTAGATCACAAAATAGGGTATTTGAAATTACCTTGGAGAAAAGATACGATTCTTTTCAATGACATTGCTCAAACTTTTACAGTAACATACTTTTGGTCTCGGAAACTTAAGCTTCCCAATTTATCCTCCGTGCCAATGGAAATGAGAGGATACTCACAAATAAGAATAGAAATTCATAAGACATAAACAAAAAGTTTGAAATACTAAATTATGGAAATAATCCAAACAAACTGCATGATTAAATTGAATATGTATAAGTGTGTGTGACCTAACTCATACAAAAACAATATATAATGCACATTCTTTATATTCCAAGTCATATAAACAATATAAGATCAGCTACCATATAAACAATTTATTATAAGTATCTATACACTTAAATATTTATGCACATGTTTTGTATTACTCCGCTAAGTGGTTTATTATTATAAGCATAAGCAAATAATGATTTTGGGAATTAAGAAAATCATTGGTCACTTATAGCACTACGACTCCATTGATGCCGCGTCCGTTATCATTCAGAGTAAGGGATTTCAATAATTTAAAAAGTTAACCCTAACAATCCTTGCAATATTTCAATAGTTTCACTTGATCGGATTAATTTATAACTTCGGATAGTCATGGAATCATGTGCGATTCTAAATCAACGTACACAACCTTCGGTAACGAATTTACAATTGGAATTGATAGCTGTGTGAGAAGACGTACCAAACTAAAAAAAATCTTTCTCGTCACAAATAAAATTGATGATCAGTATACATGGATTCCATTCACAAGCGAATTGGCGACTGTAAGCGGATTGACGAATGTAGAGTATCTCGTGCTGATAACGTGTTGTAGAGAAAACAGAAAAGTAAAGGAGAAAGATAGACACAGAATAATTAGGGTTCTTTTATTCATCAGATCCCTTTATATAGGGTGTCAAATACAAGGGTTTCACAATTACATAATATTTAGTGAATACCTAAATTACTCTTCATCAATTATTTTTTACGAAGGCACACTAATTGTATTTTTCCTTCAACAATTTCTTAATTCTTTCGTTTCTTTCTAAAAAATCATTTATTTTGAAATCGAGAGAGTATAACCGATTGATTTGGCCAGCTCTTACCTATATTAGGGTGTTATAGTTGCATGTGGTAGAATGCCCTTATCCATCACCTATATTAGGGTGTTATAATTGCACGTGGTAGAATGTCCTTATCCATCACCGCCACCTTATTTATGTTTGAATTTAAAATATTCAAAATTAGAAGTTTATAACAGATTCGAGAATGATCTATGCATAAAATAAAAAATTAGGGTTTTCACCAAATAATTTATATTAAAGACTGATAAAATTATACTACCATATATATATATAAGCTAATTGAAGGATATTTGTGTATTTTTTCATTTAAATATTTAGGCCATAATTGGTAATTATTGTTACTTTTGATAAGTCAATAATTTCTTTCATTTTTTTTAAAATACATTTTTTTTTTCTAATTCATTTTGACACGATATACATTTTTCTTTTCTAATTCATCCCTGCCCCTAATTCTCATTTGACACGATATATACTTGTCACGGATTGGTATAGTTTTATCTTTTGTACAGTGGTGTTACTATTGCCACGGATCTGCCACATGTGCCATGACACCCACTTACCACAGATTCTATTACATTTGCGAATTGTGCCACGACACACTTGCCACAAATCGTCATTTGACACGATACACGCTTGCCACGGATTTATATAATTCTACCATTTCTTACGGTCGTGTCACTAGTGCCACAAACTTAATTTTCATATGTGACACGGATCTCCCACATGTGCCACGGCACCCATTTACCACGATATCTAATATATTTACGAATTGTGTCACGACACACTTTCCACGAATCGTCATTTGATACGATACACACTTGTCACAAATTTGTATAATTTTACCCTTTCTTACGGTCATGTCACTATTGCCATAAATCTACCACATGTGCCACGAATTTGATGTATCACGACACCCACTTATCACGAATTCTAATACATGTGACGCGGGGGTGGTATTGGTGCAGGAGATGAGATATTAATTTTTTCTTTTTCTTTTGGCTTGGGGGTGGGTGGATAAGGGTGGGGGTTGGGGGTGCGAGGGTGGGGGTGATGCTAGGGGGAGGGGGTGAGATATAAAAAAAAAGAATTTTTTTTTTTTTTGCTTGGGGGTGAGTGTTTGGGGTGGCGGGTGGTGGAGGGGCGGGGGGAGGGGGGTCTCCACCTTTAAAAAAGTTAAATATTCCACAAAATTTGTTTTTTCTTAACATCCGTGCCCGGTCAACTGTGACAAGTTCACCGGGACGGAGGGAGTATAATTTACCATCTCAACTTTTCATATTTTTATAGTTTGGTATATAGTTTTTTTATATATTATAAATTGTCATCTCCAATAAATTTCAATCGTTGATAATATACCTGTCTGGTTGAGATTTCTCTCAAAAGGTAATTTGCAACAAAATCATAAATTCAAATAGTAAATTGGAACATAACATAATTTTTACTGCAAAGGGCAAAAACACAAAAGGTCTGGATGAAAATATGTAATTTTCCTATATATATACATATATATAAATATAATTAGTTTACGGATAATAATTATAAGTGAATATATACGAAGAATTTTATTTTCCTTAATTTAAAAGAAAAGGATATGGAGTCAGATTAGGTGATTATTTTCCTTTATCTAATTTTAAAGATTAAATTAATAATTATTGTTTAATGTTGAACTCTAGTTTTTCTAACACAATAATTATTGCTTACCAAAAATATTACTTTTATTATGCAATTTACACCTTTTTTCATCATTTAATTTAAATTATAAATTAATTATCTATGTTTTGAATGATTTCTATGTTTTTATTTTGGTTCTACTTAATCCTTGAAGGATGTTTTTATTATTTTCATATTATCAATTAGCGATTTTTTATTTACTAGTCAAACCAATCAATCCAAACCGAATTCATATATTTTGAATTGGATATTTTAAATTTTAGTTGGATTGGTTAAAATTTGAGATATTTAGAGATTGACTTTGCTAATTTGGTTATTACTTCGTTTATTTTTGTTTGGTATTTTAGCTTCTTAATAATTTTTCAAATTAATTGATCTTTTAACCATTTTTCATCATTTCTCTCAATTTTGCCCTTATATCAATCATAAAATATTTCTTACTTTTAGAGAGAGAAGAAAAATAACCTTGGATATACTTGGAAAAGATTTGAATTCGTAATAATTCCACTTTTCTCTAAAAGATTAAATAAGAAAAAAAACCGGAGGGAGTAATTAAACTAATAAAATTGAACCATAAACACCTTTTTATTGAAGTTGATTTAACAATCTTACTATATTTTAGAGGGATAATATGAACTAAAATTATAAATTTTCGGTATAATGACATTTCAGTCAAAAGTTTCCATTCAATACTTTTTTTATCAAATGAAATTCAAGTCAAACTTTCTTACGTTTCTTTTAATTTTATTTGACACCTCATTAGCTGACGTGGAATTTTGTTAGGGAAAATGAATTACAACTAAAATAAGGATGACACATATCTAAAAGGGTATTATAGAAAGAAAGGAAAAAAAATCATCAACTTTGTGTGAATCTTCCATTATAATATACTTTAAATATAACGAAAAGTTTCATAAATGTTTAAGCTTTTTTTTTTTTTTTTTTTTTTTTCAATTACAACATTAACAACATTTTTTTAAATCGAATTGCATGATTAATAACATAATTAGATAAGTTTTGACGAAACGATCTTATATCTACCGCTTATGTTATCATCCATTGCTAGCAATAGTCATTCATCGAGAACTAAAGTAATAGTTGTTACAATTTCCGCTCTCAGTCCACGATGATGGAGACGATAAATTATGAAATAGGTGGTGGATACAACACAATTTCGTCAAGAGGAATCTTATTATGATAGCGGCGACGACACAATTAGTAGAATTCATTTGTTACATTCTAAAATTCATATTATAATAAAAAATTCATCCATAATTGATTTTTTTTTTTTTGCAATGAACCCTATAAATATTGATGATGAGGCAAATATTAAATTTACACATTTTTAAAGGACTTCACATTAATTTTTCCGAGTAAATAATATGTTCAAAATTCAAATATATTAACATCACAACCCGTCCATTTAGCAAAAAGTGAATGCTACTACCCATGATATCATCATCTGTTACATTTGGTGTTACATCCTCTGTTTCATCACATTTACTAACTGACACGTGTATGACATGATGTCATAAATTAATATATGTCACTTAATGAATTAAGTGTAACAAAGAATAAAACACCTACAGTAACAGAAAATCCAAATTGAGCTACCACATATACCCATCTATTAAAAAAAAAGATAAAAGGTAAAAGGTTAAAAGAATATTTTGGTAATACATTGCATTATTGCATGTCCTATTGTGAAATATTGCAATGTCCTATAGTTAGGTCAAATGTCTTATTCTTGCAGGCTGCATTTTTACAATTCACTTGAAATATGTGAAATTTCTTAACTTTTTTATTTCTCGATACAATATGTGCAGTATTTCAGCATTTTGATATTTTTTTCCAAGTCTACGTGAATCTGGGTTTGAAGTTATTTCTAGGAATTTCCAAGCCATTTCCTTATTTTTTTCCTTCCCTTTTTTTTTCTTGTTGCTGCCCAGATCATTTCTAACGTGTGGGATTTTTTTCTTCTCTTTCTTTGTCAAAGTCGATGCATGAATTTGGTTCTTATATTAAAGTGATGTTTGATTCGGATTGACTCAAACTCAAATCGATTGGGCTAACCTCAAATACATGTTTTTTTAAAGGATTCGGCCAACCCCTCTAATTATTGGGTCTGGGGCCACCATTCACTGACACTACTCACTCACTTGCACAAAACGGCGGTCTTCTCAAGTGTCTCTCCCTCAATGTTTCCTCTCTCCCCACCTATAAACAGAAAATTGCTCATCAATAATCTCCTTCGTCAATCAATTACAATTCTTAATACTATTTTAATCATTAAACCAATTATCAATAATAAATTACACACGTCACATAACTTTTTACAATAAAATAATATTCTAACACTACAATCACTTCCCCAACCATGCAAACAAACACTCCCTCCGTCTCCCCTTATCTTGCACACTTTCCTTAAACGGTCGTCTCATCTTTTTTTGCACAGCCTAAAAAGGGAAACATAATATCTACCCTCAATATACCATTGAAAAGTCAACAAACAACCAAAAAACTTTTCTTAATACTCGTACCGACCCTCCTTGTGCAAGATAAGCCGGAACAGAAAGAGTATCACATTTTTACTACCTCAGCCAATAGCATCTCAACCACACCAGCCCTAACGAAACACCGTCGTTTCTATATATACCTGTACATATTTAGTTCCATATACACAACACATAAAGTTTGCAGCAGAAAAATGGGAAGAGCACATGTTATGGCGGTACCATATCCAGCACAAGGCCATGTTCTTCCGATGATGCAGCTCGCCGACGCCATAGCTAGAAACGGGATAAAGGTGACCTTCGTCAACACCGAATTTATCCATAACAGAATCATGGAGGCTGCAGGAGAAAACAACAACCTTAACCCTCTGATAACCCTAGCGTCAATCTCAGACGGGATGCAGCATTGGGAGGACAGAAGTGATGTTGCAAAGACATTAGCTGGAATGGCGAAAACCGTCAGTGACGAACTAGAGTCTCTTATTCAAATGATAAACGAAACGGAGGGGGAAGATAAGATCACCTGCATCGTCGTCGATTATACCCTTAAATGGCCTGTAGAGCTGGCTCACAGGCTCAAAATCCAGATTTCAGTCTTCAAGACATCAGCAGCTGCCTGGGTCGCCGTCACCAACAATGCCTGCAAACTCATCGATGATGGGATCATCGACATTCATGGTTACCATGCTTTATTCTCATTTTAGACTTCCTTTCCTTTTAGCATCACTGCAATTCAAATTTCTTTGTTAAGACTCAAAACATAATCAAATTTAGGTAAGACGAATCGAAAAGGCAAGTAAGCAAAGTTAAGTGAGACGGAGGTAGTAATACTTTATTTTTCGGTTTGTCCCAACTTAACTTGTCAGCCCATAAATGACAATTTTTTCTCACAATCTTCACTCTTAAAAAAGTCAAAGATTTCACAAAGACTGTTTTTTCTTAACTTTCGTGCCCAATCAAAATAGGCAAGTTAACGGAGACGGAGGGAATATATGGTTATATATTTTGGTGGGTATTTGTGTAGTCGTATTTTAATTGATATATTTGGTGTAAGTAGTAGAGTAAAAAGAACGAGGAGAAAGTGATAAAGAAAATGTGGGTTGAGTGAGTATTGTGTGTGAAGGTTTCACGTGGGACGAATTTTTTACAGGAAACATTGATACTTTTACAGATAAAAGTGATACTTTTGTTGCAAAAATTGATATTTTTTTATTAAAAAAAATAATAATTTTACAAATAAACGTGATACTTTTACTAAAAAAATACTACCTCCGTTTCATAAAGAATGTCACTTTAACTATTTTTGGAGAAATTAAGGATTGCTATTTAATTGGTATATTTTGTGAAATATGAAAATAATCAACTAAATTAAGTAGGTTGTTTAAGATAATATTGAATGAATTGTAGGTTTTTTTGGTAAAGTGACATTTATTGTGAAATTTTTTAGTGTCTAGAATGACATTCTTT
This sequence comes from Ajuga chamaepitys, assembly GCA_958295605.1. Lineage (NCBI taxonomy): Eukaryota > Viridiplantae > Streptophyta > Magnoliopsida > Lamiales > Lamiaceae > Ajuga > Ajuga chamaepitys. Next base: position 3,545,454 of record OY282503.1, read on the forward strand.
ATAAAATGAAGGAACTAATATTTTTTATCCATCGCACCGCATGAGGGTCTCATTTAAATTTTTTACTTATGTTTTTCTCACTCCAAACTAGCAAACTTTACAAATAGTGCTAATCTGACATACCCATTTATTTTGTTTTCTCTCTAAATTATTCTTAGTCTAGAATTTTCATATATAATTGCGCACCTTCTAGATCTTTCCTACTAATATACACCGTCTCTCAAAAAAGTTGTACATACGTCAAACATGACTCTTTTACGAAATTAGCGGAGTAATTTGTTACTGTATACAGGAACACCCCTACGGCAAGAGATGATTGAGCTGTCTCCAGAAATGCCTGCAATAAGCAGCACCAACTTGCTGTGGACATGCATGGATGATTTTGTCACTCAAAAGACCATGTTCGATTTATGGTTACTTAATGCAGAATCCCAAAAATCTATAGATTGGATATTGTGCAACTCATGTTATGAACTGGAGACAGGGGCATTCAAATTGGTCTCCAAATGTCTTCCAATAGGCCCTCTTCTTGGAAAATCTGCAGGACATTTCTGGGCACAAGACAGCACCAGCCTATCATGGCTTGATCAACAGCTGCCTAACTCAACCATCTACGTTTCATTCGGAAGCTCAACTTTTCTCGACGAAGTACAGTTCCAACAAGTGGCTCTGGGGCTTGAGTCTACCAACAGACCCTTCTTGTGGGTCGTACGTCAAGATTTGGCACGGGATGTAGACAGTCCGTATCCTCAAGGATTCACCGAGAGAATTAAGAACCGTGGGAAGATAGTCGGGTGGGCGCCTCAACAGAAGATACTGTCTCACCCTTCAGTTGCGTGTTTTCTAACGCACTGCGGGTGGAACTCGACTATTGAGGGTATAAGTAATGGGGTCCCGTTCTTGTGCTGGCCTTACTTTGCCGATCAGTTTCTTAACAAGAGCTACATTGTTGATCAGTGGGAAGTTGGATTAGGGTTCGAAAAAGATGTAACTGCAGGAGTTGTCAAACTGGAGGAAATCAAGAATAAGGTGGAAAAATTTTTTAGTGATGAAACCTATAAAAAAAGGGCTTTGGGACTTCAAGCCAAGACCATATGTAGTATAATGGAAGGAGGGAGCTCCCACAAGAATTTATGTGATTTCATAGATTGGATTAAAAATGTCACATAAAAATGTCACAAATTTTAATTTCAGTCCTGTATCTTTCAAAATTTGTTCAATTTAAGGACACTAACCATCACGCAAATAAATGCACGTGTGACGCACGTGACTAATAAATTCGAGAAAGATGAAGAAAGAAAGAAAAATAAAATAAAATAAAAATGAAATACACATCGTACGGGAATTATGATTAAACTTTTTCTTTTATTTTCTGGGGCTACTAAAGTGATTTAATGATTTGAAATGTTATCTGGATAAATACTTGATACATAAGTATTAGCACTCGAAAGTCCTAAATTTATTAGTCTAATTCCGGCTAAATTGGTCTTTGGTGATGATCAGTGTTCTTAAATCGGATAACTTTTGAAAGATACAAGACTAAAATTAAATTTTTCTAACATACAAAATTTTTACTAGATAAGGTCTAACATATAGGACTAAAAATAAAAATAAAATTTTCCGGTCCTTGCTCTATACTCTATCAAATTCTCTATTTTATGCCTTCTTATCATAACTCCCACCCCCAATCTAATTATTACTCCATTCATCCCGAATGAATTTGCACCATTTCTGAATTCGGTCGTCCCAAGTAAACTTGCACACTTCCTAATACGGAAACTTATAACACAATCTCCACCTTTGGAAAATCAACAAAATCCCCAAAAAACAACTTTTTTAATATATGTGCCGATCACCCTATGCAACTTCATTTGGGACGGAGGCAGTACAACATTTGGATTCTCTTTTAATAACACAAATTATGTTAGTAATTTTGAAAACTATATATGTATATCTAAAAGAATTGTATTTACTCAACCCGTAATACCCCGTGCAATGCACAACTTTTATATATTATATATGTGTGTGAGAAAAACAAATCATTGGGTATTATGCTACTTTGATACTTTTTTATTATGATTTTGAAGCTTGAGATCGTTAACTTCGATTCAATTCTCTTTACTGATATGGTTGCTGCATGTTTTGCTATATAATTCTAGTATCATCAATAAGTGGTGGATGAGAAAGATTTCGTCAAGACGAATTTTATCACGATGGCGACGGCGACATTATTAGATGAATTCATTTGTTACGTTCTAAAGTTCATATTATAATAGAAAATTCATTTGAAATTGATTTATTCTTTATTTATTTTTGTTACAATTAAACCTATATAATATAGATGATGAGGCTAATATTAAATTCACACATGTTTTAAAGGACTTCACATTAATTTTTTCGAGTAAATAATATGTTTATAATTAAAATATATTAACATTAACTACAACATATCGTCACTAATTAGTCCTCTCAATAATTCGGTTGTTTTTAGACGACAAAGTGTCGTCTTAAATATGTATAAGTATTTTTACAACTAGTTATCTCCAAAGAAAAAAAAAAGACCTTAAATAGCATGTAGAGCATTTTATGACGATAAGTCGTCACATATAATTATTTTTAAACACAATAAAAAATCTTTTTTTGTTGCAGTATTCGCTTTATATTGAGATATTAAAAACATTAAATTATTTATACAATTAAAATAACAAATTCGTCGAAACAAATAAATAAGTTATTTCTAATTTTCCTATGCGTTTGAATATGTTTCTAAACTACTCCCTTCGTTTTGCACTCTTTTCTTTTCGAGATGTCCCGAGATTATTTACACATCCTTAAAAATGAAATCTCTTTTACAATCTCCACCCTTAAAATCTTCACCCTCAATCTCCACCTTTAAAAAACTCAACTAAAAAATAAAAAACAACTTTTTTTTTCATTTCACGTATCGGGAGAGGTGTGCAAATTATCTTAGGACGAAGGGAATATTTTAAAGTTATTTCTAATATCTTCTATGAGTTTGGAGTTACTTCTAGTATTTATTTATGTGATTTCCAAGTCCTTTTCTTTTTTCTACTTTTCTAGCCGTAAGTCATTTCCAAATAGGTAACTTTTTTTTTTTCAAGTGTGTTACTCAATTTCTTATGAGTCCAATAATTCAAATTGAGTATGAGTTGGTTTAGTCATTTCTTATGAATTAGATTTCGGGACCATATATCACAAGTTTTTCGATACTTTGTAAAAGTACTTTATCACGTAGTTAATTTGTATTGATTATGTAACTTCCATGAATTTTCTTTATCATGAAAATATAAAATAGTACTTAACTAAAGTTCATAGGCAAACATGATCAAGTACCCAATTTATCAAGCAAATAAACTAATTTACAAAAATCTCTAAGCTCATAATAAACGATGATTCAAGTGATAAACTTTCAATTACATTAGAAAGTATTAAAGACGCTAGACACATGACCCCATGAAAATCAATCCAGTCATGCAAAATTTCATGATTTTCAAGATTGTACACAACCACTTCGAATGCACATATAAATTTATTCTCAACTTGCCAAAAAACAACAGTTGTATCTCATCAAAGAAATATATATTAATGCAATTTCTCATGCTTAAATTGCTCGAAATATTTAAATAAAATAAACATAGATGGTTTTGTGTCACGTGTAATATGTCATGCCACATGCTGATGTCAACAAATATTATTTACATTAGATCACAAAATAGGGTATTTGAAATTACCTTGGAGAAAAGATACGATTCTTTTCAATGACATTGCTCAAACTTTTACAGTAACATACTTTTGGTCTCGGAAACTTAAGCTTCCCAATTTATCCTCCGTGCCAATGGAAATGAGAGGATACTCACAAATAAGAATAGAAATTCATAAGACATAAACAAAAAGTTTGAAATACTAAATTATGGAAATAATCCAAACAAACTGCATGATTAAATTGAATATGTATAAGTGTGTGTGACCTAACTCATACAAAAACAATATATAATGCACATTCTTTATATTCCAAGTCATATAAACAATATAAGATCAGCTACCATATAAACAATTTATTATAAGTATCTATACACTTAAATATTTATGCACATGTTTTGTATTACTCCGCTAAGTGGTTTATTATTATAAGCATAAGCAAATAATGATTTTGGGAATTAAGAAAATCATTGGTCACTTATAGCACTACGACTCCATTGATGCCGCGTCCGTTATCATTCAGAGTAAGGGATTTCAATAATTTAAAAAGTTAACCCTAACAATCCTTGCAATATTTCAATAGTTTCACTTGATCGGATTAATTTATAACTTCAGATAGTCATGGAATCATGTGCGATTCTAAATCAACGTACACAACCTTCGGTAACGAATTTACAATTGGAATTGATAGCTGTGTGAGAAGACGTACCAAACTAAAAAAAATCTTTCTCGTCACAAATAAAATTGATGATCAGTATACATGGATTCCATTCACAAGCGAATTGGCGACTGTAAGCGGATTGACGAATGTAGAGTATCTCGTGCTGATAACGTGTTGTAGAGAAAACAGAAAAGTAAAGGAGAAAGATAGACACAGAATAATTAGGGTTCTTTTATTCATCAGATCCCTTTATATAGGGTGTCAAATACAAGGGTTTCACAATTACATAATATTTAGTGAATACCTAAATTACTCTTCATCAATTATTTTTTACGAAGGCACACTAATTGTATTTTTCCTTCAACAATTTCTTAATTCTTTCGTTTCTTTCTAAAAAATCATTTATTTTGAAATCGAGAGAGTATAACCGATTGATTTGGCCAGCTCTTACCTATATTAGGGTGTTATAGTTGCATGTGGTAGAATGCCCTTATCCATCACCTATATTAGGGTGTTATAATTGCACGTGGTAGAATGTCCTTATCCATCACCGCCACCTTATTTATGTTTGAATTTAAAATATTCAAAATTAGAAGTTTATAACAGATTCGAGAATGATCTATGCATAAAATAAAAAATTAGGGTTTTCACCAAATAATTTATATTAAAGACTGATAAAATTATACTACCATATATATATATAAGCTAATTGAAGGATATTTGTGTATTTTTTCATTTAAATATTTAGGCCATAATTGGTAATTATTGTTACTTTTGATAAGTCAATAATTTCTTTCATTTTTTTTAAAATACATTTTTTTTTTCTAATTCATTTTGACACGATATACATTTTTCTTTTCTAATTCATCCCTGCCCCTAATTCTCATTTGACACGATATATACTTGTCACGGATTGGTATAGTTTTATCTTTTGTACAGTGGTGTTACTATTGCCACGGATCTGCCACATGTGCCATGACACCCACTTACCACAGATTCTATTACATTTGCGAATTGTGCCACGACACACTTGCCACAAATCGTCATTTGACACGATACACGCTTGCCACGGATTTATATAATTCTACCATTTCTTACGGTCGTGTCACTAGTGCCACAAACTTAATTTTCATATGTGACACGGATCTCCCACATGTGCCACGGCACCCATTTACCACAAATTCTAATATATTTACGAATTGTGTCACGACACACTTTCCACGAATCGTCATTTGATACGATACACACTTGTCACAAATTTGTATAATTTTACCCTTTCTTACGGTCATGTCACTATTGCCATAAATCTACCACATGTGCCACGAATTTGATGTATCACGACATCCACTTATCACGAATTCTAATACATGTGACGCGGGGGTGGTATTGGTGCAGGAGATGAGATATTAATTTTTTCTTTTTCTTTTGGCTTGGGGGTGGGTGGATAAGGGTGGGGGTTGGGGGTGCGAGGGTGGGGGTGATGCTAGGGGGAGGGGGTGAGATATAAAAAAAAAGAATTTTTATTTTTTTTTGCTTGGGGGTGAGTGTTTGGGGTGGCGGGTGGTGGAGGGGCGGGGGGAGGGGGGTCTCCACCTTTAAAAAAGTTAAATATTCCACAAAATTTGTTTTTTCTTAACATCCGTGCCCGGTCAACTGTGACAAGTTCACCGGGACGGAGGGAGTATAATTTACCATCTCAACTTTTCATATTTTTATAGTTTGGTATATAGTTTTTTTATATATTATAAATTGTCATCTCCAATAAATTTCAATCGTTGATAATATACCTGTCTGGTTGAGATTTCTCTCAAAAGGTAATTTGCAACAAAATCATAAATTCAAATAGTAAATTGGAACATAACATAATTTTTACTGCAAAGGGCAAAAACACAAAAGGTCTGGATGAAAATATGTAATTTTCCTATATATATACATATATATAAATATAATTAGTTTACGGATAATAATTATAAGTGAATATATACGAAGAATTTTATTTTCCTTAATTTAAAAGAAAAGGATATGGAGTCAGATTAGGTGATTATTTTCCTTTATCTAATTTTAAAGATTAAATTAATAATTATTGTTTAATGTTGAACTCTAGTTTTTCTAACACAATAATTATTGCTTACCAAAAATATTACTTTTATTATGCAATTTACACCTTTTTTCATCATTTAATTTAAATTATAAATTAATTATCTATGTTTTGAATGATTTCTATGTTTTTATTTTGGTTCTACTTAATCCTTGAAGGATGTTTTTATTATTTTCATATTATCAATTAGCGATTTTTTATTTACTAGTCAAACCAATCAATCCAAACCGAATTCATATATTTTGAATTGGATATTTTAAATTTTAGTTGGATTGGTTAAAATTTGAGATATTTAGAGATTGACTTTGCTAATTTGGTTATTACTTCGTTTATTTTTGTTTGGTATTTTAGCTTCTTAATAATTTTTCAAATTAATTGATCTTTTAACCATTTTTCATCATTTCTCTCAATTTTGCCCTTATATCAATCATAAAATATTTCTTACTTTTAGAGAGAGAAGAAAAATAACCTTGGATATACTTGGAAAAGATTTGAATTCGTAATAATTCCACTTTTCTCTAAAAGATTAAATAAGAAAAAAAACCGGAGGGAGTAATTAAACTAATAAAATCGAACCATAAACACCTTTTTATTGAAGTTGATTTAACAATCTTACTATATTTTAGAGGGATAATATGAACTAAAATTATAAATTTTCGGTATAATGACATTTCAGTCAAAAGTTTCCATTCAATACTTTTTTTATCAAATGAAATTCAAGTCAAACTTTCTTACGTTTCTTTTAATTTTATTTGACACCTCATTAGCTGACGTGGAATTTTGTTAGGGAAAATGAATTACAACTAAAATAAGGATGACACATATCTAAAAGGGTATTATAGAAAGAAAGGAAAAAAAATCATCAACTTTGTGTGAATCTTCCATTATAATATACTTTAAATATAACGAAAAGTTTCATAAATGTTTAAGCTTTTTTTTTTTTTTTTTTTTTTTTTTTTCAATTACAACATTAACAACATTTTTTTAAATCGAATTGCATGATTAATAACATAATTAGATAAGTTTTGACGAAACGATCTTATATCTACCGCTTATGTTATCATCCATTGCTAGCAATAGTCATTCATCGAGAACTAAAGTAATAGTTGTTACAATTTCCGCTCTCAGTCCACGATGATGGAGACGATAAATTATGAAATAGGTGGTGGATACAACACAATTTCGTCAAGAGGAATCTTATTATGATAGCGGCGACGACACAATTAGTAGAATTCATTTGTTACATTCTAAAATTCATATTATAATAAAAAATTCATCCATAATTGATTTTTTTTTTTTTTGCAATGAACCCTATAAATATTGATGATGAGGCAAATATTAAATTTACACATTTTTAAAGGACTTCACATTAATTTTTCCGAGTAAATAATATGTTCAAAATTCAAATATATTAACATCACAACCCGTCCATTTAGCAAAAAGTGAATGCTACTACCCATGATATCATCATCTGTTACATTTGGTGTTACATCCTCTGTTTCATCACATTTACTAACTGACACGTGTATGACATGATGTCATAAATTAATATATGTCACTTAATGAATTAAGTGTAACAAAGAATAAAACACCTACAGTAACAGAAAATCCAAATTGAGCTACCACATATACCCATCTATTAAAAAAAAAGATAAAAGGTAAAAGGTTAAAAGAATATTTTGGTAATACATTGCATTATTGCATGTCCTATTGTGAAATATTGCAATGTCCTATAGTTAGGTCAAATGTCTTATTCTTGCAGGCTGCATTTTTACAATTCACTTGAAATATGTGAAATTTCTTAACTTTTTTATTTCTCGATACAATATGTGCAGTATTTCAGCATTTTGATATTTTTTTCCAAGTCTACGTGAATCTGGGTTTGAAGTTATTTCTAGGAATTTCCAAGCCATTTCCTTATTTTTTTCCTTCCCTTTTTTTTTCTTGTTGCTGCCCAGATCATTTCTAACGTGTGGGATTTTTTTCTTCTCTTTCTTTGTCAAAGTCGATGCATGAATTTGGTTCTTATATTAAAGTGATGTTTGATTCGGATTGACTCAAACTCAAATCGATTGGGCTAACCTCAAATACATGTTTTTTTAAAGGATTCGGCCAACCCCTCTAATTATTGGGTCTGGGGCCACCATTCACTGACACTACTCACTCACTTGCACAAAACGGCGGTCTTCTCAAGTGTCTCTCCCTCAATGTTTCCTCTCTCCCCACCTATAAACAGAAAATTGCTCATCAATAATCTCCTTCGTCAATCAATTACAATTCTTAATACTATTTTAATCATTAAACCAATTATCAATAATAAATTACACACGTCACATAACTTTTTACAATAAAATAATATTCTAACACTACAATCACTTCCCCAACCATGCAAACAAACACTCCCTCCGTCTCCCCTTATCTTGCACACTTTCCTTAAACGGTCGTCTCATCTTTTTTTGCACAGCCTAAAAAGGGAAACATAATATCTACCCTCAATATACCATTGAAAAGTCAACAAACAACCAAAAAACTTTTCTTAATACTCGTACCGACCCTCCTTGTGCAAGATAAGCCGGAACAGAAAGAGTATCACATTTTTACTACCTCAGCCAATAGCATCTCAACCACACCAGCCCTAACGAAACACCGTCGTTTCTATATATACCTGTACATATTTAGTTCCATATACACAACACATAAAGTTTGCAGCAGAAAAATGGGAAGAGCACATGTTATGGCGGTACCATATCCAGCACAAGGCCATGTTCTTCCGATGATGCAGCTCGCCGACGCCATAGCTAGAAACGGGATAAAGGTGACCTTCGTCAACACCGAATTTATCCATAACAGAATCATGGAGGCTGCAGGAGAAAACAACAACCTTAACCCTCTGATAACCCTAGCGTCAATCTCAGACGGGATGCAGCATTGGGAGGACAGAAGTGATGTTGCAAAGACATTAGCTGGAATGGCGAAAACCGTCAGTGACGAACTAGAGTCTCTTATTCAAATGATAAACGAAACGGAGGGGGAAGATAAGATCACCTGCATCGTCGTCGATTATACCCTTAAATGGCCTGTAGAGCTGGCTCACAGGCTCAAAATCCAGATTTCAGTCTTCAAGACATCAGCAGCTGCCTGGGTCGCCGTCACCAACAATGCCTGCAAACTCATCGATGATGGGATCATCGACATTCATGGTTACCATGCTTTATTCTCATTTTAGACTTCCTTTCCTTTTAGCATCACTGCAATTCAAATTTCTTTGTTAAGACTCAAAACATAATCAAATTTAGGTAAGACGAATCGAAAAGGCAAGTAAGCAAAGTTAAGTGAGACGGAGGTAGTAATACTTTATTTTTCGGTTTGTCCCAACTTAACTTGTCAGCCCATAAATGACAATTTTTTCTCACAATCTTCACTCTTAAAAAAGTCAAAGATTTCACAAAGACTGTTTTTTCTTAACTTTCGTGCCCAATCAAAATAGGCAAGTTAACGGAGACGGAGGGAATATATGGTTATATATTTTGGTGGGTATTTGTGTAGTCGTATTTTAATTGATATATTTGGTGTAAGTAGTAGAGTAAAAAGAACGAGGAGAAAGTGATAAAGAAAATGTGGGTTGAGTGAGTATTGTGTGTGAAGGTTTCACGTGGGACGAATTTTTTACAGGAAACATTGATACTTTTACAGATAAAAGTGATACTTTTGTTGCAAAAATTGATATTTTTTTATTAAAAAAAATAATAATTTTACAAATAAACGTGATACTTTTACTAAAAAAATACTACCTCCGTTTCATAAAGAATGTCACTTTAACTATTTTTGGAGAAATTAAGGATTGCTATTTAATTGGTATATTTTGTGAAATATGAAAATAATCAACTAAATTAAGTAGGTTGTTTAAGATAATATTGAATGAATTGTAGGTTTTTTTGGTAAAGTGACATTTATTGTGAAATTTTTTAATGTCTAGAATGACATTCTTTATAAAATGAAGGAACTAATATTTTTTATCCATCGCACCGCATGAGGGTCTCATTTAAATTTTTTACTTATGTTTTTCTCACTCCAAACTAGCAAACTTTACAAATAGTGCTAATCTGACATACCCATTTATTTTGTTTTCTCTCTAAATTATTCTTAGTCTAGAATTTTCATATATAATTGCGCACCTTCTAGATCTTTCCTACTAATATACACCGTCTCTCAAAAAAGTTGTACATACGTCAAACATGACTCTTTTACGAAATTAGCGGAGTAATTTGTTACTGTATACAGGAACACCCCTACGGCAAGAGATGATTGAGCTGTCTCCAGAAATGCCTGCAATAAGCAGCACCAACTTGCTGTGGACATGCATGGATGATTTTGTCACTCAAAAGACCATGTTCGATTTATGGTTACTTAATGCAGAATCCCAAAAATCTATAGATTGGATATTGTGCAACTCATGTTATGAACTGGAGACAGGGGCATTCAAATTGGTCTCCAAATGTCTTCCAATAGGCCCTCTTCTTGGAAAATCTGCAGGACATTTCTGGGCACAAGACAGCACCAGCCTATCATGGCTTGATCAACAGCTGCCTAACTCAACCATCTACGTTTCATTCGGAAGCTCAACTTTTCTCGACGAAGTACAGTTCCAACAAGTGGCTCTGGGGCTTGAGTCTACCAACAGACCCTTCTTGTGGGTCGTACGTCAAGATTTGGCACGGGATGTAGACAGTCCGTATCCTCAAGGATTCACCGAGAGAATTAAGAACCGTGGGAAGATAGTCGGGTGGGCGCCTCAACAGAAGATACTGTCTCACCCTTCAGTTGCGTGTTTTCTAACGCACTGCGGGTGGAACTCGACTATTGAGGGTATAAGTAATGGGGTCCCGTTCTTGTGCTGGCCTTACTTTGCCGATCAGTTTCTTAACAAGAGCTACATTGTTGATCAGTGGGAAGTTGGATTAGGGTTCGAAAAAGATGTAACTGCAGGAGTTGTCAAACTGGAGGAAATCAAGAATAAGGTGGAAAAAATTTTTAGTGATGAAACCTATAAAAAAAGGGCTTTGGGACTTCAAGCCAAGACCATAGGTAGTATAATGGAAGGAGGGAGCTCCCACAAGAATTTATGTGATTTCATAGATTGGATTAAAAATGTCACATAAAAATGTCACAAATTTTAATTTCAGTCCTGTATCTTTCAAAATTTGTTCAATTTAAGGACACTAACCATCACGCAAATAAATGCACGTGTGACGCACGTGACTAATAAATTCGAGAAAGATGAAGAAAGAAAGAAAAATAAAATAAAATAAAAATGAAATACACATCGTACGGGAATTATGATTAAACTTTTTCTTTTATTTTCTGGGGCTACTAAAGTGATTTAATGATTTGAAATGTTATCTGGATAAATACTTGATACATAAGTATTAGCACTCGAAAGTCCTAAATTTATTAGTCTAATTCCGGCTAAATTGGTCTTTGGTGATGATCAGTGTTCTTAAATCGGATAACTTTTGAAAGATACAAGACTAAAATTAAATTTTTCTAACATACAAAATTTTTACTAGATAAGGTCTAACATATAGGACTAAAAATAAAAATAAAATTTTCCGGTCCTTGCTCTATACTCTATCAAATTCTCTATTTTATGCCTTCTTATCATAACTCCCACCCCCAATCTAATTATTACTCCATTCATCCCGAATGAATTTGCACCATTTCTGAATTCGGTCGTCCCAAGTAAACTTGCACACTTCCTAATACGGAAACTTATAACACAATCTCCACCTTTGGAAAATCAACAAAATCCCCAAAAAATAACTTTTTTAATATATGTGCCGATCACCCTATGCAACTTCATTTGGGACGGAGGCAGTACAACATTTGGATTCTCTTTTAATAACACAAATTATGTTAGTAATTTTGAAAACTATATATGTATATCTAAAAGAATTGTATTTACTCAACCCGTAATACCCCGTGCAATGCACAACTTTTATATATTATATATGTGTGTGAGAAAAACAAATCATTGGGTATTATGCTACTTTGATACTTTTTTATTATGATTTTGAAGCTTGAGATCGTTAACTTCGATTCAATTCTCTTTACTGATATGGTTGCTGCATGTTTTGCTATATAATTCTAGTATCATCAATAAGTGGTGGATGAGAAAGATTTCGTCAAGACGAATTTTATCACGATGGCGACGGCGACATTATTAGATGAATTCATTTGTTACGTTCTAAAGTTCATATTATAATAGAAAATTCATTTGAAATTGATTTATTCTTTATTTATTTTTGTTACAATTAAACCTATATAATATAGATGATGAGGCTAATATTAAATTCACACATGTTTTAAAGGACTTCACATTAATTTTTTCGAGTAAATAATATGTTTATAATTAAAATATATTAACATTAACTACAACATATCGTCACTAATTAGTCCTCTCAATAATTCGGTTGTTTTTAGACGACAAAGTGTCGTCTTAAATATGTATAAGTATTTTTACAACTAGTTATCTCCAAAGAAAAAAAAAAGACCTTAAATAGCATGTAGAGCATTTTATGACGATAAGTCGTCACATATAATTATTTTTAAACACAATAAAAAATCTTTTTTTGTTGCAGTATTCGCTTTATATTGAGATATTAAAAACATTAAATTATTTATACAATTAAAATAACAAATTCGTCGAAACAAATAAATAAGTTATTTCTAATTTTCCTATGCGTTTGAATATGTTTCTAAACTACTCCCTTCGTTTTGCACTCTTTTCTTTTCGAGATGTCCCGAGATTATTTACACATCCTTAAAAATGAAATCTCTTTTACAATCTCCACCCTTAAAATCTTCACCCTCAATCTCCACCTTTAAAAAACTCAACTAAAAAATAAAAAACAACTTTTTTTTTCATTTCACGTATCGGGAGAGGTGTGCAAATTATCTTAGGACGAAGGGAATATTTTAAAGTTATTTCTAATATCTTCTATGAGTTTGGAGTTACTTCTAGTATTTATTTATGTGATTTCCAAGTCCTTTTCTTTTTTCTACTTTTCTAGCCGTAAGTCATTTCCAAATAGGTAACTTTTTTTTTTTCAAGTGTGTTACTCAATTTCTTATGAGTCCAATAATTCAAATTGAGTATGAGTTGGTTTAGTCATTTCTTATGAATTAGATTTCGGGACCATATATCACAAGTTTTTCGATACTTTGTAAAAGTACTTTATCACGTAGTTAATTTGTATTGATTATGTAACTTCCATGAATTTTCTTTATCATGAAAATATAAAATAGTACTTAACTAAAGTTCATAGGCAAACATGATCAAGTACCCAATTTATCAAGCAAATAAACTAATTTACAAAAATCTCTAAGCTCATAATAAACGATGATTCAAGTGATAAACTTTCAATTACATTAGAAAGTATTAAAGACGCTAGACACATGACCCCATGAAAATCAATCCAGTCATGCAAAATTTCATGATTTTCAAGATTGTACACAACCACTTCGAATGCACATATAAATTTATTCTCAACTTGCCAAAAAACAACAGTTGTATCTCATCAAAGAAATATATATTAATGCAATTTCTCATGCTTAAATTGCTCGAAATATTTAAATAAAATAAACATAGATGGTTTTGTGTCACGTGTAATATGTCATGCCACATGCTGATGTCAACAAATATTATTTACATTAGATCACAAAATAGGGTATTTGAAATTACCTTGGAGAAAAGATACGATTCTTTTCAATGACATTGCTCAAACTTTTACAGTAACATACTTTTGGTCTCGGAAACTTAAGCTTCCCAATTTATCCTCCGTGCCAATGGAAATGAGAGGATACTCACAAATAAGAATAGAAATTCATAAGACATAAACAAAAAGTTTGAAATACTAAATTATGGAAATAATCCAAACAAACTGCATGATTAAATTGAATATGTATAAGTGTGTGTGACCTAACTCATACAAAAACAATATATAATGCACATTCTTTATATTCCAAGTCATATAAACAATATAAGATCAGCTACCATATAAACAATTTATTATAAGTATCTATACACTTAAATATTTATGCACATGTTTTGTATTACTCCGCTAAGTGGTTTATTATTATAAGCATAAGCAAATAATGATTTTGGGAATTAAGAAAATCATTGGTCACTTATAGCACTACGACTCCATTGATGCCGCGTCCGTTATCATTCAGAGTAAGGGATTTCAATAATTTAAAAAGTTAACCCTAACAATCCTTGCAATATTTCAATAGTTTCACTTGATCGGATTAATTTATAACTTCGGATAGTCATGGAATCATGTGCGATTCTAAATCAACGTACACAACCTTCGGTAACGAATTTACAATTGGAATTGATAGCTGTGTGAGAAGACGTACCAAACTAAAAAAAATCTTTCTCGTCACAAATAAAATTGATGATCAGTATACATGGATTCCATTCACAAGCGAATTGGCGACTGTAAGCGGATTGACGAATGTAGAGTATCTCGTGCTGATAACGTGTTGTAGAGAAAACAGAAAAGTAAAGGAGAAAGATAGACACAGAATAATTAGGGTTCTTTTATTCATCAGATCCCTTTATATAGGGTGTCAAATACAAGGGTTTCACAATTACATAATATTTAGTGAATACCTAAATTACTCTTCATCAATTATTTTTTACGAAGGCACACTAATTGTATTTTTCCTTCAACAATTTCTTAATTCTTTCGTTTCTTTCTAAAAAATCATTTATTTTGAAATCGAGAGAGTATAACCGATTGATTTGGCCAGCTCTTACCTATATTAGGGTGTTATAGTTGCATGTGGTAGAATGCCCTTATCCATCACCTATATTAGGGTGTTATAATTGCACGTGGTAGAATGTCCTTATCCATCACCGCCACCTTATTTATGTTTGAATTTAAAATATTCAAAATTAGAAGTTTATAACAGATTCGAGAATGATCTATGCATAAAATAAAAAATTAGGGTTTTCACCAAATAATTTATATTAAAGACGGATAAAATTATACTACCATATATATATATAAGCTAATTGAAGGATATTTGTGTATTTTTTCATTTAAATATTTAGGCCATAATTGGTAATTATTGTTACTTTTGATAAGTCAATAATTTCTTTCATTTTTTTTAAAATACATTTTTTTTTTCTAATTCATTTTGACACGATATACATTTTTCTTTTCTAATTCATCCCTGCCCCTAATTCTCATTTGACACGATATATACTTGTCACGGATTGGTATAGTTTTATCTTTTGTACAGTGGTGTTACTATTGCCACGGATCTGCCACATGTGCCATGACACCCACTTACCACAGATTCTATTACATTTGCGAATTGTGCCACGACACACTTGCCACAAATCGTCATTTGACACGATACACGCTTGCCACGGATTTATATAATTCTACCATTTCTTACGGTCGTGTCACTAGTGCCACAAACTTAATTTTCATATGTGACACGGATCTCCCACATGTGCCACGGCACCCATTTACCACGATATCTAATATATTTACGAATTGTGTCACGACACACTTTCCACGAATCGTCATTTGATACGATACACACTTGTCACAAATTTGTATAATTTTACCCTTTCTTACGGTCATGTCACTATTGCCATAAATCTACCACATGTGCCACGAATTTGATGTATCACGACACCCACTTATCACGAATTCTAATACATGTGACGCGGGGGTGGTATTGGTGCAGGAGATGAGATATTAATTTTTTCTTTTTCTTTTGGCTTGGGGGTGGGTGGATAAGGGTGGGGGTTGGGGGTGCGAGGGTGGGGGTGATGCTAGGGGGAGGGGGTGAGATATAAAAAAAAAGAATTTTTTTTTTTTTTGCTTGGGGGTGAGTGTTTGGGGTGGCGGGTGGTGGAGGGGCGGGGGGAGGGGGGTCTCCACCTTTAAAAAAGTTAAATATTCCACAAAATTTGTTTTTTCTTAACATCCGTGCCCGGTCAACTGTGACAAGTTCACCGGGACGGAGGGAGTATAATTTACCATCTCAACTTTTCATATTTTTATAGTTTGGTATATAGTTTTTTTATATATTATAAATTGTCATCTCCAATAAATTTCAATCGTTGATAATATACCTGTCTGGTTGAGATTTCTCTCAAAAGGTAATTTGCAACAAAATCATAAATTCAAATAGTAAATTGGAACATAACATAATTTTTACTGCAAAGGGCAAAAACACAAAAGGTCTGGATGAAAATATGTAATTTTCCTATATATATACATATATATAAATATAATTAGTTTACGGATAATAATTATAAGTGAATATATACGAAGAATTTTATTTTCCTTAATTTAAAAGAAAAGGATATGGAGTCAGATTAGGTGATTATTTTCCTTTATCTAATTTTAAAGATTAAATTAATAATTATTGTTTAATGTTGAACTCTAGTTTTTCTAACACAATAATTATTGCTTACCAAAAATATTACTTTTATTATGCAATTTACACCTTTTTTCATCATTTAATTTAAATTATAAATTAATTATCTATGTTTTGAATGATTTCTATGTTTTTATTTTGGTTCTACTTAATCCTTGAAGGATGTTTTTATTATTTTCATATTATCAATTAGCGATTTTTTATTTACTAGTCAAACCAATCAATCCAAACCGAATTCATATATTTTGAATTGGATATTTTAAATTTTAGTTGGATTGGTTAAAATTTGAGATATTTAGAGATTGACTTTGCTAATTTGGTTATTACTTCGTTTATTTTTGTTTGGTATTTTAGCTTCTTAATAATTTTTCAAATTAATTGATCTTTTAACCATTTTTCATCATTTCTCTCAATTTTGCCCTTATATCAATCATAAAATATTTCTTACTTTTAGAGAGAGAAGAAAAATAACCTTGGATATACTTGGAAAAGATTTGAATTCGTAATAATTCCACTTTTCTCTAAAAGATTAAATAAGAAAAAAAACCGGAGGGAGTAATTAAACTAATAAAATCGAACCATAAACACCTTTTTATTGAAGTTGATTTAACAATCTTACTATATTTTAGAGGGATAATATGAACTAAAATTATAAATTTTCGGTATAATGACATTTCAGTCAAAAGTTTCCATTCAATACTTTTTTTATCAAATGAAATTCAAGTCAAACTTTCTTACGTTTCTTTTAATTTTATTTGACACCTCATTAGCTGACGTGGAATTTTGTTAGGGAAAATGAATTACAACTAAAATAAGGATGACACATATCTAAAAGGGTATTATAGAAAGAAAGGAAAAAAAATCATCAACTTTGTGTGAATCTTCCATTATAATATACTTTAAATATAACGAAAAGTTTCATAAATGTTTAAGCTTTTTTTTTTTTTTTTTTTTTTTTTCAATTACAACATTAACAACATTTTTTTTAAATCGAATTGCATGATTAATAACATAATTAGATAAGTTTTGACGAAACGATCTTATATCTACCGCTTATGTTATCATCCATTGCTAGCAATAGTCATTCATCGAGAACTAAAGTAATAGTTGTTACAATTTCCGCTCTCAGTCCACGATGATGGAGACGATAAATTATGAAATAGGTGGTGGATACAACACAATTTCGTCAAGAGGAATCTTATTATGATAGCGGCGACGACACAATTAGTAGAATTCATTTGTTACATTCTAAAATTCATATTATAATAAAAAATTCATCCATAATTGAATTTTTTTTTTTTTGCAATGAACCCTATAAATATTGATGATGAGGCAAATATTAAATTTACACATTTTTAAAGGACTTCACATTAATTTTTCCGAGTAAATAATATGTTCAAAATTCAAATATATTAACATCACAACCCGTCCATTTAGCAAAAAGTGAATGCTACTACCCATGATATCATCATCTGTTACATTTGGTGTTACATCCTCTGTTTCATCACATTTACTAACTGACACGTGTATGACATGATGTCATAAATTAATATATGTCACTTAATGAATTAAGTGTAACAAAGAATAAAACACCTACAGTAACAGAAAATCCAAATTGAGCTACCACATATACCCATCTATTAAAAAAAAAGATAAAAGGTAAAAGGTTAAAAGAATATTTTGGTAATACATTGCATTATTGCATGTCCTATTGTGAAATATTGCAATGTCCTATAGTTAGGTCAAATGTCTTATTCTTGCAGGCTGCATTTTTACAATTCACTTGAAATATGTGAAATTTCTTAACTTTTTTATTTCTCGATACAATATGTGCAGTATTTCAGCATTTTGATATTTTTTTCCAAGTCTACGTGAATCTGGGTTTGAAGTTATTTCTAGGAATTTCCAAGCCATTTCCTTATTTTTTTCCTTCCCTTTTTTTTTCTTGTTGCTGCCCAGATCATTTCTAACGTGTGGGATTTTTTTCTTCTCTTTCTTTGTCAAAGTCGATGCATGAATTTGGTTCTTATATTAAAGTGATGTTTGATTCGGATTGACTCAAACTCAAATCGATTGGGCTAACCTCAAATACATGTTTTTTTAAAGGATTCGGCCAACCCCTCTAATTATTGGGTCTGGGGCCACCATTCACTGACACTACTCACTCACTTGCACAAAACGACGGTCTTCTCAAGTGTCTCTCCCTCAATGTTTCCTCTCTCCCCACCTATAAACAGAAAATTGCTCATCAATAATCTCCTTCGTCAATCAATTACAATTCTTAATACTATTTTAATCATTAAACCAATTATCAATAATAAATTACACACGTCACATAACTTTTTACAATAAAATAATATTCTAACACTACAATCACTTCCCCAACCATGCAAACAAACACTCCCTCCGTCTCCCCTTATCTTGCACACTTTCCTTAAACGGTCGTCTCATCTTTTTTTGCACAGCCTAAAAAGGGAAACATAATATCTACCCTCAATATACCATTGAAAAGTCAACAAACAACCAAAAAACTTTTCTTAATACTCGTACCGACCCTCCTTGTGCAAGATAAGCCGGAACAGAAAGAGTATCACATTTTTACTACCTCAGCCAATAGCATCTCAACCACACCAGCCCTAACGAAACACCGTCGTTTCTATATATACCTGTACATATTTAGTTCCATATACACAACACATAAAGTTTGCAGCAGAAAAATGGGAAGAGCACATGTTATGGCGGTACCATATCCAGCACAAGGCCATGTTCTTCCGATGATGCAGCTCGCCGACGCCATAGCTAGAAACGGGATAAAGGTGACCTTCGTCAACACCGAATTTATCCATAACAGAATCATGGAGGCTGCAGGAGAAAACAACAACCTTAACCCTCTGATAACCCTAGCGTCAATCTCAGACGGGATGCAGCATTGGGAGGACAGAAGTGATGTTGCAAAGACATTAGCTGGAATGGCGAAAACCGTCAGTGACGAACTAGAGTCTCTTATTCAAATGATAAACGAAACGGAGGGGGAAGATAAGATCACCTGCATCGTCGTCGATTATACCCTTAAATGGCCTGTAGAGCTGGCTCACAGGCTCAAAATCCAGATTTCAGTCTTCAAGACATCAGCAGCTGCCTGGGTCGCCGTCACCAACAATGCCTGCAAACTCATCGATGATGGGATCATCGACATTCATGGTTACCATGCTTTATTCTCATTTTAGACTTCCTTTCCTTTTAGCATCACTGCAATTCAAATTTCTTTGTTAAGACTCAAAACATAATCAAATTTAGGTAAGACGAATCGAAAAGGCAAGTAAGCAAAGTTAAGTGAGACGGAGGTAGTAATACTTTATTTTTCGGTTTGTCCCAACTTAACTTGTCAGCCCATAAATGACAATTTTTTCTCACAATCTTCACTCTTAAAAAAGTCAAAGATTTCACAAAGACTGTTTTTTCTTAACTTTCGTGCCCAATCAAAATAGGCAAGTTAACGGAGACGGAGGGAATATATGGTTATATATTTTGGTGGGTATTTGTGTAGTCGTATTTTAATTGATATATTTGGTGTAAGTAGTAGAGTAAAAAGAACGAGGAGAAAGTGATAAAGAAAATGTGGGTTGAGTGAGTATTGTGTGTGAAGGTTTCACGTGGGACGAATTTTTTACAGGAAACATTGATACTTTTACAGATAAAAGTGATACTTTTGTTGCAAAAATTGATATTTTTTTATTAAAAAAAATAATAATTTTACAAATAAACGTGATACTTTTACTAAAAAAATACTACCTCCGTTTCATAAAGAATGTCACTTTAACTATTTTTGGAGAAATTAAGGATTGCTATTTAATTGGTATATTTTGTGAAATATGAAAATAATCAACTAAATTAAGTAGGTTGTTTAAGATAATATTGAATGAATTGTAGGTTTTTTTGGTAAAGTGACATTTATTGTGAAATTTTTTAGTGTCCAGAATGACATTCTTTATAAAATGAAGGAACTAATATTTTTTATCCATCGCACCGCATGAGGGTCTCATTTAAATTTTTTACTTATGTTTTTCTCACTCCAAACTAGCAAACTTTACAAATAGTGCTAATCTGACATACCCATTTATTTTGTTTTCTCTCTAAATTATTCTTAGTCTAGAATTTTCATATATAATTGCGCACCTTCTAGATCTTTCCTACTAATATACACCGTCTCTCAAAAAAGTTGTACATACGTCAAACATGACTCTTTTACGAAATTAGCGGAGTAATTTGTTACTGTATACAGGAACACCCCTACGGCAAGAGATGATTGAGCTGTCTCCAGAAATGCCTGCAATAAGCAGCACCAACTTGCTGTGGACATGCATGGATGATTTTGTCACTCAAAAGACCATGTTCGATTTATGGTTACTTAATGCAGAATCCCAAAAATCTATAGATTGGATATTGTGCAACTCATGTTATGAACTGGAGACAGGGGCATTCAAATTGGTCTCCAAATGTCTTCCAATAGGCCCTCTTCTTGGAAAATCTGCAGGACATTTCTGGGCACAAGACAGCACCAGCCTATCATGGCTTGATCAACAGCTGCCTAACTCAACCATCTACGTTTCATTCGGAAGCTCAACTTTTCTCGACGAAGTACAGTTCCAACAAGTGGCTCTGGGGCTTGAGTCTACCAACAGACCCTTCTTGTGGGTCGTACGTCAAGATTTGGCACGGGATGTAGACAGTCCGTATCCTCAAGGATTCACCGAGAGAATTAAGAACCGTGGGAAGATAGTCGGGTGGGCGCCTCAACAGAAGATACTGTCTCACCCTTCAGTTGCGTGTTTTCTAACGCACTGCGGGTGGAACTCGACTATTGAGGGTATAAGTAATGGGGTCCCGTTCTTGTGCTGGCCTTACTTTGCCGATCAGTTTCTTAACAAGAGCTACATTGTTGATCAGTGGGAAGTTGGATTAGGGTTCGAAAAAGATGTAACTGCAGGAGTTGTCAAACTGGAGGAAATCAAGAATAAGGTGGAAAAAATTTTTAGTGATGAAACCTATAAAAAAAGGGCTTTGGGACTTCAAGCCAAGACCATAGGTAGTATAATGGAAGGAGGGAGCTCCCACAAGAATTTATGTGATTTCATAGATTGGATTAAAAATGTCACATAAAAATGTCACAAATTTTAATTTCAGTCCTGTATCTTTCAAAATTTGTTCAATTTAAGGACACTAACCATCACGCAAATAAATGCACGTGTGACGCACGTGACTAATAAATTCGAGAAAGATGAAGAAAGAAAGAAAAATAAAATAAAATAAAAATGAAATACACATCGTACGGGAATTATGATTAAACTTTTTCTTTTATTTTCTGGGGCTACTAAAGTGATTTAATGATTTGAAATGTTATCTGGATAAATACTTGATACATAAGTATTAGCACTCGAAAGTCCTAAATTTATTAGTCTAATTCCGGCTAAATTGGTCTTTGGTGATGATCAGTGTTCTTAAATCGGATAACTTTTGAAAGATACAAGACTAAAATTAAATTTTTCTAACATACAAAATTTTTACTAGATAAGGTCTAACATATAGGACTAAAAATAAAAATAAAATTTTCCGGTCCTTGCTCTATACTCTATCAAATTCTCTATTTTATGCCTTCTTATCATAACTCCCACCCCCAATCTAATTATTACTCCATTCATCCCGAATGAATTTGCACCATTTCTGAATTCGGTCGTCCCAAGTAAACTTGCACACTTCCTAATACGGAAACTTATAACACAATCTCCACCTTTGGAAAATCAACAAAATCCCCAAAAAACAACTTTTTTAATATATGTGCCGATCACCCTATGCAACTTCATTTGGGACGGAGGCAGTACAACATTTGGATTCTCTTTTAATAACACAAATTATGTTAGTAATTTTGAAAACTATATATGTATATCTAAAAGAATTGTATTTACTCAACCCGTAATACCCCGTGCAATGCACAACTTTTATATATTATATATGTGTGTGAGAAAAACAAATCATTGGGTATTATGCTACTTTGATACTTTTTTATTATGATTTTGAAGCTTGAGATCGTTAACTTCGATTCAATTCTCTTTACTGATATGGTTGCTGCATGTTTTGCTATATAATTCTAGTATCATCAATAAGTGGTGGATGAGAAAGATTTCGTCAAGACGAATTTTATCACGATGGCGACGGCGACATTATTAGATGAATTCATTTGTTACGTTCTAAAGTTCATATTATAATAGAAAATTCATTTGAAATTGATTTATTCTTTATTTATTTTTGTTACAATTAAACCTATATAATATAGATGATGAGGCTAATATTAAATTCACACATGTTTTAAAGGACTTCACATTAATTTTTTCGAGTAAATAATATGTTTATAATTAAAATATATTAACATTAACTACAACATATCGTCACTAATTAGTCCTCTCAATAATTCGGTTGTTTTTAGACGACAAAGTGTCGTCTTAAATATGTATAAGTATTTTTACAACTAGTTATCTCCAAAGAAAAAAAAAAGACCTTAAATAGCATGTAGAGCATTTTATGACGATAAGTCGTCACATATAATTATTTTTAAACACAATAAAAAATCTTTTTTTGTTGCAGTATTCGCTTTATATTGAGATATTAAAAACATTAAATTATTTATACAATTAAAATAACAAATTCGTCGAAACAAATAAATAAGTTATTTCTAATTTTCCTATGCGTTTGAATATGTTTCTAAACTACTCCCTTCGTTTTGCACTCTTTTCTTTTCGAGATGTCCCGAGATTATTTACACATCCTTAAAAATGAAATCTCTTTTACAATCTCCACCCTTAAAATCTTCACCCTCAATCTCCACCTTTAAAAAACTCAACTAAAAAATAAAAAACAACTTTTTTTTTCATTTCACGTATCGGGAGAGGTGTGCAAATTATCTTAGGACGAAGGGAATATTTTAAAGTTATTTCTAATATCTTCTATGAGTTTGGAGTTACTTCTAGTATTTATTTATGTGATTTCCAAGTCCTTTTCTTTTTTCTACTTTTCTAGCCGTAAGTCATTTCCAAATAGGTAACTTTTTTTTTTTCAAGTGTGTTACTCAATTTCTTATGAGTCCAATAATTCAAATTGAGTATGAGTTGGTTTAGTCATTTCTTATGAATTAGATTTCGGGACCATATATCACAAGTTTTTCGATACTTTGTAAAAGTACTTTATCACGTAGTTAATTTGTATTGATTATGTAACTTCCATGAATTTTCTTTATCATGAAAATATAAAATAGTACTTAACTAAAGTTCATAGGCAAACATGATCAAGTACCCAATTTATCAAGCAAATAAACTAATTTACAAAAATCTCTAAGCTCATAATAAACGATGATTCAAGTGATAAACTTTCAATTACATTAGAAAGTATTAAAGACGCTAGACACATGACCCCATGAAAATCAATCCAGTCATGCAAAATTTCATGATTTTCAAGATTGTACACAACCACTTCGAATGCACATATAAATTTATTCTCAACTTGCCAAAAAACAACAGTTGTATCTCATCAAAGAAATATATATTAATGCAATTTCTCATGCTTAAATTGCTCGAAATATTTAAATAAAATAAACATAGATGGTTTTGTGTCACGTGTAATATGTCATGCCACATGCTGATGTCAACAAATATTATTTACATTAGATCACAAAATAGGGTATTTGAAATTACCTTGGAGAAAAGATACGATTCTTTTCAATGACATTGCTCAAACTTTTACAGTAACATACTTTTGGTCTCGGAAACTTAAGCTTCCCAATTTATCCTCCGTGCCAATGGAAATGAGAGGATACTCACAAATAAGAATAGAAATTCATAAGACATAAACAAAAAGTTTGAAATACTAAATTATGGAAATAATCCAAACAAACTGCATGATTAAATTGAATATGTATAAGTGTGTGTGACCTAACTCATACAAAAACAATATATAATGCACATTCTTTATATTCCAAGTCATATAAACAATATAAGATCAGCTACCATATAAACAATTTATTATAAGTATCTATACACTTAAATATTTATGCACATGTTTTGTATTACTCCGCTAAGTGGTTTATTATTATAAGCATAAGCAAATAATGATTTTGGGAATTAAGAAAATCATTGGTCACTTATAGCACTACGACTCCATTGATGCCGCGTCCGTTATCATTCAGAGTAAGGGATTTCAATAATTTAAAAAGTTAACCCTAACAATCCTTGCAATATTTCAATAGTTTCACTTGATCGGATTAATTTATAACTTCGGATAGTCATGGAATCATGTGCGATTCTAAATCAACGTACACAACCTTCGGTAACGAATTTACAATTGGAATTGATAGCTGTGTGAGAAGACGTACCAAACTAAAAAAAATCTTTCTCGTCACAAATAAAATTGATGATCAGTATACATGGATTCCATTCACAAGCGAATTGGCGACTGTAAGCGGATTGACGAATGTAGAGTATCTCGTGCTGATAACGTGTTGTAGAGAAAACAGAAAAGTAAAGGAGAAAGATAGACACAGAATAATTAGGGTTCTTTTATTCATCAGATCCCTTTATATAGGGTGTCAAATACAAGGGTTTCACAATTACATAATATTTAGTGAATACCTAAATTACTCTTCATCAATTATTTTTTACGAAGGCACACTAATTGTATTTTTCCTTCAACAATTTCTTAATTCTTTCGTTTCTTTCTAAAAAATCATTTATTTTGAAATCGAGAGAGTATAACCGATTGATTTGGCCAGCTCTTACCTATATTAGGGTGTTATAGTTGCATGTGGTAGAATGCCCTTATCCATCACCTATATTAGGGTGTTATAATTGCACGTGGTAGAATGTCCTTATCCATCACCGCCACCTTATTTATGTTTGAATTTAAAATATTCAAAATTAGAAGTTTATAACAGATTCGAGAATGATCTATGCATAAAATAAAAAATTAGGGTTTTCACCAAATAATTTATATTAAAGACTGATAAAATTATACTACCATATATATATATAAGCTAATTGAAGGATATTTGTGTATTTTTTCATTTAAATATTTAGGCCATAATTGGTAATTATTGTTACTTTTGATAAGTCAATAATTTCTTTCATTTTTTTTAAAATACATTTTTTTTTTCTAATTCATTTTGACACGATATACATTTTTCTTTTCTAATTCATCCCTGCCCCTAATTCTCATTTGACACGATATATACTTGTCACGGATTGGTATAGTTTTATCTTTTGTACAGTGGTGTTACTATTGCCACGGATCTGCCACATGTGCCATGACACCCACTTACCACAGATTCTATTACATTTGCGAATTGTGCCACGACACACTTGCCACAAATCGTCATTTGACACGATACACGCTTGCCACGGATTTATATAATTCTACCATTTCTTACGGTCGTGTCACTAGTGCCACAAACTTAATTTTCATATGTGACACGGATCTCCCACATGTGCCACGGCACCCATTTACCACGAATTCTAATATATTTACGAATTGTGTCACGACACACTTTCCACGAATCGTCATTTGATACGATACACACTTGTCACAAATTTGTATAATTTTACCCTTTCTTACGGTCATGTCACTATTGCCATAAATCTACCACATGTGCCACGAATTTGATGTATCACGACACCCACTTATCACGAATTCTAATACATGTGACGCGGGGGTGGTATTGGTGCAGGAGATGAGATATTAATTTTTTCTTTTTCTTTTGGCTTGGGGGTGGGTGGATAAGGGTGGGGGTTGGGGGTGCGAGGGTGGGGGTGATGCTAGGGGGAGGGGGTGAGATATAAAAAAAAAGAATTTTTTTTTTTTTTGCTTGGGGGTGAGTGTTTGGGGTGGCGGGTGGTGGAGGGGCGGGGGGAGGGGGGTCTCCACCTTTAA
The DNA here is from genome assembly GCA_958295605.1 of Ajuga chamaepitys. Lineage (NCBI taxonomy): Eukaryota > Viridiplantae > Streptophyta > Magnoliopsida > Lamiales > Lamiaceae > Ajuga > Ajuga chamaepitys. Next base: position 3,572,366 of record OY282503.1, read on the forward strand.
AAAAGTTAAATATTCCACAAAATTTGTTTTTTCTTAACATCCGTGCCCGGTCAACTGTGACAAGTTCACCGGGACGGAGGGAGTATAATTTACCATCTCAACTTTTCATATTTTTATAGTTTGGTATATAGTTTTTTTATATATTATAAATTGTCATCTCCAATAAATTTCAATCGTTGATAATATACCTGTCTGGTTGAGATTTCTCTCAAAAGGTAATTTGCAACAAAATCATAAATTCAAATAGTAAATTGGAACATAACATAATTTTTACTGCAAAGGGCAAAAACACAAAAGGTCTGGATGAAAATATGTAATTTTCCTATATATATACATATATATAAATATAATTAGTTTACGGATAATAATTATAAGTGAATATATACGAAGAATTTTATTTTCCTTAATTTAAAAGAAAAGGATATGGAGTCAGATTAGGTGATTATTTTCCTTTATCTAATTTTAAAGATTAAATTAATAATTATTGTTTAATGTTGAACTCTAGTTTTTCTAACACAATAATTATTGCTTACCAAAAATATTACTTTTATTATGCAATTTACACCTTTTTTCATCATTTAATTTAAATTATAAATTAATTATCTATGTTTTGAATGATTTCTATGTTTTTATTTTGGTTCTACTTAATCCTTGAAGGATGTTTTTATTATTTTCATATTATCAATTAGCGATTTTTTATTTACTAGTCAAACCAATCAATCCAAACCGAATTCATATATTTTGAATTGGATATTTTAAATTTTAGTTGGATTGGTTAAAATTTGAGATATTTAGAGATTGACTTTGCTAATTTGGTTATTACTTCGTTTATTTTTGTTTGGTATTTTAGCTTCTTAATAATTTTTCAAATTAATTGATCTTTTAACCATTTTTCATCATTTCTCTCAATTTTGCCCTTATATCAATCATAAAATATTTCTTACTTTTAGAGAGAGAAGAAAAATAACCTTGGATATACTTGGAAAAGATTTGAATTCGTAATAATTCCACTTTTCTCTAAAAGATTAAATAAGAAAAAAAACCGGAGGGAGTAATTAAACTAATAAAATCGAACCATAAACACCTTTTTATTGAAGTTGATTTAACAATCTTACTATATTTTAGAGGGATAATATGAACTAAAATTATAAATTTTCGGTATAATGACATTTCAGTCAAAAGTTTCCATTCAATACTTTTTTTATCAAATGAAATTCAAGTCAAACTTTCTTACGTTTCTTTTAATTTTATTTGACACCTCATTAGCTGACGTGGAATTTTGTTAGGGAAAATGAATTACAACTAAAATAAGGATGACACATATCTAAAAGGGTATTATAGAAAGAAAGGAAAAAAAATCATCAACTTTGTGTGAATCTTCCATTATAATATACTTTAAATATAACGAAAAGTTTCATAAATGTTTAAGCTTTTTTTTTTTTTTTTTTTTTTTTTTCAATTACAACATTAACAACATTTTTTTAAATCGAATTGCATGATTAATAACATAATTAGATAAGTTTTGACGAAACGATCTTATATCTACCGCTTATGTTATCATCCATTGCTAGCAATAGTCATTCATCGAGAACTAAAGTAATAGTTGTTACAATTTCCGCTCTCAGTCCACGATGATGGAGACGATAAATTATGAAATAGGTGGTGGATACAACACAATTTCGTCAAGAGGAATCTTATTATGATAGCGGCGACGACACAATTAGTAGAATTCATTTGTTACATTCTAAAATTCATATTATAATAAAAAATTCATCCATAATTGATTTTTTTTTTTTTTGCAATGAACCCTATAAATATTGATGATGAGGCAAATATTAAATTTACACATTTTTAAAGGACTTCACATTAATTTTTCCGAGTAAATAATATGTTCAAAATTCAAATATATTAACATCACAACCCGTCCATTTAGCAAAAAGTGAATGCTACTACCCATGATATCATCATCTGTTACATTTGGTGTTACATCCTCTGTTTCATCACATTTACTAACTGACACGTGTATGACATGATGTCATAAATTAATATATGTCACTTAATGAATTAAGTGTAACAAAGAATAAAACACCTACAGTAACAGAAAATCCAAATTGAGCTACCACATATACCCATCTATTAAAAAAAAAGATAAAAGGTAAAAGGTTAAAAGAATATTTTGGTAATACATTGCATTATTGCATGTCCTATTGTGAAATATTGCAATGTCCTATAGTTAGGTCAAATGTCTTATTCTTGCAGGCTGCATTTTTACAATTCACTTGAAATATGTGAAATTTCTTAACTTTTTTATTTCTCGATACAATATGTGCAGTATTTCAGCATTTTGATATTTTTTTCCAAGTCTACGTGAATCTGGGTTTGAAGTTATTTCTAGGAATTTCCAAGCCATTTCCTTATTTTTTTCCTTCCCTTTTTTTTTCTTGTTGCTGCCCAGATCATTTCTAACGTGTGGGATTTTTTTCTTCTCTTTCTTTGTCAAAGTCGATGCATGAATTTGGTTCTTATATTAAAGTGATGTTTGATTCGGATTGACTCAAACTCAAATCGATTGGGCTAACCTCAAATACATGTTTTTTTAAAGGATTCGGCCAACCCCTCTAATTATTGGGTCTGGGGCCACCATTCACTGACACTACTCACTCACTTGCACAAAACGGCGGTCTTCTCAAGTGTCTCTCCCTCAATGTTTCCTCTCTCCCCACCTATAAACAGAAAATTGCTCATCAATAATCTCCTTCGTCAATCAATTACAATTCTTAATACTATTTTAATCATTAAACCAATTATCAATAATAAATTACACACGTCACATAACTTTTTACAATAAAATAATATTCTAACACTACAATCACTTCCCCAACCATGCAAACAAACACTCCCTCCGTCTCCCCTTATCTTGCACACTTTCCTTAAACGGTCGTCTCATCTTTTTTTGCACAGCCTAAAAAGGGAAACATAATATCTACCCTCAATATACCATTGAAAAGTCAACAAACAACCAAAAAACTTTTCTTAATACTCGTACCGACCCTCCTTGTGCAAGATAAGCCGGAACAGAAAGAGTATCACATTTTTACTACCTCAGCCAATAGCATCTCAACCACACCAGCCCTAACGAAACACCGTCGTTTCTATATATACCTGTACATATTTAGTTCCATATACACAACACATAAAGTTTGCAGCAGAAAAATGGGAAGAGCACATGTTATGGCGGTACCATATCCAGCACAAGGCCATGTTCTTCCGATGATGCAGCTCGCCGACGCCATAGCTAGAAACGGGATAAAGGTGACCTTCGTCAACACCGAATTTATCCATAACAGAATCATGGAGGCTGCAGGAGAAAACAACAACCTTAACCCTCTGATAACCCTAGCGTCAATCTCAGACGGGATGCAGCATTGGGAGGACAGAAGTGATGTTGCAAAGACATTAGCTGGAATGGCGAAAACCGTCAGTGACGAACTAGAGTCTCTTATTCAAATGATAAACGAAACGGAGGGGGAAGATAAGATCACCTGCATCGTCGTCGATTATACCCTTAAATGGCCTGTAGAGCTGGCTCACAGGCTCAAAATCCAGATTTCAGTCTTCAAGACATCAGCAGCTGCCTGGGTCGCCGTCACCAACAATGCCTGCAAACTCATCGATGATGGGATCATCGACATTCATGGTTACCATGCTTTATTCTCATTTTAGACTTCCTTTCCTTTTAGCATCACTGCAATTCAAATTTCTTTGTTAAGACTCAAAACATAATCAAATTTAGGTAAGACGAATCGAAAAGGCAAGTAAGCAAAGTTAAGTGAGACGGAGGTAGTAATACTTTATTTTTCGGTTTGTCCCAACTTAACTTGTCAGCCCATAAATGACAATTTTTTCTCACAATCTTCACTCTTAAAAAAGTCAAAGATTTCACAAAGACTGTTTTTTCTTAACTTTCGTGCCCAATCAAAATAGGCAAGTTAACGGAGACGGAGGGAATATATGGTTATATATTTTGGTGGGTATTTGTGTAGTCGTATTTTAATTGATATATTTGGTGTAAGTAGTAGAGTAAAAAGAACGAGGAGAAAGTGATAAAGAAAATGTGGGTTGAGTGAGTATTGTGTGTGAAGGTTTCACGTGGGACGAATTTTTTACAGGAAACATTGATACTTTTACAGATAAAAGTGATACTTTTGTTGCAAAAATTGATATTTTTTTATTAAAAAAAATAATAATTTTACAAATAAACGTGATACTTTTACTAAAAAAATACTACCTCCGTTTCATAAAGAATGTCACTTTAACTATTTTTGGAGAAATTAAGGATTGCTATTTAATTGGTATATTTTGTGAAATATGAAAATAATCAACTAAATTAAGTAGGTTGTTTAAGATAATATTGAATGAATTGTAGGTTTTTTTGGTAAAGTGACATTTATTGTGAAATTTTTTAGTGTCCAGAATGACATTCTTTATAAAATGAAGGAACTAATATTTTTTATCCATCGCACCGCATGAGGGTCTCATTTAAATTTTTTACTTATGTTTTTCTCACTCCAAACTAGCAAACTTTACAAATAGTGCTAATCTGACATACCCATTTATTTTGTTTTCTCTCTAAATTATTCTTAGTCTAGAATTTTCATATATAATTGCGCACCTTCTAGATCTTTCCTACTAATATACACCGTCTCTCAAAAAAGTTGTACATACGTCAAACATGACTCTTTTACGAAATTAGCGGAGTAATTTGTTACTGTATACAGGAACACCCCTACGGCAAGAGATGATTGAGCTGTCTCCAGAAATGCCTGCAATAAGCAGCACCAACTTGCTGTGGACATGCATGGATGATTTTGTCACTCAAAAGACCATGTTCGATTTATGGTTACTTAATGCAGAATCCCAAAAATCTATAGATTGGATATTGTGCAACTCATGTTATGAACTGGAGACAGGGGCATTCAAATTGGTCTCCAAATGTCTTCCAATAGGCCCTCTTCTTGGAAAATCTGCAGGACATTTCTGGGCACAAGACAGCACCAGCCTATCATGGCTTGATCAACAGCTGCCTAACTCAACCATCTACGTTTCATTCGGAAGCTCAACTTTTCTCGACGAAGTACAGTTCCAACAAGTGGCTCTGGGGCTTGAGTCTACCAACAGACCCTTCTTGTGGGTCGTACGTCAAGATTTGGCACGGGATGTAGACAGTCCGTATCCTCAAGGATTCACCGAGAGAATTAAGAACCGTGGGAAGATAGTCGGGTGGGCGCCTCAACAGAAGATACTGTCTCACCCTTCAGTTGCGTGTTTTCTAACGCACTGCGGGTGGAACTCGACTATTGAGGGTATAAGTAATGGGGTCCCGTTCTTGTGCTGGCCTTACTTTGCCGATCAGTTTCTTAACAAGAGCTACATTGTTGATCAGTGGGAAGTTGGATTAGGGTTCGAAAAAGATGTAACTGCAGGAGTTGTCAAACTGGAGGAAATCAAGAATAAGGTGGAAAAAATTTTTAGTGATGAAACCTATAAAAAAAGGGCTTTGGGACTTCAAGCCAAGACCATAGGTAGTATAATGGAAGGAGGGAGCTCCCACAAGAATTTATGTGATTTCATAGATTGGATTAAAAATGTCACATAAAAATGTCACAAATTTTAATTTCAGTCCTGTATCTTTCAAAATTTGTTCAATTTAAGGACACTAACCATCACGCAAATAAATGCACGTGTGACGCACGTGACTAATAAATTCGAGAAAGATGAAGAAAGAAAGAAAAATAAAATAAAATAAAAATGAAATACACATCGTACGGGAATTATGATTAAACTTTTTCTTTTATTTTCTGGGGCTACTAAAGTGATTTAATGATTTGAAATGTTATCTGGATAAATACTTGATACATAAGTATTAGCACTCGAAAGTCCTAAATTTATTAGTCTAATTCCGGCTAAATTGGTCTTTGGTGATGATCAGTGTTCTTAAATCGGATAACTTTTGAAAGATACAAGACTAAAATTAAATTTTTCTAACATACAAAATTTTTACTAGATAAGGTCTAACATATAGGACTAAAAATAAAAATAAAATTTTCCGGTCCTTGCTCTATACTCTATCAAATTCTCTATTTTATGCCTTCTTATCATAACTCCCACCCCCAATCTAATTATTACTCCATTCATCCCGAATGAATTTGCACCATTTCTGAATTCGGTCGTCCCAAGTAAACTTGCACACTTCCTAATACGGAAACTTATAACACAATCTCCACCTTTGGAAAATCAACAAAATCCCCAAAAAACAACTTTTTTAATATATGTGCCGATCACCCTATGCAACTTCATTTGGGACGGAGGCAGTACAACATTTGGATTCTCTTTTAATAACACAAATTATGTTAGTAATTTTGAAAACTATATATGTATATCTAAAAGAATTGTATTTACTCAACCCGTAATACCCCGTGCAATGCACAACTTTTATATATTATATATGTGTGTGAGAAAAACAAATCATTGGGTATTATGCTACTTTGATACTTTTTTATTATGATTTTGAAGCTTGAGATCGTTAACTTCGATTCAATTCTCTTTACTGATATGGTTGCTGCATGTTTTGCTATATAATTCTAGTATCATCAATAAGTGGTGGATGAGAAAGATTTCGTCAAGACGAATTTTATCACGATGGCGACGGCGACATTATTAGATGAATTCATTTGTTACGTTCTAAAGTTCATATTATAATAGAAAATTCATTTGAAATTGATTTATTCTTTATTTATTTTTGTTACAATTAAACCTATATAATATAGATGATGAGGCTAATATTAAATTCACACATGTTTTAAAGGACTTCACATTAATTTTTTCGAGTAAATAATATGTTTATAATTAAAATATATTAACATTAACTACAACATATCGTCACTAATTAGTCCTCTCAATAATTCGGTTGTTTTTAGACGACAAAGTGTCGTCTTAAATATGTATAAGTATTTTTACAACTAGTTATCTCCAAAGAAAAAAAAAAGACCTTAAATAGCATGTAGAGCATTTTATGACGATAAGTCGTCACATATAATTATTTTTAAACACAATAAAAAATCTTTTTTTGTTGCAGTATTCGCTTTATATTGAGATATTAAAAACATTAAATTATTTATACAATTAAAATAACAAATTCGTCGAAACAAATAAATAAGTTATTTCTAATTTTCCTATGCGTTTGAATATGTTTCTAAACTACTCCCTTCGTTTTGCACTCTTTTCTTTTCGAGATGTCCCGAGATTATTTACACATCCTTAAAAATGAAATCTCTTTTACAATCTCCACCCTTAAAATCTTCACCCTCAATCTCCACCTTTAAAAAACTCAACTAAAAAATAAAAAACAACTTTTTTTTTCATTTCACGTATCGGGAGAGGTGTGCAAATTATCTTAGGACGAAGGGAATATTTTAAAGTTATTTCTAATATCTTCTATGAGTTTGGAGTTACTTCTAGTATTTATTTATGTGATTTCCAAGTCCTTTTCTTTTTTCTACTTTTCTAGCCGTAAGTCATTTCCAAATAGGTAACTTTTTTTTTTTCAAGTGTGTTACTCAATTTCTTATGAGTCCAATAATTCAAATTGAGTATGAGTTGGTTTAGTCATTTCTTATGAATTAGATTTCGGGACCATATATCACAAGTTTTTCGATACTTTGTAAAAGTACTTTATCACGTAGTTAATTTGTATTGATTATGTAACTTCCATGAATTTTCTTTATCATGAAAATATAAAATAGTACTTAACTAAAGTTCATAGGCAAACATGATCAAGTACCCAATTTATCAAGCAAATAAACTAATTTACAAAAATCTCTAAGCTCATAATAAACGATGATTCAAGTGATAAACTTTCAATTACATTAGAAAGTATTAAAGACGCTAGACACATGACCCCATGAAAATCAATCCAGTCATGCAAAATTTCATGATTTTCAAGATTGTACACAACCACTTCGAATGCACATATAAATTTATTCTCAACTTGCCAAAAAACAACAGTTGTATCTCATCAAAGAAATATATATTAATGCAATTTCTCATGCTTAAATTGCTCGAAATATTTAAATAAAATAAACATAGATGGTTTTGTGTCACGTGTAATATGTCATGCCACATGCTGATGTCAACAAATATTATTTACATTAGATCACAAAATAGGGTATTTGAAATTACCTTGGAGAAAAGATACGATTCTTTTCAATGACATTGCTCAAACTTTTACAGTAACATACTTTTGGTCTCGGAAACTTAAGCTTCCCAATTTATCCTCCGTGCCAATGGAAATGAGAGGATACTCACAAATAAGAATAGAAATTCATAAGACATAAACAAAAAGTTTGAAATACTAAATTATGGAAATAATCCAAACAAACTGCATGATTAAATTGAATATGTATAAGTGTGTGTGACCTAACTCATACAAAAACAATATATAATGCACATTCTTTATATTCCAAGTCATATAAACAATATAAGATCAGCTACCATATAAACAATTTATTATAAGTATCTATACACTTAAATATTTATGCACATGTTTTGTATTACTCCGCTAAGTGGTTTATTATTATAAGCATAAGCAAATAATGATTTTGGGAATTAAGAAAATCATTGGTCACTTATAGCACTACGACTCCATTGATGCCGCGTCCGTTATCATTCAGAGTAAGGGATTTCAATAATTTAAAAAGTTAACCCTAACAATCCTTGCAATATTTCAATAGTTTCACTTGATCGGATTAATTTATAACTTCGGATAGTCATGGAATCATGTGCGATTCTAAATCAACGTACACAACCTTCGGTAACGAATTTACAATTGGAATTGATAGCTGTGTGAGAAGACGTACCAAACTAAAAAAAATCTTTCTCGTCACAAATAAAATTGATGATCAGTATACATGGATTCCATTCACAAGCGAATTGGCGACTGTAAGCGGATTGACGAATGTAGAGTATCTCGTGCTGATAACGTGTTGTAGAGAAAACAGAAAAGTAAAGGAGAAAGATAGACACAGAATAATTAGGGTTCTTTTATTCATCAGATCCCTTTATATAGGGTGTCAAATACAAGGGTTTCACAATTACATAATATTTAGTGAATACCTAAATTACTCTTCATCAATTATTTTTTACGAAGGCACACTAATTGTATTTTTCCTTCAACAATTTCTTAATTCTTTCGTTTCTTTCTAAAAAATCATTTATTTTGAAATCGAGAGAGTATAACCGATTGATTTGGCCAGCTCTTACCTATATTAGGGTGTTATAGTTGCATGTGGTAGAATGCCCTTATCCATCACCTATATTAGGGTGTTATAATTGCACGTGGTAGAATGTCCTTATCCATCACCGCCACCTTATTTATGTTTGAATTTAAAATATTCAAAATTAGAAGTTTATAACAGATTCGAGAATGATCTATGCATAAAATAAAAAATTAGGGTTTTCACCAAATAATTTATATTAAAGACTGATAAAATTATACTACCATATATATATATAAGCTAATTGAAGGATATTTGTGTATTTTTTCATTTAAATATTTAGGCCATAATTGGTAATTATTGTTACTTTTGATAAGTCAATAATTTCTTTCATTTTTTTTAAAATACATTTTTTTTTTCTAATTCATTTTGTCACGATATACATTTTTCTTTTCTAATTCATCCCTGCCCCTAATTCTCATTTGACACGATATATACTTGTCACGGATTGGTATAGTTTTATCTTTTGTACAGTGGTGTTACTATTGCCACGGATCTGCCACATGTGCCATGACACCCACTTACCACAGATTCTATTACATTTGCGAATTGTGCCACGACACACTTGCCACAAATCGTCATTTGACACGATACACGCTTGCCACGGATTTATATAATTCTACCATTTCTTACGGTCGTGTCACTAGTGCCACAAACTTAATTTTCATATGTGACACGGATCTCCCACATGTGCCACGGCACCCATTTACCACGAATTCTAATATATTTACGAATTGTGTCACGACACACTTTCCACGAATCGTCATTTGATACGATACACACTTGTCACAAATTTGTATAATTTTACCCTTTCTTACGGTCATGTCACTATTGCCATAAATCTACCACATGTGCCACGAATTTGATGTATCACGACACCCACTTATCACGAATTCTAATACATGTGACGCGGGGGTGGTATTGGTGCAGGAGATGAGATATTAATTTTTTCTTTTTCTTTTGGCTTGGGGGTGGGTGGATAAGGGTGGGGGTTGGGGGTGCGAGGGTGGGGGTGATGCTAGGGGGAGGGGGTGAGATATAAAAAAAAAGAATTTTTTTTTTTTTTGCTTGGGGGTGAGTGTTTGGGGTGGCGGGTGGTGGAGGGGCGGGGGGAGGGGGGTCTCCACCTTTAAAAAAGTTAAATATTCCACAAAATTTGTTTTTTCTTAACATCCGTGCCCGGTCAACTGTGACAAGTTCACCGGGACGGAGGGAGTATAATTTACCATCTCAACTTTTCATATTTTTATAGTTTGGTATATAGTTTTTTTATATATTATAAATTGTCATCTCCAATAAATTTCAATCGTTGATAATATACCTGTCTGGTTGAGATTTCTCTCAAAAGGTAATTTGCAACAAAATCATAAATTCAAATAGTAAATTGGAACATAACATAATTTTTACTGCAAAGGGCAAAAACACAAAAGGTCTGGATGAAAATATGTAATTTTCCTATATATATACATATATATAAATATAATTAGTTTACGGATAATAATTATAAGTGAATATATACGAAGAATTTTATTTTCCTTAATTTAAAAGAAAAGGATATGGAGTCAGATTAGGTGATTATTTTCCTTTATCTAATTTTAAAGATTAAATTAATAATTATTGTTTAATGTTGAACTCTAGTTTTTCTAACACAATAATTATTGCTTACCAAAAATATTACTTTTATTATGCAATTTACACCTTTTTTCATCATTTAATTTAAATTATAAATTAATTATCTATGTTTTGAATGATTTCTATGTTTTTATTTTGGTTCTACTTAATCCTTGAAGGATGTTTTTATTATTTTCATATTATCAATTAGCGATTTTTTATTTACTAGTCAAACCAATCAATCCAAACCGAATTCATATATTTTGAATTGGATATTTTAAATTTTAGTTGGATTGGTTAAAATTTGAGATATTTAGAGATTGACTTTGCTAATTTGGTTATTACTTCGTTTATTTTTGTTTGGTATTTTAGCTTCTTAATAATTTTTCAAATTAATTGATCTTTTAACCATTTTTCATCATTTCTCTCAATTTTGCCCTTATATCAATCATAAAATATTTCTTACTTTTAGAGAGAGAAGAAAAATAACCTTGGATATACTTGGAAAAGATTTGAATTCGTAATAATTCCACTTTTCTCTAAAAGATTAAATAAGAAAAAAAACCGGAGGGAGTAATTAAACTAATAAAATCGAACCATAAACACCTTTTTATTGAAGTTGATTTAACAATCTTACTATATTTTAGAGGGATAATATGAACTAAAATTATAAATTTTCGGTATAATGACATTTCAGTCAAAAGTTTCCATTCAATACTTTTTTTATCAAATGAAATTCAAGTCAAACTTTCTTACGTTTCTTTTAATTTTATTTGACACCTCATTAGCTGACGTGGAATTTTGTTAGGGAAAATGAATTACAACTAAAATAAGGATGACACATATCTAAAAGGGTATTATAGAAAGAAAGGAAAAAAAATCATCAACTTTGTGTGAATCTTCCATTATAATATACTTTAAATATAACGAAAAGTTTCATAAATGTTTAAGCTTTTTTTTTTTTTTTTTTTTTTTTCAATTACAACATTAACAACATTTTTTTAAATCGAATTGCATGATTAATAACATAATTAGATAAGTTTTGACGAAACGATCTTATATCTACCGCTTATGTTATCATCCATTGCTAGCAATAGTCATTCATCGAGAACTAAAGTAATAGTTGTTACAATTTCCGCTCTCAGTCCACGATGATGGAGACGATAAATTATGAAATAGGTGGTGGATACAACACAATTTCGTCAAGAGGAATCTTATTATGATAGCGGCGACGACACAATTAGTAGAATTCATTTGTTACATTCTAAAATTCATATTATAATAAAAAATTCATCCATAATTGATTTTTTTTTTTTTGCAATGAACCCTATAAATATTGATGATGAGGCAAATATTAAATTTACACATTTTTAAAGGACTTCACATTAATTTTTCCGAGTAAATAATATGTTCAAAATTCAAATATATTAACATCACAACCCGTCCATTTAGCAAAAAGTGAATGCTACTACCCATGATATCATCATCTGTTACATTTGGTGTTACATCCTCTGTTTCATCACATTTACTAACTGACACGTGTATGACATGATGTCATAAATTAATATATGTCACTTAATGAATTAAGTGTAACAAAGAATAAAACACCTACAGTAACAGAAAATCCAAATTGAGCTACCACATATACCCATCTATTAAAAAAAAAGATAAAAGGTAAAAGGTTAAAAGAATATTTTGGTAATACATTGCATTATTGCATGTCCTATTGTGAAATATTGCAATGTCCTATAGTTAGGTCAAATGTCTTATTCTTGCAGGCTGCATTTTTACAATTCACTTGAAATATGTGAAATTTCTTAACTTTTTTATTTCTCGATACAATATGTGCAGTATTTCAGCATTTTGATATTTTTTTCCAAGTCTACGTGAATCTGGGTTTGAAGTTATTTCTAGGAATTTCCAAGCCATTTCCTTATTTTTTTCCTTCCCTTTTTTTTTCTTGTTGCTGCCCAGATCATTTCTAACGTGTGGGATTTTTTTCTTCTCTTTCTTTGTCAAAGTCGATGCATGAATTTGGTTCTTATATTAAAGTGATGTTTGATTCGGATTGACTCAAACTCAAATCGATTGGGCTAACCTCAAATACATGTTTTTTTAAAGGATTCGGCCAACCCCTCTAATTATTGGGTCTGGGGCCACCATTCACTGACACTACTCACTCACTTGCACAAAACGGCGGTCTTCTCAAGTGTCTCTCCCTCAATGTTTCCTCTCTCCCCACCTATAAACAGAAAATTGCTCATCAATAATCTCCTTCGTCAATCAATTACAATTCTTAATACTATTTTAATCATTAAACCAATTATCAATAATAAATTACACACGTCACATAACTTTTTACAATAAAATAATATTCTAACACTACAATCACTTCCCCAACCATGCAAACAAACACTCCCTCCGTCTCCCCTTATCTTGCACACTTTCCTTAAACGGTCGTCTCATCTTTTTTTGCACAGCCTAAAAAGGGAAACATAATATCTACCCTCAATATACCATTGAAAAGTCAACAAACAACCAAAAAACTTTTCTTAATACTCGTACCGACCCTCCTTGTGCAAGATAAGCCGGAACAGAAAGAGTATCACATTTTTACTACCTCAGCCAATAGCATCTCAACCACACCAGCCCTAACGAAACACCGTCGTTTCTATATATACCTGTACATATTTAGTTCCATATACACAACACATAAAGTTTGCAGCAGAAAAATGGGAAGAGCACATGTTATGGCGGTACCATATCCAGCACAAGGCCATGTTCTTCCGATGATGCAGCTCGCCGACGCCATAGCTAGAAACGGGATAAAGGTGACCTTCGTCAACACCGAATTTATCCATAACAGAATCATGGAGGCTGCAGGAGAAAACAACAACCTTAACCCTCTGATAACCCTAGCGTCAATCTCAGACGGGATGCAGCATTGGGAGGACAGAAGTGATGTTGCAAAGACATTAGCTGGAATGGCGAAAACCGTCAGTGACGAACTAGAGTCTCTTATTCAAATGATAAACGAAACGGAGGGGGAAGATAAGATCACCTGCATCGTCGTCGATTATACCCTTAAATGGCCTGTAGAGCTGGCTCACAGGCTCAAAATCCAGATTTCAGTCTTCAAGACATCAGCAGCTGCCTGGGTCGCCGTCACCAACAATGCCTGCAAACTCATCGATGATGGGATCATCGACATTCATGGTTACCATGCTTTATTCTCATTTTAGACTTCCTTTCCTTTTAGCATCACTGCAATTCAAATTTCTTTGTTAAGACTCAAAACATAATCAAATTTAGGTAAGACGAATCGAAAAGGCAAGTAAGCAAAGTTAAGTGAGACGGAGGTAGTAATACTTTATTTTTCGGTTTGTCCCAACTTAACTTGTCAGCCCATAAATGACAATTTTTTCTCACAATCTTCACTCTTAAAAAAGTCAAAGATTTCACAAAGACTGTTTTTTCTTAACTTTCGTGCCCAATCAAAATAGGCAAGTTAACGGAGACGGAGGGAATATATGGTTATATATTTTGGTGGGTATTTGTGTAGTCGTATTTTAATTGATATATTTGGTGTAAGTAGTAGAGTAAAAAGAACGAGGAGAAAGTGATAAAGAAAATGTGGGTTGAGTGAGTATTGTGTGTGAAGGTTTCACGTGGGACGAATTTTTTACAGGAAACATTGATACTTTTACAGATAAAAGTGATACTTTTGTTGCAAAAATTGATATTTTTTTATTAAAAAAAATAATAATTTTACAAATAAACGTGATACTTTTACTAAAAAAATACTACCTCCGTTTCATAAAGAATGTCACTTTAACTATTTTTGGAGAAATTAAGGATTGCTATTTAATTGGTATATTTTGTGAAATATGAAAATAATCAACTAAATTAAGTAGGTTGTTTAAGATAATATTGAATGAATTGTAGGTTTTTTTGGTAAAGTGACATTTATTGTGAAATTTTTTAGTGTCCAGAATGACATTCTTTATAAAATGAAGGAACTAATATTTTTTATCCATCGCACCGCATGAGGGTCTCATTTAAATTTTTTACTTATGTTTTTCTCACTCCAAACTAGCAAACTTTACAAATAGTGCTAATCTGACATACCCATTTATTTTGTTTTCTCTCTAAATTATTCTTAGTCTAGAATTTTCATATATAATTGCGCACCTTCTAGATCTTTCCTACTAATATACACCGTCTCTCAAAAAAGTTGTACATACGTCAAACATGACTCTTTTACGAAATTAGCGGAGTAATTTGTTACTGTATACAGGAACACCCCTACGGCAAGAGATGATTGAGCTGTCTCCAGAAATGCCTGCAATAAGCAGCACCAACTTGCTGTGGACATGCATGGATGATTTTGTCACTCAAAAGACCATGTTCGATTTATGGTTACTTAATGCAGAATCCCAAAAATCTATAGATTGGATATTGTGCAACTCATGTTATGAACTGGAGACAGGGGCATTCAAATTGGTCTCCAAATGTCTTCCAATAGGCCCTCTTCTTGGAAAATCTGCAGGACATTTCTGGGCACAAGACAGCACCAGCCTATCATGGCTTGATCAACAGCTGCCTAACTCAACCATCTACGTTTCATTCGGAAGCTCAACTTTTCTCGACGAAGTACAGTTCCAACAAGTGGCTCTGGGGCTTGAGTCTACCAACAGACCCTTCTTGTGGGTCGTACGTCAAGATTTGGCACGGGATGTAGACAGTCCGTATCCTCAAGGATTCACCGAGAGAATTAAGAACCGTGGGAAGATAGTCGGGTGGGCGCCTCAACAGAAGATACTGTCTCACCCTTCAGTTGCGTGTTTTCTAACGCACTGCGGGTGGAACTCGACTATTGAGGGTATAAGTAATGGGGTCCCGTTCTTGTGCTGGCCTTACTTTGCCGATCAGTTTCTTAACAAGAGCTACATTGTTGATCAGTGGGAAGTTGGATTAGGGTTCGAAAAAGATGTAACTGCAGGAGTTGTCAAACTGGAGGAAATCAAGAATAAGGTGGAAAAAATTTTTAGTGATGAAACCTATAAAAAAAGGGCTTTGGGACTTCAAGCCAAGACCATAGGTAGTATAATGGAAGGAGGGAGCTCCCACAAGAATTTATGTGATTTTATAGATTGGATTAAAAATTTCACATAAATTTATCATTCATATCTGTGGCCTCTTTTGAGGATTATCTATCGATTACGTATTTCTGTTATTTCGGTATCTTTTCACGTTCAATAAAATATCAGCCGCGAGTCTCTCCTTGCTCGGGAGAAATTCACTTTCAGTCCTATATGTTAGACTTTGTCTAGTAAAAATCTTGTATGTTAAAAAAATTCAATTTTAGTTCTGTATGTGTAAAAAATTATCCAATTTAGGGACACTGACCATCATGAAATAGTTAATTTGACCGCAATTAATCGCGTGCGACGCATGTGGGTAATAAATTCGAGAAAGATGAAGAAAGAAAGAAAAATAAAATAAAATAAAAAATGATATACACCTCGTACGGGAATTATGATTAAACTTTTTTTTTTGGGGGGGACTACTAAAGTAATTTAATGATTTGAAATGTTATCTGGACAAATACTTGATACATAAGTATTAGCACTCGAAAGCCTTAAATTTATTAGTCTAATTCCGGCTGAATTGGTCTTTGGTGATGATCAATGTTCTTAAATTGGACAACTTTTGAAACATACATGACTAATATTAAAAATTTCTAACATACAAAACTTTTATTAGATAAGGTCTAACATACAGGACTAAAACTAAAATTTTCCACTCCTTGATCTATACTCTATCACATTCTCTATTTTAGGCCTTCTTATCATAACTCCCAACACCCCCCCCCCCCCCCCACCCAATCTAATTATTACTCCCTCCATCTTGAATGAATTTGCACACTTTCTAAATTCGATCGTCCCAAGCAAACTTGTACACTTCCTAATAAAGAAATTTATAACACAATCTCCACTCTTAATCCACCTTTGAAAAGTCAACAAAATCCCCAAAAAATAACTTTTCTTAATACATATGCCGATCACCCTATGCAACTTCATTTAGGACGGAGGAAGTACAACATTAGATTCCCTTTTAATAACACAACTTATGTTAGTAATTTTCAAAACTATATATGGTTATCTAAAAGAATTGTATTTACTCAACCCGTAATATCCCGTGCAATGCACAAGTTTTATATATTATATATGTGTGTGAGAAAAACAAATCATTGGGTATTATGCTACTTTGATACATTTTTATTATGATTTTGAATCTTGAGATCGTTAACTTCGATTCGATTCTCTTTACTGACATGGTTGTTGCATGTTTTGCTATATAATTCTAGTATCATCAATAAGTGGTGGATGTAGAAAGATTTCGTCAAGACGAATTTTATCATGATGGCGACGACGATATTATTAGATGAATTCATTTGTTACGTTCTAAAGTTTATATTATAATAGAAAATTCATTTGAAATTGATTTATTCTTTATTTATTTTTGTTACAGTTAACCTATATAATATAGACGATGAGGCTAATATTAAATTCACACATGTTTTAAAGGACTTCACATTAATTTTTTCGAGTAAATAATATGTTTATAATTAAAATATATTAACATTAACTACAACATACCTCACTAATTAGTCCTCTCAATAAGCCGGTTGCTTTTAGACGACAAAGTGTCGTCTTAAATATGTATAAGTATTTTTACAACTAGTTATCTCTAAAGAAAAAAAGAAGACCTTAAATAGCATGTAGAGCATTTTATATAAGTCGTCACATATAATTATTTTTAAACACAATAAAAAATCTTTTTTTGTTGCAGTATTCGCTTTATATTGAGATATTAAAAACATTAAATTATTTATACAATTAAAATAACAAATTCGTCGAAACAAATAAATAAGTTATTTCTAATTTTCCTATGCGTTTGAATATGTTTCTAAAATTCTCCTTCGTTTTGCACTCTTTTCTTTTCGAGATGTCCCGAGATAATTTAGACATCCTTAAAAATAAAATCTCTTTTACAATCTCCACCTTTAAAAAACTCAACTAAAAAATAAAAAAAACAACTTTTTTTTTTTATTTCACGTATCGGAAGAAGTGTGCAAATTATCTTAGGACGAAGGGAATATTTTAAAGTTATTTCTAATATCTTCTATGAGTTTGGAGTTACTTCTAGTATTTATTTATGTGATTTCCAAGTCCTTTTCTTTTTTCTACTTTTCTAGCCATAAGTCATTTCCAATTAGGTCACATTCATTTCTTGTGCATGAATCTGGATTTGAAGTTATTTCTAGAGAGTTCCAAGCCATTTTTTTCAAAGTCTCGTGTGCACTAGTTGTACAGTGTAATTTAGGGTGAATATCACGATTTATGTTAAAAAAACATGTGATACCCTTAAGTATTATCCTTGATATCTTTTAATCATGATATATTTGCCCAAATTATGTAATATATTTACGCATAAATAATATTCCCTCCGTCCAACCCTAATTTGCACATTTTCCTTTTTTGGTCGTCCCATCCTATTTGACAAAAAATCATAAATGGTCCCATAACTATTTGCCTTTACGCAATTAGTCCCGCCGATTTTTACTTTTTCAATTCAGTCCCGTATGTCCAATTTTTGTACAATTTTAACTCAATTTTCGCCGCCGATTTAATTTTTGGCCGGAATCGATCACGTGCCGAGCACGTGACTCTTTTTTTCGAATTTTCCGGCGGGTCCCAGTGACGTGTCTTTTTTGTCCAAAATAAGATACACATCAGCACAAAAAAGACACGTCACTAGGACCCGCCGGAAAATCCAAAAAAAAGAGTCACGTGCTCAGCACGTGATCGATTCCGGCTAAAAATTGAATCGGCGGCGAAAATTGAGTTAAAATTGTACAAAAATTGAACATACGGGACTAAATCGAAAAAGTAAAAATCTGCGGGACTAATTGCGTAAAAACAAATAGTTATGGGACCATTTATGATTTTTTGCCGTGCACCTTCAAAACGGAAATTTCTCTTACAATATTCACCTTTAAAATCTCCACATTCGAAAAAGTTAACTAAAAAGTAAAAAATATTTTTTTTTTCTTAATCTACGTGCCGGAGCAGGTGTGGAAATTAAGATGGGAAGAAAGGAGTGATATTTTTTGACCTATGACCTGAATTGTACGAATTTAAGATCCGTAAAACTGATGTAGAATAGCTTTTTTTTTTTTTTTTGGCTGGTGCCCAAAGTCATTTCTAAAGTGTGGGATTTTTTGTTCTCTTTCTCGGTCAAAGTCGGCGCATGAATTTGGTGCTTAAATGGACGGTTAGATGAAATTATCTAGGAGCAAGGTGTCGCCTATAAAAGCCACAATCCATTTTATCTTTTAATTCAATAAATTGTGAAAATAAAACTCAATATTTTGTTTTATACTCCTCTCATAGTTATAAATGAGTTCTAAAAATGAAAATGATGATAAGGAAGGTATAGCATCATCATAATCATTTTCATTGTTCTCACTACTCAATGATTCTTCGTGTATCTATTATATAGATAACGAAGAATCATTGAATAGTGATAACAATGGAAATAATTACGACGATGGTCAAAAATCAATTTAAAAACTCTTTATTAACAACTTACCATAATTCAATTTATTAATAAAATATTTATTTTTCTCTTTCCTCCACATATACAATTTACTCCACAAATCAAAAAATACATTCTTATACTTTATCAACAATCCAACACAACCCAACATTTTAATAAATATTAATTTATTTTATCCAAATACATAAGTTATTTCCCAATAAAACTAATATTTTTGCTACGATTTAATAATTGCATATTATTTTTCGCGCTTTTTGTAATATATTTCAAGGAAAAAACAAATTATTTTAATTTCGCAAAGTAAGGTGATTTTTTTTTCCCGTGCGTTTAAAATAACATGCTAATATAATAACTAAATTAAAATTGCAAAAGTTGAATTACGAAATTGAAAAAAATGAATTAAGTTTTACTAAAAAAGTGATACTTTTTTTCTAAAAAAGTAATACTTTTATAGATAGACGTGATACTTTTACTAAAAAAATAATACTTTTAATTCGTCACACCGTGTGACAGTCTTGTAACGATCTCATATAAGTTTTAATCTTATGTTTTTCACACTCCAAACTAGCAAACTTTACAATTACAAATAGTGTTAATCTGACATACCCATGTATTTTGTTTTCTCTCTAAATTATTCTTAGTCTAGAATTTTCATATATCATTACGCACCTTCTAGATCTTTCCTACTAATATTCACGTCTCCTCATTTCTAGAATTCTCCAAAAAAGTTGTATATACGTCAAATATGACTCTTTTACGTAATTAGAGGAGTAATTTGTTACTGGAAAAACATTCATTTTTAGTCTTGTATATCAAGCCTTGTCTAGTAAAAATCTTGTATGTTAGAAATTTTCAATTTTAGTTTCGTATGTTTTCAAAGTTGTCCAATTTAAGAAAAATTAGGGTTTGTCTTTTTATTTTATTTTTCGTACGAGCTATTAAAGTAATTTAATGATTTGACATGTTATTTAGACAAATACTTAACACATACTCCCTCTGTCCCGACTGAGTTTGCACACTTTCCTTTTCGGAACGTCTCATCTAAGTTTGCACACCCTTAAAAAGGAAAGTTTTCTCACAATCTCCACCCTTAAAATCTTCACTTTCAATCTCCACCTTTAAAAAAGTCAACTAAAAAGCAAAAACCCGTTTTTCTTAATATACGTGCCGGCTCAAGTGTGCAAACTCAGCCAAAACGGGAGTAAACATTAGCACGCAAGCCCTACATTTATTAGTCCAATTCCGGGTAAATTGGTCGATGGTGATGGTTAATGTCCTTAAACTGGACAACTTTTGAAACATACAAGACTAAAATTGTATTCTAACAAACAAAACTTTTACTGTGCCTAACATACCGAATTTTTACTTGATAAAGTCTAATATACATGATTAAAAATGAAATTTTCCGTTTGTTACTGTATACAGGAACACCCCTAAGGCAAGAGATGATTGAGCTGTCTCCAGAAATGCCTGCAATAAGCAGCACCAACTTGCTGTGGACATGCATGGATGATTTTGTCACTCAAAAGACCATGTTTGATTTATGGCTATATAATGCAGAATCACAAAAATCAATAGATTGGATATTGTGCAACTCATGTTATGAATTGGAGACAGGGGCTTTCAAATTGGTCTCCAAAAGTCTTTCAAATCTGCAGGACATTTCTGGGCACAAGACAGCACCAGCCTATCATGGCTTGATCAACAGCTGCCTAACTCAACCATCTACGTTTCATTCGGCAGCTCAACTTTTCTCGACGAAATACAGTTCCAACAAGTGGCTCTGGGGCTTGAGTCTACCAACAGGCCCTTCTTGTGGGTCGTACGTCAAGATTTGGAACGGGACGTAGACAGCCCGTATCCTCAAGGATTCACCGAGAGAATCAAGAACCGTGGGAAGATAGTCGGATGGGCGCCTCAACAGAAGATACTGTCTCACCCTTCAGTTGCGTGTTTTCTAACGCACCGTGGGTGGAACTCGACTATTGAGGGGATAAGTAATGGGGTCCCGTTCTTGTGCTGGCTTACTTTGCCGATCAGTTTCTTAACAAGAGCTACATTGTTGACCAGTGGGAAGTTGGATTAGGGTTCGAAAAAGATGTAACTGCAGGAGTTGTCAAACTGGAGGAAATCAAGAATAAGGTGGAAAAGAATTTATGTGATTTCATAGATTGGATTAAAAATGTCACATAAATTTATCTGTCGCCTCTTCTGAGGATTATCTATCGATTACGTATTTCTGTTATTCCGGTATCTTTTCCCGTTCAATAAAATATCGCCCCGGTTCTTTTTTAGCTCGGGAAAAATTCATTTTTAGTCCTGTATGATAGGTTTTGTCTATTAAAAATTCTGTATGTTAGAAAATTTTAATTTTAATCATGTATCTTTCAAAATTTGTTCAATTTAAGGACACTAACCATCACAAAATGAAATGAACGTGCAACGCACGTGACTAATAAATTCGAAAAAGATGAAGAAAGAAAGAAAAATAAAATAAAATAAAAAATGAAATACACATCGTACGGGAATTATGATTAAACTTTTTCTTTTATTTTTTGGGGCTACTAAAGTAATTTAATGATTTGAAATGTTATCTGGACAAATACTTGACACATAAGCATTAGCACTCGAAAGCCCTAAATTTATTAGTCTAATTCCGGCTAAATTGGTCTTAATTTGGTGATGATCAGTGTTCTTAAATTGGACAACTTTTGAAACATACAGGATTAATATTAAAATTTTCTAACATACAGCCATAGAACTTTTACTAGACGAGGTCTAACATACAACACTAAAAATAAATTTTTTCCCTCCTTGCTCTATACTCTTATCAAATTCTCTATTTTAGGCCTTCTTATCATAACTCCCACCCCCAATTTAATTATTACTCCCTCCATCCTGAATGAATTTGCACACTTTCTAAATTCGGTCGTCCCAAACAAACTTGCACTCTTCCTAATAAGGAAACTTATAACACAATCTTCACCCTCAAAATCTCCATCCTTAATCCACCTTTGAAAAATCAACAAAATCCCCCAAAAATAACTTTTTTAATATACGTGCCGATCACCCTATGCAACTTCATTTAGGACGGAAGAAGTACAACATTTGGATTCCCTTTTAATAACACAACTTATGTTAATAATTTTCAAAACTATATATGTTTATCTAAAAGAATTGTATTTACTCAACCAGTAATACCCCGTACAATGCACAACTTTTATATATTATAATATTTGTGTGTGAGAAAAAATGAATCATTGTCTATTACGCTACTTTGATACGTTTTCATTACGATTTTGAATCTTGAGATCGTTAAGTTTAACTCGATTCTCTTTACTGACATGGTTGCTACACGTCTTGTTGTTTGATTCTAGTATCATCAATAAGTGGTGGATGTAGAAAGATTTCGTCAAGACAAATTTTATGATGGTGACGCGGCGACACTATTAAATGTGTTCATTTGTTACGTTCTAAAATTCATATTATAATAAAAGAATTATTTGAAATTGATTTATTATTTTTTTTTTTTTTTTTGGAATTAAACCTTTATAATATAGATGACAAGGCTAATATCAAATTCACACATGTTTTAAAGGACTTCACATTAATTTTTTCGAGTAAATAATATGTTTATTATTAAAATATATTAATAATATTAATTACAACATGTCGTCACTAATTAATCCCCTTATATCTCGGTTGCTTTTAGACGACAAAGTGCCGTTTTAAATATGTATAAGTATTTTTACAACTAGTTATCTCTAAAGGAAAAAAAAAAAAAAAAAAAAAGACCTTAAATAACATGTAGAGCATTTTATGACGATAAGTCGTCACATTTAATTATTTTTAAACACAATAAAAATCGTTTTTTGTTGCAAAATTCGCTTTATATTGAGATATTAAAAATATTAAATTATTTATACAATTAAAATAACAAATTCGTTGAAACAAATAAATAAGTTGTTTCTAATTTTCGTATGAGTTTGAAGATGTTTCTAAAATACTTTGAAGTTATTCCTAATATCTTCTATGAGTTTGGAGTTACTTCTAGTATATATTTATTTATGTGATTTCCAAGTCCTCTTTTTTTTTTTTTCTTAAATTTTTTTAGCCGCAAGTCTTTTCCAAATATGTCACATTCATTTCTTGTGCATGAATTTGGGGTTGAAGTTATTTCTAGAGAGTTCCAAGACATTTTTTGTGAAAGTCCCGTGTGCATAAGTTGCATAGTGTAATTTAGGATGAATACTACGATTTATGTTAAAAAAACATGTGATACACTTAAGTATTATTCTTGATACCTTTTACGCATAAATAATACTCCCTCCGTCCAATCCTAATTTGCACATTTTCCATTTTCGGTCATCCCATCCTATTTTCCACATTCTCAAAAAATGAAAATTTCTCTTACAATTTCCACCTTTAAAAAAGTCAACTAAAAAAACAAAAAAACAGTTTTTTTCTCAATCTACGTGTTGGAGCAGGTGTGCAAATTAAGCTGGGAAGAAAGGAGTAATGTCTTTTGACACATGACCCGAATTGTACGAATTTAAGATCCGTAAAACTGATGCACAATAATTTTTATTTTTTTTTATTTTTTTTTTTGCTGCTGTCTAAAGTCATTTCTAAAGTGTGGGGTTTTTTGTTCTCTTTCTCGGTCAAAGTCGGCGCATGAATTTGGTGCTTAAATGGACGGTTAGATGAAATTATCTAGGAGCAAGGTGTCGCCTATAAAAGCCACAATCCATTTTATCTTTTAATTCAATAAATTGTGAAAATAAAACTCAATATTTTGTTTTATACTCCTCTCATAGTTATAAATGAGTTCTGAAAATGAAAATGATGATAAGGAAGGTATGGCATCATCATAATCATTTTCATTGTTCTCACTACTCAATGATTCTTATAGATACACGAAGAATCATTGAATAGTGATAACAATGAAAATAATTACGACGATGGTCAAAAATCAATTCTAAGAACTCTTTATTAACAACTTGCCATAATTCAATTTATTAATAAAATATTTATTTTTCTCTTTCCTCCACATATACAATCTACTCCATAAATCAAAAAGTACATTCTTATACTTTATCAACAATCCAACACAACCCAACATTTTAATAAATATTATTTTATTTTATCCAAATACATAAGTTATTTCCCAATAAAACTAATATTTTTGCTACGATTTAATAATTGCATATTATTTTCCGCGCTTTTTATAATATATTTCAAGGGAAAAACAATTATTTTAATTTCGCAATTAAAATAAGGTGATTTTTTTTTTCCGTGCGTTTAAAATAGCATGCTAATATAATAACTAAACTAAAATTGCAAAAGTTGAATTACGAAATTGAAAAAAATGAATTAAGTTACACATACATATCTGAAATACTAAATTACAAATATAAAAGATACAAATTATATATTTAATTAGCGGGACCGATTTTAGTCATATTTGCTCGACCAGGTTGTATTACAATATCTTTATCCGAAACATGTAATATCTTTAAGCATGAATGATGACACTCAATTCAAATTGCATCGTGCAACTAGTGCACATGAAACTTTGTATTTTTCTTTTAATTCAATGAGTTGTGAAAACGAAACTCAATATTTTCTTTTATACTCCTCTTATATTTATAATCCAGTGAGTTCTGAAAATGAAAATGATGAAAATGAAAATGATGAAAATGAAAATAATGAAAATGATGATCAAAATGACTATGAGGATCAACATAGGAGAAGGAGATTAATAAAAATAACTCACTTTGCATTAAGTATAATTGTTATTTGCATTATACATTATACAATTTGCATTAATGTCAAATCACACAAAAAAGAATATGAGTTATATGTTTTTAATGAGAGTTGTTGAATAATAAAATAATTTAATTCACCTTTCATGGAATTAGATTTCAAAACTATATATTCTTACATCAAAAATTAAATATTGATATTGACTTAAATCAAATACATTACAATTATGTGTGTATTATATTGACTTAATATTATAATTTGATCATAAATTATTAATATAATTGAATATTTAGTATTTTAATCCAACATTTAGGTGGTGTTTGCAAACTCAACATCACACCAAAAATCAATTTTCATAGTCACTTTTCACAAGTGTGGTGTTTGCAAACCCACTTTTGGGACACAAAAGCAATTTTCTATATCTCCTACAATTGGTAAATTTAACACAATATAGTCATGTTCATCACCTTATTAAAAAAATAAGTGTGTTTTTTCTGGTATTAAAATTATGAGTTAAGTTGCCCTTCATATGAGCGACTCTCAGAAAATGTCAGAATCCCTATTCAAAGTCGTCCTGCGAGGGGCGACTTTCTTTATTTTTTTTTTTTTTTTATTATTAAGTGAAAGTCCCCTCTGGGAGAGGCGACACTATATATTTTTTTTACGATGTCGCCTCTGGCATGGGTGACTTTCAAAATATATATATATATATATATATATATATATATATATATATATATTAATCGGAAATTCAGGGAAAAACAGTCAAGATTCGCAGCATGTGAGGAATTAAAAGTACCTGCATGTATGAACTATTGCAGCAAGCATGCAAAACAATATGAATTGTCAAAATCAACTTTAATGTTGTTTGTCTTCTTTTTCATCTTAACTTCATTCTCTCTCTTCATTCAACCGAGCTCTTCCTTTATAAATCAAATGAGCTTCAGAAAGAAAAAGAAAAAAAAAATCCACTCTCTCTTCACTCTTCAGTTTTCATGCTTTTTATTTTCCTCTCAAATTCTTTGCTTCAATTGGAGTAATTTACAATGCATCAAGTCAAAATTATGGTTGAAATTTTATGGGGGAAGGTTAACAGATCAATTAATCCTCCGGTTAGGTACAAAATTTTAAATTTTATTTGTTTTCATCATTAATTTACAGCTTTTGCAATTACAGATTATTTTGTGTTGATAGACTATTCTCTAATTTCTTGTGTATTAGTCTAGTTTTAGTATAGTTTGTAGTTTTTATTATATTAGTTCCAGCAGTTATGAAAATATGTATAAATAAGTTTGAAATAATGACAAAATAATCTAATATTTTTTTTGCATGTAGTTATAGAAATTTCAGTTAATTTGTGGTTGTATTGCGGTTTCAAAACAGCTCCGGCACTTACAAAATATTACAAAATCTACCCAGAATTGTACTCGGTGGGAATGATGTTTTGTTCTTCGAGTTTGGTTGCTATCCAATTTTGATCCTGCAAAAACCAACACTGGAAGGGTTCCAGGTGAAGAGCCTCTGACGCTCAAGTCAGCGATCAGAGAATTTGCCTGGGAGAAAACTGTATTATACTGTGTGAATAGTGAAATATTATGAGTCATACCTTGTCAAAGAAGAAATGTTAAGCATGCCATGTCAGCCCTAATCCTAGTCAGCTTCCCCCAAACTAACGACTACTGGAGTTGTTGTCAGTGGTCCCAGACCTTTTTGCAGAAGAAGGGCGGCTGACTGTGTACTTGATGTCAGCTCAGCTATTTTTTGGTCAGGACCTTCTTTACGAAGGAAGAGAGTATCTTTTATGGTAAAGTAGTTCGTGGTTGCGGATGTGATATGGATCGCACTTCGCGCTACTGATTCCTGTGCTCGAGAGCTGAGAAGATTTAGTTCGTGCTTCATGACATGCCCGGTCCAAAGTTCCCATAACCTTCTTCCTGCTTCGTGATCCTATCCTTTTCCTAACGGCAAAGGCTGGTAATCAGGCCTCTTTAACCTTAGCACGCGCTCTGCGGTGAGTGAAATACATTATGGCACCACAGTGGTGTTTTAGTTTATAAATAGAAAAATTAATTATAGTGTTAGTTAAACAATAATGAGTTAAGGTGGAGTAATTTTAAATTATGATACTTTGAAAAATTAATTTATATATTGTTACAAATTTATTTTATATTATGATATCATTAATATTTGCATTTGTCGGAATCTTATTTGAATAGACTGTTTTTCTTTATATTGTGTTGTTGCAGTCGAAACCGGTTTGATTAAAGATCGTTTGTGAACGTGCTATCCGTGATCGTTAGTGCAGTCTTAGTCTCAACACAATCATACTTCTCCTTCAATAAGGTAAAAAAAAATTCTATTAAATCCGACGTAATTACTTTTTTTGTTTTCATAAATATGGTATGTAGATTGCACTTTGATGTGGTTGCATTATTATGTTGTATTATTATGTACATGTATAAACTAGAACTAAAATGACTTTATGTATTAGTCAATTGCATAATTTGTGAAAAAAAAAAAAGAACCACGGTAAGAGAATTTACTAAACTCATATCAAATTTTATTTAATTACTTTTAGTGATTTTAAAATTTAAGGTCCTTCAACTAAAGATTTTAAAAACATGATGTTGTATTGTTAAAACCAGATTATCGCGATATTTTCAGAAACTCGCGAAATTTTGAGTTATTATGTCAGAGAAATTTCTCGCGAAATTGAATTTATCAAGGAGATTTTTTACAGTGTACGAACTGCATTCTGAGGAAAAATCCTGAAAAAAATGATTCTACATATTTAGCCTTATATTCTTCAATTACTTATTAAACAATTGAGTTGGATTTTAAATTATTTGTTTTTTTAATTACTTAGATAAAATTCGAGGTAGAGAAAAATATTGATGTACTACCCTTTAAATATATGTATTCAAACTATTTATGCTAAATATTTATTAAAATATTTGCATTTGAAGATAATGGCGAATAAGGAAAACGTTGGACTTGTCGTGCACTACGGATGTTGTACAGACTAGCCACATATAGGTGGTCGGAGGGTGTCTCGTGCCATTGCCTATTCCGAATTGATTTTTGTTTTATACGACATGTTGATTATCGATAGTAATCGGTATATGTTAAAGATTTCCACGGCAATGCATGAAAATAATACTTTTCAACTAATTCCGGTCAACAATGCTGAGGATCTATGGTTGTCGAAAACCGTTACGTGCACCTTCACGTTGAAAGTGTAGTACTAGAGGCAAACCCTACATCTAATATTCAAATAATGGATGACTATGAACAATTTGCATCATATTTGAAGAGATGACGCCCCGAGTAGTCATGTCTTCTTCTCATATGGTGTCGCCAGTGTTGCAGTGGATGATTACACTGGCGGTACTTCAAACCCCAAGTGATTCAGACGATGAAGATGATGTTAGTGCGGAATATCTCAGTGGTTTGTATAATAATCTCATTCATGGCTCATCACCTAGACAACAAATTCCAGATCCAACCAATCGGCTAGGGTCTGTGGTGCATCATGTCATTCCATTTTTCAACTCATATTGTCCAAAAAAATTTGTAGATTCGTCCGACGGACTGAAAAAACTTAGGGTGTATGATGCTACCGAGGTAGCACTGTCTAAAGGCATGGTTTTCACAGATAAAAAGAATCTCTAATCAAAAGTTAAAAATTTCTCAGTCCGAGTAGCAAGGCATGAGTATTTGGTAGTTGAAAGCACACCTCAGCTGTGGAAGGTCAAGTGTAAGAATAGCAGAGGGAACACCAACTGGGAATGGGGTCTACGTGCAGTCTTGAAGAACAAGTTTGATATGTGGCAAATCACAAAGTACGAAGATCCTCATACATGTCTTATGATCGTTGTATCCGTTGACCATCAAAATTGTGTAAAAACATGGTCGCTATGTTGCTCACAGGCATGTTTCAGACCGATCTAGGATATGAGGTTAAGCTGGTCCAAGAACAAGTGAAAGATAAATATCAGTATGAAATCTCGTATCACAAGGTGTTACATAGTTTGAAGCGTGCAAAAGAAAATGTGTGCGGCACCTAGGAAAGCTCAGTACTGAAACTACCAAAATTTTTTAGAGCCATACAAAAATGGAATCCTGGCACAGTGGTTAAGTGGAGTCATGTGGGCAGTAGAGCTTCGAGAGTTAAAATGTTGAAGTAAGTTTTCTGGGCTTTCAAGCTATGCATCAATGGTTTTAAGCAGTGTCGGAAGGTCATTAGTGTTGACGGAACACATCTATACATCAAATACAAGCACAAAATGTTGATTGTCGTAACAATGGATGCTAACCAACAGGTATTGCCTTTAGCATATGCTATTGTCAACAAAGAAACTTTCGCTTCCTGGAGATGGTTTCTTAAGAAGTTGACAAAACATGTTGTTCGTGGAATGGAGGGCCTCTGTCTTATATCAGATAGGCATCTTGGATTGATTGAAGCTGCTAAACACTTTGCTCAATTTACGCCCCCACGTGGAGTTCACCTATTCTTTTTAAGGCATGTTTGCTCGAACTTTAACACCTTGGTGAAGAATGTTAAGCTGGAAGACTTGTGCTGGGAAGCATGATCGGCATTTACTGTACGACACTTCGATAATGCGATGGAACAAATTAGGGTATTAAGTGAGAAGGGTTATGCCTACTTGAAGAAGATCGAGGAATCTCAATGTACAATTGCACATGATGGTGGCACGCGATGCGATATACTAACAACAAACTTATCAGAATGCATGAAGAAAGTCTTGAAGGGTGCAAGACGACTCCCAATTTGTGCAATTGTGCAAGTTACTTTGTACGGGTCTACAAAGTACTTCTTTGATCGCTTGTCATTAGGTCATCAAATGCAACAAAGAAACCAACAACGGTCTGATGAGATATATAAGCAATACGATCAAAGACAGAGGAAAACCTTGCATCACGTGTTCAGGTTGATCTTTTAGAACAATCAGCGTCTGTGAAGACTTTTTCACTAGGATCGAACAATACATTCACACATGTTGTGAGATTATATACTAGAGAGTGTACGTGCAGAAAGTGGAAGCAAAACGGGATCCCTTGTTCTCAAGCAATGCAAACTTGTCGTCATTATGGTGTTGACCCCGGTGTTTACATGAAATCATACTACAACACAAGCTTTTATATCGCTACATATAGCGATAGATTTAACCCCTTGTCAGACGAGTACTATTGGGATGAATCAGTATTTGCATTGTGCCACAACCCAGAATTGCAGAAGACAAGGCGTCACGGGAGAGATAAGACCACTAGATTTCAAAATGAAATGGATTGGCCTCAAGTCCGTGCAAGACAGCAGTATCTTGCACTAGAGGCTTCTAGAGATCAGTCGGGATATTCAACAGACCCAAGAAGATAAACTCCATGAGTAGTCATACATCTCAAGTATCCTACCCCTGTGATACTTGTTTCGTTGTTTAGTGCGTCATGATAACTTGCAAGTGTGTAATTTTGTAGAGGAACATAAGAAATATGTAATATTAGTATCCTTTGCTATGTATGGAAGGAATTATTGTATTATTGAAACCTAATTATTATGTTATTTCTAATATTTTGCGTTCATCTATCTCAATTTAGTGTTATAACATGAACATATTTGTTTGCTCAAAAAGTTGGATCTAATTTTAGTTTTGATGTACTCTATTTTTGTAGGATGCCCCAATTTAGACAATATGGGTCCATTGATAATAGGGTCTTAACTGAGCAAGAAAATCACCGTTCCGCAGATGTTTTCGAAGGTGATATTAATAGTACTTTGAAATGCCGTCATGGAAGCGCTATATTTTGGAGGATTGATGACTACGCTGATGAGGTTGATGATGATGAAAACACTGAAAAACTCAAATGTAACCAGAGACTGCATTATAGGGTTATATAGCGTTATTACATGAGATGGGATTTTATGGGATTTATCGATGTGGTGACTGCCCAATTAATAAAGTCATTATCACTGCATTGGTGGAACGATGGAAGCCAGAGACCCATACATTACACCTTAGGGTCGGAGAGGCAACTGTCACACTACAGGACATAGCATTTATTTGGGTCTTGGGGGTAGATGGTAAGCCGTTTATCAACTTGGACACAGATTCGAGCTTCTACTATTGGAAAGAGCGATGTGAAAATCTACTAGGTTGGACACCAGAGCCAAGTGATATAAATGATTCAAGGTTCTCATTGACAATACTCGGAAAACATTTGAGGGATAACTCGGTGGATGATGACACACCAGACGTAGAAGTTGAGCAATACGCACGCGGTGTTTCATTGATTCTATTGGGTTCCATTATGTGCCCAGACACGTCGGGAAGATTTAGATCGATGTTGTACTTGACTGAAATGGAATATATTTCTGATTGCTACAAATACAGTTGGGGTTGTCCCATATTAAGTTTCTTGTATCACCAATTATGTGGTGCAGCACGTAAAGATCGTAGAACCATTGGCGGGGCTACACAATTACTTCAGGTGCAATGTCACCCTGTTATCACAATTTGCTTGTTAGTACCAATTTATTTTTATTCATTCATAAATATATTTATTAACTTTCTTACTTATTTGGGTCTGGACGCATAACATTTCTGAGGCCTAGAAATGTTGGGAGGCAATTACATACAGGTCCAATCGATAGTGAAGCCGGTGAATTCTTTATTGCACCATATGGAGCTGAATTGTTGCAATATCATACTTTTACGCACAGTTTCAACAGCAACGTGAAAACTATCCGGGAGTGCCTCGATAGACAAATCCTGGAGGAGGTATAAGCTTTATTTTTCTCTTAGTACTTTCTAAAATAAAATTAACTGTACATAAATATTAATTTGCTTTAATATGCAGTTTGTTTGGAGATCTTATGAGCCAATCTCACCAACAGTCCAATCATATATTGATGACAAAATTATTAATGTTACATTCACATGGATATCGAAATGCCCACTATTCATTACTCTATCATTGAACTATATCATCTCGATCGGGTATTTCGGCAGTTCGGTATGCGACAGGCTATTTCTCCTGTAGTTTTAGCTGTACACATGACTTTGTATAGTAGGACAGATCGACGAGGACGTTGCAATCAAAACTGGGCTGAAACACACGCTCAATATGTAGAGCAATGGAATTTCAGAAATCAATATAGTGTTACCGCCCCTCAAATCGGAGGACAAGGTGATGAAGTGGACATTGGATACATGGAGTGATATCAAGAGATTACACGTCTATTGATAACTCCTGGATTAGGTGTGAAAGAGGGAACTCAGCCGACGACTAATGCATCTATCGAAACTTTGGTGGGTAAACAACTTCCTATTGACTATAGATATATATAAATCCAAAATGTTTACATTTCATACTCATATATGTTTATTTACAATCATCATTTTTAGGAAATGATCGTTGAAAGAATGCATGAACTAGCAATTGGGGAGAGGGACTATATGAGGGAGCCGACCAGAAGATCTTTTGAGGAGTTATATCAGGAAGCGAGGCATCAGTTCATGATCAGCGTCCATCCTACCATCAGCCGCAAGCACACGCACAACACCAAGCTGATGGGGATGCCCATGTCATATGATGCAGACCAATAGGGGAGGAGGCATAGTACCTCTACACTACTAACTTCAGACAGAGAGTTGATGCTACTACCTCGTGTAACCCCCATCCATTTAGGAATGTGTCAAGCGATCTACCAGGGCCTTCACAATCTATTGTTCATAAGCATCCTGGTGTGGATATGAAGTCAGGATACTATGTGCCTCCAATGGTGAACGAACAAGATTTTGTCACTCGTCATCGCGATTCGTGGTAATTTTATCAGTCCTTCACTTCACTCTTGGAGTTCGGCCACTACACAACAACTGAACCAATTTTTCCCCAACAACCAAATTTGGCAGATCATCGAGGATAATTTAATACGTCTCCGATCCCATATTCAGGTCAAACATCATCTTCATCTGGTCGACCAACATTTAGTTTGAATATCAGCACACTAGATGATGGTCAAACACAATACGCCCAAGTACTGAATCCGATGCCAATATCGAGGAACGAAGAGGGAGAGCTAAACGAAATAGGAAAAAGAAACTCGTTGTGGAACTGGTCATGAGTATTAGAACTTCTCTTTTCAAGTTAGATGTTATATTTTGGTACTAACTACTTTATTTTTTAAGTATTTATGATTAACTGGAATATTGAATTTTTAATTTGAAAACGATTTTATAATCGCCTATTCTCGAGGCGTCCTAAATAAAAAAAGAATTTATTAAATGACAAGTGCGACCCTAATTAAATAAAAAAAATTATTAAATGGCAAGTGCGACTCTAATTAAAAAATTGTGCAAGAAATAGTCGGCTTTCGATTAAAAAAAAAACTTTCTTAAAAAATAATAACAACTTTCAATTAAACAAAAAAAAATATTAAACAATGTTTTTTTTTTATCGAATGTCGTTATAATTTTTTTTGTAAAGAAATTTTTTTTAATCGAAAGTCGACTATTTGTCACATATTTTTTTAGAGTAGCACTTGCCATTTAATATTTTTTTGTTTAATTAGAGTTGCACTTGTCATTTAATTATTTTTTTTAAGACGCCTCGAGAATAGGCAATTATTTAATCATTTTCAAATTAAAAATTCAATATTTTAGTTAATCATAAATACTTAAAAAATAAAGTAGTCAGTACCAAAATATAACATCTAACTTGAAAAGAGAAGTTCTAATACTCACGGCCAGTTCCACAACGAGTTTTTTTTTCCTATTTCGTTTAGCTGTCCCTCTTCGTTCCTCGATATTGACATCGGATTTAGTGTCTTGGCCGGATTGTGTTTGACCATCATCCGATGTGCTGATATTCAAACTAAATGTTAGTCGACCAGATGAAGATGATGTTTGACCTGAATTTGGGATCGTAGACGTATTAAACTGTCCTCGATGACCTGTCAAATTTGGTTGTTGAGGGAAAATTGGTCCAGTTGTTGTGTAGTGGTCGAACTCCAAGAGTGAAGTGAAGGATTGATGAAATTGCAATGAATCACGATGAAGACTGACAAAATCTTGTTCGTTCACCATTGGAGGCACATAGTATCCTGACTGTATATCCACACCAGGATGCTCATGAACGGTAGATTGTGAAGGCCCTGGTAGATCACTTGACACAGACCTAAATGGATATGATTTACGCGAGGTAGTAGCATCAACTCTCTGTCTGAAGTTAGTACGTGTAGACGTACTATACCTCCTCCCCTGTTGGTTTGCGTTATATGGCATGGGCACCCCATCAGCTTGGTGTTGTGCGTGTGCCTGCAGCTGATGGTAGGATGGACACTGATCATGAAAATGATGCTCGCTTCCTGATATAACTCCTCAAAAGATCTTCTGGTCGGCTCCCTCATAAAGTCTCTCTCTCCGACTGCTTGTTGATGCATTATTTCAACGATCCTTTCCCAAAAAAGATGGTTGTAAATAAACATATATGAATATGAAATGTAAATGTTTTGGATTTAAATATATATATATAGTCAATAGGAAGTTGTTTAACCGCCAAAGTTTCGATAGAGGCATTAGTTGTCGGCTGAGATCCCTCTTGCACACCTAATCCAAGAGTTATTAATCGACGTGTAATCTCTTGATACCACCCCATGTATCCAATGTCCACTTCATCACCTTGTCATCCGATTTGAGGGGCGGTAACACTATATTAATTTTTGGAATTCCATTACTCTACATACTGAGCGAGTGTTTCAGCCCAAACTTGATTGCAGCGTCCTCGTCGATCTGTCCTACTATGCAAAGTCCTATGTACAACTAAAATCATAGGAGGAATAACCTGTCGCATACCGAACTGCCGAGATACCCGATCGAGATAATATAGCTCAACGATAGAGAATGAATAAGTGGGCATTTCGATATCATTGTGAATGTAACAGTGATAATTTTGTCATCAATATATGATTGGACTATTGGTGGGATTGGCTAATAAGGTCTTGAAACAAACTGGATATTAAAGCACATTAATATTTATGTACATTAATATTATTTTAGAAAGTACTAAAAGAAAAATGAAGCTTATACCTCTTCCGGGATTTGTCAATCTAGGCACTCCCGGATAGTTTTCACGTTCCTGTTGAGACTGTGCGTAAAAGTATGATATTGCAACCATTAAGCTCCATATGGTACAACATGGAGTTCAACGGCTTCACCATTGATTTGCCTTTATCGAATCGCCTCCCCACATTTCTAGGCCTTATAAATGTTATACGCGACCAGAACCAAATTTGTAAGAAAGTTAATAAATATACTAATGAATGAATCATAATAAATTGGTACTAACAAGCAAATTTCGATAACAAAGTGACATTGCACCTGAAGTAATTGTATAGCCCCGTCAATGGTTCTACGATCTCTACGTGTTGCACCATATAATTGGTGGTACAAGAAACTAAATATGGCACTACCCTAGCTGTAACGTAGCAATAAAAAATATCTTCCAATTTAGTCAAGTATAGCAGCTATCCAAATCTTCCCGATGATTCTGGGCACATAATGGAACCCAATAGAATCAATGCAACACCGCATGCGTATTGCTCAACTTCTACATCTGGTGTGTCATCATCCACTAGGTTATCCCTCAAATGTTTTTCGAGTGTTGTTAGTGAGAACCTTGAACCATTTATATCACTTGACTCTGGTGTCCAACCTAGTAGATTTTCACATCGCTCTTTCCAATAGTCGAACTCCGAATCTGTGTCCATGTTGATAACCGGCTTACCATCTATGAGCAATCCCCAAATAAAGGCTACGTCCTGTAATGTGACAGTTGCCTCTCCGACCCTAAGGTGGAATGTATGGGTCTCTAGCTTCCATCGTTCCACCAAGGCAATGATAATGGCTTTATTAATTGGGTAGTCACCGCATTGATAAACCCCATAAAATTCCATCTCATGTAATGACGCTATAACCCTATAATGCAGTCTCTGATTATGTTTGAGTTTTTTAGTGTTTTCATCATCATTAACCTCGTCAGCGTAGTCATCAATCCTCCAAAATATATCGCTCCCATGATGGCATTTCAAAGTACTATTAATATCATCCCGGAAAACATCTGCGGAATGGTGGTTTTGTTGCTTAGTTAAGACCCTATTATTAATGGGCCCATATTATCCTAGTTGGGCCATCCTAAAAAAATAGAGTACATCAAAAGTAAAATTAGATACAGCGATTTGAGCAAACCAATATGTTCATGTTAAGACACTAAATTGAGATAGATGTAACACAAAATATTAGAAATAACATAATAGTTAGGTTTCAATAATACAATAATTCCTTCCATACGTAGCAAAAGATACTGAAATTATATATTTCTTATGTTCCTCTATAAAATTATACACTTGCAAGTTATCATGACGCACTAAACAACAAAACAAGGATCGCAGGGGTAGGATACTCGAGATGCATGACTACTCGTGGAGTTTATCTTCTTGGGTCTATTGAAGATCCCGACTGATCTTTAGAAGCCTCTTCTGCAAGATACTGTTGTCTTGCGTGGACTTGAGGTCAATCCGTTGCATTTTGAAATCTTGTGGTCTTATCTCTCCCACGACGCCTTGTCTTCCGCAATTCATGGTTGTGGCACGATGCAAATGTTGTTTATCCCAATAGTACTCGTCCGACAAGGGGTTAAATCTACCGCTGTATGTAGCAACATAAAAGCTTGTGTTGTAGCATGATTTCATGTAAATACCGGGTCAACACTGTAATGACGGCAAGTTTGCATTGCGTAAGAACAAGGGATCCCACTTTGCTTCCACTTTCCGCACGTACACTCTCTAGTAAACAATTTCACAACATGTGTGAATGTATTGTTCGATCTTGGTGAAAAAGTTTTCACAGACGCTGATTATTCTGAAAGATCAACCCTGAACACGTGATGTAAGGCTATTCTCTATCTCTGATCGTATTGCTTATATATCTCATCAGGCCATTATTGGTTTCTTTGTTGCATTTGACGACCTAATGACAAACGATCAAAGAAGTACTTTGTGGACCTGTACAAAGTAACTTGCACAATTGCACAAATTAGTCCTCTCAATAATTCGGTTGTTTTTAGACGACAAAGTGTCGTCTTAAATATGTATAAGTATTTTTACAACTAGTTATCTCCAAAGAAAAAAAAAAGACCTTAAATAGCATGTAGAGCATTTTATGACGATAAGTCGTCACATATAATTATTTTTAAACACAATAAAAAATCTTTTTTTGTTGCAGTATTCGCTTTATATTGAGATATTAAAAACATTAAATTATTTATACAATTAAAATAACAAATTCGTCGAAACAAATAAATAAGTTATTTCTAATTTTCCTATGCGTTTGAATATGTTTCTAAACTACTCCCTTCGTTTTGCACTCTTTTCTTTTCGAGATGTCCCGAGATTATTTACACATCCTTAAAAATGAAATCTCTTTTACAATCTCCACCCTTAAAATCTTCACCCTCAATCTCCACCTTTAAAAAACTCAACTAAAAAATAAAAAACAACTTTTTTTTTCATTTCACGTATCGGGAGAGGTGTGCAAATTATCTTAGGACGAAGGGAATATTTTAAAGTTATTTCTAATATCTTCTATGAGTTTGGAGTTACTTCTAGTATTTATTTATGTGATTTCCAAGTCCTTTTCTTTTTTCTACTTTTCTAGCCGTAAGTCATTTCCAAATAGGTAACTTTTTTTTTTTCAAGTGTGTTACTCAATTTCTTATGAGTCCAATAATTCAAATTGAGTATGAGTTGGTTTAGTCATTTCTTATGAATTAGATTTCGGGACCATATATCACAAGTTTTTCGATACTTTGTAAAAGTACTTTATCACGTAGTTAATTTGTATTGATTATGTAACTTCCATGAATTTTCTTTATCATGAAAATATAAAATAGTACTTAACTAAAGTTCATAGGCAAACATGATCAAGTACCCAATTTATCAAGCAAATAAACTAATTTACAAAAATCTCTAAGCTCATAATAAACGATGATTCAAGTGATAAACTTTCAATTACATTAGAAAGTATTAAAGACGCTAGACACATGACCCCATGAAAATCAATCCAGTCATGCAAAATTTCATGATTTTCAAGATTGTACACAACCACTTCGAATGCACATATAAATTTATTCTCAACTTGCCAAAAAACAACAGTTGTATCTCATCAAAGAAATATATATTAATGCAATTTCTCATGCTTAAATTGCTCGAAATATTTAAATAAAATAAACATAGATGGTTTTGTGTCACGTGTAATATGTCATGCCACATGCTGATGTCAACAAATATTATTTACATTAGATCACAAAATAGGGTATTTGAAATTACCTTGGAGAAAAGATACGATTCTTTTCAATGACATTGCTCAAACTTTTACAGTAACATACTTTTGGTCTCGGAAACTTAAGCTTCCCAATTTATCCTCCGTGCCAATGGAAATGAGAGGATACTCACAAATAAGAATAGAAATTCATAAGACATAAACAAAAAGTTTGAAATACTAAATTATGGAAATAATCCAAACAAACTGCATGATTAAATTGAATATGTATAAGTGTGTGTGACCTAACTCATACAAAAACAATATATAATGCACATTCTTTATATTCCAAGTCATATAAACAATATAAGATCAGCTACCATATAAACAATTTATTATAAGTATCTATACACTTAAATATTTATGCACATGTTTTGTATTACTCCGCTAAGTGGTTTATTATTATAAGCATAAGCAAATAATGATTTTGGGAATTAAGAAAATCATTGGTCACTTATAGCACTACGACTCCATTGATGCCGCGTCCGTTATCATTCAGAGTAAGGGATTTCAATAATTTAAAAAGTTAACCCTAACAATCCTTGCAATATTTCAATAGTTTCACTTGATCGGATTAATTTATAACTTCGGATAGTCATGGAATCATGTGCGATTCTAAATCAACGTACACAACCTTCGGTAACGAATTTACAATTGGAATTGATAGCTGTGTGAGAAGACGTACCAAACTAAAAAAAATCTTTCTCGTCACAAATAAAATTGATGATCAGTATACATGGATTCCATTCACAAGCGAATTAGCGACTGTAAGCGGATTGACGAATGTAGAGTATCTCGTGCTGATAACGTGTTGTAGAGAAAACAGAAAAGTAAAGGAGAAAGATAGACACAGAATAATTAGGGTTCTTTTATTCATCAGATCCCTTTATATAGGGTGTCAAATACAAGGGTTTCACAATTACATAATATTTAGTGAATACCTAAATTACTCTTCATCAATTATTTTTTACGAAGGCACACTAATTGTATTTTTCCTTCAACAATTTCTTAATTCTTTCGTTTCTTTCTAAAAAATCATTTATTTTGAAATCGAGAGAGTATAACCGATTGATTTGGCCAGCTCTTACCTATATTAGGGTGTTATAGTTGCATGTGGTAGAATGCCCTTATCCATCACCTATATTAGGGTGTTATAATTGCACGTGGTAGAATGTCCTTATCCATCACCGCCACCTTATTTATGTTTGAATTTAAAATATTCAAAATTAGAAGTTTATAACAGATTCGAGAATGATCTATGCATAAAATAAAAAATTAGGGTTTTCACCAAATAATTTATATTAAAGACTGATAAAATTATACTACCATATATATATATAAGCTAATTGAAGGATATTTGTGTATTTTTTCATTTAAATATTTAGGCCATAATTGGTAATTATTGTTACTTTTGATAAGTCAATAATTTCTTTCATTTTTTTTAAAATACATTTTTTTTTCTAATTCATTTTGACACGATATACATTTTTCTTTTCTAATTCATCCCTGCCCCTAATTCTCATTTGACACGATATATACTTGTCACGGATTGGTATAGTTTTATCTTTTGTACAGTGGTGTTACTATTGCCACGGATCTGCCACATGTGCCATGACACCCACTTACCACAGATTCTATTACATTTGCGAATTGTGCCACGACACACTTGCCACAAATCGTCATTTGACACGATACACGCTTGCCACGGATTTATATAATTCTACCATTTCTTACGGTCGTGTCACTAGTGCCACAAACTTAATTTTCATATGTGACACGGATCTCCCACATGTGCCACGGCACCCATTTACCACGATATCTAATATATTTACGAATTGTGTCACGACACACTTTCCACGAATCGTCATTTGATACGATACACACTTGTCACAAATTTGTATAATTTTACCCTTTCTTACGGTCATGTCACTATTGCCATAAATCTACCACATGTGCCACGAATTTGATGTATCACGACACCCACTTATCACGAATTCTAATACATGTGACGCGGGGGTGGTATTGGTGCAGGAGATGAGATATTAATTTTTTCTTTTTCTTTTGGCTTGGGGGTGGGTGGATAAGGGTGGGGGTTGGGGGTGCGAGGGTGGGGGTGATGCTAGGGGGAGGGGGTGAGATATAAAAAAAAAGAATTTTTTTTTTTTTTGCTTGGGGGTGAGTGTTTGGGGTGGCGGGTGGTGGAGGGGCGGGGGGAGGGGGGTCTCCACCTTTAAAAAAGTTAAATATTCCACAAAATTTGTTTTTTCTTAACATCCGTGCCCGGTCAACTGTGACAAGTTCACCGGGACGGAGGGAGTATAATTTACCATCTCAACTTTTCATATTTTTATAGTTTGGTATATAGTTTTTTTATATATTATAAATTGTCATCTCCAATAAATTTCAATCGTTGATAATATACCTGTCTGGTTGAGATTTCTCTCAAAAGGTAATTTGCAACAAAATCATAAATTCAAATAGTAAATTGGAACATAACATAATTTTTACTGCAAAGGGCAAAAACACAAAAGGTCTGGATGAAAATATGTAATTTTCCTATATATATACATATATATAAATATAATTAGTTTACGGATAATAATTATAAGTGAATATATACGAAGAATTTTATTTTCCTTAATTTAAAAGAAAAGGATATGGAGTCAGATTAGGTGATTATTTTCCTTTATCTAATTTTAAAGATTAAATTAATAATTATTGTTTAATGTTGAACTCTAGTTTTTCTAACACAATAATTATTGCTTACCAAAAATATTACTTTTATTATGCAATTTACACCTTTTTTCATCATTTAATTTAAATTATAAATTAATTATCTATGTTTTGAATGATTTCTATGTTTTTATTTTGGTTCTACTTAATCCTTGAAGGATGTTTTTATTATTTTCATATTATCAATTAGCGATTTTTTATTTACTAGTCAAACCAATCAATCCAAACCGAATTCATATATTTTGAATTGGATATTTTAAATTTTAGTTGGATTGGTTAAAATTTGAGATATTTAGAGATTGACTTTGCTAATTTGGTTATTACTTCGTTTATTTTTGTTTGGTATTTTAGCTTCTTAATAATTTTTCAAATTAATTGATCTTTTAACCATTTTTCATCATTTCTCTCAATTTTGCCCTTATATCAATCATAAAATATTTCTTACTTTTAGAGAGAGAAGAAAAATAACCCTGGATATACTTGGAAAAGATTTGAATTCGTAATAATTCCACTTTTCTCTAAAAGATTAAATAAGAAAAAAAACCGGAGGGAGTAATTAAACTAATAAAATCGAACCATAAACACCTTTTTATTGAAGTTGATTTAACAATCTTACTATATTTTAGAGGGATAATATGAACTAAAATTATAAATTTTCGGTATAATGACATTTCAGTCAAAAGTTTCCATTCAATACTTTTTTTATCAAATGAAATTCAAGTCAAACTTTCTTACGTTTCTTTTAATTTTATTTGACACCTCATTAGCTGACGTGGAATTTTGTTAGGGAAAATGAATTACAACTAAAATAAGGATGACACATATCTAAAAGGGTATTATAGAAAGAAAGGAAAAAAAATCATCAACTTTGTGTGAATCTTCCATTATAATATACTTTAAATATAACGAAAAGTTTCATAAATGTTTAAGCTTTTTTTTTTTTTTTTTTTTTTTTTCAATTACAACATTAACAACATTTTTTTAAATCGAATTGCATGATTAATAACATAATTAGATAAGTTTTGACGAAACGATCTTATATCTACCGCTTATGTTATCATCCATTGCTAGCAATAGTCATTCATCGAGAACTAAAGTAATAGTTGTTACAATTTCCGCTCTCAGTCCACGATGATGGAGACGATAAATTATGAAATAGGTGGTGGATACAACACAATTTCGTCAAGAGGAATCTTATTATGATAGCGGCGACGACACAATTAGTAGAATTCATTTGTTACATTCTAAAATTCATATTATAATAAAAAATTCATCCATAATTGATTTTTTTTTTTTTGCAATGAACCCTATAAATATTGATGATGAGGCAAATATTAAATTTACACATTTTTAAAGGACTTCACATTAATTTTTCCGAGTAAATAATATGTTCAAAATTCAAATATATTAACATCACAACCCGTCCATTTAGCAAAAAGTGAATGCTACTACCCATGATATCATCATCTGTTACATTTGGTGTTACATCCTCTGTTTCATCACATTTACTAACTG
Organism: Ajuga chamaepitys; assembly: GCA_958295605.1. Taxonomy (NCBI): domain Eukaryota; kingdom Viridiplantae; phylum Streptophyta; class Magnoliopsida; order Lamiales; family Lamiaceae; genus Ajuga; species Ajuga chamaepitys. The sequence goes on from OY282503.1 coordinate 3,615,342, forward strand.
ACACGTGTATGACATGATGTCATAAATTAATATATGTCACTTAATGAATTAAGTGTAACAAAGAATAAAACACCTACAGTAACAGAAAATCCAAATTGAGCTACCACATATACCCATCTATTAAAAAAAAAGATAAAAGGTAAAAGGTTAAAAGAATATTTTGGTAATACATTGCATTATTGCATGTCCTATTGTGAAATATTGCAATGTCCTATAGTTAGGTCAAATGTCTTATTCTTGCAGGCTGCATTTTTACAATTCACTTGAAATATGTGAAATTTCTTAACTTTTTTATTTCTCGATACAATATGTGCAGTATTTCAGCATTTTGATATTTTTTTCCAAGTCTACGTGAATCTGGGTTTGAAGTTATTTCTAGGAATTTCCAAGCCATTTCCTTATTTTTTTCCTTCCCTTTTTTTTTCTTGTTGCTGCCCAGATCATTTCTAACGTGTGGGATTTTTTTCTTCTCTTTCTTTGTCAAAGTCGATGCATGAATTTGGTTCTTATATTAAAGTGATGTTTGATTCGGATTGACTCAAACTCAAATCGATTGGGCTAACCTCAAATACATGTTTTTTTAAAGGATTCGGCCAACCCCTCTAATTATTGGGTCTGGGGCCACCATTCACTGACACTACTCACTCACTTGCACAAAACGGCGGTCTTCTCAAGTGTCTCTCCCTCAATGTTTCCTCTCTCCCCACCTATAAACAGAAAATTGCTCATCAATAATCTCCTTCGTCAATCAATTACAATTCTTAATACTATTTTAATCATTAAACCAATTATCAATAATAAATTACACACGTCACATAACTTTTTACAATAAAATAATATTCTAACACTACAATCACTTCCCCAACCATGCAAACAAACACTCCCTCCGTCTCCCCTTATCTTGCACACTTTCCTTAAACGGTCGTCTCATCTTTTTTTGCACAGCCTAAAAAGGGAAACATAATATCTACCCTCAATATACCATTGAAAAGTCAACAAACAACCAAAAAACTTTTCTTAATACTCGTACCGACCCTCCTTGTGCAAGATAAGCCGGAACAGAAAGAGTATCACATTTTTACTACCTCAGCCAATAGCATCTCAACCACACCAGCCCTAACGAAACACCGTCGTTTCTATATATACCTGTACATATTTAGTTCCATATACACAACACATAAAGTTTGCAGCAGAAAAATGGGAAGAGCACATGTTATGGCGGTACCATATCCAGCACAAGGCCATGTTCTTCCGATGATGCAGCTCGCCGACGCCATAGCTAGAAACGGGATAAAGGTGACCTTCGTCAACACCGAATTTATCCATAACAGAATCATGGAGGCTGCAGGAGAAAACAACAACCTTAACCCTCTGATAACCCTAGCGTCAATCTCAGACGGGATGCAGCATTGGGAGGACAGAAGTGATGTTGCAAAGACATTAGCTGGAATGGCGAAAACCGTCAGTGACGAACTAGAGTCTCTTATTCAAATGATAAACGAAACGGAGGGGGAAGATAAGATCACCTGCATCGTCGTCGATTATACCCTTAAATGGCCTGTAGAGCTGGCTCACAGGCTCAAAATCCAGATTTCAGTCTTCAAGACATCAGCAGCTGCCTGGGTCGCCGTCACCAACAATGCCTGCAAACTCATCGATGATGGGATCATCGACATTCATGGTTACCATGCTTTATTCTCATTTTAGACTTCCTTTCCTTTTAGCATCACTGCAATTCAAATTTCTTTGTTAAGACTCAAAACATAATCAAATTTAGGTAAGACGAATCGAAAAGGCAAGTAAGCAAAGTTAAGTGAGACGGAGGTAGTAATACTTTATTTTTCGGTTTGTCCCAACTTAACTTGTCAGCCCATAAATGACAATTTTTTCTCACAATCTTCACTCTTAAAAAAGTCAAAGATTTCACAAAGACTGTTTTTTCTTAACTTTCGTGCCCAATCAAAATAGGCAAGTTAACGGAGACGGAGGGAATATATGGTTATATATTTTGGTGGGTATTTGTGTAGTCGTATTTTAATTGATATATTTGGTGTAAGTAGTAGAGTAAAAAGAACGAGGAGAAAGTGATAAAGAAAATGTGGGTTGAGTGAGTATTGTGTGTGAAGGTTTCACGTGGGACGAATTTTTTACAGGAAACATTGATACTTTTACAGATAAAAGTGATACTTTTGTTGCAAAAATTGATATTTTTTTATTAAAAAAAATAATAATTTTACAAATAAACGTGATACTTTTACTAAAAAAATACTACCTCCGTTTCATAAAGAATGTCACTTTAACTATTTTTGGAGAAATTAAGGATTGCTATTTAATTGGTATATTTTGTGAAATATGAAAATAATCAACTAAATTAAGTAGGTTGTTTAAGATAATATTGAATGAATTGTAGGTTTTTTTGGTAAAGTGACATTTATTGTGAAATTTTTTAGTGTCCAGAATGACATTCTTTATAAAATGAAGGAACTAATATTTTTTATCCATCGCACCGCATGAGGGTCTCATTTAAATTTTTTACTTATGTTTTTCTCACTCCAAACTAGCAAACTTTACAAATAGTGCTAATCTGACATACCCATTTATTTTGTTTTCTCTCTAAATTATTCTTAGTCTAGAATTTTCATATATAATTGCGCACCTTCTAGATCTTTCCTACTAATATACACCGTCTCTCAAAAAAGTTGTACATACGTCAAACATGACTCTTTTACGAAATTAGCGGAGTAATTTGTTACTGTATACAGGAACACCCCTACGGCAAGAGATGATTGAGCTGTCTCCAGAAATGCCTGCAATAAGCAGCACCAACTTGCTGTGGACATGCATGGATGATTTTGTCACTCAAAAGACCATGTTCGATTTATGGTTACTTAATGCAGAATCCCAAAAATCTATAGATTGGATATTGTGCAACTCATGTTATGAACTGGAGACAGGGGCATTCAAATTGGTCTCCAAATGTCTTCCAATAGGCCCTCTTCTTGGAAAATCTGCAGGACATTTCTGGGCACAAGACAGCACCAGCCTATCATGGCTTGATCAACAGCTGCCTAACTCAACCATCTACGTTTCATTCGGAAGCTCAACTTTTCTCGACGAAGTACAGTTCCAACAAGTGGCTCTGGGGCTTGAGTCTACCAACAGACCCTTCTTGTGGGTCGTACGTCAAGATTTGGCACGGGATGTAGACAGTCCGTATCCTCAAGGATTCACCGAGAGAATTAAGAACCGTGGGAAGATAGTCGGGTGGGCGCCTCAACAGAAGATACTGTCTCACCCTTCAGTTGCGTGTTTTCTAACGCACTGCGGGTGGAACTCGACTATTGAGGGTATAAGTAATGGGGTCCCGTTCTTGTGCTGGCCTTACTTTGCCGATCAGTTTCTTAACAAGAGCTACATTGTTGATCAGTGGGAAGTTGGATTAGGGTTCGAAAAAGATGTAACTGCAGGAGTTGTCAAACTGGAGGAAATCAAGAATAAGGTGGAAAAAATTTTTAGTGATGAAACCTATAAAAAAAGGGCTTTGGGACTTCAAGCCAAGACCATAGGTAGTATAATGGAAGGAGGGAGCTCCCACAAGAATTTATGTGATTTTATAGATTGGATTAAAAATTTCACATAAATTTATCATTCATATCTGTGGCCTCTTTTGAGGATTATCTATCGATTACGTATTTCTGTTATTTCGGTATCTTTTCACGTTCAATAAAATATCAGCCGCGAGTCTCTCCTTGCTCGGGAGAAATTCACTTTCAGTCCTATATGTTAGACTTTGTCTAGTAAAAATCTTGTATGTTAAAAAAATTCAATTTTAGTTCTGTATGTGTAAAAAATTATCCAATTTAGGGACACTGACCATCATGAAATAGTTAATTTGACCGCAATTAATCGCGTGCGACGCATGTGGGTAATAAATTCGAGAAAGATGAAGAAAGAAAGAAAAATAAAATAAAATAAAAAATGATATACACCTCGTACGGGAATTATGATTAAACTTTTTTTTTTGGGGGGGACTACTAAAGTAATTTAATGATTTGAAATGTTATCTGGACAAATACTTGATACATAAGTATTAGCACTCGAAAGCCTTAAATTTATTAGTCTAATTCCGGCTGAATTGGTCTTTGGTGATGATCAATGTTCTTAAATTGGACAACTTTTGAAACATACATGACTAATATTAAAAATTTCTAACATACAAAACTTTTATTAGATAAGGTCTAACATACAGGACTAAAACTAAAATTTTCCACTCCTTGATCTATACTCTATCACATTCTCTATTTTAGGCCTTCTTATCATAACTCCCAACACCCCCCCCCCCCCCCCCACCCAATCTAATTATTACTCCCTCCATCTTGAATGAATTTGCACACTTTCTAAATTCGATCGTCCCAAGCAAACTTGTACACTTCCTAATAAAGAAATTTATAACACAATCTCCACTCTTAATCCACCTTTGAAAAGTCAACAAAATCCCCAAAAAACAACTTTTCTTAATACATATGCCGATCACCCTATGCAACTTCATTTAGGACGGAGGAAGTACAACATTAGATTCCCTTTTAATAACACAACTTATGTTAGTAATTTTCAAAACTATATATGGTTATCTAAAAGAATTGTATTTACTCAACCCGTAATATCCCGTGCAATGCACAAGTTTTATATATTATATATGTGTGTGAGAAAAACAAATCATTGGGTATTATGCTACTTTGATACATTTTTATTATGATTTTGAATCTTGAGATCGTTAACTTCGATTCGATTCTCTTTACTGACATGGTTGTTGCATGTTTTGCTATATAATTCTAGTATCATCAATAAGTGGTGGATGTAGAAAGATTTCGTCAAGACGAATTTTATCATGATGGCGACGACGATATTATTAGATGAATTCATTTGTTACGTTCTAAAGTTTATATTATAATAGAAAATTCATTTGAAATTGATTTATTCTTTATTTATTTTTGTTACAGTTAACCTATATAATATAGACGATGAGGCTAATATTAAATTCACACATGTTTTAAAGGACTTCACATTAATTTTTTCGAGTAAATAATATGTTTATAATTAAAATATATTAACATTAACTACAACATACCTCACTAATTAGTCCTCTCAATAAGCCGGTTGCTTTTAGACGACAAAGTGTCGTCTTAAATATGTATAAGTATTTTTACAACTAGTTATCTCTAAAGAAAAAAAGAAGACCTTAAATAGCATGTAGAGCATTTTATATAAGTCGTCACATATAATTATTTTTAAACACAATAAAAAATCTTTTTTTGTTGCAGTATTCGCTTTATATTGAGATATTAAAAACATTAAATTATTTATACAATTAAAATAACAAATTCGTCGAAACAAATAAATAAGTTATTTCTAATTTTCCTATGCGTTTGAATATGTTTCTAAAATTCTCCTTCGTTTTGCACTCTTTTCTTTTCGAGATGTCCCGAGATAATTTAGACATCCTTAAAAATAAAATCTCTTTTACAATCTCCACCTTTAAAAAACTCAACTAAAAAATAAAAAAAACAACTTTTTTTTTTTATTTCACGTATCGGAAGAAGTGTGCAAATTATCTTAGGACGAAGGGAATATTTTAAAGTTATTTCTAATATCTTCTATGAGTTTGGAGTTACTTCTAGTATTTATTTATGTGATTTCCAAGTCCTTTTCTTTTTTCTACTTTTCTAGCCATAAGTCATTTCCAATTAGGTCACATTCATTTCTTGTGCATGAATCTGGATTTGAAGTTATTTCTAGAGAGTTCCAAGCCATTTTTTTCAAAGTCTCGTGTGCACTAGTTGTACAGTGTAATTTAGGGTGAATATCACGATTTATGTTAAAAAAACATGTGATACCCTTAAGTATTATCCTTGATATCTTTTAATCATGATATATTTGCCCAAATTATGTAATATATTTACGCATAAATAATATTCCCTCCGTCCAACCCTAATTTGCATATTTTCCTTTTTTGGTCGTCCCATCCTATTTGACAAAAAATCATAAATGGTCCCATAACTATTTGCCTTTACGCAATTAGTCCCGCCGATTTTTACTTTTTCAATTCAGTCCCGTATGTCCAATTTTTGTACAATTTTAACTCAATTTTCGCCGCCGATTTAATTTTTGGCCGGAATCGATCACGTGCCGAGCACGTGACTCTTTTTTTCGAATTTTCCGGCGGGTCCCAGTGACGTGTCTTTTTTGTCCAAAATAAGATACACATCAGCACAAAAAAGACACGTCACTAGGACCCGCCGGAAAATCCAAAAAAAAGAGTCACGTGCTCAGCACGTGATCGATTCCGGCTAAAAATTGAATCGGCGGCGAAAATTGAGTTAAAATTGTACAAAAATTGAACATACGGGACTAAATCGAAAAAGTAAAAATCTGCGGGACTAATTGCGTAAAAACAAATAGTTATGGGACCATTTATGATTTTTTGCCGTGCACCTTCAAAACGGAAATTTCTCTTACAATATTCACCTTTAAAATCTCCACATTCGAAAAAGTTAACTAAAAAGTAAAAAATATTTTTTTTTTCTTAATCTACGTGCCGGAGCAGGTGTGGAAATTAAGATGGGAAGAAAGGAGTGATATTTTTTGACCTATGACCTGAATTGTACGAATTTAAGATCCGTAAAACTGATGTAGAATAGCTTTTTTTTTTTTTTTTGGCTGGTGCCCAAAGTCATTTCTAAAGTGTGGGATTTTTTGTTCTCTTTCTCGGTCAAAGTCGGCGCATGAATTTGGTGCTTAAATGGACGGTTAGATGAAATTATCTAGGAGCAAGGTGTCGCCTATAAAAGCCACAATCCATTTTATCTTTTAATTCAATAAATTGTGAAAATAAAACTCAATATTTTGTTTTATACTCCTCTCATAGTTATAAATGAGTTCTAAAAATGAAAATGATGATAAGGAAGGTATAGCATCATCATAATCATTTTCATTGTTCTCACTACTCAATGATTCTTCGTGTATCTATTATATAGATAACGAAGAATCATTGAATAGTGATAACAATGGAAATAATTACGACGATGGTCAAAAATCAATTTAAAAACTCTTTATTAACAACTTACCATAATTCAATTTATTAATAAAATATTTATTTTTCTCTTTCCTCCACATATACAATTTACTCCACAAATCAAAAAATACATTCTTATACTTTATCAACAATCCAACACAACCCAACATTTTAATAAATATTAATTTATTTTATCCAAATACATAAGTTATTTCCCAATAAAACTAATATTTTTGCTACGATTTAATAATTGCATATTATTTTTCGCGCTTTTTGTAATATATTTCAAGGAAAAAACAAATTATTTTAATTTCGCAAAGTAAGGTGATTTTTTTTTCCCGTGCGTTTAAAATAACATGCTAATATAATAACTAAATTAAAATTGCAAAAGTTGAATTACGAAATTGAAAAAAATGAATTAAGTTTTACTAAAAAAGTGATACTTTTTTTCTAAAAAAGTAATACTTTTATAGATAGACGTGATACTTTTACTAAAAAAATAATACTTTTAATTCGTCACACCGTGTGACAGTCTTGTAACGATCTCATATAAGTTTTAATCTTATGTTTTTCACACTCCAAACTAGCAAACTTTACAATTACAAATAGTGTTAATCTGACATACCCATGTATTTTGTTTTCTCTCTAAATTATTCTTAGTCTAGAATTTTCATATATCATTACGCACCTTCTAGATCTTTCCTACTAATATTCACGTCTCCTCATTTCTAGAATTCTCCAAAAAAGTTGTATATACGTCAAATATGACTCTTTTACGTAATTAGAGGAGTAATTTGTTACTGGAAAAACATTCATTTTTAGTCTTGTATATCAAGCCTTGTCTAGTAAAAATCTTGTATGTTAGAAATTTTCAATTTTAGTTTCGTATGTTTTCAAAGTTGTCCAATTTAAGAAAAATTAGGGTTTGTCTTTTTATTTTATTTTTCGTACGAGCTATTAAAGTAATTTAATGATTTGACATGTTATTTAGACAAATACTTAACACATACTCCCTCTGTCCCGACTGAGTTTGCACACTTTCCTTTTCGGAACGTCTCATCTAAGTTTGCACACCCTTAAAAAGGAAAGTTTTCTCACAATCTCCACCCTTAAAATCTTCACTTTCAATCTCCACCTTTAAAAAAGTCAACTAAAAAGCAAAAACCCGTTTTTCTTAATATACGTGCCGGCTCAAGTGTGCAAACTCAGCCAAAACGGGAGTAAACATTAGCACGCAAGCCCTACATTTATTAGTCCAATTCCGGGTAAATTGGTCGATGGTGATGGTTAATGTCCTTAAACTGGACAACTTTTGAAACATACAAGACTAAAATTGTATTCTAACAAACAAAACTTTTACTGTGCCTAACATACCGAATTTTTACTTGATAAAGTCTAATATACATGATTAAAAATGAAATTTTCCGTTTGTTACTGTATACAGGAACACCCCTAAGGCAAGAGATGATTGAGCTGTCTCCAGAAATGCCTGCAATAAGCAGCACCAACTTGCTGTGGACATGCATGGATGATTTTGTCACTCAAAAGACCATGTTTGATTTATGGCTATATAATGCAGAATCACAAAAATCAATAGATTGGATATTGTGCAACTCATGTTATGAATTGGAGACAGGGGCTTTCAAATTGGTCTCCAAAAGTCTTTCAAATCTGCAGGACATTTCTGGGCACAAGACAGCACCAGCCTATCATGGCTTGATCAACAGCTGCCTAACTCAACCATCTACGTTTCATTCGGCAGCTCAACTTTTCTCGACGAAATACAGTTCCAACAAGTGGCTGGGGCTTGAGTCTACCAACAGGCCCTTCTTGTGGGTCGTACGTCAAGATTTGGAACGGGACGTAGACAGCCCGTATCCTCAAGGATTCACCGAGAGAATCAAGAACCGTGGGAAGATAGTCGGATGGGCGCCTCAACAGAAGATACTGTCTCACCCTTCAGTTGCGTGTTTTCTAACGCACCGTGGGTGGAACTCGACTATTGAGGGGATAAGTAATGGGGTCCCGTTCTTGTGCTGGCTTACTTTGCCGATCAGTTTCTTAACAAGAGCTACATTGTTGACCAGTGGGAAGTTGGATTAGGGTTCGAAAAAGATGTAACTGCAGGAGTTGTCAAACTGGAGGAAATCAAGAATAAGGTGGAAAAGAATTTATGTGATTTCATAGATTGGATTAAAAATGTCACATAAATTTATCTGTCGCCTCTTCTGAGGATTATCTATCGATTACGTATTTCTGTTATTCCGGTATCTTTTCCCGTTCAATAAAATATCGCCCCGGTTCTTTTTTAGCTCGGGAAAAATTCATTTTTAGTCCTGTATGATAGGTTTTGTCTATTAAAAATTCTGTATGTTAGAAAATTTTAATTTTAATCATGTATCTTTCAAAATTTGTTCAATTTAAGGACACTAACCATCACAAAATGAAATGAACGTGCAACGCACGTGACTAATAAATTCGAAAAAGATGAAGAAAGAAAGAAAAATAAAATAAAATAAAAAATGAAATACACATCGTACGGGAATTATGATTAAACTTTTTCTTTTATTTTTTGGGGCTACTAAAGTAATTTAATGATTTGAAATGTTATCTGGACAAATACTTGACACATAAGCATTAGCACTCGAAAGCCCTAAATTTATTAGTCTAATTCCGGCTAAATTGGTCTTAATTTGGTGATGATCAGTGTTCTTAAATTGGACAACTTTTGAAACATACAGGATTAATATTAAAATTTTCTAACATACAGCCATAGAACTTTTACTAGACGAGGTCTAACATACAACACTAAAAATAAATTTTTTCCCTCCTTGCTCTATACTCTTATCAAATTCTCTATTTTAGGCCTTCTTATCATAACTCCCACCCCCAATTTAATTATTACTCCCTCCATCCTGAATGAATTTGCACACTTTCTAAATTCGGTCGTCCCAAACAAACTTGCACTCTTCCTAATAAGGAAACTTATAACACAATCTTCACCCTCAAAATCTCCATCCTTAATCCACCTTTGAAAAATCAACAAAATCCCCCAAAAATAACTTTTTTAATATACGTGCCGATCACCCTATGCAACTTCATTTAGGACGGAAGAAGTACAACATTTGGATTCCCTTTTAATAACACAACTTATGTTAATAATTTTCAAAACTATATATGTTTATCTAAAAGAATTGTATTTACTCAACCAGTAATACCCCGTACAATGCACAACTTTTATATATTATAATATTTGTGTGTGAGAAAAAATGAATCATTGTCTATTACGCTACTTTGATACGTTTTCATTACGATTTTGAATCTTGAGATCGTTAAGTTTAACTCGATTCTCTTTACTGACATGGTTGCTACACGTCTTGTTGTTTGATTCTAGTATCATCAATAAGTGGTGGATGTAGAAAGATTTCGTCAAGACAAATTTTATGATGGTGACGCGGCGACACTATTAAATGTGTTCATTTGTTACGTTCTAAAATTCATATTATAATAAAAGAATTATTTGAAATTGATTTATTATTTTTTTTTTTTTTTTTGGAATTAAACCTTTATAATATAGATGACAAGGCTAATATCAAATTCACACATGTTTTAAAGGACTTCACATTAATTTTTTCGAGTAAATAATATGTTTATTATTAAAATATATTAATAATATTAATTACAACATGTCGTCACTAATTAATCCCCTTATATCTCGGTTGCTTTTAGACGACAAAGTGCCGTTTTAAATATGTATAAGTATTTTTACAACTAGTTATCTCTAAAGGAAAAAAAAAAAAAAAAAAAAAGACCTTAAATAACATGTAGAGCATTTTATGACGATAAGTCGTCACATTTAATTATTTTTAAACACAATAAAAATCGTTTTTTGTTGCAAAATTCGCTTTATATTGAGATATTAAAAATATTAAATTATTTATACAATTAAAATAACAAATTCGTTGAAACAAATAAATAAGTTGTTTCTAATTTTCGTATGAGTTTGAAGATGTTTCTAAAATACTTTGAAGTTATTCCTAATATCTTCTATGAGTTTGGAGTTACTTCTAGTATATATTTATTTATGTGATTTCCAAGTCCTCTTTTTTTTTTTTTCTTAAATTTTTTTAGCCGCAAGTCTTTTCCAAATATGTCACATTCATTTCTTGTGCATGAATTTGGGGTTGAAGTTATTTCTAGAGAGTTCCAAGACATTTTTTGTGAAAGTCCCGTGTGCATAAGTTGCATAGTGTAATTTAGGATGAATACTACGATTTATGTTAAAAAAACATGTGATACACTTAAGTATTATTCTTGATACCTTTTACGCATAAATAATACTCCCTCCGTCCAATCCTAATTTGCACATTTTCCATTTTCGGTCATCCCATCCTATTTTCCACATTCTCAAAAAATGAAAATTTCTCTTACAATTTCCACCTTTAAAAAAGTCAACTAAAAAAACAAAAAAACAGTTTTTTTCTCAATCTACGTGTTGGAGCAGGTGTGCAAATTAAGCTGGGAAGAAAGGAGTAATGTCTTTTGACACATGACCCGAATTGTACGAATTTAAGATCCGTAAAACTGATGCACAATAATTTTTATTTTTTTTTATTTTTTTTTTTGCTGCTGTCTAAAGTCATTTCTAAAGTGTGGGGTTTTTTGTTCTCTTTCTCGGTCAAAGTCGGCGCATGAATTTGGTGCTTAAATGGACGGTTAGATGAAATTATCTAGGAGCAAGGTGTCGCCTATAAAAGCCACAATCCATTTTATCTTTTAATTCAATAAATTGTGAAAATAAAACTCAATATTTTGTTTTATACTCCTCTCATAGTTATAAATGAGTTCTGAAAATGAAAATGATGATAAGGAAGGTATGGCATCATCATAATCATTTTCATTGTTCTCACTACTCAATGATTCTTATAGATACACGAAGAATCATTGAATAGTGATAACAATGAAAATAATTACGACGATGGTCAAAAATCAATTCTAAGAACTCTTTATTAACAACTTGCCATAATTCAATTTATTAATAAAATATTTATTTTTCTCTTTCCTCCACATATACAATCTACTCCATAAATCAAAAAGTACATTCTTATACTTTATCAACAATCCAACACAACCCAACATTTTAATAAATATTATTTTATTTTATCCAAATACATAAGTTATTTCCCAATAAAACTAATATTTTTGCTACGATTTAATAATTGCATATTATTTTCCGCGCTTTTTATAATATATTTCAAGGGAAAAACAATTATTTTAATTTCGCAATTAAAATAAGGTGATTTTTTTTTTCCGTGCGTTTAAAATAGCATGCTAATATAATAACTAAACTAAAATTGCAAAAGTTGAATTACGAAATTGAAAAAAATGAATTAAGTTACACATACATATCTGAAATACTAAATTACAAATATAAAAGATACAAATTATATATTTAATTAGCGGGACCGATTTTAGTCATATTTGCTCGACCAGGTTGTATTACAATATCTTTATCCGAAACATGTAATATCTTTAAGCATGAATGATGACACTCAATTCAAATTGCATCGTGCAACTAGTGCACATGAAACTTTGTATTTTTCTTTTAATTCAATGAGTTGTGAAAACGAAACTCAATATTTTCTTTTATACTCCTCTTATATTTATAATCCAGTGAGTTCTGAAAATGAAAATGATGAAAATGAAAATGATGAAAATGAAAATAATGAAAATGATGATCAAAATGACTATGAGGATCAACATAGGAGAAGGAGATTAATAAAAATAACTCACTTTGCATTAAGTATAATTGTTATTTGCATTATACATTATACAATTTGCATTAATGTCAAATCACACAAAAAAGAATATGAGTTATATGTTTTTAATGAGAGTTGTTGAATAATAAAATAATTTAATTCACCTTTCATGGAATTAGATTTCAAAACTATATATTCTTACATCAAAAATTAAATATTGATATTGACTTAAATCAAATACATTACAATTATGTGTGTATTATATTGACTTAATATTATAATTTGATCATAAATTATTAATATAATTGAATATTTAGTATTTTAATCCAACATTTAGGTGGTGTTTGCAAACTCAACATCACACCAAAAATCAATTTTCATAGTCACTTTTTACAAGTGTGGTGTTTGCAAACCCACTTTTGGGACACAAAAGCAATTTTCTATATCTCCTACAATTGGTAAATTTAACACAATATAGTCATGTTCATCACCTTATTAAAAAAATAAGTGTGTTTTTTCTGGTATTAAAATTATGAGTTAAGTTGCCCTTCATATGAGCGACTCTCAGAAAATGTCAGAATCCCTATTCAAAGTCGTCCTGCGAGGGGCGACTTTCTTTATTTTTTTTTTTTTTTTTATTATTAAGTGAAAGTCCCCTCTGGGAGAGGCGACACTATATATTTTTTTTACGATGTCGCCTCTGGCATGGGTGACTTTCAAAATATATATATATATATATATATATATATATATATTAATCGGAAATTCAGGGAAAAACAGTCAAGATTCGCAGCATGTGAGGAATTAAAAGTACCTGCATGTATGAACTATTGCAGCAAGCATGCAAAACAATATGAATTGTCAAAATCAACTTTAATGTTGTTTGTCTTCTTTTTCATCTTAACTTCATTCTCTCTCTTCATTCAACCGAGCTCTTCCTTTATAAATCAAATGAGCTTCAGAAAGAAAAAGAAAAAAAAAATCCACTCTCTCTTCACTCTTCAGTTTTCATGCTTTTTATTTTCCTCTCAAATTCTTTGCTTCAATTGGAGTAATTTACAATGCATCAAGTCAAAATTATGGTTGAAATTTTATGGGGGAAGGTTAACAGATCAATTAATCCTCCGGTTAGGTACAAAATTTTAAATTTTATTTGTTTTCATCATTAATTTACAGCTTTTGCAATTACAGATTATTTTGTGTTGATAGACTATTCTCTAATTTCTTGTGTATTAGTCTAGTTTTAGTATAGTTTGTAGTTTTTATTATATTAGTTCCAGCAGTTATGAAAATATGTATAAATAAGTTTGAAATAATGACAAAATAATCTAATATTTTTTTTGCATGTAGTTATAGAAATTTCAGTTAATTTGTGGTTGTATTGCGGTTTCAAAACAGCTCCGGCACTTACAAAATATTACAAAATCTACCCAGAATTGTACTCGGTGGGAATGATGTTTTGTTCTTCGAGTTTGGTTGCTATCCAATTTTGATCCTGCAAAAACCAACACTGGAAGGGTTCCAGGTGAAGAGCCTCTGACGCTCAAGTCAGCGATCAGAGAATTTGCCTGGGAGAAAACTGTATTATACTGTGTGAATAGTGAAATATTATGAGTCATACCTTGTCAAAGAAGAAATGTTAAGCATGCCATGTCAGCCCTAATCCTAGTCAGCTTCCCCCAAACTAACGACTACTGGAGTTGTTGTCAGTGGTCCCAGACCTTTTTGCAGAAGAAGGGCGGCTGACTGTGTACTTGATGTCAGCTCAGCTATTTTTTGGTCAGGACCTTCTTTACGAAGGAAGAGAGTATCTTTTATGGTAAAGTAGTTCGTGGTTGCGGATGTGATATGGATCGCACTTCGCGCTACTGATTCCTGTGCTCGAGAGCTGAGAAGATTTAGTTCGTGCTTCATGACATGCCCGGTCCAAAGTTCCCATAACCTTCTTCCTGCTTCGTGATCCTATCCTTTTCCTAACGGCAAAGGCTGGTAATCAGGCCTCTTTAACCTTAGCACGCGCTCTGCGGTGAGTGAAATACATTATGGCACCACAGTGGTGTTTTAGTTTATAAATAGAAAAATTAATTATAGTGTTAGTTAAACAATAATGAGTTAAGGTGGAGTAATTTTAAATTATGATACTTTGAAAAATTAATTTATATATTGTTACAAATTTATTTTATATTATGATATCATTAATATTTGCATTTGTCGGAATCTTATTTGAATAGACTGTTTTTCTTTATATTGTGTTGTTGCAGTCGAAACCGGTTTGATTAAAGATCGTTTGTGAACGTGCTATCCGTGATCGTTAGTGCAGTCTTAGTCTCAACACAATCATACTTCTCCTTCAATAAGGTAAAAAAAAATTCTATTAAATCCGACGTAATTACTTTTTTTGTTTTCATAAATATGGTATGTAGATTGCACTTTGATGTGGTTGCATTATTATGTTGTATTATTATGTACATGTATAAACTAGAACTAAAATGACTTTATGTATTAGTCAATTGCATAATTTGTGAAAAAAAAAAAAGAACCACGGTAAGAGAATTTACTAAACTCATATCAAATTTTATTTAATTACTTTTAGTGATTTTAAAATTTAAGGTCCTTCAACTAAAGATTTTAAAAACATGATGTTGTATTGTTAAAACCAGATTATCGCGATATTTTCAGAAACTCGCGAAATTTTGAGTTATTATGTCAGAGAAATTTCTCGCGAAATTGAATTTATCAAGGAGATTTTTTACAGTGTACGAACTGCATTCTGAGGAAAAATCCTGAAAAAAATGATTCTACATATTTAGCCTTATATTCTTCAATTACTTATTAAACAATTGAGTTGGATTTTAAATTATTTGTTTTTTTAATTACTTAGATAAAATTCGAGGTAGAGAAAAATATTGATGTACTACCCTTTAAATATATGTATTCAAACTATTTATGCTAAATATTTATTAAAATATTTGCATTTGAAGATAATGGCGAATAAGGAAAACGTTGGACTTGTCGTGCACTACGGATGTTGTACAGACTAGCCACATATAGGTGGTCGGAGGGTGTCTCGTGCCATTGCCTATTCCGAATTGATTTTTGTTTTATACGACATGTTGATTATCGATAGTAATCGGTATATGTTAAAGATTTCCACGGCAATGCATGAAAATAATACTTTTCAACTAATTCCGGTCAACAATGCTGAGGATCTATGGTTGTCGAAAACCGTTACGTGCACCTTCACGTTGAAAGTGTAGTACTAGAGGCAAACCCTACATCTAATATTCAAATAATGGATGACTATGAACAATTTGCATCATATTTGAAGAGATGACGCCCCGAGTAGTCATGTCTTCTTCTCATATGGTGTCGCCAGTGTTGCAGTGGATGATTACACTGGCGGTACTTCAAACCCCAAGTGATTCAGACGATGAAGATGATGTTAGTGCGGAATATCTCAGTGGTTTGTATAATAATCTCATTCATGGCTCATCACCTAGACAACAAATTCCAGATCCAACCAATCGGCTAGGGTCTGTGGTGCATCATGTCATTCCATTTTTCAACTCATATTGTCCAAAAAAATTTGTAGATTCGTCCGACGGACTGAAAAAACTTAGGGTGTATGATGCTACCGAGGTAGCACTGTCTAAAGGCATGGTTTTCACAGATAAAAAGAATCTCTAATCAAAAGTTAAAAATTTCTCAGTCCGAGTAGCAAGGCATGAGTATTTGGTAGTTGAAAGCACACCTCAGCTGTGGAAGGTCAAGTGTAAGAATAGCAGAGGGAACACCAACTGGGAATGGGGTCTACGTGCAGTCTTGAAGAACAAGTTTGATATGTGGCAAATCACAAAGTACGAAGATCCTCATACATGTCTTATGATCGTTGTATCCGTTGACCATCAAAATTGTGTAAAAACATGGTCGCTATGTTGCTCACAGGCATGTTTCAGACCGATCTAGGATATGAGGTTAAGCTGGTCCAAGAACAAGTGAAAGATAAATATCAGTATGAAATCTCGTATCACAAGGTGTTACATAGTTTGAAGCGTGCAAAAGAAAATGTGTGCGGCACCTAGGAAAGCTCAGTACTGAAACTACCAAAATTTTTTAGAGCCATACAAAAATGGAATCCTGGCACAGTGGTTAAGTGGAGTCATGTGGGCAGTAGAGCTTCGAGAGTTAAAATGTTGAAGTAAGTTTTCTGGGCTTTCAAGCTATGCATCAATGGTTTTAAGCAGTGTCGGAAGGTCATTAGTGTTGACGGAACACATCTATACATCAAATACAAGCACAAAATGTTGATTGTCGTAACAATGGATGCTAACCAACAGGTATTGCCTTTAGCATATGCTATTGTCAACAAAGAAACTTTCGCTTCCTGGAGATGGTTTCTTAAGAAGTTGACAAAACATGTTGTTCGTGGAATGGAGGGCCTCTGTCTTATATCAGATAGGCATCTTGGATTGATTGAAGCTGCTAAACACTTTGCTCAATTTACGCCCCCACGTGGAGTTCACCTATTCTTTTTAAGGCATGTTTGCTCGAACTTTAACACCTTGGTGAAGAATGTTAAGCTGGAAGACTTGTGCTGGGAAGCATGATCGGCATTTACTGTACGACACTTCGATAATGCGATGGAACAAATTAGGGTATTAAGTGAGAAGGGTTATGCCTACTTGAAGAAGATCGAGGAATCTCAATGTACAATTGCACATGATGGTGGCACGCGATGCGATATACTAACAACAAACTTATCAGAATGCATGAAGAAAGTCTTGAAGGGTGCAAGACGACTCCCAATTTGTGCAATTGTGCAAGTTACTTTGTACGGGTCTACAAAGTACTTCTTTGATCGCTTGTCATTAGGTCATCAAATGCAACAAAGAAACCAACAACGGTCTGATGAGATATATAAGCAATACGATCAAAGACAGAGGAAAACCTTGCATCACGTGTTCAGGTTGATCTTTTAGAACAATCAGCGTCTGTGAAGACTTTTTCACTAGGATCGAACAATACATTCACACATGTTGTGAGATTATATACTAGAGAGTGTACGTGCAGAAAGTGGAAGCAAAACGGGATCCCTTGTTCTCAAGCAATGCAAACTTGTCGTCATTATGGTGTTGACCCCGGTGTTTACATGAAATCATACTACAACACAAGCTTTTATATCGCTACATATAGCGATAGATTTAAGCCCTTGTCAGACGAGTACTATTGGGATGAATCAGTATTTGCATTGTGCCACAACCCAGAATTGCAGAAGACAAGGCGTCACGGGAGAGATAAGACCACTAGATTTCAAAATGAAATGGATTGGCCTCAAGTCCGTGCAAGACAGCAGTATCTTGCACTAGAGGCTTCTAGAGATCAGTCGGGATATTCAACAGACCCAAGAAGATAAACTCCATGAGTAGTCATACATCTCAAGTATCCTACCCCTGTGATACTTGTTTCGTTGTTTAGTGCGTCATGATAACTTGCAAGTGTGTAATTTTGTAGAGGAACATAAGAAATATGTAATATTAGTATCCTTTGCTATGTATGGAAGGAATTATTGTATTATTGAAACCTAATTATTATGTTATTTCTAATATTTTGCGTTCATCTATCTCAATTTAGTGTTATAACATGAACATATTTGTTTGCTCAAAAAGTTGGATCTAATTTTAGTTTTGATGTACTCTATTTTTGTAGGATGCCCCAATTTAGACAATATGGGTCCATTGATAATAGGGTCTTAACTGAGCAAGAAAATCACCGTTCCGCAGATGTTTTCGAAGGTGATATTAATAGTACTTTGAAATGCCGTCATGGAAGCGCTATATTTTGGAGGATTGATGACTACGCTGATGAGGTTGATGATGATGAAAACACTGAAAAACTCAAATGTAACCAGAGACTGCATTATAGGGTTATATAGCGTTATTACATGAGATGGGATTTTATGGGATTTATCGATGTGGTGACTGCCCAATTAATAAAGTCATTATCACTGCATTGGTGGAACGATGGAAGCCAGAGACCCATACATTACACCTTAGGGTCGGAGAGGCAACTGTCACACTACAGGACATAGCATTTATTTGGGTCTTGGGGGTAGATGGTAAGCCGTTTATCAACTTGGACACAGATTCGAGCTTCTACTATTGGAAAGAGCGATGTGAAAATCTACTAGGTTGGACACCAGAGCCAAGTGATATAAATGATTCAAGGTTCTCATTGACAATACTCGGAAAACATTTGAGGGATAACTCGGTGGATGATGACACACCAGACGTAGAAGTTGAGCAATACGCACGCGGTGTTTCATTGATTCTATTGGGTTCCATTATGTGCCCAGACACGTCGGGAAGATTTAGATCGATGTTGTACTTGACTGAAATGGAATATATTTCTGATTGCTACAAATACAGTTGGGGTTGTCCCATATTAAGTTTCTTGTATCACCAATTATGTGGTGCAGCACGTAAAGATCGTAGAACCATTGGCGGGGCTACACAATTACTTCAGGTGCAATGTCACCCTGTTATCACAATTTGCTTGTTAGTACCAATTTATTTTTATTCATTCATAAATATATTTATTAACTTTCTTACTTATTTGGGTCTGGACGCATAACATTTCTGAGGCCTAGAAATGTTGGGAGGCAATTACATACAGGTCCAATCGATAGTGAAGCCGGTGAATTCTTTATTGCACCATATGGAGCTGAATTGTTGCAATATCATACTTTTACGCACAGTTTCAACAGCAACGTGAAAACTATCCGGGAGTGCCTCGATAGACAAATCCTGGAGGAGGTATAAGCTTTATTTTTCTCTTAGTACTTTCTAAAATAAAATTAACTGTACATAAATATTAATTTGCTTTAATATGCAGTTTGTTTGGAGATCTTATGAGCCAATCTCACCAACAGTCCAATCATATATTGATGACAAAATTATTAATGTTACATTCACATGGATATCGAAATGCCCACTATTCATTACTCTATCATTGAACTATATCATCTCGATCGGGTATTTCGGCAGTTCGGTATGCGACAGGCTATTTCTCCTGTAGTTTTAGCTGTACACATGACTTTGTATAGTAGGACAGATCGACGAGGACGTTGCAATCAAAACTGGGCTGAAACACACGCTCAATATGTAGAGCAATGGAATTTCAGAAATCAATATAGTGTTACCGCCCCTCAAATCGGAGGACAAGGTGATGAAGTGGACATTGGATACATGGAGTGATATCAAGAGATTACACGTCTATTGATAACTCCTGGATTAGGTGTGAAAGAGGGAACTCAGCCGACGACTAATGCATCTATCGAAACTTTGGTGGGTAAACAACTTCCTATTGACTATAGATATATATAAATCCAAAATGTTTACATTTCATACTCATATATGTTTATTTACAATCATCATTTTTAGGAAATGATCGTTGAAAGAATGCATGAACTAGCAATTGGGGAGAGGGACTATATGAGGGAGCCGACCAGAAGATCTTTTGAGGAGTTATATCAGGAAGCGAGGCATCAGTTCATGATCAGCGTCCATCCTACCATCAGCCGCAAGCACACGCACAACACCAAGCTGATGGGGATGCCCATGTCATATGATGCAGACCAATAGGGGAGGAGGCATAGTACCTCTACACTACTAACTTCAGACAGAGAGTTGATGCTACTACCTCGTGTAACCCCCATCCATTTAGGAATGTGTCAAGCGATCTACCAGGGCCTTCACAATCTATTGTTCATAAGCATCCTGGTGTGGATATGAAGTCAGGATACTATGTGCCTCCAATGGTGAACGAACAAGATTTTGTCACTCGTCATCGCGATTCGTGGTAATTTTATCAGTCCTTCACTTCACTCTTGGAGTTCGGCCACTACACAACAACTGAACCAATTTTTCCCCAACAACCAAATTTGGCAGATCATCGAGGATAATTTAATACGTCTCCGATCCCATATTCAGGTCAAACATCATCTTCATCTGGTCGACCAACATTTAGTTTGAATATCAGCACACTAGATGATGGTCAAACACAATACGCCCAAGTACTGAATCCGATGCCAATATCGAGGAACGAAGAGGGAGAGCTAAACGAAATAGGAAAAAGAAACTCGTTGTGGAACTGGTCATGAGTATTAGAACTTCTCTTTTCAAGTTAGATGTTATATTTTGGTACTAACTACTTTATTTTTTAAGTATTTATGATTAACTGGAATATTGAATTTTTAATTTGAAAACGATTTTATAATCGCCTATTCTCGAGGCGTCCTAAATAAAAAAAGAATTTATTAAATGACAAGTGCGACCCTAATTAAATAAAAAAAATTATTAAATGGCAAGTGCGACTCTAATTAAAAAATTGTGCAAGAAATAGTCGGCTTTCGATTAAAAAAAAACTTTCTTAAAAAATAATAACAACTTTCAATTAAACAAAAAAAAATATTAAACAATGTTTTTTTTTTATCGAATGTCGTTATAATTTTTTTTGTAAAGAAATTTTTTTTAATCGAAAGTCGACTATTTGTCACATATTTTTTTAGAGTAGCACTTGCCATTTAATATTTTTTTGTTTAATTAGAGTTGCACTTGTCATTTAATTATTTTTTTTAAGACGCCTCGAGAATAGGCAATTATTTAATCATTTTCAAATTAAAAATTCAATATTTTAGTTAATCATAAATACTTAAAAAATAAAGTAGTCAGTACCAAAATATAACATCTAACTTGAAAAGAGAAGTTCTAATACTCACGGCCAGTTCCACAACGAGTTTTTTTTTCCTATTTCGTTTAGCTGTCCCTCTTCGTTCCTCGATATTGACATCGGATTTAGTGTCTTGGCCGGATTGTGTTTGACCATCATCCGATGTGCTGATATTCAAACTAAATGTTAGTCGACCAGATGAAGATGATGTTTGACCTGAATTTGGGATCGTAGACGTATTAAACTGTCCTCGATGACCTGTCAAATTTGGTTGTTGAGGGAAAATTGGTCCAGTTGTTGTGTAGTGGTCGAACTCCAAGAGTGAAGTGAAGGATTGATGAAATTGCAATGAATCACGATGAAGACTGACAAAATCTTGTTCGTTCACCATTGGAGGCACATAGTATCCTGACTGTATATCCACACCAGGATGCTCATGAACGGTAGATTGTGAAGGCCCTGGTAGATCACTTGACACAGACCTAAATGGATATGATTTACGCGAGGTAGTAGCATCAACTCTCTGTCTGAAGTTAGTACGTGTAGACGTACTATACCTCCTCCCCTGTTGGTTTGCGTTATATGGCATGGGCACCCCATCAGCTTGGTGTTGTGCGTGTGCCTGCAGCTGATGGTAGGATGGACACTGATCATGAAAATGATGCTCGCTTCCTGATATAACTCCTCAAAAGATCTTCTGGTCGGCTCCCTCATAAAGTCTCTCTCTCCGACTGCTTGTTGATGCATTATTTCAACGATCCTTTCCCAAAAAAGATGGTTGTAAATAAACATATATGAATATGAAATGTAAATGTTTTGGATTTAAATATATATATATAGTCAATAGGAAGTTGTTTAACCGCCAAAGTTTCGATAGAGGCATTAGTTGTCGGCTGAGATCCCTCTTGCACACCTAATCCAAGAGTTATTAATCGACGTGTAATCTCTTGATACCACCCCATGTATCCAATGTCCACTTCATCACCTTGTCATCCGATTTGAGGGGCGGTAACACTATATTAATTTTTGGAATTCCATTACTCTACATACTGAGCGAGTGTTTCAGCCCAAACTTGATTGCAGCGTCCTCGTCGATCTGTCCTACTATGCAAAGTCCTATGTACAACTAAAATCATAGGAGGAATAACCTGTCGCATACCGAACTGCCGAGATACCCGATCGAGATAATATAGCTCAACGATAGAGAATGAATAAGTGGGCATTTCGATATCATTGTGAATGTAACAGTGATAATTTTGTCATCAATATATGATTGGACTATTGGTGGGATTGGCTAATAAGGTCTTGAAACAAACTGGATATTAAAGCACATTAATATTTATGTACATTAATATTATTTTAGAAAGTACTAAAAGAAAAATGAAGCTTATACCTCTTCCGGGATTTGTCAATCTAGGCACTCCCGGATAGTTTTCACGTTCCTGTTGAGACTGTGCGTAAAAGTATGATATTGCAACCATTAAGCTCCATATGGTACAACATGGAGTTCAACGGCTTCACCATTGATTTGCCTTTATCGAATCGCCTCCCCACATTTCTAGGCCTTATAAATGTTATACGCGACCAGAACCAAATTTGTAAGAAAGTTAATAAATATACTAATGAATGAATCATAATAAATTGGTACTAACAAGCAAATTTCGATAACAAAGTGACATTGCACCTGAAGTAATTGTATAGCCCCGTCAATGGTTCTACGATCTCTACGTGTTGCACCATATAATTGGTGGTACAAGAAACTAAATATGGCACTACCCTAGCTGTAACGTAGCAATAAAAAATATCTTCCAATTTAGTCAAGTATAGCAGCTATCCAAATCTTCCCGATGATTCTGGGCACATAATGGAACCCAATAGAATCAATGCAACACCGCATGCGTATTGCTCAACTTCTACATCTGGTGTGTCATCATCCACTAGGTTATCCCTCAAATGTTTTTCGAGTGTTGTTAGTGAGAACCTTGAACCATTTATATCACTTGACTCTGGTGTCCAACCTAGTAGATTTTCACATCGCTCTTTCCAATAGTCGAACTCCGAATCTGTGTCCATGTTGATAACCGGCTTACCATCTATGAGCAATCCCCAAATAAAGGCTACGTCCTGTAATGTGACAGTTGCCTCTCCGACCCTAAGGTGGAATGTATGGGTCTCTAGCTTCCATCGTTCCACCAAGGCAATGATAATGGCTTTATTAATTGGGTAGTCACCGCATTGATAAACCCCATAAAATTCCATCTCATGTAATGACGCTATAACCCTATAATGCAGTCTCTGATTATGTTTGAGTTTTTTAGTGTTTTCATCATCATTAACCTCGTCAGCGTAGTCATCAATCCTCCAAAATATATCGCTCCCATGATGGCATTTCAAAGTACTATTAATATCATCCCGGAAAACATCTGCGGAATGGTGGTTTTGTTGCTTAGTTAAGACCCTATTATTAATGGGCCCATATTATCCTAGTTGGGCCATCCTAAAAAAATAGAGTACATCAAAAGTAAAATTAGATACAGCGATTTGAGCAAACCAATATGTTCATGTTAAGACACTAAATTGAGATAGATGTAACACAAAATATTAGAAATAACATAATAGTTAGGTTTCAATAATACAATAATTCCTTCCATACGTAGCAAAAGATACTGAAATTATATATTTCTTATGTTCCTCTATAAAATTATACACTTGCAAGTTATCATGACGCACTAAACAACAAAACAAGGATCGCAGGGGTAGGATACTCGAGATGCATGACTACTCGTGGAGTTTATCTTCTTGGGTCTATTGAAGATCCCGACTGATCTTTAGAAGCCTCTTCTGCAAGATACTGTTGTCTTGCGTGGACTTGAGGTCAATCCGTTGCATTTTGAAATCTTGTGGTCTTATCTCTCCCACGACGCCTTGTCTTCCGCAATTCATGGTTGTGGCACGATGCAAATGTTGTTTATCCCAATAGTACTCGTCCGACAAGGGGTTAAATCTACCGCTGTATGTAGCAACATAAAAGCTTGTGTTGTAGCATGATTTCATGTAAATACCGGGTCAACACTGTAATGACGGCAAGTTTGCATTGCGTAAGAACAAGGGATCCCACTTTGCTTCCACTTTCCGCACGTACACTCTCTAGTAAACAATTTCACAACATGTGTGAATGTATTGTTCGATCTTGGTGAAAAAGTTTTCACAGACGCTGATTATTCTGAAAGATCAACCCTGAACACGTGATGTAAGGCTATTCTCTATCTCTGATCGTATTGCTTATATATCTCATCAGGCCATTATTGGTTTCTTTGTTGCATTTGACGACCTAATGACAAACGATCAAAGAAGTACTTTGTGGACCTGTACAAAGTAACTTGCACAATTGCACAAATTGGGAGTCGTCTTGCACCCTTCAAGACTCCATTCATGCATTCTGATAAGTTTGTTGTTAGTATACCGCATCGCCAGCAATCATCATGTGCAATGGACCATTGGGATTCCTCGCACTTCTTCAAGTAGGCATAACCCTTCTCGCTTAATGCCCTAATTTGTCCCATCGCATTATCGAAGTGTCGTACAGTAAATGCTGATCCTGCTTCCTAGCACAAGTATGTCAGCTTAACAATCTTCACCATGCCTTAAACAGAATCGGTGAACTCCATGCGGGCGCTTAAATTGAACGAAGTGTTTAGTAGCTTCAATCAATCCACGATGCCTATCAGATATAAGACAGAAGCCCTCCATTCCACGAACAACCCGTTTTGTCAACTTCTTAAGAAACCATCTCCAAGAAGCTAAAGTTTCTTTGTTGACAATAGCATATACCAAAGGCAGTACCTGTTGGTTTGCATCCATTGCTACGTCAATCAACATTTTGTGCTTGTATTTGGTGTATAGATGCATTTCGTCACACTAGACCTTCCGATATTGCTGGAAACCGTCGATGCATGGCTTGAAAGCCCAGAAAACGTACTTCAACATTACTCTCAGGGCTATATTGTCTGCATGACGCCACTTAACCACTGTGCCAGAATTCCATTTTTGTATGGCTCTCAAAAAATTTGGTAGTTTCACTACTGAGCTTTCTAAGGTGCCGTACACATTTTCTCTTGCACGCTTCAAACTATGTCACGCCATGAATAAGAGATTTCATACTGATATTTATCTTTCACTTGTTATTGGACCAGCTTAACCTCATATCTTGGATTGGTCTGAACCATTCCTATGAGCAACATAGCGACCATGTTTTTACACAGCCAACAGATACAACAATTACAGGACATGTATGAGGAACTTCGTAATTTGAGATTTGCCACATATCAAACTTGTTCTTTAAGACTGCACATAAACCCCATTCATTGTTGGTGTTCCCTCTGTTGTTCTTACACTTGACCTTCCACAACTGAGGTGTGCTTTTAACTACCAAATACTCACGTCTTGCTACTCGGACTGAGAAATCTTTAACTGATGATTGGAGATTCTTTTTTCTGTGAAAACCATGTCTTTAGTAGTGTTCCCTCGGTAGCATCATACACCCTAAGTTTTTTCGGTTTGTCGAACGAATCTACCAAATTTTTCGGGCAAGATGAGTTGAAAAATGGAGTGACATGATGCACCATAGACCCTAGCCGATTGGTTGGATCTAGAATTTGATGTCCATGTGATGAGCCATGAACGAGATTATTATACAAACCATTGAGATCTCCCACACTAACATCATCTCCATCGTCTTCGTCGTCTGAATCATGTTCATCCGATTTAGAATCTTTGATTTCATCAGCACCAAAATTGTCCACTAAAGGATCCAAACTTTGATCCTCTAATAAGTGCTGGTACACGTGTTTATGCATGCATAATAGGTCAATTTAAGTGTTCATTTAATGACATTTGCATGCGTTATTGATCGTGTATTGTTAATATTTGCATTATTGGATAATTTACACCAAAAAGCCGAACTCGACTAAGGATGGACGTAGAAAACAAGTCTAGCAAGTCCAAAAATGAAGCAAAAATCGAGCCACGCCTCAAGAAGTTGAGCTCGGCCGAGACAATTAGGCTTGGCCGAGACGGATGATCAGTCAAAACCGTATTTTGGTTGTGGAAGTGGCTCGGCCGAGACGCTGATTCTCGGTCGAGAATTTGGTACATAGAGCTCGGCCGAGACAGTCATTCTCGATCGAGACTCAACACGGTTTATGTGAATATTTGCTCGAAGATTATCCTTTTCCAGCTTAAATTAAGTCTAATTCATCCCCATCTATAAAAGGAAGACCCCAAGTCTGAAAATAGGACTTTTGACATTGATTTTGGAGCATAGACTTGGGGATTTCGAAGAGCACGAAGAATCAAGATTCGGCGTCTCGACTTTTTTATATTTCATGTTTATTCCTTTCATTAGTAGTTTGCCTTTAGCCATCGTTATGATCGGCTAAAGTCTTTAATTTCCGTCTTTGACTAAGTTGAACCCTAGAACGATGTTCTTGTAATTATTCCGGTAATTAACTGTGTTCTGAGATTATTTATGTTATTTGATTTCTTCATATCTTTTATATGTGTTTTATTTGGATTGATCACCTGGGTATTAGGCATATAACTGTTTCTAGGTCGTAATTCATAATCCGTAATTGTTATGAATTTATGTCTAAAAGTAGCAAATAGTGAATTAATTCGCTAGGATAACGTAAATCGCGGTCACTTGTACCGAGCTTGTGAGTAACACCGTACCTATTCCGTTGTCCTAAAACTCTACGCGTTTGATTAATGGTGTTTTAGCGATCGTATCGTAGGACTATTTAATCTAGATTAAATAATTGTTAAGCGGACTTGTGATTAACTACACTTAAGGGGTAACAAGATTAGCAGAGCGTACTTGCTAATTCTTGGGATAGGAATTTCAGAACTAGTTTATCAATCAGTTGTATTGGTTACAAGGATAATTCGAACTAGGGGGATACTAGATTAAAGACGGGAATACCTTCTTATCATATTTGAATTCATTATTTGTTTGTTAGTTTAATTGGTATTTGCTTTAGTTAATTAACTCAAAGCAACTCCCTCCCCCCCCCCCTCCCAACATTATATTATATTTATTATATATTATTATACTTTATTTACATAATTTGGTTTAATAAGATAATACGATTAGTTTTCCTGTTCTCCGTGGGATCGACTCTGACTTACTTTATATGTTATTTGGAAAGGAAGTTAGGAAATAAGTAACTAATTTGACTGCATCCGACAGTACGGCCAAGTGCGCATCGCTTGATCTTGTTACTTCGACGTCCACATCACCCTGGCCGAGGTTTGAAGTACCGCCAGTGTAATCATCCACTGCAACACTGGCGACACCCTGTGAGAAGAAGACATCACTACTCGGGGCGTCATCTCTTAAATATGATGCATATTGTCCGTAGTCAACCATTATTTGAACATTAGCTACAGGGTTTGCCTCTAGTACTACACTTTCAACGTGAAGGTGCACGTAACGATTTCCGGCGTCAGGATCGAAGAAAAATCATAGATCCTCGTCATTATTGGCCGGAATTAGTTGAAAAGTATTATTTTCACGTAATGCCGCGGAAGTCTTTAACATATACCGATTACTATCGATATTCAACATGTCGTATAAAACTGAAACCAATTCGAAATATGCAATGGTACAAGATACCCTCCGGCCACCTATAGGTGGCTGGTCTGCACCACATCCATAGTGCACAACAAGTCAAATGTTTTCCTTATTCGCCATTATCTTCAAATGCAAATATTTTATTGAATATTTAGCTTAACTAGTTTGAATACATATATTTAAAGGGTAGTATATCGACATTTTTCTCTACCCCAAATGTTATCTAAGTAATTAAAAGAACAAATAATTTAAAATCCAACATAAATTCAATTTCTTAGTATGTAGAATCATAAAGTAATTGAAGAACATAAAGTAATTGAAGAACATAAAGTAAAATATGTAGAATCATTTTTTTCAGGATTTTTCCTCAGAATGCAGTTCGTACCACTGTAAAAAAATCTCCGTGATAAATTCAATTTCTTGCGAAATTATCGCGAGAAATTACTCTGACGTAATAACTCCTCAAAATTTGGCGAGTTTTTTAAAATATCGCGATAATTTGCTTGTAACAATCAACATCATGTTTTTAAAATCTTTAATTGAAGGATCTTAAATTTTATAATCATTAAAAGTAATTAAATAAAATTTGATATGAGTTTAGTAAATTTTCTTACTGCGGTTCGTTTTTTCCACAAATTATGCAATTGACTAATATATAAAGTCATTTTAGTTCTACTTTATACACAATAATACAACATAATAATGCAACCACATCTAAGTGCATTCTACAATCCATATTTATGAAAACAAAAAAGTAATTACGTCGAAATTAAATAGCAAAATCTTTTTTACCTTATTGAAGGAGAAGTATAATTGTGTTGAGGCTAAGACTGTACTGACGATCACGGACAACACGTTCACGAATGATCTTTAATCAAATCGGTTTCGACGGCAACAACACAATATAAAGTAAAAACAGTTCATTCAAATGAGTTCCGACAAATGCAAATATTAATGATATCGTAATATAAAATTAATTAGTAGTAATATATATGTCATATTAATATTCCAAGGTAGCATTATTTAAAATTACTCCACCTTAACCCATTATTGTTTAACAAACACTATAATTAATTTTTCAATTTATAAACTAAAACACCACAAATTAACTGAAATTTCTATAACTACATACAAAAAAATATTAGATTATTTTGTCATTATTTCAAACTTATTTATACATATTTTGATAACTAATGGAACTAATATAATAAAAATTATAAACTATATTAAAACTAGACTAATACCCAAGAAATTAGAGAAAAGTCTATCAACACAAAATAATCTTTATTTGTAGAAGCTGTAAATTAATGATGGAAATAAATAAAATTTAAAATTGTGTACCTAATCGGAGAAGTAATTGATCTGCTAAACTGCTCCCCATAAAATTCCAACCATAGTTTTGACTTGCTGCATTGTAAATTACTCCAAGTGAAGCAAAGAACTTATGAAAACTGAAAAGTGAAGAGAGAGTGAATTTTTTTTTCTGAAGCTCATTTGATTTATAGAGGAAGAGCTCGGTTGAATGAAGTTAAGATGAAAAAGAAGACAAATAACATTAAAGCTAATTTGACAATTCATATTGTTTTGCGTGATTGCTGTAATAGTTCAGGTATACAGGCAATTTTAATTGCTCACATGCTACGAATCTTGACTGCTTTTTCCTAAATTTTCGATTAAACAAAAAATAATTATTGAAAGTCGTCCATAGCAAAGACGAGTTCATAAAAAACAAAAATATAGTGTTGGCTAAAAAGAATTAATGGAAGTCGCCCCTGCGACGGGCGACTTTAAATAGGTTAATGGAAATGGTGTTCTTCCATGGAATCCGTTGTTTTCTTCTTCGCCAAGACGACACCGTTTTAGCATCAGACGATGACAATTTGAGCAGCCTTCGCTAAAACGGCATCGTTTTAGCATCCAATTTGAGCAGCCATCTTCAATGGCGGCCCGCATTTTCCATCCTCTCAATCCACTCCTCCTCCGCAAAAGTCCCCCTGATTTCCATCACCGATTCCGCGCCGTTTCCAATAATCACTTCTCCAAATTTTCCGTTTCACATAATCACTTCACGAAATTCACCGTTTCACACAATCATTTCTCCAAATTCATCCGCTCTCCCCACTTGTCCATCTCCTGCAATTTTGTCGATCGCCTTCTTTCCGACAACCAGAATTTCACATCAGCAGCGGCAGATGATGGCGGCTCTGAGGTTGCGGTGGTGTTGCTAGGGTGGCTGGGGGCGAAGCCGAAGCACCTGAAGAGATACGCTCAATTGTACAACGATAAGGGCATTCATGCTGTTACATATGTGTCTTCAGTTGCCGATGTGCTGTTTGGAGGAAAGACATTAGAACAGAGGATCAACACGTTTACGAATGAGCTCGTCTTTTGGTTGTCGGCTCACCGCCATCGATGTTTGATCTTCCACACCTTTAGCAATACCGGTTGGCTAACGTCAGTTCCCTTCTTCATTCTTTCATTTCTCTTGAAATCGATTGATGTTGAATTTGGGTGTTTTGCAGGTATGGAGCTATTCTTAGCCATTTGAGAGATAGACAAGATCTTTTGGACAAGATTAGAGGATGTGTAGTGGACTCTGGAGGAGACCCCATCATAGATCCCAAGGTAAATACATTTCTTTCTTTCATCAAGGAGCAGATGTTTATGAGATGATAAGTTCACTGTGATGCTTATAAATCTTGGCCAATATTACGAGAGTATTTTCGATTGCTTTTGCTTTTAAAGAAGTGATTAAAATTAGTATTTGTGTAAAAGTTACTTATGGTTAAAAGTGAGTAGTGTTGGAGAATTAAGTGATTTTGGTCAAATTCTAGAATGAAAGTGTTTGATAAATAAGTACTTGTAGACTCTTAATTTTACTGTTTAGAAAATAAGAAATGAGAAAAAGCACGGTTATAGCTGCTTACACCTTGCGGCTAAAAATTGATTTATATAAGCAGAAGCTAACAAATGCAAACACTAACAATTAAAGCTGTAAAAATGATTAAAGAAAACTATTGCAAACACTGCCATAGTGTGGGTTACATTGCTAAAGTACTGCTTTGCTTTAGCTCAGTGGAAGCAATTTGAGTAAGTGTTTGGTTTTGTGTAATTTCAATTGCAACCCTTCTGCACTCTGCTGAAAAAGATATACTCCCTCCGTCTCGGTTAAAGTTGCCACTTTGACCGAGCACGGATGTTAAAAAAAAACAGTTCTTTGATTTTTTTAAAGGTTGAAATTGAGGGTTGAGATTTTGAGAGTGAAGATTGTGGGATTAGTTTCCTTTTTTTGGGTGGCAACTTTAGTTGAGACGTACCGAAAAGGCAAGTGGGTAGCTTTAAGCGGGACGGAGGGAGTGTGTTTTATGGATGTTTTGTTAAAACATGACAATGATGAGTTTGTTTGTTTTGCATACGTGCAACTCCTCAGAAATTACTTAAAATTATTGTCGAAGAGGGATAAATTTTGTGGTATGTTCCTGTTATAACCAACCGTAGCTAAATGTCAGTTTCGTTTTCACACATAGCGTGGTGATTCTGCTCTAATATTCTTCACAGAAGGGCTAAAAATTCTAAGCATAATCCCAAAGCAAAGATCCTTTGCACGTTTCACCAATTTTCGACAAATGGGAAAAAAGTACGCATTGGTAAACGATCCTTCGACTAATTTCAGGTTTGGGCTGCTGGATTCACTACAGCTCTGCTAAAGAAAAGAAGCTCTGCTACCTATACTTCACCTGAAAGTGAATTAGGAAGTGCAGAAAACGGATCGAAGATAGAAAAGAAGGAACCGGATTTGATCGAAACCACACTGTTATTTGCATTTGAGAAGCTGTTCTCATTTTTTCTCAACTTGCCCGATGTTAATCGGTAAGTCTTTATTCAATCTTCGTACTTTCATACCTATAATCTGAAAGTAGCTAAACTCTAATCAAAGGTACTATTTATTTTAGGAGAGCCAAAGCTCTTTTTAGCCATTTAAACAGTTTCAATGAAGTAATGTTCAAGGAAAATGGAATATTAGCCATCTTGGCATTTCATCACAAGTTTTGTCTTTCCACGTCATAAGACAGTGCCACACATGCCTCGACACGTGCACGAGAGGCTGAACTTGTGTCTTTTTTAGGTTCTGCTCATCAAGGGTATGTTAGTCGAAAGGGTTAGATCCATCACTTTGTTTTTTTTGTTTTTAATAGGTGTGGTCATTGCGAAAAGAGCTTTTTCACTTTTTTTAGAAACACCAATTCTATTTTTGTTGTGTCTGGACCCCGATGAAATAAGCTGTGATGACAGGAGGTTGGCGAAGATCGTGTCCGTCCTTTCAGAGGATCAACCTGCGTGCCCTCAGCTTTATCTATACAGTTCTAACGACAGAGTGATTCCATTTCAGAGAGTAGAATCATTTCTCGAGGAACAGAGAAGGATTGGCAGACGAGTATCGTCTTTTGATTTTGGTTCGTCTCCTCACGTCGACCATTATCGAACATTTCCGGATATATATTCGTCTCAGCTTCACAATTTTTTGAAGGAATGTTCGATCATGGTAGGGAAATCTTAGTTGGTGTTACAGCTGATTAAGAACTAGAATAGTATAGTTCGCTTTCAAATTAGCAAGTATTATATGATTTCAACTATCAATCTATTAACTGATACTCACAATGTGTGTGTTATATGAGCAGGGATGAAAATTTCTCGAAATTGGAGAAATTTCTGTTTTTTGGCGATCCCAAAATAAAATTGAGATGTAATAGAGATTTCTGTCTCCATGTACAATTTGTTGTAATTTCGTGAAAATTTTACCGGAATTTTGGTTAATTTCAGTGAATTTCAATGAGTATACGGTGAAAGTTCGGATATTTCGATTTTTTAAATGGTTAACATGATATACAATGGACCTTCTTTTGAGTTAAAATTATTATTGAACAAAGAAAAACAGAAATTATGACTGAAAAGCAACATCTTCTCAACATCTTTAATATGTATCATATTTTTAGATATCGTCTATATTATTTAATATTTATTAATTAGTTGTAAATATTTTCATATTTATCATATTTTTTCATAGACGCATTTAAGTTAGTTATAACAATTTATAACATATCATCTTAAAATTATAAAAATTTTAATATATTTTCGAACTTCCTTTAAAACTGCACACCGATATCTTTACTGAAGGCGTGGATTTCTACCTATTCAAGCCTGAAATTGAAAGTGGAACGACAGAGGACGTGTTGAACTTTTTCTCTTTAAATTTATTGTAATATATATGAGCATGTTAGGATGATAATTATTGTTTAAAATTATTGGTGTATGCAATTTGCAACTAATAAACCACATCAATCTAGCTAATTTTGCATGGGTCTTTTGTCGAAATCTTTCGACCAATGTTGTTATAATTGAACCGACAATCAAATCGATTTCATTATTAGTTGACGGTTCGACTAATTAAACCGGTAAAATTGATGGTGTATCTGGAGAATTGAAGTAACCCTTGTTATAGTGTTATTTTATGATGCAATATTACACATTAACATTCAAATATTAAATACTTACATTGAAAACTATCTATTAAAACTTAGATTCAAACAAAGATAAAGATAGTCATAACTCCATGTACTAAAGATAAAGAGATGGTTGTGAGCTCCTCCCAGAAAAAGTTGTTTCAAACTCTTTAAAAGGTTAATTGCAGCGAGATCAGTACTTTTGTCAATACATCACTAAATTTTCTATGA
Source organism: Ajuga chamaepitys (assembly GCA_958295605.1). Taxonomy (NCBI): domain Eukaryota; kingdom Viridiplantae; phylum Streptophyta; class Magnoliopsida; order Lamiales; family Lamiaceae; genus Ajuga; species Ajuga chamaepitys. The sequence continues at coordinate 3,649,263 of OY282503.1, forward strand.
TACCGATAAGTTCGATACATATAAATTATACGGATGTGATAGATAAACCACCAAACTTATTTATCGATCATTATTTGCCCGAATTTCGCATGTGGCTTGTATGTGATAAACTTTTATGGGTTTTTTTTCTTTGTCCAAATAACTTTTTTAGTATGCAAAAAATGTAAAATTCCTTCACATCTTTCTTTTTCCTAACAATTCATTTGAATCATCAATGGTTCTCTCCCCCAATATCTAAAATCCGTTTTATAAGATGAACAACCCACATACCTACTAAAATGTCTGGACAAAAAAAAAAACCCTTTATAATGGGCAAGTCACTCAATTCGGCGGAAAATGATCAGAATATAAGTTTGATGATTTATCTGCCAAACCCGTATTGAAACACTGATAATTTAGTGAGGTTGTTGTAATTAATCCTTATTTTAATTTTGGTTAATTCTCCACATATTTTCATTTCTATTTTTGATATTAACACTTATTTAGACTAAGGAATCTTGGTACAGTTTAAAGTGCGTGGCGTTCTAATTCATTTTACATGTATATCTAAAGCTTTCCCACGAGATGTAAAGGGTGTTTGGATTAATTGTACTTTTAAAATTGTAACTCAAATTAACATTTTGTTATAAAACATAAACAATTATATTCTCGAACACTACCTACTTTCCATTATAAACAATTTACAAAGGTACGGCTCGAAGTGGATGATCTATCTATTCTTATGATGCTTAAGAACAATGTAGTATGTTCTGGGAAACACCAAAATCTATTTGTAGATTTGGTGAAACTCACTGGATTATGGAATTTGAGAGTTTTGCACGTCCACAATTAAGGGAACAGTACCTAAAAGTTTGAAAGGTTTTATTTGCTTAGATGCTTGGAGTTTACCTAACTTTAGGTTTTATCTAGTGTACAGTTGCGTAAAAAACTGCCTCGAGAAAAAAGTTGTGTAAAAAATTTATTAGGTGCAATCATGCATCATATTTGATATTTGATTTTATGCGCAAAATTCATGTAAATGTAGTAATACTAGATGCATTCCAGCACAACTGCAATATAGGAAAGGCACGACTGTAGTCTAACATCTAGTTGGAAACTTTTACAACAGAAAAGATAGGAGGAAGAAAAGCACACACACAAGCAGGCTCGTAATCAAGTCACCTTGAGAGATTATACGGTTATTAATCAGTTTTTTCATTCACTAAATTGCTAGTATCGGCTCCTCGCCATCGGACTTCAACATACAACTTCGACGAAAGCAGATAAGGAAACAGTTTTATTGCAAAACTATAATATGCTCTTGGTAAATTACCAGAAAAGAAAGATTTTGCATTTTTTTTGGAGTAGACGAAAAGAAAAGAATTTGGGTTCGGTGATGTAATTGCACCGGATCTAGTGCTCTCTCTTTCTCACACAATCCATTGGATCCGGTGTCGTTACAGCACCCGACCAAAATCCAAAGAAAAGAAATACATAATGCCTGCCATTTAGTACTAATGACATCTAGACCACCTGTTGAGCAATAAATTCAAAATCTGAGTCTCAAAGACTTCTATTAATATGCATTTATCTCTTTAGCAGAATTCATATATATGTACATAACTGTATATGTGCATGATCATTGATGATGCTTAAATAAATGATAAGTTAAAGAATTCATTCATAAAAATAGAGGGAAGTAATTGGAGATGTCATAATTATAAACCTAGATAAAAATTAAAACTTGGTCAGATTATCTAGGAAGTCCACATTTCTAAAGCAGTCGAGTCGATTCTTAGCTACACCAAGTGTAATATATTTCTTCTGTTCTACTTCTGCACCACAAATCTAACACATACCAACATGGATGTGTGTGATTATGTGAATACACTTCTTGTGTTCTACTTCTACACCACAAATCTAACACATACCAACATGGGTGTGTGTGATTATGTGAATACACTTCTTGTCTTCTACTCCTACACCACAAATCTAACACATACCAACATGGGTGTGTGTGATTATGTGAATACACTTCTTGTCTTCTACTCCTACACCACAAATCTAACACATACCAACATGGGTGTGTGTGATTATGTGAATACACTTCTTGTCTTCTACTCCTACACCACAAATCTAACACACACCAACATGGGTGTGTGTGATTATGTGAATACACTTCTTGTGTTCTACTTCTACACCACAAATCTAACACATACCAACATGGGTGTGCGTAATTATGTGAGAACGTGGGGTGGATATTTCACCTAGTTTTGAATCTACCAAGCTTTCTAAAGCCACTTACTGTATTTTCAAAACTTCAGCAATGTTTCATCTCAAATTGCATGTTATCTTACAAAGAAACTTAGTTTGTTCTTGTCCGAAACAACTTCAGCACCAATTTCGATTTTTCGTACTCAGATTCCAGATAGTGATGAAACATTAATCTGGGATTATATGAAATTTGCAGATTCTTACTTATTACAACTTGCAAGACTTAAAATCAAGTATCTACCATCATGACTCTGGAAAACATAAAATAACAATGATCACATAGATAACTTCATATTATTAGGGTTGAATACTTGATACTCTATTCGATATCGTTTGTTGAAAACACGTTTGAATTAAGTTTGATTAAAGATATCAAACTAGCTTAAACGTGATAAAATCTAAAGCTCAACTCAAATTCGGCTCGTCCAATGCTCGTTCAAGCACAATTCAAATAATAATAGAAGCTCAATAAGATTTCAAATAAGCTTGAAGAATAGTACAGTCGGCTCAGCGCGACTACTTTACAACCCTACATATTTTATAACGAATTCTGATCGAGGAAAAATGGCAGAGCATAAATAATTACAAATAACAAAATTTCAACACTGATGTTTGCAATTTATTCGAACTCTGAGTCAGATACAATGCATACATATACATGTATAGATTTCTAGAAAAGTTAACTTCACAACACCAAAATTTCAGATCTTTTTCTCAACCTAACTAAACTTACTTATAATTCATAACTTCGATCCGCCTATACTTTATCAGATTTCTTCACCCCATTTTTATTCCCGTAAATCAATCCAGTTTCCTTAAATAAACAAAAAAATCAAATGAATTCCAAATTCTATCAAATTCAAATGAATATTCATATACGAAATTCACAAACTCAAACCTGAGGATCCGGAATTGGTTTTCTTTTTTCAATATATCGATAAGGATCCGACGCGGCTGCCAACGCTGCTTTTTCCTGTTCAATTATCAAATTCAGAAGACCTAAAATCAAATTGAGCATAGAAAATAAACAATTACTGAAAATTGAAGGTAACGCTGCTTTTTCCTGTTTATAGAATTCGGAAAACCTAAAATCAAATTGAGCTTAGAAAATAAACAATTACTGAGAAAAATGAAGGTAACGCTGTTTTTTCCTGTTAAATTATCAAATTCAGAAAACCTAAAGTCAAATTGAGCACAGAAAATAAACAATTACTGAGAAAATTGAGGATTTGTTCACCTCTTGCTCTCGTCTGAGCTGCTGCGAAGGGCGGACCCAAAGGTAATACGCTAGGGTTCCGGCGACCGCCCACGACGCTAAACTGCTGCCGCCTCTCAGACCGCCCATTGCGTTTCCGACGAAGGACCTTGCGTTCCCCATTGCTCTGCTCCATCCGCTCGCCATTTGCGAGGATTTTTTCGACTGAAATCTGTGGATTTTGCGGTTGTGTTGTGTGAGAAGACCGGAATTCAATTGGAATTTCTTGCTGTCCAATTTACTGTTGGAGTGAGAATCAGTGCTCAAAGGGTAGAATCTGCTGTGACAAATTAGGTTGAAACCGAGTTTGACTTGCCACGTGGAGCGTATTTATTCGCTTGTTGGTAATGTTATGTAACCAGTATGACGTGTCTAAATTATATCTACAGAATTATCTGTTAGTCATTTTTATAAGAGCCCATAAATTCTGTTGGGTTAATGGCCCAATAAGAGCCCATTTAAGTCCATTTTTGGCCTTATTATATTAGGAAAAGCAACTCCCGGACCTATGTCATGCAAACATAGTTATCTATTCCGTTCCGTCCTAATCGAAAAATCGAAACGTTTCATTGGTCATGAAACTAAAATATTTTGACAGTCGTTCCATTTAAGTCCATTTTTCAATTGCTTCAATCCACTTTTCAGTTGTCTAGGGTTTAGATAATATTAAATTATATAATATTTAATAAATATATTAAATTAATTTCAGATAATATTTTAAATTTACAAAACAGTCCGCAACTTCTTTTGCCGGATTGAAGCCAATAAGGGCATATTTGGGCCATATGCCAATGAAAATCAGCTTCTGGGCCTTTTGTACAGTTATCTGTTACTGGTTTTCAACCAGTTTTTTTAATTTGTAGTATTAACTTATTAACTTTAGAAAATTAAATAGAGATGCATGTCATTACAAATACGAAATTTTCTTCAATTTTCTTAGATTTTTAAATTTTATTTTTCTTAAAATTATAATACCTCTTTTTTCGAATTGGTCTTTGTGTCTTTTGACACTGAAAAACCTAAACGTTTTCTTTTACGATTGCATGTCTATTGCAACTCCTTTGGCACTAGGTGACTCTTTCACCCGTGACGACACCCTTTTTTCGGACGTCAGCTAGTACCAATTGTTAATTGGGGATTTTGAGTGCCTCACAATCAAACATCTTGATCTCAGTTTTGCTATCAATCGTTTTAATCAATTTCTTCAGACCTCGACTGATGTTCACTATCAGGCAGGTAAGAGGATTCTTCGCTATGGTAAAGGTTCGCTTTCCTTTTGGCATCTTCTTCACTAGTAGTGTTACTCCTACTCTCGTTGGTTATTCTGATACTGATTGGGCTCGGTGTCTGAATACTCGCCGACCTACATATAACTATTTCACATTTCTTGGTGGTAATTTAGTTTCATGGAGTGCTCAAAAGCAGCCCATAGTTGCCCGATCCAATTGCGCGTAAGAGTATCGCGCAATGGCTAATACTGCTTAGGAGATTATTTGATCACTCACTTGCTCAAAGACCTCGGAATTTCTTTGCCTTTGTCACGTGTTCTTTTTTGCAATAATAATAGTGCAATTTGTTTTAGCCAAAATCTTGTAGCTCACAAGCAGATCGACATTAAAATATCATTTTATTCGTGAACTAGTTACTCCAGGCAAGCTTCACACTCGTTATGTCCCATAATCCCTTTAAATTGCTGATATTTTCACGAAGAGTCAACCCACGTCCACATTTTATTCTCTTATGATCCAAGCTTCATTTAGGTGTTCGCCCCACTTTGCGCTTGAAGGGGGTGTTGGAGATGTTCAGAATCCGTGATGGCCTCAAATAATATTGTGAGGAGTGTGGACTTAACATACTCATCAATCGGGTCGAAATAGGGTAAAAAACGGGTCAGAAATGAAGCTGGAATTGGAAAGGAGCAAAACTGTGAAGTTGACAGTTATAACAGATTCCTGCAACGGTTTTATGAAAAACCGTTGTTAAAGGCAGTTTGCAGATTCAGTTTTTTAGCTATGAGTTTCAGTTTGTTTTTGGTTCATTTCTCAACTGTTTTAGATCTGAGCTTATATATGACTTTGTATTTTCAATTCTCTCTGATTGTAATCCATATCTAGAGTGAGAAAGATAGAGCATAGAGAGAAGAAATACTTGGTTAAAGAATAGGGATAATTCTTGAGAGTGTTTTGTTATTTTCTGTTGAAGCAATTGCAGCAGAGATTGTTCTTCTTGTATCTGTTCTTGTGCAATAAAAGGAAGCTAGAAACCCTCCGTGAACGTAGATCAAGTTGGCCGAACCACGTTAACCATTGTGTCAATTTTCTTTTCATTTTGGTTTTGTATATTGAAGTTGTTTGTTCATTGTTTGATTTTGATTGCCATTGATTGATTTTCCCACAACAAATATCATAGGATTATTTTGTTGTATCCTTATATTATTTTAGTATATTCCATAAAATATGCTTTTGTACCTATATATATATATATATATATATATATATATATATATACCTGAAAATCAGTAAATTCAAGCCATTATTACTCCAATTCTCATAATAACTAATCTTTTGAATTGGTCCAACTTTCTTTATTATGAATTTGGAGTAGTTTAAACTCCAGTAACTCATAACATATGATCTTAAAATATTTATAAGAAATATAAACTACATATTACGTTCTAACGATATTTTAAAATATGTTTAAACAGATATGATATTTTCTATATATTTATATAGTCAAAATAGAACGTCGAGATGTTTCAATACCAAGTATCTTGTTTCAGTAACAAATTTGAAATGATACCCTAAACAATATTGATAATTAGGTTAAATACTTAAATCAACATGTAATGTGCGAGTTTTTACACTTCAAGATCTAAACTTTGTTTATTAACTGATTGCCACCTGAAGTCTACGAATTGTACAAGTTGCTACCTCCGTCAAAATTTCGGGCAAAATATCAAACACGTGACAATCACATGCTAAATTAGGAGGATTTTTTTGCTATTTCTATGATTTGTTGAGGTAGATTCACATGCCAAACATATGCCATCACTTTGTTATGTCCAAGTTGCAACCTTCGTCGAATTGTGAATCTGTCTCAACAAATCATGAAAGTCACCAAAACCCCCGAATTTGGCATGTGATTATCACGTATTTGATGTTTGAGCCAGAAAAATTTGTTGGAGGTTTTATACAATTCGTAAACTTCAAATTACAATCAGTCAAAAAATAAAGTTTAAACACTGAAACGTAAAAACTCTTAGAGTATGTTTACTTAAGGCTGGAGAGTGTTTGGTCAAACCTGGCTGAAAGGGTTAATGAATGTGCTTTATCAAGATTTGAACCTTTGAATCTTCTGAGTCAAACCTTAAGTAAACACACTAAGTACGAGTTGATTTAAGTATTTAACCCTCGATAATTTTGGAATGAATTTAACTAAACTCGCTAGCTTCGACCACGTTTTTGTTGGACAATAGTACAAACATTATGCTCAACTTTTCGTATAGTCATGTAAAACATAATTTCCTTGTTTTCATCGAAAGATTTATGTTTTGTTTAAGAAAAAAAACAAAATAGGGGCAGTAAAAGTAGTGATCCAAAATGAAGATATAAAAATATAAGAGACAGGAGCATGTTGGTGGACAGTGGTCCATCACGTGTGTGCCAGTCTTGACACGTGAGAGTGGGCTCTCAACTCTCATAACCATTAAAACCTTTTCAAATATTTATATTGAGTTAATTAAAAAAACGATAAAATTATGTAATTTTCAATTGCAACGTGATTTTTAAACTTTTATTTATTCGTAACTAATTTTTAGTTACAACATGATTTTTAAACTTTATTTACCCGTAATTAATCTTCAATAACAAAAACAGTGGCGAAAGTTAAATAGAAAAATAGAAAGTACTTCCTCCGTTCCAAATGAACTTGCACAGAGGAATCGACACAGATATTAAGAAAATGAACTTGCACAGAGGAGTCGGCACAGATATTAAGAAAAGTTATTTTTTTGGGATTTTGTTGACTTTTCAAATGTGGATTGAAGGTGAAGATTGTGTTATATATAATTTTCCTTATTAGGAAGTGTACAAATTTGCTTGGGACGGCAAAATTCGAAAAGTGTGCAAATTCATTCGAGACGAAGGGAGTACGAGAGAACTAGATAAATAGCGTTGCTATTTGACGAGATTCTAGCTGGCAATAAAAAAATTATGTTAAAATTTAATTCTTTTTTCTGATCAACATCTATTAAAAATTATAAATATAATTGATAATTATCACAAGATAAATTTAAATGTTTATTATTCTCTTGAAGCACTCTAAAAAATATTGACGTCTTTTTTTTTTTTTTTACCTAAAATTGAGCATTAATATTAACATTTAAATTACCGTTTTCACCGATAATTTATGATTAATATATTTTTATACGTTTATCAACTTAAAAATTAAATTTCTAAAAAGAATTATTTTCTGGCCAGCCAGCCTAACCGAATAAATTAATATGGGAGACAGGTTAATAAAAAAAAAAATACTCATTCAATTTCAAAATATGAATTATTTTTCTACAGGACAATTACTTTTTTAAGGGAAGAAAATTAATTGCTTTCATCAATTAGATAGGGTACAATTTTCTTAAAAAATATATTATCACAAATCTCCATACTCAATATCCACCTTTAAAAAAGTCGAAGAATTCACAAAATTTATTTTTTCTTAATATATGCGTCGAAGTAGATGTGCAAATTAAGGTGGGGCGGATAAAGTATAAGACAACAGTTATTTGACAATTGAGTTTACTAAATCGCATTTACATGGTTTGCAAAATAGATATTTCAAAATTTATCGTTGACTATAGAACGAGATTAATTTCGACTTTTGAAACATAACTCTTTAATTTTAGAAAAGAAACTCAAATAATAATTAGGGATGAGAATGGATTGGGTTAAAATTCGAATTCGCACTAAACTCACTTCGTATGGAGCGAGTTCAACTCCGATCAAATGGGTTATGGGGTGGGTTCAAATCCGGTCAAACGGATATTGTCGAGTTTAAATCGGATTGTGAATTTTGCTAAACCCGCCCCGTATATATTATTTATATTAATATTTTTTTATATTTATTATTTATTATAGTAATATATTCGACTTACTACTATTTCTTACTATCAATATAATCACATTTTATTATTTTATTGTGTTTATTTTAGTTTGAGAACTTATTTAGTTGTTTTCGTTAATAATTTTTTTAATTAATAACGTATATATTATATTATATTTTAATTATGGAATAATTATATTAAAAAAATTAATGTATATATATAATAATAACAAAAACAAAAAAAAATGGCAGGGTGGGGCGGATTTTCTGAGAAGACAGGTCTAATTATTTTCATGCGGGGCAAGTATTGGGAAAAGTCAAACCCGACCTATTGTCATCCCTAATAGTAGTTATTCCCTTAGTCTCACTTAAATTTACACACTTTCCTTTTCGGTACGTCCCACATCAATTTGCATATTCTTAAAAAGGAAATTTCTCTTATAATCTCCAACCTCAATCTCCATATTTAAAAAGTCAATCAAAAAGTAAAAAAATATTTTTTTCTTAATATACGTATCCGACTCTACGTGCAAATCTGAATGGTACGGGGTAGTAAAATATAAATGCAAAAGGATTTGCCTTTTCCTTGCACAATTGAAATAAAAAAATTGAAGTTATATTAAGTGGAACAGGTATGCAATTAGTGCACATATCATCATCATGAATCTCACAGTGATAGAAAATTATTTAATTGTTAATTGTGGGGCTAATTCATTAATTGATGAGAAATCGGTAGAATATATGAGAAGGCAGCATCTTTATGCTGTATAATTATTTTTAATTAAATATTGGCAGTCACATCACACATGGATTGGGCCCTAGATTAGTCTTAATTAACCATATTCCAGATTTCATAACTAACCATATTTGGAGGGCATAGTGGTAATTACAGTATTGATTATTAGATCTATACAGTTCACTAATCATGGATCTAGGATTTTATTAGCATTTGCATATTATTGACGTAGATAGAAGCGCGGAAAGAACAATAATATGGAGGTTAATATTCGTTGATTTTGATAATACTTGAAAAGATACACTAAATCGGGTTTTATTATTTAAAATTCACCACCTTGTCTATTCCAAAAGTTAACATGTATCTTGAGCTGTTAATATTGGTGCCACTCTATTGATAAATGTGCTTTATCGTTATCTTCTTCTTTTGTTCGGGTTGAAATTCGTTTTCCTAGTTAATTTGAAAATCTTGTAGTAGTGTTCATTATCAAATGATTTTAGTACATCTTCGTTTTTCCTTCAAAAAATAAAATATTCAACTACTGAACAATAAAGAATAACCTAATTATACTAATTGTAGCTTTTAGAAGGTTAATTATCAAATTAATCAAAAATAAAAAAAGTTATATCTTTATAATGCATAAGGACAGTAGTTTACGATGAATGGAGTATTATTTTATTTTCTCACGAAGTTTAAAAGTGAAATGGATTTGACCTAAGTACCACTTTGCCAAGCTAAGGCTATGTTTGTTTATGAATTTGTCCGTTAGGATAGAGTACGTGATAATTATATTCAAATAATTTTATAAAATATAATTTAATTGTTTAATACATTTTGATCACTTATTTAAAAATGGTTTCATAATACTTTATAAATTTTACCACATTCTATCCTAAAACAAATAATAGATCTAGAAGTCTTACAATCAAATTTTCACGTCCAAATTTTTCGCGTCACACTCCATCCATAAACGAACATACCCTTATGATTTAAGATTTTATTTGGCAAAAAAATGATGAAAATGTATGAGGAGAAATAGATGTTTTTTTTAACTTTTTTCATCCTTTCTTCCAATTCCACTCTTACTACTATTCCTATAAATTTCTAATTTTCTAACCTAGATAATACAAAGAAAAGAGACCGGTCTGAGAGGTGATTGAATATTTTAGTTGAGGTTTATTTGTCCACTCTTTTTATCTCTTACGCCGTATTTATTTTAAAATTGGTTCAATCTATTGAGGATTAGATCAATCGATCCGTATTCGATTTGAGGTTGGGGACAATATATTTTGGTTGCTAAGATTGGAAAGAGTCAAATCTTACACACATCATGAATCAAATACAATTTACAACACCCACTTTAATCAATAACTAATCATTTTCTAACTAACTCTTACACATGACATTACTTTTTTTCATCTTTTATACTACACCAATCATTTCCTGACTAACTCTTATACACGTTACATCACATTTTTCACCTTTAATAATATAAACAATCTCCAATCTAATCTTCAACCAACAAGATCAAACACTCATTTATTTAACTCAACATCCACTTTCCACTTTATTTTCCCCAATCTACAGTACCTCAATCACCCCCCAGTCTAAAACAACCACGATCTTAATTTTTTATCCAAAACCAAAATGCATCTATAGAAAAACGGAAGTAGCACTTTATAAAACATCAAGACTCATTATTTCGAAGAGGAAATGGATCATCTCCATTTCACTTTGGTCAATTTCTTGTCAATTTTGTAGAGAGAAAGACACATTGCAATAAAAAATGTATGTGCATGTTTGGTTGGGGTTGGGGTGGCTGGATAGTGGCTGGGAAAGTAAAAAAGTGATGTTTATTTAAGTGGTTGGGGTGGTAGTTATAGTGTATGATATAATTTTTAATTATAAATATGATGTGATGTGTATAAGAGTTTAATAATGATTAATTTTATGATTAAGTGGTATTGGAACTTGTGGTGGTTTGTAATGGTTGGACCAATCTGTATAAACAAATACAGGGAGGGCCTGGCTGTGGGGCAACCCCAACCAAACATACCATATATCTTGTCATCTCTCGGGAAGAGCTTGAGCATGATTGATACTTAATTTTTCATTTATTTTATTAACATGTGTCTTTTTCTCTTCAAAATTGACAAGAAATTGAAAGGAACGGGGAGGATGTTTCCTCTTCCTGTCAACAAGTTTTATGTGGTTTTGATATTATTAGTTTATTACAAAGCTTTCGTTGTACTCCATAGTTAAAAAAGATTACACTGCGGCTTTTTCTATCATATTTTTAGCTCTTACAACTTGATGTCAACTTTAACACAGCACCACACACTTATTATGAACAAGAACAACAAAATTGGTGCCAACATTACAGGAGAAGACAAAGACAATTCTTGCTTATTTTCTTGTATCAATTACTTTTTTTAACTTTTGGGTTATTTCCAAATAACATATATATATATATATATTATATATATATACCATCAAATAATACAAAAGACACAAAACTTTGAAAGCTTATATGAAAGATTAGAAGAAAGAAAAATTCCTTAAAACTGTACAAACTAGAAACCACATAACAAGAAGCAGCATTACAAACATTTTAAACTGATCCGAAAAGCGATTACAATTACAGCTAACAACAAAACTTCGATTCAAAGAAAGGAAAAGAAGCAAGACAAACATGAGTGGTGAAGGGCTGCTACTACTGTACGAAATGGAGATGATTCATCCGCGCGCTCGATCACTTCTCCCCGGCCCTTCAGATTCTCATCGAGTCTAACCCTAGGAGCCGATCTTGGTGATGTCTCTGCTCGATCGGTTGTACTTCATGTGGCTTTTCACGAGCTGGCCAGCTGAGATAGCCGACATTAAAGAGAGCTCTCCGGCCAAGACTGAGGCGGCGACTATGGTGGCTAATAGACGGGAGTTCGACCCTGGAGAGTCTTTGTTCGCACCTTTTACACCGAGTAGGTTGAGGCAAGCGGATTGTGATGCCAATTGGGTCCCGCCTCCTACAGTGCCAACCTAGAACCCGATAGAGCGGATTTTATGATTAGGAATTTGTTCGTATGAGCATATATCTACGCCTTATAAGAGCAAAACGATAACTTAAACGCAACAGACTGAGTCGAAACAAAAACTTCCTAGTACAGCAATTGTGCTCAAATAAGTGTCCCAACAACAGTTTTCATACTCAAATAAGTATTATTTTGCAATATTCAAATTTTAAAAAAACAAACAAACAACAAACTTCCAATCCTGTCTGTCAGTAACTGGCAATCCAATTTGAACGTGGAAGTTTGTGAAAAATAAATACAGACAGATCAGTCAACTCAATTATTTTCGTAATCAGTGTATACGCCAGAAAAGCTAACGCGTAGACTACGTGGGTCCTAGGTGGGGCCGGCAGGACCCATCTAATAAACACGTGGAGGCAACTAAGCACAGCCTAGAAACTAGACGGGGACTTTTATAACACCGATTTTAATAATGTCTATTTGCCATGAATCTTGCCAATGTGAAATTTCATTAATTAACATTATAAAGATTGGGAAGATGGATACCTCAATGGAAGGCATTGTAACAGAAACATGAAGATCCTTGCCATCATTAACAGCCTCCATCATCGTAATACAGTGCGAACTTTCAATGTTTTGGGCCGGATCCTGGCCGGTAGCAATAAAAACAGCAGAGACGATATTTGCAGCGTGTGCATTGAACCCACCTAGAGCTCCAGCAATGGCAGAGCCAGTGAGGTTCTTGAGCATATTAAGCTCAACAAGAGCCGGTACAGTCGTTTTCAACACCTTTGAGACCACATCACCAGTAATGGTAGCCTCACAGACAACAGATTTTCCACGTCCTTCGATCCAATTTACTGCAGAAGGTTTCTTGTCCGAGCAGTAGTTTCCTGAACATATAGGGTACAAGATTAGGATGATTTCGGAAGTTCAACTAAAATTTGAATCCAGGTTACTTGTACTAACCGGAAATGCCGATGACATCCATATCGGGGAAATCAGTCTGGAGATAATCCAAGACGTTTTGAACACCTTTTGAAACCATGTTCATCCCCATTGCATCGCCTGTGCTGCAACTAAATCTAATGTAGAGATTTTTCCCAGCAATTGCACATTGAATGTTTTGGAGTCTTGCAAATCTACTTGACCTGTTTAGAGAGAGAAAGAGAGTAAAAACCTGATTTCTACGCATTTTAAGCAAAACAACAATAGACAAGTTTGAATTATACATAACTGATATGAAATTCCAGCAAACTTCAATGGCTCTAACTATTAGTTTTTGTTGCAAAAATCCCGACTAATTTCCGTCTAAGTGCTAAGATTCTATTGGTCTATCTCGATTCATTGCTATCAATCACGACTGAAAACGGATCAGCCCCGACTAGGCTCTATTTGATCAGGAAATTGTCCAGCAGCATTGTTTGACTGAAGGCACTAACATAAAGTAAAATCTGTCTGTTTCCAAAGATTTCAATTTCATCATTATACCAACTTTTTTTATATGATGTAAAAAATCAGAAGATGAACACCAAACACCAATCAACATCAACAGAAATCCAAAAGATATGCATTGATAGAACCGACAGTATAAACACTTATTTTCATTTTCAGTCAATTTCAAGCAATTATTCAAAAAGAAGAAAAAGGAAAAATACTCACTTATTGAAAACGACAGACAACGTGTCGAAATTGATAGGATCTTCCAGGAAGAACTTCAACTCCGTCGCCCTTTTTGCCGACGAAAACCTCACCACCGGAGCTCTGGTCATCGCATCACGAAGAAGCACGCACGTCGCGCCGCCGGAGGCATAAATCGCCTTGCAGCCTCTGTTCGTGCTCGCCACCAAACAACCTTCCGTCGTCGCCATCGGCACGGAATATTCGCAGCCGTTCAACAACAACGGCCCCGCAATCCCCACCGGGATCTGCACATATCCGACCGGCATCTCACAGCATTGCCCTAAAATTGACTCATAATCGAATCCTTCCAACGGCAGCCCCTCTACAACCCTACCGGTAAGCCTCTGCACCGCCTCGCGACGTATCTTCGCCGCCTTGAAACAGTCTCCGAGCTTCGATTCAAGCGAATACGACTGAATTTCGCCGGAAACTACTCGAGCGACGAGTTCCTCGTCGTCCTGCGGCAGCTCCATCTCCACTTTCGAAACGACCGGCGATTTCGGCGGCAACGAGCAATGGATATTCCGATCTTCGTGGAGAATGAACCTCTGGTGCTCGTCTTCACTTTCCGATCTAGAAATAAACGACTGAACAAAATCGATACCGAAGAATCCGAGTAAATAGATAAACGAAGCTATCAAACAGACTACACCGGCGAGTTCGGACAGGGTGAGAACGTGAAGCGGAGTAGAGTTACGGATCTTATCGCGCCACCGGTGAAGGAGGAAGTACGCTACGGAGAAAAATAGCGTGAAGAAAATGCCGTTAGTTAGGTATAGAGGTAATGGTAGGGCGTCGGAGGCTTTGGGGGAGGAGGATTGGTGATCGACGACGGCGGGGGAAGGAGGAGGCTGCTTTGTGGAAGGTACGGTAGGCCTCCGGCGGATATCCATAGCTAGCGCGGCGGCGCAGTAATTGAGAGGGGGATTTTGTTTGGAATTAGGGGCGGAGGAGCGAAGGTTGCGGAGGGTGGTTTCTTTATAGTGGAGATGCAGAAATGTGTGCTGGCATTTTCTTTGTCTCTTTCGACTCTTTCCTCGTTTCTCCTCCTATTGCGTTCTACTACTTTTTGTTGCATTTTTTTTAAAAAGCATAAATGTCGAGTCATAGTAGAGGTGATATTCGGGTTGTTCGACTCGGTCGGGCCTAGTTCGTCGGGTCAACATTATATTTCGATCTGGATTGTGCTGGATTAAATTTTACTTGAGCCTAAAATTAGTCAGTTTATCCCCTATACTAAGATTATCGGGTGATCCACGGGCTGTCGAGCTTTTGTTCATCGGGTCGGATCAAATAGTATTTCGTGATAAAATTTCTAAAATCGATCAACTGGGTCAGGCCATCGGCTCGGGCCGATTTTGTCACGTCTGAGTTAGAGTCGAGCCATTGAACATTAATGAATGCAAAGTCCGTAAGATTGTATTTGAATGGGAAATTTGAAATAAATGGATTTAGAATCAATGAATTTGAAGTTTATTCAAAATAGAAGGGATTTCATTCAAATCCAATTGTTATAAATCTGGTCAAAATGAAATCATGAATTTTTAATATGTTAATCCAAAAAACATCAATAAATTCGAGATTATGAATTCCAAATCCATCGTCAAATTCATAGGTAGACCTACCCTGGGCTCCCTGGTTCCATGAAAATTTGCTATTATATATGTTCCTCAATCTCGATACAATTTAATTAAATAAAATATATAATTATATTATTTAATTTCTATAATTAATAATAACCAATGATGTATTTGTAAGCAATAGAGTAAGGATTTTAAGAAGTAGAATGAAATGAATATGAACATTTTATTTTTATTATTATTTTTTTGTAATCAAAATAATTTATCAATCTTATTAATATTACTATTACTTTCTAGTTTTATATATAGAGTTGAATGTCTCTGAGTATCATGAATAGATTTAGAGGGCTCAAACAGAATGTCCTCCCTTTTACATTAAAAAAATAAATAATGTGGTCGATCTAATATTTTAGATATAAGATAAAGAAGAGTATGTTTAGCCTCCTCAATTTGCCCCCTACTTGGTATAAATTTTGTCTTCTAAT
The DNA here is from genome assembly GCA_958295605.1 of Ajuga chamaepitys. Classification (NCBI taxonomy): domain Eukaryota; kingdom Viridiplantae; phylum Streptophyta; class Magnoliopsida; order Lamiales; family Lamiaceae; genus Ajuga; species Ajuga chamaepitys. The sequence continues at coordinate 3,665,381 of OY282503.1, forward strand.
TATATAGTAAAATTAAAAAAATTATCTCGTGAAACGAACTCTTAGATCTGCCTAAAAATGGATCCTATAAATAAAATTTATGGGTCAATTGTTGCTCGAAGCCTTCCATCCAAAGGCAACCTAAATGTTTTGTGTTGATGAAGGTAGGGATATGTAGGGGTGTGCACGGTATGGTATGCATCGGATATTTGAAAATACCAGATCCGTACCAAACTTCGATTATCTAAAAAAAGCATACCCAAAAAATCGGGATGGTGCGATACAATTATATATTTTGGGGATAGCTCAGTTCAGAGTTTCGAGATCTAACAGAACGGTTCAATTCGATTTGCTTCAGTTCGGATAACTGAAGAGTTGTATAGTTTTGAATAATAGATTCAATTCGAACAAAAATATATTGACGTCTAACTAATATAAATAATTTTATTACATCAAATTTGTTATCAACTCAGAAACTTGTGCTTTGAAAATTTTATAATAATTAAATATAAAGTTCTTTAATTATTTATGTTAAATATAACTAGATATTAAATTAATCTATTAGAGATAATATATTTTTAAATTTAAACTTGTTATTTTATTCAGTTATTCGTTTCAATACGGTTCAGTATGGTTCAGTACGATCCAATACGATTTTCGGTTCGAAAATTTAAGAAATATCAAAATCCATACAAAAAAAAATAATCAGTTCAGTTCAGTTCTGAAAAAAGTTAAATGGTCAGCGATTTTTTTGGGTTTGGAACTTATTCGGCCCGGGTATCGGACCAATTTCAATAATCTCGAAGCTCAGTGTCTGGGTTTTCAAAACGCAAGTTAGTGAATTCGAAATTAAATTTAATGTAATAAAATTATTTATTAATGGTCAGATGTCAATGTATTTTGTTCAAATTGAATATGTTATTCAAAAGATAAAAAAAAAAATTAGTTATCCGAACTGAACCAAACTGAATTTAATCACTTTGTTATATCTAAAATTTTGAACAGAACTGTCCAGAAAAAAAAAATAACTGCATCGTATTGTTCCATTTTTTGGATTGATTTTGGATAATCATTTTTAAAATGACCAAAAGTTTGGGTTGAATCTAGATATTTTCAAATATATGGTCCACACCGTACCACGCACGCCCTTATATGAATGTAATATTAAATTTCATTCTAGTTCCACGAAAAAAAAAAAAAATCTTTTATGTTAGTCTCTCAACAATAAGTTCATGTGAATTTTTTAAATAAACGAGTTGCATAAATAATGTAAAAACACTATTATTATTATTATTATTATTATTATTATTATTATTATTATTATTATTATTATTATTATTATTATTATTATTATTGTTATTGTTGTTATTATTATTATTATTATTATTATTATTATTATTATTATTATTATTATTATTATTATTATTATTATTATTATTATTATTACTACTATTACTACTACTATTAGTACTACTACTACTATACGAGTTTAATAAATAGATTCACAAACTGCTACTGAACGAGTGCTAATTGAGTTCGAACACGATTTTTTTCCAACAATATGTTTATCAAGAGCCCTACCCTGAGTCCTACAAAGATAGTACCCCTAATTGTTACATGTCTATAAAAGATATCATTTTTTCCTGGGTATATATTAAATGCTTATTAAATAAAGGATTAATTGCTAAAAACTGCACCAACTATATATTGATTTACAATTACAATATAAACTTTGCAATTTCATACACAAACTTTTTTTTTGCAATGTTGATCACTAGTGCAAATTTCAGCAATTTTACGCTGATGTAGGTCATTGATGAATGTCCAGTCGGCTGGAAGTGGTGAGTTGGAATTATGTGGTCGTTTATGATATGTTTAGAACACTTAAGCTACAGAGCTTCATGTAACTCATCATAGCATGACATATAACACATAAAATCTAATCTATTGCATCAATCATGTATGGTACTCCCCGAAGTAAACTCAACGTGGATACATTATATTCGGGCGAATCCGGCCATATTCATAACAATGTGATACCCTTTCGGATAAAATCAACATGGGCATCGTATATTCAGGCGAACCTGACAATAGGACAAAACATATCCATCGTAGGGCAAGACAAACCTAACATTGGAAGGTGCTAAATTTATATGGTAAGTTTACTCAGACCCATAACAGAGTATACCCGTTAATATAGGGCGATGTATGTCCGTAGATCATACATGTCATGATAGGACGGTATGTACATCTGGCCCAAGGCAGGATAAATCTAACACAATCGGGCCGTTCCAACTTGCAGATCCATTCCTGACCAAGGACAGAGCACCCCCGTCATGATAGGGTGATGTATATCTAGGGTTGTTCATTCGATTAAACCGAAACGAAATTTTGGTTGGTCAGTTTAGGGAATCGAAAATCAAACCGAACTACAACAGTTCGGTTCGGTAAAAACCAAAAGTTTTCGATTTTATTCGATTTCGATTTTGGTTAACCATTTTTATTTTTTGCTTTGCTTTTCTTTATCGATTAATATTTTAGAACGCAAAATATAACTTGCATTTGATTTAAACTTCGTCATAAAATAAAAATTAAAGTTTAAGAAAAATAAATGAACTACAAACAAAGTAGAAAGAAAAACAAATTGAATGTAAATGGTGAAATCAGAAAATGAAAGAAATAAAATTAGGAGTGTTCAAAAACTAAGAATTAAGTCGCTAATCAGTAAAAGTGGAGTCACTATTATCTGTAAAGTGAAGTCACTATAATCTATACAAAATAGATAAGAAAAAATGACGAAACTATAATATGTAAAAGAGAAAAAATAAATAAAAAAATCTACATTCGATTTTCAGTTCGGATCGATTAACCAAATCCAAAAACCAAAACCGAATCGAAATCGAAACTCGCCAAAACTAATAACCGAAAATCTAACCGAAAATTCGGTTCGATTTTCGGTTCCAACCGAATCATCGATTTCGGTTCGATCGGTTAACCGATCTGTGCACACCCCTATGTATATTCGAAGATTATACCCGTCATGATAGGGCGGTGCACGCATCTGAGCTGGGGCAGGGTAAACCCATCACAAGTGGGCGAACCCACAATGAGAGGGTTGTCCTGACACAGAGCAGAACATGCTCGTCATTACAGAACACAAGTTGTCTGCACATCTGTAGCATACCATGACATATATCACAACACATGTGAATCTCATAAATACATCTTAACCATAGCAATCATAACATGGCAATGTTTAAACTCATAAGAGAAATGAGAAGTTAACCCACCTTCCTGTAGACTTCCTATGACTGATGTGGATGTTCTTTAATTAGATTGCTCTCGAGAAGCTTCAAGGTTTTCCGGTCTAACTCGTATTGCACTCGTCGATTTGGAACTTTTAGTCCTATAAACTTTCTTTATTATTGTTATTACTCTTCTGCTTGTCATAACTTATTTTGTATGTCTTGATTAAAAATCCTATGTATAACCAGTTAACATGCGTACTTGTACTTACATATCTAGTCACATATAGATACACAATAGTAGTATGTAACACTTGGCACGTTATACATGTAGATAATGACATAGTAATATACAAATAACTTAGTTAAGGAATTATTATACCCGTGTAGATGGAAGAAATTCACATTCATATAGGAGTATTTAAATCCTTTAGAAAAATATAATTTCTTAATAGGAAGATTGTGTTTCACATAAAAACCGAACACTTGTAAGCATATATAAATTCACATAATTCATAGAATCATATGAAAATTATAAAACTTTAGATAACTATACATTATATTCTATACCTTAACATACTAAAGAGGTTTTTTGAAACTCAAAGGGTACATTTTTACAAAAATCATCTATTAGAGTTGAAAGTTAATAGTTTTAGGTTTTTTATGACTAGCATGTCTTGTAAAATTCATTAAAATCATATATTTTTTAAAATATTCTCAACTTTAATAATGGACTCCTAACATGATATATGTCATCATATTAAAACACTTTTGTGAATTCAAAGGGACTAACTTAATAAAAATAGTTTTCTAGGATTAAAATTTATCGAATTTAGACTAGAAATCAGCTTATCTTGTAAAATTTATTAAAAAGCATAGGATCGACTAAACGTTCTCAAATTTTAACCAAAGACTCCTAGCACCATATAGTTTATCATAGTAAAACAATTTTTGAAAATACAAAGTGAATATTTTTATATAATTTTCCAAAATTGCATCAAGAAATGTATTCCTACAAACAACGTATTCAAAGAAAATTCATACATTTAGATAATTAAATCTCTACTTATAACGATATTAAGCTTACAAATAAAAATATCCAAAAGCAACAAACACATTTAACAAACATGCATGTACCGATTTGCATCGCGTAGCAAAACCCGTAAATTGATCACGATCAACCATATACGACTTCTAGGTTATGTTTACTACCAACAAGCAATATTTCCAAATCTGAAACTATAGGGAATCAACCTTGATCAATCAAACAATATAACAAATTAATCCTAAAACACATATATAATATACGGATTAAGGATTACATAATTACCTTATTTTATGTTAAATTTTGGGAGACAACTAAAGAAAAGGTGTGGCAGCGGCTGCTTCTTCTTGATATATGAAGGCAAAGCACTGTTGTTGTTGTTGTTGTTATAACAACATACACTAACACATGATATCTATAGTGTAACTATGTATAAAAAGTTAGGGTTGTGTATTATTTTGTATTTTGATAATTATGGTGGATAATGTATTGTATTATAATTAGATAATCAAGTAGAACCATACCTTGTTAGTAGAATCCTTTACCCCGTATGTTCCGGATTATCACACTAAAAATGAAAGGAAGGGTTCTTAAAATATTTAATTGCCTTAATACGTGGAAAAATGCACATAAATTTATACAAGTAATTAATCGATAGATTATTCTAGTATTCTTCTCGTAATTTTTAATGCAAATTCTACGTGCATATTATATTGAAAAATAACTTTTAATTTTCTTATCTTTGTACCTTTCTCTCTTATATCGGACGGGTGATATGAGTGAGATCGATGGTCCCCTTGATAACTCCTCCTGTAAAATTAAATGAAAACACTTTGTCTTTCGAAAATTCGTTAGCTTTGTCACTCGAATAAATGAATAATTTGACTATAAAGATTTAGAAAATAAAATAAACTTTAAATAAATCTTTAGAAAATTAATTAAATATGCGGACAAAGAAGTCCGCTGCTTTTGGTTTGGGGCATTACATTGTTTTTTCAAAATATTTTTTAATTTTTCTCGTGTGAAATTATTTAATTCTTTATAGTTATGAAAATTGGTTTTCAAATAATTCCGAAATTTTTTAGTTATTTTTTTAATGTTGTAATGAATTTACAAATTTTAAAATAATTTTTTAATTTTTTAAATACTTTTAAATTTTTCTCACTAAAAAATGTCTCTGGATGTTGTAAATTGACAAGCCCGTGGACTTTAGTGTGCTATTTGATACGAAAAATCTATTTAGGCTAATTAAACAAAAATAACGCGCACAAAGGTTAGGATGCAATTTCATATTAACCTTTAATAAAATTTGAAAATTAATAAAAACATGTTATATCCATATTCAATGAATATAAATTCATTCAAATTTGATTAGATTGATAACAAACTTTTCTTGTGGAAAAATCAGGTCTACTGATTGATCCCCATGCTTAATCCATATGTCCAAGTACACTATATATTATGTGGGGTTAAAATTTCATCATTTCGAAAATTGGTAAACCAAGTTGTCGACATAGCTCATCTTCGTAAAATACATCATGATTGTCGGGTCAACCCACGGTTCATCGGGTTATTTGCCCATGGGTCAAGGCCAACTGGCCAATATATACCAAAAAATGTTACAATAGACTTTATTGGTGTTATATTTGTCGGTGCTACCTAAACTCTATAATAACCTTTGGATGATCTTTAGTAATACTTTCCGTAAATGTTACATTAGATTTTAAATTGTAACACTTCATGGCAACAAAAAAAAAAAAAAAATGTTACGCATAACCCTTTATGTAACACTTTTTTTTTAAAAAAAAAATTGTTGAATATTAGTCATTGTTAGGTTTCGAACCCAAGTTGCAAACCTGCAAAATGTTTAACTGTAGATGCCAAACTACTAGGCTATAACAACTCTATTGTTTTATGTTATTCGACAAGCTAAGCTATATATACACAATATTTGTTGTAACATCAATAAAGTATTCTCATGATTAAAATCTTACGAAACTACAACCTAACTTAATTTTATTTAGCATATTCAATTATCTAATTTGATACAAAATTTTTATTGATTTTTTTTTTTTTCAATTTCGTCCACCCACACACACATTTATAATTTAATTACTTGTTTTTGTGTGTGTGATTTATAGAATATAAAATTATATACGATAAACTTACAAACATGAAATGCATGTCAAAATATTTCAAGTCCAATATTTTATACTTAAAAAATATATTTAACTTTTAAGCTACAAAATTCCTTTCTCGTTGTTAGTAAAATATAATGTGTGTATATCTTTATACACACACCAAAACTCACTAATAAATTTAAATTATAGAACTAATAAGTAAATCCCTAGGTGCACTAATAAATTGTTATTTTATTCGATTGTTAACACAATCTAATGTTACAAATATTCTATTGTGATAGTTAAGATGTATAACACGTCTATAAATCTTTGCTCAAAAGTTATTTGTAAAATATAAGCGATTGAAAGATTTTAATTCTTCAAAAATTGCATGAAAAGAAAATGAATCCAAAGATATTTTACTAGTTTAGGATAAACGAAATATATAATTTTATTAATTGAAAGTGTTTATTTATAAGTGTTACATGAAAGTGTTACTTTTTTAGAAGTGTTATGTAAAAAGTGTTACTTATGTAAAGTGTTACTTATGTAAAGTGTTACTTAAAAGAGTGTTACATCCAAAGTGTTACATTTCGCAAATTTTACAAAAGTGTTACATATTCATATATAAGTGTTACCAAAGTATTACATAAAAGTTAAAATTTTAAAAGTGTTACTTAGAGTCATTTATGTTTTAGTAACTCCAATAATATCTCGAGCTCGAACAATAGCTATTTTGACAGCTCTATATGCACGGTGATAAGGCCTCATTAGGTGGAGTACTTATGTTATAACATATATTAGAACTATTTTCAATGGATTAATTTTATTATTATAATGGATCACTCTCAATTTCATGTATCGCCTGTTAGGCCAGACAGTCTGAATTGTGACCTCTACAACTCTGCCTAAAGATCAAATAGTATAAAAATAGTGTTCTTTTTATTTTTTACTTTTTCATATAAACACCAAAATGTATTATAAACTTAATATTATATTATATAATTACAAATTAGGGGTATCGTATTACTCTGTGTCTGCTAGACAATTCCAGCGACTTCAGATTATGAACTAAACCAAACAATACAGGTTAGACAACTGGTTGGTGGACAGATCGAAGCATCGATCCAAAATAGTTGGAATCGGGAATTGATCGTGATTCAGTTGGTTAAGTATTTTGTAATTCGATTTAGTGGTTAGAAATAAACGACTTCATCTCTATCAGGATTTGTACTAATTAATAAAAAGGTTAAATGATATTGTTTGTCAGAAAGTGATGCTCTTTTTAGAAATATGTGATATTTTTTCATAAAAATGTGAAACTTCATGTTGTCTTTTTGAACAAAAACATGCATTTTATTTAAAAAGTATCAGCTATTCGTAAAAAAATATAATTTTTCTGCGGAAAATTCTTGATCGCTAGAAAATAGATGCTAAATAAATGGACTTTAAATTTTTTTTTTTTATTTTGCGTCTTTTTTGAGTACTTGGACTCTAAAAACTTGATATTTTTTATTAAGTACGTACTTTTTTAAGTCCGTTTAATAAGGTGGTGCAAAAATATAACTTTGATCAACTATAAGTATCACTCCTTTTATTAATACTTCTTAGACTTCATTTTTTTTATATCTTTTGGCTAGTAATCAACGAGATAGTGTAGAAACTAGTTGCTTACTACAAATCTTGCAGTGTCCGAATATAGGTATGCATCTCTTCCTCTATATAATACAATATTCTTTACTATATTTGAATTTACACGACATTATCAATACATTTATAAATAAGTATGTGTCATGATTAATGTAATATATTACTAGTACATAATCGAAGTAAAATCGCATAAAGTAAACACACTAAAATAGTTCAAAACTAAGAAAATCATAATAGGGTTAATTATTAAAAAACTTACGACATTTGTTTCAATTTTAAATTGCAACGTTACTTTGAAAATTATTAATTCATGTCACTAATTATGATTTTTTTTAATTACGACTTGGACCATATTTTTTCACATCCGATCACATCACCAACACCTTCATTAAGGAGCATTGACGAGGCCGTCCTAAATTCACAACCTTGCTTATGAGGAACACGTGATCTTGCCTACCGACTTTGTAGTATTTAAGTAGAATCTCCTCCATGTATCAAAACAGATAGGTATAACCATGTGTGTGTGTGTGTGTGTGATGAGGAGTAAATGGTGCATCTTGGAAGTAAGGGACTGAGCCACATCCAGTGATTTGCCATTAGTAGATCATGCCCAAACAAGAAGGCTCATCGTAAACTAGTCTCAAGTAAGTCCTAATTACAGTAAAATGACTATTATGCCCCCAGGTAAAAACTCTTAGAAATACCTATTCTAACGAGAAGAATTTCCTAACATCTTCTTTACCTCCTCCCTTGCTACTATGATATTTAATATGCATAGCTTTGGACTTGATAAAATAGAATAAAAAAATGACCTGAAAGTCAGAATCTCAGCACCGAAATTATTCTTTGTGATTTTTGCAGGTCCAAAGAATCTAGAAAATAGAGAATAAGAATGCATTAATTAAAGTACTTGTAAATTCACACTTTGTGTCAAATGTTGCTGTAATTGTACAGTATTTGGAACAGTAATCTTTAAAGTTCCCAACATTTCTAGAAATGGAAAATGAGCAAATTGTCAAATCAAATCTAACATAAAAGTTGATCTTTTATTCCCTCTAAAAAAAAGTTGATTTTTTTATTGGTCCCCTTCCAATTCTACCCTTCAAACTTCAAAGACTTCTTTTTAAGTTTGGTAGAAAGCATAGGATTGAAACTTTTGGAAAGTAGAAGAATGGGATCAAATATATACTACCTCCGATTTTTTTAATGTCTTTTTAATTTTTGTATTTTGTTTAAAAATAAATAATTTTTTAATTCTTTCTATTTTTAGTAATAGTAACCCCTATAATTATTTCTAAAAAATTCTAATTATATAATCTACCATATCTATATAATTTAATTAAGGACTTATTTGTCCATTTTCCATACCTCTTAATTTTCTTATTTAAACCTAAAAGAACATCTAAAAAAAAGGGAGGTAGTATATAATAAAAGTTTAACTATAACCTTTTATATTTCTAAGTTTATTTTCCTCATTCTAACAGTTTTGATGCTTATTTTCCACTATAATTATTGAAGAATTGGTAGTTTATTCTTTAGAAAATATCACTCAAACTTTAATTTTTAACAAGCTGGGAATTTTCAAAATTGATGTTGCAATTAGAAAAAAAAAGTCCTAATAGTTTTTCTCTATTTAAAAAAAAAAAGCATAGCTTGTTTGTTTTCTTTTCCTTGTACTAATAAGCTACCTTTACGGATTGTTTGCAAATAATTGTGCTTTTACAGAAGTGATTTGAATTAATTTTTGTGAAAAAAAAAAATAAAAAAAAAATTAGCTGTGTTTGATAATAAAAATAAATTTGACCTAAAGTAAGTGCTTTTATTGAAAGTGGTGGTGTTTGCAAAATAATAATAATAATAAATAAATAAATAATTTTTGAAATATTTCACTAAAATACCCCTTAATTCTGGATTTGCAGATTGCATTTTTTTTTTTTAATTATCTAAGGATACAAATAGAATAATGTAAATTTTCAAATGATAATTTAGTAAAAGAAGTTCCATATAATTACATAAAAACCAACAATTAGAAGTTGTGACTTCCATTTCATACAATTTACCGGGTGTTTGCAAACTCATTTAAACATCTAAAATCACTTTTTAAAATCTATTTTCTATGGTGGGAGTGTTTGTAACTTTATAATTGGACTTCAAAATAACTTCTCAAAAATAATTAAAAGCTGGTTTTCAAAAATTGTCAACCGTCATCATTTTATTTTCATACTATAATTCTAGCTTTTTACAAAAATCAATTCAAGCACTTTTTTAAAAGCACAATTGTTTACTAACACTCTCTTAATTTATTAATTTGAGTGTGTTTGCAAAGCAGTAAATATGATGTGACAAACACTCCAAAAAGCTATTTTTGGTTCCAAAATAAATTTTGAACTTAAATCTTTGATTTGCAAACACCTGTTTAATATTTTTCAACTTTGTCCTTGGAGAACTGTCATACTCCATCCGTCCTACTCAAATTTGTACACTTTTCTTTTCGATACGTCCTATATCAATTTACACACATTTAAAAAGAAAAATTCTCTTACAATCTCCACCCTCAAAAATTTCATCTTTGAAAAAGTCAATCAGAAAGTAAAAAAATAGTTTTTCCTTAACATATGTATTCGACCCTACGTACAAATTTGAATAGAACGGAAATAGTATTATTATTTGAAAATGTAAGATATCCCAAGTGGGGGTGGATCCAACATAAAATTGCATGATGTTAACGACTCGACCTATACTATTCACATGCACATGTTGAAGTGGCCCTAAAATGCATCTCACACACTACACACACGCATATATATATAGACGTATGTTTGTATTAGAATATAGGTGGATGTAAAGCATTCGAATGTTGAAATTCAAAGGATTTTGCCGTGCAAAAAGGAAATGGAGATGGGACTGAGACAAGATGAAATAAGGTAGGGCGCGTACTATAGTAGTCAAATCAAATGGGTAGTTAGACTTTTTAGGTTCCGTTTACTTTGGTAGATAACATAGGATAGTGAGACATTTATCTAGTTTCATCTAGTGTTTACTTGGGTTGAAATATAAAATCGGTTTATCCTTTCAATCCGGGATACGATGCCAAAATTCGAACAATACCTTATATAATAATATATGCCACCCCCTATGATAGTTAACCAATGTTTGAGATAACATTGGGAAAATTGCATTTCTATCCATGAATATAATGCACTACTTATTTCTTTTGTAATCTTAACTATAAAAAAATGACCTTTAGGTAATATCGCTCTTATCCAAATCTCCATAAATCACACAATAAAAGATGAATAATAATAGTTAATATCATTATTTTAGAGCGAACATTTGTTAGAGAACAACTTATTCGTGAATACGTTTTTCGTTTTAGATATCCTAAAAAATTGTGTGTACTCATATATATAGTGAGGAATGCAGAAGAAGAGGGGGGATTTACAATCATTATATCCATTGCTGGAATACATATAAGGACTCAATCTTCAAAGTTCGTAAATGCTAATTCTGTTATACCAAATGTATTAATCCATTCACTATATACTTGGTAAGTGACAAATTTAAAAAATAAATTAATCATTTAATCTTTACACACTTGCCAAGTATATGTGGTAGATTACCCACTTGAATTTGCTATTCATATACAACCTCATCGACTGAAAATATGGAAAGATTTAGCTGATGATACAAAGTTTTTTTTAATATGAATATAAATCTATAAAAATTGGAATGTTGGAAATACTTTCACGAAGTTTAATGCAACTGTTTGAGAAATTAGTGCGATAGATTTCTTATTTTTTTTACATTTTTCAAGAACTTAATTTAATCACAAATTAAAATTCATCTCTAACCTCGATGCATACTGCGGGGTATATGAAGTTTGATTTTTATTTTTATTTTTTATTAAGGTTGAGTTCAGAAAAAAAATAAAAATGACTTAATACAACATCGTGTTCGCTAATAACACTACATAGGTTTGTGCATATATTGCTAGGGACCGTGTTTTTTATATGCCTAGGAGTTATAATCAAGTTGCTCATTCTTTGACTAGTTTTTCTTTTACATCTCCCACTTCGTCTGTTTGAATAGAATATGATGTTCCCTTTTGATTGCAAAATCTTGTATCTGTAGACTCTCTTGTTAGATATAAGATTCGTTGCTTGGGTCAAAAAGAAAAAAAATGCAAATTTTAAAAACTCATCTTAGTTCCTTATTTAATTGCAGATGCATATATATATATATATATATATGTATGTATGTATTTTTGAATGGTGTTAGAGAATTCAAATATATTATAATTTCTTAAGAAGAAACTGTTTTTTATTAGAAGATTTAATAGTTAACTATCAAATACGCGAAGTGTAAACATTTTACGCTACTTAATACACAATTATCAATCTAAAAAAATATTTTGTCATTACAACAAACACATATATTAAGATTTTGAGAGTTCTCCTACATACAACGCGTTTTTAGTCATATGACTACTTCTATCATACTTGTCACAAATCTAGAAAAGAATCATTCAATCATTTTTACGATTAAAAAAAAATCAATCAATCATTTATTATTATAGACTTTTGAGGCATCAACATACAACTGATCATAACAGATCATTCAATCACTTTTTTTATTAAAAAAAATCAATCAATGATTCACGTACTTCTTGTTATTTGGGAACAACAGTATTATTCATAGGATAGAACGAAACAATACCTTGAATATAATTAACCTCCATTATTTTCATTTCTCTTATAATTATACACGGTCAATAATTAACCCATCGCTTCAGAAAACGTCAATAAATTGAAAAAAAAAAAAGAAAGGGCAAGATTATACATTAAGCATTGTACCATAAACTTTTCTCCAGTTACTTCACATGTGATACATGGAAATGTTGAAATGAGTAATTGAATTTTTATTAATAAATATAAATAATTGAAATATACAAGACACATAATACTAATCAACCTCTTAGCATGTGTGCAAGCCTATAAACAATTAATATACCTATTCATAATATAGATTACTGATACACGTATTTATGTATGCATATTTTGTCGATTGAAGTGTCCATTTAATGATATTTACATGCATAATCTGTTGGGAAATTACGAACAATACAAATAATAATAAACGATAAGCGAGAACCATCGACAAAGTCAAAACGAAGACACCAAATTTAACGTGGTTCGCTAACAACTTGTTAGCTACGTCCACGGTCAAACGAGAGGAACCAATCAATATCAAAAGAGTGCTTACAATATAGGACAAAGACAAACTTGACCCTAGGTCAACTATCCAACTCTTCATTCTAACAAACGGAGACAAACTCGAGTATCAATCAATTGATACTCGACTAAAATAAATTCTCCACACTCTATGACCAAACGACTCTAAACCCGAAAATAGAGTCCCAAATCAAAAGATAACCTCTCTTTTGTCTCTCAACTCAAATTCAATGACTGATCAATCAACTGATTGACCAATCCAAAACAATTGACTGACCAATATGGCCAATACAAATTCCAAAGACAATAGGCCTATTTATAAGCCCCAAAACATAATCCTAGACACAAAAGGAATCCTATTGGGTCTAGGCTTGCGCCGGCCCATCTTCTGCGCTGCCAGGCATGCCTCGGTCGCGGCCCATCTCGCCTCGGTCGAGGCGATCTTTCTGCCCAACTAGACTCGGTCGAGTCTACCTCGCCTCGGCCGAGGCCCATTTTCTGCACATCTCGCCGCGGCCGTGACGGAATCCTCCGACGCGCCCAATTCCAACGATGTCCATATCCAAGCCTCCACCTTGATGCGAACGTCAATTCAAACCAAACCAGATTCAAGGCACAAATTCCTAACATAATCGACTATGATTAACTTATATTCGTATTATTGGGCTATTTGACGTTCGTTGACTCGCTTTTGAGTTATTCAGGTAATTTAAGACCAAATAGTTGCATTCGGCTAAGGATGGACGAAGAAACGTGCCCCGAAAAGTCCAAAATGAAGAAAAATCGAGCCAAATATGAAAGAGCAAGTCGCGGCCGCGGCCCAAAATATGCTAAAACAGCCAGAATCGCTGGACGTTCGTAGATGGAGAGCTTCAGTTCCATCTACGAATCATAAAACAAATACCGAATTAAAAAAATATATATAAATAAATAAAATGACCAAAAAAAGGAAAAAAAAAAAGGCAAATTTTGTAACTTGATTCCAAACTTTATGTTTTAGTTTGAATTTTTTTTTATCTCTGAGATTTAATGTGTATCTTATGTATTTCATTTTCATATGTAGCGAGTAGATTAAACATTAAATTCTTATCTTTTTGTTAAAAAAAATATTTTTTTTTGGCGGAAATTTCGATACCTTTTCCGATATAGTATTTTTAGGAATGCAAGTTAAATTAAATGGAAAAGATTAGCATAGAATGTAAACAAAATGTAAAAGCATTTAGAATTTGAAATATTATACCTCCAATAGAATGACCGGAGTTGATGGAATCTAATTCCATGGAAATAGCTTAATCTAAAAAATAGTAAATTTTAAACATTAAAAAAATTTCTACTTTTAGTAAGCTTACTGATTTGGCGAAAAAAGTGCACCTACTATAAGTAATGTACTTCTCTTATTATATATATAGAGATACTCGCGGGTTAGTTATAGGGGTTTTTGATCTACCCCACATCAAGATATATATAGATAGAGGTGCTCAGAGTTGGTTTTGCGATTTTATTCGATAAATATAAACCGCATTGTAATATACGATTCGATTTCCTATTGAAAATTAAATCACGATTTATGGGGAAAAAAATAGGTATGCGGTTATGTGCTGTTACGGCCGGTTTGTGACAGTCTCGCGGTCTCAATTAAATGTAAAAGTAGGAGGAAATCATTACAATCTAACAAGTAAATGTAAAATTGAAAAACATTGAACACACTATGACTATAAAGAGGTTGTGGTTCTAATATGTTGCATAGCTAGAAAATTCAATTATACAAGTATACATGTTAACACATTAATTTATGGAGTACTAACTACTAAATTCATGCCGTATCGATTATTGTGAGCCTAATTTCTTAATTAATATTGCAAGAGTCATAACCCATATAGTTTAGATAGATAATAAATACATTAACATATAATATGTGGTGTGGTCGGTGCGGTTATTGAGCAAAAATTTAATCAAGGATAATCTAGGATTATATTTCGATTATGGGCATCCAATCATTATTAATCTAATTAACTCAATCTTTAAACCGAATGTTACGTATTAGCGAATGCTCACAATAATATGTAAAACCTCCTTTCAAAGTGAATTACGTGTAGATTATATAGGATTAATTGTTGTCTCCGGTCAATTAATCAAAAGTATAACTCTCAATCGATCCTAGGATCCTAGTTCCCACGATTAACTCAAATCTCTCGATTCTATTGCCAAACCATGTTGATTAATGTGATCTTGGACCAAAAATCCTCTCTCCACTCCAATTTAATCCATAATAAAATGTTAAACAAGTGATCAAATCATTCAACAAACATTATAAACAATTAATTAACTACTAACATAACACGGAGTTGAAGAAATGCACCGCTGGGTGAACTTGTCGCGAAAGTCGCTTTAAATCAATTTGATTAGAATGATATTCTCAAACCGTAAGCGTACGACTTGTGATAGAGGTAGTACAAGATTTTGACTTGAACTATACAGTTGTAGATCTTCGTCTTGACTTCACGTGACAACTTGAATTACCAAAATCCGACTTTAAAGGAAGAAGTTATAGTTAAAATATGAAATTATAACGCTCGACCGAGATAAAACCAGATGCAATACATAACTCAAAGGGGACGGTAGGGGATTCGGCCTTTTCCCACTAACCTTGGAGCTCTGGTTCGGTACCGGTCCGACGATTCAGCCCTTTGCCCCATTTTTGCATGTCGGGCGTGCTGTGTGCTTCCGTTGTATGTCGTCTTCTTCTGTCATCATTTCGGATCATTTTTTCCGTTTTCTAGGCCCGACTTCTTCACAAATTTTGTTCATGACTTGATGTTTGTCAATCGAGATTTGGTGAAGTCCAATTCGGGCCTGTCTGGGTCTCAATTAGTGGGCAACAATGGAGAAATGCGCGTGATTAACCTCCTCTTTCATTTTTCGTCGTTTTGACCTGGTTTCACTCATTTTCTCAACTTGAGTTCATTACGAATTTATTTTTGACTTGACGAACTTTTAGTGGGGCCTGACCTGGCCCCGGTTAGTGCTCGATCTGGCCTCGATATGCGAGCCAGAGCAGAGTGGAGAATTGCATGCAAATGGCTACCGTAAGCTTTCAGATTTTCATAACCTTCAAAATACAACTAAAAAACGTCTAAAAGTGCATCAAATCATATGAAAAGAAAAATCAACACGAAAATACACACAAACACGAATTTGCACTTAAATACAATCGGTACTCGCAATTCACACAACAATATCAACGTCAAATATACGAAAAAATGAGTATTTTCACGTTCATCACTGGGCAACGGGACATAGTGTAATAATTTGAGTTTATAAACGAGGGAATCATAATCCTAACACATCATGTAATAAACGAAAAAGAAATTTGAGTCTTTTCCTTTATGTGTTCCATGTCGCGCAAAACATCTTCATTTTCTTCCTCTTTGCATTCCTTCTAAAATTGGTCTCTCTCTCTCTCTCTCTCTCTCTCTCTCTCTCTCTCATAGTTGTATTTATGTTTATATGAACGTTATGGTATTAAATAGATTTTTTAGTAAAAAAATATATAAAATGTATTGGCCAAAATTGGACCAATAATCTGATGGTCCGGGGGTGGATAATGGTCGCGCTAGAATTCTAGTGGCCAAAAAAATTTGGCACGACCCAAACCGGTCTTATCTTTCACGGTGGTCCAACTAGGCTGGCCCGACACAACTATTTTGACAATCTTATACACACAGCACATGAGCCACCTACTTCTGACAAAAGGCCCACTAACACCTAATAGTAAGTGGGATATTTTAGATTTGTACTTCTAACATGTCTAGAGATTTTGAAATCAGGGCCAGTATAACCATTTTATCCTCTACATTTAGTAAGTATGAATACTCATTCCTTTGGTTTTGGAGGTAATTCTTCAACGTTATTTCTTTAAACATTCCCTTTGCTAGAAATTGGTTTTATAAGGTTGGTGTTGGTCAATCTTTGAGCAATTTTAACTTTGGAGTCCATTGAATAAAAATAGAATAAAGTTATGAAATCATAGTTTATATTTCGAGTAGATGAATATAGTGTATTTATGTACTAAAAATCAATTTCCTATGAATGAGAAATTAATGCTTAAAGTGAGCAGTTTAAACATGGAAATGATGGATGAGTTAGGAAGAATATGGGAAATTGTCTCACATGGGAAAAATGGGAGAGTTGGAACTCCTTATTAAGATGAACACTTTGATAAGGAGTAATCAAGTGTGGTTTCCTATGATGGACCTAGTGGTGTTTCAGACTTTGGCTAAATGGACCTGAGAATGGTGCGGAGCACCACCTCGGCGTGTACGTTGCATTGTGCACTTTAGAGGCACACTTTGCACTTCGCACTTGCGCGTTGTCCGGATGAGCCTTAAAGTTTTGCAAATTAATCCGGACGGGTGACTCAATTAGCTCGAACAGGTGTGGATCGGGTGAGATGACGTGACATACATGACGAGCCGGAGCGGAACATACCGGGTCCGCGTAGCCGGGTCGAACCGATCTGCGAACGTCCGAAGCGGGTCGGGTCAGCGAACCATCACGCCGCTCGCAGCCGAAAGTCTGCAATTTGGTGGTGCACGGTTTGGTGAAATAGTACGACCCAGCCAACGGATGTGTCTGGACTTGAATTCCATCGGACTTGGTCGAACCGGTGCCACCAAGGATCAAAGTACTTCACTACAATTTACATTATCATTCATTGCATCTGAAGCCTTCCCAAAATTTAAGTCTCCAGAAAGTCCCGAGTATCGAGTAGTTCACCAACTTTGATTTTGTTGTGCTACGATCCTTAAGCTCAAAGTTGTTGTATCTAATCTTGGGGATGATTGCTAAAAATCGAGGGCACTAAGATTCGGGGCAATATCTTCTTACGGACAACAAGTCAAAATCGTCTCTTCACTTTACCAACTGTATGGATTGAGTCATTTTTTAAATACACCTCCCAATTTCTAATACTCTTTTGAAGTAGCATTTGCACAATATTCTTACTTAAGCGTTGGAGTCTCTTCGCCAGATTCTGATGTGACTTTTGAAGCAACTACTCTAATCATCCAATTTGATTATTGTTGCGTTCTCTTCAATTTTTCTGCTATTTTCATATGAATATTTCCATCCCAATTCAAAAATTTCTTGAATTGCAGTACAATAAAAATGATCTTTTGAGACAATAAAAAGTGGTCTCAAATAATGAGTATATGTCACAACTTATGAGAAATAGTCTCAAGTAATGAGTATTTGTCACAACTTATGAGTATTTGCCATAACTTTATTGTTGTGTCAGACGTAAAATATATTTGTGACGACAAAAGTGGACCCAAATGTGTTAATTTTTTTTTGTAACAACTAATTGCCTCTAAAGTAGTCATAAAATAGTCTCAAATAATTTGCAGAGAGATTTATGACAACAAATGATCACAAATAACTTATTATTAATGATCATAATTATAATCTAAAAAATAGTAGGTAAAAGACCTCTTTTCTCGTAGTATCGATAGATAATTCAATGTCAATGCAGTACAGAAGATGCATCTAATGTACTATGTAGAATAGATATTTATGCAACCGAGGTGACATTCTATTAAAAGAGTTTAGTAACATATATTGATAATGTATTTAAAATATCATATCATTGTAGTAATTGTTTACAAAAAGAAATCAAAAGACTATTTAAATATCATCACGGGCTATTAAATTATTGTTAGGACATACA
The DNA here is from genome assembly GCA_958295605.1 of Ajuga chamaepitys. Taxonomy (NCBI): domain Eukaryota; kingdom Viridiplantae; phylum Streptophyta; class Magnoliopsida; order Lamiales; family Lamiaceae; genus Ajuga; species Ajuga chamaepitys. The sequence continues at coordinate 3,684,376 of OY282503.1, forward strand.
TCCAAAAAGATGTACTATACTACCCTTAAAAAGAGAAAAAGAAAAAAAAAATGTACTACACAACAATAATTATGTTAGACATGTATACTTTTTTGGGGACATGTTAGAAATGTATAATTACTAAACAAAAAGTTGAAGAAAATACTTCCACCGTCCCGGTCTAATTAGTCTATCTTTTGTTTATGTTTGTTTCAATCTAATTAGTCAGCTTATAAATGACAAATTTATTTCACAATCTCCACCCTCAAAATATCTACTCTTAATCTCCATATTTGAAAAAATCAAAGATTCCATAAAATCTGTTTTTTCTTAGTCTCTGTGCCCGGCCAAGATAGGTCAATTAGGCCAGGACGGAGGGAGTACTTTGTTTGACTGAGCTTATAAGTTCTTACAAAGTGTTTGGTAAAAAAAGATATTTAAGAACTAATAAGATAAAAAAAAAAAAAAAAAGCTCTAAGAGTTTATGCGATCTAAAAAAATAAGTTGATATATCTCATCTTATTTTCATCTTATTTTTTAAGATTTTAATTATTACATTCAAATTTTACATGCTACACACACTACACACATAATTCACACACTACACACAATACACACTATATACACAATACATACATTATACACACTTCACACACACTAGGGACACTTAACACACAATTCACACAATACACATTATACACACTATACACACAATACACACACATCACACACCACATGCACTTTTCGCACTAGTCAATATGTGTTTGACGGTAGTTTTCAAATTGATCCCCAAAATTTATGCTAAATCACTGCATTCAATTGTAAGTTTATAAGTTTGTTTATCCAAATATTTTATAAACTTATAAAATACAATTTATAACCTCTTGAAACAACTTATAAGATGTTAGTGCTTATAAAATATTTAAAATAAATTCAAACCAAACACCCCCTTAATATTTTGATGTCCTTATCAATTATTTATTTCTGAATTTTCAGATGCAATAGATCGATAATCCCTATGTATATATGCAAAAGATTTTTGAATAAGACGTTATGTGTCATGTAGTATTTAAGGAATTATAAAATGCAAAATTAAATATCTAATTATATCATTGTCTATAAGACAATTGGTTAATAATATATCCAATAATTATAGATACGTTACAATCTTTGTGCTTGGAATCATGTGATTCATGCCTACAGGGGGGTTTACAAAGGGGTGAGTTTAACTCCGAACTCGCATTAAATCCGTTTCAATCAAATCCATTAAAAATCTTATTAAACTTTTTTTATCTACGTATATTAAATATATAAATATTTCATAATCCTATGCATACATAGCGCATTATAAGTTATTTTAAAATAGTTCACTCTCTCCCATCTCGGTGATGATGTTTCCTTTTGATATTAATTATTTTTAAAGGATATTTTATATTATTCATATGACCTAAATGTTTTTATGTATGTTTTATCTTTAAAATATTTGATATTTTATTTAGTTTCATTGCACGTTGGGTGAATTGGGTAACCTGGTGAGACGAAGCGGGTTATGAATTTAAGATTTCTTTTACGAGGCTAAGTTGTCCATGAAGTCTTGTAAATTGTAATTAGTGGTGGTAAAATAGACCCGAGCTTATGGGTTGGCCCAACCCTCACAAAATTTTAGATGGTCCGCACCATAAGATTCTTGATCTAAATCACCATCGAGTTCAACATGTTCAATCCGAAGAGCTAAAAGTTCAACAAGCTGCGACCGGCCAATAAATAATAGTATATCTAAAAGGGATGGACCAAACTTTGCTTATTTATTTTTGGGCCAATAAAATTTGAACCGACTCAATTCAATTCAATATATGGCGTTGATTTAATAGACTTTTTGGGCCTAGGACTGTAAATGAACAGAGATTTCGTTGAACAACTCGTGAACAAGTTCGTTTATTTGGATAAACGAACAAATTTTTGAGCTCGTTTTATTAACGAAAAGAGCTTGAACACTGATTAGCTCGTGAACAAGCTCGTCTCAGACCCACATAATAATAATAATAATAATAATAATAATAATAATAATAATAATAATAATAATAATAATAATAATAATAATAACAAGAAAAACAACAATATTCATACTAAATACTCCCTCCGTCCCACTCTAAGTTTCCTACTTTCCTTTTTCGTACGTCCCAACTGAACTTTCCACCCAAAAAATGACAAAAAAAGTCAAACATTAAAATCCCCACTTTTTCACTTTTATTACAAATTTGCCATTATGAAATCTGTTTTAATTCCTTAATCCACACTTTTAAAAATTTAACTAACCCACTAATTAATAACCCAACCCAACCCAATATATCCAGCCCAAACCCAAACCCCCTCATAACCCAACCCATAATCGAATATTCTTATATTACTTGTTATGCTAGTAAGTATTTGGTTAAATTTGTTTCTTTGTATGAAAATTTAAGAAAATGTGTGTTTATTTTAGATGCGTGAGCAGGGTAATTGGTCGTTTACAAGCACAAATGTCCACGAATATAGTCAAATACGTTTATGAATATATTCACAAATAAAATCAAACACTCTCAAATACCACTCGACTTAAAATCGATTAAAAATAAATAAATAAATATAAACACTTACAAACTTGATTAGACTCGACTCGACTCGACTCGTTTACAGTACTATTTAGACCGCTGAAAGTGCCACCGGTACTTACAATTAATGCAAACTACAATCATTTGCAATTATTTTTTGTTTGGCAATAAATGTATATTGAGTCAGTGTTGAACATGTTTATAACAAACTGGTTCAACTTTCAACCATAAACATAGTCGTCGCCTTCTTTCATCAACTTTCTACGTGGGAGGATAGGAAATATTTCAATTTTTCTTTTTTATGTCTTCTTCTTTCATAGTAAATTTTTATTTTTATTTTTTAGTCTCTCTTTACGGGAGTTTTCATCTTCCTAGGATAAATTGAAGTATTTTTCTAATAATAGGAGTTTCGTTTTCTTAATGTATGTTTTGAAAATTCAGTGATCTGTAAGTTTTTCAACACTAATTTATTCATATCTTGTGGCTTTCGCTAAAAAATAAGTGATCAATATTTTAGTGCGCGATTTGTCCAATACAAATGGGATTTCAACTTATTTATTGAGTTTATATCTGGTGGCAAAATTCCTGTGGGGATCCATTCCCATTGGAACCCGATGTTATTGAGTAGGGAATTCCCCGATGATAGCGGGAGTGGGAGTGGGAGAGGGAATGGGGATTCCCCGCTTTAGGAAAAGTGGGGATGGTATGATGATGGGAACAATGCTCCCCGCCCCATCCCCGTTTCTGCCCCCTCCCCGCTTAATTAAAATGAAATTTCCATACCCTAATTCTTAATTATTTATTTTAGCATTTTTTTCATTTTGTAATATGTATAATTCGTACTATTTAGGGATTAATCCTATGTTCTTCATTAATTTTGTATAAAATCCCACCATATTTCCAATATTTAAATAAATTGAAATAACATATAAGTTGCATGTTATTTATTTATAGTAAGTAGTACTCGATTCAAAGATTTCTGAAGTTAGTAGAAATGAATATTTTATCATAAAACTGTTTAAAAAAATAAGAAAGTTTGACCTAAAGAAAAAATATGTGGGGTCACCCATCTCTCCGCGGTGAACTCATTCCCCGAACGGAGAATCCCCATCCCCGGCCCAAATTTCTTAAATGGGGAATTTTGAGAGGATGGTATTTGAATGTGAGATCGGGATGAAAATGAAATGCTCAATACCAATTCCGAACCCGCCCATTACCACCCTAGTATGGGTTTAGACTAATATGCTGATGTGGCCAGCCACATTATCAACCCGTACACCAAACTAAAGTTAAGAAAAAAGAAATTGGGGAAAAAAAAAAAATCACTGATTCTCTCATAATAACGGCGTCGTTCGTCTCATACTTCATATTGTACGGTGTCCTGAAGAACCACTTGTCAATAATAGCCGAAATTATTAATGGTGTTAATAACGTGGCTTACTATTTTCATATATTTTGTCTCCATAAAAATTCACCGGTGGATTCATTATCTCAACTTTATATATATATATATATATACTCCCTCCGTCCCGGCCTAAATGTCCTACTTGCCTTATTTGTTTGTCCCGACCTACTTGTCCAACCCCAAAATGGCAAACAAAGTCAACACTCTAAACCCCTCATTTTTCAGTTTTTTACAGAAATGCCATTCAGATTTTATTTATCAATTCCTAATTACCACTAACCCAAATCCATAATTTAAACTAAAACCTACCCACTTAATACCCAAACCCAAACCCAAACCCATTGTTTTATTACAGAAACCCTACTTCCATATCATATCCCCCCTCCTCTCTCCTCTCTCAGCCGCTCTTCTTCTCTCTCTACGAACTCTCTGGAATCAATTTTTCTGGGATTCTTCTCCTCCATATTCATCATCCCTTCCACTCTCTGGTGTCTTCTCACCCATGTCACCCGGTCTTCTCTCTCACCTTCTCACCCAAAATTTGTTTGAAACCCTAAAAATCTAGATCTCTCGGGTTTGTGTTATCTGGTCTTTTATTTTTCCCGATTTGGCCAGATCCACACCGATCTGGTATACTGAAGGCCGATTTCAGCTACTTGTTTGGTGATTTGGGGTCGAGGAGACAAAGAGACGAGATCTGTTCTGGAATGGAGATTGATTCTCCAGATTCGACAGACGGTTTTGTTTGGGACTCGGAGGAGAGTTTCGTGCCTGAAACTCAGTTTTCCGAGGACGACGGAGTGGCAGCTCTCCCTACTGGGATCGAGGAGGCCCCCCCGGTGCATTTGAATCAACATTCCCCAGAAATGCAACGCTTCATCCTCGAGTGCGTTGCTTTCTGGGTCCCGATGGTGAAGAGGTTCAGTTTCTGTTTAGTTTCTTGTCGAAGTTTGGGGGTCTTCTGAAAACCCTAATTTCCTGATGAAGTTTGGGGATCTTCTGCAAACCCTAATTTGTTGATGAAGTTTTGGGGATCTTCTGCAAACCCTAATTTCTTGTGATCATCTCGGGTGCTTGCATCTTTTATGAGAACGTTGGCTGCATGTGTGGTTATCTTTGTTGTTTAGCTGGTTTTTTTGAATTGTTGACAGCTAGAGTTGTTTGTCTGTAGGGACCACCCCAGTGATGAAGTTATTCTGAGGGGAAAAAAATGTGGGTTATCCAATATCCTGTCTTTGTTGTTTCGGTAGCTTTTTCAAAATGATGAACATTTTTCGTTTTGATTGAGTTCATAGCTGCCCAATTAAAGACAATTTTCTGCAATAGCAAGTGTAGAAATTGATATTGAGTCATGAGCTTTTGTGTAGCTTGATTTGGTCAGATTTTCTGTCCAAATTAATGTTGCCTTTTGGCTGATTTGTGGGAATTTAGGTACAACCCCAATGATGATATTGTTCTGAGGGGAAAAAGTTCAAAAACTGCTGATAGCACTTCATTTGATTTTGAATCCTGTGTTTACAGTTTAAGCAAAACGAACACCTTCATCAGTGTTTACACTGTAAACAGCTGCAAAAACGTTGAATGCTGCTTTAAAACTAATCTACCAAATACCCCAATTCTCCCACAATCCCACTTTCCATCTGCCTGTCCAATTGGCCCTGTTCTCTCAAATGCTCGATGCTCTGCCTAACAAGCTCCTCTTCAACTTCTAGGGCTTCGGGTAGGGCATCAGCTCTTGCTAGTCTTGCCTTTCCCATATGTGGAACCTTATAATTATTCCCACCTTTGTCTTTCATTATCTCCACCATACAGCCCTGCAAACTAAGAAATATATTGTCTAGCTTCACTGGTTCAAGGTCCTCAAATGATTTAAGGACATTGGCCACCAAGTCATCCACATTATAGCTACGAGTCTCAATTTGTAGCGATTGAAGTGCTCTGAAATAACCTAAGTCGAGAACATTGGTATCTGGTGAATTCGGAGGCTGGAACATCAGCTTGATGTCAAAACCATCAGCTGTTGCAGCATTTCTGAACTCTATATCGCTGTCAATTAGGTGTGGCCTTGCGTTATCCTGCTGAATTATGATTGTTTTGTTTGCATTGCTTGGCCATTTTGCTTTGATCGCCGGAATAACCTAGTTTGTGAAGCCATATGAAGAAACATAAAGCAATTTATTACACACTTAATGTTTTGTATTGTCATCAATTTCAACCCATTTTTTACTAAATCTAAAAAATGTGTTTTAATTTGGAGACATACTCACATTAAAATCTCTAAATGATGAATTTATTCTGATAGAGAATAAAAAAGTTACCTGTTCCAAAAGGCAGCTTTTTATTACGGCACTGTTTACCGAATCGATTGGTTTTGTAACCATTGTCCCGCGTACTCTGTTTACGCTGTTTCTGATGGCAGGTTCCTGTTTAGTTAATGGGAAAATTCCGATTTTCCCATCGAAAACTAGTGCCCCGCTGTCTGAATACTGTGGCCGAGCCACTGCACACATAAACATTACTTTCGAGATGAATCGTTTGCTTTTACAGGCTCGATAAGGGTCTTCCTCACCCACTAGCTTATATGCTCGATCCGTTACTCTTTGCATATAAAACCATTTCTCGTCTATGTGTATGACATTATGCATGCTTTCGTATTTGCATTTCATGTTTACGCTGTCCTGATGCAAATAACTAAGGTTGTACTTCAGCCTTTGAATTTTGTTTGCATCAGTCAATGTTGGTTTTATTGAGTTGGTATGAGCTTTAATCTTACCTGCCATGATCCATCTGCCTATTTGTGACTTGCTGACCTCTAATTCTTTTGCTAAACGCCTGATTGTACCCCTCTTTTCAAACGGTATTGCCTTCATGGCGACTTCGTCTAATTTCTGTATAATGGACGGAGGTTGCCGGAGCCTTACTGCTGGAAACGAGATGGGAACATCTTCTGAAGTTTGTTTCCTTGCAGCCTTCCAAATGCGCCGAATCGTCCGCCTTGAAACTCCATATGATGCAGCCATTTCGATAGAGATTCCGTTTGTTAAAACGCCGTCTTTGTTGTTGTTAAGAAGGCACTGCGCTATACGAAGTCGGTCTGATGGAGCAACATCTTTACCCCTTTTTTTAGTCATGAGCTGTAATTTGTAATCTGAGTATTTCTTTGCTGTAATAGTTAGAAAAAACTGCATTGAATGCAATTGTTGGCATATTTATAGACTAATCTATGTGGTAGGTTGAATTTAATTTGAATTTTAGAGGGAAAAGATTCAAATGTAATTCCCAGCAGTTTGAGAAATTTTAACTGCTGTAAATTTCAGTTTTTGGAGGGATTACTCCCCCAAAAACTTGGCAATAGAAATTTTCAATTTTTGGCCTGCTTCGCACAAATTACTTTACTGCATTTTCAATTTTGATCAATTCAGTATTTTTAATTTTATTTTATTCAGTGTTCAAAAAAAAAAACAGGTTAAAAAAAAAATTACAAAAATGGAGGGAAAGATTAAAACTCTAATCCTTCCTCCCAAAAATTACTGAAATTCAAAAAAGTCAACAAAACAACACCATTTCTTAGTCTCCGTGCCCGGCCAAGGTAGGACATTTAGGCCGGGACGGAGGGAGTATATATATATATATATATATATATATATATATATATTATCCTACTTTATCATTTCATAAAAACATATAAATAAATTTATCATATGTACAATATTGATGTGGTCCAATGTAGTCAATTCATAACGATATATGTTTAGTGATCATCAAAATATCATATGAATATAAGGATATAAATATTATTTGAAATTTATTATTTTCCCTCTAATAAATGCATATCTCTGTCATTGTGATGTCACATGACTCACATACATTGCCATTCTTGTTTGTTAATTTATTTTTTAATATTGGCATTTTCTTGAATAATAGTCTTTTAATAACACATATTATGATTTCCAAAAAAGGCAAAATTGTGACATGTGATAAATTAATTAATTAGATGACAATGATTTAAAAAAATAGGTGACAGCAACTTGTTTGCCGACATTTACTTATTATTCTGTTATTACGGGAGTGCTCTCCTATCCACCGTGAACACATGTTAATATGTCACTGTTTCTATTGCAAGACTCCTCGATTAGCTCCTATTAATCTCTGCTTAGGCGCTAGGTTTTCGTTGGTCGCCTATGATTATTTCTCGATTTCTCTTCGTCTAACTACGCCTATGCCCCAGTTAGCCCCGCTCAGATCCGATTAATCGCTAGGTCATAGTTCACCGCCTAACTAACGCCTAGCGACTTTTACAATCTTTGTCATTGTTAATATATAAAGATCTTGTCCCCATATTATGAATGAGATAATTACCCATATTTTACGAAATCTTAACATATTGATCATATTAACTTGTGTCACCGTGAATAGGGAAGCGGAATTGTTTGTTATTATGCCACTAAGATCCATTTGCCCTTGCATCCGTTATAACCTAATGATGTCTTTTTCCTATCATAAGGATTTTGGCTTTTGAAATATATGATTAATTCTGTCTCTATCTTAAATTTAGTTAATTATATGAAGATATATTTTTAAAAAAATTATAAATTATAAATTCTCACTTATACGAATTATAATATTTTTATTTAATTTCTCAATTCTATGTAATTTACTAGCAAAAATATATTTCAAAAATATTTTATCTATATACAAATTAATGAAATGCAGCATAACTTTTGAATTTCATTTTTTGATGGAAGAAGTATATAAATCGACTAGACAAAAGAAAAAGAAAAAAAAAACTCAGTTGAAATTTAAAATATAATTATAGGAAATATAAATCGACAATGACATGGTTTACATCAAATAATTCATCATTGATCTCGTGTGAGATCTGATATGGTCTTCCAAATTATAAGTTTCACCTTTATTTACCTTCTTGCAAAGATAGTATAGAACGTTAAATAGTGCCTCTAACTTATAATTATAAATTTCGTTTATCATCTACCCTAAAAAAAGTTCCATTTATTATTAATTTCTCAACAAATTGAAAATTGAACTAGATATCTATATATAAAGTCTATAACAATATAACTAATCTTACTCCACTTGTTATGCCAAATTTCTCGGGTTATGTTTGTTTATGGATTGTACGTCCGAACAGAGGACATTCATTTATGAAGTTTGCATGTTCGGATAGAGTACATTTGTTTATGGATTTTCATGTCCTAATAGAGGATATAACAATATAATTCTAACAATTATATATTATTTAATTGTTTAATATATTTTAATAACTTTTTCAAAATGATTTGACATATTTTGTAAGTATTACCACAATCTAAAATTTGACAAAGTCTCATGTGCAATAATTTAACTGTACAATTTGGGGTAGGTATCGTAATTTATGCTTAAATGTATCACTTGTTTTAGGTAAAGGTATTATAACACATTTACCTAGAAGAAGTGATACATTGAAGAATAAACATTAATACATTTTCACCGTAATATATTTATTCAGAACATGTAATACCTTTAGATATAAATACTAATACATTTTCGTCCATGACATATTGCACGGATCTTAGTACACAAAAGACCTCCTCCTAAAATTTATACAATTAAATCAAAACTTTACGTCCAGATTGAACACATCCCATTCCCACCATAAACAAACATACCATCAAGATTTCATTTCGAAATTTTTTAAATTTGTAACTTAGACGTCGAAAACAAATCCATTACTAAGTAGGCCCAATTGAATTGAATATACAGATGGGCCGTGTAATAAGAAATTCAGACATTCTGATGTGGCCTATGTGGCTATTGAGTTCACAATTAGGCACGATAATAGGGTGGGTCCAAATTCGAACCCCACAAAATTCGTTTCGGATAAAGTCTTTTAAACCTGCTAAAGTGGGTTTGAATTGAGTTAAGGATTTTGATAAATCCGCCTCCACAAATTAAATCTATAGATAATTCATAAATTTTGTTATCATAATATTGTTAGACCCAATTTACAAGTCACAATTTTTATTTTTATTTTTCAAACTTGGTCATTGTTCAACTTTTCATATTTTATAGTTCAGTTTTATAGTATAAGAATAGTATTGGTATTGAAGATATTTAAAATACATAGAAGAATCGGACACGAGAAGAAGCGGGTAAACTCGACAAATTGACAAAGTGAATCAAAGTAAATTATGGGTCAATTTTTCTATTACAAGATAGGTTATGGGTGTAAATAAACCCTCCCAATCAATTCAACCAAGCCAAACTTCTAAGACAATTAAGTCCGACACAGTGTCCCAGTTCGATTCTCAATCTTTCTCATCTCTGTCACTCTCTTTTTGTGATTTGGATTAATGGCTTGCTCAAAATCATTCTTGAAAATTCCTATCTCGTTTCGATTAAGTCTCGCCTAGATAATAGTGTGCAATTACCAATCATCATTTTTATACTGATTCAAACTTTCATGATCCGTTAAGTATTATCTGGGCGATGTGCTCAATTTGCCGATCATTTTGAATATTCTATAATATTACTCAAAAGTAATGCAATCATCTTGTAAAATATTATTACTTAATATGTTCATATAAGATAAGAACATGTTGTTTGATAACATTTGCCTTGGACTAACCCTTTTGCCATAATCCCGACGCAAGTTAATATGCAGTTTCTGTGCAGTTTTTTCGCAAATTTAATAGTAGTATATTCAGGGACGGAGCCACAATGGGGCCAGTGGGGGCATTGGGCCCCCTAAAATTCTCTGAAAAATCAGGGATATATATGTAATTTCAGTCTGATAACACACATTAAATATATTCTTTGTGCTCAATTGTAACTAGTGTTGGTGTAGCTTAGTGGATGGGGATTTAGGGCTCGATTCTCAGTCTCAGCATAAGTGGTTATATTTATTTTTGCCTTTTTGTTTAATCTGTTTTTGTCCTTTTATTTTTCTTAAACTGTTTCTTTTCTTAAGATGTATATAACTTTTAATTGGTTTATTATATTTTTATGTATTGATATAATATTTTATGGCTTAATCTATAAAGGAGTCTATCTTAGAAGATAATATTATTTGCTTAATTAAATGACAAAAAGAGCTTTATAAATGTTTTTGCTATTTTCTAGATAGTTGTGTTTATTGCATAATAATTTATTTTTTTAATCTATTTTGTATTTTCTTGAAGTATATTTATTGGATGAGTAAAACTTGATGAAAAATTACATGCATATTTGCAACATAAAGCGTAAATAAAACGAAACTATATTTTATATTGTTGGAGCATGAAATGTAATACTATTTAACTTGACTACTATATTGTTCTTCTAGATTTACTTTACATATTTTTGTTATTACATATTATTACATTATTTGAATTAAATGCCAAGTTTTTTTATTTATGTCATGTGTATATGTGTTTTTATATCATAAATACAAAAACACACACACGACTATTTAATTTTATATTGTTGATAATTGGGCCCCTGAGTGCAGTTCTTGGCTCCGTCACTGAGTATATTACAGTACTGTTTATAGTTGAATTAAAATTATAAGTGTGTTTTTCTGCTATTTATCAGATTAAGTGAACACTATTCAATGTCACTCCTCGCATGGACGACTTCTAATATATTATATATATATATATATATATATATTTTAAACTTAGAGACGAGATCAGCTATGGTGCATTTATACCTAAAGCCGGGCGACATCTAGCATTTTCTTTTTTTTTTTTAATTTTTTTAATGCCACTATTGGTATCTCTCTATATACAATAATGATATGGAACCCACAGGTGGATTTTTTATAGAGCCCACCTGTTGATATGTACTTTCATCTCACGTTCACCCTCGCACCACCAACTAAAGCTATATATATTTTGTATTCCTTCCTTACATCTGACTCTGAAAAATCAATTTTTCACCACTAACAAAAAACACCTTACATTTATTTTTCATTTTTTAAAAAAATCAGTTTTTTCCCCTATACAAGATTTTTTCTTCCCAATTTATTTTATCAATTTTTTTCTTATCTCATCTCTCTCCCAAAATCTTAATATTAAATTTTAATAAATTTTTTTAATAAATTTTGAAATATATCATATTGATGGATAACAATAAATAAAGAGAAGATACATAATCCAGAATTCCAATATAATTGAATAAGATTGAGAAAATAAATATTAATCTAGAGGATTATTCTTATATAAAATATTTTATTAATTTAGTTTATCAATTTTTTATGTCTATTAAGATCTAAATCCAAATTCAACTTTTTTGCATATAAATTTGAAAGTTTTGAGTTCATCTATGTCTATTAAAATTTTAAATCCAAATCCAAGTCTATTTATGTCAATGAGCTCATCACATGGACTATGCATATTCAGTTCATCCTAAATTAAAAATGTATTTTCTATATCTTTCTAAAATTTATTTCTAATAGAGTGTATTTTGTAGGTAAATTAATAAAATATTTTGTATAAGAATAATCCTTAAGAATTTTTTTTTTCAATCCTATTAAATGATATTGGATTATGGATTATGTATCTTCTCTTTATTTATTATTATGAATTAGTGTGATCTATTCAAAATTTATGATTATTTAATATAAAGATTTTGGTAGAGATGAGAGAAGCAAAAGAAACGGGAATAATTTTGGAAAAAAATCCAGCATATTAGAAAAAGTTAATTTTCTAGAATAAGCTACGAGGAAGAAATTCGTGGAAAAAATAAAACATATGTGCAGCATGTTTTTGTTAGTGAAAAAAAAAAAACTGATTTTCTGGAGTAAGAGCCCAGGAATGAATAAGAAATATATGTAGTATTTTGTTATTAATGCAGTGAGTGTGAGCTGGTGGAAACCCAATTGGATGAAAAATTATTTTAGAAAGAAAAGAATGCATAGTGGAATTTTGACTTTCTAGAGAGAAAAAAAATGATAAAATAAATTTTGGGAAGAAAAAAAATCTTGTATAGTGGAAAAAACTTATTTTTTTTTAAAATGAAAAATAAATGTAGCGTGTTTTTTGTTAGTGGTGAAATTTTTTTTTATAGTAAGATGTAAGGAAGGAATAAAAAATATATATAGTGTGTTTTAGTTGGTGGTGTGAGGGTGAGTGTAAGGTGAAAGAACATATCAACAGGTGGGCTTATAAGAAAAGCCACATGTGAGTTCCATATCATTATTGTATGTATATATATATACACCAACAGTGACATTAAAAAAAAAAAATACTAGATGTTGCCCCTGCCAGAGACGACTTTAGGATCAATTATACTTGCACCATACTAGGAGGCGAGTTTATAAAAAAAAAAGAAAAAGGAAAAAAAAAAGAAAGAAAGAAAGAAAAAATATTAGAAGTCGCCCCTGCGAGGGAGACATTGAATAGTAAGTGTCAGATTTATGTGAACTCGCCTGTGACACAGGCGAGTTCACTTAATCTGATAAATAGCAGAAAAACACACTTATAATTTTAATTCAACAGTGAACAATACTTTAATATATTAAATTTGCCCAGTTTTTTCATGAATAAAAGATTTTAGTATTTCTTTTTTAAGGGATAAAAGGTTTTAGCGTCGATGCTAAAAGAAATGCAATACTTGTTCAAAGTAAAGATGTTATACTGAAAAGTTATTAGTGTTTTATACTGAAATGTATTATCTATTATGAAGAAAGTAGTATGTTGAAAGAGTATATTTTTCTTCAGAGTAAGTGTGAGACGATTTCATAAAAAGCTACAGTACTCTACTTACGACCTAAATTATACGAATCTAAAATTCATGCACCTATATAAAAATAAAAAATTGCCTAAATATACTTATACGAAGAACAAATATCAACAACGTGGTATGCTATTGTCCACAAACTATACTTTCGGCAACTTCCAGGCAAGATGAATTAATTGAGGTGGAGAATTCCTGTGGTTTCTAGTATTTGTAAGAGAGTCGGAGGCAACATTTTTAGGACAAGAAGTTGCATGAGATCGCCATATTGTGTGACGGTCATATGATAGGAGTATTATTTTTTACGAATGTATTTCCTCCTTTTCACTCGAGTTTGCACACTTTCCTTTTCGGTGCGTCTCACACCAATTTGCACATCCTTAAAAAGGAAAGTTATTTCACAATTTTCACCCTTAAAATCTCAATCCTCAATCTTCACCTTTAAAAAAGTCAACCAAAAAGCAAAAACAATCTTTTCTTGATATACGTGCCGGGTCAACCGTGCAAACTCCCGCGGGACGGAGGGAGTATCACTTTTTGTAGCCAAAGTATCAATTTTATGTGTAAAAATATCAATTTTTTTGACAAAAATTTTATCTGTAAAAGTATCATTCTTTTCAGTAAAAGTGTATTTCGTCACACGTGAGACCGTTTATTTTTTATTCTTCCTTTTTGCTTTGTCTTATCAAATTACTATTCTAACTGGACAATTTTATTTTGTCAACTTTGTCATTAGATTAAGGGATTGGCAAATTGCAAAACCTAACCTGGTAAGATATGGGTGGTCTCAAATCTAAATCCAGTTATTTATTTTTTTCAATTTACAATTTTGGCTGTTATTATTTTCCATTACTCAGTTATTTATAATTCATGTTTTATATAGAAATAAAACAGTTAAAATCAGAAAAATAACGTTGAATTCGATCGAATTCAGCAAATTTCTCGTAAAAAAAATGAATTTAGTATGTTAAAATAAAATTTTCATAATCATAACAATATTTTTTATAATTATTAATTATCTCATGGTTAACTATATTTTGTTAGTTTTTTTTTAAGTTATAAATGTTATTAAATTAATGTAGTTTTATACTAAATATTTTAAGTTTATCTAATGAAAAACTTTCAACCACAATTTGTAATAAAAGTCTTATAGATGTTATTTATTGTTATAATGACTCAGATTCAATTTTTAGTAGATAATCATTTTAGATTGTTTATTATTAAAATACTAATTATGTTCTCTTTTTAAAAAAATAATATTTGTTGAGTCAAGTAACTGTTTTTTTTTTTTCGTGATATACATGTATTATTATTAGTAATTTAACAAATATGCTTTAGAAAAAATAATTTGACAAATTTATAATTCTAAAATTGTTATTTTATTTTATGAGTTTTTTAAATGCATTATTTTCAAATTGAAAATTACAAAAACTTAATATAAATAATAAAGTAAAAATAGCGAAAACAATGCCACTGAAATTATACTGTATAATATTCGTTATACATTCGTATATATTGCTATATTATGAAAATTTCGAGTTTTAATCGTATTTTTAACTTTTATTAAAAAAAAGAGTGATAAATATGAGAGAAATTAAAAATATTCGAAGAATTTTGTTATTATAATCATAGGATCACGTTAAATTACGTTTTTTTTTTTTTTTAATCTTATAAGTACACTTAAATTTTACATAATAAAGACACATACGTACATTGCACACACACTATACAAATTTCACACACACTCAAATACTAAACACACGCACATTCACATACTAAATACATACATACTACACATTAATCAAAATGTGTGTTTTATAATGATTTTCTATCTCCACATTTATGGTTAATCACTTTATTCACAACTGTGGACTTATACATTTTTTTATTTAAATACTCAATTAAGTTATAAATTCTTAAATATTACAATTTCATTAAAACTATATAATGTTAGAAGTTATAAAATATTTAAAACAAATTTAGGCAAACAATCTCGTAGAAGACCAATATTGCAATTTCCAGTTATGGGAATTCCACCTCAACTTAAATACTTTTCCCGTTCCGATTTAATTTGTCTATTTGTCTTTTTAATTTATCCCAAATAATTTTATTAACCCAAAAAAAAAAATTATCATATAATCTATATCCTTCAAATCTCCACCTTCAATTTCCATGATCGTAAAAAAAGTCAAAGATTTCAAAAATCAGTTTTTATTAACCTCAATGTCTGATCAAAGTAGGCAAATTAAGTTGAGACGAAAGTGGTATATCAAAATGAAGTCACTGATGACGCAAGCAAGTGGCACAATCTTCTAGCGGCACCGAATCATTTGTCGGCGGCGGCACCGCCATAAATACACGATATCGGTGGTGGCTGCTGCATCAATTCACAGCGTTCATCAGCAATTTCATTGCATTTTACGGCGAGAATGGCGGAGAAAGGTAGAGTGTGTGTGACCGGCGCCGGAGGGTACGTGGCTTCATGGCTGATCAAGCTTCTCCTTTCCGATGGTTACGCTATTAATGGCACCGTCAGAAATCCTGGTAATTTCATTTTAATTCATTGTTTTCTCCATTTATGTAATACATTTTATGTTATTCTGCTTTGTATATACGCTAACAAGTACGATCCAGAAAATTCCTCTATTAAATTATTAAGAGGTTTTTTTAATCCTCTACTGTGATTCACTTTTAAATTATTAGTTTATGCCACGTGAATCATATTTGTAGTTACAGTATTATTCTACTGTAAACTGAAACGCGAAATTGGAACACAATAGTCGACGATCTGGACTGGTGCCTTGAGCGTGGGGTCGTAATTGAGTCGAGTTGAGCGAACTTATTTTTTAAACTTGTTTGAAATATTATTGAACTTTAATATTATGTTTAATCTTGTTCGGTTATTAACTGAATCGAGTTTGAGTAAGCTCTAAACGAGTCAAACACGTGTTAAGCTCGAGTAGTTTGATATTTATACACTTGTTTTAACATTTTTTCACTGATAGAGCTCGAGTTTTAGATTTCATCGAACATAAAAGGATGTTGAGCTTGTTTCATATTATTAGTAGAACATATGTTTGATTATTAATCAAATCGAGCTTGTACAAGCTCTAATCGAGCCAAATACGAGTCGAACTAGACTAGTTGTACATTCTTTTCACTTGTTTTAACATTTTTTTACTAATTGAACTCGAGTTTTAGAGTTTATCAAACTTAAACGTATGTTCAATCTTGTGTGTATATTGAATCGAATATAGTTCATGAGCTTCTAACGAAAAATCACGAATCGGATATCGAGTAGCTTTTGATTTTAAGCCCTATATCTGTTTGGGTGTATAACTGTGGGATTCTCTAAACATGACTATGTGATGTGATCATACATTCAAATGATTAAGTTAACGGATTTCAAAATCTTAATCTAAATCTAAATCATGGCATTTGTTGTACTCAGTAAACTGAAATACGTAAATCAAACACAATCTTGAGTATTTGAACCGAACAAGTTGAGTGAATTTTATCGTAGATTTTGAAACCATTCCCAAATTCAGTCATATCCCATAATCCAAACGCAATCTTATGTTGTTCGATTGGAAACCGTGATAAACGTGGCTTACAAGAGATCTGTTCATGTAAATTGCAGGGGATGCCAAATATTCTCATTTGAATAGCCTCGACAATGCAAGTGAAAAGTTGAAACTTTGCAAGGCGGACTTGCTGGATTTCGACTCCATTCTTGAAGCAGTTAAAGGGTGCACTGGGGTTTTCCATGTTGCCTGCCCTGTTCCTTCCGGCTCTGTTCAAAATCCCGAGGCATGTATTTTAACTTTACCTCAAAATGTAAATCGAATGGATACATTTAGATTGTCTCACTGGGAAATATTATCGTGCACACAAAGCTCTATGTAGTGATATCGTCGAAAACCCTGAGGCATGATCTTTAACTCTAACTCAAATTGTAAGTGGAATGGATACATTTAGATTGTTACGTAGGGAAATGTTATCGTGCACACAAAGCACTACATAGTGACATCTATAATCTGTAAGGGCAGGTTTGGTTCCAGTATGGATGAATGTTGAATGTGTGTAGTCACTTTGTGCTATAAATAGGTATTGTTGTATGATATGTTGAAATAAATGGTGAACTGTTACAGGTGGAATTGGTCGATCCTGCTTTGAAAGGCACTCTGAATGTCCTCAAAGCATGTTCGGAGGCAAATGTGGGACGTGTAGTGATTGTATCGTCAATTGCTGCTGTTTTTATGAACCCAAGCTGGCCCAAGGATCGGGTTCTAGACGAGACTTGTTGGTCAAACAAGGAATATTGTAGGACAACTAATGTAAGAAAACCAGTTTAAACTGTAATTTCAGCCTTAAAACTTATGCACTTATAGGCTTGTTTTCTAAATTTCTATGCATGCAGAACTGGTATTGTTATTCGAAGACGGTGGCGGAGGCTGAGGCTTGGGAATATGCAAAGAAAACCGGGCTCGACATTGTCACTGTGTGTCCTAGCCTTGTTTTGGGGCCCATGTTGCAGACTACAACAAATGCTAGCAGTTTGGCGCTCATTAAGCTGTTGAAAGGTACATATTTTCTTTGTTTTTACTTTAGAAAAAAGTTATTAAAATTAAAATTTGTGCAAAAGTTACTTAAATAGAAGTAAGCAGCGGTCCAAGGATAAAATAACTTTGACCGAATTTAAGAATTGAAGTGTTCGATAAATAAACACTTTCCTCTCTTACTAATATAATGTTGAGAGCATTCTTATGGAGTGTTGTTGATTGTTTGTGCTTTTGAAGAAGTGATTACACTTACAAATTATGAAACAATTATTTATAGTTAAAGGTAGATAGTGTTAGAGAATATCACACTTTTAGAAAAAAATTAATATGCGAGTGTCTGATAAATAACTACTTTTTATCACTTATTTACTAAAAGAGGTTTTAGAAATTTACAAAAATGCCACGAAGTAGCTAAAAACAACTTATTTGTTGCTTCTTGCTTTTGGGTTTTAAGTGCTCAGCTCTTGTAGAAGCAATTGTTATCAAGCACTCGATTAGCTTAAAATAAGTTGGAATAGAAAAAATGCTTCAACTTAGCAAAGGAAAACACTGCTTCTACCTTTTAACTTTTAAATGATTAATCATAGTAGAAGCAACTTTTCTCAAACACTATTGTTTAGCTTATATTAAGCTAAAGTCAGAAATTTGTTAAAATTAATCGATGGCAAACACTGGCTTGCCCTCACTATTTATTTCGCGTTAAGTTTGTTTCTTGTACACAAATTTTCTGAAATAATTAGCGTCTTGACCATATACGTTTCAATGCATACTCTGGTTCGTCGTCTTAAATTTCTCTTGTCTTGAACTTGGTATAATTTTGCATTAGATAATCGGCTTATAAGCTCACGATAGTGCTTTAGCGAAACACTGAAATGTCATTTCTAACACGAATATCTTGCATTGAATAATCATAGAAGGATACGAGGAAATGGAGAACAATTCCCGAAAACTAGTAGATGTACGCGACGTAGCTGAGGCGATAAAACTAGCGTACGAGAAGCCTGAAGCCGAAGGCAGATACATATGTTCGGCGCATTTGATCAAGTCTCAGGATCTGGTCCAAATTCTTAAGGAAATCTATCCCAACTATAACTACCCCAAGAGGTAATGTTAACAAACCTTCTAGCAGTACTTAAATACGAACGTACGAACATTAAGAGGGTGTTTGGCTAAGTTTATAATATATTATAAGCTCTTGAAATGCGTTTGGTAAACTAAGATGCTAAACAACTTATAAGAGGTAATATAAGTTCTTGGAACTTACAACTCTAAAAAATAAGATGGGAATAAGTTCCCCTAGCCCATCTTATTTTTTAAGGTCTTAAATTTTTATTTTTTTTTAGGGAAATATTTTTTTAAGTTCTTAATAGTTACACTCGTATTTCACATACGATGCACATACTTCACACTCACTACATACACACACATACTACAAACATTACGCATACTAAACACTTATTTCACACACATTACGGACATTCACACCCGAATCAAAATGTGTTTGATAGCGACCTTCAAATCAGTCTTCTAATTCAAAGCTTTATCACTCCATTCAATTGCAAGCTTATAAACTTTTCGATCCAAACACTTTATTAACTTATAAGTTCGTGATAAATTATATCTTATAAGTTCTTGAAATGACTTATAAGATTGGAGTTTGTAAGATATTTGAAATAAGCTTAGCCAAACATCCTCCATGAATCGCGAAAATCAGCTAAGTAATCGACTGCGTTGCAGCTTCAAAGAGGGGAAAGATCAGCTGAAACTGAGCTCGGAGAGGCTGCAAGGACTTGGCTGGAAATACAGGCCGTTGAAAGAAACACTTGTGGATTCTGTTGAGAGCTATAAACAAGCTGGTCTTCTTGGTTCATAAAGTCATTAGTGTTGTACATTTGGCTGCAATGGTTGTACCTATAGCTCTCATTTCCAGTGAAATATTTGTAGAAGTGAAAATTTTCATAATTTGAATGATAGATGAATCATTGCAGTATGAGTAATTGTACACTTTTGCTTCGATAAGATCTTCTATTTTAAATCGTATTTCAAAGCTTCACTACATGTCATGTGTATATTTATGATGTTATTCTATACATATGGTATTCACTGGCGCTTTGGAATATAAATTAGTACACGATTTGAAATAGAAGATAACTTCAGATTACTGTGTGAGCATGAGTTTGCAAATAATAGTAAATTTCGAGAAGTGATTTGAATTATCAAAAAATCAGAATTGTTATTATTTGGAAATGAGGTGATTTTAAACTAGAAGTTGGTAGAAGTTTGGGTGATAATTAGAATTTAAGAGAGTGTTTTCCATTGCTCATGTAAAATACTTTTATGATTTTGACGTAATTTAAGTTTAATGGAGTGTTTGGTAATAATTCTTTTTACTATAATTAAGTACTTAAAAGCTAAAAGTTATAAGCAACAAATGAGTTGTTTTTAGTAGTTTCTTGGAGTAAAGGAAGTGATAACAAGCACTTGTTCATAAAATGGTTAATTACAACAACCCCACAAAACTATCAGCGTTTTTGCACATAATCCACTGAACTTTTGTTTTGTGGCACTCATACATATAAATTATATGAGTTTTGGCAAATAAATCACTAAACTTATTTTCCAATAATTTTTAGCAGGAATTCTGCATGTGACTTGCGCGTTATAATTTTTTAAGGACTTTTCTTGTTCAAACATGCTCTTTAGTAGGTAGAGGAGCCGTTCATCTTCAACAATGGAGGTTCTAAATATTGGGAGAGAAACTACTGATGATTCAAAGAAATTAATGTGGAAAAGAAATATATGAAAGAATTTTACACGTTTGACATACTAAAAAGGTTGTTTGTACAAAAAAAACCATTAAAAGTTTATCACGCGCAAGTAACGTGCGGAATTCCGACAAAAAATGATCGAAAAATAAGTTTGGTGGTTTATCTGCCAATCGAAAAATAAGTTTGATGTTTTATCTGTCAAATCTGTATTGTTTATATGTATCGATGCTAAAAAAAAAAAAATTAGTGTTTTATGTGCAAAATCGCTGATAGTTTGGTGGGGTGGTTGTAATTAATCCTTTATAAAATACTGTAACTTTTGAATTTTGGTCAAAAACATTTTGTTTTCAAACATTACCTACTTTTATTTATGAATAAATTTTCTATAATTTTTAATTTTAATCACATTTTCAAAAATACAAGTAATCACAAACATTCACAAAGTGTTGTTAGAAACAAATTGGGTTTTTTAATTTGACGTCACAATCACAGAAGAAAATATTCTTGAACACAAAAGTAATAGTTTCAAATTAATACATTATTAATTTATTCACATTTTAAGTTGCAAATTATGTATTGGATAATAATATAGAATTGAGATATTACTGTGGAAAAGTTTCAATATTTACTAATCTATATGATCAAGGGATAAGAATATACATTATTTATATCCAATTTTTACTTCAACCCACATCTATCTAGAATAATTGTATCATCCAGAATTGTGTTCAGCTTATCCTGAGTGGAATGGGTGGATAGGATCCACCAAGTTTTCTAGTTTCTACTTTTATCCTGGGTCATACAGATGACCCGATTAATTTTATCTAATACGAAGTAAATAAAATATGGAGTAATTCTAAATAAAGAGAATCTATCCTAAATTATCGACCAAAGTAGGGTCTTATCGAATTATATAAGAGGAGTTTATACTAATCTTATCATAATTTCATCAATGTTATTTGACTATTTCCACCAAATCCTCTTTGAATTGCAGGATTAACAGGATTAATGACGTTTTACTTGCATATTTCCTTCATCAAATTTTGGTCACCTTGATTTTTTGGTAGTTCAATCAAACTCTATAAAAGGAACAATATTAGCATGCACAATTTAGTTTCCCAAAGGACTTAACATTATCAATTACTTTAGGCAAAAACTCGTATGTGACCATCACACGGCCGTCACACGGTGAGACGGAAAAAAATATTACTTTTTGTGGTAAAAGTATCACGTTTATCTGTAAAAGTATCATTTTTTTTGAACAAAAAAAAATTATCATTTTTTGTAGCAAAAGTATCACCTTTATCTGTAAAAATATCAATGTAGTAAAAATATCACTTTTTCCTGTAAAAGTATCACTTTTTCTTGTAAAAATATCAATGTTTTCTGTAAAAGTGCATACTGTCACACGTGTGACCGTTCACACTTCACACACAAGACTCACTCATTATTTTATTTGTAGGTTTGGAATAGTAATATTTAATACTCCTTTCGTCCCGGCTTAACTTTCCTACTTTGACCGGACACGGAGGTTAAGAAAAAACAGATTTTGTAGAATCTTTGACTTTTTTAAAGGTGAAGATTGAGGGTGGAGATTTTGAGGGTGTGGATTGTAAAAGAAATTTGTCATTTATGGACTGAAAAGTTAAGTTGGGACAAGTCGAAAAGAAAAGTAGGAAATTTGGAGTGGGACGGAGGTAATAATTATATATGTACATATATATTTAGTTACATATTATACTCCCCGTCCCGAGATAATTTGCACACTTTCCTTTTTAGAGTGTCCCGAGATTTTTGCACACCCCCTTTTCCGGAAATTTTTTATTTTTGCAGAAAATTGGTATTCTACAAATTTTTTCGATTTTTTCAGAGATTTGATATTCCGTTGCACAAATCTTGTCTTTTCTGATTTTTTTTTTTTTGAATAAAATTAGGAATATGTTTAGTTATTAAGCATTCCCTTAATTTTACTTAATTATTGTTGATTTTTCAACTCAAAAAGCAAAAAACAGTAGTTTCTGATTTCACGTGTCAGAAGGAGTGTCCAAATTATCTCGGGACGAAGGGAGTATACCGTAATCCCATTTTAAAAAATGTTAGATCCCTCAACAACAGCCCACTTTGAAACTACTCCTTCAAATTGGACCCAATTACGATTTGGGCCACGAAATTCAAATTTCTCAGTAGAGGTTTTTTATTTTAAATTGTAGTTAATAAAATATTAACCATTTGGTTTATTAATTTGGGCCTGAGCCCATGGGCAAGAGCCCAAAAACCATTTTGTACGAATGATTGGATTGGACTGGAACGTTTGGACGGTTATATATCATGTTTGGCGGCCCAATTCACTAACCCAGGTGAGAAAGCCCGTTATGTACATAATTCATCAGGCCCAATTATTTCAGGCCCAGTTATTTATAATCGAGATTCACATCGCCTGCGCCATCACTATCAGCCAGTCGCGGGAATGGAGGTCGATCATGGCGGAGCAGTACCGGCAGCGGAGTCCGATGGCGACGCTAATGATGGTCGGTCACTTGTAGCATTTCCTGAACCCGAACTTATTTTGCGAGAAGACGAAGAGCTTGAAGAAGATGAAGAAGCTGGTGAGGTTTCTGAAGAAGGAGAAACAGATGGGGAAAATGAGTACGAATTCCAGTTCCAAGGGGAAATGGATCCATTGTCGTTCGCTGAAGAGGAAGACGTCTCTGGTTTGCAGCCTTATGAGCGATTCGAGCAGATACAGCACGATTACGAGGTATTGGCCGCCAGGAAGCGTCCTGCTCTTCAGAACGGTCATAGGTGTGCATAATTTTCCCCTTTTCGGGAGTCCTCAACTTTTGTAACTAGTAATACGTACTCTAATTTTGGGGATTGCAGTGGAATGCCACCAGCTAAGAGAAGGAGAGAGGAGGAAGAGTTTGAAGCGACCTTCGAAGAGATAATGGAGGGCATGAACTACGGCAGGAGGAAGAAGTCGAGGAAGGTGTGAACTTTGTTGCCCTTATAAATTGTTGTGGATGTTTGTTCAGTTAGAATTTTCTATTTTATCGTTGATTATCTTTGAGTTCTGGTAGGTATACCTTAATTCTGGGAATTGAAAATCTGAATGATAAATAGTATCAAGGAATTCTGAGGTAAATAAGTAACTTCCATCATCAGAGGATTCATATTTGGATTTTGAGGAAAATTTTGTTCACCTTTTTTTTTGAACAATTCGACGTACAAATTTCATCTTAACCGAAACACAACTTAACTGTTTATTAGAAGAAAAAAGTTCTAAATCTTTTATTTAATTAAAAATGAAACTATTGAGATTTGAGGGGGGGTCATTAAGTAAAAACCAAAGAATGAGATTGTTTCACTATTCATAGGAGGTTAGATTCACCAGTATATTAATGTGTATACTAAAACGTATTTTTAACTGCCCCCACTGGCACCCTCCCTGATTATGAACAGGGCATGAATTGCTGACAGAGAATGGATTGGGAAGCCAATCTGACATTAGTGTTCTCGGTATTATTTGGATTATGTATATAATTTCTGGTCCAGCGTGATAGTTTTCATGTTATTCTGTGATGCTATGATATTGTATGCTATAATATTGTTTGTTTAAGATATTTTCTTCTTGAGGATCTCTTGTTTTTGGCGATCTTAGTATTAAAAAAAACAGCACAGTGTAGTGTTTAAGATATGTTGTTTACACTGCTGTTGTCGGCACTAAATATTAGGCCAAGCAAAGAGGAAGGAGAAAGGGATCAAAGAGTAAAGTTAGCCCTGAAGTGACTCGAAAGCTTGGTGATGCTACACTTCATTATGCACATGATCGCTTTGAAGAGGTACATGTTGCCATCAGTCTAATACTTGCAACAAATACTTTTGCGAATGATGCTTTTCATCTACTAAGTCTTTATCTTCGATCAATATTGGGACCTTTTTATTTATTTGTTTATTATTATTATTTTTAATTATTTGTTCCCTTGTTGCTTCTGCAAGTAAAAAGAATGCAATGACAACAATAATTATTCCATGCCATTTTCCGTTTCAATCTTATTAGCATATGGAAGGTGAAATTTGCATTGGTTGGAACTCTCATGAGAAAAAGTGGAAAATTGTGGGATGTTTATTTTTGTACTTCCAAGGTTATGTACTTATGTTACAACATGTAAAATGCTATGGATCATTGAATGACACAGAACTCCAGCTTTTTGTGCGATCAAATTCTGGTTGTAACTTCATGTTGTTTATCCAGGCTCTGGTAATTCCTATGCTTTTGCTCTAAAATGACGTTTTATGGTTTTCACCGTCTTAGTCATATATATGCTTCCGTTATATTATGGTATTATCTGTCTTAGGATATACTGGATATCATGCTGCGTCAAGGACTGTGACTGACTATATACTATCATAACTTATGCTTGCTTTCTTTCATTCTGTGAAAACTATTTTCTGCCATTGTTCGAGAACTTTACCTGTGAGTCATATGTTTTGTGGTTTATCTCTGTTAATTATATTCTATCCGCCTGTCGGATTTCTCGTGTTCTGATTTGCAGGCCATTCGTGTGTTGCATGAAGTAATTCGTCTTGCCCCAAATCTGTCTGATGCATATTATACACTTGCTCTGGTTTATACTTCATTGAATGATAAGAAAAAAGCCTTGAACTTCTACATGATTGCTGCACATTTGAATCCAAAGGATGCTTCTTTGTGGAACACTCTTTTTCACCTATCACTGTAAGATTCCCTTGTGTTCTCTTCTTTAGTAATACTATGACCTTGATATATATTATCATGTTGCTTGGTTGCAAGTAATTGAACTGTAGAAGAGAATTTCAATCTAACTACGTCTGGCAAAAGAATAGTGTTGGAATCACTATGGCATGATATCTACAAGTCACCCTAAACTTCTTATAGCCCATACTTTCTCCAATGAGTTTTCAAAATCCTCAAAGATTCTCCTACACCTTTCCGACCAAATGAACCAACACTTGCTAATAAATCTCTATGGCTTGATTCATTATTTGTGTATCATGACTAGACAAAGCTCTCCGATCTTTTTGGAAGTCTTGCTATTTCATTCCTGAAATCTCCCCTTAAGCCTGTCTTCAATCCCTACGACAGTCTTTTTAATCAAGTTGATGTCATGTAGTTGAATCGGAAATTGTAAAATAGACCAAGTGAATATGTTGAATGTCTATTGTGCAGAACCTAAGAAAAGAGGAAATGTGATAGAAAGCTGCGTAAGATGAAAGAGAAGAGCAAACCACAGATAAAAATCAGCTGGCACATTATTTTTCCATTTATTGTTATTATTATTTTTGCCCTTAAAGTATTTTGCAGACTCATTTTTCAATCCTTGAACTGGTATTAGCTTGGTGCATCTCTCATTCTGAAATATATGTTTACCTTGAAATGGTTCACCATGATTCTGTGACTAGTTTGTTCATACACATCATTAGCACTATTTTTCTCATGTGTTATAAGTTTGTCGGTTCACAAGTTTGACTTGAGTTTTGAATGACATGTTTTCACGTGCAGAGAGCATGGTGACCTAAGGCAGGCAAATTACTGTCTAAATAAAGCAGTTATAGCAGATCCAAAAGATATTGATCTTCAGTCTCGTCGTGCTTCACTCTTTGTTGAGCTTGGAGAGTTTCAAAAGGCGGCTGATTCATATGAGCAGATCTCCCGCCTCTGTCCTAATGACATCACAAAGCTGGAAGAAGCTACTAAGGTTTAATTTATTTGTTATATAATATGGCTGCCCCCTTCAAGTGCATGTTCTATTAATTCATATAAATATGTAGAAACTTTCAAGTCCTGAGAAATAACTTACAGTTGACTACTTGTGGTGATTGTTTGCCTGTGAACGTATTTTTGTTATTCTCTTATTGCTTGGAATCCTTGTGAAAAAATCAAAACTTACTGTCTTTCTAAATGAAGACAGAGTCACAGAATAGAAAGGCTTTGTTCTTCGTTCTTCCTTCTTCCTTCTTTCTTCTTCTTCTTCTTGCTTCCTTCTTCTTCTGCTCCTTCTTCTCCTTCTTCTGCTCCTTCTTCTTCTTCTCCTCCTCCTTCATCTTTTTCTTCTGGGTGCTTTGGCCAAACTTGTAACACCTCGAAACAGACATGAAAGATTCACTGTCTGTAAATCTGGCATGCAGTTTCTGCCCTCTAAGTTGTAGTCTCGTAGATGCAACAAGTACTAACAATACTTCTCCTTCTGCTTAAGATGCCATCAATGGCCTAACTATGATTTCAAATTTGAAGTTGGAATTATCATAGATGAATTCTAACAAAGCAATAGTGAAGATGTTTATTCAGCATGCAGATGTGGTAGATCTGTTTCTTTCCTTAATTGTCTTAATGTCTCTTATTTATTGGTGTATCTCTCGTTTTTGTTTAGTTGGTGTTTAATTTCATTTTAATTCTTGTTTCAGCTGTATCAAAAATGTGGGCAACATCAGCGAGCTGTGCGTATGCTGGAGAACAGTCTCAAACATCAAGAAGTAGATGATGTTAATTTTAAAGTCTTAGATCTCTTGGCTTCAGTATTAATGGAAACCAGTGAATACGCCAGAGCTCTTGAACACATTGAACACACACAGCAGGCTGGAAAAGAGATTCCACTAGATTTGATTACAAAAGCTGGAATATGCCAGGTTCATCTTGGCCATCTGGAGAAAGCAGAGGTCTGTGTACATTTGCATCTTGCCCATTGCTAATGATAATCTTAGGTTGTCTATACGTTCTGAGAGGTGGTAAATATCAAATATAGCCTTTTGACCCATGAAATTGTCATAAGGGTCTCTGACTAGGCCATTTATGAAATGTCGCCTTCTGAGAGCTTAGTTCAAATATTATTTAATTGAAAGGACCTACATTAATAATAATATTCTGTTTGTCCTCCATATTTCTAAGTTATTGGAAATACCTTGTTTTAATGTTGTTACCCTCTCTGAAGTATTGGGTTATGATTTAGTTTTTACTTGATTTGTATTGCTCATGCTAATCTTAGTCTGCGTGCTTTTTCTGTAAAGCTATAGGTGTTTATGCCATAAGGTCCTGAGATATCAAGTGGCCCAGACTTGTGTGTATATGTGTGTGTGCCGGTATCTAGCTTTATCATTGTGTGCAATTTGACCGAGTTTTCACTTGCTTGGTGAAGCGTATTTCTGCTTGAGCTAGTTTGTCCATTCCGTTTAATTGAGTCTGTTCGTCTTCAACATTTCTTCATCTGGAAAAAAGAGTTTGGGAAGTATGTATAAGGAGAATTCAGTATTTATCCATCACAATTTTGGACTTATTATACCATTTGTGGTTAAGATTCATGAGTGGTTCCTATGTTCTTTATTTATGTTTTTTTTTTGCTTTAGCATTGTCTGACTGTTCACTACATTGTTTCACAGGCTTATTTCACTGTTTTAAAACCAGAGAATGCATCTAGGCATCCGCTGTTGATTGTTGATGTTGCGGACTCACTGATGACTGCTGGGTATTACCAATCCGCACTAAAGTACTATACGATGTTAGAAGAAAATTTGGATGATGATAATGTATGGGAAGTTCAATATACTGATTAACATTTTAATCTTGAATGGGGTCAGTAATTGACCTATTAATATACAATTTCTACAATTTTAGGGCTATCGACACCTGAAAACAGCGAGGTGTTATGTCGCTCTGAAGAAACGAGTACAGGCCATTAAATATTACTACAAAGGTAAATAAATAAAACATTAAGAATCACATATATGGTTGAACGTGTGTGAACATATTGTTCAATCTGATCCTTGATCCTCTGAACCTTCCTTTAGTTGGTTATCATGATTTACTGAAATGTTTCACTATGTTTATCTATTGTAGCTGTTCAAAAGCTTGATCACAGTGTTGATGCTCGGTTGATGCTGTCATCTCTTCTTCTTGAAGAAAATAGAGATGGTGAAGCCATTTCTGTACTCTCTCCATTAAAATCAGGTATCCATGCCTTCGTAAAACTAATGAAAGGGTAAATTTCACTTTGCCACCGGAATTATTATCTTCGCATTTCAATGACTAAACTCTTTCCTTCTTTTATTTTGGGTTCACGTCTAGCCATCTGATATATGCTAGATTTGCATTTGCAAACTTAGGGCGGCTGCTGGCTACTTTTGTAGTCGGAACCCTAACTTAGGGGCATTTTAGTTGCTCATATGGGTGTGTGACATTCACACAATGCGATTCTGTCTAAAAGTTGATGGCTGCCCTCTAGTTGTAAAGTTTAAATCATGCACACTTCAGAACCAACAAAGGAATGAGGTATAGAAGTGTGAAAATGGTCATAGTTCGACTGGCAATATGCAATTTACCCTTTATGAACTATCCTTGTGTTGTTTGTGACTTTATTTGTTTTTACCCCCAGAATCGCATCCTGATGCATGTAAACTGTGGTGCTGTAGTGGGAAGATTAAGTTAAAGCTTTCTCAAATTTATAAATCTAAAGGGTCATTGGAGGATTTTGCAAATGTATTGTTTCCGGTAATTCGTGAGACATTGTCTCTTGAAACAGAGCGGCAGAAGGTAACTATTTATCCTCTTCTCGGCTTCACCCCACTTTCCCATCCCCTAACCCTGCCTGCCCTTCTTATTTCATTATTAAGTTAGTTTTAATGGAACCTTTGAGGTCAATGTGATTGTTTATTTAATTAATTATTTTTTCTTTATCCAAAATTTTTGACAAAAGTAACGACAGTGTCACACATAACTCTGTAAAACCATGTTGCTCATATGGGCAACATCTGAAGATTTTATGACTAATGACGCACTGACTTTGCAGTGATGCATGGATCAAAATGTTTTTCTAACTAAGCCCAGATACTTTTCGCTATGGCCTTACAGCATTCACTTTATGATATTACTTCCATGCTGTGGGGAACATAAAAATCTGCATTTGTTTTACTACTCCAAATGTGAACAAAAATCTGATGCAATTTTATTCGTTTGTCCTCGACTCTGTATATGCAATGGAGTTTGAGTTGTATATCTATATTAATTTCTTCAGAGACAATGACAGTTTCATATGTATGAAATAAGAGTAAAGTGATCTGCAATAGAGCATGGGGTCTTGCAAATCTTATCTGGAGGATGATATAAATTTCTCAAGAATATCAGCCAAAGCTATCTGTTTCTCTCTATTGAGGCTATCAAATATATAGCACTTTGGGCGGGGGTGGGGGGGTTAAAGTTTATGTTTGTGATATAAACAGTGATTGGCATTCTCAAGATGTGAAGGACAATAGGATACAGCATATGAAGAGAAAAGGGGGTATGAGTCTTCCAAAACCAAAGTTTGGGTTTCACTGCTAAATTGATATTTGAATCATTGTCTGCAATGTGGCGTATTATTATGATAAAGGCTAGACTGTTAATTTTCTTATACATCTGTTATCTATTCTTTCTCATGTAAGTTTAGTTATGTGTCTGAATATAACCTGTTGTACCTGTATTTTTGTTTCTCTTGATTCACATGCTCGATGATTTCTGTGATGTTATTTTGAAAATCAATTCAATCATATGCACCTTTTTTTTATGCATTGGGAAATTGCCTTCCAATAATGGTCTTGCACGTCATTACAAGAAGCACGTGTTGAATTATTATTAGCAAGAAATAAGTTTGTGACTTTGTAAAATTCCTGTTTGTGAATCAGGTGAGAGCCCGTAGAACCCTATCAATGAGTGTTCTTTCAGAAAGGGTGAAAGTACTAGATGATCATCAAACTGACAGAGTATTTCAAGGATTTAGGCCCGTAGCATCTTCTGCAGACCTGTGAGTATTTGATGTAGTTTTTTCTGTACTTTCATATTTTTGAAATCTGAATTTGGTTTTAGTTTGGCAAATAACCTTACTCATCTAATGCTACGTTTCTATTGCATGAAATAATATCAGTATATAAGAAATCTAATTGCCTGTAGCTGTCTTTGTGTATAACACTATTCTATTTGTGTAAATTTATGAGCCCTCATCAGGAATCTTGGATGTCGCATCAAGGTCTCAACTCAAGTTACTTTCAGAATTTTGGGTTTCATAATCCACATGATATCATAACCGCTGTACTCTGTACGCTCAAACAAGGAATGCACACGTATATATATGGCGTTAAACATTATTTATAAGGGGTCATCCAGTGCATTTATTCTTCATAGATATGTGAAGTATTTCTATTATCATATACTCTCCAAAAAAAGGAAAAAGAAAAAAGAAACCCAAAAAGCAAGGGGCAAAAGGAGCTCTGAGGATGGAATATTTGTTAGCATACTTACAATGTTAACGTACTTACATACTTTGGCAGCTTCATGCCTGTTTCACAACATCATTTCCATCGTTTAGGACTAGAGCTTCGAGAGCAAAGAAGAGACTTGCGAAGAAGAATGCAGACAGGGAAGTGGAACGAGCTGAAGCTTTGGCTGCCGGAATTCAATGGAAGAGCGACGACTCAGATGATGAATCTCCAGTAAGGAATAGAAAAGTATTATCTGATTTTTATGTGAAACCTCATTACTACCGTTGGCTTACAGGATTCAGCTTGAATTTCCTGTTTTCACTTCTATACTACCTGTGCAGCAAGTGCTTCAGGAGCCTCCTTTGCCGGACTTTCTAAAAGACGAACAAAACCATCAGTTGATTGTAGATGTAAGTTCCCCAATCGGAGATCCTATCCCTTATCTTATTACTTGCGTGTGTCCCTCTACATGTGTCTATTGATTTTGTTTTCCTGTTATATTATACAAAAGCTACATTCCTCTCAAGTCGTTAATAAGCCCCAGCATGAAAATGCACGCACAGACACCTGTACAGCTGATCCATCGCACAGTCTCTTGCAACTTAGATTACAAATCCTTGATGTCTAGTTGATATCATTCTGAATTAAATAAGATATATAATAGCGATGATGGCCAAGTTCATTTCGTGATAAAAGAATAATAGATCAGACACTACATATAAATTACATATTATAGCTGGAAAAGAGAAATATCATGTGAAACATGTTACGGTTGGCTTCTATATACATTCCATGGTATTGTACCTTATCCATACGATTTCCGTACGAGTCAAAGGGAAACTGGGTTGACTAGTTTTAAGACTAATGTATTCCTAGTTTCTGGCGACTCGTGGAAGCTCTTACATAGAATTTAGCTCACTACCCTGAT
Organism: Ajuga chamaepitys; assembly: GCA_958295605.1. NCBI lineage: Eukaryota > Viridiplantae > Streptophyta > Magnoliopsida > Lamiales > Lamiaceae > Ajuga > Ajuga chamaepitys. The sequence continues at coordinate 3,716,583 of OY282503.1, forward strand.
AGTGGAGTATTAACTATGTTACGTTAAATGACAGCAAAAATAACTAGAAGACATCAAATAATCCATAATACGAACCAGAGATGTGCAAATCAGAAGGTTTAGATGCTTATTTTCCTAATCTCTTTCTAATATAGAAAGAATAACGTACTTTGCTGAAAAAATGGCAGATACACCCAAAAATGAAAAAAATGGTAGAATAATAGAATAAAGAAGTATCATTATGAAGAATTTTTTTTTTTTGCTGCAACTACAATGTTCTCTCCAATTTGTTAATAAAATCGTTTTGTTTCTTATCAATAAAGAAAAAAGATAGAAAAGTTAATTTACTGACGAAATGAAAATCATAACAAACTAGTTCATCTTCTTATATACTGGGGATTAGCAATTTAGCATGATAGCATCGATAATTATTGTAATTAGACAAACATTAGATATTAATTTTAGAATAATTGGGTAGGTCTTGCTAAATCTGATAAAGCAATTTCTCTATTATGTTTTTGGTCATTAGTGGAGCTAACAAATAAGATGTTTTATTTGTCATAGTATTTGTGTTTTCTCTTTGCCTTTCCTCAGCTTCATTTCTTAAATTATCTCTTAACGGAGAATATTTATTGCTATCTTTGTAGTTATGCAAGTCACTGTCCTCATTGCGAAGGTATTGCGCTGCACTAGAAATCGTTAAACTCAGCTTGAAATTGGAGATGTTGTCTGTTCACGTAAAGGAGGAGCTTCGGACTCTTGGAGCCCGTAAGTTTTAATACTGAAAATATTAAGATTTTCGTTTATCTTCATCATTTATTAATGTATTTTGCCATCAATCTTCACCTACTTGTTTGGGATTAAAGTTATAGGAGTTTTAATGCAATTCATGATCTTTCTTCTTTTCACTTGTAGAGTTATATGCAATTAGTGCTGATCCTGCACATGGGTGGGATGACGTGCGTGACTTTATTAGTCGAAATCCTTTAAGCTTTTATGCCTGGAATTGCTTCTATAAAGGAATATTGAGGTACGGCCCTTATGCAAATTATTTTCATGTTACATTGCATTATATAATGTTTGAAGTTAAGAGAACATATCTTTGAATACTTTGGATGCATGAAGTAGTTGTAACTTAGACGAAAATGAATTCTCATATTCCTAAGAGAATGATATCAATTTCATGCTTGGTAACAACACCATTTATAAATGTCCTTATAAATCATGGATCTAATTCTTGATGGCAAATTTTCTCAGACATTCATCTTAGAGAAAAATTAACAAGAAAGAAAATGATTTACTTTTATGTCTATAGTAACTATTATGTGCAAATTAACAATTTACTTCTATAATTTCTGTGCTGATCTAAGGGTGATGCGGACCACTTTACCGCAACAAAAGGGAAGGTAAATCTGTAAATAAAGTTTGTTCTGAAGTTCGTTTTAGGGAGAATTATGTTGATATTATGACAAATATCATTACATATATCGATGGGCTTCTGTCTGCTGAAATTACTCGTAAATGTAAAGAAATTCGGATCAGAAAATCTGATAACCAACTTCATGAGTTCATTCCCATTCTTAGAATGGATTTAGAACTATATTTTTTGTTCATTTTACTTTGCTCTCTAAAACTGTTCATTTTCTTCTTCAGAGATAATCGACTCTTGAAGCACAACAAATTCCTTCACAGAATGAGATCAAAGCACGCAAAATCTGTACCACCTATTCTTATTTCTGCACATCAGTTTACCGTGATCAGTCAGCATCAAACAGCTGCTCGAGAGTATCTGGAAGCCTATAAACTGATGCCCGACAATCCCTTGATCAACCTTTGCGCAGGTATGCAGAATTACGAAATGTTGATATTGTGGTGGTTTCTGAAGCAAGATGTAAATGCATTTCCACCCCTTTATATTCAGGAACTTCCTTGATAAACTTGGCACTTGGCCATAGGCTTCAAAATAAGCACCAGACACTGTTGCAAGGGCTGGCTTTCCTCTATAACAACTTGCGTATTTGTGAAGACAGCCAGGTTGGTTCTTGTTGCTAGTAATTTGTAGAATCTTTATCACGCAGACCATTAGGTATGTTTGTTCACGGATGGAGTGGGTGTTGAAAATTTGGTCAATAAAAGTTTGATTGTATGAATTCTAGATTTAATGCTTGTTTTGGGATTAAATGTGGTAAAAAAATTATAAGATATTGTCAAATCATCCTTAAAAAGTGAAATGTATTTAACAATTAAATAAACAGACATAGTTATACTGTAATATTCTCCTTCTGATCCTAAATACCAGTCGATTTAGAGAAAATCACTTTGTTGTAGGAAATGACATACTAGCGAAAAACAAACAAAAAAAATCCATATTTCTTCCAATATTAACCCTCGATATATCCCAACAAATCCCTAAAATTCTCTAAATTTTATAATTTCTTCCAATATTTTACACGAATCCATTATAGGATGAGGGAGGGTGTAAAATTATAGGAGAGACGTATTCTTTTAGAGGAACAACTATTCCTTAAGGGTATACTTGTCTATTTCAGGAGTTCGTAATTTCTTCAACAAACTCTAAAACGACCCGTAGTTAGGATCGGAGAGTAGCTTTCAAATTAGGTTATTATTTTATGGGACTTAGATACGGGTACTTCTTAATTGTTATGTGTTTCGTAACTCTGATCATTCATCCAAATGTGACTTGTCCAATACTACAAACTAGTCATGAAGATAGCTTCATCTAGCCATCTTTCGACTGCATTTCATAGCTCAAACAACTCCGTTTCTTGCAGGAGGCATTATACAACATTGCTCGGGCATATCATCACGTGGGTCTGGTTTCCTTGGCTGCTACATTATACGAGAAGGTGTTGGCAATACGTGTAAAGGATCATCCCATCCCCAGACTTCTATACGACGATCCAGGTCCTGTGAATATCCAGAAACCGGGCTACTGTGATATCCGTCGAGAAGCAGCTTACAATCTGCACTTAATCTACAAGGAGAGTGGAGCATTTGATCTTGCCAGACAGGTCTTGAAAGATCATGTTGTCTTGTGACACTTTCATGCGTATTTGTACAGTTGTCATATGCAAATACTTGTGTTGTGAAGCACATGCTAAGTTAACTTTTGGCAATATATATCCTGATGTCTTTGGAACATTGTCGGAGGTGGTAAAATTGGGCCGGCGCAATCTGTTTTGGGCCTAACTAAACCGATCTAATGGGCCATTGGCCCAACGGGTTGTTGACCAGTTTGAAAATTTTGGTATATATTTAGGGATATGTTGGATGGGCATCATTAATTTTTAGCCCGATAAAATTTTGAATCGACCTGGATTAATATATGATGTTGGTTCGATGGGGTTGGTGGGCGGAAGTTGCCTCTAGTTCTCATGCACTGTAAAAATGGAAAAAGAAAAAAAATATGGGAAAAATGCACACGAGATTATGAATATGTGATAATGATTAAAAATTAATTTGAGAGGTTTCTTTTATGAATCAAAACACCTATATTTTATTGGACACTATAATAAGTAGGCAGATTTGAAATGCATCTACAATAATTTATACTACCTCCGTCCAAATTTAATCTGCCTACTTGTCATTTCGGTCTGTTTTATCTTAACCTGATAAATAACAAATTTCTCACGCAATCTCCACCCTCAAAATCTTTATCTTTGAAAAAGTCAAAGATTTTACAAAATCTGTTTTTCCTTAACCTCTGTGCCCAATAAATTGATATGGAGTGAGTATTTCTTTTTCCTTACAATAGCCGTTTGTCATTTATTAACTTAGCCCCCTCATGGAAGGAGCTGGAGGAGGGCAAGTTAGCCCCTCAAATTTTAATAACTTTTTAAGGGTATTTTTCATAATTTAAAATTAATTAGATAAAATTAGGAAAATCGTCTAAATATATATATATATATATGTGTATATATAATTCGGTGGATTTTCTTATAGAGTCCACATGTCCAACACATACTAGATATATTTTATGTATATTTTTTATTCATTCCTCGCTTTTACTTCGAAAGATTAGTTGTTTTTTTTTTTTTCAAAATTGTTTCATAAGAAGAAGATACATAATCTAGGGATATTTGTTTTGGGATGTCCTCATCCGAATGAGGCATGAACTATCTTCAACGTATTTTATTTTACATCGGATGATCCGTCCTTCTACATCCTATTACCTAAATCACCTTTTACAATTTTCAACATACCTTTTACAATTTTCAATACAACTTTTACAATTCTCTATACACAATCCTACTATACTCTTATACACATTATATCCTACTATACCCTTAAACTAAAATACTTTTTTGAATGTCTCGTCCGTGAATGTGTCCATCAGACGAATGTCTCGTCCGTGAATGTACCCCATTAGACGTGGCACATGCTACTACATCCCAAACCAAGTATCCCTGAAATTTTATTTTTTTTAATCAAAATTGTTTCATAGAAAGAAAGATACATAATCCGGAACCTAATAACATTGAATAGGGTTGAGAAAAAAATATTTTAAAGGTTTTTTAAGGAATATTATTTTATAAAATATTTTATTAGTTGGCCTACAAATCATTCTCTATTATAATCTATTAGAAATAAATTTAAATTGAATAGGACTGTAAAACATTTTATTAGTTTAGCTACAAAATTAGTGTACCAGCGAAACATACTTTATTAGAAATAAATTTTAAACAAGATAAATACTCCCTCCATCCCGATTTAACCTGCTTAGGTTGATGGGGCCCTGAGGTTAAGAAAAAAGCAGATTTTGTGGAATTTTTTATTTTTTTTAAAGGTGAAGATTGAGGGTGAATATTTTGAGGGTGGATATTGTGTGAGAAATTTGCCATTTATGGGCTGACAGATTAAGGTGGGACAGACCGAAATGACAAGTAGGCAGGTTTAGCTGGGACGGAGGGAGTATATTTTTATTTTAAAACATTCATATAGAAATAATTTTTTAAAAAAAAGCAATATATTTTTATTTTAGGATGAATTGAATCTCCACAATCCCATATGATGAGATAGGATTAGATTTGGATCCAAATAATCAATTGTCAATGAGCATATATACGGCAAAAACTTGTATGTGACCGTCGGAAAAAAAATATCACTTTTTATGGTAAAAGTATCACATTTATCTGTAAAAGTATCATATTTTCTGAACAAAAAATAGCATCACTTTTTGTAGCAAAAGTATCACCTTTATCTGTAAAAGTATCAATGTAGTAAAAGTATCACTTTTTCTTGTAATAGTATCATTATTTTCTGTAAAAGTGTATTCCGTCATACGTGTGACCGTTCACATACAAGACTCACTCCATATATACATAGCTATGTTTTTGTTAGTAGGAAAAACTAGTATACCGGAGTAAGCAGTGCAATTAAATCAAAAATATTTGTAGCGTATTAGTGGGTAAGTGAATTTTTGTAAGTAGAAAAAAAATAGTTTTCCGAGTAAGCGGCAATGTATTAGTGAGGTGAGTAAGTTTTTGTTAGTGGGAAAAAACTAATTTTCCGAAGTAAGGCGTAGCATTTTAGTAGGATAAGTGATGAGGTGGCTGAACTAATCTTAAAAGTAATTCGAATACGCGTATATATATATAAATATATATATTTGTATATTTATATTTTTTTACTATTAGTACGATGTTTAAAATATATTTTGTTAGGAATCGAACCGCGGTCTAGGTTCGAGTATGGCTCAGAAAAACCTTGAGCCCGTTTCCGATCGAATAATTGACAGCAGCGAATTTATAACCCAATGGGTGATTTCTACACAAAGAAGAAATCATAACCCAAACCCCGGTAACACCCACACTCTTCTCTAACACTCAACCCACCCGACCCACAAAGGGAACAAGGAAGACGTAGACGAAGAAAAGGGTCGTTAATGGTGGTAGAAACTCTCTCACACACAAAGTGTATCCTTCTGATATTTCTACTGCACCCCTCACAAAGAGAAGGGGGCTCCATTCTTATAGGGAAGAATGGAGCAGAAAACCATGGAGAATTGATTGACATTACGTGAATCAAAGAGACATATTCAAATGGGGGAATGTATCTGGTGGGGGAGAATGAAGGGGCGGGGCTGCCATTGAGTTTGGGCCTGGATTAATTGGGCTATCAGAATTGGGCCTAATAAACCAACAATCTCCACCTTGGGCCCAATTCACTTAAACTGTCGATCGATCACGGAAACGGAGGAATCATCATTGCCAAACTCCCGTACACAAAGTACAGGAGATAACAAGCACAAAGCATGTTATTTTTCACCAAGGGAAAGACACACAGTCAGTCGACAAAGTCGAATATGACACAAAGTCAAATGCACAAGCATACAACAGACACAAAGTCAAGTGCACAAAGCATAAGATAGACACAACGTCAAATGCACAAAGCATAAAGCAGACACAAAGTCAAATGCACAAAGCATGGAGTAGACACAAAGTCAAATGCACAAAGCATAAAGCAGACACAAAGTCAAATGCACAAAGCATGGAGTAGACACAAAGTCAAATGCACAAAGCATAAGGTTGACACAAAGTCGAATGAAACACAGTCGAGAATGACACACAGTCGATGGGTATGACACAAAGTCAAGTGTATGACACTCAGTCAAGGGCATGACACTCAGTCAAGGGCATGACACTCAGTCAAGTGTATGACACTCAGTCAAGGGCATGACACTCAGTCAAGGGTATGACACACAGTCAAGCACATGACACACAGTCGAGAATGACACATAGTCAAGAAACATGACACACAGTCAAAAAATAGATACACAGTCAAGAAACATGACACATAGTCAAGAAATATGACACACAGTCAAGAAACAGATACACAGTCAAGAAACATGACACACAGTCAAGAAACATGACACACAGTCAAGAAACAGATAAATCTGATTGCTCCACCTTGAAAGGAGCAGGGTCAGACACAGGCATAGACTCGGTTACCGAAAAGACAACACCGTTTGTCTCATCCCCCGAAGCCTTATTAGCTTGTTCTTTCTGTTTCTCAGGACATTCTTTTATAAAATGACCAGTTTCACCGCAGTTATAACACTTTTTGGGCCTAGACTTAGACCAATTGCGGTTTTCTTTCTTCTTTTTATCATAATTCAGGTTATTGTGAGATTGACCATTTTTGTCTTTATCTCTCCCTCTCACATACATAACCTCACCATGATTTTCCCTACCCGAATTAGTTCTTAAATCCATCTCCTTGCTTTTTAAACCATTTATCACAGTTTCAAGGCTAACCTGATCTCTACCATATTTAATAGCAGATTTTACATCACTATATGTATCAGGGATGGCATTTAAGAGCACAATCGGAGTATAATCATCAATGTTTTTATCACCCGTTTTCTTAATATCTTGAACCAGTTTTGTAAAAACATCAAGATTTTCTTCTATGTCTTTATTCAAATCAAGTTTGAACCGGAAAATTTTTTCAAGCAAAAACATTTTACTAGGCAACGAAGTCTCAGTATACAGTTCTTGCAATTTTTCCCACAACCCTTTGGCAGTATTCTGATCACTAACCTTTCTTAACACCGAGTCAGAAAGGTTAAGGATAATGGATGAGTACGCAAGCTCATCCATTTCAGCCTTTTTCTCGTCAGAATCAGACTCAGAAAATTGTAAACTGATACACTTGTACACACGCTGTTGTACAAGAATACCCCTCATTTTCTGTTGCCAAATGCAAAAGTCTGAACGTCCGTCAAACGGAGCCAGACTAAAAACAGACATAGGACCCATCACAAAATCACACAGATTTAAGAGGATAGAACAATCAAGGATTTCCCAGTTCTCAACACTGATTAATTAGTGGAGCAGGGGGTCACTTGATAACCTCCAGAAAACGAGCAAGCAATCACAAAGAATGCAAAAACTAATCACAAAGATCAGAATGGAAGCGGAAGCAATTAATCACAAAGTTAATCCTAAGCTACCAGCACGTACAGTCAATCCTATCCGTTCACAAACGGCAGCTACGAAAGCAGTAAAAGACCTATCCGTTCCCAAACGGTAGCTAAGGGATCAAGCCAATTTACCCGAGCGGGTCCTCACCGGGAGGAGAACCCGACTTACCTAAACTGGAGAGGAACTCGGCTCACGTCGGGCAAAGGCGCGACGGGAGGACAGCCAAGGGGGCTGGGCAGCTGAATTTTGGTCACTGGACCTCGGACCACCAATCTCGGCCGAGAAGGAGAGTGGTTTCGGCCGAGAAAACTTCACAGCAGATTCTGTTACTTGACCCGGGAGACACGTCTCGGCCGAGAAGAAGAAGGTGTCTCGGCCGAGATTGTTATGCAGCAAAAACAGGAAGCTGGCACGCCGGCCCGTCTCGGCCGAGAATGGGAAGTGTCTCGGCCGAGATTTTTAGACAGCAGAAACAGTGAACAGGCACGGCAAGCCCGTCTCGGCCGAGAAGAGAAAGAGTCTCGGCCGAGATTGTTTCTCTGTCACTAAGGCTGGATTCGCTGGACGCCCGTCTCGGTCGAGAATTGGGTAAGTTTCGGCCGAGATTGAATCTTCGTCAACAATTCTGAGTAGGCGAACAGACCTCGATTTTCGCCGGAAAAATTCTTCAATCCCACGGAGGGATTTTGCACACCGAAGAGACCACGGTTTTGACAACCGTGGCTCTGATACCACTGTTAGGAATCGAACCGCGGTCTAGGTTCGAGTATGGCTCAGAAAAACCTTGAGCCCGTTTCCGATCGAATAATTGACAGCAGCGAATTTATAACCCAATGGGTGATTTCTACACAAAGAAGAAATCATAACCCAAACCCCGGTAACACCCACACTCTTCTCTAACACTCAACCCACCCGACCTACAAAGGGAACAAGGAAGACGTAGACGAAGAAAAGGGTCGTTAATGGTGGTAGAAACTCTCTCACACACAAAGTGTATCCTTCTAATATTTCTACTGCACCCCTCACAAAGAGAAGGGGGCTCCATTCTTATAGGGAAGAATGGAGCAGAAAACCATGGAGAATTGATTGACATTACGTGAATAAAAGAGACATATTCAAATGGGGGAATGTATCTGGTGGGGGAGAATGAAGGGGTGGGGCTGCCATTGGGTTTGGGCCTGGATTAATTGGGCTATCAGAATTGGACCTAATAAACCAACATATTTTTTATTTTATGATAAATTGAATCTCCATAGTTCATGAGGTAATTGATATTAATAGAGTTGGATTTGGATCCAAATAATCAGTATGAAATAATTTTAAAAAAGGAAAATTCTGGCATAGGTGAGATATGAGAAAGTAATTCGTGAAAAAATAAAACATAAAAACTCTATGTACCTACGTTCAAAGGAAAATTATAGCATATGTGAGATACGAGGAAGAAATTTATAAAAAATAAAAACTATATGTACCTATGTTTTTATTAGTAGGAAAAAATAGTTTACCCTAATAAATTATGATATTCTTTCACTTTGTTCGGTTTTATTTTATGTATGAGTGCATTTAAATATATCATTAACTACAGTTCCGTTGAATTATATGCAAAAATCAGAATATTTTCACCGTAGTATCCTTGTACGCTTGAATAGTTTTGGTATAGTTTCGGTTTCATATTATAAAGGAAAAAATAGATTTGATATTCTCAATATATTATGAAGACCAATAATTGTAAAAAATAGGTTGATATATAATGTTTATTTTAACTCCATAGTTAAATTCCTGACTAAAATCGGGTCCTCTTAAATTTTAGTTGGAACTAATGGTTAATATTATATTGTCAATAATAATACTAACAACAATAATAGTTATAGTAATAATTGTAAGACTAGCCCACTGATGAAACTCTATTACTTTATTAGTATCACATTCTTTGATTTTGTTTGATTTTATTTTATTTATAAGTGCATTTAAATGTCATAATTATCTTATAAAGTATCATATTCTTTTTATTTTATTTACGTTTTTGTTGATTTTATTTATTTATGATTTTGTTGATTTTATTTTATTTATGAGTGCATTTAAATATCATGATTCACTAGGTGAAGATTTATGTGTGTTCGTTTAAGATAATAAGGTGCGAAAGTGTTGTTGGTTGAGCAAAAAAATGATTTATGTGTGTTTGTTGAAGACAGTAAGTGCTAAAATACCGTTGGTTGAACAATATAAAATGCACTGTCAATATATTGAGGAGAACATTAAACGAACATACCTTTAAATTTTTATTTAGAGAATTATCTGAATGTCTATTATGTTTTTCAATGTTTTTGTTTTATTATTTAATGGTATAAAAGTAATCACAATTTTTTACTTTATTCATTTAATTATACGACACTCTTTTGTGAAAAGGAAAAAATGTTACCAAAGCCAAAGTTGAATATTGAAAATTGAATTAAATCATATTTTGGGGAAAGTGAATTATATTGTAAAAGACAAATTTTAACAACAACAAATAATAATGTAATATGACTGACATATTTTGAATTAATTTTTTTTCTATTAATAATGAAATACAACTATTTGAATTAATTTTTTATTTTTTAATAATGTAATCCATCTCAAATTCCACAAATATACACCACTAATTAATGATTGAGCAACAAATGATAATGTAATAGGGCTGGCTTATTTTGAATTAAATTTTTTTTCTTTTAATAATGCAATACAACTATTTGAATTATTTTTATTTTTTATTTTTTTTAATAATGTAATCCAATTCAAATTTCATAAATATACACCACTAATTATGATTTAGCAACAAATAATAACGTAATAGGCCGGCTTATTTTGAATTAATTTTTTTCTTTTAAAAATGCAATACAACTATTTGAATTAATTTTTTACTTTTTTAATGATGTAATCCATCACAAATTCCACAAATATACGCCACTAATTATGATTTATAACTCAAGTCTGTGAATCGGCACTCGCGCGAGTAGGGAACTGGTTTTGGTCTCCGCAATAGATCTAGGCGTGACAATCTTTAACTCGATACGGCAATATATTCGGCTCGATTGCAATTTAATGAGAGAAAATCGAAATTAAATCTCATAAATATAATTAACTAGATTCTGGTCTAAATCGACTCGAAATTAATAATTTATCTTAAATGTAATCATCTTTTCCATATTTTTTTACTAAATAACCTAAATCGACTCGAAATCGAGCACTAAACTCGATCTAGGAGTGACAATCTTTGACCCGGCATGACAACACGAACTCGACCCTACTCTTGTTCACTAAGAGAAAATTGAAAATTAGGAGTGACTTTTTAACATGACATAACAATATGAACTTGACCTGACTCGAATTTGCTAAGAAAAATTTGAAACCGAATGATACGAACCCAGTCAAGTAGATTCGGGCCTAACCGACTTAAAATTGAAATTTATTTAAAATATAATAATAAAATATTTCTAATAAATTTTTATATGTAATATAATGCAAATAAACTCAAATCAAGAATTAAACCAACCCGATAAATAAAATAGCTAGGTTATTTTATTTTTGGGTTTTTGTAATTTTTCAAACATGCCTATAATGATTTTGGATTTATGAGTTGATAGGGATGACCCGGTTACTTCGGGCCGGGTTAATCCTGAGCCCACTTGCCAGCTCAGCGAACACGCCAGCAAGCGTGAAGGCCCAGGCCCAACAGACCCAGCAACACACGTTCGGTCCAGCGAATCAAATCTGTTCCGTGAATCAAGGCCCATGATCTTTTCCCAACTGCCATGCAGATTTGGTGGGCAAGATTATAGGGATTTAGTTAGGGTTTGGGTTTAGTAGTATAAATAGGTGAAAAGAACTCGGAATTAGGGTTCGCACTTTGCATTCTGTAATACGCACTGTAAACTCATTGTTCAAGAAAAAGAAACACCTCGGCTATTGCCGCTTTCTGCCCGTGGACGTAGATCTCCGGATCGAACCACGTATATTGTGTGTCTTTACATTCTGTTTGCATTAATTACTGTTCGATTGGGTGTTTTCCGGATTGTGTATTAACAAATTGGCGCCGTCTGTGGGAAAGACAAGGCAGTTTTTTGAACGCGCTAACCGGTAATCTTTGACGTTCACATTGCATTCAAGAATCATGGTGACGACTCGTTTGAATCAAGCTCGCCGTGGAGACCATTCCGATCAAGATCCACCCGTGGATCAAGTTGCAACGCCGAGACAATTGTCGGTAGCGAGTGCATCCAATCATCAGGGTAATCAAAACCCTCCACCCCCTCAAGATCAGCAAGACCCTAATATTGCTGCTGCTCAGCCACCGGTGAACATTCAAATCACCCCAGAACTGCTCCAAGATTTCTTACAAGAGCATGCGCATGTCCTACAAGATTGGGCAGTTAATCGCCTACGCCCGGCGAGGCCTGCCGCATAACCTGTTAGCCATAATGATAATCCTGGGGTGCCTCCACTTCGCCCGCGCGGACAGCGGGAACCGGGCTACCGCGGGCGTCAGGATCGACGACGGGAACGACCTGGTTCTTCCGAGGACCTTGGGAGTTCAAACGGATCACGACCTCGCAATGAGGAACCAGCTGATGTGGATCGCCGCCGTCCACTTAATGCGGCTAAAAGAGTTCGCTACGCTGATTCTCATGCTCAGGATCTCCAAGAGTATGAGTGGGTTCAACGCAACGTTGAACTGGACAGAATCCTAGGCCTTGATGCCAATGGAGAGATTATTACGCCGTTCTCCTCCGAAATCATGGCCATCACCCTTCCCGAAGGGTTCAAACGGCCAGCTATATCACCTTACAACGGCACGGGAGATCCGGCCAATTTCCTTGGCGCTTTTAGGCACAGTATGCTTAGTCATGATAACATCACATCCTTTCAGTACTGTAGGATTTTCCCGGAGTACTTACAGGATGAAGCTCGGGTCTGGTTTGATTCTCTCCCGCGAGACAGCATATCCTCTTTCAGAGAACTCGCCGAGCACTTTTGGGCACGGTTCGAAGCCCGGGCGAAGCCTATGGCCACTCTGGCCGACGTCATGAGCATGGAACAACGGGACGGTGAGACTGTTACTCAATTTCTGGACCGTTTCACAGCGGTAAGCCTCAAGGTGGGAAATTGCCCCGACGATGTGGCCATCAACGCCTTTATGAATGGACTCCGCCCTGGAGCACTCCACACCGAGTTAGCTCGGAACACCCCGGTCACAACTCGAGCACTGTTCAAAACAGTGTGCAAATTTGCTAAGGCCGAGGAACAGACTCGGCAGAAGCGTGAGAAGCACGCGATCAAGCGACAGGCCGACAAAGCACAAACTGGTCCTAATACGCGAACTAGCGCATTTTCACGCTTGACACCGGGGCATTCAGAATCCCGAAGTGCAATTCCGCAATTGACTCCACTGACGAAGTCACGGGCTGAAATTCTTTCACTCCACAAAAACGATTTCCGACCTTGTCCGCGGATGACAACGCCCCCTGAAAAGAGGAACCGTGGAAAGTGGTGCGCATACCACCGAGATCACAGACATGAGACAGAGGAGTGCCGAGAACTCGGCAAGGAGATTGAGGAATGCCTCAAGAAAGGGTTTTTGCGGCAATACGTTGCGCGAACCGGAGACCAACCTCGGGCAAACCACAATGGGGGCTCGTCTCATCACCGCGGAGGTTACCATGATCGAGATAATCAACAAAATCGGCCACATTGGCAGAATAGTCGGCAGGGGCCCAATAACTACGCGCGACAAGATTCTGGCAATCGCCAGACGTCACGTCTCCCACTTCCACCTCCTCCTCCGGGAGGACCCGGGGACAACGCACCCCCTCACGTGATAAACGTGATATATGGAGCCCTACCCACCGGGGCGACATGCCTTAAAGGCAGAGGCTCGACGTCCTCCTCCCGAGGAGCCACGTCACAAACGCCTCCATCAGTCCGAGACTGTCAGCTTCACGGATAGGGATCCGGTCCCAGAGATAACACCCCACACTGACGCTATTGTCATTGACATGACTGTAGCCAATATAACAATACGGCGGGTCTTCGTGGACAATGGTGCTGCAGTAAGCATCATATTTGCGGACTGTTTCGAGAGGATGGGGATCTCCCGAGACCAACTTCGACCGGCCCCCGGGCCATTACAGACGTTCACTCAGGGTGAAGTCCGGCCGGAAGGTATCATTACTCTCCCAGCGTCTTTGGGGACTTATCCGAAGATAAAAACTATCTTTGTGGACTTTTATGTGGTGAATTCTCCCTCACCATATAACATGATATTGGGCCGAGACTGGCTCACCCCGGCAAAAGCCATATGCTCCACGTATCACCTCGCACTAAAGTTTCCCACTTCGCATGGTGAAGTGACCATCCGCGGCAGTCAACGGGTTTCAAAAGAGTGCATGTATGTGGCGCTCAAAAAGACTGCTAAGGTCTCTCCCAAACAGCAGCTTCAGGTAACATCACAGGTTCTAGAACCTCGGGACCGTACCCCATTGGGGGATGCCACTGCTCAAATCCCGTTAGATCCGTCTAAGCCGGAGCAGACAGTAACAGTAGGGGCCGTGGACGTGCCATGGCTACATCAGGCCATTATTCAGACCCTGCGAGAATATTCCGATGTTTTTGCATGGTCTCCTCTGGACATGCCCGGGGTCTCTCCCGAGGTGATTACCCACAAGCTGAACATCGATCCTAGTGTCAAGCCAATCCAACAGAAGCAGAGGAAATTCGCCCCGGAGCGAAATGAAGCCATTCGAATTGAGGTGAAACAGCTCCTAGATGCGGACATCTTGTTCGAGGTATTCTACCCCTCCTGGTTGTCCAATCCAGTAATGGTAATAAAAAGCAGTGGGGCATGGCGAATGTGCGTTGATTTTTCCGATCTCAATAAGCATTGTCCGAAGGACTGCTATCCTCTACCTTCCATCGATCAAAAGGCCGAAGCCATTATGGGGTATGTGGCCCTTTGTTTCTTAGATCTGTACAAAGGTTATCATCAGATCTTTATGGATCCACAGGATGCCATCAAAACGGCGTTTATCACTGCCTTTGGGTGCTACGCTTTCAAGAAACTGCCCTTCGGGCTTAAGAATGCTGGAGCCACCTATCAGCGTCTAATGGACTTCGTCTTCCATGACCAGATCGGTCACAATGTTGAGGTTTACGTCGATGACTTGGTCATCAAAAGCTCCTCCCATCCTTCATGTGTGCAGGATATCGCCGAAACATTGCGCACCCTGCGGCGCTATAACTTGCGACTCAATCCAGCAAAATGCACCTTCGGTGTTGGCTCCGGGAAGTTCCTTGGGTACATGGTTTCACAAAACGGCCTGCAGGCCAATCCAGCTAAACTCCGCGATGTATTAGACCTGCAGTCACCAAAGACATTCAGGGATGTTCAACGCCTTACAGGTGGCCTAGCGGCCTTGAACAGATTCTTATCGAAGGCAGCGGAACGCCAGCTCCCATTTTTCAAGATCCTGAGGCAAGCGAAGTCCTTTGAGTGGACTCCAGAATGTACCGAGGCTTTCGAAGCCTTGAAGCGTCATATACAGCAGCTGCCTACTCTGTCAGTTCCTCTTCCCGGAGAGCCGCTGTACTTATATCTGTCTTCCGCCGAAGAGGCTGTCAGTGCCGCTCTTGTGCGCGAAGTGGAGGGGGTTCAACATCCCGTGTATTTTGCAAGCCGGGTGCTCCATGGGGCCGAGACTCGATATTCCGAGCTTGAAAAAACTGCCTTAGCCCTCGTTATGGCAGCTCGGCGTCTTCGGCCATACTTCCAGGGGCGTGAGATACGAGTCTTGACCAATCACCCTATACGCCAGATCCTTGTAAAACCCGAGGTATCTGGGCGCCTCGCCAAATGGGCAATTGAGTTGGGCGAATATGATATCCAATTTCTCCCCCGCCGAGCAATTAAGGGTCAAGCACTTGCCGACTTCCTAGCCGAAGCCCCGGCAGACAATCATGAATCCCCCGCAGACAATGATACACAGCACCACGCCACACTCGCTCCCTCACCCCGGAAGTGGCAACTTTTCGTAGATGGAGCGTCTACAGTCCGAGGAAGTGGCGCCGGACTACTTCTCATCAACCCCGAGGAGGTTGAAGTTAGATATGTCATCAGATACAAGTTCAAGGTGACTAACAACGAAGCGGAATACGAGGCAGTTCTCGCCGGGCTCCGGCTCGCACAATCCTTAGGTGTTCGTCACCTAGAACTCTTCACGGACTCCGAGGTCGTGTCTAAGCAAATTCAGGGGACTTATGTCGCCAAAGAAGAAACAATGGTCAGGTACCGCGCTCTAGCACTCAAACTCATATCAACTTTTGATGCAGTTATTATCCAGAAAATCCCGCGAGCCCAGAATTCCAGGGCAGACGCCTCAGCAAGTTGGCCTCCGCGGTCCAAACTAATATATCCCCGGATATCAAGGTCGAAGACCTCGCCCATCCAGCAATTCATGAGGCTACAATTTCGGTACTGACCGACAGTGACCCGAACTGGATGACTCCGATCATTCATTATCTCCAAGATGGTATTCTGCCCACTGACAAGCTACGAGCTCGACAAGTTGTACTCAAAGCCCCTAAATACTCCCTTCATAATGGAGTTCTATATCGACAATCGTACCTACAACCGAGCCTCCGGTGCCTCGCCCCTGCCGAGGCCATTCAAGTTCTGCGAGAGGTTCATGAAGGGGCCTGTGCAAGCCATATCGGTTCCCGAACTTTAGCCAAAAAAGTTCTCCGCTGGGGTTACTATTGGCCGACCCTATTTAACGATGCTCACGATCTAGTGACCAAATGCAGCAAGTGTCAGCTACACTCCCGGGTAAAGCATTTGCCGCAGACTGAACTCACCGGAATCTAAGGTGCATGGCCGTTCATTCAGTGGGGTATCGATATTGTAGGCCCATTCCCTGTTGCTCCGGGAGGACTGAAATTCCTGGTCGTCCCCGTGGACTACTTCACTAAGTGGGTCGAAGCCGAACCACTTACGGCTATCACCGGACAGAATATTTTGAAATTTGTCTGGCGCAATATCGTTTGCCGCTTCGGCATCCCGAGCACTATTATCTCGGACAACGGTAAACAGTTTGCCAACGATCCATTCCGCTCATGGTGTAAAGAACTCCACATCAAACAGATTTTCACTTCGGTTGCCCACCCTCAAGCGAACGGGCAGGTTGAGGTCACCAACCGGACCCTTCTCACGGGAATAAAGAAGCGACTGGATAGTGCCAAAGGTCTCTGGGCCGAAAACCTGCCACAGGTCTTATGGGCTATTCGCACAACGCCGCACACCTCCACCGGGGAGACTCCTTACAGCCTTACCTACGGATCCGAAGCCGTTATTCCCGCTGAAATCAGTGTGCCGAGTCCTCGCCTACTCACATTAGTTCCGGATGATAATGACGAGGCACTTCGCGCAAATTTGGATGAGCTTGAGAATCGCCGGGAACAAGCGTTCGTCCAGCAGGCTAAGTGCAAACAGCGAGCTGCCCAGTACTATAACCTCCGGGTCCGAGGTACTCAGTTCAATGTCGGGGATTTAGTTCTTCGGCTCAACTCGGCCAGCAAAGCTGTCCCCGAGGGCAAATTACATGCTTCTTGGGAAGGCCCCTACCGAGTCGTTGCCGCACACGACTCCGGCTCTTATCAACTTGAACATCTCAACGGGACCCCGATCCCCCGAAGTTGGCACGTCACAAATTTGAGACGCTTCTATCTGTGAAAGCCACACCGCAAGTACTATCTTTCCTTTGATTTCTTTTTTAGTTATTATTTCCCTTTGTACTTTTGAAGTTTGCTCCGGCACTTATTACTGAATAAAACATCTCGGTTTATGCATCTCGTTGTGTTTTTCTTTACGTTACGGGGACGCCCTAACGCTAACATATGATCGTTGTTAGTCTCCGGACCATCACAACTGTCCCTCGATCCGTCCGAGGAGATTCACATTTAGTCTCCGGACTCGTATCACTTTCTCGTCTGATTAATCGGAGAAGTGTTTTCTCCTGCCTGATCCGTCCGGGGAGACGTTACTCCTGCCTGATCCGTCCGGGGAGTAACCTATTCATACTGTGTTTCCGAACACTCAATTAATTACTTAACGATTGAAACATTTAACAGTTCTCACTGTGTTCCCGAACACCCGATTACGGTTATTTATAACTTGTCGATTTCTTTAAACTATAATGGTTTTATTATTTCCAAAATGGTACAACATCAAACAGTTTTCCTAACTAATAAAGCAAAAATCTTGCTAAAAGATATCAGTAATTGTTTATTTCTTTCCGGAGTCTTCCCCGAGCCAATACCCAAAACCGCGCCGTCTTGTCTCTGACTGAGCATGTCCCATCCTCCGGGATGGTTCTTGCACGTTCCGACGGTGCTCGGCTTCACTTCGGCTTCGACGCTGACTCGTCATATGGGGACCCCGGTTACCCACCGCGTGCTCAGTTCTCGTCCTTGGCCCTGACATGGTGGCCCATTCTGCATGGCCCCACTCTAGTGGCGCCAGAGGATCCATCACTTCGGTGGTTTTCTTTATGTCTTCTCTCGTCTTGTGCCGAGTGGGCTTTGATGATCTCTGCGGAGTTGAGCTTTTCCTCCCTTCCCTCTCCCGAGTGTTGGCCCATTCTACAGCATCCCACTCATCGGCAGGCATTTCGTCGATCTCCTTGGCCAGCGCCGTCACTGCCGGACCACTAGCCTCTGGCTCTTCGGGGTGAGTCCTTTCCGGCTCTTGAGGGATATCAGGCTTTGTTTTCTTGCCCCGACATCCTTCCTTGCGGATAGGCTCTGGTTCACTTTGCTCGGCAATATTCAAAGCCTCATCCCGAGCTTTGATTTTCTTTTCAAGCTCTACCAGGAATCCTAGCACCAGCCGGCCCCTTATGATCTCAGGATCATTCGAATCACCTCGCTCACTCCGCCGTTGGATGTCTTCCCGAACCTCGGCCCGCCGAGCTTGAATATCTTTCGTTGATAATCGTCCGCTATCCACAAGCAGATGCTCGCACTCTTGCTGGTTGATACGGAGTTGTTCTAGTTCAAGATCCTTTACTACGCAATGTGCTTTGTACTGCTTCGTTTGGTGTGAGGACTCTTTCCATGAGCTCTCCACCTTGGCATATCTTTTCTCCATTAAGGAAAGATTCCTCGACAGCCGGGGAACTTCATGTAGCATCAACATATCTCGCTCTTTCTGCAGCCAGGCTATTGATGAGTTGAGTTGCTTTATCACCTCATACGGGTTCTCAATGTTTTCCTGGCAAAAGAAACACCTCGGCTATTGCCGCTTTCTACCCGTGGACGTAGATCTCCAGATCGAACCACGTATATTGTGTGTCTTTACATTCTGTTTGCATTAATTACTGTTCGATTGGGTGTTTTCATTACAACACAAGCGATTACATGGAATCCTATTTACATGTTTATCTACTCTACAGTCTTCTCCTGAGTTGGGGGGTCACTGACCTCTCCAGGGGCAGGGTTGGCTTCAGTTCCTCCCGGGGCATCCTCAGCGGCCTTGCTGGGGCCTTCGGTCAGGGCAGGGGGAGTAGCTAGCACCTCTGGCCGGGGAATGGGAGCTCGGTCCCTTAGCTCCCGTACATAGAAGCCGTTGCGATAGCCCAGGAAGTCCTTATCCTGGTCCTCGTTGCACCGCCTTATGATGTCAGGAGTAAGGACTGTGTTCGCCTTCGCCAGGGCCTCGATCAATGGCCACTTCGGGGCCTTCGTCAGCGCCTCAAAGTACGCGCCATCTTCATTCCCGACCGCGTCATAGTCATACCCGAAGCCGTCATAAACATTGACCTCCGGGTATTTGTCGTGCACCGTTTCCAGCAGCTCGCTTCGAGTGGCCGTATCACCCGCTGCAACGAAAGTGCTCAGGAACTGCAGGAATGTCCCGGTTTGCATCAGCTTTTCGGTGAACGCTTCCAGCACAGCCCCCTGACCCGTGACGATCTTATTCAGCTCCTCCCGGGCTGCATAGAGGTCACCTTTTACACTGGCAACCTCCACGGCCTGCTCGCGCAGTCTGGCCGCCTCTCTCTCGGCAACCGCTGCCCGGTCCCGAGCTGCTTTGACCCCTTTCTGAGCCTCCGCAAAGCCGGCCCTCAACTTTGCCACCTCGGTTTCCAGCTCGGCAATCCTGCCTTGGCAGGATTCCTTCTCCAGCCTGCACACCAGCCCGCGGACAGGCTCTAACAGCCTCTCAAGTTCGGCCTCCGCAGCCGGCGCCCCTACTCCTTGCCCCTGCATTGACTTGCTGTTATAATGGGTCTGTGCAGGAAATAACGAAGTCATTCATGATTATACCTCGTGAGCCGGGGTTGCGTGCAGTTTTTTCGAAGGAGGTGGAGTCGTCGGTGAGGTCGTCCTTCTCTTTGTGCTCGGGGTCAGCCCCGAAAGAGGGATGGTGTCTTCAGGGTCCGCCCTGCGGCTACCCCCAGCGGTTGCTCTCTGTGGCTCCGGCGTCTTCGAGCTATCACCTCGGCCTCCCGAGCTGGCTTCGGTGCTTTTCCTAGCGGCGCTCTTGAACTTGCCCACTGCACATGACAAACACACATTCAGAGATTGACATTGTTATATTGTATACAACTTGTGACGGAATGATAGTCCTACCCTCTTCGGCATCTCCATTTCCTGAATAATATGGGCTAAGCCCAGCCTTCTCCAGTTCCTCCTCGGAACAAAGGGTTTGGAAAGTCCCCACTTGCAGGAATATGTGCCTCATTTCGGGCCCCGGATTCTCCACAGGAGCGGTATCCTGCACCTCGTCACTCCTCCACTTCGTGAGGGCTATTTTATTCCTAACAAATAAGAACTTCTCCTTCCACCCCTCTACTTTGCTCGGGTTTTGAACCTTGAACCCTCCTCGGGCTCGGGGACTAAAGGAGTACCACCCCTTAGACTTCCCGAAGTTCTTCAGCTGGTAGAAAAACCTAAAAAGCTCTACAGTTGGCTCTATTCCGGCCTGCTTACTAACTACAGTAAATCCTACCAACTGCCTCACCGCGTTCGGCGCTAACTGGCAGAGGGCAATGCCGTAATATCTTAACAACTCTACGACTATGCCCCACAGAGGCAATCTCAATCCTACTCTAAGGGGGTCAATATATACGGTCATAAACCCCTGCGGTGGGCAACAGGCCCTATCCTTGGGGGTAGGGATTATGTAATCGAGGTCGAAGGGAAGATAAAATGATGGGAGTTCCCTCTCAAGTTGCTCCCGTGACATCCGTAACGCTATGGACGACACCTCAAGCTCCACCGCCGGGCATTTGTAAAACGAAACCATCATGGTATTACACTCTAAACCATCGACTCTGTCTATGGTTCTAATCACATCCTTCTCCGGAATGATATATGATAGGGGGGGGATATCTAACGGTTTACCCGAGCTTCCTACTACTTTGATTGAGGCCGAAGAAGGGGCAGAAGATGCAGAAGATGAAGAGGATGACATACTTACTTGGTTTGAATTTGAAAGTGTGGATTTGAGAAATTTTTGATCTCTGATGAATCGCAAGCGCAGATTTCCTCTTTTTCCCGCTTTCTAAACAGATGAATCACAATGGAGAAGATGAAAAGTTACTGTGCAGTTATTCCCAATATAAGTGCAAAAAACCGACGGCTCTGATGCAGCCTATTCAAATTCAGTGATGAAGGTTTAGTCGTGCTTTTCACGCGCTTTACAGTTACCGAGGCGCGTGGGGAACAACTGTCTTGGAACTCGCAGAGCGTGTCACTTCACGTCTCTCTCTCATTATGGCGCCGCCAATCACATCAGCCTCACCCTTCTTCAGGAAGATTCAAGATACACTCCGGTGTATTTTCCACCTCGATCATGCTACCACACTCCGGGACTCCTACCATTTCGGCCAAACTACTCACTCCGGGGTACCTTCCACCTCGACCAGACTGTAATATCCTTACAAGCGTTTTTCGCTTCGGGGAAATTCGATATCTCATTATAGGTCCCAAACACCTCGGCCCAACTCGACACTGCGTCCATTGACTGCTCCGCAAGGTCCCAGGGACGCGGACACACTCCATCACGCATAAACACTTCGGCCTAT
Organism: Ajuga chamaepitys; assembly: GCA_958295605.1. Classification (NCBI taxonomy): domain Eukaryota; kingdom Viridiplantae; phylum Streptophyta; class Magnoliopsida; order Lamiales; family Lamiaceae; genus Ajuga; species Ajuga chamaepitys. The sequence goes on from OY282503.1 coordinate 3,738,625, forward strand.
CAGTGACCACGGTCTTCTTGCTTACGGTTCCACCCCGGTGACAACCGAAGCTCCTACCTCGCTTCGGCTGGGGGGGGGCATCTGATAGGGATGACCCGGTTACTTCGGGTCGGGTTAATCCTGAGCCCACTTGCCAGCTCAGCGAACACGCCAGCAAGCGTGAAGGCCCAGGCCCAACAGACCCAGCAACACACGTTCGGTCCAGCGAATCAAATCTGTTCCGTGAATCAAGGCCCATGATCTTTTCCCAACTGCCATGCAGATTTGGTGGGCAAGATTATAGGGATTTAGTTAGGGTTTGGGTTTAGTAGTATAAATAGGTGAAAAGAACTCGGAATTAGGGTTCGCACTTTGCATTCTGTAATACGCACTGTAAACTCATCGTTCAAGAAAAAGAAACACCTCGGCTATTGCCGCTTTCTGCCCGTGGACGTAGATCTCCGGATCGAACCACGTATATTGTGTGTCTTTACATTCTGTTTGCATTAATTACTGTTCGATTGGGTGTTTTCCGGATTGTGTATTAACATGAGTCTTTCGTTGATAGTTTTAAATTTTTTATGTCCTTAATTGTTAGACCTGAATTGATAATTGACCTATCTTTCGGGTTCTTGATCGATAAAAAACTCTTAATTCTACTTTTGGAGAAGTGATTAAAAATAGTGATTTTAAGAAGTACTAATATTTTTAGCTTATTAACTTTAAGTTAAACAGAAGCTATGATTAACAAACCCCATTTTTAATTATTTTTTTAAGTTAAAAACTTAAAAAGTACTTATTTTAAGCATTTGTAAACTTGACTCCGAATAGATCTCGTGTAGCTTTTAATTATGATATGACTTCATAGTATAAGTACTGCAAATAAAGAGGCGCGTGATGGAACGGCGAGTAAACATAAATTTTAACGACAGCGTAATAATGATTTGCTTTTAATTTTCTTTTCCGTATTAATGTAAATATTAATATATATAAAAATATATGTATATATTTACGATATCATTATTTACGAAAAGCTTTTCTCTGCAAAAACCCTAATTTATTTCTACTAACAATCCCTAGAAATTCCTTTGCCTCCTCCTTTTCGGTCTTCTTAATTTTCCTTTGCTGCAGAAAATTTTCTTAATTTTTCGGTAAGATGTTTATGATTTTTCCTTATTTTTTGTGGATTTTTCTCATTTTTATCTGAATTTGAGGGTTTTAAAACCGTAAATAAGCTGAGAATTGTGAATTTTCTGGTTCTGTGTCTCCTTGACTGAGCTTAATTTTTTGAAATTTCTGGTGTTTTTTCCTCGATCTGTTCGTGATATGGCGAATTCTGCTGAATTTTCGAGGTTTAATATAAAAAAACTGCTGTTCCATTTACAACTCTCTTCACTGTATTTCTTTTCTTTTTTACTTTTACTTTTAAATTTCCAATTTTGCGTTTCCGAATTTACTTTTTCAATTGAACGAAATTATTTCTATTTAATTTCGAAAATTCCGGTGAAATATTTTCTAATTTTTTCCTTCAAGTTCATGCACGAAATTAGGGTTTTAGCGTTAATTACTGAAGCTACTTCTTCTAGCTTCCGGAGATTTGCGAATCTGTGAAATCACTAAAATTTCTATGTTTTCTCAGGCAACTTCTGGAAGTTTCTAGAATGTCTGGTGTATCTGAATCTCCGGCGGCGGCGGCAATGGCGAACCGTGAGCCGTTCACCCTCAATCCTCCGGCGCCGGCGATGAATGCGACTCAATTTGATCAACAAATGCACTTAGGTTACAATCCCAACGGCGCTACCGGTTTCCGCTCGCCGCCGTACCAATCTATGCCAACCGGGACTCCACCTATGTCCCTACCAATGAATTCGAATTCCACCGATCAGAAGAGGAAAAGGGGCCGGCCGAGGAAGTACGGTCCAGATGGTAACATGACAATACCAATGGCTTCACCACAACAGCCCATCAATGTCGCAATGCCGCCGCAGAATTTCTCTCCTCCAGCAGCGGCGCCGCCGCCTGCTTCAGCTGTCCAGACGGAGACGAATCCTCCGGTTGATGGATCGGCCTCGCCCACATTCAAGAAGGCCAGGGGCAGACCCCGTGGATCGAAAAATAAAAAGCAGCAAAATGAAGCTTCAGGTAATTTGGCTTTGAGTTTCTATTGTTTAAAGGTCTCCCTTTTATATATGTGTATATATATATATATATTGCAATATAATATTATTTCCTCAAGACAAAGATTCTTGGTATGACCGACACCATGTGCTCTGCTGATTGCTATAAATCTATTAAGTTTTCTTGGACCACGATAATAGGCTATTTTCTGAATTTACTTGTTAATACAGAAAATGAATTATAAAGTATTAGGCTTTGGCGCTGTGGCATTTGATTTAACGGTAGAATATATAATGTAGTAATACAAAAGTGGTTCATGGCATGTTATTTTTATTAGGTTTATTATCCGCGATTGAATATTGGTATGCTGTAGGATCCAACTCTAGGATGTAGTTTAAGGGAATATTACCAGCATGCCCTTGTGTGTCCAGCTTGATTTCTTGCTTTCTAACATGTGAAATTTCAGATTATTATTGCATTTATGTATGTTACTCTTCATGCTCGTTCATTTCTATTCGATTAACAAAAGGACAGGGCTTGAACATCAAATGGCTCGCGAACATGTTCGTTAGGCTTGTATGATAATAGTAATAATAAAATTAGTAATAATAATGTTTTTATATTATTTTTTAATTCATTTATTTTAAAAATCCCATGAACTTCTTGGAAGAATAAATCCCGTTCACGAATACAAAATATTTACAAATATACTCGCGAAACAAAAACCAAATTAATAGGCTCAGTTCGCCTCCAAATTAGCAAACATTGCTCGAACAAAAGCTGCTCTCACGGCTCGGTTCGTCGACCGCCCTAATTTTGATATTTAGTTTTTCTGAGCTTTTTGTTGTAGATATATTACTGTCTTTCCAGTTTCCACCCATTCTTGGTCAAGACATTTCTTTACCTGTCTTACCAAGAAGGATCTCAGTTTAACGAGAACTTGTCGTTCTACTGTCTCTTTGCATGAGGCACATGTGGTTTTCGGTTTTTGTTTTCATTGTATTACTTGAAACCTTTTCTTTTTTATTGGTTTGTTCTCGAATCTCTTTGTTCAATAGCAGCATGCCACCTTGCCTTTATTCTAATTATTGTCATCTTATAAAGTGCACTAAAACTGTGCTTGCAGGTTCAAATGGTATTGGATTTGTACCGCATGTTCTCAACGTGAATGCAGGAGAGGTCAGATATTTAAAGTTTGTTCTTTTCTGTTAAGTCAATGGAACTATTCATTATTTGGTTATTGTCAGCAATATCTATTTCTGTTATGTTACTGAAACCTGAAAGTTGCATCAGATCAAAGCGATATATACACATTTTGTGCAAGCCAAGGAATTATAAAATCCTCATCAGTGATAGAGAAGGAAAAAAGAAACTTCAACTATTACTTGGAAGCATAATTATACAGAATATGAATGCATAAACATTTGGAAGGAAGGACTTTGGGTTATACTTATAGAAGGCACCCTTGTATTACTTGATAGTGGTATATGAAGTTACACTAATAATGAATATATAAAAAGCTGAGGTGTTTAGGTGGGAAGCTGGGCCCCGTACAGGTGGGGTTGGGTCTGGGACAGAGAGGGAGATTGAGCCCATGGCTTGACAAAATGTAATTTTTGAGGCTGAGAAATTTCCAGAGTTTCAATTAAATTCGAACCCCAGTTCCTGGAATATACATGATTACATTCTATAATATGATCAGAAAATCTTATTCTAAGGTTAGCAATAACTAGTAAGTAGAAAATAGTAGAGTAATGCTTTCCATGCAACACCAAACAGAGCGGCATAGTGTCATCAAAGGCTCCACGTGTTGTCATGACACAAAGGAGCTTGTCATGATCTGGTCAAACTAACCAAAAGAATATCAGGCTCTGATGAAGCCTCACTGATAATTTTATACTCTATTTCGGAAGTTCCTGAAATTGATAATATACTTTCTTATTAAGGTGTATGTTCTTGCAAAGCAAATTACAGAAGCTTGATATTGGATTATCAAAGTTCATAGTTGAAGCAGGGTTCTTCAAATATAGACAATCACATGATTGAAGTTTGTGTGCATAATGCAAATCATCTATAATAGTGTAATAATATTGTTAGTTTTTCCTGTCCTCCATAAAAATGTCATGTAATATACACTTTCTTTTCCGCTGGAAAAAAGTCTTCATTTTCCTTGTCTTACTCAGTTGAATAGGTCTAAGACATTGACTCTGTGTAGGGTCCCATAGTTCCATTGAAACCTTGAAGTACTAGTGTACCGTATTATTAATGATATTGAGACTTAAAATTAATATGCTGAGTTTTTCAGAAAGTGCCTCAGTGGAAAACCATAGTTTTTTTGTCACAATTAGTAATAGATCTTGTTGGTGATATACTTTGATTCTGTTGGATAGATCGTGTAAGCTACATTAGTTGATTTCTATGCACTTCTAACTTCTAAGATATCCTTTAAATATGTTTTTACCTGTAGTAACTATTCATTTTGTGCCCATTCTGCAAATTATAGAGGTAAGAGTCTTTCTGGTCTATTAATTCATTCCCTAATTCTTTTTCTTTCTTTTCCTTGCTTTATTGGTCAGAGGCAGAGTCTTTATCGACTAAACCTCGTTTCTGTAGCTTGGACATCTCAAGCCTGTAGCACCTTGTTATCTTTTTTATATTTCAAAGTCTGATTGAGCACATTAATCCACATGCCATATTCATCTGGTTTAGTATACCTTATTCTTATGGTTCAAATACTAGTATGCACTTCCTCTTTGATTTTATTTCAATGGTCGGAGCTTGTTCCTCCCCTCCAGAAACTGGAGGGGTTCTATTTTATATTTGGTCCTTATTTGCTATGATCATTTGAGCAGGCTTTTTGCACGAGTGGGATTGTGACATACTTGTGGCCTTGGAACTCAAACGTGGAAGTAGGACAAGATTACCTTAAAAGTGTTTGTAAATTTGGATACTGTTTTGCAGGATCTCTGCTCGAAAATAATGGCCATCTGTCAGAATGGACCAAGGGCTATTTGTGTTCTCTCCGCCAGTGGGACTATAAAAACTGTGACGCTTCGCCAAGCTGCAACATCTGGTGGAACGGCAACCTATGAGGTGTTTTTCCCCTTAATTCTATTTATGTTATCTATATTCCAGTTTTTTGAGGATATTTTATTTCTAGTTTGATTTTGTTTTCCCATGTAAACTCTAAAGAAAGCATGAACACTGGCTTATGAGGGATTTAAGTTTCTTGGGGTTGGTTTGCTTGTTAATCTATTCTTTGGCACCCGTACTCATTTTGGAAATAATATTGTCTGAATCCAAGAGATGATTCACTCCAGTTGTGCGAACCGTACTAGGCTTCTACTACCTTAGTGTACAGAGAATTATGCTCCTGGTTATAATTTGTCGTTTGCACCTCTAATCAGTTTGGAATAGTGATGTGTCAATTGGGTAAAATTTGTGTCTATTGCTTTAAGGTTTAATTAAGTGTCTTGAACCACCTATTTCTTCCAACGTGCACGCAGGTTACTTTATGAAACCTTTTGACATGGAATCTTTTTTATAAGAGGATATTAGTGTAGTTTCAAAACAAGAATTTGATATCGTGTCCTATGATTACCTTATTTAAAAGCTTTAGCTGGAGGGGAGGGGAGGCATATTATTTTGTCATTTAATTAAATATAAAATAGCTAAGATGTCCAAATTCATCGTTGTTTAACCTTTTCCTCAAGTTCTTCCTCATAAATGTTCGATCTGCATTACCATGCTTTACAAGGATCTCATCATATTGGGTTTTTTTTTTTTTTTTCAAATCAGTCTCTACTCTCTGCGTTTCTTGGTTATAATTTTTTTCCATTTGTGTAGGATCATTTTGATATCTTGTCGCTCTCTGGATCATTTATGCTTACTGAAGTTGATGGTCAGAAAACCCGAACTGGTGGACTGAGTGTTGCTTTGGCTGGTCGTGACGGAAGTGTACTGGGTGGTTCTGTAGCCGGTTTACTTATTGCAGCATCCCCTGCTCAGGTACTCAATTCAGTGGTCTTCACTAGTACCATTTAAATATTATCGGTTTTGGTAGTTTCTTGATTGATTCGGACCATTTAGCAGCCTTCAGGATGTCTTCTGTTTAGTTACTACTGTTGCTTTGCTATTATTGATAATTAGAGAGCGTTTGCGATTGCTTTCCTTTAGAATAATTGATTAAATTTAGAGATTTGTGGAAAAAATGTTAAGTAAAAGTAGGTAGTGTTTGCAATAATAAGTGATTATTATAAAAAGTAGATATTGTATTGTTTGGTAAAAAATGATTTTAGTAGAAGCTGTACTTTCAAGAATATAAGAAGCAGAAAAGTGTATGTGATGACCTGTTTCCAGCTTTTGCTCAAAATTATTATTTAAAGACACTCAAATCTATTTTTTTAAGTGAAACGTTCAAAAGTGGTTTTCTTAAGCATTGGAAAGCACCCCCTTAGGGGTGTTTTCTTTTGCTTTAACTTTTGAAGAAGTGATTAAAAGTAGAGATTGTGGTAAAATTGCTTAAAATCAAAAGTAGGTAGTGTTTGATAATAAAGTTTGTTTCAGTCAAATATAAAAGCCGGAGTGATTGATACTTAAGCAGCTTTTGACTTATGAGTGAGAGAAAAACCTTCTAGTTATTTACCAAAATGTTGGAAAAAACTACTACTATTTTCTACTTTTAGCTTTTGGCCTGAATCACCTTCATTGAAATTGAAGTTGTTTTCTCAAACACTCCAAAACAGTTTTTTCCAAGCTATAAGGTGAGAATCATTAAAAAAAGCAATTGCAAACACCCCCGAGTAATGCCAATTTAGGTGGTTGTATTGCTCATTGCTCATGTCTATCAGCTTTTATTCTTACTAGAATTTCTCTGGCTAAATTGCAAGAAGTTGTGTGCATTTCTCATCTCTCTCTCCAGGTTATAGTGGGAAGCTTCATGCCTGATGGACAGAAGGAAGCTTCAACAAATTATATGGAGCCTTCATCAAATCCACTGAAGGTGAACGCCGGAGGTGCAAGCAGCTCACCGTCGCGCGGGACGCTTAGCGAGTCGTCTGGTGGGCCGGCCAGTCCGCTAAATTTGTCTGGTGCATTCAACCACATCCCACAAGGCGGTATGTCAGGCCTGCCTTGGAAATAACGTAAAGGCTGCTTCTGATGTAATACTATTAATTTTGGAACAAAGACAATGAATGGTGCATTAGAGTTAGTTGTTAGTGAAGTGAACTAATCCTTTTTTTCTTTTTTTGAATGAAATCCTTACGGTTTTTATTCACGGCTGTTGTAGTTGTATAAATCAATTCTCAGTTGGTCCCTAGTTTTTTTTTTTTTTTTTTTTTTTTAATAAATATTCTGTTTTTTTTTAATTGACGCGGGACAAGATGAAGACTCACAGATGGATCATAGTATATCTAGGAATTGCTTTTATATTAATTTTTTTTTTAATTTAGGATTTATTTATTTTTGTTTCTTTTTAGATTAAGATTTACTTTTCTTGAAATCTTTCCTTATCCTTGTTACTTTTAGCTCTTGATTTTTCATTCATCAATTAATAAAATTTCTCCTTTACATTCTAGTTCTCTAGAATATTTTGTTCTTATGAATATCGTTTGTCTTTCAAGTGTTATGAACTCTCTCTCTTATACAGACACAAATGGTCAATGCTCTGGTTCTTGTGATCCTCAAGATTATGTATTTACACTCTGATACACACATGAGTTGGAAAGTGGTGCATTTGGGTGTTAATGTATTTTGAACTTGGAAAAAGGGTCAAATACAAGTCTTAATGGTTCGAGAAGTCGAATCGAGTCAAATAGTTGGTGCTTGTTGACCCGAGAAGCCGAAATTTGGTCACATTGTGCGTACTTGATGACTTGATAAAATAAACGGATCAAGTTATGGATACTTGTTGGATCAAGTTATGGATACTTGTTGATCCGAGAAGCCGAATTGAATACCTCCAAGATTTGCAATGAACAGTTACGTGTAGGGATCGCAATGAGTTGGGTCCAAATCCGATTTCACTAAGTTGGGTTTAAATCCGATTTTACATAAAACTCGTCTTTACCAAATCTGCTGAAATCTGTCAGAACCAGACGCGGGTTTTAAATTATGCTAATGAATTATCATCCGATGTTTTGAGATATCGTTAAATAATTTAGTAGTTTTTTTCCAGTTGAATCATTGATTATAGTAATGTTCCATTTTACGACAACTTCTTTAACTACAAAAGCTGATTAAAAGTCCAATATGACACTAACAGAAACCTGTACTTTAGATACAAATTCAGTTAATTTATTCAAAAGACGATGTCTCTGATATCCACTAATTTACTCAAAGAAAGAATTTAGGCAGCAGATAAATCTAACTCATACAATTCCTGTGCTAACTACCCAAGGAAAATACAATCAAGAAACGAATATCATGTAAGCAAAATTGTCTCCATTTTAACGTAAGGACATTATCTTTAACTATTTCGATTTTGGTTCTTTAATTTCGAAACTCGAGAATGTGGACTCACCAAAAACCGGTTATATTACCTGGTTACGAAAGTTAAATGACCAAAATCAAAATGATCAAGATAATGTCCTTATATAAAAGCTAGTAAAACTTAATGGAATAAAAAACTATTTAACCTAAATCGGACACAAGAATAGTCGAAACCCCGGGGGGAAGCATAGATTCAGACAAAACTTGCTGAGGTAGAACTAGAAGTTGAAGTTGTTGACTCATATTAGTAGCATGTGCATTGAGAAGCTCATTTTGAGGAGACAACAGCCCTTCTGATTATCTTTAGCGGTGACCATATTAACGTGTGCAATTATATTATTTGTGTTTGCTGGAGCGGTACCTCTCAACTTGGATAGGCATTTCCGCAATCTTTTCTCATGGTTGCCGGCCATTTCCACCTTGAGTTCCGTAGATGTGGTACTCAAGTAACCCGAACTCGAGCATGATCCAAATGACTTGGTTGAGTTCAACTTCTTTAAGGCCGGTCACGAGTAGCTTGCAAACCAACTAGATGTTAAAGTTGAAGGGCGTCCGGCACCATCTCACACCGTGAAGGGTGTCATATACTGAGAGAGTCTTAGCCACCAAGTGAGCATCCATTCTAAAACCAGTTTGTGATAGGAGAAATGACTCACATGTGAACTATATCTTCTAATACATATGATGCTATATTTTCTATTATAATTATATAAATACAAGACATATGTACGCTGGTGATGTATCAATGATCGCACTAAAAAAATTGTTACTATAAGCCAAGAGTAAAGTTCAAAATTACTACAATACAAGCAAAACTCCAACTAAACAGAATAAATCCGTGTATAATATTTGTATAGAACTAAAGTACTTAAGGATTCGAGATACATACATATATGTACATCACTAAAATGTTGGCCACTAAACTTAGAAATGAATTTCACTATATCAATTGAGATCCAATATCCTCTCTATTCTCTAACATAATCATTTTTTGATATATTCGATGAGAAATTTGTTTTACTATCTCAATAAAAAAGATTCGTCTCTAATTATATAATACTTGTATATGAACTAAATCATATATGAATTCGAGACAAATTGTTCCGTCACTGAAATGTTGATCGCTAAAACTTAGCAACGACTTTCACTATATGATATGATAGTTCGTGCATCTTTAACATGATCACACATATATAACTGCCAAATAATGTAATATCTAAAACAAATAACCTTTTGTTTTATCAAACACAATTTCCCACAAAATAAACCATACTTATTCCTTAAACACCATAAATTCCAAATATAAAAACATCATTACAAAGAAAACGAATTACAAAATACTAAGAGCAACTCCAACGCCGCCCTAGCATAGCGTTTTTGAGGTCACTTGGTTTTGGTAGGATACGATGCCATTTTGTTAATACCGCACTTGCCTTCAGGCTTTCCTGTGTTCCTCTTCATCCTAATGTACCCTTTCTCTCCCCATTTTGGACCCCACGAGTTCTTCACTATAATATAGTCCAATCCCTTGCTCGATCCATATCCAACGGCTGCTACTCCATGATCAAGCTCACTTCCACAATGTCCGTCAAATACACCCTGCATTTGTAATAATTTAATTTAATGAACATTAAGTTTCACCATATAATATATCTTTCATCCGATTCTAAATGTCGTTTTAGAGTTTTTGTTAAGAATTAAGGAATGTGGTGCACTCTTAACCAATTAACAATTATTCCTAATTAATGTCTTTCTCTCATCTCATAATTGTCAAATTGTCTTGATTTCTGAAAATAAGAGGGGCTAAAGTTCAAATAAAGTAATTAGGATTCTCTATTATACTATCTTCAATGTTCAATACATGTTAATTAGTGATGTCGTCTACGGCACGTAACGCTTAATAAATCGTGAAACACAATTTTAACTGGTGAATCATGGGGAAAGGTGGTATAAAGTTCTAAAACGCTTAATTTAAAACAAAAAACGCTTAATTTAAAACTAAAATTTAGACTATAAAATGACAATTAAAGAGAAATGAAGGGACTATATAATATAGGCACATGTATTTGCTATCGAAACTTCACTTTTAAAAATATAATTGAAAAACACATGGAGCATAGAAACACCACACACCATCTAACAAACTTATAGTGATTCTTGAAAGTCACGAAATGATATATATACTATATACATACACTATAAACTAGCGATAGTAGAATGCAAGATCAAAGGTCACAAACACAATACCGTACCAAATTACTTCAAATTTTGCAAAAGCAAAATATGCTAATATAAAATCTAATTTGGTCTCAAAACTTTTTCTGTTTAATTTTTATGATTTCAAAAAAAAAAAAAAAAAAATGGATACATACCCCACTGTAGAACTGGAAATCTCTTCCAGAAGCTTCAATGGCAACACTTAATGGCTGGTTTGCAAGTGCTTTCAACAGACTATTTTCATCATTTGCAGGTACATCATGGTACCCACTGATACTCACCAACTGTGATTCATCCTGAAATAGTTCATACAAAATCAACATATCAATTAACATCTAGAAAAAATGTAAAAATAAGACGGGTGTTTTGCTTAAGGTTGGGGAGTGCTGAACCAAATTTGGTCGAGGGAGTTTATGAGTGTGTTCTATTGGGATTTAGTCCTTTAAATCTACTGAGGCTAACCTAAAACAAACACACTCAGGGTGCGGAAGAATTTCTTTGTTTAGTATTATTTTTATTAGAATAATATGAATTGTGGAAATATGATAATTTCTTTCGGATTAGATTATATGTGAGATAATTTTTGGAATTGGTATTGTTTTTTTTAGAATTTTCTGTATTAATTTTTTTAAATTATAACTTACAGATTACTTTTTAAATAATTTAAGAATTTTTAGAATTATTTTTCAAATTCTAAATAAATATATATATATTTTTTATAAATTATTTTAAACTTTGTAAATAAAACTGAGAAGTTTAAAAATAATTCCAACATCTTTAGGTTAATTTTACGACGTTTCAAATGAATTTTTAGAGATTTAGAAATAATTTTTTTATTTTTTAAATAACTTATGATTTTTAAATAAGTTTTATATATTTTATAAATTCCTTAAGATTTTGAATAAAACTGGATTTTTAAATAATTCCAATATTTTCAGATATCTTTAGTGATTTAGAATAATTTTAAGATTTTTAAATAATTTTATAATTTATAAATATTTTTTTAGTAATTTTAAAAAAATTCACTAGAAATTTTCATCGGAAGTTGTAAGTTATGACAAAACGTAGAGTATAGATTGCAATGAACAAAAAAAGTTAGTTTAAATTTCAAAGTATCGAAACATGCAAAGTTCAAGCTGATTTTAGTAATTCGACTCACTCTGCTTTCTTCACAAGTGCCTTCCTCCATGAGGTATGGATAGTCGTCTTCCTTGTGGAGACCGCCATTGGAGACGATGTAAGCGAAAGCGTAGTCCATGAGGCCGCCATTGCAGCCATTGTTGTAACTTGTGTCGCAATCAATCAGCTCTTGCTCCGACAGTTCGGTCAAGTTCCCCGTCGTGATCTGATTGATGCCTTCAACTGCAGCCACCGTAGAAAATGCCCAGCAACTACCTGTAATTTAGTGATCGATATTATTCGTCAGAAACAGTAACGAAATAGAGGGGAGTATTGACAAGAAAGCACTATATAAACTTATTATTCACAATTAAATATTAGAGAGAGACATTATTTGTGCTCGTAATTATGCCGCTAATGAAGGGGAAGTTATTGCGTCTCAAATTTGTGATTTAAGAGGGCGATGTGGTTAAACTTATTTCAAATATTTTATAAGCTCTAATATTTTATAAAGTGTATCAAGAGCTAATACAATATAATTCCTACAGAGTTTATAAGTTAATTAAGTTTTTGTATGATGAAACTTATAAGCTTGCTTCCGATTTGGCTATAAATTTGGGCGACGAATTCAAAATTCACCATCAAATACTTTTTTTTTTTTTTTTTAAAATAAAGTGTGAAGTGTATAAAATGTATGTAGTAAATGTGAGGGAAGTATGCGTAGTGTGTGCATTTGGAGAGAAGTATATGTGTATGCGTGTAGTGTGTGTGTTCGAACGTGGCTTATAAAATCTTAAGAAAATGATATGGACTAGACGTACTTTATTTGAGCTTATAAGCTTTAAGAGCTTATCTTCACATCTTATTAGTTGTCCAGCCTTACCAAATCCATTTTAAGAGCTTATAATTAAGCTTATAAAAACATTTTAAGGAGTCTACAAGCTTAGTCAAACACGCTTTAACACATGCAGAAACGAATATTTTGCGACACTTACCACATGATCCTTGATTCTTGACACGAGTAACGGCACCTTTCTTCCTCCAATCGACAGACTTAGGCAAATCCTCGAAATCCCTATACTTAAATTCCTCCGCGTTCTCAATTTTATCGGGTATTCGATCAACTTTAAGGCCCAAATACATCTTCTTGAAGTCATCATGGGTCAAATCAGCAAACTCATTTAATCCAAGCCAGTACTCACTGATAGCCTTATTCCTCTCATCAATGTGCTTCAAATTATCCTTAAAAATCTCAAACCTATGCAACTTCTCTTCAATGCTCTTGTACTTCTTACTATGTTTGTCCACCCATGTTTCGAAGAGATTGATCAGCTTGTCGATGCACGTCAAGTCATCAGGCGCATAACCCACGATTGAGAAATCGCGCGCATATATTGTGGCCGCGAAAAATAAAGCGAACGCTGCAAGAAAAGTTAGCTTGGACGATAGGGATAATGCCATTTTTATGGAATGAAAAAGATGGTGAGAAATAAGGGTGATTTTGTGGGTTTTTATAGATATGCATTTTTTGTATGATATTAATATATGTTGCTTTAGAGTAAAGTTAGAATTAGTAGAAAATATTGTATAGGTATACTGAGACTTAAAGGTTGGTAGTTCTTTTGGCAGGCTTATAATCAAAGCATGTTGGAAATGCAATGCCTTGAAAAAATATAGAGTCCAACTTCGGTATCACTGTGGTACCGATACTACTATGAGAAAAGAATACATATGTATTTAAATATGAGGAACCCACTAAATTATATAATTTCATTTTTATCTCATAGTGGTACCGGTATCACAGTGGTACCATAAAATCACCCTAAAATATAATCTGATGAAATACATGATACTACTCCTTCCGTCCCATCTTATTTTGCACACCTTTCCTTAAACGGTCGTCCCACCTTATCTTGCACAGCCTGAAAAAGGAAAATTATAACATAATCTCCACCCTTAAAATCTTCACCCTCAATCCACGTTTGAAAAGTCAACAAATAATAAAAAAACAACTTTTTTTAATATTTGTGTTGACCTCCCATGCAAAATAAGTCAGGACGGAGGGAGTATAATACTGTAGGTAATATTCAAGAATCTCTATTAATTAGAATTTGTCACAAATAGACTCGCTAGGTTATTTCCTTTGATGATCATGTTACATTTGGGCTGCATACTAACCGGGTCGAGTTGAATTTTCCTTGTTGTTCGTTCTTTTAATTAGGTTGACTTGCTCGAATTTGACTCGTGTTTAGTACAATTTGTTTGTGTTTGTTTACTTAGTGTTCTGGAATATTTGCACTTTGATTAAATGAAAGGGTTCTCTTGAACATTAAGCACGCTCGCTAGTTCTCACAATTGTCATGTACACTCGATATATCAAACTATAGGCCCTGTTTGTTTATGGCTGTGGGTGGCTGGAGTACTGTAGGCTGTGGGGAATATAATGGAATATGGAGGTTGGAGTAAATAAATGAGTGTTTGTTTACGTTGGTTGGAGATTGGGTTGTGGGGGTAATTATAATATAAAATGTGTTAAAGTTGATTTGATGTGTGTAAGAGTTAGTTAGTGAATAATTAATTATTGATTAAAGTGTATATTGGAAATGATATTTGATTGTTGATGTGTGTAAGAGTTAATTAATGATTTGATGATGTGTGGAGATTGTGGGCAATTTATTGCCCACAATCGATGAACAAACATATAATGGGTTGGGCTCAATCCACAACTGATTGATCCAATCCTAAACAAACATGGCCTATATGTCTATCAGTAGGGATGGCTCAGGCAACTAAAGCGATCGTCTTAGGCCATGTGACAGAGGATCCTAAATTTATAGTCATATAAGTATATTATTATATTACATAGTATTCAAGTTTGAATATATATTTATTTTGTTTAGAAATTAAAATTAATATTAATCCTTGAATGTTTTGTCTTTTATCTATATGAAAATACGCTCTCCGTCCCAGCTAATTTTTCACAGTTGATCAGACACGGATGTTAAGAAAAAATAGATTTTACTTTTTCTTTGATTGTTTTAAAGGTGGAGATTGAGTGTGGAGATTTTGAGGGTGAAGATTGTAAGAGAAATTTTCTTTTTAAGGGTGTAAAAAGTTAAGTGGGACGGACCAAAATGAAAAGTAGGAAAAGTTAGCCAGGACAGAGGAAGTAAGTGATAATATAATCATATTAATTAACACAAGAAAAATGCATCATAAATATTTGTGTTCTGCTCGGGTAAGGATCCTCTATCCTACAATAATCATATCTCAATCGTGTTTCACTCCAAAATCTAGTCATACAACATGAATCGTGAACACCGAATACATGAATCATGAACCCTAAGCTAAATCTATTGAATTATAAACACTAAACCATTAAATCATGAACCATGATCCGTGAATCGTAAATTTGTAAGTTTACAATAAAAAAATATACCCTACTCCAAGAACGTCGAACCCTAGACCTTAAACATGAAATCTAAACATAAATCCTGAATCCTGAACCTAAATTATGAACTTTAAATTCAAAAATCGTAAAAAAAATAATTATAATTGACTCGATTTTAATTAGGACACGGTTGAGACAAGATAATTGTGGAATAGAGGGTCTTAGGTCACTTATTAAATGCACACAAATTACTATTGATTTACGGTTTATTTAATAAAAGAAATTTTTGGAAATCATTTGTATTTCAATTGGTAGAGCATATTGTAACTCCGACTGATAATAAGAGATCGATTCTCACCAATCTCACCTCGATCAGGAATGTATAAAAGACATTCTCTTCTATGCTTCCCAATGTTATTGGGCTTTGATGAAATAAGGCCCAATTTGTATGGGTCAATGAACTTGTAAAACTACGGGCCGAACGTACACTTTTTCCAGGTGAGGGCCCATCATACTTAGATATTATTAATAACTTCATTGGTTTTGTAAAAGAAATAAATTTATCCCTCCAAAAGTATTAAATTTATAATTCCATATACCATTTGAGGTATTACAAATATTCAGCTAATTTTGTATTCCCCACGTCCCGCTTAAACTTGCACATTTTTCTTTGTGGTACGTTTCACACTAATTTACACATCGTTAAATGAAAATTCTCTCACAATCTTCACTTAGTCTCTATATTTACAAAAGTCAAAGAAAAAGCAGTTTTTTCTTAATATATGTGCCCGGTCCTATGCTCAAATCTGAATGGGACTGAGGTAATATCTTGTACTACCTCTGTTCCGCTCTAACTTGTCTACTTTCTTTTTCGATTTGTTCCAACTTAACTAGTCAGCCCATAAATGACAATTTTTTCTTACAATCTCCACTCTCAGTCTCCACCTTTAAAAAAATTAAAGATTCCACAAAATCTGATTTTTCTTAACCTCTGTGTCCGATCAAAATAGGCAAGTTCAGTCGGGACGGAGGAGATATCTTCTACCTTGAAAATAACTCTTTAATTGTTGCAATTTTTGTTTCATTCTTTTGGTTGGGAAAAATTTAAACTCTTATTTCATTTGGCAAACTCAGCAATAGGCCCAACAAATAGGGTCCATACTCATTCTTCCGAACTTTACTCACAAAATTGACAATAACGCCAAAAAAATCTAATATACATAAAAGATAAACAAAACAAAACAAAAACACGAAAGAAAATAAGACCTATCACTTCAATTTCCTATCAATTGCATCAGCTTGTACAACGTAAAACGAGCTCCCATCCACTGCAGTCACGGTGGTGGTGTCACAACCTCCGACACCACCACCTTTATGGTTGGGCTGACCTTTTTTGGGCGAGCCGTAATCTATAAACTTGTAATTCTCCAAATCAGTACACTTTAGATATGGGCAGCTTTGCAATGAGAATTGCTGCATTTTACTTTCTCTCTCTTGTTCTTGATTATCTTCTCTCCTTAGCTGAAGTTGCCCTTCCATTTATTTTTTTATTTTTTGAGTTTTTGAGTTAATTTTGGTGTATAGTAATAAGTATGAATTTGTAGAAATGAATGTAAAGTTGGGAGTGTTGATAGGGACTATAAATCCGTGGCATTGTGTATTTATATTGGAAAGTGGATAATAATAGAAATTTGGCAATTGATGGATGATCATAATAATAATAATAATAATAATAATAAATGTGAAAATGATTCATTATATATTGAAAGAAAATATTAAATTGAAGATGAAAAAGTTCATCTCTAGTCACCGGATATTTATTTCTAAACTTCGGTAGTCATACATTTTAAGTGTAAACTGCACTAAGTTCTCCGTAGTTTTATAATCTTGCGTGAGACTCTACGTGGTTTTATAATAATACAAATCTTCCACATGGTTTTAGTAATCCAATACAATGTTCTTTTTTTTTTCGAGTAGAAACATTACATCTTTAATTTCTTTTTCATGCTATTTCATCTACTATCAACTAACTTTTACAAAGATTGTTCAAGTATTTAACTAAAAAATGTGAGAATAATTAACATAAACTTTTTTGGTCGAACAAGGGACAAATGTGTGTTACGTTATTGAAACCATGAGGATGTACAATTATAATTTTATAAAACGTGGAAATCTTGTGTAAGATTGTGAACCACAAAGTAATATGGTGCAATTTACCTCATTTCAAATAAAATAATTGGTCTACAAAAAGTTGATTGCAAAAATTTAGAGATGTAGTTTTTTCGACCTCTAAATTTAGTGACGACTTGTCCATCTTTAATAATGAATTAGAAGCCGAATAACTTACATTAATTAGTTACGTAAATAAAGAGGGATTGTATCTTTAATATTGCGTTCACTAACTTTTCACTAATTGAACACTAATAATATGAAAAGTGTGAACGTCATTTTCCATTACTATTGTACTTCTACTATATTACTATTTAGTGGTCGATATTAACCGTTGTAATTTCCACCTTTCATATGAGAATTTTATGTTCATATACAATGCAGTCGTACAAATTTCACAACCACATTAATTCATGGGCAGAAAGTCGTGTTGGAGACAAAAAAATTAATGCGACAAAGAACTATTCCGAAATTTCCATTTTCTACGTACTATATATTATTGCATAAATTTCTACTGTTTCAACTTCTTATTTCAGGAATATGTACTATATGAACTGGTAAATGGATTATGAATTGAAATATATCCGTTCGTTTTAAAATAAGTGTCATTTTAGAGGGAAAAAAAAAGTGCCGTTTTAATAAAAAATCATAATTCTTCCAATTTTACTCTAAACAACATACTTAATTTAATTGATTATTTTCTTATTCCACAAAACATACTAAATTAAATGGATTCGTATATGGATATATTTACTATTTTTATCAATTCTTAATTAAAAAAAAAAAAAAAGACTAAAACAATGCTTATTTTAAAACGGAGGGAGTATATTTTTCCTCTTCATTTTCATTCTGTAGATTTTATATAGATTTTTAAGGATGATTGGATTGAAATGTAGTGGCATATGCCACGTTCGATAAGGCGCGGACATAAAAAATTATATTTTAGTTTAAGGATATAGTAGGATAGGATGTGTATTGGAAATTGTAAAAGGTGTATTGAAAATTGTAAGAAGATGATGTAGGTAATATGGTGTGAATGTGAAGAAATGGATCATCCGATATGTCTCATGCCACATCCGAATGAACAAATCTCAATCCAATCATCCCATAAGAAAGGATGACACATGATTTCTACAAATGGAACGGTACCCATTTTTCCTATATTAATGTACATCCTCTTGCGTTTTTCTCTTTTAAATTACAAATTATTGGGCCAAATCCGAATATTCTAGTAGAGAATTTTATGGGTACGACTTATGAGTAGATGTAGCAGTTCAAAACTTCTCGCTAAGTTATTGGACTAAAAATTAGTGAATAAAATTCGATTGATCCACTTATAATGTACTATAACTTTCAGGTCGGTCGTCATTTGTCAAACTTTAAGATCATTAAGTCGGATTTGTTGGAGATGATACTTTAACCCGTCTAAAACGTTGGACGGACTAGCTAGCACATTGAACACGGTCAATTTTACCTCCTCTAGCTATTATGAATACTCTTGCTTTAATTATTGTTGTGTGTAAGGCTGTGAAGGATTTGAGTTGAGCTGAGTTTATAAGTGTTTGTATTTGTTGGTTTTTTAAATTACATTTGAACCGAATCGAGTCAGATTTGGAAGTGTTTGATTATGTTGGTGAACATGAACATGTTTAAACTTATAAATACTGATGTTGTTATTTTTTATTACTCTCTTCGTCTCGACATAACTTTCCTACTTTGACGGGCACTGAGGTTAAGAAAAAACAGATTTTGTGGAATCTTTGACTATTTTAAAGTTGAGATTCAGGGTGGAGATTGTGAGAAAAAATTGTCATTTATGGACTGACAAATTAAGTTGTGACAAACCGAAAATGAAAGTAGCAAATTAGAGCGACACGGAGGTAGTATTATTTTTGTTATTATTTATGTTATTATTAATTGAGATTCGAATAAATTTATTTGCCAGCTTTAGTGAACGAACTAATCATGTTTAGCTCTACTCATTTATAAAACAAACTCAAATTTTTAAAGTTTACTCAAATAAACGAGTTGTTTAGCGAAATCCTCGCTGATTAGCATTGCTTAGATTGGGTTCAGTAGATTTAGAGGATCGAACTCAATAAAGCACACTCATTAGGTGTTGTTTACTTAAGGGTGGAGGATGTTAGAGTACTGAAGGCCGAGGGAAATAAAGTAAAAAGAGAAGAGTGGGTTAAATAAATAGGTGTTGGATTTTGTTGGTTGGAGAGTGATTTTTAGTGTAAAAAGTGATAAAAAAAATGTGATGTGATGTGGGTAAATATATTGCCAGCAATCCCAGAATAAACATGACTAGGTTAACCCAATCCTCAATGAATTGAGCTAAACAGTAAAGGGATGTTTGCTTGGGGCTGGGGTGGCTGGGCTGAGGGAAGTGGCTGGAGTTAATGGCTTGGGATGTTAAAGAGTGATGTTTGGTTGGGTGGGAAATTTTATTATTAATTGTGAAATGTGATGTAATATGAGTAAGAGGTAGTTATTAATGATTGGGAGAATAATTAAAATAATTTTTT
The DNA here is from genome assembly GCA_958295605.1 of Ajuga chamaepitys. Classification (NCBI taxonomy): domain Eukaryota; kingdom Viridiplantae; phylum Streptophyta; class Magnoliopsida; order Lamiales; family Lamiaceae; genus Ajuga; species Ajuga chamaepitys. The sequence goes on from OY282503.1 coordinate 3,758,641, forward strand.
GATTTGTGATTGATGTCCCCCCACAAAACCCTAATATCGTGGCTTGGCCAAACAAACATCACTTGGAGTTGGCCAAACTGATTATGGGTTTGGCAAAACCCAAGCAAACATCCCCTAAGTGAACATACACATTACTCTCTCAGTTAGATTTGACCCAACATTCCCTAGTTAAACGGATACCTGGCCAAAAGGAAAAAAACTAAAATAGAAGATCCTCTGCCTAATTTGCCTCTTCTGGTTTAACAAAATTACCATACTCCTGCTTTATTTGTTGTTCATATGTGATAGCTTGGTACCCAAATAACAGCTAAAACTAGCAATAAAATCTGTCTCTATAGATCCCCTCCTCCCATTCTCTCTCTTATCTACTCTTTTCCACACCATGAAAGAGACAATATCAACGTTGCCCCCTTATCCTTCACAAACCTCCAAACCCAATTTCCTGGCTCACAAACCACCACCTACTTCTCACCATTCATCTTTCTCCATTAATCATCCCAATATCCTCCAATCTCAACCTCATTTCCTCTTAATTTCCTCCAACAATGGCATCATCATCATCAGACAAAAAATCCAACACTCAAATCCTACAAGAACTCGAGCAGCTCAGTGAGTCACTCTACCAAGCTCACACCACAACTCGGAGAACCGCCTCCCTCGCCCTCCCTCGAACTGCGGTTCCGCCGATTGAGATTGCGCCGGACAAAGATGAGCTCAATCTCAACCTCAATCCGAAACCGCGGTCGAGACGAATGTCTCTATCTCCGTGGCGTTCCCGGCCGAAGCTCGACGTTACTGACGTCGAGATTGAGCCGAAGATCTCGTCGGGCCATAATAAATGGACCGACGATAAGGCTACGGAGAAGAAACGAGGGATATGGAACTGGAAACCGATTCGTGCACTGACTCATATCACCATGCAGAAACTGAGTTGCTTGTTTTCCGTCGAGGTTGTAACTGTGCAGAACCTTCCGGCGTCGATGAACGGCCTCCGCCTCGCCGTCTGTGTGCGGAAGAAGGAGAACAAAGACGGCGCCGTACAGACAATGCCGTCGCGTGTGTCACAATCAGCGGCGGATTTCGAGGAGACTCTGTTCATCAGATGCCACGTGTACTACACCCCCGGCAGCGGTGGGGCGGCGACGAAGTTCGAGCCGCGGCCGTTTCTGATCTACGCGGTTGCGGTTGACGCCGACGAGCTGGATTTCGGGAGGAGTACGGTGGATTTGAGCAAGCTGATTCAGGAGTCGATTGAGAAGAATGTCGAAGGTTCTAGAATTAGGCAGTGGGATACGAGCTTTAATCTCGCTGGTAAGGCGAAAGGGGGTGAAATTGTGCTGAAATTAGGGTTTCAGATTATGGAGAAAGATGGAGGAGTTGGAATTTACAGTCAATCGGAGGGGCAGAAGTGGAAAAATAGCCCTTCGATTGCTAGGAAACAGTCGAAAACTTCGTTTAGTGTTCCTAGTCCGAGGATGAAGAGCAGAACAGTGGATTGGAAACAGAAAGATGATGATCATTTGCATGGTATTGATGATTTGAATCTCGACGAGCCTGCTCCTCAGCCCGAAGCTCGAAAGGCCGAAGAGGCGAAAATCGACGACGGTGATTTGCCTGATTTTGAGGTAGTTGATAAAGGAGTTGAAATTGGGGATAAGGACAAGGACGAGGACGAAGAACAGCAATCTGAGGAGAATTCAGACAAAAGATCAGTTTCCAGTGAGGTGGTTAAGGAAGTTGTGCAGGATCAATCACATATGGCTAGGATGACGGAACTCGATGCGATTGCACAGCAGATCAAAGCGCTCGAATCAATAATGGGGGAGGAGAAGGACAAAATCGATGACGAAACTGGTTCGCAGAGACTGGATGCAGAGGAGGATAAAGTGACCAGAGAGTTTCTTCAGCTGCTTGAAGATGGAGAGGATGATAAGCCTAACGACGATGAGATCGCTCGGTTTAAGCTTGAGAGCTACAAATACGAAGAGGATGGAGATGAAAATGAAGATGTTTTCCTAGCTGATCTTGGTAAGGGATTAGGCTGCGTTATCCAGACACGAAACGGGGGATACTTAGCTGCAGTGAATCCCCACGACGTTGTTGTATCGAGAAAAGATACGCCGAAGCTTGCAATGCAAATGTCGAAGCCAATGGTTATTCAGTCGAACAAGACAGGATTCGAGGTTTTCCAGAAAATGGCGGCAATTGGGGTTGATGAGCTTACTAAGGAGATTTTGTCGTTGATGCCAGTGGATGAGCTGACAGGCAAAACGGCAGAACAGATTGCGTTTGAAGGTATAGCGTCGGCTATAATCCAGGGGCGGAACAGAGAAGGCGCTAGCTCAAGCGCTGCGCGTACTATAGCCAGTGTGAAATCAATGGCAAATGCGATGAATAGTGGGAGGAAGGAAAGAGTTTCGAGTGGGATTTGGAATGTGAGTGAAGAGCCTTTAACAATGGACGAAATTCTGGCATTTTCGATGCAGAAAATCGAGGGTATGGCTCTAGATGCTCTGCGAATCCAGGCGGAAATATCATCAGAAGAAGCTCCATTTGATGTCTCGCCGCTTGAGGCGAAAACAACCGGACCTAATGGTGAAGTGTATAGTCACATATTAGCTTCTGCCGTCCCTGTAGACGACAGGGACGGCAGTTTGGACTTGGACAGCGTGACAATCTCCGTGGTGGCCCAATTGCGCGACCCGGTGAGGCAGTATGAGGCCGTTGGAGGCCCGATGATCGCATTGATCCATGCGACGGTTGTGGATGGGGAGGAGGAGGAGAAGAAGTATAGAGTGGGGAGTTTGCAAGTGGGAGGGGTAAAAGTGGGAACTCAAGGGGGGCGGAATGGGTGGGACACAGAGAAGCAGAAGCTAACTGCTCTGCAGTGGTTCGTGTCGAATGGAATGGGGAAGGGCGGGAAGAAAGGGAAACGAGGCGGGTCGAGGGGACCCGATCTTCTTTGGAGCATCTCGTCGCGTATAATGGCGGATATGTGGCTGAAACCGATTAGAAATCCGGATGTGAAGTTCAACACACATTGAAACGGGGAAAGTCTTGTCTCAGTCGGATACTACCCAACCGGTAGACAGGAATTAACCAAACCTGTATCTTAAAATGAATTGTATGTAGATTCTTTAAATTGAGCAGAAGAAGAATAGGGTCTTTATTAAGTCTCGGTTGATATACATTTGTATATTTTAATTTTCTTCTGAAATTTTGAGAGATTTGTAATAAGTGTGTTTGTAAACAAGGAAGCAAAATCCCCCCCAACGATTTATCCTATAGTTTGCTGCCAATTCAAATTAATGTCTATACGACGATTTCAATTACGGTATCTAATCGTTTTTGAACCGATGGTTCGATTTCAACTGTCGATTTTTGCTGGTTCTAATTTAGTTTAATATTTTTCTCTTATTTTTTAGCAGACGGTTTAACTGAAACAACAATTGGTGTATACTGAGCTATCTTCGTCGTTAATTTTAAATGGACACTTAATCTGATCCATCCACGTGTCAAATTTAAATATATATCGTTTGACCACAAATTACCTGTTAAATCGTCGGTTTCTAACCGACTCTTGAACAACCGATTTACAGTTTGGAGAATGTAATATAGAAATTGAAACTTATAAAATTTGATTGCAGTTACGATTTCGAATAGAAATTGAGTAAACGGTTTTCAGATCATTGACCGACAATCTAAACCGTCTCACTTTATCATTTTCGAAACTGTTTGGATACCTTTCTTTGTGCTACTTTTCGATCCAAACTTCCATTAGGAAATATACTTCATTTTTGTAAGATTGTCTCGCAAATTAAATGAGATGTCATTAGGACATAATCGATATTTTCTTCTCGATTTGTCCCGAAAGGCTGCACGTGTACAATATTTTAAGCTTAATGATTTTTTAAGAGCTTATAAATTATTAAGGTGCTTGGATAAGATAATTTATAAGTTTACAATTGAATAGAATTTAACATATATTTAGCGGAGTAATTCAAAAACTACTAGTAACCGCACATTGACTAGTATGTGAAATGTATATATTATATGTATATTATGTGTAAATTGTGTGAAATATGTGTAGTGTGTGTGAAGTGTGTGTAATGTATTTATTGTGTATAATGTGTAGTGTGTGTAGTGCATGAAGTGAGTGTATTATGAGGTGACTGGATAAGCTTATTTCAAACATCTTATAAGTTGTTTAAATAGTATATAAGATGCAATTTTTTAAGAGCTTATAAGTTAATAAAGTGTTTGGATAAAAGAGCTTATAAGCTTGCAAGTGAATGGAGTTATTTAGCTATAAATTCAGGGTCTAATTTGAAAGTTAATGTCAAACATACATTTTTATTAGCGTGTGTGAAGTGTGTGTAGTATGTGAAATTTGAATATAACTTATAAGATCTTAAAAAATGAGATGGACTAGAGATACTTACTTTTTGTGGAGCTTATAAGCTCTAAGAGCTTATTTTTGCATCTTATATATTGTCTAACATCTTATTTTGCCAAACATATTTTAAGAGCTTATAAGCTCCTAAACATCTTATAAATTGTTTTGAGGAGCTTATAAGTTTAGCCAAACACTCTCATATTCTTGTGCCCAAATATATTTTGGTTCGGGTAATATCGAATCCATTTGATGTGGGTTAACATATTTCTCTCGGACTTCCATCTTGTTCGTTTTAGGTGGTCCGACTCGATTAATGCATTAAGTCCTAAAATCGGTCATGGTTGTATTTGAACTAGGGGCACTGAGTACGTTGTGGAGCGATTTGGAGATATAGAAATTTTTAGACAGAATCAAAGCTCGGAGATATTCGGAGATTTTCAAAATAAAATCTTCATAACCACTCCATTAATTGGTTCAGTTCCTTCCGGAGATCGGATTTCGTTTTATTCGATTATTTGGAGTTGATTGAGTTTTTCCTTTAATCTTACCAGTAAAATACACCAAAGAATTATAGTGTTGTCTTTACAATAATATCATATTGTTAAAAAAATATAATATTAACACCTTATATGTTATATATTAAGACAAGTTTTAAACCCTAACTTATAAAAAACAATTACAAATTACCGAAGTAAGTACTCGTCTAAAAAATAATATAACTAAATTATAAAGTTATTAGCTCTCCATATCCTTTTTGGACCTTTATCTAGAACAAGTGATACACTTGAACATAATTCTTGATACTTTTTAACCATAATATCTTTACCCAAATTATATAATATCTTTAGGCATAAATAGTAATACATTTTGACCCATAACCCAGATCCGTGCAACTAGTGCACAAGAGACCTCCCCTTAGTATAAATATTTTACTCAATTATTAATTACTAAATTCTTTTATGAAATTCTAAAACAATAGTAATATTATTGATAAACTTTACTAAAATTCATAATGATTCAATATTATAATATAGATGAAACAGATTAAATGATATATAATTTTTTTTTATAATTAATTACTTAGAATCGAATGTACTCAATTCTATTTCGGGTTTTCGGTTCGGAGCGGTTAGGATTTACAACCAAAAAAACTCGAATTGATTCGGTTCGGATAAAGTCAAATAGTCAACGGATATTTTCGATTCGGGGTGCTTTTGATCCAGGAATAGATGCGCAGCGGATTATCTTCGAGACACCCCTAATTCGAACTCATTTTGTAGAAGAAAAAAAACAACGATTTTACGTAAAACGTCATATATATATACACACATATATATACACACACAAGTGTTGTCATTAGCCAAAACTATTAGTAAATGAAAAAAATAAAATGATAAATTGTTCAATCTTACTATATAAAAGAAAATCGGACATATTTTCCCGCTCATATCACCTTCTAAAAATAATAAGTTTAAGTCATAACTAACATAATAAAAGATTTGTATACATATGATAAAAATTTGTACATATATCGTAAAATCTTCCTAAAATTAGTTTCAAATTTAAATTTAATCTCTAAATGTTTGATTGGTTCCAGCATCTCGTAATATTTGGTTAAATTTATTATTATTTGTTGGGTATTGTTGTTGAGAGCATTATACAACTTATTGGGTTTTTAATGCAGCACGAAGCCTAGAATAAACAATATATTAAGATTATTGCGGTGGTTTTAATTCGTTGGACTTTTGACCAATCAAATTGGATCTGTTCAATTAAATACTATTTCAGCAGAAAAATTCTACGACCCATTCCAACTATTACACCAAATCTATTTTGAGATTATCTAGCAATATAACTAAAATTCGAGAACATTGTTAATTTGAATAAAGTTGAGATCCGCGGAACATAGTCCGAATTGTTCACGCCATCTTTTAAAATTTAAAAAGCTAAATAAAAGGCAACGGCAATTCGTAACCCACTATATTTTTTAATACAACTCAATTCTTAATACACTCCACTTCTATTAAAAGAATGCATCCAAATTTCTCAATACACTCTATCCATTTCCGATTTTGACCTTATTGTTAAATTAAATTAATATAAAAGAAAATAAAACAAAAATGAAATTAGATTTGTTTAGGAGGGTTTAGTTAGGAGGAGGAGGAGGAGGAGGAGGAGGAGGAGGAGGAGGAGGAGGGGGAGGGGACGGGGAAGGAAGGTTTTCTTTTTTAATTTTCGGTTTTGTTTTCTCTTTCTTCTTTTATTATTTTTTCTCTTTATATTATTCATCATTTGTTCCTATTAAGGATATTATAGTCTTTCTATATTAGTATTATAATTAGTTATATTAGTGGCCATATTGAGAAATTCAGTGGGTTGCGAATAGTCCGCGCCTAAATAAAATTGCATATAAATATGTTTCAAGATAAAGGCCATACATTAATTCGACTTATCCAACCACTTTTTTCGATCTTTCGTGCGATACACGAAAATTTATTTAAAAATTAATAATTAAAAGTATTATATAATCTAATATTAAAAAATAAAATTGTTATATTCTAACTAAATGAATATTTAAATATTTTTTATTAAACATATAAAAATGATAGGGTTAATAACATTTTACGACTTATACTATTTGTGTTTTTTCATTTTCTTACCTTATTATTTTATTTTTATATACATTTTTCCACTTTTGCAACCTTTGACAGCAATTCCAGAGAGAAGAAAAAACTATTAAAAAATAATAAAATTATTTAGAAAATTCAATATTTATTTTTTAAATTCTAAAAATTTATTTAAAATATCATAAACCTAACTGGAAAAATGTAGAAATTATTTTATTAAAAAATCAATTTTCATAAAAAAAAAATCAAATAATTTTGATATTATTTCAAATAATTTAAAAATTTAAAAATGATTTTCTAAAATTTATTTAAAAAAATACTTCTGTCATAAAATTATACTTTTCTTAGAAAATTATAATCTGACTTTAAATAATTCCTTTTTACTTTTCATAAATCATTTTAAGTATTTTAAGAAAGCTAAAACTTCAAAGCCATTGTCATTATCTACTAAGGTTTGCAATCTCTTAGGACACATTTAGGTGGATAGATTCTTATATGTTTCTCGATTTTATATCCTCTTGACATACTAATTCATTTAAATTGGCCACGGTATTATTATACTTTTTCTTCAATTGGCCCTGTAATGTACTCCCTCCGTCTCAAGTTAATTGTCCTACCTTGACTTGACATGGAGATTAAGAAAGAGCAGATTTTATGGAATCTTTGACTTTTTCAAAGGTGGAGATTAAATGTGGAGATTTTGATGGTGGAGATTGTGGGAGAATTTGTCATTTATGGGATAGGACAATTAGCTTGGGACAAACAAATAAGGTAAGTAGGACAGTTAGGTCGGGACGGAGGGAGTATATTTCTAATGCTTGCTCGCGGAAATCCTTAATTTTTTTGTTGTTTTAGTCACTTTTTTTACTGCGAAAATAAATTCTTCAATAAAAAGTTATTCATTGTGATTAAGGTTTGCAATCTCTTATGATGCTTTGCATTTGGATGAATTGGATTCTTATTTTGACGTTGCGTTGAATTTATTAACAAGGTAAAAAAAATCTTTTTTTTTTCGGTTTTTGAAATAGATTTTGGTATTTCTTTGAAGTTGGAGATTAGATTTTTTACATTTATATGGTGTGTAATTCACTACTATTATTTTTACGAGAAACTCGTTGAAGCCCCTAATCAAGGAGACTTTAGATCGAAAGGATAAACTCCGAAAGCGAGCAAGAAAGCCAAATCAGGAACAAATTATGAACCAAATAATGGAAAGGAAAAAAGGTCGAAAGAAGATGAAGAAGAATCACGATAGTCAGGTTAAAACCTGTTAATTGATACCATGAAGAAGCATCAAGCGCTTCTAAACTTACAGATTTGGGGCAAGATGAATTCCATCTTCAAAAGCAGTTTGGAGAGTAAAAGTAGTGAAAGGAAGAAGAGTAACAACTTCCGTTAACTACTTAACTAATTAATTAAAAACAGAAATCAAAATTAAAATTTTGAATACGATACATTTTTCAACGTAACAATCCAAAAAAAATTAGCAGTCCAATAGAATGAATAGAATGATAGATAATTCCATCAAAATTGAATGGAGAATGTTATGAATGGATACATATTGGATTAGCAAGGACAAGAAAAAAACGAATACATCAAGAATTTGTTCTCTGTCCTCACATAAACATAAAATGAGGAACCACAAATTAAGAACAATCCGGGCAGGAAAAAGAGCCTCTGGCCCGACAATTCTGACAAGAAGAAGAAGAAGGAAGTGACTTCCTTTTGTCATCAACGATAGGAAGTATAGTGAAGGGGCCTCCTTGTGTAATGAGGCCTGCCCCCTTGCACTTGGGGCAAGCAATGAGTTTGAGATCGCCACATCTGTTGCACATCCCCAAAGATCTGCGCTGAGACGAAGAAATGAAGGAATCGATCTTAGGGGCAGAAATGGTGGCGGAGAGGAGCAGAGCTCCTACTGTGTACCCTGCAATCTCACTTGCTGTTATGTGTTCAAACATGGTTCCTTCTTTTCTTCACCTTTTTCTCAGCCTTATATATCTTATCCAACCATTCATTCATATTATCTTATCCAACAAGGACGAAAATATCGGTATTTACGGAGATATCGGTCTTTCAATTTACGGAGATATCGGTGAGATATCGATAAATATCGGAATATCGGTGAATTTTTTTTAAAAATGCCGGAAAATGTATTAAAACACTTAATTTATCACGATATTTGTTAGATTGTCATAAACCTAGTTAAATTCAAATATTGAATCCAAAAATTGAGTCACATATATAAAGTATATCTTCTATTTTCTACATTATTTGACTCACTATCATCATCACTTTTATTTTGGCTTTCTATTTTGATAGAGGAAATATAAAGTATTAACAAGGATTTGAGTGGAAATAATGTGCAGTGGTCTGTCAGGGGCATAGTTAAATGTTTTTTTTGGATAGTTTGACTTTTTATTTGAAAAAATAGTCAGCCTGTGTCAGGGATGATAATATTATTGTGTATACGATAATTTTATATCGTGTACATATAAAATATTATCCTGTACATGTAACAAGAATTTTTTTAATCGTGTACACCATAATTTTACATCATGTACACAAAATGAAAATTTATCGTGTACATGATGTAAATTTATCGAAATCGATAATTTTCTATCGTGTATACAAAATGAAAACTCTCTTTGACTGATTTTAACTACTTTTACATGTAAAAAGTTAAACTATGCAAAAAATATCTCACTATAACTCTGACAGATTACAGTACAATTTTCCTAACTTTTATAGGCTCCACTTTATGTACATTTCACATTTCAACGATAGAGATCCTTTCTATCTGTTCCATCAAATCCAGTCAAAGAAAAAGAATGTTCCTAAAAATTATAGAATAGTTTTATTCAATGTTGTCAAAATTTCGATTTAATTTTACCAATTCGACGAATTTACGAGTTATTTTTTTCTAAACGAGTTAACTCGTCATAAAATCGAGATCTGATAAAATCGGAGTAAACTCTCGAGTTTGCTCATGTGATTTTACAATTTTATGCACGAGTTTAACAATTTTATAACCTATTGTTTTTTATTCTATTTTACCAATTAAAAAAACATATAATATGAATTATAGAATTTATACCAACTTAAAATTGGGATCTTAAAACTTTTCTAGAGCAAATTATACACAAAGAGAGAAAATTTTGTTGAATTTTTTTTTCTAACTATCAAGTTCAAATTAAAATCTAAGCTTCATAAAAAATAAATCTTATATTTTTTATGTAGTACTTAATTTCACTAAAGTTATTTGTTAATTTTCTCTTAAAATTAAAGTATTCATAATTACAGTTTAGGAATGATTTACTAAATATATATATGAACATGCCTAAAACATTTCTCCATATTGTATTTTTTTCTTTTTCATTAATTGTGTATATAATATGTGTATTTTTTATAAGTGATATCTATTCAAAAACTTGTTGTAATTAAAATATATTTTGAGTAATTTATATATATAATTATTTTGTATAGGTAGTAGAATCTTACAATTTTACGATTTGATTTTACGATCCAATTTTACTGACACGTCATCGATTTTACTTAAAATCGCAAGTTCGACAAACCTTGTTTTTATTGGATGTTGGAAAAAAGATAGAATAGTTAGAGAGGAAATATTAATATTTTTTCATACATAGAAAACAAAAAGAGTGCTGCAGAAACTATAGAATATTTGAGTGAAAATATATTATTTTTTTAATGAAGACAAGAATCTTATTACTTAAATAATATTTATAAATATACGACTTTCGATTCAGATAGTAAAATCGTGTCCATACAAATATGCGGATATGCAGAAGAAACCAAAAATGCATCAAGTGATATGTAATCGAAGAATTTCCTGCTTCGTCACTACATGCACATCAAGTAAGGAATCGGAAAGCCACCACTACGATATCGAACTATTACACTAACATACGTTATCTAGAAAAGAAAAATGTGTGAAATATCAATACCATTATATGACTGGCTAATTTGGTCTGAGCAACCCAAGTTGGTTATAACAGCCCAATCGAGGCCCAACTCTATATAAGCCCAATTGAAAAAAAATAGTAAGAGAGAGTACACGATTCCATGTGGCATCCTGTGATTCGTCGCGAGGATTAACTCTCTGTGCTGACATGTCATTAATTCACTTGTTTTCCAATTAATTCACAATTTTTCTTCTTTTTCATTTTTTCTTTTAATTATTTTTTTTGTGTTTTGCAACTGCTTTATGGTACATTGGAATTAGATGGTGTTACTGTTCGGTAAATAATACTCCCTCTGTTCACAAAAAGTAAAGTAAGACATCTGTTCACAAAAAGTAAAGTAAGACATTTTAGATTTTCAGATAAAAATTAAGAATTTATAAGATGGATAAAAATGCCAACACCAATCTAAATTTCTATTTGTTTCTTCAATTGTTTTTCGTTATCATAAATTTACCAATATAGAGAATAAATAATTTCGGTAATGATAAAATATTATGAGATGTGTAAAGAGATTTGTTTGAATTTACCTAAGGAAAATATATATACTAATATAATAACAAAATTCGCCGAAAATAGAAATTAAGGAATTTTCCCGCCCAAACAAACATTACTATTAGTGAAACTACGATTTTCCGTTTTAATTCGTAGGTTTATTAAATAAAATGTGCTTTCTACTTATTCACTAATTAAGGAATATATAACGTTTGTGCTTAAATTAAAGAAATTATGGATCATCACTATATAGTAAAAACATTATTCTATGTAAGAAAATTTCCCCCAATATATGTTATTGTATTATATACTCCCTCCGTCTCACTTAAATTTACACACTTTTTTTTTCGGTCCGTTCCATTTAATTTTGCACATCCTTAAAAAGAAAATTTCTCCCACAATCGCCACCCTCAAAATTTCCACCTTTAAAAAAGTTAAAGATACCCCAAAATCAGTTTTTTCTTAATATTCGTATCCGATCAACCCCGCAAAATTAAGTGGGACGGATGTAGTACTAATCTTCTGTACATCGGATAATATTGTGTCTTATGTTTCAAGACTTTAAGCCTTCAACTGAGAATAAAATTTTAAAATCAAGGTCCCTAATTGAGAAAAACTTAAAATTCAGCCTCTGAATTAAGAACCTCCAAATTTTCAAACATTTAATTGAGATATTTTTCAAAACTCAGACCTTCTGTCGGAATTTTTCTTTTTTTTTAGTGTTCTATCATTTTTATTTCAATTTAATTGCTGAAATGGCTTTTATGATTGGTAATAAGCTAGTAGTTGTGGTAAGTCTGTTAAGACTGAGATTATTGACTTAAAAAAAAGAGGTTGATGACGTTAAGACAAGAATTTATGACGTAAAAAAAGAGACTTATGACGTGAAACGAGAGATTTATGACGTCAAAAAAGAAGCTTATGAGGAGAAATATGACCAATGGTTAGTTAATTTGGAGCTCAGTTCTATGGCTCTTTAAAGAGTGTTTGCACTTAGCAACTTTGTTTATTTTTATTTTATACTTAATTGATCGTTCCGTTTTATTTTAATTTATCGTTTTAGTTTGTTAATAAATTTTTTAATTAATTGTGTGAAGTATTGAGCTCGAAGAGCTAGAGAGAGACAATACAGATTTCTATATTGCACCCATAATGTTTGATACAATGTGTGAAAGAAACTTACAACTTTATATAATAGATTGGAAAGATGTAACTAACTACCCAAACTTTGGTAACTAATTGGAAACTTCTAGAGTATACTCTACAAATTGTCGTGTTAGATATTTTTCCTTATTACCTCATATTTTGTCTATTTCTTAATCCTAAAATATTTCTTAATTTTGAACTTCTGTATCAAAGAAATAGAAGACAAATAATTATTGAGAACATGATTTTAGGAATTATTGAAAGTGAAACGAGACTAATGAAGTATATATATATATACATATATATATATATATATATATATATATTGTCAATCCATTTAATGCTTAATTCATCTACATCTTTCTATCATGTCAATAAAGAGGACGTATTTTTTAAGCGACATATAATTTTTACTTATTTTAAATTATCATATATAAATAAACAAAGTTATTTTCATGGTGTGTGGATTTATGTACTTATTTTGTTTGAAAAAGCTACTCCCTCCCTTTTTCTTTAGTTGTTCGTTTAGCTTAGAATTTAAAAATTAAGGATTGAATGAAATGAATGATGTACTATTCTACAATGTTTAGAGCAAGTCAGTTATAATCGGAAAAATTACAAAGAAATTATACAATATTCTTAAAATAAAATAAATAAATATCCAGTGTGGACCTAAAAAAGAAAAAGGAAACAAAAGAACACTCTATTTGTCCTAAAAGAATATATCATGTTTCTTTATTTTTACTATACCAATAGTCAACAATCAATATTGATAACCATATTAACATATATGGTATTGGTAAGTAGCATTTTTTTCGATATTTATTTGTGTGATAATATATATTGATAACAATGAATTATAATTATGAAGTAACTCTCCTAAAAAAATCTTTCTTAATATAATAACAATATTCTTTCAAAATAGAAATTCAAGTATTTCCCCGTTCCTTATCTGAAAGACACGCCTAATGCCTTTAAGATGACTAGTTTGATACCAAAAACGTGTTTGTGGCTGTTAGCCTTGATACTAGTTGAGATTTATGATATTCAGCAACGATTTTGATTATCCCGCATTCAATGGGCATGAAATATGGTAAACTATTAACATATTCATTAATTGATGATAATGTCTCATGTGCACTAATTGTACTGTGCAATTCGGATAAGGTATTTGGACTAAGAAGGTTGGTGTTGTCTCATGTGCCCCAAATATTTTAATATTGTGTTCTTCTGTAAGAATGACAACTTCTTTTTGAGAATGGGATGTTGAACTAATACAAGTATCAATTTGTTGTTGTTCAACTTTATATTCATGTTTCTCTTTTTACATCAAAGCTAATTACTCAAGATCGTGTTATGTCAATTGTCAACTCAAATTTGTTGGGACCACGCTTTATTTGGGTTAGTAATTTCGAATACTCTGTTCCAGTTGTATTTTAATTTTGTAATCTACAATTCTTATTTGTTTCTCAAAACGACATGGTTTTATGTATAAAGTAGTGTATTCCAGACATCTCAAATTGATGATGGTGCACAACAATTATCAGTTTCTCTCTTCATACTCCAGAGAGCTCTAGAACTATGGAGTAGTTCTTAGTATGGAAATTGTAAAGTAATCATTACTCCACACATCATGGAGTTTAAGCTTTGTTTGAATGGGGATGATAAGAATATCTGCATGGTCTTTTTTTTATTAACAAACATATAATTTTTTTTTTATTCACTTATTATATGTAGGGCCAACAATTCCTAATTCAACACGATAGACCCGATAAAGCCGACACGATTTTACTAAGAAAAATTCGCAATTAACCCGACACGATTAACCCGATTTTGACCCAAATTGACCTAAATAAATATTTTTTTATTAAAATGTAATCATTATATATTTTAAATTATTTTTTATATACAACCCGAATAGACCCGAAATTGAATACGAATCCAACCCAATGATCCAAAATTGACACCCCTAATTATATGTTATTACTAAATATATTAACACTTATTATATACTACCTCTGTCCCGCTCTAACTTTCCTACTTTCCTTTTCAGTTTGTCCCAACTTAACTTTCCAGCTCATAAATGACAAATTTCTTTCTCAATCTTCACCTTTAAAAAAGTTAAAGATTCCACAAAATCTTCTTTTTCTTAACCTCCGTGCCTGGTCAAATAAGAAAAGTTAAGCCGAAATAAAAGAAATATCATGTTAAATATATAAATCGTGCATCGCACGAGAATGATAATAGTTGGTCTAGTATTATTGATACTAATTAGGCTAGCCCACGGCCCAAACACAAAGTATAGAATTGGCCCACTGTTTGCAAGATTGGCCAATACATAGAATTGGCCCAAATCTACCAAAAGCAAAATAAATGCTATATTAAATTGAGCCCATAACACATTAATCATATATTTTTGCTTAGAAACCCTTTTATTATAATTAATTTTGAAAAGAACCCAAACTTCACAAAATATTTTCTTGGATACCACTTTAAAGAATAAATAAATGACATAATGATTAATGGTAAAAAAATTCTGTTATAGGGTGGTATTACTGCACAATTTTTTTTTTTTTTTTTTTTTTTTTTTTTTTTTTTTTTTTTTTAACTCATATTGAATACCGTATCGAAATATTTGACTCATACATAATGTCCTATCGAAAAGTTCAGTATAGCAAAATTATATCGATATTGTATCGAGAATATCAATATACCGTAATTTGGGTATACCAAAATTTCGGTATGACATTCGGACCATGTCATATGATACGAATTCTATACCGAAACATATGTATGATAATGGTATTATCGTTCCATACCGAGTTAATGAATTCTCTTATATATCGAAAATATTGAAAAAAAATTATACTAAAATTACCAAAAAATACGAAAAACTAAGAGACCTTTACAAATATTTTTATAACCGAGGGACCTTTTAAAATCTTTTTGGATATATAATTGAGAGACAATTACAACCATTTCTATAATTGAGGGACTATTACAAATATTGGTGGATAATTGAATGACCAAAAGATGGATTTTGTCTAAAATAATTAGGTATACCGCTGGACCCATAGTCTAGTACTATCTCGGGTTTTTTTTATGGTTTGGCTTAGAATAAGTAAATAAGAGGTAGGAGAAATGGGCAAATAAAACTCCATCTAAATATTCTCTCTTCCCTCAAATCTCTTAATTTTCTCACTCTCTTCCCTTTATATTGTCTCTTTCCATTATTTCATAGGATAATATTGAAAGAAATGTGGAAAAAAATTAAAAAAATACTATTTGTCAACAAATTACAAAGATTTAAAACTGCATCTAAGAAAAACGGAGGTAGTACATGTGTGTCTCTTATATATATATACCATATTTAGTTTATTTTCACGAAATGTATGCCTATTTTAAAGCAGAGCCCTATATATTCAGACATTACTAATCGTAGAAAACTAACCGTTACATCCTTTTAGATCTAAATTTTAACAAAAGAATACCCAAAATTAACAAATTAAAGACTATGATCATCATGTTATCAACAAAAGTAGCCATGATCATGGCTTTATTTGCATCAATGCTACTAACCACGGGTAGGGTAGTCGGAGATGACCACAAAGACAACAAAACAACCAAAGAATCATTACAAAAATCAAATTTCGAAGCCATTCGTATTACCTGTCAAGAGACACCTAACAACGATACTTGCGTCGAAAGACTCTCCAAATTTTCAAACTCCTCTGATAAAGAAAGCCTGGTGAAGGCAAACGTGCAACTTATCATCAAAGAGTTTGAACGAGTCAACAGACTACTACCTTCGTACCAGATCCCTACCACGCCCAAAGTAGCCACGGAAATAGAATCCGGAATATCTTGTTGTCAAGCTAATCTGAAAGATACTATCGCTAATCTCATGAAAATAATCGACCTCAAGAATAACAGCATTAGTAGTACCAGTAACAGTACTGGTACTATCAGGTCGTCAGAGATGTCTCTGACGACCATTTATGACTACCAAACATATGATGTGCTCCAAGGATGCATTGACTCTTGTGGTAATTGCTTTGCAGGTCATATAGATTGGACAATGCAAACCCTAAAACTCTTTATGAGGGCATCCGAGTTCATCAATAATGGCCAGAGCTGGGCCAACAAGCCACCATGGCATGATGATATGCCTGCTCCGGATACCGACTCGAGATAAACGAGACCTTTAGATATTTGTTAGGACGAAACAGGCTAGTCGGGTAATTAGTTGATCTGTAGTTGAGTACCTAAGCAGCCCAAACAACCTTTTGTGTTTCTTTAGAGTTTTTACATTATGTGATGTTGAATTGCAGTATTTTTTTAAATGAATATTTTGAATTACATTTTAAATAGCATAATAATCTGAAAATACTTGAAATAGGATAGAAGCATTAAAAAATAATAAATTTAGAACTAACCCAACTAGTCGGTCTAGTCCTAGCACCTCGGTTCAGATTTTCTAGCATATTTGGTACAACATCTTTTAGAACATATTATACTAATCATGCCACATAATCACGTATAATGTATTCATGATGTCATCATATACACGTGTCGTGTGTAGATTAAAATATAGTAGAAAATGTATTGTATTGAGCAAAAAATTCAAAATGCAAAACTTTGTTAATTACAAACAATGTAAAATACGTGTTTAATATAACAACAAATAGAAAAGTATAAATTTCCAAAAACATTAAATTACATATTAAATAAATTTGAATTTAAATTTTATTTACATTGTTATAGCTAACTATATATGTTTAGGGCGTTTGCCCCATTGACATTTTATTTGTTAATATTTATGTTACAATAATCCCCGACTAGTTACGATTAGTACATGTCTAAGTACTATACTTCATCGATTGCTATATTTTTCTTTCTCAATTCCTCTCTGCCTACAAATATTTTTTATAATTTTTACAAGAATAAAGCTTGATAATAAACATATTTTAGGTGATATATATACAACTCATTCGCGTCCAAAAAAATGTCGCTTTACACTTTTTTCGAAAATTTAAGAATGAATTGAAATGGCTAATAGATCCTACATAATCTATTTAATTAGAATATATTTTGTAGAATAAAAAAATATAATATTTAAATGAAGCATCTTGTTTAGGATAATACTAGAAGAATTGTAAGTTTTCTTTCTAAAGTGATTTTCTGAATATATTAAATAAGTATATACGGTTTTTTGTATTTAATAATGTGAAACATAATTCTAAAAGAAAACAAAAAGAAAAACAAAACTGATGGAAGGGGTGGGGTACGGCGGCTACAAATCCCGTATTACACAATGATGTTACATCTTCTATTACACCACTTAAATTTATGCCACATATAAATCCATCAAAAATTACAATGTGAGGTATAACACCACAAAACAATCATCTAAAAATAGTGTAAAATCTTCCAGGAAAAGATTATTTCATAAAATTAGTTCCTAAATTCTTGCAATTCTGTAGCTATTGAAAAATCAAAATCAATAGTATTTCTAAAAAAAAAAAAACCTGAGATAAAAATACTAAAAAAATTATTATTAAAAAAAAGAGAGAAAGGACAAGAGAAAAAGGTGTATAAACAATAACCCGAATCAATTCATCCGAATAACACAAATAGACACGAAATAAATAATTTATCTTAAAATATGATAATTATATGTTTTAATTTTTTTCATATATAATCCGGATCGATCTAAATCGAACCCGACCATGACGGGCCAACCAGACCCAACCCAACCTGACACAATTTTACTGAGAAAAAACCGCAACCAACCCGACACGAATCGATTAACCCGATCGCCTTGAAATCAATAATTTATCTAAAATTGTGATAATTATATGTTTCAAATAATTTTTAATATATAATCCGAATCGAACTAAAATTAACCACGAAGCCAACGCAAGGATTCAAATTGCAACCCTACATCTCTCATTTTCATTTTCTCATTTATTATCTTAAAATCTTTAATATCGTTGCTCGAAAATTTCTCAGAACTTTGAAATTTAGAAATGTGATTTTCCTAAAATATATCATTGGATATGCTATAGTATTACTCATTTTAGTTTGAACTTTAGTAAATTTACATGGGGTCTAACGATCCGCCAATTTTCGAGACTTCGTTTCTCGAATTGCTTAATATTTCAACGTGACTGCACTCACATTCGAAGCCAGAGCTTACCCTCGCAGGAACAGTCAATCCCCTATCCGACGTCGTTTCACCCCAAATCTAGCATTTTACGAGTCATCTAGCGTTTTACTGGTTGAGCAGGGTTAGGAAATCTAGGAGGAGTATCCTGATGTTGACGAGGCGACTAGTATGAGTAGCAACAGCAGTGGATATAGCAACTTGTGTGAGTTTGTGGATTGTTCGAACGGGATCTGTGAGCACGATCCAATCAAGTTTATGAAGCCAATGCTTCAAGCTAGCTTCTGCTTGCAGCCGCCGGCAGATACTCCGACGAGGCGGTCGACATTCGACGGGATTTTGGCGCGATGCATACCGGTGTTCTTCGAGGAGATATCGGCGAAGAAGAAGCAGTACACGATGGCATCTGGGGGAGGAGTACGATGCGTTTTCAGTGTACGATGCGTTTTCGGTGTATATAGCGAAGGAGGATGTGGTGGGGAAAGGGGTGAGGATTTTGGATGTGTTAATGAGCATTCCCATGGTGAGGTGAGAAGGAAGAGAGAGAAAGTAATCGAGATGATAGAGAGAATAATGTACAGAAAGAAAGCATGGCAGTTTGTTGGGATTGAGGAGTAAGAAAGATGCATTTGATATTGCAATTCAGGGAACACTTGACAGAATTAAGTCCAGAATTGAAGAAATTGCAGCGAATGACCAATGAATCACCTCTTCGTCTCCCTTTATTCCCATGTTTCTTGGTTTTCATTTGTGTAATTATGATAAGCTAATTTGCTTTCAAACTCTATTATAATTTATTCCAATTTTGACATCTATGTATACTTTGCTAATTGCACATATGAAACAATTCTTTGAGGCTAGAGATGCTATGTGATTCTGAAAATTCCTATCAGCATGTTGGGAAGGAAAGATAAAATTGTTTGGCATTTAAATTCAGACGGGCTCTTTACAGTCAAGTCCGCATTTCAGCTTCTCCAAAGCAAAGAGTATTTAGAATCTGAACCTCCAGAAAGTAGTAGTGGATGCGATGTGGAGAAATTTATGGAAACTGGGATTGGAAAAACAAGATCAAGCTGTTTTCCATGATATCCCTGATATCCTGCATACAAAGGAGGCTTTTCTCAAGAAAGGTGTTCAAGTTGATCGATTTTGTAGTCGGCGCGGTGAAGCAATTGAAGCCTTAAACCATCTTCTGTTCACATGTGACAAGGCAGGTACCTGCCGGAAGATTGCGTCTTTCAAGTGGAATATTTTGGCGAAGAATGATTAGGCATTCCACAAGTGGAATGTTTTGGCGAAGGATGATTAGGCATTCCAACTTTGGTGGACAGAGGTTTGTGAGGTGAGTGTCAACAATGGTGGTAAGGACAGCATTCTTATTACATGCTACATTTTGTGGAACATCTGGAAAGCTCGGAATGATTGGCTGTTTCAAAAGAATTGGATCAGCGAGAAAGAGGTGGTGGATAGAGCTATAAGAAAATGGTCAGAACTGTCTATTAATATCCCAGAAATGTGAGTAATTATGTTTGGTGTGATAATGTGACCAACGAGATACGTGAAGGGAATGAGTTTTGTAGGATAGTTTTCCATTTTCATCAATGCAAAATGGTCGTGGGGATGGTCGGTTTATACGTGTTT
Source organism: Ajuga chamaepitys (assembly GCA_958295605.1). NCBI lineage: Eukaryota > Viridiplantae > Streptophyta > Magnoliopsida > Lamiales > Lamiaceae > Ajuga > Ajuga chamaepitys. Next base: position 3,779,095 of record OY282503.1, read on the forward strand.
GGGCTGTTTCAAAATATCTATCAAATCAAACTTCAATTTTTCTTGAAGCTATTCGATTCGGAACGATTCAGGCGCGTTTCTTTGGATAGATGAAGATTAGACTCAAGATTAGACTATTTTTTATGACAAGGATATGGTTTATTCTACAAATTCATTTTCTCACCATAGCTGAAGACATTAAGATTTTGAGAGAATCTTTCATCAAGATTTCCTTTGGTTTTTCAGATTGTAAGGTTTCTAATTCCACTGTCTCTCTTGCTAAGATATTCAGATTGGAAGGTTTCTAATTCCACCGTCTCTCGCTAAGATAGCAGTTGAGTTGCATTCTTTTAAAGAATGAGAGTCTCAGCCCCCATTTTTGTGTATTTAGCCATTTTTTTTCTCGATCAGTTGACTGTGCCAAGTGCCAACTTCCATGTACCGAATTTTATATTTAATGATAATCTAACGATTTGGATAAAAGAAAAAAAAAAAAAAATGTAGTTGTGTAATGATGCAACTGATTGTGCACATACCAACCAACTGAAAAGTTTTGGACTCGATTTGTTTCAACGGTTTATATACATAAATTTTATAGAAAAAATTAATACTTTTATAGATAAAAGTGATACTTTTACTACATTGATATTTTTACAGATAAAGATGATATTTTTGTTACAAAAAGTGATACTTTTTTTTTGTTAAAAAAAAGTTATATTTTATAAACGTGATAATTTTACCACAAAAAGTGATACTTTTTCCCGTCACATCGTGTGACGGTCACGTACAAGTTTTTGCCTATTTAAGTGATACTTTTTCCTGTCACATCGTGTAACGGTCACGTACAAGTCTTTGCCTATTTTTCATTTGACTGATTATTATGATCGTCACTTTCATTTTCGCTTTCTATTTTGATAGAAAAACTATAAAAATTAAGTACCTTTATAGGCTCCATTTTATGTACGTTTCACATTTCAACGGTAGAGATTCTTTCTATCTGTTCCATCAAATCCAGTCAAAGAAAGAGAATGTTCCTAAAAATTATAGAATAGTTCTTTTGAATATTGGAAAAAATATAGAATAGTTGAGAGGAAATATTCCCATGACATCACATGTTACACTTTGGTGTTACATTTTATGTTTCACTCATTTACTAACTCACACGTGTATGATATGATGTCACAAATTAACATGTATCACCTAATAAATTAAGTGTAACAGAGGATGAAACACCGGACTAAAAACTTTTTTGGTCCCATAACTTTTGGTTTGTGCTATTTTAGTCCCAGAAAAAGTTATGAATTCAATTTAGTCCCACAACTCTTGAATTGGATCCCTTTTGGTCCTAATTTGACCGGCGGTGATTAATTTTGCTGGAAAACAGCACGTGTGGGTCACGTGCCAAAGAATTCCGGTAGCTCTTTTCCGGCGAAATTAGTCACCGCCGGCCAAATTAGGACCAAAAGGGATCCAATTCAAGAATTGTGGGACTAAATCAAATTCATAACTTCTTTTGGGACCAAAATAGCACAAGTCAAAAATTACGGGACCAAAAAATTTTTTAGCTCTGAAACACCTAACTCACACGTGTATGATATGATGTCACAAATTAACATGTATCACCTAATAAATTGAGTGTAATAGAGGATGAAACACCTACTGTAACAGAAAATCCGAATTGGGAAATATTAATATTTTGTCATACCTAGAAAATTAAAAAAAGTGTTCCAGAAACTATAGAATATTTGAGTGAAAATATATCTTTTTTATCAAAGAATAGAATCTCATTACTTAAATAATGTTCATAAATACAAAACTCTCGATCCAATCAATAAAATCATGCCTCATCCAAACAAGCGGACAGGCAGAAAGGGAAAAAAAAGCGTCAAGTGATATGCAACCGAAGAATGTCCTGCTCCGTGACTGCATGCACAACAAGCAAGGAATCGAAAAGCCAACACTACGATACCAAATAATTACACAACATACGTCATATAAAACAAAAAACAAAATAAAAACTAGAAACACACTAACCACAAGGATGTTAGGCGACAAAAAGATCAGAAGGACCGACGAAAGTCGCACGTTGACCAATAAAAACTCACGCGAGGAGAAATTCTAACGGAGAAAAAAAGAAAAGGTATTTTAGACGTTTAGATAGAATTAAGAATTTACGAGACAAACAAAAAATTCGAAGGCAATCTATCTTTATTATATTAGATTCTCTTTTTTCTTCATATTTTTATTATCATAAATTTACCAATATAGAGAATAAATAATTTAGGTAATGATAATACTACGAGATATGTAGAGCGGTTTGTTTGGATTTAAATAACGATAACATTAGAGAAATAGAGATTCTATTAGAATGATTTCTTTTACTTTTTAGTTAAAAAATACTCTCATCGTCCCGACCTACTTGGTCAACTTGTCATATTTGTTTGTCTCAACCTAATTGTTTTAGTCCATAAATGGTAAATTCTCTCACAATTTTCACCCTCAAAGTGTCTACTCTCAATCTCCATCATTAAAAAAGTTAAAAATTTCACAAAATTTATTTTTCTTTAGTCTTCGCCCGACCAAAATTAATAAATTAGGCCGGAACGGAAGGAGTATGTCTTTTGAAATGATTTGTTTTTGTGATCGATGAAATTAATATTTGGGTGTTATGACATTACTTCGTACACCGTATTTTTGTTGAAACGGAATACAACTTAGAAAGATTTTCAATGCCAAACTATTATCGTATCTAAAATTTATTTGTATGTAGGGTTGACAATTTCTAACCAAACACGATACACTCGACAAAGTCGACATAAATTTATTGAGGAAAATCTGTAATTAACCCGACACAATTAATCCGATTTTGACCCTAATCGACCTGAAATTAATTTTTTTAACTAAAATGTAATACTTATGTATTATACAACACTAATTGATTCAAAATCGAATACGAATCCAATCCAATAACCCAAAATTGACACCCCTAATTATATGTTAATTATAACATTTCACTGTCATAACAATCTAAATATATTAACACTTATTATATACTCCCTTCGTCCCGGCTTAATTTTTCTAATTTAATCGTGTACGGAGGTTAAGAAAAAATAGATTTTATGAAATATTTTTAACTTTTTCAAAGGTGGAGGTTGTGAGAGAAATTTGTCATTTATGAACTGAAAAGTTAAATTGGGACAAACCAAAAATGAAAGTAAGAAAGTTAAAACGGAACGAAAATAGTATCATGTTAACTATATAAACTATCATCGCACGAGGATGATACTAGTTGGTCTAATACTATTGATACTTATTAGGCTAGCCCACGGCCCAAACAGAACGTACCTAGAATTGGCCCAAATCTATACATTAAATTGAGCCCATAACACACTAATCATATATTTTTTCTTAGAAACCCTTTTATTATAATTAATTTTAAAAAGAACCCAAACTTCACCTTAAGCATATCCTGATTCAATACCTACTTTCACATTCTCAAAAAATATTTTCTTGCATACCACTTTAAAAAAATGAATAAATGACTTAATGACTACTGGTAAAAAAGTTCTGTTATAGGGTGGAATAGGGGTGATATACATGAAAAAAAAAATTGACTCATACCGAATACTGTATCGAAATATTTGACTCATATAGAATGTCCTATCGAAAAGTTTGGTGTAGGAAAATTCATACCGATATTGTACCGAAAATTTTAGTATTTCATAATTTAAGTATACCAAAATTTCGATATGGTATTCGGACCATGTCATATGATATGAATTCCCTGTATACCAAAATATATATGATAATGGTATTACCGTTTCATACCATTTTTTATGAATTCTCTTATATATCGAAAATACCTAAAAAAAATATATATATATATACCAAAATTACCAAAAAATAACAAAAACATTTATTTAAATTAAAATTGTAAAAATTAGCTTGTTCAAGTTAATATGGACATTTGGAGGGTAACAAAGAAAAAGAAAACATTACCATCTCAAATCAACAAAATAGTGTCAAAAAGATTAGTGCATTACATCAAAAAAGCAAGAAACAAAAACCAAACTAGCATCATTATATCAAATAACAAAAAGGTAAAGTATTTTTCGCACCAGTTGCATGATGTAATTCGAGTTAGGTATTTATGCATAAAAATATTACAATATCTTTAGTCAGGAAATGTAATACCTTTAAACATAATAAAAGTGATAGTTTTTCAGCATGATACATTTGCCCATCAAATATAATACATTTAGACATAAATAATACTTCCTCCGTCCAGGCTTATCTTGCACAGGGGGGGTCAGCACGAGTATTAAGAAAAGTTGCTTTTTGGTTGTTTGTTGACTTTTCAAAGGTAAATCGAGGGTGGAGATTGAGGGTGAAGATTTTGAGGGTGGAGATTATGTTATAACTTTCCTTTTTTAGGCTGTGCAAGATAAGGTGGGACGGTCGTTTAAGGAAAATGTGCAAGATAAGGTGGGACGGAGGGAGTAATATATTTTGATCTATGAATCGATCTACATGAATCTAAGATCCGTGCAATTGGTGATCAAGAGACCTCCCCTAACAAAAAAATATAAAACTTCTCCCGCGCATCGCGTGGGTACCACACTAGTCTTGCTGACGATAACAGTTTCAATATAATTATTAAGCATAATGTCCCGTGTTTATTATGCTTATAAAATTATGAGAAAATACATTTTTTAGGTCCCACAGTTATCCACGAATCATTTATATTTGTAAATGTACCTCACTATAAAAATAGTTGTAATAGTTTCTCAGTTATTCAAACATATACGTATAAAGATCGCTTAGTTATTAAAAATACTTGTAAATCTCCCGCAGTTACTATAAATATTTGTAAAAGTTCCTTAATAATTATGATTAACTTCTTATAAGTCCATTTGCAAATTACTTATATACATTTATTTAACTAAGAGACCTTTACAAATATTTTTATAACCGAGGGACCTTTTTGGATATATAATTGAGAGACAATTACAACCATTTTTATAATTGAGGGACTATTACAAATATTGGAGGATAATTGAATGACCAAAAGATGCATTTTGTCTAAAATAATTAGGTATACTGTTGGACCCATAGTCTAGTACTATCTCCGGTTTTTTCGATGGTTTGGCTTAGAATAAGATAAATAAGAGGTAGGAGGAATGGACAAATAAAACTCCATCTAAATATTCTCTCTTCCCTAAAATCTCTTAATTTTCTCACTCTCTTCCCTTTATATTGTCTCTTTCCATTATTTCATATGATAATATTGAAAGAAATATGGAAAAAAATTAAAAAGATACTATTTGTCAACAAATTGCAAAGATTTAAAATTGCATATAAGAAAAACGGAGGAAGTACATGTGTGTCTCTTATATATATACCATATTTAGTTCATTTTCACCAAATGTATGCCTATTTTAAAGCAGTGCCCTATATATTCAGACACTACTAATCTTAGAAAACTAACCGTTACATCCTTTTAGATCTAAATTTTAACAAAAGAATATCCAACATTAACAAATTAAAGACTATAATCATCATGTTATCAACAAAAGTAGCCATGATCATGGTACGTGTTATTTGCATCAATGCTTTTGACCACGGGTAGGGTAGTCGGAGATGACCACAAAGACAACAAAACGACCAAAGAATCATTACAAAAATCAAATTTCGAAGCCATTCGTATTACCTGTCAAGAGACACCTAACAACGATACTTGCGTCGAAAAACTCTCCAAATTTTCAAACTCCTCCGATAAAGAAAGCTTGATGAAGGCGAACGTGCAACTTATCATCAAAGAGTTTGAACGAGTCAACAGACTACTACCTTCGTACCAGATCTCTACTACGCCCAAAGTAGCCACGGAAATAGAATCCGGAATATCTTGTTGTCAAGCTAATGTGAAAGAAACTGTCGCTAATCTCACGAAAATAATCGACCTCAAGAATAACAGTATTAGTAGTACCAGTAACAGTACTGGTACTACCGGGTCGTCAGAGATGTCTCTGACGACCATCTATGACTACCAAACATATGATGTGCTCCAAGGGTGCATTGACTCTTGTGGTAGTTGCTTTGCAGGTCATATAGATTGGACAATACAAACCTTAAAACTTTTTATGAGGGCATCTGAGTTGATCAATAATGGCCAGAGTTGGGCCAACAAGCCACCATGGCATGATGACATGCCTGCTCCGGATACCGACTCGAGATAAACGGGACCTTTTAGGACTAAACAGGTTAGTCGGGCAATTAGTCGGTCTAGTCAAGTACCTAAGCAGCCCAAACAACTTTTTGTATATTTCTTTTCTTTAGGGTTTTACATTATGAGATGTTGAATTGCAATATTTTTTAAAATGAATATCTTTAATTACCTTTAAATAGCATAATAATCTGAAAATACTTGAAATAGGATATAAGCATTAAAAAATAATAAATTTAGAACTAACCCAACTAGTTAGTCTAGTCTTAGCACCTAAGAGGCCCAAACAATTTTTTATATATTACTTTTATTAAAGATTTTTACATTATGAGATGTTGAGTCGCAGTATTTTATTAAATGAATATCTTAAATTACATTTTAAATGGCGCAATAATGTAAGAACACTAGAATTAGGATATAAGCATTAAGAATTAATAAAATTAGGACTAGGCGGCCACATCGGCGACTAGTCGGCCTACGCTCTGAGAAAAAGTTTTTTCTTTTTTGTATTCAAATACTAAGTATTTATCACAACAGGGTCGTATTTAGATATATTTGAGTTTGAGTCAAGTTTAACAAATGGACCCCAAATTTCTTTTTAGTGTACAAAGTTAAATTAAAACATAAAAAAACAAAGCATTTGCAACACTGTTATCATAGCTAAAAAAAAACAAAGTTAAAAGGTAGAGGGAGGATTTGAAACCCCTTTCTTTAAATGTAAGAAAAAATACACTAACTATTGAAATATATCAATTGATTTGCTAAAGAAACACATTTAAATATACATAAATATTATATATAACTTATTAATATTTGCCACAATTTTATTATTATAGACAATATGTCGTTACTAATTAGTTGGCTCAATAATACAGACGCAAATAATTTATTTGTAACTAGAAAAGTGGTCTCAAATGCGTCCCTAATATTTTTTGCAACAATTAGTTTTCTCTAAAAGTAGTCATCTTAAAATGATCTCAAATAATTTGTACAGAGATTTGTGAGAACAAGCGACAACAATAACATATAATTAGTGACCACAATTGTGATCTCAGAAAATATTATACAACACCTCTTTTGTTGTAGTCTTAAATAATGAGTATTTGTGTCGTCACTAAATCGACCTAATAATCCGAACGCAATAACATTATTTCGTCATCTAAAATGAGAATCAAATATTTTTTGAAACAACGTTGTCTATTCTTTTGTTAACTGGGACTAATTGTACATTAATTTTTGTTTTCTTAAAAAAATTAGGAAATAGATTTAGAAATAAGAAACTAGTAGAAGTATTTTGTATACTTGCTCAATAAATCTAGCAAGTGACAATTCAAACACTTAGGCAGGGTAAATTAATTAAAATTGACCATAACTTTTCACCCAATCTGACTCATTTATTACATTATCTGTTTCATCTGCAGTTACATTATCTCGAATACGAGACACATATTAATTATTAACATCATCTATACATGTGTCGCTGGCTAAACATTGTGAAAGACAAGACACACGAATGTAGTTAGAGTTGAAAATCAAACCAAACTACTCGATATTCGATTCGAGATCGTTTATTAAAAACTCATTTGAACTATGTTCGATTACATATAGAAATAAGCTTGAACATATTTTTACGCTAAAATAAGTGTAATAATGTCAAATTAGTCTAACTCGACTCGACAAAAGCTCGTTCAAACTCGGTCAATTAATAAGCCAATAAGCTCAAATATAACAATTAGAAACTTGATAATAATTCAAATAAATTTGAACAACAGTACGTTAAGCCCCACTTGACTTATTTTCACGGGCTTTTCATCAATCGGGGCAGCACGTTGACCCAATCAATGGCATCGGAAGTAAGCTCGTATACCACCTTGAAAAGCCTTGCCCATCGGGTTTCTTTTAGCAAATATAAACAAAATTCATTGAATGCATTGGATTCATTAAGGTAGGTTTGGAGATCACGGGCTAACACGGTCACATCGGCCGATTCAACCGAGTCGACCTGGTCGAGCGCTTTCCGGAGATCCTTAATGGAACTTTCTAGAACAATCTGACAATGTGTAGTGTCATTCAATCCTGATGTTTCAGCTGAATCCACATCCACAGTTGTAGGCAACTCTTTGATTGAGTTTTCGGTTTCTTTGATGATTAACTGAAAACCTACCTAATAAGAAAAATATTATATAGGTCAATATAATATGTTTTTCGAATATTTTTGTTGCAAACATTGTTGTAATCTTATACATATTGTACATGCATATTCAATAGAATCATTCAGTGATTAATTTATCACTTTTATATACTACCTTGATCAAAGTTTTCGTATCGGAGGAGTTTGTGGCTTCGGAGAGTCTTGCGATGCAGGTATCAGGGAACGTGGTGTTTAAGCAGAGGTTATAGATTGCTTTCTTAGATTCATCTCCGTATAGAATTTCGTTCTCGTCTGTTGCGACAGCTGCGGCCACGTAGGCCGCGGCCAGCCCGATGACGGCTACTTTTCTTGCCCACATTGTTTTAGAGAGAAATTCTTGCGTAATTTGTTATTTTCAATGTTTTTCTTATTTTGTTGAAAGGTGTTTGTTTTGGGGGTTGGTAGACAATATTTGTGGCTCGATTAAAGGTGACTTGTTAAAAATTGTAGGGATAAGGAGGGTTTCTAGATAGTGCATGTGGGAAGTATAAATGAACTAAATCGAGTATATGTGTAATAACGAAGGATAATATCTCATGGGATAGGGCAGAATTTCATTTAATAACATAAAAATATGAACATAAAAATGTAAACACAAGTACACATATGGCATATCACTATGTCAAACTGTATTAAAAAAATGGTATTTTGAGATAATAAGAAGTAGTCTTAAATATTAAATATTTGTCACAATTTTATTATTAGAGACAACATATACATTGTCACTAATTAGTCGTCTCAATAACTTGGACGCAAATAATAATATTTGTAACAACAAAGTGGTCTTAAATGCGTCTTAAGTTTTTTTTGCAACAATTTTTTATCTCTAAAAATAGGACAAATAACTTATTATTAGCGATCATAGTTGTGGTCTAAAAAAATAGACGCAGACTATTCGTAGCCCGCAAAATTTCTCAATGCAGCCCTTTTCTCAATTTAATCGCTTATATAAACTGAAAAATATAACTATTAATTTTTTGTTCAGTTCTATCGAAATAAAAATTTCTCGAAAATGTTCCTTTCAATATTTTCAGGATTGATGCACATGGTAAAGAAACATAATTAAAATAGAAAACAAGGATAATGAAGTATTCAATTAATTGGAACAACAACCGAGTTTTTCCCAAGCAAATATCTCTCTGCTAATTCTTCAAAGAACTCGTTGAAGAATTATACAGAAGATCTAATTCTGATGCATTCCAATTTTGCCGATTCTTCATAATGATCTCTAATATTTAATTTTGTCAAATTCATATCTCTTAGGATCCGTTTGCTTAAGACTGGAGAGTGCTGGGCCAAATCTGACTGAGAGAGTTAATGAGTGTGTTTTATTGTGATTCGGTCCTCTAAATCTACTGAGCCAAGTGTTAAGCAAACGAACCCTTAGTTTTCAAAATTCTCAATTATCCAACCATGCCATATGCCATCAAAAAGCACCGTGTCATATGTATAAGTGAAGGCAAAGTTTTATGTGCACTAGTTATACGATACAATTTAAATTGTATATCACGATTTATGTTTAAAGGTATTATATGTATTGGGCAAATGAAGGTCTTGTTCAGGTACATCTAGCTAATGGTGGTGATGGTGACACAATTAGGTGCCAAAAATTTAGTTGATGTTATAATTGAAAAAAAATTATAGTTAATAACAAACATTGATAAGTTTTAAAAGTCATGTTGCAATTAAAATTTGAATCAAAAATCGTATTTTTTAATAGTCATGTTACAATTAAAATAAAGTAAGATTGCCCATAAATTAAATTACCCATTTGCAATTCTCCAAATATATATGCATTCAAACTCACAATAGAAATATGGAAAATAGTTTAGCTTCTACATTCCAATCTATTGGATGAATGCATCTGATCTTCTTTTTCTTTTCCTTTTTTCATTTTTAATACTATCTCCGTTTTTTTATATGTTCTTTTAGATTTGAATAAGAAAATTAAGAGGTATGAAAAATTGACAAATAAATCCTCAATTAGATTATATAAATATGGTAGATTAGATAATTAGAGTTTTTTTAGAAATAATTATAGGGGTACTATTGGAAAAAATGTAGCAAAAGAAAAACTAAAAAAACAACTATTTATAAACAAAACACAAAAACTAAAAGACATCTAAAAGAAATGGAGATAGTAGAAAGACATCAAAAGATGGAAAAATTAACTAAGGGAAATCCTCAATTTATATATAGGTATAAAATACATTTGCAATAAAGAATCTAACTAAAGATTGTTTCATTATTTAAAATAAAAAATACTCCCTCCGTTTAAAAAAAAAAAATGTCATTTTAATTATTTTTGGATAAATTAAGGATTGATATTTAATTGGTATATTTTGTAAAATAAGAAAATAATCAACTAAATAAGTAGGTTGTTTAAGATAATATTGGAAGAATTATAGTTTTTTTGGTAAAGTAACATTTATTACGAAATTTTTCAAAGTGTCTAAAATGATATTTTTTTTTTTAAACGGAGGAAGTACTAAAGATTATCTCAAAGATAAAGATCTTATCGAAATCTAAAGCTAGGTAAACACCAAAAATCAACAATAATAAAATTTCTAATACTATTACAATTTTTGAGAACTAGCTACTAAAGGTGGAAATTTGGGCCGGGTCAAAATTTTATTAGAAAATATTAGTCCAGCCAATTAGCCCCTAAAATATGCCGAGGTTTTCGGATTGATCGGATGGCCCATTAGCCTATTGAATTGGGTCTTTTGATATGAATTCTAGCCAGGGTCGATTCTAAGTTATAGCGGCCCGAGTCGAGTTAAAAATCGGGACTCTAATTTTCTCGTACATTTTAAAATAAACATAAAATAATAAAACAATACATAATATTTAAAATATTTTCATTGTATTTAAAATATCATGACAAATCCGTTCAAATAAATTAATTAAAAACAATACGTCTTAGAGTTTTGACAGCAAAAGTACTAATTTTTTTTCTCAATTGATAACATAGCTAATCTATTTAATCTTTCTTGCAACATGGTAAATCGAAGAAAAGATCTGACGAGCTTCAACTTTGAGAAACTTTTTTCTGCACTATAACGAGTATTACAAAATTTTGTATTGCAAATTTTGTTTCAATTGGTAAAGAACAGAAAGCTGTAGGCGGTAAGAGGCCCATTTGATCATTTGAAAAACCCAATACAGGCCCATATATGCTCATTAAAAAAATAGATACTTCAGGAAGTTGTAAGCGGTTAGAAGCCCTAAATTCCTCGTTTTTTCAGGCATGAGACGATCGACTCTTTTGCTTCATGGAAATTGCGGCCCTGATTCAAACCAAGATTCCTGCGGTCCAACTCGTCTAGAAGATCGGGGAGAATGAGCTACCTCATCGAGTTGGGCCGATTCACCGGACCGGGTCGATTTTGCCATTAGATGTGGAAACACACTAACATTGGTCCAATAAATACCAATATAACTAAGCTTTTTTGCATCCTCAAAGTCATAGGTGGGGCTCTCCCGCCAATGCTCACAAAAACTATAGAACGCAATGGCTCGAGCTAAGTAGGTTTGTAGGTCACGTGCTAACATGGTGTGATCCGGCCCGTTATCGGGGTCGAGCCGGTCGATTGCTTTCCGGAGATCTCCAATGGTGGTTTCTAGAAGAATCCGACAACGTGCGTACGCTCCTAATCCAATAATATCGGGCTCTTTGTTAGGAATTTTTTTTATAGCATTTTTAACTTCATTAATGATTTGCTCAAAGCTAAACTTGATCAAGTCTTTCGTGTTGGATGAGTTTGGAGCATTGGAGAGGAAGTCGATGCATGTTCCATCGTCATCTGTGCCTCGGCATAGGTCTTCAACGGCTTTCGAGACATGTTGTTCCCTAAATTCGGGAAAATTAAACAGATCATCATCCGCTCCGGCCACGTGGAGGGTAGCAAATAAGTACCCAATCATTACTAATTTTGTTGTTGACATATATTTTTTTTTTGTGCGAAAATGTGACCTAATATGTTAGATATTTCCAATATATATATGGCAGTATTAATATGTGGTTGTAGGTTTTTTAGTTTTCTAAGATTAGAAGAGTTTATATAAAAGGGAATTAAGTTGTTATAGGATTAAATGGATAGGGAGGTCTTCTAGATACTTTATGGATATGATGAAATGGACTAAATCTAGTATATATGTACATCTAAATACACATTCAAAAGGAACTAGTGCGCAAAGTGGAGTCGGTGGATTGTAAATGAGTCGAGACTAGTTGAATATATTATTGTTTAAATTTGTTTGAAATATTATTAAGTTTATAATACTATATTTGGTCGAGCTATATTCGAGCTAGTAGAACACAAGTGAAGCTCGAGAATTTAATATTTAATTCGTATTTTAACCTTTTTTCACCTCTCGAGTCAAATTTTATACATAATGAATAAGATTTGAACACCTTATCGCATACACGGTTTTTCTTTTCTTTTTTAAGGCGAAATAACATGTTTCTCGTAAACTACTAATAAAAGACAGAGAAACCTACGTATTACCTCAACTCAAACTATACAAACACCACAAGAAAACGCGGAATCTGCTATTAAATATCAGTGGCGAAACTTGATTTGCTCGCTAAAATTACATTTTGCGGCAAAATATCATAATTTGCTGGTAATATTTGTGGAATAAATAAGTGCATCTTGTCGCTAAGTATACTTTCTTGTGAAAATCAACATTTCGCCGCTAAAATCCAGCGCAAAAATCGCTTTTTCACCGTAAAGTAGTGACAAAATCATTGAATTTTATGGGAAACCTACAAAAATTATATATTATAGTTAAAATTTCAGTTATCTCTAGATTATATATCAATTAGTGGCGAAATTAATTAAGAAACCTACATGCGAAATTTATCTTTTTTTAATTAAGGAAAAAAAATCTAATAATAATAATACAAAACTCACATATTATGCCTGGTTCAACAGAATCATAGGTATGGGACATACATATTACATGAAGGGTAACAATAGAGTTTACCAACCCTAATCATTCTTTCTCAACTGCACAATTATCCGCTATCTCGATTCACGTGTTTTTTCTTACTAACATTGATTGACCCGTTTATTTGACTTGATCGATGAAATGCACATCGCATGTTTATTAGCTTTAGCATATATGAAAGCCATGTATCATGTAATTGATTAAAGTAAATTTTACGCAATAGAATGTGGATTTTTTTTAAAATATTGTAGGTTTAAAAAGTATGTTTACTTTTGATTGCTCATAGGGAAATACCAATACATTATTATAGATTTTCTTTGTGGAGATTTTTTGTTCTTTTTGTTCTTTTTTTTTTTTTTTTTTTTTTTTGTATTTTATCATAATTCCCGAATTAGAATTTCAAGATAATAATATAAGAAATAATTGTCTTATATTTGGAAATTCAAAGTCGGACATATAGGAATACGAATACCAATTGAAGTAATGATTTCATTATAAAAAAAGAAGAAAAAAGTTAAGGTTGTGTAGATGGAGAAGTTTGAAATGCATGATTTTTTTTTTTTGTACCGATAATTTATAACACGAGTAAAATTACGAAGTACAAGATCATCCTTAAGTCAGTCTGGCAAATCATTCCCCATCCAAATCAACGGGGAAGAAGATGAAAAAAAGAAAATCTAAACTGTGAGCCACAACATTAAAATCCACTTAAATTCAAAAAATCCATTGTAATCTAAATAAATTTAAAATTACTATTATCAAATTATTTCATCCAAATACAACCTCAGTTCTTTTTCAAGGACTACTTAGTTTTTCCCTGATCAGATTTAAAAAGAGAATATATACGTGGCAATACCCAACTGTACATTGACAGAAAGTGTAAAAAAATTTCTTGACACTTTTACTTCTAAAATGCAAGAATATCTTTCATATCCTTACTTTATTGAGAAGTGTGATAGTATTAACTACTTGTGACTCACAATCCACCAACCGTATTGTGTTCCCGTATTATTCTTTTGTATATATATTTCTTCATCGTGTACGATATTATGCAATATATACGATATCACGTATATTTATTTTTTCATCGTGCACGATATTGTGCAATATACATGATACCGTGTATGATATTATGTATATTTATTTCTTCATTGTGCACGATATTGTGTATATTTATTTCTTCATCTGCATGATATTATGCAATATATACAATATCGTGTATCTAAATTTTTATATACACGATATTGTGTAGAATACTTACACGATATCATGTATTTAAAATTTTATGTACACCATATGTATATAATATCGTATACGAAGTGGGTGATATTTGTATATGAAGTGGGTCGGATGATGATACATTAAATAAAGAGTATAATGAACATTACAATCCAAATATTAATATTTTAACATTTACAAATAAGTGTCGTATTAGATTTTCACGGGACACACTGAATTTTTTCCAATATAATATTGTGTTTGTTTGGTTATAAAAGGCAGCGTGCAACTCATTTTAAAAGTAGGGTTTTGAGTTTGTCGACCCCAACTGGTAACATTTCCTCACACATATTTGATGGATTAGTGTTTCCACTCTCCCTCTTCAAATATAACTCACTCCCTCTGTTTCAGTTAACTTATCACAGTTGATCGAGCACGAATATTAAAAAAAAGTAGATTTTGTAAAATCTTTAATTTTTTTAAAGGTGGAGATTGAATGTGAATATTTTGAGGGTGGAGATTATTGTCTTTAATTATCATTTATGAGTGTGACAAGTTAAGTGAGACAGGCTGAATGGAAAGTAGGACAAGTTAACTGGGAGGGAGTGAGTAACATTTTCTCTCTCCTCTTACACATAATTTTTTTATCATTTTTAGTATTAATTCTTTTAAGTTTTTTTAGAAATATCAAATATTACAAAAAAGAAAGGTGAAATATTTTATTTATTTGCAAACAAAAATAATACTCCCTCCGTTTCAAAATAAGTGTCGTTTAAGTAAAGATAAAAAAATTCTGAATAAGTGTTGATTCAACAAAAAAATCATAATTCTTCCAATCTTACTTTAAACAACCTACTTAATTTAGTTAATTATTTCCTTATTCCACAAAATATAACGAATTAAATGAATTTTGTATGGATATATTTATCATTTTTACCGATCCTTAATTTTACAAAAAAAAATAAAAAACGACACTCATTTTAAAACGGGGGAGTAATCGGTTTTACTAAAACAAATCATTTAATTAGCCTTTCAGCTGAATGGAGGAAAACGCTCCCAAAATAATCTATCTTTATTATCTTAATTTTTAATTTTTAGGTAATGGAGGAATAGGAGAGGCAAGAATATCAATTTACTAATAGAGAGAATAAGTAATTTAGGTAATGATAATCTTATTAGATTTGTATGGAAATTTATTTGGATTTAATTATTTAAGGGTAATATTGGAAGAAAAATGATATTTTTCTAGACTGGCTTGTTCTTTTAAACATTTTCTCTAAAATGACTTATATTTTAACGGAGGTAGTATTATATAAGCAATCAAACATCACCTAATAACAATCATACACCATCAATTAATCACACTTTTCAACGGATATATAATCATTAATCAATTACCAAATAATAACTTACATCACCTATCTCGTCAAATTTTCAATTAAATATTATAAAACCTTCAACAACCTACCCGACAACCACCCAAAACATAATACTCCCTCCGTCCCAGTTAATTTTGCATGGTTGGTCAGACACGAATGTTAAAAAAAAAAACAGATTTTGGAGAATTTTTTACTTTTTCAAAAGTAGAGATTGAGGCTGAAGATTTTGAGGATGGAGATTGTGATATAAATTTTCTTTTTAGAATGTGCAATGTTAAGTGGAACGAACCGAAAAGAAAGGTATGCAAATTTAAGTGGGACGGAGGGAGTACTTATTTTTTACCACAACCAAATTTATCACGGTGAGTAGTCCCACAACCACTCACAACTTAAACCATAAACTTATATTTAATCAAACCATATTTATGTTAAATTGTGTAATACAATTTCCTCATAGTTCGTCTCGATGTTGTAAAATTCTCCAACTAACTCCGGCTATATAGTCTCCGTCTAGGCGATTTTTCATTAGACACCTATGTATTTTCTCAATTTCTTTCCGTCTAACGACGCTTAGGTTCTACTTACATCCGACTAATTGCTATGTTCTAGACTATCACCCGACTAACGTCTATCGACTCTTACAACATTGGCTGTGTTAGTGATATATATGCCTTTTTTGTGTCTCTGTCGTGTATATTCACTCGACAGTAAATCACAGGTAGCACCATTTGGGTAAATTCTACCCTACCCAAGTGGGTAGTGTCCCATTTGGTGGGATGAAATTTATCTTTATAATTAAAGTGTAGTGGTACTTGTATGGCAATGATAATATATTATACGAATTGCTAAAATAAATATCAATTAAATATACGATTTCAAATTAATGATTGATTCCATTAAAATACTGCCAAGTAAAAAGTGTAAATTTATATTAAATTAATGTGGGATATTTATGATAAACCTATCTGTTAGTAATTAATAAGTTAGATCAACTTGGATCTTCATGGGTAAAAGGAAAAGTAATAGTTCTATAGTAAAAGGTTTCTAATGTGGAGATATTTTTGTAAAGATATTTTCAATGATATTTTTCACTAACTCTACCATCTTATACTTTTTTCGACCGTAAATACTACTCTTTCCGTTCTGCTTAATTTTGCACACTTTCTATTTCGGTCAGTCTCATTCAGTTTTGCACACCCTTAAAAATGAAATTTTATTTTACAATCTCCATTCTCAATCTCCACCTTTCAAAAAGTAAACCAAAAAGCAAAAAATATTTTTTTCTTAATATACGTGACCGTCCCTATTTGCAAACTGAGCGGGACGGAGGGAGTAATTGTTTTGTATAAAAGATTAAGAATGCCAAAATAGACAAATACTTCCTCCGTCCGAGATAATTTGCACACTCCTCCTGACATGTGGAATAAGAAAGAGCTGTTTTTTACTTTTTAGTTGACTTTTTCAAAAGTGGAGATTGAGGATGGAAATTTTAAAGGTGAAGATTGTAAGAGAAATTTCCTTTTTAAGGGTGTACAAATTATCTCGGGACATCCCAAAAAAGAAAGTGTGCAAATTATCTCGAGATCGGAGAAAGTATCTTTCTATTTTTGTTGAAAAAATTTCCGACTAGCTTGATTAATCCTGCCTAGACGTGAGACTCTCATTAGCCACCTGTGTTTTTTTCCAATTCCTTCCGTCTAAGCACTTATATGCCTTGATCAGCCTCGTTCAGACCCTGACTAGTCGCTAAGCCTCAACCTACCACATCGTCACACACTTCCTAAAAAACATTTCCCTCAAATTTTGTTTCCTTCCTACAATTATGTTCCCTCCCTCCTCTCATGCTATAATGAATTTGTATCATATTCGAAAGAAATGACAAATTGTGAGATTTTAGGGGAAAATATGCAAATATATTCTAACATTCACGTTTTGAACAAATATAGCACAATATTTCAGTAATTATTATTTAAATCACAACCTTGGCAAATAGAGATAACTTAATTATCTAGGCTAACAAGATAATTAACTCCATAGGATAATGATGGTGTCAAACCGTCAAATTAAATAACCTACTCTCAAAATAAACTAGTATAATGGCAAGTAGGGTCAAATCCACGGGGAACAGTGATTAAATTCATTTGAATTTGAAAGCAATTAAAAAGGGGGTTTCGAAATTGGTTTATTAACTCTAATTCCTAGATATAACGAATTAAGCAATCAAGAAATTAAAGATCAATTTAATAATCTAAAGCAGAATGAAATTTAGAGGAATTAACAATATGAGAAAAATCTGATCCAAGTGTCTACATTCAATTACGAATTGATCATAGGCTTACTAATGAATTTCTTGCAATTCAAGTGTTTAACCAAAGATTTATTAGGATAGCCGTAATAAATCTTGTGTTTTCCTAATGTAATTGACTAATCCCAGCAACCGATCAATACGTATTATTAACGAGTTGGCCACGATAGCGTTCCATACCACGTCAATAACAGCATAGAGAATTATGAAAACGGTTAAATCTAATTATTTATAGCCGAGATAGCTACAACTATAAATAATTAACTTATGAATTCAATTAGGCTGAACTAATTATGATAGCACAATTAATTTATATCGCTACTAGGGTTCAATCGTTCTTGACAATTACGAATCAAGAACGATTAAATAGCAGTTAGAATTTATATAATCAACTAAGTCGTCAATTCAATTTTTTTTTCAATTATATCATCAATGAGTCTAAATTCTATTTAGATTAGCCTACCTGGCAAACTGAAGTACATAGTGGCAAAGTTGACTTAGAAAATCACTGATCTACAAAATATACCAGGATATCTTAATGTTTTTAATTTTTAACAAATTTAACATAAAATTTTAGTAATTACTAATTAATTTATATTTTTCCTTTTTTTACCAATTTTATCCTGCAACATTAAAAGTTTTTAGTGGCACATTTTAGACGATAATTATTCTCTCTTAGGATAAATTTATGTAACGACATGTTCCACAAAATTAGAACATAAATATTAAATGAGCTCATGGATTAAATCCCTACTACTGTACTTTATCCATATTTGATAGAGCTTCAATTTAGTCAAACTCCTAAGCTTATCCAAATTGCCCTCTCCAATTTTCGTCTCCGGATATGGTTGATTCATGTAACAGTTAGAGGTGGCAATTCGAGTATCTCGACAACGTATATTTAAGATTGAGTCATGATAGAATTTGACCCGGCCTAAAATTAATTGACTCGGCCGACCTAATCCTTTATAATATACTAAGATTATTGGGCCGATTTATAGTCCGTCGAACTTTTGGTCCATCGGGTGCGTCCGATCGGGCCAAGCTTTCCATAACTCTACTCATCTAAATATCGGGCCTCTTAGATCGGCCCGTCGGATCGGACCAATTTTACCACCTCTAATAACAGCTACCTACTAACATAGATTAAAAGAACCTAATTAAATTAATTTACCTCTGTTCCGAATTATATATATTCCATCTATAATCGCTATATGTTAAAACATAATTTGGAATAGAAATTCTTATCTACTTTAATATTAAGGGTAGTAATTCGGATCATCAAATTGGGTTTGTGTTTAATCTCGAGTCAATTTGGATTATGTATAAAAAATTATTCGAAATGTATAATTATTACTCCCTCCGTTTCATAAAGATTAATTTTTGTTTCAAAACAAATTATTATCACAAAATAAGAGTTATGTTTCAGATGTCCATGTCTCGCTTTCTTTGTCCATGTAAAATTTTAAAATTATTATCTCACGAATTACTTATATATAATTGAATGTGTCAAATCATATTGTGTGAGTGATAATTGATAGTTTTTGGAAAGTCGTATCTTCATCAAATTGACAGAAAATAAAAAGTTGTATTTTTGTTCAAACATAATTTTTTTTACGGGACGTCTCTGATTTGATTCGGATTAGAATCGAGTTAATCATATTCGTGATGGATTGTCGCTCCTATTTAACACCTTATTTTTATTGTAAATTAATGCATAAACTCTTAAAATATCTTATAAAAGTTAAGAAATTATAAAATATTTTAATACCTTAATCAAATCCCCAGGTAAAAAAAAAAGAGCCAAGTGGTATGTCTAAATAATAAATTAATTTAGTATGTTATAGATAGTAGTACTAAGTTGATATCTAGGATCTTTCAAGATAAGGTAGGTGATTTTTGAGTGGGGGGTTGTTAATGTGATGTTATTTTCAACATACACTAATTGCATCTCACTGGTTTGTTTACCAACTTTTCATATTTATTGTATTTCCTCCGTCCCGACTTAATTTTCCTATTTTGATCGAGCATGGAGGTTAAGAAAAAACAAATTTTGTGGAATTTTTTATTTTTTTAAAGGTGGAGATTGAGGGTGGAAATTGTGAGAAATTATTTGTCATTTATAGAGTAGAAAGTTAAGTTAGGACAAACAAAAAAGAAAAGTTAGAACGGGACGGAGGTAGTACATATTTTCTTCTGTTGTAACAATCACTAACTCATATCTTAATAGCAGGGTAGCGATCACTAACCCGACATGAAAATACAAACTCGACCAGATATGAAGTTATTGAGAAAGCCTAAAACTAATATGATACAAATACAAGTAACTCAATTCTAACTCAAGTCAATCCGAAATTAAAAACTTTTATCGATTCGAAATCAAGCATGGGCCGACCAAATAATTCAATTCCCACCCCTACTTAATTACAGATTCTCATATATACCACGTGCAATGGTCTTAGATATATGAATATCAAGAAAATAGTGGATCCATGGAAAAAGTATCACTATATATGGTAAATAGTTTTTCGTGGTTAGGTACAAATCTTAATTTAGGATGTAATATATATTTTATTTATCTTACAAAGAGAGTCATTTTTTAAAAGTTTCTTATTTTAAAATAAAAGTCATATTTCAAATATTAACATTCCGTTATTCTGAATCCAAAAAAATTATTTTATAAATTACTTATATATGATTAAATATGTCAAATCGAAAATTAAAATGAATTTTAAAAATATGAAATCATAGTTTTTCTGGAGAATTATATTTGTACTTTCATGAAAATGATTAAAAATAAAAAAAAAAATATTTTTAAATATGACTCATTTTATGGGACGAATCAAATATAAGATAATGTATGGTCCTGTTTGTTTATAGTTGATCCAATCGGTTGTGAATTGAGCTCAACCCACTAGGTGTTTGTACTGAGGTTGTGAGCAATAAATTATCCACAACTCTAATCTAATCATGAATCCACTAATTAATTCATACACACATCATTAATCAAACATCATTCTTAATACACACTATAATCAATAATCATTCATTTACTAACTATCTCTTACGCATATCAAATTAATTTTAATACATTTTATATTATAATCATCCCGCAACTCAATCTCTAACCAACATAAACAAACATTCACTTATTTACCCCAACCTTCATATTTCACTATATTCCTCACAATTTACAGTACTCCAGTTATCTACGACCATAAATAAACAGGGTCATAGATCTCTTTTTGTTTTCTTACAGGGAAAAAGTGGGAAATTTGTGTATTTAAAAAAAAAAAAAGTTGCATTATTGCTTTCGTGAAGCCTTATACGACAAGTTCTAAGTTGATATGTCAGAAAAACCAGTCACGCCCTAACCAACTCACATCTCATTCTATTGGCTCTCATTTAACCACACAATTTCTTATAAGTCAGATTTTTTTATTTTTTTTTTAATTTAATTCTTTTTTATCAATATATTAAAAGATATTAATGATAAATTATTGTGAAGGTGGTAATTAAAAGTTTAACATTAATATTTGATTAAGGTTAAAAAATTAAGAGAAAAACACGGCAAGAATTTTAGATTGCTTTAAAGTAGTAGTTCACATTTAAATTTCGTCTTACGATAGTTATCAGTTATATTTATAATTTAAATTAGAAGATAATCAAAAAATAATAATTTTTATGTTTTTCGAAGAAACATATTATTGTTATATATTTAGAACGACACATTTGATCTGCTTGCGTTGAATATTAATTGAAATGATTGAATAGTTTTTACGTGAATTGTCACATGATTGATAAATAAAAAAGCTAGTAGTTTATTCTTTATCATCAATTGATTATAGAATGAAAGTTCATTAAATGTATCTTCTTCGTATCACATGATTTTACAATATGCAACATTATTGTATTCGTTGGTTACCATTGAACTTTTTATTTATGTTTGGCTCGAGTCGATTTGGATTCATGCATTTTTTAATATAATATTGATCACATTCAATCTATTATACCGATTTTGACTCTTTCAATTATGATGTATAACTTATTGGACGTCGAAAATTTAATTAATCATTTCTTTTTTTCTTTATAAATATATTACCTTTTAGTATAATATATTTCTTTTAGAACAAGTCATATCGTTTAGAGTGAATCTTGTGTGTGAACGATCACACGTGTGACGGAATACACTTTTACAGAAAACATTGATACTTTTACAAGAAAAAATGATACTTTTACTACATTGATACTTTTACAGATAAATGTGATACTTTTGCTACAAACAGTGACACTTTTTTTGTTCAAAAAATGTGTTACTTTTATAGATAAACGTGATACTTTTATCACAAAAAGTGATACTTTTTCCCGTCACATCGTGTGACGGTCACATACAAGTTTTTGCGACGTGTAACATAAGTTTAGTTTGAGATATTTCTTTAGAATAAATACTTACACTTCAGCATAAATACTTATACATTTTCACAAAAAATTGCTTACAATCCAGTAACTCTGTCTGCAACTCGAATTACACGGATATAAAATCGATTAAAAAGACAACTACTCAAATTTTCCTAGTAAAGAATCTAAGCTATTAAATAATTACACTTTTGTATGAGAGAAGCATAGTTGGCATTAATTATTTAGTGAAGATAAAGATGAGTCCAAAGCTTTACTTAAGGAATCTAATTAATAAAAAAATAAGTTAGTCTAAGATTTTATGTGTTACCAAAAGCAAATTGTGGGCCCCTTTCTTCTGTGGTCCAATTGGTCTCCTCAAGTTGGACTAAACTTGCCCTAACTCCACCCACTATCATTACATTCAAATTTTATTTCAAAATATCTCTAACTTCTTCAAAATTAAAAAGTACACTTCTAAATTCAACCAAGGTGGCTAGTTTATGCCCCTAAGTTAAATAAATTATTAAACAAATTCAAAAGTTACCTACACATTGTTTTTAATACTTTTTCAATTGAGATATCTACTCCCTCCGTCTCGACTTATTTTACACAGTTGATCGAGTAAAGATGTTAAGAATAAATAGCTTTTGTTTTTTCTTTGACATTTTCAAAGGTGGAGATTGAAGGTAAAGATTACATGAATTAGTTTCTATTTTAGGGGTGTGTAAAATAAGTTGGGACGGTCGAAAACGGAAAGTGTGCAAAATAAGTTAGGACGGAGGGAGTATAAGACTACTAAGTTTAGATTATGGGGCAATCTAAAGTGCAAGTTTAAGAAAAAAATATTAATTAAAAAAAACAGCTATGAGCATATTTGATGAAACTTGTGATTGAAACTCTATAGCTTTAAATCCATCAACTCAAGTGGAGAATAAGATGTAATTTAGTCATCTTAAATTTTACTTCCTCCGTCCCGGCCTGATTTGTCTACCTTGACCGGGTACGAAAGTTAAAAAAAAAAAAAAAAATTTGTGGAATTTTTTACTTTTTTTAAAGGTGGAGATTGAATGTGGATATTTTGAGGGTGAAAATTGTGAGAGAAATTTATCATTTATGGGCTGGTAAATTAGATTGGACAAACCGAAAAAGAAAGTAAGCAAATTAAAACAGGACGGAGGTAGTATATGTTTTATTCTTGTTTTCCAACCAATAAAATTTAAAATTTGGTCTTTTTTTCTTCTTTTCTTTTGGCATCAATGTCTCATGTGAAATTTATCTTTATTTGTCTTATACTCTCCCCGTTTCAAAACAAAGTCTGTTTTAGCTTCTAAATGATTTTTCAAAATAATTGATGTTTTATGTGTTTTTTACCGTTTCTTTTATTTTGCCCCTATGTAAATCCAAAAATATCTTTGACTTTCAAACTCCCGCTCATACTTGCTTTCATCAAATCTTATCACCACAAAATTTAGGAGGTATATTTGACAATATATTTATTTCTAAATTCTTTCGATTCTTTCTAAAACATCATTTATTTTGAAACGAAGGGAGGATTATTTATTGTGTCACATTAATTTATTTGCCAACAATATAATAACAGTGCTGCAATATCATAATATTGTACTCTTTAAAAAAAATGTAACTTTAGAGAAGATAACGTTGTTAAAAAAAATTGTCAGTTTAGCTCAAGAAAAAAAAAATCACAATTCTTACAATATAACCCTAAATATATCTCAATAAATCTTTTTTTAAATCTTATAATCTCGACATTACCTTGATTAAGAACTCCCCCCAACACAGCATATTTAATTTAGGGTCCGCTTGATTGGGGGTTTAGGGGTAAGGAATGAGAATGAATGAGGGCTCATTCTCATTTATGGTGCTTGGTACATAATAAATAAGGTAATCATCACTTCATTTTATTAACAATTCTCCACATTTCATTTCATAGTATGACTGACTCCTCATTCATACACATTATCGTTGTCATTGATGATTTGCAATCAAGCGGGCCCTTAGTTGACTATATTTCGCTTGTTTGGTTTTCAGGAATAGTTGGGATAGATTATTTATCCCGATTAATCTTATGTTGTTGTTTGTGTTTTAAGCCCATGTTGGACAATGGGCCCAGTCAAAATACATATTTATCCTTCAATTTGCGAGACAATTTGTCACAACCAAGGAGCTCATCATATTACATTTCACTAAGCTATTAATCTTATCTATCACAAAAATCAAACAATATATAAAAAAATTTAAAACATCAATAAATACTAATACTACAAACCACAATCACTTACTAATAATAGTGAACAGTGTTATCCTACTTTATATTATCTATTCTGCCTATCCCAAGTCCAAAACTAAACATGCGCTTGTCCTTTCAATTCATTCTCATTTTTTTAAAAGAAAAACTTTAAAATGACACTTTTTTGGAGCAGAAAAAATAATACATTAACACACTTTATACCAAGAAAATCCTAGTGAATAAACTAAAACTATTTGAAAAAATAACGAAGTAGTTGCTAGAAAATTACGATGTTTCAAATTGTGATACACGGAGGATTGTAAACGGCAAAATTCTTACTATATAATAACAGAAAATTTTCTATAAAAGAAAATTGGACATATCTTTTCGCGGATTTTACCTTCTAAAAATAGTACATTTAAATCATAACTAATATGATAAGAGATTATATATGGTAAAGGTTTGTACATATGTGGTACAGTATTCCGAAAATTTAAATTTTGTTGGCAATTTGCTATATAAAAAATTATAGGTGACAACTTTTGATTTATTTTATAATAAAATAATTATTTTTTGGTCTTCTTTCGTTTTAATGTAAAATATAGCAAATTAGTTTTCCCATGAGTTGTAAATAAATATATTTCATATAGTACATCGCACGACGAGGAATACTAATACTACCTTCGTCCCGGCTTATTTTGCAAACTTTTTTTTTTCGGTCATCCCACCTTATTTTGCACACTCCTAAACATGAAAGTTATTTCACAATCTCCACCCTAAAAATCTCAACATTCAATCTTCACTTTTAAAAAAGTTAAATAAAAAGCAAAATCTATTTTTTCTTAACATCCGTGCTCGATCACCTGTGCAAAATAAGTTGGAGGAAACACAATTTTTTGTTTTTTTAAAAGGACCACAAAGATCATTTTTATTTTAACTAGACGAACTTTGCATTTTTCAATAGAATTACATCAATTTGATGAAGCAACTCTGCAAATTGATTAGTAATTTAAGTTTTGATTACCATCCCTAAAAACCCCAAATTAATTTCATACAAAAAATAATTTTAAAAAAATAAATAAAGAGGAAAAAGGCCTTGCTTTTGTAATTAATTTGTATATACATTAATTTCACTAATTAATTTCTCCATCTTTCAACTCCTACTCACTGAGTTGATCAGTAATTTCAAATCTAAGGCAAAAAACCATTTACATTTTGACTTAGCTGCGGCTGACCTCCGCCGGCCGCCGGTAAATTCCCGCATTTCTGACACCGCGCCACCACCAAAATCTGGCGGCAAGACGGACAAGACGAGTGCGATCCTAGCCACGTGTCAATGCAGCCAACGTGAAATCCATGGCCGCACTGCGGCAGCACACGGATTTCCTCGCCGGCGGCGAACTCCGACAGGCAAATGGCGCAATCGGAGAGCTTCTCGGTGTGGTCCTCGCCGTAGGTGAGTTTCGGAAGCGATTTTAGGACCTTCTTCTTAAGGCCTTTGTTGGCAGCTGAGCGGCTCGGCGGCGTCGACTGAGAGGTGGCGGAGGTCCGGCCTGAGAGGCGGCGGATCCAGGCGCAACGAGCGACGGCGACGAGGCCGAGCACGCAGATGAGAGCGCAGAGAAGAGCGGCGAGGATTACTACGAAGTCGGAGTCTACTGGCGGCGCGGAATTTGAATTTTCCGGCGGTGGATTTACACCACCGAGATGGCGTGAGCGGAAGGTCATGTAGAGAGAGAAAGTGTGTGCTGAAGAAAGAGAGACAGAGAGAGGAGAGTGTGTGTGGATTTTAGTCAGCTGTAGTCTTTGTTTCAGTTTTGGGTGTTTTTATAAGCGACAAATTACAAAACTCGTCCGTAATTTACCGTTCGAATCTTCTACAACAATTGATGTAATATATCCTACAACGATAACACTAATACATAATACATAAGCATGATAATGTATTGCTTATGTCATATATGTACATGTGTCATATTAATACATACTATATTGTAGAGGATATTATACCTATTGTTGTAAAAGATTCAATGTGCGTAATTCATAAACAATTTTAGAATTAATATTTAATTGTTTTAATTACTCAAATTTTAATATTTTTAGAGTTAAATTTAAAATTTAAAACTCTTGTCGAATAATTATACATGTTTTGCACTGACTTTTTTAAATTAAAAAAAAAAAAAAAAAACTTATTTTCTCAACTATGTAGAAGAGCATTCGATTGGTTCTAAACTGAATCGAATTTTTCTGTTTGATTTCATTGTCGATTTAAATTTTAACGTTTTTGCATATTTATTTTTTAGTAAACACTCGATCTTCATGATATTTTATTCATGAAATAGGTAAATTAAAGAAAAGATAAAAAAAAAATAGGCATATGTTTTTTATCATGCATGTTACAATGTGATTTATATATATATATATATATCAATTCAATAAAAGGAAAGTGATATACAATATACAAACAATTGAAACATATAACTAAACTAGAGTAGTTCGGATCGGTTCGATTAGTCGATTTTTTCTTTTTTTTTTTTTGGATTTAGAACCAAATCAAATCGAATTATAAATCAATTCTAATACTTAAAATTGAACGGATGTACATACAAAATCGATTGAATCAAATCAAATCGAATTACTCAGTTCAGATCGACTTTTCATCGAAAAAATGAAAATCCTCAATTTTGGAAGCTCATGTGCGCACGAGTGATGATCGAACTAAATTTCAAGTTTAGCTAAAAATAACCCAACATAAATAATTAAAAATATAAATAACAAATTTTGAAGCTACCCAAAAAGGTAAATATACTGTAAAAGCATGGGTGATTCCGTAAGTTTGTAGAAATATTCGCTGTTTTTAGATATTTACTTTGACAATTATCAATCCATTATACATGCTGGGTTGAGACTTCACATGGCGGGCCATGCTGCAAATAAATTGTTGTCGATGCCGTTGTCTTAATGGCCCGGTCGGGCCAACCTAGTTCAGCCTAACGGGTCAAAGAATAAGATCAGTGCGTTAGGTTAGATTTTCTCGAGCTGCTAAAATGCTTGTTCGATTTAATCTTCTCTCGAGGCTTGTTAACTAATATACAATTCATAGGATTATAATATACAGTTTTAAATGCAAAAACAATAGATGATTTTCTATATTAACATTTCAAGTTTTCAAGTGACAATTATAAGATAATAATACAGGTTGAGTCGAGTTGAGCATAATATTGTTTAAGTTTATTTAAAATATTGTCGAGCTTCAGTTATTATTTGTGCGTGTTTGGTTACTAATCGAATTGAGTTTAAACTAACTTTAATCAAGTCGAACATGAGTTGAACTCGATTAATTTAAGACTTTTGCACTTATTTTAACATTTTTTACTCATCGAGTTCGAATCGAGTTTTAAATTTTATCAGATATAACAGTGTGTTCAACTTATTTAATATCGCTAATCAAACATAATTTAAACAAACTATTAATAAACGGTCCCGAATTACTTGACTTAATTTTCAACCCTAATTAAAAGTATACTATGTATACAATATGCTTACTACATAATGAGTGTTTCTAAGCAAAAGTTAATAACTTTTTTGAGAAACTTTTGTAAATTTCAAGTTTGTTGAAGTAGTTGCCAACATACTTCATTCCACCATTTATTTGATAGCCTCTTAATTATAAAAATTATAGGAAGAGAAATTAAATAAAATATCTTCAACATATATAGGGACGGGATCATAAGTTCATAATGAGGGGGTGCGAAATAATTATTTTAAATTATTTATCAAAGTTTTCAAAATTTAAGAAAGGCGAAATCCGTTATTTAACTATAATTACATTGTATATGTATATACTCAGTAGTTCCATTGGAAATTTTAAGGGGTATGGCCATTGCTGCCCGCCAGCCTCCTCTTGGCTTCGTCCCCGAACATATAGTCTTTTAGCTTTTTCTATTAGTACTGGATAAATAATATATAGGAACGTTTTATTAGAACATTTACAATATGTAATTATGCATGTAGTCCCTTCTACATTTAGTATGTGAATCAGTAATATGTGCTTTCTTCGTTCCATCTTATCTTGCACACTTTCTTTAAATGATCGTTTCGATTTATCTTGAACAGCCTAAAAAGTGAAGGTTATAACATAATCTTCACCCTCAATCCACCTTTGAAAAGTTAACAAACAACCAAAAAACAAATTTTCTTAATACCCGTGGCCGACCCCTCTTGTGCAAGATAAGTCGGGACGGAGGAAGTAATATTTACTATTACCTCCATCCCATCCAAATTTGCGCATTTTTTTTTTGGTACGTTTCACACCAATTTGCACACCCTTAAAAAGAAAATTTCCTCACAATTTCCACCTTTGAAAAAATCGACCAAAAAACAAAAAATAATTTTTTTCTTAATATACATATTCGGTCAAATGTACAAACTCTCGCGGGACGGAGGGAGTAATATTTAATGAGAAAGGTGAAATACAATTGGGCAATAAATTATTTACGTCATAATTTAATCATGTCTAATATTATAGTCATTTTCATCCCTATGTTGTACCTTGTTCTATAATTAAATGATGACATTAATTATTTACGCTATATGTCACCTTAATGAAGTTGAGCAACTATATATATAGGACCACTTTGATAGAGTTTTGTGAACCATATTGATTGTCACATTTGCCATCAACAATACAGAGTTGTTATAAATCAATCTCTCTAGAAAAAAATTAAAAAAAAAAAAATACCTTTCATTGTCATAGTAATTAATTAATTATGATAAATAAAAGAAAATTACAATGGACATACATCTAACTTGAGAGAGAAAGAGTAAAATAAAATTACAATGGACATACATCTAACTTGAGAGAGAAAGAGTAAGGTCGTAAATGAGTTAAGTCGAGTTGAGCGTACTACTTCCTCCATTTTAAAAAGAATGTCATTTGAGCTATTTTTGGAGAAATTAAGATTGATATTTAATTGGTATGTTTTGTGAAATAAGGAAATAATCAACTAAATTAAGTAGGTTGTTTAAGATAATATTGAAATAGTTTTTTTTGGTAAACTGACACGTATTATGAAATTTTTCAGAGTCTCTAAAATGACATTCTTTTTTAAACGGAGGGAGTATTATTTAAGTTTGTTGGAAATATTATCTGGTTTTTAGTATTATATTTGAACTTGTTTGATCTTTAACATAATATGGCTTGAACGTGTTTTAATTGAGTTGATCATAAATCGAGCTCGAGCAGTTTGACATTTTTACGCTTATTATGATATTTTTTACTTATTGAACTTGAGTCGAGCTTAGATTTTGTGAAATATAAAAAAAAAAATGTTTTCGATTATTTGATATCTTTGATCAAACATAATTAAAATAAACGACTAGTGTATAATCTAGAATCGAGTATCAACCGCTTTCAATTAATTTTTAGCCATAAGAATAGAACAGTGTTGGACACCTAATTATTATCGTAATTAAACATGTCAACCGTTACCTAATAATTATTCAAAATAATACTAATAGCTTAAACGAGTTTAGAAGGGTTAGTTATCATAATTGTTCTTCAACTTATCGTGTTCACATGTTAATATGTCCATCAATAATTATTAAAAAATGATTAATTATAAAAAAAAAAAATTGATCAAATTTTAATTACAACATGACTTTTATCAATGCATATCTTTTTTTCAATTACGACGTCTACTAATTTTTTTAAAATTTAATTATATCGCCATCACCACTACTAAGTGCGTCTTGATTGTGAAAGTGACAGATTACGAAATTGATCAAGGGTAAATAAAACACTTGTCTTGGGAGATTAAAAGGTGATGATGACGACACAATCAAATATTAAAAAATTTAGTCGATGTTGTAATTGAAAAAATGTATAGTTCTTGACCAATATTGATAAATTTTAAAAGTCATGTTTTTCAATTGCACCAAATGTCGTGATTTCTTCGGCCATTAACTTAAAAAGGGTCTTTTGAGACATACAAAGTGGTCTTAAATAATTTGTATTTATCACAACTTAATTATGAGTATTTGTCATAAGTTTATCATTAGCGACAATATGTTGTCACAAATTAGTCGTCTCAATAAGTCGGATGTAAATAATATATTTGTAACAACAAAAGTGGTCTCAAATGCGTCTCTATCTCTAAAAGTAGTCTTGAATTGGTCTCAAATAATTTGTAAAGAGATTTGTGACAATAGGTGGTCACAAATAACTTATTATTAGTGCCACAATTATGGTCTCGGAAAATTATATACAAGAAATCTCTTTTGTCGTAGTGAATGTTAAATTATCTATATTTTTTAGTTTCAGATAACATAATAACATATGTTTACAAAAATCCGCACATTAACTGATGGACACATTGTCACTTGTAGGACTGCAAACGAACATGTTTTTCGTAACGAGCTTGTTTATTTGAATAAATGATTAAATATTTGAGCTCGTTTTTCTAAATGAATAGAGCTTGAACATGAATGACTCGTTCATTAAAAGCGCAAAAAAATAATTAATAATAACAAGAAAAATAACAACAAAATCAATAGTATTTATACTACATATAATAGAAAAATATGTGTTTATTTGATGTTCACGAGTAAAATAATTAGTTGTTACGAGTACAAATGCTCATGAACATGGTCAAACGCGTTCACGAACGTATAATCAAACACTTCTAAATATAGCCCGGCTCGACTCGAATTCCATAAAAAATAAATGAACCACACATGAACTTAACAAGCTCGACTCGAATTGTTTGCAGCCCCAGTCACTTGCACGGGGTGGGATTGAGTTAGTTATTGTGAAAGAATCACATGACATTGAAACAATAGAATACTCGCTATGTCCCATAATAAGAGTCATATTTAAAAATGTATAAAAAAAATATTTTTTGTTAATTTGATGAAGATAATACTCTAAAAAAATCATCAATATGCACCCACAAACTTATTTTATTTTTTATTTGACTTATTTAATCATATCTAACTAATTTGTGAATATATATTTTTTTTTTTTACTTAAAAACGAGACATTGCTTTTAAAACGTAACTCTTATTTTGGAACATTAATATTTTTAAAACATGATTCTTATTATGAACGCAGGGAGCCTAAAATTAAGAAGTTTAAAATAGTAAAAAAATTAAGAATTGAATTCATGCAATAAGTCCCCTATAGTCCCTATAACTTGTGTAAATTAAAATTATGTGTAAAAATCTAGAAATGTTTCTTGTAACTACCTTTTTAGGCAATGTCTCCTATAAGTTATAACTACTTCTACACACTCTTTCCATGTGATGCTTCTCCCACAACACATGAGGAAATTAATATGATTAAGATTTGAATTAAAAAAAAAACTAAAAACAAAATAAAAAAGTTTCAAATAATTATGTGTAGAAACTAGAGACAACTCTTAAATTTTTGTATATCATTCCCCAAATTTAATTCATCGAGCCAAGGTCATATGTCAGGTCGGATTGGATCGAACCAAAATTCTATTAGATTAAAATTAATGAATAAAATTCCGTCATTCCTCTTAAAATATACTATGAGTGCGTTTTCTTATGACTTGACCCAACACATTGAGGATTAGGTCAGTCAAGCCGTGTTTCCTTTGGGGGTTGCTGATAGTATATTTACACACATCCCATTACTCATTTATCATCTTTTACATTAAAATCAAACCCCCACCCATCCACCAATCAACAAAATCAAACACCTATGTATTTAACACAACTTTCTTTTTTCACTTTATTTCTCTCAGCCTACACTCCTCCAACCTCCTCCAACTATAAGTAAACACAATCTATGATATTCGGGCTCATTCGCAGCCCCTCGAACTTTTAATCTATCAAATTTTGGGTTATATCGTCCATTCTGTTTAAAATAATAGGTGCACTGAGTCGTATCGATTTTGCCACATGAATAAAATCAAATATGAAAAGGATGTAGTATAAAATATGTAACTATCAATTGTCTCCCCTAACCACAATAACTTAGGTACAAGAAAGAAGATGTGAAGTACCAATTTTTGTGAGCCCCTAGTTAATCAGAATACTATGTGCATATTTTGAAGAAATTTTATCCTACTCAATCGAGTACTATTCATTGGGTGATTCAGTCATTCATCCAAAAAATATATTAAGATCAAATAAAGAGTAGTCATTAATTTCAATTCACTTTCTAAGTGAATGATTGAATCATTTAGTTCGGCACTACCCGACTAAATAACATAGAATTAGCCCATATTTAGATACATGAATCCAAATATATTAGATCCATAAAAGCTGCCAAAAAATCAACTACAAATAGAAGTGTACCAGATATATCATTACAATACTTATCCTTATCACCTTTTCTCTGTATCTTATCCATTACAATGTGAACACGTTCTTACATATGTATATCTTTATGCCCTTTATACTATTTACTTAGGTTCTGTTGTGTTTTTTGCCTGTTTTTGTCTCTTTACATCCTAACTTAATTCTCACTTTCCATCATCATGCAACCCCCAAAAAGTGTGTATTTTGTAGATGCGGCTGTGTGAAGTATCGGATCAGGTTTTTGTTCGATTTTGAGTTCTAAAAAAAACTTATATATAATTGTTACATTTTAGATATGATGATGTCAGGAACGAAAAAGTCAGATCCGTATTGAGCCTAGAGGTGGCAATTCCTAACTCAATGAACCCGATCCAACCCGACACAAATTTATTGAGAGAAATCCGCAAACAACTCGACACAATCCGATTGACTCGAGTTTGACCCGAATCGACCCGAAATTAATTTTTTTCTTAAAATGTAATAATAATATGTTTCAAATCATTTTTAATATATAACCCGAATCGATCTGAAATTAAACACGAATCCGACCCGATGACCCGAATTGTCACCCCTAGTTGAGCCTTAGTGGACCTCTGATCTATATATTGGTATAATATCATCTGCTTAAGGATCAACTCGCATGGTTTGTTCTTGACTTCCTCTCAAAATGTGTCATACCAATGGAGATCCATGTTTCGTTTTATATTCTTGATCCTTCCCTTATACTTTTGATGTGGAATTTATTTGATTATTCCAAAAAGATCCTATGTATGGCGGCCCTTGAGATTTTCGTGGTTGGCCAAACGTCAATGTTAACCTGTAGAGAAACCCCCAGCTTTCGCCATAGATAGATCCTCTAATAGTTAAATAAGTCTGACGGCATTTTTGTGATGGTAGGGTTAAGAAGTGTTCGTTTTGTGTTATTTTTACTTATCCAAATCCTACTTGGGCGAGAACTATTTATAGGAGAACTAACTTCGATGGACAAGGAATAGTTGGATAAACTCTTTGGTTGATTTTGGGTTTTCTATCTGTTTATTGAGTTCACTTGTAATATATGTGTTGCAATCTTGCATTGCGACATGTCTACATGTATAATGACTTAATCGTCTTTATTAGAATAAATTATTTATTTTGATCAATTTAAGTTAGAATTTAGATAATAGTGTCAGTGTTGATTTGATTTTGAATTTCTCTCAGTATATTTAATAAAATCAAATTCAAATTATCGTGTCAGATTAAGAATTGTCAACCATAAAATTTTATACCAAGGGTTTTTTGATACTAAAAAATTCTAGTTTTCTACAATGGGTCGATATGACTTGTATCCACACAAAAGTGTATGGATCTTCCTTGACTACGTATTTGGTTAAAAATAATGCTTTTTGAATATTCTTTTTTCAAAAAGTAACTACTTTTTCACGTACTACTTTTGTTGAATATAATTACTTTTTATCTAACTAATTACAAAAGATAGTAGTTAATATATAGTTTTTTTTTTTGTTGTTGAGTCTCTTTTTATCATAAATAAGTCATGTTTGAAAATATTTTTTTTCAAAAAGTCATGTTTGAATATATTTTTTTCAAAATAAGAGTTATGTTTATAAAATAAATTCTAGTTAGTAAAAGTTAAAATTTTAATTTTACAAATTAGTTAAATACGATTGAATAAAATAAAATAAGTAGTGTAAGTACGTATTGATGTAATTTGGAGGATGGTATTCATCGCATTAACCGTGAGTAAAAGGTTGTATGTTTTAAACATGACTCATTATATGAATCAAAGGGAATATTACATTTTATGAGAAAATTTCAAACAACCGGCCCGTGCTGGATTTGCAAGTTTTACCGTATCCATATTGTGTTAGCGAGGAACCATTTATTTTTGACATAACATGAATAGAGTCTGAGAGATGGTAATTCAGATTGTCCGATCTAGTCCTACTCGAGTTCACCTAGCTAACGTTATATATCAGGCAAGGTTGTAAAAGTCGTTAGGCGCTAGTTACGCGGTGGACTTGGGCTTAGCGACTAGTCGGGATCTAGGAGCGATTAATCGGGGCGTAGACGTAGTTAGGCAGGGAGGAATCGGGAAATAAACGTAGGCACTCAATGAGAGTCTAGCGCCTAGACGGGGATTAATCGAAGCTAGTCGGGGATTTTTAGAACAGAGATATCAGGTTGGGTTGGATCAAAATACCTTCGAGCCGAAAATTAGAGAATCCAAACTAGCTCATCCCCTTCAAATGTATTAAAATTTGTTAGATCGAACCATTGGTCAATGAGGGCGGGCCTATGAAGCCTGATAACACTTCTAGTCAAGATTCATATGGTCAAACCTACCCAGTATTAAGGATGTGATCGGGTGGGGTTTTTCGAGTTTCAGCTTTTTTGTGTCGGATACCCAACACATCGGGTGCTCGATAAAAATACTCGATCTTCAATTCAATTTTTTAGTATTCGTCAGGTCGAGTTAAATTTTTCTCAAAGTTACTTTTCTTTAAGTGAACACGATCCAAAGAAAATTCAACCCCAAAAATTTCAATTCGGAAAAACTCGATCCGACCTAAATTATATACCCAATAAATTAAAAAGTACCAAAATTATAGTACCACCTAATTTGCTAATCCCATGTATGTGTCAATCACACGTTTGGCATATAAAGAGAAGGGATACCAATATTCTCAATCTTATTTGGAAAATTGAAGGAATGCCGATTCAGATTGTATGAATTTTAAATCTTACATTAGTTTCGGAATAAAATATCGTAAAATTTATGAAATATTATCGGATCATGTTCATAGTGATAAAAGTGTATAGTCATGGTTAGGAGTATTCGTGATTTAATTTAGTTGGTTTTAACTAAAATCAATAGCCAAACTAAAAATGTCGAATTTAAGTATCTCAAACTTGATCTAAACCAACTAAAACTTAAAATATCTAAATCAAAACTCTTGAATTCAGTTTGGATTAGCCAGTTTAATTTGTTTGACTAATAAAAAAAATTAATAATACAAGTATAATGCAAATATCCTACACTCTATTGATTGGAACCAAATAAAAACATAAAAATCATTCAAAACATAGATAATTAATTTGAAATTTCAACTAAGTGTAAAATAAAATTGCCTAATAAGAGTAAATTCTTTTGTAAGCATGAATAAGACGAAAAGAACTTTAATCAATTCTGAAATTGGGATAGAAAGAAACTAAGGTTCAACATTCAATAACGAATATTAATTTAGTCTTTGACATTAGATAAAGGAAAATTATCATAGTTTAATCAAAGTTTATATCTTTTGTTTTGACATATTATATCGATTTGGAGTGGTTTTAATGATATTTTTATTTTTTATTTCTTATTTTTTTATCCATAATCAAACCAAATATTCAGTTTATAAATATTTTATTTTATAACTATCCACAAACTAATATAAAGCACAGGTCTTGGATTGGATTGTATCGGTTCAATTTGATTTGATCGGTTTGTTTATATTGTATACAACCCTAGCCATGGTTATATTTGATACTCCAACTGTTCTATAATGATTTTTTTTTTTTTTTAAATTGTACCACCTTTTATCATTTATTAATTCGTTGAAGGTACAATTTTTTAAAAATCATTAATTCTCACTTCCATGACTTATTTTATTTTTTAATTTTCCTCATTCAATCATATAAACTAATTATGAAATAGAAACTTTCGCTAGGACTTCTAAATCGAGACATTAATTTTTAAAACAAGGCATTCATTATGAGATGGATGTAATACTTCCTCCGTCCCGAATGAACTTTCATACTTTCTATTTCGATCTGTCCCAAGCAATTTGTACACTTTCTTAAAAAGAAAACAAATCTCACAAATTTTATCCCATAATACACCTTTATTTACCAAATAAAGCAAAATGATAACTTTGAAAAATCAACATAATCCAAAAAATATTTTTTTTCTTCATATGTGTGTCCACTTACCCGTGCAAGTTCATTCGGGATAAAGGGAATATTATTTTTTCCATTTATTGTTACAAATGTACCCTATTTTTGTTTCCATTGATTATGACAAATATATTGGCGATTTTAGGGGGAAATACCTAAATACGAATATTAAGGTGGACCAAACAGCACATGGGAAAAAAGTTGAATTAGGATGCTACTACAAAAGCCTTGTTCAAAGTCGTGTAAAGAGTTGGAATAATACAGTTTGCTAGAATATTTAATTTGCTTATTTTTTGTAAAAACTTAGTTACAAAGTCATTCCATTTGTCATATTCAGATTTTGGTTCCAAAAGTCCTCGTCTACTTTCGACTATACTTATCTATACGTTAGATGATCTTTGACCGCCTACGTTTTCTTCCCTTTCTCTCCGCCTAACCCTACTAAAACCCGATTAACCTGTTTAAACCTCAATTAGATGCTAAACCCTAATCTCCCGTCCGTCTAGCGTCCAGCGTCTTTTAGGACATTGATTCTGATATCAGTATTTAGGAGGGATTCCTTATTTTGAAATATTTTCACCGTTACTGAACAACAATCGTTTTAGATAAATTATTCTAAAAAATAAATTATCCTGTTCCCAATATTATATGTAGATATATCACAACAAATCTTCTTAAAAATCTCTTTATTTTATCATCTCCGGTCCGTATGAATATTGGGATGGACAGAACCACTTTTACCGATATTGTGTGTATGCGGGTGTGTGTTAGAGCTAAAACTCAAACAAAATCTGTTTTTTCTTAACCTCCGTGCCCGATCAACCTAGGCAGGTTAAGCCGGGACGAAGGGAGTACTCAACATCTGAATTAAGATCGTCCGTAAAAAACTCAATTGAACTATGTTTTACTAAAAATATCAAATAAGTTTGAAACATAATTTTACATTTGATAAAATTTAAAACTTAGCGCGAGCACGATAAGTGAAAAATATTAAAATAAATATAAAATGTCAACCTACTCGAACTCGACATGTGTTCGGCTCGATTAAAACTCATTCAAATTAAATTCGATTCATATCAAATAAACTCAAACATAATCATAATATTAAAAAGTCAATATATTTTAAATAAATTTAAACAATAATACATTCTCCTCGATTCATCAACGAGCTTACAACCCTTTCTTTTTTAGCGAACTAAAGACTACCTGGCCCACTAAAAGATAGATCAAAACCCAACAAGCCAATCGTGGGTAGGAGTAAATAAAGTCATGACCCGAACCTGACCACTTTCAAGTCCAATCCTCAACCTACCCAACTTACTACTTTCGTCCCGCTTTAACTTTCCTACTTTTCTTTTCGATTTGTCCCTCAAATTTCTCTCACAATCTCCACCCTCAATCTCCACCTTTAAAAAAGTCAAAAATTCTACAAAATCTGTTTTTTCTTAACCTCCATGCCCGATCAAAGTAGGAAAAATAAACCGGGACGAAAGGAGTATTTACTATTTTAATTTTTCATTTAAGAATATTATATTTCATCATTTTGATTTTGATTCTTTAACTTTCAAATACTGTCACCGTCTACGGTTGATGATGTCCAATTTATTGAACTAGTCGAATTTTGAGAGCTAAAGAACCACTTTATTAAATTTCAGAAGTTAAATGACCAAAATTAAAATGACCAAATATAATGACCTTAAATAAGAACCGGAGAATTTCAATGAACTAACAAAATTATTTACCTATACCCTAATAACAGTGGAATCCAAAGACACTAAAGTACTACTACCTCCGTCCTGTTTTAACTTTTCTACTTTTTTTTTTTTTATTTGTTCCAACTTAACTTGTCACAATTTCCACATTCAAAATCTACACCCTCAATCTCCACCTTTAAAAAAAATCAAAGATTCCACAAAATCTGTTTTTTCTTAATTTCCGTGCCCGATCAAAGTAGGAAAATTAGGCCGGGACGAAGGGGGTATATATTTAGTTCACATCACTCCAAACAATTACATTTATTGGTTCTCTAAGATATATAAGAAACGAAAAATTCTAAACAATCACAAATGAATTTACTAATATGAATTTCGATTAGTTTCAAGTCTGTTCAATCCAAACACAGCCTTAATGTTTTATTGTAGTCACTCTAATCAATGGGCAGAAAAAAGAAAGAAAAAAAGGAAAATTTCAATGGGCAGAAAAGATGAAGATATTCTTATAAATCAGTTCTAAAAAGAAAAGGGCCAAAAGAAAGATTCTCATTGTCTTCACATATAGTGACAGGGAACAAACATGCACAACCAATTTATGCATTACAAATCTGGCCTATCTTGTTTCTACCCACAATACATTATACATTACCTTCTAGAGGTTATAACATCGGCCCGAATCTGTCCGACATTTTATACGGAGTGAGCCATATAAATATTGGCCCAACAAGCTTGACTCAAAGGGGCACAAGCCGACCCAAACAACTTAGTGCGTTATAAAGGGATGGACTGGACTAACTAATTTCAGGTCTGATTTTGGACAATCCAAACGAGCCCGGGATATTGCATTGAACCGATGGGATAGGCTGAACAACCAAATTGCCACCTCTATTACCTTCTGTTGCAAAACTCTAACTAACTTCGGGTACTTCTTGTCTAGACACTAATCTCTTATCGACCTATTATATTTTTTCTCTATTCTTCCCCGCCTAACAATACCTACGTTCTGGTAACCCTACCTACCTCAACATTTGTAAATAATTTTATAAGTTCTTAGAGTGAAATTATGGATCTTGTAATATGTTGAATCTATTAAGATAACTAACATCCCAAGTATGAAATGACTAAAACAATACCTGTAGAAATTTCATATTATATTCCTGAAGTTCTGAAATAATTTCCTTCCATATTTCCGAAGCTAAATAAGAACTATAATATTTTTTTTCTCCACATGTGCGCCGGAGAT
The DNA here is from genome assembly GCA_958295605.1 of Ajuga chamaepitys. Taxonomy (NCBI): domain Eukaryota; kingdom Viridiplantae; phylum Streptophyta; class Magnoliopsida; order Lamiales; family Lamiaceae; genus Ajuga; species Ajuga chamaepitys. The sequence goes on from OY282503.1 coordinate 3,819,211, forward strand.
TCTTGAAAGGAAAAAAATGGAGAATATCAATATATATCAGTAATATTTTATTTCTCAGTTTTGTTCATAACCGCAACTAATGGTCAATACTCCGTGTACTTTCGATACGACAACATTACCTGGTATCTGTGAATCCTTTGTTATACTTTTTGAGAAGAAAGTGGTGAATCCTTTTCCCTCTTAAAAAGTTCAACGAAGTATTCTCAAATTCCAAGCACCGTTGACTTGTCGGAAATACATGAAATACTGGTCATTAGTCGGGGTTTTGAACAAAGTTGAGAAACAAAATATTACTGATATGTATTGGTATTTCCCAATTATATTCTATTTTATCCTCTCATTTGTTTCAAGAATCTCCTATGGAATCCACATAAATCGACATAAATATGTTGGGAAAAAATAGTTCATAGTAAATTACTAGTAAGATGGCATAATTTATAACGGTAATGCATCGCAAGATGTCATCTCATGTATTGAAAGTCAGCCCAGCCCAATGTCACAGGTCGTATCTCACATTCCATCGACGATTTCCATCATAATTAAAGGTCCAATTATTTTCCCGAATCTGCAAATACGGGATCTGCGACAAAGATAGGGAAAGAACAAAAAGACGGTGTTTGGTTAAGCTTATTTAGAAGACAATGGAATTTATATAAGATGTTAACAACAGTAATTGGAAAATTAAAATGATAAAATATTAGAGTTTATTAAAATAGGATTATATTTAAGAAAAAAGACAAGGTTCTTTACTTCTTACATTTTAAACTTTATCAAACACTATATTACAGGCTCTCAATATCTTAGAACATGTTTTAAAAGGGCTTTAAACTTGAGTAATACTTATGCAAGACCATTTTTCCGTAAGAGGGGAGTCACATTTACATATATTTTTACAATTTTGACATAAAATGTTACTTTTATCATAAAAAAATTGTTATGTCCTGAAAATTGTTGCTTTTGTATAAAGGTTAACGTTGAAAATAATACTTTTACATTAAAAGTAACATTTTTTATGATACTCCCGTCTTAAAGAAAGGGATCCGCAAGATGGTCTTATTTAAGTAATTGCCTAATGCCTATAAACTTAGCAAGCTCTAAGTATGATTCAGCTTCATTTGGATTAATAATTAAAAAAATACAAATCAAATGCCCTATGAACAAGCTTCTACAAAAAGTAAACATACCTTATCAATAACATCATATCCCAACTTGAGACGCAAATCCTGGTCCTTTTTAACATTAAAGATGTTCCAAACAAATTCAGTAGCTCCAGAATAGTCAACCTGTTTCAGACATAACATCCAAGTTTGTTTCAGTTTATGATTAACTTTGATCACAGTGTATGGTTCACAAATCATGGGAAAGATATAATTACAATAAAGCCCTTCCACCAACACACAGGATCACACACAATAAAGGTGAAGATGGAATAGATAGCCACCAAGAGAAGCAGAGCACAGTAGGAAGAGAATGAGAGCTCGAGAGAAAAAACGAGGAGTTCAATGAGCTGCTATATATGACCTTATCACTTAACTTCTTCTAAATTTCATTGTTACTCCATTTTATAAAATTAAGTTCACGAAGCTGATGTCGGCTTTCAGACCTGCCAAAATTTAATTGGTTTTCCCATCGAACTCCCCCCGACCCCCACCCACAAACACACATGAACAAATAAAGTACCGCTCAATATTTAATAAATATGACTCCTACATGGCATCGTAGTCCACATAAGCCAATATAGACCAAGTTCCTAATTTGGCCAAAATTGCGCCCAGCCTTCGAATTTGTAGCTTGATTGGCAATTTTCAAAGCTTCGCTAAAATTTCAATCGATCATTAGGCCTAATTACACACAACACTATCAACCTATAAGTCGCACAATAACATGAGCTGGTGAACGGAAGAAAGACTAACCTTTCTGAATTCCTCATCGATATTGCATCGACCCTTAACACTAAAGTTTAGCAATCCATCAGCAGTTACTGGGAATGTCTTTTTCCCACGTATGTTATAGTGTACTTTATCGTGTCTATTGTATTGAACTCCAACACCAAGGCTCCCCGATAACTACATAGGACAGTGACATTAGTAAAAATGCAAGTTGCCTCCTTGCAGCTATATAAGAGAAGACTGAGTAAGATTGAGGCATATAGGACAACAGCATTACAACATCTCAGAAAGGAAAGAAAAACAGATAGTAATTTTGAGAAAAAGAAGTGATTCGCGATCATTTTTTCTGCGATTATACGTACGCGTGATCAATACTAAAATCTGCAGGCTTACAGATGAAATACCTGTTTCTTTATAAGTAATGCATTTACCTTTTCTTGATTAGCAAGAAATACCAAAAGATCAATTGTCTCAGTATTCTTGGAGGGTGTTTGGGTGAGTTTATAACTTGTTTAAAACATTTAGTACTCCCCTACAATGAGCTTATAAGCTCCTTAAAAGTAATTCTTGAAGTTTTTTGAAATAAACAAACATGTTTAATCCTAGAATAAGATGTTAGGAGCTTATAAGACCCATCTTATCTTAACAAACTCCAATTTATTTATTTACTTCATTTTAATTACAAAATCATCATGACTCACATCTTAAAAGCTCCATTATTCAGCTAATAAGAAGCTTATCCAAACGCCCTCTGTCTTTGCCATCTATTCAGCTCTTTTGTTTTCTTCTTTTTTTATTGTGGGTGGGTACCAGGAACTAATCATTTTTTTCTGGAGAAAACACATACCTGCGGATGGAAGTATCTTATCATTGCGTTTAGATAAGTAGGAGCCCCAATCTTCGTGTCCAGTTCTCCGTGAAGCTACCAGTATGAAGACGGGTAAATGAGTTACAAGTTGAATCCAAGTTATCGGAAAATAATCTAACACAAGAAGAATATAATCCAACAGCTGAAGTACATTAACTTCAGAAAACTCTTCAACAAACACTCAATATGAAATAATGAAAACGCAGTAACACTCTTCAAGGCTACAACATAGCTGAAATAAAAATTCAACACTAAGGGTGAAAATGCAAATACATCAGAATAACATTGCTTCATTTCACATGAGACAATTCATGAAACAACACATTCAGCATTTCTATACTTATCCGTACGAAAAAAAACCTAAACCACAACGACGCAGATAATTTGAAACTCGAATATGAAATTCACTGTTCTGGAAAATCATATTACCAACAATGCACAAAGAAAAAGTAAAATTCAACACAGTAAGCAATTGTATTCGATTTTTTCTATGAGAATCACTAAAAATCTTGTGACAGAAAGAAGAATTAAATGAGGTTTTTTTTTTTGTTTTTTTATTTTTTTTATTTTTTACCTGGCAGATGGAATTGGAGGAGATCGGGAATTTTTCCTTGGCGCGGATACGAAGAGACTTGGAATCTCCGCCATACCTGAGGGAAGTTTCCATTTCCGAATCAACAAAAAAGTAATCTCAGTGTACGAATTAGGGTTTAGCTGAATCACCAAACCCTCAGTACAGAAGAGATATGGATATGGCGGAAAAAACAGTGTGACTTTTGGGGTTATTGAGATTTAAGAGTAGTGGATACTTTGGTGAATTGCTATTGAAGCTTAAATCGTGTTTTCATGGAGTTGGCGACTAAATATCCTTCTTTGAATTCATGTTTTTCCTTTCCTTTTCTTCTCTCTTTCCAAAATGATGGTCTTCTAATTCAAAACCAATTTTTTTCCAAAAAAAGCCTAATTTTATTTTGATTAATCAATTTCTTGTTTAATCACCTTAATTACCATCAGACCGGCCTTGGTGATCGTCACCTATCCACTACGTATTTTAATCTTTTCAATTGTAATAATAGAGCACAACATAGACTTAGCCAAAAGACTAAGAACATATTAATTTCATGATAAATAGTGACGTGACATGACATGACACGATAAATATAAGAGGATTTCGTCTAGACATATAGAATGACGCAGTTAAAAGAACAAATATTGTTAATTTTAATAAGGCTAATTATATCCTAGTCAAGTGAGGTATCTATGATGTGTGATGGCTAATTACTCAAGTGAGGTATCTATGATGTCTGATGACTAATTAATCCCATTCTAGTATGTTTTATGTGTACAAGAATAATTCAAAGTAACTTTCAAGAAAAAGAAAACTTATTTGCTTTTCCAATGTAATAGTAGGTTTTACAGGCTAAAACTTAGCAACATAAGATATTAGTTAATTCAAATTTAATGATGTTAGGCTGAGTTTATAAGGTATTTAAGAACTTATAAGCACTTAAAATGTATTAAAAAGTTCAATAATTATGTAAAAATAAGTTCTTTCCTCATAAGCTCCAAAACATAATTTCTTCTAATCCATTTTATTTTTTAAAATATACTATAAGTTACACTCAACTTCACATACTAAACACACAAACATTACACACTACGCATATTTCAGACTTAACATATTTGTTTCTCACGCATTCCCACACTCCTCAAAATGTGCCTATGATAGTAGTTTTTAAATTAGTCCGCAAATTAATAGCTAAATTACTAGCTCAATTGCAAACTTATAAATTTTTTTATCAAAACATTTTATTAACCTATAAGTTCTTAAGAAATTATATCTTATAACCGCTCAACACAATTTATAAGATGTTTGAAATAAGTTTAGCCAAACACCTCTTAGATAATTAGTCTATGATTACATTGATTCAAATACAAAGATTGGTTCTAAAATATAATTCTAACATGACAATAAGAACATACACAAACGACAAGAGAGACTGAAAATGTTCAATCTAAGTCCAATGCTAACAGAATCCATGTTCACTTAGGTGCATAACTTTAGATCAATCTAGATGTTAAATAGTAACAAAATTTAAACCCCAACATTCTGCAAAAAATGATCTCAAGTTGGGAGAATATAAAGTTAAACACATATGTTTCCGACCTAAACTATATCTCATCAATAACATCAAGTAGATCATCAACTTCCTGTCTCAAGCCTGTAATTTTCTGCTGAACGGCAGCAATACGGTTGTCGATATCCCGACCCCCGGAGGACTTCTTCTCGTAAGAATCGACCACGATCGCGTGTTTCACCATCAGCTTTTCCTGCAATTCTCTCTCCTTCACTACTAATTCTTCCACCTACATATAAACCCAGTAACATTAAATTCTGGTTTTGATTTAAACCCTTTGGCGAAAAATGGGATGGAAGCAAGTTCGACCGAGACCTGTAGCAGCTCGAACCCAGTGGCAGTTTCAAGATGCGACAAAAACCATTGCCGGTTATAGAAAGGTTCTTTTAGTCATTTCATCTACCGAGAAGGTTATATCCCACTTCTTGCTCGACGTTTTGCTAAATTACCAAATAGACCTCAAAGTTTATGAGAATTACAACTGGCGACTTTCAAAGACCATTTTAATATTTCTAGACTAATAAACTGTATGATATCAACAGTAAGTGAGTAAGTTCGGACTGAATTACCATATAATTTGGTCAAACTATTACGTGCACTTGTACTTTTCATAGTTGAGGTCTTGACTGTAACTTTCACTAACCTTGGATCAGTTCGGTAATTAGACAAAACCTCGAGGGTGGTAAGTGTAATTCTCCAATCTCCACACTTTTTTAAGCTAGTGAAAATACAACCCATATTTCCATTCCTTAAACTGCTATAATTATTTTGCTCTCGTAGCGCGATGGAGATAGTACTATTGAAAGAAGAAATAAAATGAATAGAAAGTGAACCTTGGGCAAAATTTGAAGTGCCTGAGGAGAAGACTGCAAGAATGACAACAAGGGCTTCAACTCTTTCGAAAGCTCCTTAAGCAAACCGTCAGCAGCTTTGCGTGCTGCTTTGCAAGCCTGCACGTCACCAGTCCTTGAAAGATCGCGCAAGGATGTTTCTAGCTTATCATGAACAATCAAACAACGGTTCATGATGCTTTGAAACTGCTGGACTGCAGTTTGCACCTGTCAAATTTAATACATTGTACAAGATTCGTGTCATTTTTACCAGTATTATGACGAGCAATTGCCATGTATCAACTAGAATGAAGGAGAAAATTAAATTTATCTATGTACCTCATCCCACTGAAGTTTTGCTATATAAGAAGGTGACGACTTGGAGATTGTGAAGTCAGCATGTGTATATGCAATGCATGCAGCAAAAAAGAGGAAAAATCCGAAAATCAACATCAGCGGCTCTGTAAAGAGGGAGAGATTGCTGAATCTGTAATAGACCTGCGGAGAAGAAATATATAAGCTTGCTTAGAAAATAAAACTGAATTCAAGATAGAATACGTGGTCGTAAAATGATACTAGATAATGACACATTAGGAGCAAATGCTTGAAAGATTTAGATGCCATGCCCCATTACTAGCAATGAAAGAAACCGAATACAATAAGCTAACAGTTCCATGCTTACATATGGAATAATGGGAGTCATTCTTACACAATTTATGTTAGTTTCAATGAGCCAAATATATGTGACGCTATTTCCGAAGCCACGAACAAGAGAAGATATTGAGAGAGAGACATAGAGAGGCTTTATACTTATCATATAAAATTAAGTACCCCTGCCGAAAAATTTGAAAAAAAAATAAAAGAATATATTTTTGGTTGCGCTGGGGCGAGGGATTTCAAGATCACCCAGACTGGAGCAGAATTCAAATCCTTAAAATTCCTTAAAAAATTAGTTGAAAATGGAAGTGTGGATTTCAAAACGATCCTCAAACACTCTGATCCAAATGCAACCTTAACATTTGTCCTGAAAAATCAGAAGCACAAAGGAAGTGCATCCGTGAAATAATATCTATAAGAATACAATAAAGAATTGGGCACATGACGAGAAGATTTCTCATTCTTGATTTTCTCGTCTTTATCTCTGATAGCTATTATTGAAATATAGACTTACTTTTTCTCTATTTGTTCTCTCTTTCTTGTTGGTGATTGATATTTGGTAAAGGTTTTCATCTATTATGATCACTTAACAATTAACTGATGGTTGATTGATTTCACCAAAATAAATTGGATTTCTCAAAGTCCTTGCATACTGTGCTCCACCAATATTTCAATAAAAATTAGGGTCTACTTATTTTCTTTTGCTCGCCACCCCCCCCCCCCCCCTTTTGGTCGTTAACAAGATCTCTAATCATCGCTTATGTCTTTGGCAAGCTTAGTTTTTTTGTTTTTCTAGCTATTAACAAAACAGAATCTCTCTCACTTCTCATCTTATATTGTCAACTCAAGCATTCCAATAGATAAAGCTTTCTAAGGACTAATATTGACAATTTTGGTGGACGTTGGATCTTCATGCAGCCTCAGTTTTTTGCAAGAAATAGAAAATGGTCTTCATGCAGCTTCAAGACAAGTTTAGTTTCTTTATATGCTACTCTCGGTCTACTTTGTCGAGGCCAAAACTAAAATGAAAGGGCAAAATCACCTGAAAATATTGGTTATGTTCTTGGACAACATTTGTCTTTTCCAATACAATGACTGGTCTGCCAAACATATCCAGATGTGAAAATTTTGTCTGCACCAGCACATAGAACAAAATATGAGAATAGAGTCGCAAAACTACCCAGATGCGAGGAAAGAACATTAAAAGATTCAAACTGCAGTCAAGTTACACCTCTTGAGTCTGTTTGACAGAAAATGGAATTGCAACCGAAATATCCTTTGACCCCTCTGGTAGAACAACCTGACAGTACCGAATCACAGTTATCAGTAAAACAATTCTCAAAAGAAAGCACAAAAAGATAAAATTTAGCTAACAGAGGCAAGTTCATTAGCAGCATCAAGTAGAATATCAATCTAGTAAGAGAAACGGATGCTTTTTATCACAGGATCATAGTTATGAAGCTAACTTGAAATGAAAGTCTCCCTCAGATCCACTACATATGAGCGGTGGCTCTATTACTTTATGACCATATACACCAAATCGATTTATCACTCATCTGACAACACTTCCCATCCCATCTCACTCCCACACGAAAACAATGCAATATCTATATATATATGTGTGTGTGTGTGTGCAGCATTCAAATGCGGAAGAAGGCTCAAAAAGAACAAGCTGAAACAACATTGTGGCAAGCTTTCAAAGACAATATAATTTACTAGCACCCATGCTCTTGACTTATGATATCAAAACAGAGAACCTAGTGACAAGTAATTGAGAATAGAAAAAATTTATAAGCTCAACGGTAACCAAAATGAAGCTAGGCATATCAAAATGTTTGCATGTCGCATCAAGCTAGCAATTTACTTCTAATAGAGATATATTACCTGCAACCAATTTGGCACAAGCACTTTTACATATTCGTATGCAAATTAATAACAACACCACAGTAAAGGTATAGTTGTTAATACAAATTTTACTTCCAAGTGCTTCATGCTATTGGATTGTATCACAGTGGTATTTCATTAAAAAATCTGCCGAAAGAAACAGTTCAGGATACATTGTTTGTCTACCATCAGCAAGATGAACAGAGCTTGTGAAGTTCAATGTGGAGACAAAATCAAAAACAAAGTTGGGGGTAAAAGCATTAAGATATACAAGCATGGAGAAGTGCTAAAAAATACCCATGAGATCCTCGATATTCATGCACAAAAAAGGAAATGCTTAAAATGATAACCAAGACGAACACATAATATGATGGATAACATGATGCTGTCATCTTAGACCAACTTCAATTTTGTATTCCAAGATCAAGTTAGCCCAACAAAAATAGAATTAGGATTAAACATCGTGGGTGGACTCAATCTCTAAGAATCGTGAGTAACATTACCTTCAGAGTCAAATTCTCAATTACAACGTCATTCATAGGGCAACCAAATGAGAAATTAAGGAAACGTTTTCCCTGAGACTGGAACAAGAAATCTTTAAGCGGCAAGCCATATCCAATTGTAAAAGCAGTTCTCCAACCACCAAACATTGGGTATCGGGGCTCGATTTCCAGAAGTGTCTGCATTGAAATAGAATGGTTATCACAATGTAAAACAAAATCAAGGCATTTCCAAAGAGAATCAGAACTCGCCTTTGCCGAATCACTATACACATTAGATGTGGAAATATTGCCAATCTCATCCCTGTAGTAAATAGAATGAGCTCTTGGTGGTAGTTTAGCAACAAGGTTTCTCAATGCATTTGCCCCTCTTACATGGGGTCTCCCCTGATAATCCAATCTGCAAGTATCAAGAAACACTATACTTACTTGACGTCCAGAAGTGATGGTACAACGATGAAATGTCATATTTCTGGGATGGGAGAACAATTATACCTTGAGAACTCCCCTGTCATCTCAGCACCAGCATGAACGAGGTCATAGTTTTCAGTAACTTGCACATTTCCCCAGTGAGAAATCTCTATCTCTCGCACCAACTCCTTAGCAACAGAAAATGGCCTATTGCTCACATAGTGAACAACGATTTGTGGGTATGAGAAGGGAGGAATATTCTCATAAGGACCATATTTTATTTCTGTACCAACAAACTTGGTATTCTCTAATTTTGTGTAGGATTCAACTTTTGCTTCAGGCAATTTAATTGTAAGTGACTGGGCCTTGACTGCATAAGGAGAGAGAAAATGTGCACTATCCTGGAATGCGATGAGCTGAGCATCAGCCTGAGTTATTTTCTCGGGGAAAGGCCTCAGTAGATGAGTAAATACAGCTTTGACCTCCAAAGTCAAGCTTCCCTTACCCAGTTCCGTCGGTAAAGAGACAGCATACCAAGTCAATGATGAGGGCGTTCCTTCTGGAATTGTTACATCAACAGGGAGGCTGTCGGAAAAACTTTTTGTCTTCCCTTTCCCTTCACTAATCTTCACTGACAAAAAAGCTAAGCTTTTTGCTTGATTTTCGGGGAAAGACAACAAAATCTGTGATACTGCATCTGCACCATTGTTTTCTACCTGGATGAAGATAATAAAACAATAACTATTAAAAATTACAAACAAACTCAACATTTGGCAGTGGCTACGGAAGGTTTAGGGAAACTTTATTAATTAGCCCCCCACATAATAATTTTATTCACTTTAGACTTCAAATAAGTCTAGCTCTGCCGCTGACCATGGAAACAGTATAATATTAACAACATGAGTGCGAAAAGGTACCTTCAGAGATGTAGTGCTCCTCACTACCTGTGATGATAAATCAATCTGCACCAGAAGATCACTCGAAGTGAGCAAGCAAACAACGTTTCAGAAGGTCAAACTAATAGCAAACACAACACAAAATAGGTACACAAATGAAACCAAAATAATATATTTCCAATGGTGCAACATGATTGTCCGCGTCTAGGCTACAGAATGTCTACATGCTCTGGCTGTAACTATATGCTAGTTGTGACTGCATTCATCACTAGATACCTTCTCCTTTGATTTTTTTCCTTGTTTTAATTATTTTAGTACTGTACATCAAATCACAAAGAGGATCGACAGCAATACCCAATGCCAGAGCCATGACAATACGTCTTATAGCTTCATCATTGTAGTTTAACTCATATAATTAGACAATGCACAAATTGCAAACAAATGACATATCCATCAGCTTCTTAAACCCTAACCATCCACCCAAAAAAAAAAAAAACTGAGTTTAATCATTTTAATGCAAATATACAGAAGAAATTATCAAAAACAGTAACATTTTCATTAAAACAAAGAAGGAACGTGATTTTTACCTGGCGATCCAGTTTTGAGATAACGAGATCGGAGCAAACATTCGATAAGAACATAAAAAATCCGAAAATATAGAGTAACGACAGATCGTATCGGAGTCGCCTCATCTCTCTCGTCTCAAATTTAGCCTGAATTCTTCTGGTCGAAAGCAAAGAGACTCCAGAAAACGAGTGACGAGCTGAGTGAAACTGATGCCCGATTTCTTGTTCGCAGTCAACTCAAATCAGCTGATCTCGCAATGCGTTTTTCACCATTTTCCCCAGTATTTGAACATCAATGCGTTTTATCAACTCCTGCTAAGGTTCGGATTTGATTTCGGGTTGATACAAGCTATATATTAAAAATTACTTAAAACATATAAATATTACATTTTAATGAAAAAAAATCGGATTCATTAGGAAAAATCGAGTTAGTCGGTTCGTGTCGGATTGATTGAAGGTTTTCCTCAATAAATTCGTGTCAGGAATCCGTCAGGTTTGTCGGCTCAGGTTAGGGATCGCCAGCCATAGCTAAAATATATATATCAATATCTATATCTATATCTATATAAATATGAATAGAGAAGTCAATCCAAAAATAACATGATTAGTTTCCACCAAAAATACATTTCACTTCGAGAAAGTTCTTTTCACTAATAACAGCTTTTCTCCACTAATAACAGTTATTGAATCAATTAAATTTAGGATATATATATATATATATATATATATATATAAATATAAAAAAACAAAGCAATTAATAAAAAGTATATAATTAATAAAGTCATAAATTTTCTAAATTTATAATCCACTAATTTGAAGCGATAACAGTAAAAAATTTATAGTCAACTTTAACATCGCAATACATTGAAATATTAAATCCCTAGCACTAAGATTATGGTAACAATTATTCTTTAAATTTTGTATAGATAACAAACTTTAAATTAACAACATGCAATTACTACTACCTCCATTTTTTTATTGTTATTCTAGTTTTTTTTTTTTTTTTTAAATTAAGGGACTTAAGGACCCTCAACTAATTTCCTTAAATCCCTTGATTTTTTAATTATTTTTATACATTGTTAACACTTTCCATAACTATAGAGTTAATATTATAAAAAAAACTAGAATGACAACTAAAAAAACGGAGGTAGTATGTATTTTTTAAAAAAATATTACAATTAAAAACCTCAATGTAACTATAAAATTTATAGCTTACTATATCTCTGTTCCTAACTAGGATATTTTTTCAAAAACGTTTAAAAGAAATTCATCAAATCTGAGATTCCAAATTTATGTTACATTTCATTCTCCACGACATAATTCATTTTTCTAATTACAATTTGGGAAACATTCAATATTTTGATGAGATAATCAACAATAATTATTACAAATTTCTCAATATAAAGTTTACATATTGATCGGTGATGGTTTTTATAAATTTAACAAGGTCCTAACTGTAAGGACAACTACCATGATATTAGAAATAAGTTTATATTAATCGGCACCGATTGTTACATTATGTTAGTACTTAGTATCGTCCATTTCACTCTAATGCTCGAGTGATACGGGTAGCAATTAACTCTTCGAATACTTACATGGTAAAACATTGAATTTTATTTCACATTTTCTTTATTTTTAATTATTAGATTTTTTTTAATTCATATATTATATTATTTTCTTGTAATTTAATTTTATATATCATTCATATTGTCTCATACTTCTATGGTTCGTTGATGAATAACTACTTACTCATAAACAACCAAATAGTTGCTAAATACCAAGAACGTGAACTTTTATGTGGCCATATGGTGCTTCATACTAACATGCATGTACTTCTTCAAGCATCTTAGAGAAATTTTGTTGTAAGAAGAGTGTCACTTTGGAAAGCACTTAATGACTAGAGGTGGTGGCCTAACTCATGGGTTGGCCTAGCTTGTCCAACATATTATATTAGTTAGATCATATGAATCTTGACCTGAAGTACCATCGGGCCAAAAAATTGTAGCAATAGGCCTGCATGCCGGCCCAAAAATATTCTCAAACAAGCTAAGGTACCGCCCATGCAGGGGCATAAATCAAATCAAACATTTGAGTGAAAGTATGAATCTCAACAATCAAGATAGCCAAAAGCTTATTACAAGTATATATACTAATCAAAATTGAACACCATATAAGCAAATTTTCGTCTGCCTCGTTCCTTCTAGGCAAATTAGTGTATTTGCAACCTCTTTTATGATTATTCAGGGGTATAGTTAAGCATCCTTCACGATGTAGTTCAACTTTTACAAAACTTAGGGCGCGCTTGATTTGAGGGTTTAGAGGTAAGGAATGAAAACGAATGAGGATTCATTCTCATTTATGGTGCTTGGTACATAATAAATAAGTTTCATTACCCTCTTTTATTAACAATTCTCCTATTTCATTCCATAATATGATTGACTCCTTATTCATATCCATAATCATTGGCATTGATGATTTGCAACCAAGCGGACCCTTACATATCACAATGTAGTGGTTTTCCGGCACATTCCGCCGAGAATCTAGGTTCTACCAGCCAGAAAATCACTAGGTGAAGGTGAAAAACACACATACAGAGAAGATTTATATTCAATTCAAAGTCGCGAGCGCCCAAATCGCTCTCGCTTTTTTGCTCTAATTTTCTCACCCAAATCGCTGTCGATTCATGCCCTAGTTTTCCGAGTTGATTGCACAGGTCAGATGGGCTTTACATACGATCATGGGCTTTACAAGATAAGCTCATCATATAAAGAAAAGAAGGTCCATGAGCAAGGCATAATAGTATTAGTTGGATTTGGCAACTTCAAATTTACCACAAGTGATTTTGCAGAAAAAAAATCAGTGAATTGATTATGGTAAAATACAAAATGGAACGCCAAAATGTAGCAGATGATTTCATGCGTCTTTCGGCTTCCCAGGATGTTTCAGTTCCTTCAATGTCCACTGCCGCAGTTGAGAGCCCCGAGTGCCGATGGAGGCGGTTCACTTCTGCATAAAATAACAGATCATCAGGTATTATGGCGACACTAGACGTGATTCCAACGGCCAAAAACTTGAAATGTTGTACTATAGTTTCAATTTTTAGGATGTTAATTGATTTGGCTGATTTATCAAGATGGAAATTAGCTGGAGAAGCATTGCTATTACTATTGAGTGTGGGATTCTAATGAAGAGTATTCACTATTCATAACACATACATGTACCCAAATGTATATTCAGAAACGTTAAGCATTTTCAAGATTTTGTTTAGGGCTAATTATATCAAACCCCACTAAACTATCATCATTTTTGCATATAATCACTAATTTTAACTTTTTTTGGCACCGATACATATAAACTATACGGATTTGGGCAGATTAACCTCCAAACTTATTTTTCGATTATTTTTTGCCGAAATTCGGCACATGACTTGTGCAGATAAACTTTTAAGGGGCTTTTTTGTCCAAACATGTTTTTTAGCAGGTAGATGAGCTGCTCATCTTCAACAATGGAGGTTCTAGATATTGAGAGAGAGAACCGTTGGTTATTCAAATGAATAGTTAGGGAAAAGAAATGTGTGAAGAAATTTTACACTTTTGACATACTAAAAATGTTGTTTGAACAAAAATAAGCCCTCAAGACTTTATCACGGCGCAAGTGACGTGTAGAATTCCGACGAAAATAATCGGAAAATAAGTTTGGTAGTTTATCTGCCAAACCCGTTTATATGTGAGTACCACAAAAAAAAAAGTTTAGTGATTTATGCAAAAACGTTGATAGTTTGGTAGGGTTGCTGCAATTAACCATTTGTTTTATAATGAGTTAGCTCTAGATTATATATGATTGAATCCTTAAGATCAGATTTTTATAAAAGTTTCATGTCAACATAGAATCAGCCAAACAACTGGCAAGAATTGCAACAAATTATGAGTATGGTGACAATCTTAGAAGAAATAGAGAAACAACATGTTTTGGATTTAGCCCATTAGGCCTAGTAACAAATAATTTCAAAGATAGAGCATGAAATTCCACCAAGTCATTTTGTCTTGTGATACCAGGTCTGCGGAGGTCGTGGATGACAATGGTTCGTGTTGAGACGATCTATTGATTTATGTTGATTCGGGTAAAGTAAATAAGCTGAACTTGCCTATGGTAGTGCACAATTGTCATTTTACGACCAATGGGGAGGGAGAGCTGTATTTTGCTAATACATGATAACAAGAAACTGCCCAGAAAATTGTAAAATATGTGGGAGTTAAATTACGAAAACCTTACCAGCGATTTAAGGCAACAAGAGGTTGTCCAGCTGATCGAACGGTCTTCAGCACTTCAGGACCCTTCGAAGTTTTCCAATAAGTTCAATACTGTTGTCTATGTGTGTTCGGTGTGCCATAGCTTCAGCAAGCTGTTTCTGAGATTCAAATTTCCCCTTCCGGAACTGCGAAGTGGGGGTGCCTTGAAATGCATTCAACAAAAATTGACTCCACAATTGAAGTAGGTAACAAATCTTTAAAATCAAACAGCTTATTCAAACTCAAAACTCTATGGGTTCTGAATAGCTGATCATCGTTTCCAGCAGGCCTAAATCCTGTCATAATAATACTCACTTAAACATTGTGAGCCAGAAAATATTTCGCTCAATCTGTCTCTCGAGACAATAATACAAAAATCCAGGGGAGTTACAGAAATATGGGATTTATTGAGCTATTCAAAAGAAATTGATATATGCCATTGAAAAGATTAAGATAGTTTGCATGATACGTGCGGTATGAAAATGGGTGCTGTATTGAGCATATGATGCTCAAAGCAGCATGTCAAGCTCAATATAGTGGGTTTCCCGAGCTGTAGCAGAGAGTTCGTGAACTAAAGGTAGTCAATGTCCTTTCACCTATCATTTAGTTATTTCTTTCAAAATCTGGCTACCCCATTTACCATTTCTCTAAACATTAATTGCAAGAACTACAAACATCATAAATGTACAGCATGGTACCATCTGCAGATTTACCATTACACAATTTTTAACCAAAGTAACATTTTGAAATAGCTCTATCGTACAAACATCATAAAATAAAAAAAAAATTAAATCAACTACACCTATTACAAAATATAGTAGTCAGAAACAAAGAGAGTTTCATGTACCTTATGCCAAAATGTAAAAGATCAGCATATATGTTCAGACCTTCAAATATACTTCCAGACTCACATGCTTCAAGGCAAAATACATGCAAATGATAAAGATCACCACGGCTGCAAAATTTAGAATATTGTTGTTAGATAGTTCCACTCTATGGAATGCAAAAATTTGATTTACCAAGCTCCCGGAAGCATGCTTCTTTATCAAAACATTGATCAGATCATCAGCGTTAATATAAGGACTTGTAGGCATCCCTGAATATAGGTCATGACGTAATGAATGGTCTAGTATCTAGAAGTGCATAAACATCAAGCAGGAAATGGAAAACATCGGGAAGGAAAATAGCTTATTGATCTAATCAATTTTACAAATTACAGATTCTCTCTAGAGATAGAATATATAAGATGGCAAACTTTTATACTTAATATATCATAACTTCCATGTTCCAAAATATTAATAGGCAATTAGAAAACAGATAGAAACAGATGATATAGCTAGGAAGTTACTAACCAAGCACCCCAGGGCGATCGTCTGGACCACTATCTATAACTTTTCCACCACCCCCTTTAACTGCAGTTTGTTCCCAAGAAGAACCACAAAGAAGTTGTCGACAGTAACATCATCTACTACATAATCCTGTTTTAACAGAAGGTTACCATGCAGAAGATGAAATGCAGTTTGAAGAAGTTAAGTGATTTAAGGGACTCGGGAATGAACCTTTGGAACTCCCTTGTCCTCACAACCAGGACTGTTGATGACTCCAGGTCTCGGGTTTTCTTCATTGTGAGCAATGTCATCATACATGAAAACAACAACGTTTTAATCATTGAGACCACCTCGTTTCAGGACTTGATGTGCATGGAATACATCAGCCTATATTATGAGAAGACCTTATTATCAATGTCGGTGATTGAAAAGTAAAGAAACCATAACGTTCTCAAGTTCAACCCACTTTATTTCTACAAATTGTAAACCACAAATACATGACGAGTAAGATTACAACATGAATATATATGTAAGTAGCTAAAAAAATAAAATAAAATACAAAATCTAGAACATTTTCTTTTTTTCTGTTTTTATCCAGCAAAACCAAATCTGAATTTGCAAGACAATATGCACAACTATGAGGCACACATAACAGAATCATGTGACCAAGTATCTTAACGCACTTAACAGTGGCTTCAATTTTTTTCTATCCAATGTCTTAACTTATTTGTGACAGTTATTTCTCGAACAAACAACCAGAAGACCAGTCAAGAGTCAACAGATATAATCCAGCATTATAAGACATAAAAATGATCATGATAATTGAGGAAAAAGAATATACAACATTGTCAGAGCTAGATAAGTATTCCGCGAACATATGAAATAAAGTCTACTCAATAGGTTTAAATTTTAGAAAGGAGAATACCTTACTTGATATGGCATGAAGAAGAAGTTGCTCAATTAATTTCACTAAACCAGCGACTTTCTCCCAATACAAAACAGCATGATCATTATTATATCCAGGCTAGCATCAAAGAAAGACACAGGAACCAGACACGGTGATTGTTGACAATGTAACTTCACTCTTATTTCAGCTCACCACCTCTAACAATATAGTCTTGATATGGTTTACAACGACTCTGAAATGCTAAGTCTCTTTTCTTCAGATTTCTCAACAGTTCAAGCTCCTTTGGTCCAAAATCAACGGTAAAATCATCAAAATTCAATTCTATTGGACAGCCCACATCAAACAGCTCTTTTCCTACCACCTTGGCACTAAGATCAGATTCAAGCTCTTGACTTCTCCTAAAAACATGTGCTGAGAATATGCAATTCTCACGTCCATGTTTCTGCAAGTCCACACTTGGGGTATTGTCCAAGAAAGCGGATGGTTTATGACAAGAGAAATTCAATTTCTGAGTCTCACAGCTCATATCTTCTGTATCATCTGCAAGAGAAACAATATTATCCTGAGCTTTGACATCAGAACCTGATATATGTTCCCGTACACCTTCCAAAACTTTATCACATTGAAGTTTGAATTGACAATGAGCTGAAAATGCTTCTGATTCTTCCTGATAGAGCTCTTTTTCCTCTTTAAGTTCATCCACCCAAAGTGCATGAAGGGTAGACAAGAAATGTGGAGGGAGAATTGGACCTACAAGGGCATCAGATGGCTGAACTTTACTAGACCATTTACTGCTGCGGTTCGATGGCTTTCTACAAGGAAAAGGTGGCAATTGGAGTTGGTCGGGTATATCCAGGAACTCCAGAGGTTCCTTTTGGTTCTTAAAATCCTCTTTAAAATCTGAGTAGGTGGAGAAAGCCAATTGCAATAGATTTGCGGGCAAGGCTGTACATGTATACCTCATAGCAATCTCGTGTATGCTAGTTGGCCATCTGATATCTTTCAATACAGAAGAAAAGGCAAACGAGGATTCCTTCTCTGTAAGCCTAAAAGCCTTCATTCTAGGACATATTTCTTGATGATAATTAAAATTAGACTTTATCACATACTTTTTCTGGGAATTTTCATCGCTCTCTTTTATCTTCTCTTGTCTCTTGATAATGTATTTCGCTAGCTTATCTTTCAAGAATGCATTCAGAAACCCAAATCTCAGATGCTGAAATTTCTTTACCCCATCATATTCTGAATAGTCGCAATCATACAAAAGATTGTCCTCCAGATAAATGCTTTTCCTCTTGTGACCTGCTTCTGGAAACTTCTCTGTGCCCCAATCAGCAAAGTAGTTTTGTGCTTCTAACTTCCCAGTTGATGTTAATCTGATCAGTGTAAACCCACCAAAACTATCATCAGACGACAACTGCACAGAAATGTCTGGATCAAGAATGCCAAACCCCAAAATTAAGTTCTTCTTGTGCCTCCAGTCAATCCAAAGTGGGAGGGAAGCCTTCCAGAGCTCCTCCCCGACCAGGCAACTACCACATTTACAGTCAGAATCAGATAAGGAAAGCTCCGAAGGGAGTCCCCATGCATAACATGAGTTGCAGAACTTGGAAATTTCAGAACGGACAGATCCATCTTCAACATCGTGGCCATAACAGAAAAGACTAAAATTGTCATCCCAAAATGATCCCAGAATAACACAGTAGCCTGATTCTGAAGCCAACTTGTAGATAGTATCTTTTGGATTTGCTCTCAACTCCGACAATCTAAACACAGACATATATAGAGGATTTTGAACACTATGTCCCCACCGCAGGATTGGCATCAATGGTTTCCGCACATCACAAAGAAGCAGCAAGTGTCTTGTAGCCACAGTAAAGTAGAACCCCTCAGAACCAGCCCTCGATAGTGAGAAAAATCCATCATTCTCCCCAATAGACAACATTTCAAGCTTCAGCAAACAACAGACATTGCATTCCCCTGCAGACCTCAGATCAACCAAGAGTACCGCGCTGTGATGACAAACAATAAATAGCTCGGGATGCCAACTAAATTGACATCCAATCCACCGCCGACCTTCATTACGACTTTCCTCCTGCAATCCCAACTTATCACTTAGTGGAATCTGCTTCCTTTTATTGACAACTCTATTGTCTCCACTAACCAAAAACATCGAACTAGGCATTTTCCCAGAAGAACTGTTAACATCAAACAACAGTAAATCACCACTCTCCAACAGAACTAAGCATTCTTCACTCAAATGTGGACTCCAACAAGCACTTACTACTGCTTTACCCTTCAGCATCGTAGCATTGGCGCATCCCACATAATCCAAACAAACAGAGTATTCATTTTGTTTATTTGTGGTAATTCTAACCCTATACCAGTAAACAGAATACTTCGTACAAGCCATTAAAAACCCAACAACAGTTGCAGAACTATGGCATTTCCTAATATTACTTGCATCTTCAAATATGCTATCTCCGTTCTCATTGGAATAACAATCATCAACTGGGCTAACCAACAAAAATGTGATTCGTTGATGATTTGCATTACCTTCTTTTACCACATGGAAAAAGTTTTCCCTTTGTGAATGGACACCTAAAATTCCATCTTTTGCAGCAAGTAAAGAAAACCCCACATGATCAGAATTTTCTCCGGTTGGGAAAAACACTATCACTAGATTTTTATTAGGGATTTGAAGCAATTGAAGAGAGTTGAAGCCATGAAAATCTGAGGAGTGATTATGGAGTTGGTCCCCAAGAAGAGAAGAAACAGAAGTGGAAGAGGAAGGGACAGAATTGTATTTTTGGAGGAACCGGGAAAGTGTGAGTTGTGGATACGGTGGTGGAAGGAGGGGTGAAAGTGACCGGGACTGAAGGAGAGTGGTAGAGTTGGGATTTGGAGTAAATATCAGTGGGCCAATGGGTGTTTTGGGGTTCTTGTTTTGGATGAGCAATGGTGCCGAAAAGGTGGAGGATATGGTCCAGAGGGACTTCCATTCTGCCATGAACTCCATTTCACTGGTGGCGTGGTGGTGATGGCTATGGCGATCACAGAGGGTGCCACGACAGTATGCTTAAACCTAACAAACAAAAAAGTAGATAACGTCATATCAGATCAACATTTCAAGATTTCGACTACAAACCGATGTACTATTAGTGAAGAAATACTAAGCTGGAAAGACAAATTTTGTAAGAATTAAATGAGAGAAATATTCACACAGTACTTCATTAGGCAACCACAATCTTAGTATCTTGTGCATCAGTCAAATCAATTACAAACTGAACAAAAAACTTAAGATGGTTTTCAAAATACACCAACTCCGGTGGCACAGTATGTGAACGAGATTCACAAATTACAAGTATAGCAGGATAAAATATGTTGATTTATTAACCTTTACAGAACCGCAGTAGCATATATATCCATCAACATAAATCAACTTAACCTACCAACTAGACCACAGTTCCAGTCAGCCATATCCCCACGCACGAAAACTGTTTAAACTATTGCCAAATACTAAGAGCATCTATAAGAGTATCATGACAAAAGAAGCATACAAAAATTAGAATGTGAAGTAATAAAAACTGTACTATGGAGGTAGAGCTGGCAATTCGAGCACCCGCCTGGTCCGGGCCCAATCGGGTTGTGGGGTATTCTCAGGCCAGGCCAGGCCAAATTTATATTAGGCCGATATATGCTAGGCCCGGCCAATGCACCTCGGGCCATAGCACCAAAATAGCCCACCAATAATTTTGTTTTCTTTTTTTGTTTATTTTTATTTAAGGAATAAAGGGAGTTTTTTTTCTTCAGATTGATGAAATCCAAAATAAAACGAAGTAAAGTAAATTTGACAAAGGAGAAAATTCATTTAATAAACTTGCAAGTTGCAACAGCTACCAGGTAGAAAAGAACGCATGACTACTGCCAATCATGTCAAATACCATTGCCAAGTAGAGAAGGACGCTTGACTACAGCCTAGCGTACAGGATGCTAACCAAATGAAACAAAAAGATGGAGAAAATGTGAAACAAAAGGTCAAATTCATGTAGCGGCATCAAGATTGAGAAAACTCATATGCAAAATGCGATTAACATCTTGAAAAGCAATTTCTGACAGGAATACAAGATACACCAGAAGAGCATGGCAAAAGTTCATACACCGTATAATGCAGATACGATTAAAGAGGAAATAAATGCCGAAAGTTCATACATCATAAATGTGAAAGCTGTAAACCCAGATGTTCATAAGTATCTTCAGAAAAGTGATACACCCATAAAAGAACAAACTCGATACACACAAATATATATATATATATCAAGTACCTTTCAAGTTTCAAGCCGGCGACGAGCGGACCACCGCTATGGCGGCGAGCGAACCACCGGCGGCGTAGTAGCTTGGCAGGGTTTCAATTTGCGCAGTCTCGCTCGCGGCAAACCTTTCTATCTGCGTCTTCTTTCAATTTTTCGTGCCCAGTGTTAAAACTGAGAAATTTAATTCAGCAAAAAAAATATCTCTGGCCAGCTGAGGCCCACGGGCCAGCCCGTCCCTAGCCCACCAAAAAATAAAGCCCATTTAAGGCCCGGTCTTTTCAGGCCCCTATTTTTTTAGTCTAATGGGTGTTTGCGATTATTTTTGCTTTTAAAAAAGTAATTAAAATTAGAAATTTTATAAAAATCACTTATGTATAAAGTATGTAGTGTTTGCAAAAAAAAGTGATTTCCAACAAATGTAGAAGTTGGAGTGTTTGCTATAGAATCACTTGTGTCTTTTAAAAAATATCATAGTATTTACAGAATTGTCATTGAGTGGAGAAAAACATTGAATTTCTGCTTTTAGCTTTTAGTTTAGAAGCACTTCTTTTAAAGCAGAAGTTGGATTTGCAAACACTACAAAATAATTTTTCTCTAGATATAAACTAAAAATCGCTTAAAAAAAGTAAATGCAAACATCCCTATATCGTTCGGAATACATGGTTCGGACCATTTTTACCACCTTTATATGCAGGCTGCTGAATTTACATATAAAATTAGTTCCTACATGATAATAAATGATGCATATATTACACATGATAAAGTATGATAAAGTATTTCGTCATGGTATCTTCTAACAACCGTCTAAGAGCTTGCAATATATTTAACTTATTAACTAAGATAGTACCATACCAATTTCCTTCGGGAGATAATTGGACTGGGATATCCTCATTAGGATGTGGCATGGGTCATTCTCAACGTATTTTATTTTACATCGGATGGTTCATTCCTCCACATCCACACCCTATTACCTACATTATCTTTTACAATTTCCAATACACTTTTTACAAATTTCAATACACCTTTTACAATTTCAATGCACATCCTAAGCTATTATACTCTTAAACTAAAATACATTTTTGGATGTCCGTCTATGAATGTGCCCCATCGGACGTGCTACATGCCACTACATCTCAATCCAATTATCCCCTCAGAAAAGTTCTAGTTAGTCTGGTTCTCAATATTCATTTTTTTTTTTTTTTATTATTACTTTTTTTAGAATCCTCCTAAAATACGTTGTTCATTAGCTACGATTATACAAATTTTTAGAGTACTCTAATGAAGTTCCTGTTGTTTTAAAAAAACAAATAGAAACACGAATAAGAACACATAGGTAGCTTGGTTTTTTGTAACTGATCGGGCTTTTAGATTCTCTTAGTCATCTTACCAAATTTGAACTTTCACAGGTATTTGACGCCTGAGTACATGTTATGCAGAGAAGATATCCTGAGATTGTGCGGGTAGAAAAAGAGAAAAATTGAACTCTAAATAACATTCTAGTTATCATACAATACAATTGAGGAAAGACTGAAGTATAAGAAGGGGCATCTTATTTTCTTATTTTGTCTGAGTACAAATCCTAATTGGTTCGAAAGGCTCGACTAATCGAGCTATAATCAAGTGTTATTGACAGAGTAAATTCAGCCTTTTTTAGGATCCTGACAAACAAAATAAATCAGGACCCTAATGTAAATGTAACAAAATAAACTTGTATTTTGCAAAATATTTAATTATGAAATTTGATAATAAAAAAAAAAAATATCATATTCTCAAATATTGCATACTTTGGTTTTTCTTCAAGGACCCAATTTGAATAACTTCGTGAGAAGTATAATCAATTTCAAACACTCCATCCTCCTCTTGGCAAGCAAAAGTACTTAATTACATTTTAAGGTTTTTAAAGTATTAAAATTTATTCCAATAGATCTCTAAAATTATTTTAATTGGTCCTAAAGATTATTACAAGAACCCATTAGAGTACATACAATTTTTGTTTAATTAATTTACACAATTTATCAATATATCTGGGTGCTGAGTAACACTTGTGTAAGACGAATATTACTTTTCATTAAAATGTTATTTTTTTACATAAACTGAAAAGTTACTTTTGAAAAACAGGTACACTTATATATAAACATTAGCACTCAAAGCAACAATTTTAACGTCAAAAGTAATATTTTTCATGATAAAAGTAACTCTCATCTTATGTAAAGACATTCATAATACCGTTTAATTTATGTGTTAGAGTAATACTTGCATAAGATCGTCTTTTATAAGATGAAAGTATCACTTGTTTACTTTTTTAGTTAGTCCATAATACTCGAAACATAATAGATGTAGAAATACTTATGGGTTCGTTTTTTTAGTTAGAGGCATGCTAGATTTGATATGCTCATTATGTACTATCTATTTTGTAAGTTGAAGTGAAATCAGAAATCAATTACAAAAGAATTTTAAAATACCACTTTTCTTAATATTTTAAGGACCTTTGTGCAAAAATGATAATTTAAGGGCCTTTTTGTAAATAAAAAGTTTACACCTCAAGACCTTTTGAAATAAAAGTTAATAATTCCATGATCAAAAGATATACACATTTTTCAGTTTTTACTATACTAAACACATAAATCATGTTTATTTTTATCATTTTCATTCATATATTTTTTTCTAAATCATTCGTTACATTTACATTAAATATTTATTTTATGTCCTATCACTATCAATTCATCTAATATAATAAAATCAATTTCAATCATTATTATTTAATGGGACCCACCATTCACTATTATTTTATTAAAACACTATCATCCAACTATACTATTCAATAAGTAGTCACATCTATTTAAACATCAATCACATTTATCAAATCATATCAAAGAAAATCTCGTTAACAACGCTAGAAAGAGAGGTCAACATAACCAAACATCCTCTTAATTTTACTTAGCTCATTTCTCCCCCTCTCTTATAAGGTAACCAAGTATACGTTTCTCTAGTAGAAATATTATTTTCTCCCCCTTAAAAATTACTACCTTCGTCCCACTCTATTTTTTCTATCATTTTTTGTTTGTCTCAACTTAACTTTTCAGTTTGTAAATGACAAATTTCTCTCACAATGTCCACCCTCAATCTCCATCTTTAAAAAATTCAAAGATTCCACAAAATCTATTTTTTCTTAACCTCAATGCCCGATCAAAATAGGAAAGTTAAGTCGGGACGGAGGGAGTATTTTATGGTCTTGGTTATTATCATAAATTTTTATTTGTTTATTATGGGCCTTGGTTATATTTACTAGGCCTATCATCTGAAACAGTATCCTTCACAATGGGCCTTTAATAGTTGAGTTCTTCTTTCTTTGTTGGAGAGACTCTGGGCCCAAATGAGACCCAATTGGTGTCAAGAATGAATAGTGCTACAGATATTTAAACTTTTGCAAACCTATTTAGACATTCAAAATCACTTTTAAAAATTTGGTCTTTATGATGGGAGTGTTTGCAATCTTATCATGGATCAGGATAATCTTTTTATTTGTTATGTTCTATTTGTAGTTCCGTTTTAGTAATATTGTATGTGATTTTGTTTAGTGATTTTCTGCAGTTTGTTATTTACATGTTTTGTATTGATGTAATTTTATATTTCATACTGTTTGTAATTTTATTTATTTGCCTTGTGTAGTAATTCAAACATATGGTGTTTTTTCTTGTTATTTTTTATTTTTTCTTTCAAAATTTTATTTATAAACTTATTTTTTCAAAAACATAATTTTGATACATAATATACACTATCTAATACTTTAAAATATAAATAACAATTGAATACTATATAAAAGAAGTAATAAAAAAAAAGAATAAGAAAACAAGTAATGCAACAAAGCAATGTGCATCAAATATAATGTGTGATTTATCTAAACACTAAAATAGTGCACGACCTAGAATAGCGGTGTTTACCACTAAAATAGAGTTGCATTGGAGATAGAGTAACAATCAATTTTAAGTGTTTACAAACACTTCAAAATCACTTTTACTGCAAACGAAAGTGAATTTATGTCCCCAAACAGTTTGCAAACACCCCTCAATTTATTCTGAAAAATCAGAATTGAAAGTTTCCAAACACTTTGAATATCACTTGTTCATTTTAAAATTGGATGCAAACACCCTCAAAGTGTCCTACAAGAAGAAATATTCAAATTTATTTAACCATATACAAAATTTATATGGACAAAAGTATGGAGGGCAAAAGTGTAATTAAACCTCGAAGAAGACCTCAAACTAATGAGCAAAGCACAAATTGCTAATAAGCTGTACCTGTATCTAGCATTATCCCAACTGAAAAGGACATGGACACAAATAGCAGTATCTGCAAACTGAACTATCAACAAAGAACATAACAAATCTTTAAATTTTATCTAGGAAAACAAGAGGCCTACATTTAAGATGAAAGAAAAGTACAAGATGTTCTTAGTTGAGGAGATTCTGGTTTCATCATCTACATGAAAATTGCCTCAAATAATTTTGTTTCTTATTTCTTCAAGTTTCTTCAAAATCTCCCCAGGCGTTCTATCCAGCTCATCTGCAATTTTGCGTTGCAAATCCATGGGCAATGCTGGGAACTGCTCGCATAAGTCCCCATCGATCACATCCTGCAATATGGAGAACTTCAAATCGTTAACCATTTACAGGCAAGAAAGATCAACAGCAAAAATAGGACCTCAATAAGATTAGTTGTGTTTCTAGGTGAGAGAGAGAGAGAGAGAGGGAGAGAAACTTCAGAATGCCATCTAGACACTTAAAAGGAAGAAGGGCTGAGTAGCTACAGTGAAGTGAATCGGTGAGCACCTGCCTTTTTTTCCTTGTGCTACACCAGTGGCACAACAGCAGGCGCACACGGAATCCTCCCCATAGACACAACATATCAATTTTCTCTATAAATATACATGTACGGTGAAAATTTATTATGCCTACTCTAATTTAGTGAAACTCTTCTTTGGCCCAAAATTAAGTTTCCTTCTTTTCAACCCACTTCTCCCATTATGCCCTTAATGAAGAAGGTCTGCATCTTTAACTTCACCACTTACACAATTAGATAGCTTATGATTGGCTTACTCGGAAACATCAACAGTGTAAGCAAAAAGAACCCAATCGTGTAAGCTGGAAAAAATAGCATTTCGTGTACGCTAAGTTTAATTGTAAATATTCTTTTTTCTTCTTTTTTTGGGTTTGGGTGGGCATGGGATCCACTATGGACAAGAGAGGGTGGGGAGTCGTGCAGTCAGGTTTGGAGGGGTAGGGTGAGAGTTAAGCAGGTACCAAAAAAATGAGAAAGAAAAAAATAATTAGAAAGATGTTTACACAATTGGGATTTGGGAGAGAGAGAGAAAAGAAGAGAAAGGAAAGTGGTTGTGAAGGACAGGATAATTTAGTCTCCTCCCTCTAAAAGTGGGTAAGAAGCAAGGAAATCATACTTCTTTGTCAAAATATGTGTTTTACTATATGGGCAGAGTGCCCAATACCCACTATCAAAGTTTACTATGATAATTTAGTCTCTTCCCTCTAAAAATGGGTAAGACACAAGGAAATCATATTTTTGGTCAAAACGTATGTCTACTACTTTTAGATGGGCATAGACCGCATAGTAAATCCCATTATATATGCATACTCTCATGTTTTTGAATTTATAATCAACCCACCCACCCCCCCCCTCCCCACCAACTCGCAGTATTACATCACCCCTTGAGGTGTATTTTACTTACGGACTAAACAACCGCAATTTGTAATCAGCCCATTGACAAATTATCTCTAGACCCGACAACTTCAAGCAACGGTGCTAAAAAACATACGCAAAGAGAGGAAAGAAAATAAATAAACGTGACTGACCTTCACAGGGAAGTAGGCAGACCTATATGCCATATGGTCTCTTCCACATAAAGGTGGGTGCTCCTGTCGCATGTGCATCTCCAAATGAGAGAAGAAATCGACATCATCACGTGATGCGAATGGAAGGAATGCTCCCAAACTCCCCATAACAGTCCCATAAATAAGGCACTCTCCACCACCTGGAATCAAAGACGCTTTTTGCAAGCAAGAGACCACATCACCAACATGGAATTGGACTATTTCCTCTACTTTGTTGGGGGCCCCATTCAGCTTCCCCTGCTCCCACTTTATCTTGCCACCTGTTGGATCTTCTTCAATCTCATCAGACACATCCTGTGGCAATCTAACAAAGTAAATATTTCCGAATTTGTCCGCCCCTGCCATGGTGTCAAAGTCTATATGCTGCGCAGAAGTAAGCCACCTCGGAACAGTGTCATCGGCAAATATGTATAGCTGGTTTTCGTCGCGTCTGTACTTGCAATAGTGGAATGACTATAAAAAAGAAAAATCATACTTAGAAGATAAAACTGCAAAACATACACATGAAACAGGGAAGTCTAAAATGGCGTACTGTAAACATTAAATTTAGGTTTATCAAAATTCACAATATATAGAAGCCCCTACAAAGCATCACCAGAAAACAAGAATAGATTAGGGGCTACATAATATATATATATATACACAGAGTACATTACTTCAAAGATGCCAAGCACAAGAGTTCTAGGCTACTTCGACAATCATATCCACACAGTTAAACAGGTCTGAACAAAGAATGCTAATGTCAGGTCCTTAGAAAAGTTTCAATTAGAGCTTTCTGGGCGACTTGCTCAGAACCAAAAGATTCTTTTATTACTTATGGTCGAAGCACTCGTAAAAGTGAAGCAATGACATACTATTAAAATAATATTTTCTGGGTTATAAACAAGAAACAATGAGCAATAAGTTTTACACCCTCCATAATAACAACAAACATATCAACATCATACAATGTTTAGATGTTTAGACAACATACCTCTTGCATGTCACCAACATAAATCCGATCACGGTAGGTTTGGATAGATGTGATTGTGTTAGGGAAAAGCTTATTCTCACACTTCCTGAGCAATCTCCTTTTCCCCAAATCATACAATCTAAGCACAGGTCCTATCCCTGCCAGCAGTCTTCCTTGAAATTGAGCAAGTGCAAGAGGGACACCTTCCACTTGCGTCTTGTGCAAAAGTTCGAGAACCTTCCCTTCTTCCTTGAACCTATATATATGAATATACCCAGCCTCAAAAGTTCTTTTGGGCCAAAACTGCAGGCCCTTTGCTGTACCAACAGCTAACAGAGTCCCATATTCCTTATCATGGAAATTTACAGTGCACATGCTGAATGCTGCCTCATTATCCTGGAGCTCAAGTAAACATGTTGTTTGTGTAGTCCTTGGATCTAACACTCTGATGCAAGAAACCCACCTTCCAGACTCTGACTTCGGATAACCGTATTGTTCATCAGAAAGCGGATCACTATTTTCCTCGTCGTCACCATTCTCCATCTGCACCGTGTTCCCATTTTCTCCCATTCCGGCAGCTTCAAATGACTCCTTTTTTGCAGCTTCACGCTCCTCGGCAGTGAATGCTCCCTGATCACTCTCAATCATAATCAAAAGCTTCTTCTTCGGATGGACTACAAATTTCCTTGGTGTATACCTCAGTGGAATAGCAGTCTCATTAAATGCTTCTCCTAGCCTCTCAATAGTGAAAACCCTCAATGCATCCCCAGCAACAGCAACAACACCTTCTGCACACTGATCTGATGCAAATGAAGCAGCATATTCAAGAGTCTCATATGACAGAGGCGTCAGGAGGAAGTGTCCTTGGTGTATATAACCAAGCCAAGGCCTACTCGACAAGCAAAGCATAGCTTGTCGCCCTCTCACAGCAATTGAAAAGAGCTTAGGTGCTCTGAGTCCTAAGAACCGAGAGCGGGCATCTGAGAGCTGGCCAGTAACCATATCCACAACTGTCCTGAACAAAACTCCATTTTGAAGACCAGCATTCAAGAAGAGGCTAGCAGGGTGGTCAGCTCCATCCTCACCTCCTAAAGAAGCCAGAACTTCAAGAAAGAGGAGAGACTCTGGGGGAGATGAAACACTTTGTAGACTTAAAATCTGCATACAATCATCAGGGTCCAACGACAAGATACGGATGGTATTGTCATAAGATCCAACAGCTAGAAAGCGCGATCTTTGTCTTCCTTCGGGGACAGGTGCAATATCCAAACAGGCGATATCTCCAGACATCTCGTGCTTCTCAACCTCCATTAGCTGCCCGGTCATGTCAACTTCAAAATATATAAGCTCACCTCCGCTAAGAGCAATGACAACCTGAAGCCTATTAGACCCAACCTTAACGATGGTTCTCTTTCCTGGAGTTCTCCATTCATTGATACGTCCATCTTCTCTGATATGCCTAATACCACTTGGATGGACTTGCATCAGGGAGTCATCCCCAATCAAAGAGACAGCAAGAGAAGGTGTTGTGTCAAGGAAACCACTGTCACTAACTTCTTCAACAGTCTCACCAATAGAAAGCACTAGAGTGGCATTTGCAAAAGAAACAACAATATAGGCATCAAATTCATCATTCACATTCTTTTTAACAGTCCACACAGCACTTGGAACACCGGGCAATTGCGACACTGCCATTTCGCTAATAGCCAAACCAGGTCTCAGTATCCGCAGAGACGAGCGAGGTCCCCGCCCACAAAGTGAAAATATCTGAGGGGTTTCTTCCTCAAATAGGTTTGTAACTTTCATATCCATTATAGGCATCAAGCTCTCAACTTGATCAATCCGAACAAGATTCTTCAGCTTCCTAGGCTGGAAGAACACTGGCTGAAAACCTTCCTCTGTTTCCATCAGTGTAGCAGACGAAGCCTCTACATCTGGTTCTTCTCCTATTGCCTGAAATTGGTACAAAGCATGGTTCCCAAACTCAGAAGCAGCAAACAGAAAACCGGACTTCAAGACACACATGGATGACGTCACAGGAATGGTATCAAAATATTTGATCTTCAACTCTTTTACTCTCTCATTATCATGGTCCAGCGTCACTTTGAAAATATCCCCATATTCAGTTTGCAGAAGGAAGAAAAACATGGATTTCTGCTTATGCATAGTAGCCGAGACAATCAACACTCCACGCTCTGCTGGCAAGTCCTCACGTCTCGGAATTACCGCCCTGACATCTGGGTGTCCCTGATTCTTATATATAACAAAATTCTCTGCACACACAAGCACACCACTTGGTCCGTCTCCACCACCAGGTACAGTCACAAGCAAATTAGCACCATTATCTACCTGTTCAGACCATTTTCTCGAGACATGGTTAAGCCCTAAATCCAACTCATAGAACGTCAATTGTTTCTGTGCCTCATTAGCAGCTTGACCAGTCGGATCCTGGTCAGCTTCAGAATAATCCAACTCTATAGCCGCAAATATCGGATTATCAAACCCGCAATCCACCCCACAGATCGAATAAACTATTGTATGGCTCTTATGAGCCTCTAAAGGCGAAGAAATAGTCAACCTAGCAGCAGTATCCCTATTCAAAACATAAACAAGCTTCTGCTTCTCACACGCCCCAATCATTACAGCTCTACCCTTAGGATCTATAGCCAAGTACTGCCCAGGAACTATCCTACGACACCCCGATTTCCCAAACGTTTCCTGATGAATTTTCTCAAA
Organism: Ajuga chamaepitys; assembly: GCA_958295605.1. NCBI lineage: Eukaryota > Viridiplantae > Streptophyta > Magnoliopsida > Lamiales > Lamiaceae > Ajuga > Ajuga chamaepitys. The sequence goes on from OY282503.1 coordinate 3,850,281, forward strand.
AATATTCTTCTCTTTGTTGTACTCAAGGATGACAATCCGGCCAGAATCCGACCCCACGACAATGTAATCCTTCTGTGCACCGGTGAGTCGAAATTGAGCTAAGGAGCGAATAGCGCCGAAGATTTCAACAGAAAGAAGGGATTGGAGCTTACCATTGTCGTCGGGGCGGAGAAGGTCGAGGACTTTGCCACGCGCAACCACGATTTCTTGAGATTTAGTGCCGGCGAAGTTTCCATTGATTGCGCAGAGGATTCCGGTGGCTTGCTGAAGGGTTAGACTGTAGAGATACATGATGATTGATGGGAATGGTAGATGTCGGTTCGTGTGTAGTGAAGAACGAAATAAGGGTTATGAGAAACCCTAGGATTTGGGGACTGAAGTGGGAGGGAAAGGGATTTTTAGTTGCGTCTGGTTTGTCTCATGGGGTATTATGGAAACCACATTTAGGCGGTTTGTATATTGAGGGGGTTGCTTGCAAATAAAAGTAATTGTGGAAAAGTTATTTAAATTGATTATTGTTCTAAAATTAGAATTTGATAATGTTTGGAAAAAATAATTTTATTATTAATTATAAATATTTTATTGTGTGATTATTTGCAAAATAAAATTACTTATATCACATTAAAAGATAGAAAAAAGTAAATAATAATTACAAACTGTGATTAGAATCCCAAAATCTGACGAAACACAATTTCTGAAAATCTACTTTTAGTGACTTTTCAAAAGTGATTTTGAAGCACATTAAAAGTTTGCAAACCCATCTAGACTTCCAAAATCAATTTTTAAAAGCACTTTTTACAAGTTGGAGTGTTTGCAAGCTCACTTTTAGGACACAAAATAGCTTCTGAAAAGCAATTAAAAGCTGATTCTCATAAGCTGCTAACACTCAGATTCTATCAGCTTTTAACTTTAACACAATTTTATTTCCAAACACTACCAAATTCTAAATTTTTTTCAAACTAAATTATAAGCACTTTTCTAAAAGCACAATTATTTGCAAACACCCCTTAAAGGGATGTTTTCAAACTAAATTATAAGCACTTTTCTAAAAGCACTTTTCTCAAGCAAATTTTGGCTTCTAACATGAAAAAAACTACATTAAGTGTTTGCAATATACTACCTCCGTTTTTTTTTTTTTGGATGTTCTTTTAGGTTTGGATAAGGAAATTAAGAAATATGAAAAATAGACAAATAAGCTATTATTAAAATATATAGATATGGTAGGTTAGATAATTTAGAGTTTTTTTAGGAATAATTATAGGGGTACTATTGAAAAAAATGTGGAAAAATAGCTAAAAGAACAACTATTTATAAACAAAGTATAAAAGCTAAAAGGACATCTAAAAAAAACGGAGGTAGTATAACTTTTGCTTAAAAGAAATTATTTTTTCCCGAAGCAGAAAGCAGGTTTTACCTGCTTTTTTTAACTTTTATTTTTTTTATAATAATTTTTCTTCTCACTTTTAAACTAAAAAGCTACTTAAGTACCAAATATTTAGATTGCCAAAAATACTTTTATTCTCAAACACTACCTATTTTTTATTAAAAATAATTTTATTACAATCTCTATATTAAATCACTTAATCAAAAGTAAAACCAAAGAAAAACACTCCCTAATGAAAGAATAGATTTTACAAAGTGCTTTTAAATGTTGATAACTTGACATGGATTTGCAAACACCCTCAAAGCTTATTTGTTTTCCTTTTCAGTTTTTTTTTTCTTCAAATGATAATTAATATTAATAATTTGAGAAAAGAAAAGGGTTCATTAAAAAAATGGTCCAATTTTCAATTGCAATATAAGTTTTAACACTTATTAATGTTCGGTCATCAACTATAATATACTTTTAATTGGTACATCAACTAAATACTTTTACATATGATTTTGTCGCCATCAGTATTGTTAAATGTGTATGAACAAGACATTCATTGACCTCAATAAATTTAACAATGCCAATGCCTTTATTTTTGGTTTTTTTTGTTTTTATTACGGTTAACTGGGAGTTAAAGAAGTAATATAATGACTCCAGTCATCGATTATCGACAATAAAAATAATGGATTTAAAAATTGATGGAAGGTAAATGAAGGACTTGTCCAGACGCATTTGACAATGGTGATGGGAGACTCAATCAGTTGTCATAAAATTTAGTCAATGTTGTAATTGCAAGACAAAAAAAAAAAAAACAAAATGAAAATATATATATATATATATATATATATATATATATATAATTGGTGACCAACATTATAAGTTTTAAAATCATGCTGCAATGTACGCAATTAAAAATTAAATCAAATATTTTTTTGTAATTAACCCCAAAAAGAAACTTCAAACCAAAAACAGATGAAGGTCTTTTGATTGAGGTTCACTTTAATCTAGGGATGACAATAGGGCAGGTACTTGAATACCCATGCCCCGCCCCATCCTTCGAACAAAGCGGGGCGAGGCGACCCGCTGCAGTCACATATCGATGCAGGTCGATCCATTATTTTTGAAATAAATAAAAGTTAGTTACTATAATTTAAAATAAATGTTGACTTAATGTATTCTATACAAATATTATTTAAAAAAATCATGGTTAACTATAAAAAAATAAATAGTAAATGCTTAAAATCATTTATAATCTTATTTTGTAATATTTATTTATGTGTCTAAACTTAATTAATAATTTTTATGTTGTTTGATGTCTTTTTTTAATATTATTTGATACATGTTATTATTGTAAAAATTATACGATTATTAAATACTATATATTAAGTTGATTCATTTATGTAAATATGCGAGGCAGGACGGGGCGGAACATGGCAGGACGATGGCATGATCCATGTTCGCTTTACCCTGCCACAGATCATAGAACGAAACGATTCATATACCTCGAATCAGGACAGCTCAAAGCGAATCGGGTCGAAATTGTGCTACTCCAATCTCGAAGAAACTAAAAGGAAACAAGAATCCGTGGATCCATATTTTTGGGCTTATTTTCTTCCATAATAAAGACTTCTAATTTATGTATGTTCTTTCTATTTGATACCCGATAATTAAAATGTCTCCCATTATTGTTCGTAATTTCCGATTTTATCCAATTGCTAACTAAATTATTTTTTTCTGCCTAAAAAAAATGCAATTGAGGTCAAAATAGACTTATTTTTATTATTACAAAAAATTAAAACCTTATACTCCTTCCGTCCCGGCTGAGTTTGCACACTTTCCTTTTCGGGACGTCCCATCTAAGTTTGCAAACCCTTAACAAAGAAAGTTTATCACAATCTCCACCTTTAAATCTCCATTTTCAATCTCCACTTTAAAAAGGTCAACCAAAAAGCAAAAAACAATTTTTCTTAATATACGTGCCGACTCAAGTGTGCAAACTCAACCGAGACGGAGGGAGTACTAATGAAAAAAATAGATGTGCATCACCAGCACTACATTGACCTATTTAAAGCCTTTGGAATCAAGCCTCATGAAACATCGTCCGTCAAGAATGCGTCGAGTCTCGATACCTTCAACTTCTACTGCACACTTAAACTAATTTAGGGTTTTAATATTTTAGGCTAAAACTAGACATGGTTAAATTTTGACATCAATTGCAATTTTTTATTTTTTATTTTCCGGAATAATAGTTTATGTTGCAATTTGGGAAAAATCGTATAGTTTATATAAAAATTTAGAAAAAAACGTAACGTATAGCCAACAATCGAAAAATATTTTAATGTCAGATACCAAATGAAAAAAACACTAATAAATGAGGTTGGTTTTATATTAACCCTTTCATACAAGGGTATTCTAGTACTAGTAAATTTTAGCAGTCCATTTTTATCCAAAATTTTGGGGGAGTAAAGTAAAGTTTGGGGCTTCACTGCCCAAATTGCAACACATGGATCCTCTTTTTACGATTGCGCTCTATTTGGTATTCTAGAATAACGATCAGACGTCATGGGTTAATTAAGAACACATTTGTTAAAATGAAAATCAATGTAAGAGAAAATGAATCATCTGAAACACATTATAAAACAAATCAGATATATTTCTGAATCTATATACTTCAATAACAGCAGTTTCAGGGGGGGAAATATGATCATTACAAGATTCTGTTACATGTATTGAGAGCAAGATGATGGTAATGGATAAAGAAGCTCAGGTCTGTTTAGCTAACAACATAAATGAATCAAAAAAATTACGCGCAAAAAGGGGTTCGATGAACAAGTTGGTCGTCACTGCTGCACGTAAAAGAGCATCACCGGTGAAGGAAAAGAAGCACTTGAATATACACAAACCTTTTGATCCAAGTGTATGATCACTTGCTTTCGGGTGTTATTACTTGCAAAAGTTCGATATTCAGTTCAAATTCGGCACCTGGCTGCAAAGCACAACCCAAAAACAACACTTTTTATCTTGTTATATGAATCATACTTTCGTCCTATAATGAGTTTCCTGTTTCAAAAACTTTCTTGTCAGATGAATAAATCGATGAATACTGTGGAAGTCTTACCGGAATTTCGTTCATTCCTTTTGGGCCATAGCCAGCTTCTGGAGGAACAAGCACTGTCCTCTGCATACAACATTAAATACACAAGAAAACATGAGAGAATGTGAGAGAGGGAGAGAGAGAGAGATGCAAAAGTACCTTCCCGCCAACTCTCATCCCCTCAGTTATCGCGTATAAAGCTTTCGGAGGCTTAGGCGCCGCTTGTGCAGAGAACAAACCATTCGCGTTGTCTGCAAATTCACGTTTTCGCTCTTTTCCTGGTACAGCTCCGATTTGGAATTGATAAGGCTACTTATATGGATCAAATATCTCAATATCAGCATTTGATCGATTGCTACTGGCAACAAAAATCGATCAGAACATGGTAAAAAGTTAATAACCTGCGCAATGATTCTATTCCCGGCCAAGAGTTTAGATTCCCGACTTGACACAGCTGTAATGCCACGATATAGACAATCGAAGTGTACCTAGGACCATTGGAAAATAAGCAAACTGAATCTATTATCCGAATAAAGGGACTATTTTCACGAAGGGAAAATCGAATAGGGATAAAAACGAACCTGCACAGTCATCCCCTTTTCAGCAACCGGGCCCTTCCCTTCGATGATGTCATAATATTTAAGCCCATCAGCTGCTTCAGACGGAACTAATAAGTAAAGGAATGACGCATATATAGCAGAGTGTTTTGACACAGAACAGATAAACAAGATGACAAACAATCTTTACAAGAACACAAATCCCGTAGAATTTGATGGGAGGTATTATTTCACAAATAGTTATTGAACCACTGATAGTGAAGCCCTCATAGAGTATTTATAGGTAAAAGAAAAGAATATTAAAAACATTAAAAGGAAACTTAAAGCATCGTTTTAGGGCCTGATAGGGTGCTTGCTTTGCTTTTTATAAGTGATTTCCGCTTTTTGTTTTGCAGTATTTGAGATGGCAGTTTCTGGTTAACTAAAAGCTACTTTGTGTCAAAATCTACAAGCTGCTCTGAGGTGCTTTTTTCTGCTTTTTTGACTTAATGGCTTGTTTGTATGGAAAATGAAGTTTCTTTACTCTCAAATCCAAAAGAAAAGAAATGTTTAATTTTGGTTAAAATCATTTTTATCTCCAAACACTACCTAGTGTTAGTTACATGTGATTCTCCAATAATCTCTAATTTTAATCAATTTTCAAAAGCAAAAGCAATAAAAAACATTACCTAAATGATGTAACCTCTTTGTTACATTCACTTCATAACATTAAGAGATTATTTTCACTAAGTTTATAAGCTTCTTAAAACATCTTATAAGATGTTTGCGAGTTTCTAAGTTCTTAAAATGTACTCGACAAATTAAGATATTAAACAACTTATATGCACTGAAAAAAATAAGTATCTCTAGATCTTCGAATTTACGCTCAAATTATACATGCCACACACACATACACACATACACACACAATAGACACACTAAACACACGTCACATACTAATCACAATATGTGTTTGATGGTGGATTTCAGATTCACCCCCCTAATCCATTAGCTAAATTCCTCCATTTAATTGCAAGTTTATAAACTCAATTATCCAAACACTTCATTAATAAGCTTTTGAGAAATTATATCTTATAAAATCTAAAACAATTTATAAGATGTTGGAGTTTTTTAAGTGTCCGAAATAAGTTTAGTCAAACACCCTTCTAAGTCTGACAAATGCACATTGAAGCAACAAATAAAGCTAATAAAGACAGCCATTCGAGTTTAATAACAATCCAAGACAGCCTTCTTATCCAGTTACACTGTCCACAAATCTGATCAAACTAGATAAAGTGCTAGTTAATGTTGTAAAAGTCATTGGGCGTTAGTAGGGCTACAAACTGGAGCTTAGGTGGTACTGAACAGAGTATAGATGGGGAGAAATCGAGAGAAGAACATAAGCTGCTAATAAAAACCTAGCGTCTATGTGGGGACTAGTCGGGGACTTTTGCATAGTAAAACAACTACAATGAAAATCTCATAGAAGAAACAGGCCATAAATTACCGAATGTTTGATGAGTAATCACACAGTGCATGTATTCACACAAATGCATATGGCAGATTCTGGAAACTTCCCTTACAGTTGTAGTTTGTTAGCTATTATTGGCAGTTAGTTGCTGTAGATTTTCATTCAGAGCTGTAGAATTTCATTCAGTTATTTCTTCGAACAGTTGAGCTGCAATGTATTTATACACAATGTACCAATTGTTGATGTCAATGAAAATGGATTATCCCCCTACTCTATCATTTCTTTCAAGTTCTAATACTGAATTATCAAAATAAATCGAACTCCAAAATCAGAAACCATAAACAGGAATTGCATATAAAAAATTTCATAGAGAGAGAGAGAGACGAACAGCTAGTGAGATAATCTTCAATGGGGATCGTCTTCCTATTGCGCCGCTCTCTAGCTAACAATGTCTGCGGAACTGCAATGAGACTAATTGGAAGAACAGAGATGAGAAGCGCAGACCTTCGTGAAATCGGCAATGGCGAAACAGCATTGTTATCTCTGTGCGTTGTGGATTCCGAGCAACATTGAAGATTTTTTACCGCAAATTTCTGGAGGGTTCTTAAGGAAGCCATGGCCGTTGGAGAATACCAACTGTCCAAAGATATATATTCTTCGCCTGTTTATCCGAATCATTGTGACGCTATCAGAGGGAATGTTCGTTTCTTTTTCTGTGGTTCATTTTTGAGAAGAAAGCATTGGGGAGTTGTACGTTGTGGTCCGGAAATGGTACATCAGTTTGGCAGGTCAAATAACTCTTGCATTATCCCTATTTTCTTTTCTTTAGCCCGCCCTACATATTACGCGGGTTGGGCCTTAAGGCTCATTTTATCATTAACTTCGCACGACCCAACTTATCAATAAAATATTCATTTATCTTTTCTCCAAATATACAACTTACTCCACAACTTAAAATATATATTTTCACACTTTATCAAAAACCCAACACAATCCAACATTTTAATATATATTAATTTCTTTTATTCAAATACATAACTTATTTCCCAATAAAATCAATATTTTTACTATGGTTTAATAATTGCACATTATTTTTCGATCTTTTCTAATACATTTCAAGAATAAAAAAGATAATTTAATTCCGTAATTACAATAAGTTGTTTTTTTCTTTTTCTTTTCTGGTTCATTTATAATAACATGCCAAAATAATAACCAAATTAAAATTACAAAAGTTGAATTACGAAATTAAAAAAATGAATTAAGCTACAAATACATGTCTGAAATACTAAATTACAAATATAAAAGATACAACTTATATATTTAATTAACGGGACCGAATTTCGCCATATATGCTTAATCAGGTCGTATTTAAGAGCGTGGTATTCCCCTATAATATACTAAGATTATCGGGTTGGCTCGGGATTCCATGGACTTTTGGCCCATTAGATCGATTCAGACGAGCCAGCTAGTACATTGCGAGCCTATATTTCTATGGTCTAACTCATCTAAAATATCGGATTAGTTCAGCTATTTATAAAGAGAAAAAAGTAAAGAGCTTCAAACTTTTATTCAAAATATGTCAACATTAAATTCTACTTGTAAAGAAAAAAAATAAGATTTTTTATTTATTTTTTATAACATAAAAATTATATTATTTATTTATTATTAAAACTATATCCAATAAATAATTTAATACAACAAATGAGATACCGACATTTGGCAGGTTGTAGAATAGGATTGGGTTGACCAACCAATTCCACGACCGAGGACGTCAAAAAGTAATACATTCAGATTTTTCTTTTATTCAATCTTTTGTCTATAGCCATGACTTTTGGAGCAAAAGTCATTGTTACAGTAAGCCTAACGATTTAGTTAAAGTAACATAGGGTCCGACCTATCGGACCCGATAAAATTTCAGGCAGCTTAACTCAGTCGATCATATAGTATTAGCAGGGACCTGTGGATCTAGGATCAAGTTAAAGAAGGAGTCGATAACATTATTATTATGGTATTATTAAATTTGAATTTATTTTTTTCTATCAAAATAAATATAAAATATTCATTATTCAATAAACACAACTACTAAGGGTCCGTTTGCTTTAGATTTGACTCAATAAATTTAGAGGATCGAATTCCAATAAAACACACTCATTAACTCCCTCAGTCAGGTTTGGCCCAGTACTCTCCAGTCTTAAACAAACGGACCCTAATTTTATTTTAGGTATAAAATAATATAGAGAAAAAGAAGCAAATGGTATAAAAGGTGGGAAGGAGACCAAGTATGAAGGGTTGGGGCATGTGGTGGGGTAGGGCGCTGATGTGAGGCTGGGGGGAGTCCCCCTGGGACTACATGTAGTTCCGGCCCAGGACATTGGAGCCTGGGCTCGGGATGGGTTCCAACTGACCGAAAATTTATGAGTCTAGCTCAGTTCATTCCTTAAACGATATTAATATTGTGGACTTAGTCAGCAGGTTGTCAAGCCATTAGCCCATCATGTTGTATTTACTATCACCATTCTACTTTTGATTAAAATTTTGATGACCCAACCCATCTAAAATGTTGAATGAGTGGACTAGTATGTTGGACGGACCGATATTGTCACCTCTAACACAACCTCAATGAAATGATGAAAAACTAAACAATGCTCGTAGAAATTTCAGATTATATTCCAGAAATTCTGAATTAATTCCCTTCAATGTTTGGAAGGCCAAATAAGAAAACTATGATTATGTTTGATTGGAATTGGCATTTCCCCAACCCCGCTAAAAACAGAGTTCGGGGAAAGCTGTCAGCTTTACTCTCTCTCTCCCCCTCTTCTCTCTCACATCATCTATCACCCATGCCCTTTCCCTTTCTCTCTCACACACAAACACACATTACTGAAGGTCTGCTCCTCTTCAGTTTCTTCCCTCAAAATTGTAGTAATTTTCAAGCAAAACATAAAATGCATAGAAAGTCTAAAACAATCGAAATCGAAAAAATGAGTCTAATAATAGCTGACAAAAACTCGCCTCACATACTCACTCGGATATGAACTTCGGTTCACACACTCCGTCGGGTTTGAACTTCCTTTTACAGACTCAGTCGGTTTGAAACATGAACTCAGACCGACTCAGCCCCACCGATGAGTTCTCAAAGACGCAGTAGGATGAATTCAACCTTCTATCTCCACTCCAATCACCTCTGAAGCTTGACTTTCTTTTGCCTTGATCCCAACCTAGTTGAGTCATGAGACTCGGGCTTGTTACTTGCCATATAAAGAGAAGGAAACTTGGGGCTGCCTTCAAATTCGTCCCCAAATTTGTTGCCTTTAGAAGGTGATTTCACTTCCCCCGTCGATTCGTACGTTGAAGAAAAAAGGGGTAGAGAGGTGGGGGAGGAGAGAGAGAAGGGGGAAGATATTGAGAGAGAGAAGCATTTGATTCCTCCTGGGCTTTGCAAATCTGTTTTAAAACTTTTTTATATTTGTTTCTAATTATCATTTCTAATATTCTAAAATTGATTCTAATTTCGTTAAAAATATATTTAAATAAATACCTTACAATTTATTTAACGTAATTTTCTATTTTTCTAAACACATTCAGAAAATAAATATAAATTTCTCAATCATATTATAAAACTACCACCAATAACATGTACTTCATGTACTTTCAACACACCAAAATCGCTAGAAATTTGGGATACTTTGTTGGTTTTGGAGAAAACCTAGATTACTTTTGATAATTTACATATGAATTTAGTGAACGTCGAGTGTCGAGAAAATATTTTTCTCTTAGAAAGCACAACAAAGTGTTCTCAAATCCCAATTAATGTGGTATGCCGAAGATAAAGTACTATTCATTAGTTGCCTGAACAAAATCGAGAAATAAAATATATAACTAAACGCCTTAAAGGGAAAAAAATAAAAACTAACAAATTCTCGAAGCAACATATTGTCCTTCAAAACACCTCTCATTTTTTTTTTTTTTTTTTGTTGTCATTCCTTAAACCTAAAGAATGGGATGCACAAAATAACAATATGAACACCATTCTTAAGTAAAGAATTACAAAAAAATCTTGAAGCAACATAAATGTCTCCGCAATTAGGGGTGGGATCAAATAAGATTTTGCGGGTTTCAGGCTATCGAATCAAATACTCATATCACCAATACCCAATAAATATTATTCGCGGAGCCACAATACCTCCCAAAAATATTTGACAATCCTCAAAAGTAAAGAATGGGGCATACAAGATACACATCATTAACACCACCCTAAAGTAAATTACTACAACAAATTCTTGAAGAAACAAAATGTCTCTACAATTAGGGGTGAAATCAAGTCTGGTTTTGGGAGTTTTAGGTTATCGAATCGGGTACCCATATCGCCAATACCCGATAAAATTACCCACAGAGCCACAATACCTCCCAAAAAAGTTTGGCAACCCTCAAACCTAATGAATGGGATATACAACAACATGAACAACATTCTCTACCTTGTCCCGAATTCTAGTGCTATATATACTACTCTTTTGTATATCAAAATACATTTTTATCAAGAGCCTGTTAGTAAATCTATATCTGTCATCTCCTTCGGCGACTTTTCGGACATTTCAATGCTCGTTTCGCCAGTATTTCCGGCACCTCCCACCGGAAGGGGATCGACGTTCCCTCCTAACTTCTTTATTTTCGGCGGCGTGGGGATGGCGCCGTCTTTCTTCTTCACCTTGTTGTGCCAACTCATCAATGCCTTGTTTGTTTGCTCATCAAATATAGACTTCTTCATGTGTGATCCCATCTGAAGTTTAAACCAAAATGCATGAAAAATATGGCCAATGTTGGTGGAATGTTGTTTACAATCTCTATAAGCTTTTATGATTCTCTAGAGTATTTTACAGTGCATTTAGAGAAAGGAGCGACACACCTTATACTTAAATATATAATAAAAATGTGTCACACTCTCTTCAAAATACACGATAAGGCACTATAGAAAATCCAATGTCTCGTACGAAGATGTGATGCAAGCCAATATGATGTTGAAAGACTAGAATACCCTTTTCTGTAAAAAAGGGCAAAACTTTGCCTTCTTTCCATGTGACCCCGAGTCTCCTCGAGCTTGACAATGTCATGATATAACTAGGGATGGCAGTTAAACGGGTACCCGCAAAATCAAAGATATCCAAACTCTAACTATATATCATTTATGCTACCTACTTGTAACAAACCTTCTTAACATATAATTTTTTTTACAGACTTTTTAGTACACGTGGGTTCGGTTAGTGCAGCTACCTAATTGCTCAACTCAAACCCTACCCAGATACTTGTTAGGAAAGAAGAAGGGTTAGGGCTTCGAAGATGAATACCGTATCAAATAATATACCGTCCCGAACCTCTCTCGATAAAGAGCATGATACTACCTTAAACTTCCATTTTTCATTTTCGGATCCCACCTACTAGACCGGGCTGTGCAAAATGGGCCATTTTCAACAATACTAATGTTAATTTGTTCATTCCAAAACCCATTTAATCTTTTCCAAATCTCCCTAGTAAAATTTTGACACGTGTGTACCCACTAAAATTTGCTCGGCTCTCATTTAGAAGAAACAAGTTTACATTTTTTTCCAAAAGGACTAATCTAATCCACTTTATTCTTAAATAGGTGGCTTTATCACATTCTTCCATTATTAAATAAAAATCGATAACATTTTTTTACAAATATTATTAAAGGGGAAGATTGTGAAGAAATAATAACCTGTGTAACAAGTGCATAAAGTGGAAGTGTAATGTAGCTGCAAAGAAACTGTACACCTACCCTGCCACCATAAATAACTCATTCCATCAGAATATAAGAATTGCACAAACTAAATGTATCATCAATAGATGTTGTAAATCGGCCCGACCCAACGGGCCTCGCCAGTTCGTTCGATATTTTAGACGGGCTGGGCCGACAAATCTTGCTCGAACTACCATCGAGCACAACATGTCCGGTTCATGGGCCAAAGCCCAACGGTCCCGGCCCCATGACGTTGGCTCGATTGGCCGGGACAACCCGAGTTGCTACCTCTAAATTCATGAATACTTACCCAATACAAACTCTGATGACAGCAAGTGTGAAATAACTATGGAAGCAAGAATGTATCCCGAATTCATACTGCATCAAATTACATTGTTTCAACCATTCGTTTGTAGTGAGAGAGAGAAGAGGGAGATGAGAGAGAGAGAGAAAGAGAGAGTACCGTAATCCAGAGGAAGTATGTTATCTCAAATGCATTCTGGAAATTGCAAACAAGGAACAAAAGAAATGTCAAAATTTATATTACTTCAAAGCAGAGTGGTAAAATCGACCCGGTCTAATGAGATAGTCCAACAATCCCAATATTTTAGGCATGTTAAACTATAAGAACCATAGCTCTATGTATTAAAAGGTGTTTTTGATTGTTTTGTTTTTAAAAAGTGTTTAAAATTAGAGATCTTTGGAGACTCATTTGTAACTAAAGAATTAGACAATTTTTTTTCGTAGGGTTGAGATTTGAGAGTAAAGAAACTTCATTTTATTTACAAACTAGCCATTGAATCTGAAAGAGCATAAAAATACCTCACACCAGCTTGCAGATTTTAACATAAATTAGCTTTTAGTTATCTAGAAGCTGTTATTTCAGACGCTCCAAGATAACTTCTTCAAAACAAAAAGCTGAAAATCACTTGTAGAAAGCAATGCAAAGCACCCTCTAAAGGGTTTGGACTCGTGGGCCGTGGGCTGGCCCAACAAATTTTAGTGTATCTCAAGAATATGGGTTAGGCTCTCCAATTTAGCCTCAACTGAATTTTGGATTGGCCCAACATATGACATTAACTCGACAGACTAACAACTTGAATTGCCACCTCTAGTGACAGTTCGCCTTAACGGGCCCGACCAAAATTCCGTCAAGTTGAACCAAGCACGGCTATCCACCTATACTAAAACTAAAATTTATCGGGCTGACTCGTAGTCCGTCGGGCCCATGTGGACCCGACAATACTTCGGGCTATGATTCTTACGACTCATACAACCGGGATGGTTAAGGTAAGAGTTGAACCTGAAAGAGCACAAGATGGATTAGAGTAAGAACTAAACCGGGCTTGCTAAACCAAAAATGTCGATCAGAGACAGAAACAAGAGGAATCCCTTGAAGAACCGCGTGCTTTTCATGGATTTCGATAGCCATCTGAGTTATGATCGATTGAAGCTTTGTCCCAACTGCTAAGGTAATCTTAACCATTCAACTATATCAGTACTCTTGTATTTACCGTACTGAAAAATTATCGAAAATACTAAAAAACATTGTATACACATTTTTTATATGGTAAGTTTATGAGAACTAAAAAGTTTTAATATTTTGTATATGACGTATAACGAATTCTTTTTTATATTTTGGTAGTTCAATATTCTGGTATATATAGGTATACACATATTTTTTTGATGTTTCGCTATTTATATAAAATTTTCAGCAGTATATTGGTACCAAAAACTGTAAGTAACAGTATATATCGATACCGGCACAAAACTAGGTATACCGAAGATTTGGTGACCTTGCTGAAAACTTCGGTACACTATGCCTTTTTTCTATACAGTAAAATTATCAACGGTGTACTGATTCCAAGTCTAGTAAGTAACAATACATATATCGATATCGATACCGACACAAACTCAGTATATCGAAGATTCGATACAGTACTGATAATTGTTCTGAAAACTTTGGTACACTATGCATTTTTCATATACCAAAAATTTCAGCACGATAACAGTATGAATGATTCAATTATTGTAAGAGATATTGCAGATTCCTTAAAAGTCATGTTACTATGCCTTATCCTTACCACTAGGGGCATTACTGACAGCACAAACATTGCTTCCCCTCCTGTAACAATGCCATAAAAATATCATGTATGAATAGTTGCTCTTAAATATTTAAAGATGTTCTAGAGCTGGTAAATCGGGTTGTCTGACCCGGCTCAAGCCGACGGGTGGAATTGGATTGTGCCGGATTGGACTTGCCATCTTTCAAGCCCATTCCATTTAGTTATATTAAAAGGGGTTAGTTCGGATTGGTAGGGCCGTTGAAATTAGCCCAACGCGAACAACTCAATAATTATGGTGGATTGGGCTACATCCTTGGGCTGAAATGAATCGAGCCCATTTGAGACTCGATATGGCAATGGCGCAATGGGGTATTAAGTAGCACTAGGATTGTGGCACGCCCGATAAGGTGGCCCGAATTACCAGCTCTATTTCTAAAATGAAAATAGACAGACCTCTGACGTTTAGAAGCAGATAGATCACCGTAGTCAACCATAAATGTGGCCTGAAAGTAGCATTAAGACATTTCAACGTCATACATAATTCTGAGCTAAAATCATTTCTGGTCCCGTAATTTTTACTCTTACAATTTTGATTATAAAGAAAAAAAAAATCAATTTAGTCCTGTAACTTTATAATATATGTCCGTATTTAGTCATTTTTCACCGTTGGTGACCAATTTGACCGGAATTGCACGTGCCAATCATGAGACCATATTTTCCGGACGATTTTTAATACATGGCACCGGAAGTTTATGTGGAAAATTGATTACGTGACAAACATGCAATATTCGGCTAAGTTAGTAACCGACGCCAAAAAAAAAGACTAAATGCGGATAAATTTTAAAGTTATGGAACTAAATTAATATTTTTACTTTTTTCTGAGACCAAAACTAGACGAGTGAAACGTTATGGAACCAAAAATAATTTTAGCCTCACAATTTTAGAACATAACTAAATTTTAGAAGAAAAAGAAACATACGGAATTCCTACGACAACTTTGAAATCATCTTCCAACGACCTTTTGATGTACTTCTGAAAGTCGAACTTAGTTCCAGGAGACAAATGCACCTATGTATATGTCCAATCAAAGAGTAAATTAATGAATGTGGATTAGTAGAAGTTGAGGTGGCATAATCAGTCCGACTCGATAGATCAACTCGACCGCCCTACGTTTAGAGGGACTGGGTCCTGAGACTTTTGGTTTGAAGTACCATCGAATTAGATTTTTGGTTTGACCGACCCGACTTGACGAATAGTATTGGGCCAGGCCAAATTGTTCGAATTGTCACATCCAACTAGAAGTGATAATTCAGGCCTCCCAATTTTGGACTAGTTGGGCCAATGACATGGTAAAGCCAACCTTGCCCGAAATTATATCAGACAAAAAATTGGTATGCCCGACCCAGCCCCCCTTAACTACACTAAGATTGTCGCGCCGGTTCATGATTTGTCAGGCAATTGACACATTAAGTTGGATCAGGTGTAGCTGCCCGAATTGCCACATCTAGTTAGAAGTGGCAATTTAGGTCTCCCAATCCACTCAGCTCGGTCATGTCAGCCTTGTGTGAAATTACATTAGACCAAAAATTGTTGAGCTCGACCTATTCCATTTCCTTAGCTATACTAAGATTGTTGGTGTCAGGACTTTGTTGACTATCCCAACAATTAGGTCAGTCCATGGTCTGTCGGGCAATTGCACATCCAGTCGGGCATGTTAGGAACTTCATACCGAGATTCATATGGTCAATCCAATCTAAAATGTCGACAATAGAGGTAGCGAAATCAGCCTCACCCGGTATGATAGGCTGAGCTCCTCCGACATTTTAGTCATAAGTACCTTGGTCCGAAATGACATTGCATCTAACTCGAGGGGTTAAGAGTTAGACGGTCCATGGGCCAACACGAAAATCATAGCATATTTTAGGGAACGGTGCCAAAATTTGCTCACTAACATTTGACTCGACGAAATCTTGACCCAGACCAACATACTGGGTGGGGCCAACCCAGGCCGCCAAATTGTCATTTCTAGACAACGAGTTGAGTTGGAGGCTAAGTCGATTTTGGCACCTCTATATGTTAAAAGGGTTTTTTTTATGACAATAAACACATCATAGAGACACGACTCACCGAGACGAATCCATGGCGCAAAGTGGCGTAATCAGGTCTCTGTACTGAATATACCATGTGCCGAAAAAAGCAACCCTGAAATTGCAGAAAATTATATAACCAAAAATCAAGTGAAAATCAGCATTGTCTGTATTTCACTGGATTCGTGATATGTGTGTAAAGGAATATTTTATTCTTCTTTTATTACATGTATAGTACATTTAGTGAAATACGGACAATGCCAAGTAGGGTAGGAAGAACTTCCGCGAAAATGCAGTAAAAAAGTTGTCCTTACAATGTAAAATAGGATGGGGTTTTGCATCCAAGGCCTCGAGTGGCTTTTAATAAAAGAATCCTCGTGTGTAAGTCTGAATCTTGATGGATCTAAATAACAAATATGAAATTAAACATAGTTTAATAAAACAATCTTGAGGAACTAACTAGTGCCCATCCGTCCCAAAATAGTTATGGTATTAAAAAATTGCGCACAAATTAAGAAATCTTATAGAATTACTCATTTAAAAAAAAGTTTAATTATTATATTTTTTGTTTCTAAAATTATATTTTTCTCTATCTTATTAACTATCTTGTTCCATTTCCAAGACTCGTTTAAATTATGACAATATTGGAAGTTTGGTAGAAATTATATCTTGAATTCTTAGAACGATAATTATTTTGAGACGGATAGAGTATTAATCTTTTTAGGAAAAATCACTTTGTTGTAAATAATATGTCATTTTAGCGTAAAAAATACACACATTTCTTCTAATATTAACCCTTGACATATGCCAAAAATTTAACTAAAATCTCATAATTTTGTCGTTTCTTTCAATATTACGCCAAACTGTAAGTATGAGAGGAGAAATAGAGCAAAACAGTAGGCAATGAAAGATTTTTTAGTGGAAAAAAAAGGAATTAAAATGAGAGGGATTATACAAGGGCATATTTAAAACGATTATTATTTAGAACTAGAAAAAATAATACACCTTCCGTTTAAGAAAAATGTCACTTTAGAGAAGATAAGAAATTTCAGAAAAAGTGTCATTTTTTAGCAAAACAACCACAATACTTTCAGTCTTACTCTAAACAACCTACGTAATTTAGTTAATTGTTATCCTATTTCACAAAATATATCCCAATTAAATGAATTATGTGTGGATATATTTGTCATTTTACCTATTCATAATTTTCCCAAGAAAAGTAAAGTGACATTTTCTTTTGAAACGGAGTGAGTTTTTAACAATAATACGTACCATTAGTTGCTTCAGTTTCCTGCGCAATATGCTGTTCCCATTCTTTCCATCCCCGAATCTGGACAACAATATTAAAAAATAAAAATCTGTATTAATCGACAAAAAAAAAATTATTTTTTTCTAAGACGTGCAACATGTTTCAGAAAATCGTTAAATTTTTCAATAGATATTCTAGTTGTCGTTGGAATAAGTGTTGAAATATCCAGCACACGTAATGTGTATTCCGTTGAAAAAGAATTGTTGAAATTTTGACATTCCAATAATTTTTGTTCCGTTAAAATTTGACAATATTTAGACAGAATATTCGGCAGGAAATACCTTCAACCTTCCGAGCATCATTGTAATGGCGCTGTAAAAGACATGAAAAACGGCTAAAAAGAAGATGAAAATGTGGAGCTGATGAAGTCCATTAGCAGATATAAGAGGCACATGTCCCTGTTCCATTCAAGAGACATTCTTTTGAGTCGAGTTTGCAGGTGTTCGTGTTTGATTTATTTATTTTTAACGAATTGTGTTCAAAAAGTGTTTGATTTTGTTCACCAACATATTTGTGAATGTATTTGAAAATGTTCATGAACTACCAATTACTTAAATTCACGAACATCTATGTTTTCTTATATCTCTATACAAACAAACAAATTTAATAACTGTGAATTTCCAATAGAATAAAAGTCATTGGAGTTTAGCAATTTTTCTTTGGAACTTAAGATTCCAACGATTTTATGTCGTTGGAAAAATAATCGTTGGAATGTCAAAATTCCAACAATTCTTTTCCCAATGGAAAGCACATTCCAACGCTAATTTCAACAGCTACTGGAATATCCATCGGAATTTTTCAGAATTCCATTGAATTCTTGTTCGGTTGGAATTCGACAGTTTTCTTGTACTGATATAAGGATATTAATATATGTAGTATGAATAATTTTCTTTTTTTAATTATTATAGGTATTTTTAATTGAATTTTTGAACAAGCTTATTCCCAAACTATTAATGAACAAGTCAATCATCAAGCTCTATTCGTTTATAAAATAAGTTCAACATTTTATTCTTTTAATCAAATAAACGACCTGTTCAACGAAAACTTTGCTTGTTTAATTATAGCTATAAATACAGATTATCTTTTCTACGTACCTCACGGCAACCTGCCGATGGAGTATCAGCAGCTAAAAACCTACGATCATACAAGAGCCTCCGCAGATGCTCGCCCGAGCCTCCAGACTCCGGTGAATGTGGAGTCTCGGGTGCATGATCGCCCGACCCCCCAGGCTCCGCCGACTGTGGAGGACCTTCAGGTGCATGATCGCCCGACCCTCCAGGCTCGGTCCCTTCAGGTGCATGATCACCTGACCCTCCAGGCTCGGCCCCTTCAGGTGCATGATCACCCGACCCTCCAGACTCGGCCGATTGCGGAGGGCCTTCAGGTGCATGATCGCCCGGTCCTCCATGCTCGGCCGACTGTGGAGGGCCTTCAGGTGTATGATCGCCTGATCCTTCAGGCTCGGCCGACTGTGGAGGTGCATGATCGCCTGAACCTCCGGGCTGGGCCGAATGTGGAGGGCCTTCGGGTGCATGATCGCCCGGCCGGGGTGAATGTGGAGGCTCGTGAGAAGTAGCCTCGTGTACCCCTTTGAAGTCACATGGCAACATAGTGTTGGCAACATGTTCTGGAATGCAGATTCTGGTGATGAAGTTCTGCCCAAATGTTAGAAGCAGAGATATGAATCCCAGAATCATAAGCTCTGTAACAAAAACAAAAACGAAATCAGAATGATAATGTAAAAAAAGAAGAAACATAATATATGGGTAAAGTATCCTCTTATACACCAGATGTATAATGAAATCCGAGTTATACATGAAAATATATCACTGTTTATCCAGAACGAGTAATTCCTTTCAGCATTAACACTAATACATTTTCAGCATGATACCCTTCTTCAGATCAAATAATATCTTTAAGTATAACATAAAACCCTAATATATTTTCATGAAAAATTGTCCATAATTCAGATTGCACGAAGTTAATATAGTGCCACTGATGTACAAGAGACCTGCTATAGTATATGTGTAGGTCATTTAACTATTAACAAATGTTTGTATAATCCTTCGATTTTCAAAAAAATTATTCCGGTCCATAAACTACTGACAAATGTTTAAATAGATCCCTCGATTATCAAATATTTGTCCAGATACTTGAACTACTGAAAGTGGTTGTGTTTAAGTCCACTTCCGTTACTTTTAGTCGGGTCAGGTAGGAACTTGAACACAATGGTTTTAATAGTTTAGGAATCTCAACAAATCTTTTGATAGCTGAAAGAATTATATGAATATTTGTCGATAATTAAGGGACTGGAACAAATATTTTGATAAATTAAAATACCTATACAAATATTTTACTAATAGTTAAAGGACGTGCCCATGCAATAAACAGAAGTGAACTTGATGAAGCTTTTACCTGCTTTAATTTTCTCAAGAGCTTCGACCAATGCAAATTTCTTTCTCTTAACGAAAGACTACAAAATAGAAAGAAAATGGATCATTAATTCATAATTCCTATATAAAGGAAAGTCTTGTGCAAAATTAGTCATCGACTAGTCCCTGCAAAGATGCTAGGTATTTATTGATTGCTTATAGTTTTTTTCCTATTTTTTTATTTAACTTCGTTTATACCTCAGTTTGACCTTTCATTTGACTAGACTTAGGTCTTAGATTACCGTCTGAGTAGCGGCTAGTACTTTTATAGAAACAATGAATCAAAAATCAAGAAATTCAGAATTACCAAACATTGAATCTTAAGCTCTCATCGGTGTTTTTTTTTTCTTTTTTTTTTTCTCGATTTTTCCTTGTCTAACCACGTTTATACCGTGTTCAACCCAACCTAGGCCCACCTAAAGGTCAAACCCTCCTTTACCTTCGGACTAGGGCCACACTACTTTTACAGAAATGATGAATCAAAATCAAGAAGTCTTGGAATACCAAAAATTGAATTTTAGCATAGTATTGATCGTTTATGTTTTTTCGATCTTACTACATTTATATCCCGCTTAACCCGACCTAGGCCCAACTAAATTGTACCGTCCGACTAGCGTCTTGCTATTTATGCAAAATCAATGAATCAAAATCAAGATATCCAAAAAGATGAATCTAAATTATTTCGGCTTATCATCTTCCACCATTAATACAAATACATAAAATGATTAATAATTTGAGAAACTGCGAATCACAAATGTATTTTTCGAATCTAACACACACACAAACACACACACAAAAAAATGGATTAAAAGATGAAATACCTGTCCAACTTTATGAATAGTTTTCTCCAATAAGATGGAAATTAAAATGATAATTAAAACTACTAATGAAACGGCCCATGTCGGAGTGTTGTCGAGCTCCCTCCCTCCGGCTGCTCCTCCGCCACTCATCTCGTTCGACGTCGATAATCGAAAAAAATAAAATTAGATGTGAATAATATTCATTGAAAAATAGATCAAGTTTTCCTTCCGAAAATAGTAAAATGAAGAAGAGTTTTGAAGAGAAGAGCAAGGCCGGTTCAGGGGAGTTGTTGAAAGGCAGTAACGGTATTGAACCGGGATGTGTGGAGATTAGTCATGCAATTAGCCTTTATTTACAGGGATGCCATTCTGGGTTAATTGCAAATCACTTTTACAACTTTTTACAATTTAATCGCAGTTTGACGCACGATCTTATTTTTTAATGAGATTTTGATGATGTGACACCTAAAGCTTACACTCCTTTCGATGAATATACATTAACTTAACCAAGAAAAAACTCAACTCAAAATCTTTAAAGACGGTGACTATTGTCACCACAAAAAATTCTTTATACACCACATTTTATATGTACACCACACACATAATATTTAAATTCTTATAATTTCTTTACACACCACACAAATATCCAATCTTAACCTTCTTCTAAAAATAAAAAATAAAAAGAAAAGAAATTCAAAACTTATTCCCCTCAATCTAAATTTCAACGTACTGGAATCAGAAAATTTCCTTTGAGTGGTAGCAGGAAATCGGGATGAAGCAATGGAAAACTAAGGAAGAAAAGATGTCTCATCTGGACCGTCATCAGATTTAAGAGTGAAATTATATGTATTGAATTCAAGAATGGGATTATCTGGTTCTAAAGATTGATTCTTGTTATATGAAATATCATTAGATTTTGGAATATAATTGTTTAAAGTTCGAAGATAAAAGGGAGTTTATTGATATCAATGAAATATCTGAGAGAAAAAATCCATAAAGCAACAAAAACAAGAAAATGAATAAGATGCAGGGGATACAGTTAATTGGTCCAATTCAGGATTTGGAAGATGATAGATTTGCACTAGATAAAACTATAGAGATTTAGTCTGCTTCTTCTTTATCTGTTTCTTTTTTTCCTTTTTTTACGTGAAGTAATGAAGAAGAACAAAAAAAAGTAGGAGAATCAGTTGTCCAATTATTTTACATATTTTATGAAAAAGGATAAGTTGGTCAATTAACTCAGGGTTCTTTTTGTCTAAAAGATAAATATGGTGCATAAAGAATTTTTCGTGGTGGCAATAGCCGCCGCCATCTTTAAATACAACATTTGCAAGCTAAAAATATATCTAATTTATAATAAATAATGTGTGTTCAAGTAAATGTAAAATATTTGTATTTGTATTCCATCAATAGTTTGGTGGCATGTTTGAGCTCTGGAAATGTGTCATGAGTATCTACCAGAAAGTCTTTTGGGTATGTTTGTTTATGATCAAGGCTCTAAAAGTCGCTAGGCGTTAATTATGCGGTGAACTGGGGCCTAGCGACTAATCGGAGTTTGGGCGGGACTAATCGGGGCATAGACGTAGTTAGGTGGAGAGGAATCGGAAAATAAACGTAGGCGGTCAATGGGAGCCTAGCGCCTAGACGGGGATTAATCGGAGCTAGTCGGGGATTTTTAGAACAGAGTTTATGATTTAGCTCAGTAAATTTAAGGGAACAGATTCCATAAAGCACGATCCTTAATTTCTCCAGCTAAATTTGGTCCAACACTCATCAGTGTTAAACAAACATACTTTGTGTATTAATTGCAAAACTTAAAATATTCATACATTAAATTATAAATTAATAAAAAATATGAATAATTTATTTTAAGAAAAAGTAAAAATCATATATATATATATATGTATTACATATATATTTATTTATTTGCAACTAACCTTATGAGAAGTTGTCACCAGTGTTTGTGAATGAGGGAAACAATGGAGAGAAATTAATAAAGAAGATTTATATACATATGCTTATTTTAGTAAATATATTTGGAATTATATTTAACAGAAAGCCATAAAATCCCGCATAATCCCAGTAAATCGGCCCAACCAATGAACCAATTCAGCAGGCCAACATTTTAGACGAAATTGTATTGTATGAATTTAGCCTAAAGTATCATCGAGACAACAAGTCCAACTGAATAAACTAATAGCCCATGGGCACAAGTCAACCAAACAAATTTAGTTTATTTTAGAAGGATAGATTGGGTTTAGGCTCATCAATTTTCGACACATGGAGCTTGATGCAAAAGAATTCAAGAGAGAGATTAAGGAGGTATTTGCAAACTCATTATCAACATTAAAATCACTTCTAGAAAGCACTTTAATTTAAAGGAGTGTTTGCAAACTCCTGTTTGACCACTCTAATCATTTCCTAGAAGTGTTTTTGAGAATCCCCAAAACATTAGATTTTTAAGTGCTTTTGGCTTTTTTTCTGAAATAAATGGAATTATTTTGTTATTTTATTTATACTATTTTATTTGTTTAGATAGCGAATTCTAATTTTACCATAAAATCAATTTAAATCACTTTTATTTGCAAACACCCCAGAATAAAAACAAATTATTAGAATTAACATTGTAATCGGCTACTTCTATCCTAAAAAACAAGCAATATTCACAATTGGCCCAGTCAGCCCGACATTTTAAACAAACTGTCCTAGCCAGATGAATCTTAGCATGAAGTATTATCACACATAGCAGACGCAACCCATTGCAATCTTAATATATTTTAGGGGCTGAACTGAGCTAACCAATTTTCGACCAGATGAGATTTGGCCCGACTCAGACATATGCCATTGGCTCGACGGCTGGGCCGGAAGCCTTGATTGCCACCTATAAGCTTGATACAGTAGAAGAATTCCAGAAAGAGATGAAACAAAAACAAATTATTAGAAATTAGCATTGTAATCAGCTACTTCTATCCTCAATTAACAACCAATATTCAAACAAAAAACCTAATCCAATCTAGATGGAAATTGATTTTGCTGCTGAGAATCACTGGGGACAAAGACAGGAAGCTGCCCTCCTCTCTGTGACCTACCCTGCTGATAGTAACTCGAAGTCGAGCTTCGTTGTGGGCCCGATCTCGCACTCCTGTTCAGCTGTTCGTTCACGAGCGGGCCCCCAAAGAAAATCGACTGGCCAGTGTACGTCAGCTCTGTTGCAGAGGAAGATCCGCCACTCCTGGAGGCGGATGAGACGAATCTCCCTGCTTCTGGGTCCCAGTACACCGAGGATTTCGGGTTTTCTCCAGGGCCCGCATTGTTTTTCCTCGTCGGAACTCCAACTGCGCCGGATAGTGGTGAATGCATGTTCGAGGATTGGTATATCGGGTTGAAATGGTCCCTACCAGACGACTGCGGGCCCAATGGTGATGGGGTGAGGTTTGCAGCAATAGGGCTGCTAGCACAAGTATCTGTGTCGTCCCGACTGGCACGGCTAGGAGGGTAAGGGCTCTTGGTTGGCGATAGTCTTGATGGGCCGCCTCTGGCAGACTCATAATATCCGTGCTTTGTACTGGTTGGGCTGCTTTTGACACTCATAGTCGTGCTCGATAAATGGTCAGTGTCGTAGTTATGAGGCCTCGAACCAACGGGTCGTAGAACGGAGGATGAAGCTCGGGCCTTGGCGCCAGCTTTGATTGCCTCGTTAGTGTCCAGTTTCGCGAGCTTCCATGCACTGATCTTGACGGGCCTTTGGGACGTCCGTTTTCCCTTATCAACAGCATCTGGATCGACCGTTGATGGTAATCGTCCTGGCTCGAGGTGCGGAACGATTTCGTCCTGGAAAATACCAGAAAAGAAAGATTAATGATTAAAATTTCGAGTTCAATAGGGTTTAGATATGAGATGTAAACAGGATGGTAGCAGAATTTCGAGCCCGAACTACGAAAATCGGCTATGGGGTATAGAATAAAGGACTGCTAGTGAATTTGTTTCAGTATAATTAGCGGTGGTAAAATCGGTCCGCCAAGTCTGCCCGACATTTTAGATGGGCTGGGCCACATAAGACCATCCAGCCCGACAGGCTTGACCTAATGGGCCAAGAGCCCGTCGGGCCATGTATCGACCCAAAATCTTAGTATATTTCAGGTGAATGGGCTGGACTGGACTGGACAGGGCTTATCTACTTTTGGCCCGGTGGAATTTTGTCCCGCCTTACCCGACATATGGTGTTGGCCTGAAATGCAAACTTCATTTGAGCAGCCAAACAAATACAACATTCTTTCCAGAAAAATAGCATATTGCTAATTTGCAATCACTATATTCAGCACTTTGTTATACAGTTAGAAGTAGCGATTCGGCAGCCGGGCCAACACTATATATCATGTCAGGCCGGGCCGGGCTTAAATTCCGTCAGGCCAAAACTTGGTAAGCCCAGCCTAGCCTATCCCCCTAAAATGCATTAATATTGTTGGGCCGGTTCGCCAGGCCATTGGCAGGTCAGGCCTGTTGGGCACGATGACACTTTGGATTAAGATTCTTATGGCTCGGCCCATTTAAAATGTCAGGCCGACCGGTCCCTACGAAATTACCAAACTATCTTTAGAAAAAAAGAGTACCTGATGATCCATAAATATCCTAGGTGGAGTACACCAAGCACCTTTATATTGCATCCCCATTCCGACCGAGCTTCTTCCACTCATGGCAGTGACAGCAGAACTAGTCGGCGAAGAAGGCAAACTTTGTTGATCGCCTCCTCCGTCTACTGAAGGTCCAGGTGGTTCGCTTTGGGTCCTCATAGCAACTACATATTCATACGTCGTGATACCCTGAAAACAAGACGTTCAAATAAATATAAGTAATTACCAAATAGGAATGGAGCCCGGATAAGAATGAAGTCGAAAGGTGCACCTTTCGGATAAGAATGATATGGAAAAAGAACAATTCTCCCAAAGGAACTGTTGCAAGAAACGAAACGACTGTACACAGGGCCTGCAAGAGAAACAAAGGCACGTGTGAACGTTAAACTAGACCACCGTGCTAGAAGAGTAACACTTGTGAAAGACTGTTTCGCGTAAGATGGGTTTCACTCTAATCATAAAAAATGTTAATTTTAAGGTAACAACGTTACTTTTATCACGAAAAAAACTGTTACTTTTTAAAATTGCTACTCCTGCATAAAGCTTAACACTCAAAGTAACACTTTTTACGTCAGAAGTAACAGTTTTTATGATTATAGTAACTCCAATCTTACGGAAAGGTAACTTGTTTTTTCGCAAGGCAATCTTAATCAGTTAAACTAGAGAAAGTTTTACATGTTTCGAAAAACATTATACTGTATCTCATAATAGAGCATAGTCGGATGATCCCTCGTACATATTCTTATTATTAATATCGGCATATTTCCTCAAGAACAAGGTAAAATATACTTCCAAATCAAATAAAAACATACATCAAAGAAATAAGTATCGACAAATGTAGAAATAAGCACGTTTGTTGGTCTGAATGAAAGAAACATACCACAACAGAAGCAAACGGTGGACGAGAAAATCCATCTCCAAGCCTGTCGATTATCTCATTCTCAGTAGCTTTTCTATCAACGAAACAGCGAACAAGGACAAGAATTCCCACCACAAATTCGAATAGAAGCTGTAACACAAAGGCGAGTGTTCATTAAAGATTGATTTTTTTTTTTTTTTTGCCTTCTGATACAAAACAGATTCATTCGAAGATAGAAAAATACGAGGAACGGTTGCACGATGAGAACATATCTTACCCAGACAAGGCTTGCAGCCATTAAGCATACAAACGTAATGTAGTTTTTTCTGCCCACACAATTATTCAGCCACTGCACATATTAAAATAACCGTAAAAACAGACTAGTTAGAAATTATCAGATATGGAAACAAGAAAAACGGGTACTCATAAAAACACGAGATCTTTTGATAAAGGAAAATCACTTTAATGCTCTGTCCCATCAATTTAAACCTCTTTCTCAAGCTAAAGATTCAAACTCACCCGGCAATGATGATCGAATCCATCAACACATTTGTCGCAACTTCTGCAATGTTTGCTGAACTTTCGCACCTAAGAAAGAGAGAGACTAGTCGATATAAGATCTACATTAAAGGAAACAATTTGCATTACTCTTTATATATAAGAAGCACATAATCGTATTTAGTAGCATCCAAAAGGTATGATTCCGTAACCTTGAATCAGACGGAGGAGAGTATTAGCGACTAAAATGGAAATAACAAGATGAGTATATAAAAGGAAATAAACAATTAGTGGACCCCATATCCTCACAGATCAAATTGTGAAACCGGGCAAATATTCTACGAAAAAATTTCTTGCACTTAAGCTATAAAATGTGGCTCAATCCTAAATTCTCAGTCATCTATTCTAAACTAGAGCTTGAAGTGCCTATACCTCGGTATTGCACAACGTGCAGAATAAAGCATCCTCGTCGCCATTTTGTTCCTCTAGATCTTCGTCGTTACGGCAGTCCTCCTTCACAAGAAAACAGCAAAGGCAACCTCCAAGTTTCGAACAACAACCTGTAGCGGGCTTGTAAGAGCTTCCTCCATTCTTCAATCCTAATTTATTTGGCTCTTCGTTTGTAGATAAAGTACCTGTCAAAACCATCAAAATTATCACTAAAACGTTGGACATGTTGTCATTGAAAAGAGATCACTTAAAAGGGGGAAATACTCCCATAATGAAGGTGTTGTTTGAAAAAGTATGACTTTTTATTTTTGGTCAATTTGATGAAAGTTCCACTCTCCAAAACCATCAATTCACACTTACACAACTTATTTTAGTTTTTATTTGACGTTTTCAATCATGAGACTAATTCGTGAAATTAAAAGTTTAGTTTTTTACTTGGACTTATAAAATTTGACAATGATTTTTTCAAACATGAATCTTATTATAGGACAAAGGGAGTAATAGGTATCGTAAATCGACTCCTTCAACTTTCGATTGAATCACATTCAACATTTACGCAAAACTTAGTATCTTCGTTGTACAAAGTCAATTACCAGGCACTTCTGTCCCAACATGTGACGTGTACACCGATGTCTTGTCAACTTCAACGAGAATTCCAGGATCAGCAGGATCAATAGCCGTACATCGCACATAAAGTATAAATACACAGAGTGCCTGCATGTAATAAAGAGCATGATAAGAAGAACATTTCAAGAATGCCCATAAAGAAAGAGAATAAAAATTATTCAAGGAAAATGAACTTCAGTTACACTTACCAGGAACGAGTAAATGCCTGTTGCCAAATACTCGTAGATGTCCTTTCCAAGAAAAGGAGCGAAAAATGCATAGAAAGCAACGGATAATAGGAAAAACACTGTTATAGCCACAACCTGCATCAACAAGAGAAAAAATAAGGGACAGAAATAAGGAAGCATAAAAGGAATATGGCTTTATAGTTTATGAAACATAACCTACGTACAATGATGGCAATAAATTACCACAAGAAGAAGAATATAAGTTGGAATACGTTTCATAATTGCGTAAGTCAGTGTAACGTTGTACTGCAACGATAGTTATACTAAGTGCAACCTCAATACATGCTAACCCGATTCTGAGTACTCAAACATTGCAAAAGCATGGTGGGAACAAGTAATACATATCGTAGGCCAAAATGTCGAAGATCTTGAATTTGCACGACATACTTTCCGCAATGGCAGAGTATGCCTAGATAATATGAAATGCAGCAACTAAGTAGACCAAATTTGGACTGAATTTACCTTGATATAAACAAGTAAAACGTCGTGAATGTTAGTAGCACGATTAGTCGATTACTTTCTCCACTTACTAATAAACACATTGCTCCAATCAAAAAAGAAACTATGCATCAATAATTTCGACTGAGTAATAAAAAAGAAACTAATTTCCTTCCAATTCTCTTGACTAATATCCACACCATTCATAATTTGGTAACTATGCATCAATTAAGATCAAGTAGACCAAATTTCAACTGAATTTCCCTTTATATGAACACGTAGACGTCCCGAATATTGTTAGCATGATTAGCCGATTACTTTCTCCATTTACTCATACTCACCTTTTTCCAAAAAGAAAAAAAAGCTTCAATTTCCTTCCAATTCTCTAGTCTAATATCTACATCATTCATAATTTGGCAAATACACCTCTGCAAAAATCCCGACTAGTGCCTGCGCCTACCTAGACGCTAGACTCTCATTAGCCGCCGATGTTTATTTCCCGATTCCACCCCAACCAACCCGCCTATGCCCCGCCTAGACCTCAACTAGTTGCTAGGACCCAATGTTCACTTCTACAACCTTACAACACCCACCACAACTACTGAAATCAACAGTAGCAAATCACAAAATGCAAAAATTAAACATCAACAACAAATTAAACCAAGATGACAGCAATTCCAAACTCCCAAACAAGACTCAAGTACAACAACACACATTTCAGAGCCAAAACTACCCTCGAAACACCCACATTCAACAATAACACTGTAAGAAGAAGGGTAGAAGAGGAAATTCAAACCTGAAAAGAGTGAGCAGGGAGTTGCCACCCATGTCGCCTCGCCATAGATTCAAAACCAAAAATAAAAAAATAAAAAAATTACACCATACACACTCCGAAGAACAAAACTTCAACAATGCCAGAGTACCAAACCAAGCAAAAATGCATCAATTCAGCCTTATTTTTCAGTTTTTTTGGCACAAATTACTGAACCCACAAACTACAATATCCCTATGAAGAAACTAATGCTGACCCAGATGCCAAGATTCCATTTTTTACAACCCCATTTTGTTGTTTGTGCAGAATTTAGGGCGTATGCATTTCAATTTATGGATCAGTGAGGAAGAAATGAAAAGAAATGGGTCTTGTGTTTTTAGACTTGCTAGTGCTGACTGGGTAAATGTATTTTCCTCGTCTGAATTTTTCACCCCCCACCCCCCTTCATTTATCCGTTGCGTTTTGCTTAAAATTAAAATAAAATTTTAAATAAAAATAGAATTTGACGTAACCGTTCAAATTTTGTTGTGGTATGATTATTCAATCTCCTAATCTCCTAATCTCCTAATAATTCTAATATTGGGTGGCAACACCTAAGCCAACATGACATTCGATCCGAATTTATTAAGAAAAAACTAAAATAATTGGACATGAACTTGATTCTAATTCGAAGCAATTCGAATTAATAATTTATTTTAAAATGTAATAATTATATATTTTAAATATATTTTATGTTCTACCCAATTAAATCGAATACGAATCCGATCTACTGTTCCATTTTTAAAGTTGTGGTTTTATATTAAAACAAGAAATTCAAGAATGCTTTCTTTTCAAATTAAGGAACGTTGCACTAGTAACATCTAAGTTTTCTCTAAATATGTCTCATGCAAAAAGTTTGTGTTTTTGTAATATTCGATTAACATCGACATAATATTTTTAAAACTTAAAAATAAAACGTTTCAAAATACAATTGGTTAGTCATCAAACATAACAATATATGTTTGGATAAAGTGATAGGACACTTCTTTTAAGATGTATTTAGAGAAATTAGATGCCAATAACCCCACCCTTAAAAGAAAAAGCATAGAAAATGGTTTAAAATTTATATCATTCTGGAATTAATCACCCCACTATAAACTAAAGTACAAAGCATAACAAACTCATTTATTGCTTAAAAAACAAAAAGGAAAAAAAAAAGCAAAATGAAAAATAAACTTATTTATTTTTACTTATTTCCTATGTAACCTAAAGAAAATTCTATATCAAATAATTATAGGATCTCAGTGCCAAATTTAACTTAAACATACATAAATATTGCTTTAGAAAAATAATACTACCTCCGTCCCGTTCTAACTTGTCTACTTTCCTTTTCATTTTGTCTCATCTTAACTTGTCGGTCCATAAATGACAAATGTCTCTCACAATCTCCACCCTCAAAATCTCTACTCTCAATTTTCACTGTTAAAAAAGTAAAAGATTTCACAATTTTTTTTTTTTTTAATCTTCGTATTCGATCAAAGTAGACAAGTTAGATTGGGACGGAGGGAGTATTGTAAAGAAGTAGAAATGTCCTTTTGGATGAAATAATTTGTCTTATTGAATCAACATTCAATTGAAAATATCATAATAATGATTGCACTTTGACATGTACCATATCTTGTTAGGTAAATGAACCCCATCATACTTGGAAGCAAAAACAGAATTCTAACTTTTTTCTTTTTATATAAATAAAATGGCCCACATAAGCAAAAAGTTAACATCCATTGTGAAGAAATAGTTATGATTAGTTGACTACTTGTTAGGGTTTAAAATATTACCAGCTAATTATTATTCAACAGATAGTGACAAAGGCAAAGTCCTCGGTAGTAATCCGGCGACAGACTAACTCTATCGTTTAATTGAGGTTTTGGCGGAGTTAAATGGTATATAAACGCAGTTAGACGAAGAAAATAAGGTAAAAATTAGAGGTGGAGATTAACGGAGCTAGTTGAAAATTTTCGCTGTAATGTCTAATTTATTTATAACGGCAAAACATGTCGCGGTTATTTAGAGGCAAATTATAGATCTTCCGAAAAGTATTAAGTAAATAATATAGTCTTTTCTCGTAAATAATGTTGTAAAAATCGTTAGATGCTAGTTAAATATTCTCTATGTTTCAGTTAACTTGTCACACTTTCCATTTCGATCTGTCTCACTTAACTTTTCACGCTTATAAATGGCAATTAAAGGCAACAATCTCCACTCTCAAAATATTCACATTCAATCTTCACCTTTAAAAAGTCAAAGATTCCACAAAATCTGTTTTTTCTTAACATCCGTGTCCGGTCAACTGTGAGAAGTTAACTGGGACGGAGGGAGTAGCAGACATGAGCTTATCAAATAGTTGGAACCTAAGTAGAGCTGAGTCGCGCATAAACATTGTTAGACGGTGAGAACTTAGAAAGAGAAAAATAATGACACAGACAATCAACGAAAGATCTAGACGGAGAATAATCGAGAATTTTGACAATAGAGGTATAAATATGCTTGCTTCTAGGCAATTAAGTACTGCACTATTCATTCTTGAATTAAAAAAATAAGTGGGTTTTTCACCTATTTAACAAAATAGGTGAACTCGCCTGTGCCACAGGCGAGTTCACCTGAAATGACCGGGAACTGTTCAATGTCGCCTGTGGCACAGGCGACATCTAATAAATATATATATATATTTTTTTTAATGAAAACGCCTGTGGCACAGGCGCTTTCTGTATTTTTTTTTTTTTTTTTTTTTTTGAAAACGCCTCTGGTAGAGGCGTTTTATATATATATATATATTTTTTTTTAAACCCTATATGGAGAGTTTTTTTAATCGATTTTATTCTAATTGCATGTGTTTATATTTCTTTTAGCTATTTAACAAACTTTCAAACTTATTCTTATTCTTTTGTTCTTTAATTTGAGTCGAATTTAGAGGTTTAATGTTATCTAAAATGTATCGATTATGGTTTTTTTTTTAAATTTTGTTACGATAATTTTTAGGATAATCACAAATACTTAAAACATGATGTAGCTTTTACACAAAATTATTACAAATAACTTGAAAAATAAAATGACTAATATTCATGTCCAGTCCCACATCTGCCATAGAATGCAGGTAAGGGAGAAGTCGCTTTCTCATTACCTTGGGCCTGTCATTCTCCCTCAACGAGTTTTTTTCCTAATCCGTTTAGCTCTTCTTCTTTGCCCATCGATTGGGGCATCAGATTCCGTGTCTTGTGCGCCAACGGATTGACCATCATCCGGTGTCCCGATATTTAAACTAAATGTTGGCCGACCTAATGAAGACGATGTCTGACTTAAATATGGGATCGGAGATGTATTAAACTGTCCTGGATGACCTGCCCAAGCTGGTTGTTGAGGAAAAATCGGTTCAGTCGTTGTGTAGTTGCCGACTTCCAGGAGCGATGTGAAGGACTGATCAAACCGCATTGAATCACGATGAGGAGTGAAATAGTCCTGTTCGTTCACCATTGGAGGAACGTAGCAGCCTGTCGGCATTTCCACACTGGGATGCTCGCGAACGGTAGAATGTGAAGGCCCGGGTTGATCGCCTGACACATGTCTAAATGTATGGGTGTCACGCGAGGTACTACCACCAGGTCTAAAAAATACTATAAAACGCCTCTACCAGAGGCGCTTTCAAAAAAAAAAAAAAAAAAATACAGAAAGCGCCTGTGCCACAGGCATTTTCATTAAAAAATAAAAAATAAAAAATATTTATTAGATGTCGCCTGTGCCACAGGCGACATTGAACAGTTCCCGGTCATTTCAGGTGAACTCGCCTGTGGCACAAGCGAGTTCACCTATTTTGTTAAATAGATGAAAAACCCACTTATTTTTTTAATTCAAGAATGAATAGTGCAGTACTTAATTAAATTTGCCTTGCTTCTAATCTCTTTTAGTTGTGGAAATTGTAAGCAATAATTCTATCCATGTGGTGTTGTAGGCACTTGCATCAAAACAATTTTATTTTATTTATAAAAAACTTTGACCTATGAAATTGCTTAGCCTAATGAGTTGCTATTGGAATAAACTATTTATTTTTTCAAGATGGACTTAGATACTTGTCTAAATCACTATGTGCTTTATTGGAAATGTTTCTGGCAGATATTATTTTAATCTCTTTTTTTAATCTTGTATTAATATTGATCTTGATTTAATACAAAAATTATAATCATGGAAGCATCTTTTAGAATTATCTTTGGGCTTTCTCTTAATTAAAGATGATATGTTGGGGAACTTTATGTCCCACCTATGTATTCTTGATTAAATTGTTTCATCGAAAAATCGATATTTTTGGTTGTTGAGCAATTTATAACTTACGTTAGTAGTTAGGAATTAGGGTGGAATTAGTGACGTAGAGTCAAAAAGAGGTACATGATAGTTAAGCACGATCAAGATACAATCATCGAAAGGAAGCTTTTTTTAAAAAATATATTTTCTTGACCCTCGGAATAATTTTTGGTTACCTATCTTCTGTGTTCTTTTCTACGTTAATCATTCTTTTGGTGGCCTAAGTTGCCTTGCATCACTCGATCAATCAAAGCATAACAAAAATATAGAGGTGATAATTAGACGTTTTAGGTCATCTAGATCAGCCCAAAATTTATTAGGCTGTAAACTAGTGAGTCAACTCAGTCATTTCTTATAAGAGATAAGATTGTTGGATCATTAGTTTATCAGGTCGAATCTGTTGGACCTGATAGTACTTTAAGCTAAAATAAATATAGCTTATCTCGTCTAAAATATCAACCAGCCTAGATCACCTATCGAGTAGGGTCGATTTTTCCAACTCTACCAAATAATAACATCAGTAGATATGGCACCCCTAATATACTTTTTTAATAATTATATAAACATGCAATGAGTTGAACATGTTTGAAGGACAATTAAACTCTTTCTGGGCCTCTTCTGGCCTGTTGATCAACATCTTCATATATTTGAAATTGTAAACAGCCCATTAAGCTAAGCCCAATACTTCCAACAAATTAATATTGTGGATCAACCAAAATGGCCCAATTAGGATATCACACACATTCACACACTTTCTACAAAAAAATGTAATATTTCAAGTTTTAAGTAAATTTTAACCCCATTTAAGGGGGGTATTTGAGAATGCTTAAATTAAGTGTTTTTGTACTTTTAACTTAAAATAAGCTAAAAAGAATGTACTCCCTCCATTCCGGCTTAACTTTCCTATTTTGATCGGGCACGAAAGTTAATAAAAAATAGATTTTGTGGAATTTTTGACATTTTTAAAGGTGGAGATTTAGGGACTGGAGATTGTGAGAGAATTTTGTCATTTATGGACTGGAAAATTAAGTTAGGACAAACCAAAAAAGAAAGTAGAAAAGTTAGAGCGAGACGGAGGTTGTAACTGTCAGCTTCTGCTTAAATTAAGTTGATATTAAAATAAAAAATGCCAATTTTTTTTCTTTTTTTCATTATCACTTATTTTAGTTACTTCTCGAAAACTAGAAACGCTCCTTAAATTCCATGGCATCTACATCCCAAACATGCTGGAGTTAACTCTAAAATAGAAAAAACCCATTATATGGAAAGTGTTTCCCCCATTTCTCCTTCGGAGATTTTAATACATACAAAATAAATAAAATGAGTTAATTTTTAAAATATAACCGCAAAACATAATGTAAAATAGGGAAATTGAGTTATTTACCTATGTTCCACAACCTACACTATAACTCAACTCCTCCTTTTGAATGCTTACTTTCAGTATTTACTTTTTTGTGTTGTGTAAATTGTAAACTTATAATTCGCTTTAGTGAATTATTACTCGAAGATCTAAATTCTAAGTCTAGTTAAATTTCATGAATTGTATTTTGTAAATCCGCAATTTTAATAGTTTTATTCGTGTTTCTATAAAATCTTTATATTGAACAACCTTTATGGAAAATATGCAAAATGTATTCAGCCAAAAGTGGGCTAGGCTACTAGGCTAGCAATTTTTTAGCTCGAAAAAATTTAACACAGTCCAACCCGATCCAGTTCTATCTACTGGTTTAATTAAGCTGGATTGACTTAGTTCGATCCGATCATTTTGACAGTCCTGCCTACACTGCGTTCTGGGCAGATTGGCTTACAAATGATCTATTTCAATACGTAGGGTGATGTAAAATAATGAAACTGTCGAAAAATCTTATTTCTTTCACTCAATTACGGAAATATATATTCCAAAATCTTGTATTTCTGATTATGCAAATATCCGATACGAATTTGTGTTAATAAACTTACATTTTATTTATCAATGCAGGATTCTTTTACCCTTCTTTAATAGGAAATAGAAAAATATGTACAAATATATAATACTACCTTCGTCCCACAAGAGTTTGCACGTTTCATCGAGCAAAAACTGTTTTTTATTTTTTGGTTGACTTTTTTCAAAGATGGAGATTGAGGGTAAAGATTTTGAGGATGGAGGATATGAGCTAAATTTTATTTTTAAGAGTGTGCAAAATGATATGAGACGTACCAATAAAGAAAATGTATAAATTTAGATGGGACGGAGTGAGTAACCATTAGCATACGTAGATGTCATACTTTAGTTATACTTGTAAGATATCCAGGTGTTTGCTTGGATATTTCGTCCCGGTCTGTGGAACTAGCAAGAATTTTATTATATCCATCCAGCTTTCATTTATTATTTATATATTTAATTTAATATATCTGTTAATTGAATTAAAATTAATTTTTTTTCAAACAACTAATAAACATTCATTTTACAAAATCAACTAAAAATATTAAAACAAATAAGATCTAAAGGCATTTGACTATAAAATAATATATGTTTAATAAAACTATTATTTTTGTTAACTAAATACACAAAAATTGAAAATAAAATTTGGATCCCGGCAGTGAACGTGGCGAAGTGTTGTTCCCGTCCCACCTCCATCTCTACAAACAGGGACAGTATCATCCCATCTCCACTCCCACGAGGAAATATGATAGGGATAACCCGATCAGCTCGGGTCGGGTTAACACCAACCCGATCAGCTCGGGTCGGGTTAACACCAGGGCCCACTATGCCGGAGCTCGCTGATCGGCCCAGCATGCACAAGCCCAGCAAGCGTGTAAAGGCCCACTATCCGTGAATCAAGGCCCAGCGAGTGGTTTGTTCCGTGAATCAAGGTCCATGATCTTTTCCCAACTGCCATGCAGATTTGGTGGGCAAGATTATAGGGATTTAGTTAGGATTGTGATTTAGTAGTATAAATAGGTGAAAAGAACTCTGAATTAGGGTTCGCGCTCTGTGTACTGAATTACTCCGTGTAAACTCAACATTCTAGTAAAAGAAACACCTCGGCAAGAGTGATTTTCTGCCCGTGGACGTAGATCTCCGGATCGAACCACGTAATTCCTGTGTTTTTACATTCTGTTTGCGTAGATTATTGTTCAAATTGTGTGGTTACCAGATTGCGCTTTATCAAAATACAAGAAGGATTTTCCGTTCCGCGAAGAATGGGGATTTCCTGTCTCATTGTTAATCCTATTTATACAACATAAATTTACTAATCATTCATTTTGAATTGTGTGGCATGTGAGACTCGGATTAAGCCAATAATATGTATAAAAGATGTTCCAGTTCCAAATGAGTGTACGGAGGATATTTGTGATCAAGTATGCAAACAACAAATTAATGAAAGGCTGAGTCCGATAGGTCATTGTATCGGTAGTGATACTTGTCAGTGTACTTACCGGACTAGTAACTGCAATCTGGGATGAATAATCATGTGTTATGCCCTAGTATTATTATAAAATAATAGTTAACTACTTTTTTATCCAACAAAATGGAGTGATTTATTACTCCAAATCTTACATATAATAAAATGAAACCGGAATATAAATGGAAAGCCTTTCATTTTCATGGTTATGAAGGCCACTAAATTTGTGGGGTGTATTTGGTTATCCATCTGGTAGCCTTAAATTTTAGGGTTAATTAAAAAAATTAAAATTTGGCTTAATTTTCAATGCAATATCACCTTTAAAACTTAGCAATATTTATCACAAACTTTGAAGTTTTATCAATTACAACATCGACTATATATTTTGATATCTAATTGTGTTGCCACCACTATAGTTAGATGCACCTTGATGACACCATGATTTACCCACCATCAACATTGTGAGCCGCTTGCCTACCAACCATCCAAATGCCCAACTATCAGCCTTCTAAATATCCCCCATTACTCTTTGTAAATCAACAACCCTACTCACCCTAGTTGCCTTGTACAACAGATTCTTCAAATGCAAACCTCATGCTGCAACTTGAAATTTCGGTAGAGATGTGTAACACAGAATCTGTGTTCACACCCAGGCATCGAAGTGCCAAATGTATCGATTATACCCTTTTGCTTATCCGACATCACGGTCCACTTAACGTGGTTTTTCACACCTACAACAGCAAGCAAAGCAAAGGGGACCACATCGTTGTTCCCGTCAATGCCACATGCACTGAAAAGTATCCCCCCTCCCCCCAGCAGTCTTTAAGTGACACCTATCTAGGAAACCTCTTTTTAGTGCCCCCAACATATGTATATCCTCCTAAATCTAGTGCCCTCAACTGTTTTTTTGCACTTTATTTTCACTGTTCTACCCGGATTAGTACCTATGATTTCTGCAACGTATGACCACAACATGGCATACTCCTCGGCCTCACACCTAGTCCTTTATTTCAGTATCACGTACTTGGCTCTATAGTATGCTTGCATACTCACGGTGACTTTCAAGTCATTATTGATCCATGAGATCATGGAATCAATGGGCCAAATGGGATTAGTGTATATCTTATTCCTATAAACATCAACGATGAGCTTGGCATTGGCATGCTTAGCGTTCTTTATCCTAGGGCACTTATGCTTATCATAAAAGGTTATAACTTTGGATTGTATTTTCACCCCTCATAGTTGAAACAAAGATTTGCCAAGTGCAAGTACAGTGTTTGCACTTGGCCTGAACTTTGTCAACGTTATTAATTGCGAATTGAATCATCCTCCTATTTACTATCAAGAGTACCCAAATAGCCCTCCTAAAAAGGCAAGTGTTTCAAAACACTGCCCAACAAAAAACTGAGGAGTGGCAATCCCATCCCATGGATGTTTGAAAACAGGGTGACCCTTGTGCTTGTATTCTGGTTCAGAGGTTGTGCTTGTGCTGGCATTTTGTGTGCTAGGTGTGATACTACTAAGGCCGCCCCATTCAACCCCATCATCTATGTTATCCTCAAAAAGTAAATCATCTTCATCATACGACTCAGAGTCTTAATCTGCAAAATTTTCAGATTCCTGAGAATCCGAGCCAACTGAGTTAAGATCCTCACTCTCATCACTACTCACTAGGTCAGCAAACTCATTGGTTGTGAAATCTGTAGGAGGTGTCTGAGGCCTATTATTGTTTCCTACAAAGATCACAACCTGGCTTTGGTTTTCAGATTTGAAGTTAGATGTGTGAACCTGTCCTGCAACTTCATCCCTATCTTGAGACACATTTCCCTTAAGGTGACTTACGTAAACAACCACCATTCTGTTTAAATTGACTACATCAATGTCAATTTCTAATGGCCATAAATCATTATAATTGTGAACCCCACTCCTATTGTAATACAAATTTTCCACGTCGACTAACCCTAACTCTTTAACCATCTCAAACAATTGAAGCATCGACATCTCGTGCAGGTCACAATAATCAACATGGGATACGGAACCCCCCACATAGCACAATAAACCAGATTCATGAAAATAACCGGAATGATACATCTTAATACACTACAAGAAATAATGCCTATTGCTACGCTCTTTTTAAGACACTAAAATATAAATGTATTAATAGGAGTCTAATAAGGCATTAAGTTTTTAAAGTATATATTTTTACGTTTCTATTCACCTTTGTTGAGACACTAGCATTTAAGTGTCCTAATACTAACTTAATTTCCACATTACAGACTAAGTGTCGTCATATGCTATTAATGTTGCGATATTTTATGGAATAATTTTTAACTAAAATAGTGCTATTAAGACACTGATATGCAAGTGCCTTATTATCAACCAAGTACCATGATTTTCTAAAAAAAAAAATAAGTATCATGACTCATGCTGAAAGAAATAAAGATATAATTAAAAGATTTCTTGGCACTAAAATAATAAAAGTCCTTTGTGATACATTCTTGAGACCATAATTGTGGTTACTAATAATAAGTTATTGGTGATAACTTGCTGTCGTAATACTCTCTATAAATTTTTGAGACAATTTTTATATAACTTTTAGGCATAACTAATTGTTTCAAAAAATGTTTGAGAACTGTCATCTCAAATATATTTTTGTTTATGACAAAATTATTGAAATGACTAATTAGTGACAATATGTTGTCTCAACTTGCGTAATTATGATAAATTCCTATTATTTAATTTAATATTTTGCCGCCTTAAATGCCTATTTTTTTGGTAGTGTCAAACTTGATGCATCATACATGACTACGGGATATGTGACAATTCGGACGGTTTAATTGGATCTTGTCTGTTGGGTCAACGCCATATTTCGAGCTGAGTCGGACTGGACTAGAATTTTTAATCGGGTCTAAACTTAGTCGGCCCGGCCCAACGTCATATTTTGAGCTGAGTCGGACTGGACCAAAATTTGATCGGGTCTAAAATTAGTCGGTCCGGCCCAACATATCTTATAATATACTAAGATTATAGATCAACCAGTGGTCTGTTGAACTTTTAAATTAGCAAATCAGACCAAATAGTACTTTGGACCTAAATTTATATGACTCATCTCATCTAATATATTAAACTAGTTGAGCCAGCTCATCGGACCGATTTTACCTATTCTAACTATGGGACTATATCACGATTCAGCGGATCATATCTACCATAGATGTGGGGCCTATGTCTTGCAACATAAAATAATTCTTAGGTGAACCGTGAACGAAGTGAAGCGGAAACTTGAAGGGCCCAAGGTGAAAATATGGTCTAAAGTGTAATTGGGCCTAATGAAAATAAGGGGAAAAATAAACAATTGAAAGAGGGCACATTAGGACCCCTAATTTCGTTTTAATTAGTTAATGGAATCTAACAGATTGAAATTGTATGATATGCTATTCTGCTCCCGCATAGTGACAGTCACTCCAGCACATCACCGTCTTCTTCTTCACAAATTAAACATTAGCAAAAATTCTTGGCCTGCAGATAGATTGGGCTCAAAGAGGTGTTCAACAATCGAATCTTCCTCCCTATTTTCCTTTTCTCAATTCAAAATTTCAGGTATGGCTCAATATTTTTTCAATCAACTGCGTTTTCTTTTTCTCTTCCATCAGTTGTCCGCCGTTTGTTAGAAAAGAATGGGGAGTGTTTTTAAATTTATGTAGTTAATCTTATGGATTAATGCAAGTCCTTAAATTCTTTGATTTTTTTCTGGGCTTTTCTTGGAAAAGAATCATGTATGTTGTGTACTTTTACATGTTTGTGTACTTTAGCTTTATAGGTTTGATTAACCGGGTATTCCATGATTTACTGGACGGGTTGTCATAAACAAAATGAGAATGGGAAAGACGAGAATGAGGAAAAATGGAAGATGAAAGAAAAGGTAAAAAAAGAAAGGGTTACTGAGAGAGATGACTATATATTTGATTATAATATAAAGTTATAATTAAACTACCAAACAAAACAGAGGCTCTGTTTGTTTATGGCTGTGGGTGGCTGGAGTACTGTAGGCTGTGGGGAATAAAGTGAAATATGGAGGCTGTGGTAAATAAGTAAGTGTTTGTTTAGGTTGGTTGGAGATTGGATTGTGGGGTAATTATAATATAAAATGTGTTAAAGTTGATTTGATGTGTGTAAGAGTTAGTTAGTGAATGATTGATTATTGGTTAAAGTGTGTATTAGGAATGATGTTTGATTGATGATGTGTGTAAGAGTTAATTAGTGGATTGATGATTGATATTTTGCTGTCCACAATATATTGGGCACAACCACTTGCCAAACACACCATTGGTTGGGCTCAATCCTGAACGGCTGAGCTCAACCACAAACAAACAGACCCAGAATGTGTGGTTAGAAGTAGCAACCCAACACCAATCTTGGACACATGTGGTGGCTCCCTGAATGTAAATTTTGCTATAAAGATGATTTATTTTTTTAAACAATTACCGTTATATATTGATCATATTGCTCCTAGCTCTGGTCTTATGGCAAACTGAAGCAGTAAATTCTCAGTACTATATTACTTAGTTTCATATTTTTTGCATGATTCAGTGATGACTCCTTAAAAACTTTTTCTGTATTAGACGTATGATATCCTATAGAGGTGTTGCAAAGAGACATTTGATTTTCTTCTCACTTTTGGTTGTGTTTTATCTTTTCCTCATTACTCACTCTTTCTGTTTCTGTGAGCGTGTTTGACTAAGCTTATAAGCTTCTCATAACATCACATAAGATGTTTAAGAGCTTATAAGCTCTTGAAATGTGATTGACTAAGAGGGTGTTTGGCTAAGCTTATAAACTACTCATAACATTTTATAAGTTGTTTTGAGGAGGCTAAAAAGTATTAGGAAAAATAAGATATTGAACAACTTATAAGATTTAAAAATAAGCTCTTGAAACTTATAAGCTTAAAAGTTATAAGTTCTTTTATCCAAACACTTTATTAATCTTTAAGCTCTTGAAAAATTACATATTATAAGCTTTTGAAATAACTTATAAGATGTTGGACCTCATAAGATATTTGAAATAAGTTTAATCAAAAACCATCTGTCTTCTTAGTTCATCTTATTTTAGGCCATATTTCACATTTTAACTCTATTTACTCTTTCTTTTCCAATGTTTTCTGATCCTTTTGCTTTTATATTTTACTGTTCTTTGTTCTTTAGATTCTAGAAAGGGTTCTCCATATGGGTCATAAGCAAACGAACTTGAATACTTTCTTGAATTTGGATTGATGATTTTAGCTATTGCATGTTCCTTTTTTGTTATGTTTTACCGTATTTATGGAGATGTCTTTAAATGTATGTATCAAATAGTATTGTGTACACTAGTTTTGTTTTTCCTTCATCCTTATTCTTTCTTCTTTTTTTCTCATGAAGAGTGGTAGAGAACTGCCTTTCACTGAAATATGGATAAGACTTGGATGACTAAACCAAGGTATAGTCAGTCGTACCTGCATGGACTTGAGAAATTTTTGGACTTTGCATTTTCTAATCCAAATAGGAACGGGATGATCCTATGTCCATGCACTCAATGTAAACTTGGTATATGTGTTACAAGAAATGATGCACGTGAACATTTGATAATTAAGGGATTTATTAAAGGATACAACAATTGGATAGCTCATGGAGAGTTTTCATCACCTCAGCCGACTAGTTCTTCACATCCAGTTGATTTTAGAGCTTCAGAGACAATTGATGACATGCATGGTTTAGTTCATGATACTCTTGGGGTTCCACATCAGGACATAGACCTAGATAGTGTGATGGGGTGCCCTGAAGATGTAGAAATCCCTACTGAGGTAGCTGAAAAGTTTTACAAGTTGATCGATGATTCTCAAAAGAGTTTATATGAAGGATGTCAAAATTTCTCAACATCATACGTTTATTGCACATAAAGTGTCTCGGGAAGTGGAGTAACAATCATTTTAATATGATGTTACAATTATTAAGAGAAGCATTTCCAGAGGCTATGACTGACTTACCTAAATCATACTATCAATCTGAAAAATTGATGAAGGACTTAGGTCTCGGTTATGAGAAGATAGATGCTTGTCGTAATGATTGCATGTTATTTTGGGGAGTTAATGAGAAGAAAACTTCATGTCAGACGTGCAATGAACTAAGATGGCGCCCTTCAGAAAAAGATCCAACCGGTGAGAAAAGAAAAATTGCACACAAAGTTCTATGGTATTTTCCAATAAAACCTAGATTGCAGCGGTTGTTTATGTCATCAAAGATAGCGGGTCATATGCGATGGCATGCTGAAGGTCGTATAAACGATGGGCACATGAGGCATCCAGCTGATTCACCAGCTTGGACAACATTTGATGACAAATATCCCGCATTCTCTAGTGATGCACGGAATGTAAGATTGGGGCTAGCTTCTGATGGATTTAATCCGTTTAGTAATATGAGCGTGACACATAGTACATGGCCAGTCATCCTAATTCCATATAATCTACCACCCTGGATGTGTTTGAAACAACCATATTTGTTGTTGTCATTATTAAT
This sequence comes from Ajuga chamaepitys, assembly GCA_958295605.1. Classification (NCBI taxonomy): domain Eukaryota; kingdom Viridiplantae; phylum Streptophyta; class Magnoliopsida; order Lamiales; family Lamiaceae; genus Ajuga; species Ajuga chamaepitys. Next base: position 3,893,968 of record OY282503.1, read on the forward strand.
TCCTGGCCCATCAGCTCCTGGAAATAACATTGACATTTATATGCAACCTCTTATTGCTGATTTGAAGGACTTATGGGAAATAGGAATTGAAACATATGATGCATCAACTAAACAAAATTTCCAGTTGCGCGCTAGCTTAATGTGGACAATATGCAAATTTGTCTGGATGGAGTACTAAAGGTGAACTTGCATGTCCTGCATGTCACAAATTCACACATTCACGCAGGTTAAAGAATGGCGGAAAATATTGTTATATGGGTCATCGTAGATTTTTGGGTAAGGATCACGAGTTTAGGAAGAACGGTCGCCTCTTTGATGGTTCAGAGGAGCATGGAAGACCTCCACCCTGGCTATTAGGGAACAATGTGCTTGAAGAATTGAAAGATATAAACTTCAAATTTGGAAAGCAAGTTGATCATAATCCAAAATTGCCTTTCAATTGGAAGAAGAGAAGCATTTTTTTTTGAGTTACCATACTGGAAAGATAATGTGATGCGTCATAATCTTGACTTTATGCACATTGAGAAGAATGTGTGTGAGAGCATTTGTTCCACATTGTTGGACATAGACGGAAAAACAAAAGACAATCTTAAATCGCGACTCGACTTAAAAGAAATGGGGATTAGACCTGAGCTTCATCCCGTTGTGAAGGAGTCCGGAAGAGTTTACTTGCCTCCAGCGGCTTTTACAATGAATAAGCAAGAAAAGAGCATGTTTTGCAATGTTTTGAAAAATGTTAAGGTGCCTGATGGCTATGCTTCTAACATATCACGGTGTGTTCAATTAAAACCACCTAAGCTTCTTGGCCTAAAAAGTCATGACTATCATGTTTTGATGCAACAATTATTACCAGTAGCAATGAGAAAGACTTTACCAAAATCAGTGCGTCTTCTTTTGATCAAACTGAGTCGATACTTTAGGGAACTTTGCTCTAAAGTAATTTATCCTCCAGATGTAGTTCGTTTGGAAAAGGAAATTGTTGTTATCCTTTGTCAGTTGGAAAAGGTGTTTCCACCCTCATTTTTTGACGTAATGGTGCATTTAACTGTTCATTTAGCTTCTGAAGTAAAGCTTGCTGGGCCAGTTCACTATCGTTGGATGTATCCTATTGAAAGGTAATCATTATGTTTTTGTATTGTTTATGTTTATAATTTATTATAAGTCTACATTACTTTTGACTTTTTTTTTATTGAATATGACATGAAGGTACTTGGGCACATTGAAATCATATGTTCGAAATAAAAGTAGGCCAGAAGGATCAATTGCACAAGGATATGTAGCCGAGGAATGCTTGACATTCTGTTCTTTATACCTATCGGACTATGTAGAATCAAAATTCAATAAAACATCAAGGAACGAGGATGTAGCAGCATGTGGTGAATCAGGAGTAGATGTATTTACAATGGGAGGTCATGCTCTTGGAAAAGGAACAACTAAGAAATTTGACGATGACACGCTTAAAAGGGCACATCAGTATGTCTTGTTTAATTCTGAGGCAGTCAGACCATACATCGAGTAAGTATCTTGGTTAACTAATTAATATTACCTTTTAAAATATTTTTTCCTCAAACTTTGAGAGCTTCATTATTGTTAAATTTGTAGGCAACACCGTAAACTTATGGAAGAAAACCATCCACGTGTTGCACGCCACCAAATTGAACGTATTCACAGTGAAGAATTTGCTGAGTGGTTTTCCAATCATGTAAACTTATCTCAAATCACATTGCTAAAGTTCTAATTGTTTATATTTTTTTTTATAGAATTATAACCTTTGATTTTTTTTTTGTAGGTCAAACAGTTGCAATTTCCTGAAGAAGATCCAATATGTCAAGATTTAAAATTACTTGCTAGGGGCCCTGATAATATTGGAATAACATATGAAAAGTATGTCGTAAATGGATTTAGGTTCCATACAAGAGAGGTGGAGCGTAAAGGAAAACACAAAATAGCGGGGTAACTGTCAAGGCAACAACATCAAGTTTTTCTAGTGTAAGGGATGAAAATCCTATTCTAAGTGAGCTAGACTATTATGGGGTTTTGACAGATATCATAGAGCTAAATTATGTAAGGCGCAAGGTGGTTTTATTTGGGTGTGATTGGGTTTCAAAAGGAAAACGATTAAAACAAGATAGTGATGGGTTTACCGTAGCTAACTTCACAAATGTTAGACGTCATGAGGAGCCTTTCATTCTATCTTCGCAAGCTGCGCAGGTCTTCTATATACCCGATCCAGTTGATAATGATTGGCATGTTATCATCTCCACAACTGGTAGATGTGTTTATAACATGCAGCCCATGGCAGATGTTGAAACCTATTTGCAGAGCAATTTATGTAATCCTGTAGCTGACAATGAAAGTGAAGAACCTTCATGGGTTCGTGATGGTGTAGGAGTCGAGATCGACATTTCTTGATTGTAGGTATTCTTCTTGAGCATTATCACTCATGTCTGGAAGGTAATTTATTTTTCAGCCCCATCTAGTTGATCTTTATATCTCTATATTAATCCATATAGAGTGTGTTGTTGCTTGGAAGATGTTATAACTGAATAAATGTTGATATAGGTTCATAATCAATTATTTGGGTTACTATATGATGTACTGTTGATTTGTATATAATAAAATGTCTTGACTTTGTGTATGGTAATATCAATTTAAAGTATTTACGGCTGAGTAATAACAATTGAATTAAGTATGATAATGCATGTTTTTATCATACGATTGCAGGGAATTGCTAAAGAACCCTTGGCTAGAAACACACCCACTAAGAACCTGGTCACTTCTTTTTATCTGCATTTGCTGGTGCATGTGAAAGCTGGAATGAAGCGAGGGTGATAATGAGAGGAGAACTTGACGACTAAGGGGTGAATGTAATGTGCAGGCTTATGCTCGGGCTCAAAGTGACATGATTCTGCGAATCATTTGATTTTTCCTTCCTATTCTTTTAAATATTGTGGATAGGTTCATGAACATTATGCATATAGAACTTATCTATTGGAACTTGGAATAGGTTGAAGTTTTCAAACTCACTATCTTTTTTTCTTTTCCGAAAGAAGCATCAATAGATACTGTAGATGACATTTTTATTATTTTTTCTAGTCAAAATAATAGCTATGGCGTGTTTCATGATGGAAGTACTTTTCAGTTCTTGAATGATGAAATTGAAAGTTCTTCATTCTTTCAAGCAACACCCACAGTGTGTGTTTTTCTTCTTTAGTGTCTTAAAGTACATTGTTGTACGTCCATTTTTGTGAGCAGGTGCTAACTAAATTAGGTGACATGTTCATGGCCAAACATGCCAATTATTTCAAAACTGATCAGTACTATCAAGTCCTCTATATCTTGTGCAACATTTAATATATAATAATATCAATGTGAGACACGTGCATAAAGTGGCATAGCAACATATTTGTGATGTGTTAGAGTTTATTGTTATTTGAAGATGTTGCATCATCACGTGAAAAAATTATAAACCTCATATTTGTTTATGAACTAGTATTTTGAACTTGACAGCTTAACCATTGGACTCATTCTTGTTCATCTAACGTGAACGGGTTACTATTATAGGGTCTGCAGCATGAAATGTCTAGATGTCCAATAAAAAAATATCTCGACTATAACAAAATGAACTTAGCATATGCTTATGCTTCAACTTTACAATGTAAATTTTTCTGGTTCAATTTCGTATGGGCTATTTTATAAAATTTATTTTGTGTAGTAAAGTTAAGGTTTTCCTGTACACTCATTTATAGTTAGGTCTGGGAACATACCTGGTACGGAAGTAGGTTTCGAGGTTCATAGACCTTCGGCTAAGATTTGACATTTTCAAATCATATGTGGATTGTGGTTCTAAATTCCGGTCAAGAGTCATGTACTCAAACATTGAGATGTTTCGATCCATACACTATATCTTTGTACAAGGCTAAAAAGGCCAATCATATAGGGTCAGGGCCGGTCCAACCCTATATATTTTTCTTTACCTATATCTTTTTGTCTTATTTCTTTGTCTTTTGAATATAGAATTTCATCTCTATTTTTTTATTAGATTATGGTACATCAGTTGGTTGACACATTAATAGGGGTGGGAACAGGAGTGTGTATGGTTGCGGAAATCGACAGAGGTAGTGACTTAGTCGCTAGGTGGTGCCTTGCCGATCCGACTTTGTGATAAACAATAGTTTTAGGTATTTCTTGGGTCTAGACTGCCTAGTCCGTCTTGGCGGGTGCCTAGTCGGCCCAAATAATTTTGTTTGAATAATGTTTTACATATTGCATAGGAATAACTCCGTAATTTATATATGTGACATGTGACAACATAAGATGGTGACACATGTATTACAAGTGAACGTAATCAGGAGATATCATCCGGGGTGTTGGGCCAGGGCCGAGGTTCAAGGTCCTTATAAATAGACCTCGGCCAAGGTAAGGTAGAGCTATATAAGTAACAAATAACGCACATTATGCACTCAGTTACCCCACCCTCACAAAACCGTCGTCACACGCTAACTTAAGCATGATCTACCCGTGGGAACAAATCCGTAGTTCTGTTTTGCAGGTTAACACCGCCGTCCAGCCAACCTCGAAGATTTCAAGCGTCGCTAGACCTCGGATCCAACATTTCAGGTTCTTGAAATCATCATATAATTTTAATTATTTTTATGAATTTAAGATTTATTTATTATACTCTGTTGAATATATATTAAATGGTACACTATATTTGAAATATTGCTAATAGAGGTGACAATTCGAGCGGCCCGGCCCAGTTTGCCAAAAAAATTATGGTTCCAAAGATTATCGAATCCGTCCCAACCAATCCCTCTTAAATATACTATAATTTTCGAGCCAACTTAGGACCCGTCGGGCTTTTAGCCCATCTACTATAATTGATCTAAATGTTGATTCAAAGATCACCGGGTTTGTTGTGGGCGGTGATACTTCGAGCTTATATTTCAATGGCCCAGTCCATCTAAAATTCAGACGGGCTGGGCTGGCCCGTTGGGTCGGACTAATTTTGTAAGCTCTAGCAGGAAGGATATGAGAAATAAAATAGTTATGAATTAGGCGGCCTAAGCCATCGGGTTAACACCATATGTCGCCGAAAATTTTATTAGGATAAAAGTTATCAAGCCCGACCCAGTCTATCCGCTTTAAATACACTAAGGCTTTCGAGTTGGTCCACGTTCTGTCGAGCTTTTAGCCTATTGGATCGGACTTATTGGCTGGTGGTACTTCGAGTCTACATTATAATGGTTCAAGCTATCTAAAATGTCGAGTAGATTGAGTTGACATATCGGACTACAGGCAATGAAATTAGACGATCCTAAGAAGCTTGACTACTAGTTTTCCATTTTTTCAATCATACATATATATATATATATATATATATATATATATATATATATACTCATTTATTTATAAAAAGATAAAAGGTACTTTCAAATTAGTAACATGTACACTAACGAAAAGGGATCAAAGGAAAAAAAGAAAAAAAAAAATAAAACACAAGAAAATAAAAATAAGGGAAAATACAAAATATGCTTTATATTGAAATGACGGAGACGAGGTTAGTCAACACAAGAAAGCATGAAAACATACAAACATGAAGGCGTGAAATTATTTCGGCTTCCCGGTTAAAATCGTTGGCGGTAAACTTGCTCTGTACCGTGGGCGGTTACCATTCCTGAACGTGATAAGTTCTTATGTTTAATTATTTTTGTGCTTCCTCTTCTCCTTTTTCTGCTTCATACTCTTCGAAAACGCTTAAAACCTAAGTAAGCTTTCTGAATTCTCTCCCTACATCTCCTGTACATCAATTGGTAGGGTTTTTATTTTTTGATTGTTTATGTGAATGTACAATTTTCTTTCTTCTTCGTGTGTGGTTTGGGGTCTCTATTGGTGAAAGGAAACAACTTGGTTGTTGTATTGTAAGGTCCCTACAAGGAAGGCAGGGGAGCGGGTATCCTACCCTGAATTAAAAATAATTATGCTTTGTTTAATTTCCTGCAAAACGAGGTGCCTAGTTGCTGGTGGATAAATTGTGTTGATAGGAACACTAGCTGCATAATTGCTAATTCTGTACAATGTTTATTTCTGTATGGAAATTCTGGATTAGGCATACTTTCATCAATAATTGTCATGCTTCAATGTTTAAACTTGCAAACTACGTATGTTCCATTATTTGAGTTTTGTAGGAATGGCCAGAGTTCGGAAGCGCAAAGAAAGTAACTTGAACCTTTTAGATGAGCCAATTCAATATGCCCCAAGTAAGATTATATGTTATACAATCAGCACATATTTTCTCCTTTCATGTTTCTTTTATTTTGGAGTAAACTATGATAAATAAAACTAAAGGAGTTGGACTTATCTGAAAATGCTTTTGATTTTAAGTTAAAGCTTATTAGTCAAAAATTACATTCTTCGTGCTTTAGCTCACTCTCTTCCTTCTTAATTTGCCTGAATCATCGCTTCTCCCCTGCTCCCCTGTTTTTTTCCTTGTTTTCTCCTCTTCCTCATGCTTCTTCTCGTATAGCTCCTGAAGGCTCCCTCCATTCTTCTTGCTTTTTTCTCTTCCAGTCAATATTATCACGTTCATTTGTTTCATTTACCCTCTAATGGCCTTTCGGAAGTGGAAGCAGTGGTCGGGTGCAATTGTTGGTGTATTGACTTTTTGTATTTCTGAATATATTTAGCATTTCTGTGGAATTCTCTTTGTTTTTTTTTAATGACGGATTGTAATTATTATTCCTAGCCTTAACATTCACGTAAAGCTGATTATTGTTAACAAAGTACACTTTTGAAAGTTGTTTAAAAAAGTTTAGAAACATTACAAGTCTTTCATACACAATACTTATAACAATGAACATGGTCAAGATAAAATAAGGTGCTCAATTATAAGGTACCCCCTAAGTCAATTGGAAACCAGTATGGTGTTGAAGCAACATTGCTTTCAGCCTTCCAGCTCGTTTACTCTCTAGAAATTTATTTTGCAAGACCTTGATATATTCCTTTGCCAAGTTAAGATGATGGCAGTCCTTAGCTGCAGTAGCAACTTGCTCATATAAAGACTACTCTTCGGGACCAATAGCATATTGCTTTTTAGGGTCGTTAAGGATGGAGAAATCATACTTCAAGACTTTGTCGGAGCAGGGGAGCTTGAGCTTCCGAATGAGGCATTGGTACTCCTAGGCGCCGCCTCTGTCATTCTCCACTTGGTTTTCCAATCTATTGAGTTGTTCTTCCTCTGTTTTGCTTACGATCTTAGTGTGTATAATTGGAGGATCTGCTACTGAATTTGGGAGAGCTGGCGGCAAAACGAGGAGTAGCGAATATGGTTTTCGCTTTAAGTTTTACTTGTGTCAATGTCAAATTGTCTATGTTTTATTGGACTTGATACAAGGTGGACTTGCTAATTTTGTAAATGACTCTTCTCTTCTCCACAGGCTTCACCCATAACACCTTGGCGCACAACCAAGTTAATTATTTGCAGCATACAACCCGAACAAACGAGATACGAAACAGACAAAGTAATGATGAACAAAGGGGTAACTTTTCTTGCTTGAGTACTTAAGCCAAACTTTCCTCATTTATTTTGCAATGTGATTTGTTTCAATAAGTTCTAAATATATAAATCTATATTTTGTAAATTCCAACACATTTTTAATCTGTACAATATTTGGTTGACAAAATCTATTTTCACAGGCATGGTAGAAAAAACTCAAGGGCAAAAGCAAATTAACTTCAGCACTTCAAATGAGCCGATTCGACCACCTCAAAGTAATACATTAAATACATTTATATATTATGTTCATACATAGTTAATTCTTTTTCTCATGGTTATATTGTAGATAAATCAACTAGAACTCACGTGGGAAAACGAGTACATGGTGGGGTTGTAAACTACAACCAAGTCTCTAATCAAATAATGCCCCGCCGACCTGGTCCAGCCAACTTAGCACTTAATGAGAACACAGGTACGTTTTCAAATTGATGTAAACTATAGCTGATATATAATCTTATTTAGACATTGTCATTTTATAGGTTCTAAGCTAATGAAATTTTCAATTTGACAGGTTTGGTGCATAACCAGATGGTATCTAGCCAAGGTCACAATTCACAAGATGATGAGACAAGCCAACAAAACTCACATAATCTTACAAATGGAAGCAATGAGATAGTAAATGGGCAAAGTAGTGATGCACAAAAAGGTAACATTCTTTTGCTTTATTCTATGAAATTCAAAATGTGTACTGTTTATGTTCTATACTATTAAATAGTGAAAATAATTGTGAAATGCAGAAACAAAAAGTAGAGGTCCTACGTATATGTTGGAAATCTGGGGTCGACCATCAAATCTACCCCTCATCAAGCTTGATTTTGATTGTTATGGAAGACCTATAGGACATAATCGAAGCAAGTTTACTGAATTCTTGGGAACTATTGCAAGGAATGGTAAGTATTGTGCGCTTGATGTGGAAGATTGGCATCAGATGCCATTAGAGTGTAAAAAAGAGATGCTAAATATCGTTAAGGTAATGAAAATTCTAATACTATACATAAATGTAAAAAGTAGTGATATCATAATAATTTGAGTTGTATGCAGGCACGATTTGATATCACTCTTGCCGATGAAGAATGGATTCTCAAATCCATTAATCGCAAATGGAAAAACTGGAAGAGTTATTTGAAAACAAAGTATTTCCTTCCTGATAAGGAAGTGGAAGTTTTACTTGATGAAAGGGATGAAAGAGTGTCGAGAGATCAATGGGCCAATATGCTGATCCACTGGAACAAAGAGGAAGTGAAGGTGCATCATGATTTTTTGTATATTATACATTTACGTAACTGTTTTCTTTGCATCATACCTTTGACGTTCTTTTTATTGTATTACATCATTTTTAGAAACAAAGTGAAAAAAATAAAGATGCTAGAGCAAGCAAAAACATGGATCATCGGACCGGAAAGAAATCATTTGCAGAAATCTATGATAAATTGGTGAGTGTAAGAAACTTTTTTCCCTTTTTCAGTCTTACATGACTTACTATAACTAAAAACTACTTTTAGACAAAGGAGAAAGGTCGCGCCCCATATCGTCATGAAATGTTCGCAGTGTGCTATACTCCAGCTGATGGAACACCTACTGTTGATGTCTCTAAGTATTTGGTGAGTTGAGATCATATTGATTAGTATGTTACACACGCACACACTAGTTATTTATTTTGCATTATCTCACAAATTACACCTAGATTATATGCACAAGCTACAAAAAGCAACATTATAGCTCATTTTTACTTTGTTTATAGCTCAATATTTCTCTTCTACAAACAGCTTAAACTTTATACCGCTTAAAACTGTAGGATGCAATGAATGAACTACAAAATCAACTCCCAGAAGGTTCACAAGCTCCGGTTGGTCCTAATGATATCTTTGCCCAAGTCATTGGGCCAGACAAAACTGGTTATGTTCGGATTTTCGGAGATGTTTCTTCATCAGATGTTATGGAAGGAGCTCGTAACCGAAAATCGTACAAACGTATAGTGCTGGAGCAACGGTCAGAGATAGAGGAAATGAAAAAACAAATGGCTGATTTGCAATCACAATTTTCAGCACAACAGACATTCGCTTCACAACAACTTCAAGTTTCAACCTTATCACCTAACAATCTATGTAGACAAGCTTTAACGAAGCAAAATCTTCAGGTAAATCTGTACTAAATAGCTTTTGAACATCTTCACATGAGTATATATTTCTTTTTGTCAGTGACATAATTAAATAATGATGTTAAACTACAATTCTTGGTGTTATTAACTCACTTTGCGTGTGCTATGTTTCCATGGTCCTCCGTGTTATTTGTCTCTTATAATTGTGATTGTGGAGTTGCGCGGGTTGTACCTAAATCGATAATTTTCAGGTTGGAGGCTTTGTCGCTTTGAAAAGTCTATTTGATCCATCTAAAATAGTAGCAAAAGGATGTCTTCAAAGCACTGACCCAAATGCACAAGTGGGGAGACAAATGTTGGGTGAAAATTGGTGTCAAATACATATAAAAGTAGTACTTGAACCTGAGGAATAATTGATTCGGCCCTATGATTATTATCAAACACTTGGAGACGTATTAGGTGAAATGATCGCTTGGCCATGCCCTATGGTAAGCAATTCAGTACTCCTTTGTTGTTGTTGTTGTTGTTGTTGTTGTTGTTCTTCTTCTTCTTATTATTATTATTATTGACTTTATGAAACCTAACTCAATTTTATAATATACATCTAGGTGATGCCTGCTGAACTTCGTTGAAATACCCACCATTGAAGTGTAGTTCTTGCATTGGAGATTTTAGTGCAAGTTATGGATTCAAAGGCACTGACTGTAACTACGCTTTAGACTCACAACTTTGGAAGATCTTTTGTTTAGGATGTTTTGGAAGAATTTAAGTAAGCTTAGCATTATAACTTTCTTGGATCTTTAGTTTTTTTTATGTTAGAAGCTACTATGTGTGGTTTTTTTTCCTTTGACGACTCTCACCTCTATGGTGATTTTAGTATTGGAATTTTGTTTGAAATCGAAGTTATTATATCACTATTACATTAGACATGTGATTTTATAATAGTCTATTATTAATATTTTTGTGAAGTTATATATTAATTCAAGAATGATTGACAACAATAATTGTGAAATAAGAATTGCTTTTGAAGTAATAAAAACTTGCAACACGCATTCATTGTTCTCTGGAGAAACAAATTTTTAAAAATTATTTTAATGAAAATTGCAATACATTATTATATTACTACATATTAGAAAGTGACGTAACAGTATCTTTTTATAACTAAAATATTATTTTCTAGACAATTGGAGATGTCATATTAAGATATATGTGCGGACACTTAGTTGTGTTTTAATATATGTTAAAAAGAAAAACAAGAGGTGTCTTAATAAGTTGCCTATCAAGACATATTCTAGTGTCTAAATAAATTTCTTCTTGTGACACATCCAAATGTCTTAATAGGTAATGAGACCTATCCATACACTGGAATGGACGACACTTGATGTTAATGTGGGAATAGATGAGGGTGTATGGATAGGTGTTCTATTTTGACATTTTTTAATGTCTTCTAAAGCAATTTTTCTTGTAGTGATAGTAAACAATTTATTAGAGCACCTGAGACTTTCTTATTCATTATCTAAAATAAATTTCATTAGTGATTTTTGTGTTAGTGTGTGTAGATACACACTATATTTTTACTAAACACCAACAAAGAAGTTATGTAGTTTAAGAATTTGAATACATTTCTTAAGTGTGAGAACCTATAGTTGAAACATTTTATCATGTCACTTCATGTTTGTACCTTTATATTTTTATTTAATTTTATATTCTATAAAACAAAAATAAATAAATTAATCACTTAATTTTAAAGGTGACGTTAAGGTGTCTCAAAGTTGTCTACTACAAGTAGATACACAAAAATATTGTAATTAGAATTAATGCTAGTGTCTTAAAATCTATATACAATGATTAGATGTAATAAATTAGTGTGATATAATGTGCGTTTAAATATATAAATGAGTGGACAAAATTGGAAAAAAAAATTACTGAGTTTTATCAAATTAGATAATAGAATAAACTAAATAAAATCAAGTTAGATTATAGTTTGAAGGAAATTTAATCTTCAGAGTAATTTATTGGTGTTACAGCAAAGTATCATGTATATAAAGTTTTTCTTATAAAATAAAACAAAATTGTTATTGCAGCCTACTGGCTCAGTCTTTGCATTTAATGTCCTGCAATCTAGCAACTTGGTTTCAAAACACATCAATTACAAATATGATTTTTTTTTTCTTTTTTGAAAAAATATTTTTTAGGTGTTATATAAGCTCTGTTATATTGTAGTATGACCAATCCCAGTAACTAGTCAATACTGATCACTAACGAGTTAAGATATTATATTATGTTTAAATTGGAAACAAGTCTATGTTAGAATGTTACTCCCTCCGTTTCGAAATAAGTGTCGTTTTAAGTTGTTTTGTAAAAATTAAGGATTGATAAAAATGACAAATATATATATCCATACAAAATCTACTTAATTTGGTATGTTTTGTGAAATAAGAAAATAATCAACTAAATTAAGTTGGTTGTTTAGGGTAAGATTAAAAGAATTATGGTCTGTTTTTGTTAAAACAATATTTATTTTGAATTTTTTTATCTTCTCTTAAACACACTTATTTGAAATGGGGGAAGTATATAATTTTACGTTTACGATTCCATTTATGTACAATATGTTTTAATAATAATAATAATATAAATATCTATAATTAAATCTAAAAGATTTATATATATGTTCAGTCCTCTCTTATTATTGATTAAACGGAAATTAACTTACGAATTATAATATCTATGTGATTAGCTCAATTTAAAATTCAAGATATGGAAGAAGATCAATCTAAAGAAGGAAGGATCCTGTGCAAATGGATACAAAAAAATATTTTATTTCATATATTTTGCTGATATGGAAATATCTTTTTTTTTTTCCTATTTATCATACTCTCTCCGTTTCTTTTAATTTAATTTTTTAGAAAAAAGTAAAAAAATTAAGAATTTAATTTTTTTCCAAATATATCCCCGGTAATCTCCTTTCTCTCTCAAATTTAGGTTTTAAAGTAAGATATATTTTAGGATTGACAGAGGGGCAAAATTAAGAGAAATGATGAAAAATAGCTAAAAGATTAATTAATTAGAAACATTATTAATAAGCTAAAAGATTAATTAAAAATAAACGGAGGGAGTAGCATATTGAACGTTATGTACCCATGTTTCTTCCAATTGCGTGTATATCTTTGACAATTTAACCTCAGATTGTTATTCTTATTTGTGCATCACACGGATGGACATCTAATTAAGATAAGATAGTTGTTCTTATTCATGAATCGTATGAATGAACATCTAGTTAAGATAAAAAAATTCATGAGCTTCTTTATAAATTTTGGACTATAAAAAAGACAAATTATGATAAAATTCTATTCTTTATAAATTTCGGACTAACAAATAATCCAAGTCCATCTATTATCTTTTTCTATTTAGTCCGCTTGACCCACATCTTCACAGTTCAACGAGTTTAATTACTATTCTCCTAAATGAAGAAATACTAAAATAATGAATTAGATCAATAAAAACATAAAAGTAACACAAAAATAAGAAAAATATTAACAAAAAATATGAATTAATATATGCACGTCTTCATACAATCTCAAATAAAATAATTAAAGTATTTTAAATAAGTTTGAACAATATTAGATTTAGCTCCGCACGATTTATTTAAGCCCTTAAATATTGGTTTAAATTTGATTTGATAAGTAAAACCTATATTAAACCGCCAAATTCCAGTGATGTTTGGCTCTAATAGTAAAGCTTGTCCTCAACCAAATTATACCTTGGGTCGAAACTCAATGCCTTCGACAACAAGACCATCCTTCCAATTCAGACGCCAGATCTCAATCAACCGTGCCTCTACGTCTCCATCATTTCCTTTATTAAAAAAGCTTCCCAATTCAATCTCCATCCATCCATCACTCCTCTTCACCGGGAGTCTTCCCTTTTGCTTTTGCTGATTTCCGAAGGCATTTCCATGCTGCAAGTGCACAACTGCTGCTCTGTTTTCGGCATCTTTATCGGCTTCATTTTTCACGAACCTGACCACTGCATTTGCTGATCCAAGCCCGTGATATGTCTCTGATAGCTTGAACACCAGATAAGCTGCATAAGCAGAATTTAAGGACAACATTCGTGTCTTTATTTTGCCCCGGATATCAAGCCAACAAACGAACTGAAGATGAGCAACCTCCGAGAATCTGTAAATAAAATCATCTAGTGAGATAATCGGTTACTGTAAAAGAGTTTAATTTTGAGAGTTTTTGTCAAAAATATATTTTTTATTTAATTATTTATTGTATGTGCAGAAAATAGGAATTATAAAGATTGCAAAAGATATGAGAATGATATGGAAGATTTGGAAGAAGATTACAGTCTTATCCAAAGATCTTTTACTTGGAGAGAAAGTAGTAGTTAATCATCAATTTTACTATTTATTGATAGGAGTCATTCATTCAGGATGTATCGAATATTGATGAGTAATTGAATGAGCAAAACACGAATATTCGATATTTGATTATTGAGAGCTTAGTTGTTCCAGTAGTGTCATAACATAGTTAGTTAAGTTGAAGTATCTTCGGGAGAAGCTACTTTAAAGCGGGTTCGGGAGAGTTCGTCTGGCCTTCGGTGGAGTACCGTGTCAGTGTCGAAAAAGTCGATGGGAGTCGTCGGACGTTTTCGATAATAAAATAGGTTAGGTATAGAAGAGAGTCTTTGTAGTGTCGAAAAAGTCGACGGAAGTTGCCGGACGTTGTCGATAATAGAATAGGTTAGATATAGAAGAGAGTCGCCGGAGAGTCTTTGTCAGTGTCGAAAAAGTCGACGGAAGTTGTCGGACGTTGTTGATAATAGAATAGGTTAGGTATAGAAGAGAGTCGTCGGACATTGTTGATAATAGAATATGTTAGGTATATAAGAGCATCTCCAACCCACTCTCTATTAATAGTGTGGATTTTGCACTAAAAATACAGTTTTTGTGTACACTATCTCCAATCCAACTCTATCCCACTAAATTTACAGTTTTATGTAACCATCTCCAATCCAACTCCATCCCACTAAATTTACAGTTTTGTGTAAACCATCTCCAACCCAACTCTATTCCACTAAAATTTACAAAATAAGATTACTTACTTCTAATTTTATTTATAAATAATTATTTATGTTTTACAAATTATAAAAAATCAACACTATGTCTCGGAGGAACGGATGGTGACTTGCCGCCGTTCTAATTTTTTTTTCTTCATGTTTGTCATATGCGTTTAATTTAAGCTTTCTATATTTTGTCTTAATTTAAGCTTTTAATTTTTTTTTTCAATTTATGCAATTAGTATTTCCAACATTGTTTTCTTTCATATTGTTGTTATGAAGTTTCCATCGTGTTAATTATCTTCCAATTTGATGTAACTAGTAATTTATCTTATTATTGTTTCATTATTTTTTAATATGCAAGATTAATAAAACAATTAATCAAATTTTTTTGATAATTAAATTTAATTGAATTAGATAAATTATTAAATACAAACAATAATACAAATATAGTATTTATGTAGTTAAAACTGAATTTAGGGGTATTTTGAGCATGTATGTATAAATACAGTTTTTGTATGGATGAATAGTGTCTCCCTATAGGGGGACACTGTTCATCCTCCAAATATAGAGGATAATTTTAGAATGTGGTTGGGGGGATAAACTCTAAAATCCCCCCAAAAATAGAGTTATTATGTGTGATTGGAGATGGTCTAAGAGTCGAGTCTTTTTGTAAGACATAACATGTTCGACAATTTTATCAATAAGATCAAGTTTGAGGGGACTAAGGAATTTAGTTTCCGATTTTTTAAATATTATAATGTAATTTGTTTTGTTTACTGTTTCATTTGCGAATGTTATAACATTCACCGTAGTTCTCGGAATTTCAGTTACCATAGTCGAAGAGAAGTAGTGAAGACCTTGAGTCTGTACGAGATGTCCATTTCCAGTATTCTGGATGGTTACCCCACGCGATCGTCAGCTCCCTTGCGCATAACATATAACATTTCTTCCCACTCGTTTTCTCAAGAGAAAAGCTCTGACCCAAAGTTCCAAGTTTCACATTAAGGCACAATTGAACCCAAAAAAACAAAAAAAAGGTTAATTATCGAAAAAATTACGATCTTTAGTCCAATTTTTAATTGCAACATTATTTTTAAAATTTATCAATGTTGGTCATCAACTATAACTTTTTTTCAATTACAACATCGGCTAATTTTTTTTACACCTGATTGTGCCGACATCACCACCATTAGATGCACATGGACAAGACCGTCATTTACCCTCGATCAATTTCACAATCCTGTCATTTTCATTGTTGTTAATCGATGATTGAAGTTATTATGTTCGGTGATTGAAGTTATTATGTCACTTCTTCGACTCTCAATTAACAACAGGAGAATTGACGGATTGTGAAATTGATCGAGGGCAAATAAAGGTCATGTCCAGACGCATCTAATTGTGGTGATGAAGACACAATCAATTTAAAATTGAAAAAAAAATATAGTTGATGACCAACATTGATAAGTTTTAAAAATTATGTTGAAATTAAAAATTGAACCAAAAGTCGTGATATTTTTTATAATTAACCCCAAAAAAAAAAAAAAAATGAACAGAGCGTTGGTCACTACCATTTCATACACAGCACTTGTTAATATGATTGATTCATCAAAATCATCAAATTAAAATTCAAGTGTGAAGAAGATACGTATATGTACCAATTTGCCAGCATCAAGGAGAATAGGAGTGTTGCAAAGACTCAAGTAAAGCTCCTTCTTTGTGGTATAACACACTTGAGTAACTGATCTTGACAGTATTTTTGCACAATCAGACGGCAGAAATTTGTCCCAGGCAGTGTCGGAGTCAGCCGCCAGAAAAATCTCCGACACCGAGTACTCTGGGAACATATTAAAAGCATAATATAGAAATCAATAATTTTGATCTAAGCCAAACTACTACTTCCGTCCCCCTTTAATTTTACTTTTCTTTTCGATTTGTCTCAATTTAACTTTTCATGTCGTTCTTTCACAATCTCTAAAATCTATTTTTTCTTAATTTTTGTGCTCGATCAAAATAGAAAAGTTAAATCGAAATGACGAGAGTATATACGCTTAGCACACCGATGGAAGAACAAAAAGTCAAAATCAACGCATTACCAAACCCAAACTTAATAATTGTTTTTGTAAATTTATCCTATCTACTTCATAATTAACAGCGACAACTTCTGCTACAGTATTTTTTCAACCATTTATTACTTCCTTCGTTCAGCTCTGTACACTTTTTATTTCGGTCCGTCCTATTTAATTTTGCACATTTTTAAAAAATAAATTTTTCTTATAATATCCACCTTCAAAATTTTTACACTCAATTTCCATCTTTGAAAAAATCAATTAAAAAACAAAAAAATAATTTTTTCTTAATATATGTCTCCGTTCCTACGTGCAAAACTGAGCGGAACGGAGGGAGTACAATTTAGCTGTATACTGCGTAATGACAGTCCCAAAAATTTTGCTAAGGGAGACTATTTATAGATATCTAGGAGTTCGTTTCACGGGATACTTTTTTTTTTAAACTATGTTCATGTGGCAAACTTTTACCAAATGGGGCAAATTTTGAGTGTGCTAGAAATCAAATTCTTTTATATTAGGTCATAAACTTAAAATATTAGATAAATTGCATTAACAAATAGTATCTTGAAAAATTTAAAGGAGGACTACTGTTATGCGTCCTGTAAATATAGTCAATTGTATAAATAAAACTAGCAAAATGCATTTTGATAAGATTAATAAATTGTTTTAATTACAAAAAGGAAAAAAATCAAGATATAATGTTTCTATTTTCATTATATCTTTTAACATTTTTGTCTCTATTGGTTATACATAAAAATACATTCATCTTGTTAAACAATAGAATTGTTTATTTTATTTAATTAAATTATATTAAATTGAATATTTTCCTAAATAGATATGTAATAAACATTAATATATACACACATATATATATTTTAAATGTTTAATTAATTGTTCTCTTGTGTGAAACTCAATATTGATAATCAAACTTATACTGCATACACAAATCTAGCCTAAACATTCGACAAACAATTATAATTTGTTTTAATGTAATTTATAATAAAACATGCAATATAGATGTCAAATTAAAGACCATAAACAAATGTTATTTTGATCTATTATACATAAAAAATGAAAATATAACATAAAATCATTTGTGTATCAATTTTTGGAATATATATATATATAATGAATAAATCAGAAGCTACCTATTATAACTTTTTACATATATAGCAATTTGGCAAAATACAATAAATTTGGAAGTAACTTTTTGCATAATTTTACTATATATTTATATATTATATTAATAATTAATTAAATTTTTGGTTTTAGAAGGTGAAATTGAAATGCTATAATTTCCTTTTATAGCCGGTTCTCCTATAATATATAGTAAGATAATATTCACTACTGAAAAGTTTCGATTTCGGAAGTAAATTCAGGATATTATAAAAATAAATGACTAAATTTGAGACCGTCCATAATTTAGCAATTTTCTCTGAATAGCTTAATCGAGGTAAAACTAACCATCGCAATATGTAGACTGTAGTACAGATCAACAGTAACTCCATCAATAAAGAAGCCAAGAAGAGATTCTTCATTTTTTTTCACATAATTATAATAAAAAACAGAAAATAATACTCCTTCCGTCTCAAATGAACTTATACAGGGAATCAGCACATATATTAAGAAAAAATTATTTTTTGAGATTTTATTGACTTTTTAAAGATTGATTGAGGGTGAAAATTGTGTTATAACTTTCTTCTTATAAGGATGTACAAGTTTGCTTGGGACGAAAGCAAAGAGAAAATGTACAAGTTCATTCGAGACGTAGGGAGGAATAGTATATAGATATACCTGCAGGTACATCTTCGCGGGAAGAATTAAAACTGGAACGTGAACTAAAATCAGCTAAAGTTGATGAACTGCTGAAGCTGTCACAATACGCAAGCCGCCGGAGCTCCTCCCTGTCGGCAACAGCTCCGACCAACTTCCCCCAGTTATCATAACCAATCGGCATTACAGATTAAAAAGATGGGATTTCTTTTGAGAAAAGTTGGAGTAATTATGCACTTATATATACTGATTCTGAAGATTGCGACTACCGTGTTGAAGTAGTCGTAGTAAGTAGTAACAGTTCGTTCATTAGTCATGACCAATTAGACATCTCGTCAATGTTTAATTTAATTCTAATTTTAATTTAATTATATATCAATCACTTTAATTTCATTTTTTTCTCCTTTTTGTTTCTAAGCTGATTAAGATAAAATAGTAAACAAAGAAAACTCAATATATAATTGTGGACACCGTTCGCGTAATTCTCGGGAAGACTCGCTAAAAAGAAGTTTTATTGAACACCCGATCAAACCGCTACAATGGAGAATTTTGCACTTTTGGTCTCATAGGACATGAACCTGCTTCAAAATGGTCCCAGCCCTGGCACTTTTGACCTCATTGAATTCAAACGTTGTAAGTTTAGTCCCAAACGTCAATTTTTCGCATAAATGGTCCCAAATTTTGGCAAAAGTGGTCCCAAAAATTTTCAGCCGTTAATATGACATCATAACTTCAAGATTTTTGCAGTTTTGGTCCCACTGGACACACTTTGTTGCGTTTTGGTGCCAACTCTCTCACTTTTGAACCCATTAAACTTAAAAAATATTTTAGAACAATAAAATAATTTAAATAATCAGAAATTAATGTAAAAACAAAAACAAAAATTTAATTCTAAAATTTATTTAAAATAGATAAAGTAACTGAAAATATTAAATTTAGAAAAATCAGTTTTAAAAAAATTGAATTTTTTATAAAATTTTAAAAAATGAAAATTTTAAGTTGTCTTAAAATTTTAATTTTTTTTTAATTAAAAAAAAACTACTTATTTTATAAAATTAGATTTTCTTAAAAACTTATTTTCTAAATTCTAAATAATTTTGTATGTTTCATAAATTATTTTAAACTCTTTTAAGAAATTAATAATTTCTTCCTAAAACTACTTCCAACATTTCATAGGTACTTTTACATATCTTAACTGAACTTTTTCAGATTTCAAACTATTTTTTTTTTCATTATTTATCAATCTATCTTTCGATTAGGGAGAAAACTCTCACGTTGACGATATATTACGGGGTATTCATTAAAAAACTAAGTTGTCTATAAATGCTATTAATTATTTGTGACATACGCACGTTAATAATCAATTGCTCCCGTGGCACAAATATAACCCGTTTTATTTGAATTATAGTTATGTAAATTTTCCAAATTCTAGAACAATGCATACATTTTAGGGACCTATAAAGGGATTATCCAAATAGCGTTGACAAATCTGTAAATTATTTTGAAATCTAAAAAAAATCATTTAAAATATGTAAAAGTATCTATGAAATGTGGGAAGTATGTTTTTAAAAAAATAAGTGAATTTTCTTAAAAGAATTTAAAGTAACTTATGAAACATATAGAAAAATTATTTAGAACTCAAAAAAGAATTTTTTAAGAAAATCTAATTTTATAAAATAAGTAGACTTTTTAATTTAGAAATTTTAAAACTTTAAAACCCTTTTAAGACAATTTAAAATTTTCATTATAATTTTATAAATATTTCAATTTTTAGATTTTTTTTAAATAAGTTTATGATTTTTAAATATTTTTTAATCTGCTCGCTGTAATTCTTCGCACGAGTAGAGTATTAGATATTACACACAATAGAATTCAAATTAGTAATTTATGAAACATATAAAATTATTTAGAATTTAGAAAATAATTTTTTAAGAAAATCTGATTTTATAAAATAAGTACATAATTTTTTTTAATTCAAAAAATTTAACATTTTAAGACAACTTAAAATCTTCATTTTTTAAAATTTTATAAAAATTTCAATTTTTTGAAAGTAATTTTTCTAAATTTAATATTTTCAGTTTATGATATTTTAAATAAATTTTAGAATTAAATTTTGTTTTTATTTTTACATTAATTTCTGATTTTTTAAAGTATTTTAAATATTTTTTAAGTTTAATGGGTCACAAGTGAGAGAGTTGGGACCAAAACGCAATAAAGTGTGTCCAATGAGACCAAAACTGCAAAAATCTTGAAGATATGACGTCACACTAACGACTTAAAAATTTTGGGACCACTTTTGCCAAAATTTTGGGAACATTTATGCAAAAAATTGACGTTTGGGACTGAAGTTGCAACGTTTGAATCCAATGGGGTCAAAAGTGCCAGAGCTGGGACCATTTTGAAACAGGTGTGTGTCCTGTGGGACAAAAAGTGCAAAATTCTTCGCTACAATGCTAGACCGCTCCAAGATCACGACCGTCATTCGCCCCAGACCACGACGACCCTTGATCGTTCCCGGTTTCATCACCGTTCACTCTGACCGTCTATCCCGTTCGTCCGCAACATAGAGCTCGACCGATTGACCACAATAATCATTATACCGCGAGCTTCACACATGGGAAGAGGGAGGTGCCAGCTCAATAAAAAGACGCCATGTAGGATACACGTGGCATTGACATCTAGCCAACAACATAGTGCCACCTAGCACAGACCAAGACACTTGTCAGACATGTGTCAACCATGAAAGAACTGCTTTCGATAGCTATAAATACCCCATCTCCCCCATTGTAATGGATCATAAAATAATAGAAGAGAAAAAATGAGAAGACTAGACTAGACTTTTAACTCAATACGGGAACAAACCAAACACTTGTAAAGATCATCTGGTTAAATAATCAATAGCTTATGTTGGTTATTTATTTTAAATTTACCTCGAACCAAGCGGCTCAAACAGCCCATTTTTTAACAGGCTTTTGTTTACCTTGGCAAAAAGAGATAGATTAATTATCTAGATCATTGAGATAACTCAACAGAATAAGATATAATATTGTTATCCGCCCACTTCTAAAATGTTTACTGTAAGATGTAACATCTAGATAAGGATATTAACTATCCTGATCCACCTTTCACTATGTGATATATGGAGGTTCGGATAAAGTGATATTATCTAAAGGTCCCATTTAATAATCACGTTTGCAAAAGAAATGAGTTGTAATTGATATAAATGTAATTTTTCTAATATTATCTCAAGTACTGATCAACTATACTAGAGGGTGCCTGAATTTTTTTATCTAATGTACTATTCTGATTTTAGCTAGCATTCTATTCCGGACTGCACTTTTCACCAAAGTAAATACTAAAGGAAGTTAGCTAAAACATTAATTTCCTAAGTTATTTACCAAAATAAAAGGAGCCCAGACAGAAGACAGAGAACACAGCGACATCCAATGTAAATGAAGAGAAACTGCAAAATTATTTAACGACCGGTTGTGGAAAAACTGTTTAAGCAAAACAGTCACTCTTTATAAATCATCAGCTAATCCGGTTAGGAAATACACTCAAGACCGTTCATCCAAAATTTGGCGCTAGAGAGAGGGGGGTCAGGACTAAATAAATGGTGAATGAATCTACATCCTCACACACCCCATCAAGACATGCGCTCTCAAGGCGCAATAGGAGAACCTCCCCCGAGATTTCCTCAATGAGGCAATCGTCTCAAGGTCGTTGAGAAAATAGTCTGCCACCATCAATAATACAAACGGAGGCGATTTACTTCGCGAGATAACTGACAAAACTCAACAATTGACCCAGTTGCAGAAGAGAATGACCATCCTGACCGGAGAACCCTCTTGGGCCCACAGAGATGGTGTGTCTCCTCAAAGGTTGCAAGGAAGAGCGACAGAGCGCCAACTACCAGGCACGGTAGATTGGGATCATAAGAAAAAAAGAATATATCGATCCCAGACGCCGTTGGCTGAAAAAAATGAACAACGGCCACAGAGTCCTCTCGACGCGCCCCCGGAGGGTGCGTATAATGATCAACTGCGGGAAATGAACAAGGAGAGAGAACCAATACCCCTAAAGAAGGCCGCAGCTAAAGAAGGCCGTAGAGATCCATGTCGGAGACCGCAACGCGACATCTCTCCCTGTAAACAAAACTCCAGCGAACAACCTCCGCAGGAGGAATATTGGCAACAACGGAGGTCGAAAGAACGTTCGCGGGAAAGACGTCGAAGCCAACATGAGCTAGATCAAGTAGAAATAGACAGACTTAAGAATCGTTTAAGTTGGCTTGAAGGACGATTGGGGATACCACCATCACCCATGGAGGATAGTGCGGCATATAGATCAAATTCTCCGTTCAAAATAAGTATCTTTTTAATTTTTTTTTTCAAATATTAGGGATAAATAAGAAGATAAATACTTCCACACAGAATCCATTTTATTGAATATATTTTACGGAATAAGGAAATAATCAATAAATTAAGTAGGTCGTTTATGATAAAATTGGAAGAAATGTAATTTTTTGTGCTAAAGTAATCCTTATTTTGAAAATTTTCATTTTGTATATATAAAAAAAATTAAAACGGTGGGAGTATTTCTAATTATGCAAATATCTGATGCGAATATGCTTTCCATAAAATTGTGTTTATAAATATAAAAATACTACATATAAAAATTGCGTAGAGTATTTATTAATCCAGGATTCTTTTACCCTTCTTTAATAGGAAATAGAAAAATAGGGAGTATAATTACTGCTAGTATATATTTACTCAATTAAGAGATACTCCCTCCGTCCCGATTAAAGTTATCATTTTGATCGAGCACGGATGTTAAGAAAAAATAATTATTTGGCTCTTTAAAGGTGAAGATTGAGATTGAGATTTTGAGGGTGAGGATTATGAGATTAGTTTCCTTTTTTGAGGTGACAATTTTAATTGGAACGAATCGAAAAGATAAGTAGGTAGCTTTAAGCGGGACGGGGAGTACATAATGACATACCTTAATTGATGAAATAACCAAATAATTTATTATGGAATATATCCATATATCCTATTTTAATTTATAGTAGTATTGAATACACATGCTGCTAAGGAAAAACATGATATGTAAAGATGAAAGTAGAATTACAAAATTGCCCCTCTTATGAATTATAAAAAGATTTCATCAATCATTCCATCATATACAATATACTACCTCCGTCCCGCTCTAACTTTCCTATTTTCCTTTTCGATTTGTCCCAACTTAACTTTCCATCCCATAAATGACAAATTTCTCTCACAATCTCCACCCTCAAAATCTACACCCTAAATCTCCACCTTTAAAAAAATCAAAGATTCCACAAAATCTGTTTTTTCTCAACCTCCGTGCCCGGTCAAAGTAGGAAACTTAAGCCGGGACGGAGGGAGTACATCTCTAAAAAAAATATAGCAAATATTGAATCATGAAGGGGTTATTTGGGGCTATCATTCTTCTATTATTGATTCTACAATGTACAGGTGAATATTTAAACTTATTTATATAAAAAAAACCAATTTTTTTTCTTTCAATTCCGCTACTAATTAATTATGTACACATGTATGTTTGTGTATAGACTTGGCAACGGGCAGGGTTATCCCGAGGCAGGGATGCAAGTCCCCATCCCTGTTACTATGTTCGCTTGAATTTCTTGTCCCTGTCTTCGTGGAACTAGTAGGAATTTTATTATTTCCATCCCTGTTTTCCATTTATTATTTATACATTTTAATTGAATTAAAATTAATTTTATTATTAATAATTAATAAATTTCATTTGACAAAATCAACTAAAAATATTAGAATAAATTAGATATAACGCATTTGAATAATACAATAGTAGAAGTTTAATATATATATATATATATATATATAAATTAAAAAAATATTGGATCCCAAATAGGGAATGGCGCAAAGTCTTGTTCCTGTCCACACCATTTGTACAGACGGGGACAATTTCTTCCCATCTCCACTTCCACTAGGAAACAAAGGGGGGATTTTCCGTCCTTCAACAAAGAACGGGGATATCTGCCTCATTGTTAATCCTATTTATACAACATAAATTTATTAATCATTCGTTTCAAATTTTGTGGCAGGTGAGACTCAGATTAAGCCAGCAATATATACGAAAGAAGTTCAAGTTCCAAACAATGTATGTACGGAGCCTCTTTGTGATAAAGTATGCAAACAACAAATTAGTGCAAGCATGAGTCCAATAGGTCATTGTACCGACAGTGAGACTTGTCAGTGTACTTATCGTACTAGTAACTGCTGTTAGAGAGAAATAGTTATGTAATCTACCCTAGTATTATTTTAAACCAGTAATTAGTTACTTTTTTATCCTACGAGGTGGAGTAATTTCTTGTCCCAAATTTTCACATATAATAGAATGCAACCGGCTATAAGTGGAAAGCCTTTCATTTTCATGGCTACGAAGGCCGCTATATATGTAGGACATGTTCGGTTATCCATCTTACAACCTTAAAATTTTCACATAGTATGTTTCCTAGTGATACACGTAATAAGAACCAAAGATGGAAGATTGACATGAAAAATCATGAAGGTTTTTATTTAATATAAAATTAATTGCATATAAATTTATAACTTTTTACCAGGTTTTGCATTTTAATAATATCTTTCCTAAGATTAACATTTAATGCATGAATTTTTAAATTTTACAATTTGATGCATGATCGTAATTTTTTGATGTGATTTCAATGATTTTGACTTAGTTTAGAATAAAAAATCACATGAGCTATTTTATTTCATTGTTTTCTTGCTAAAAATTAAAATATAATTTAAAGTAATCGTTCAAACTTTTATAGAGACTATATTATTTTCAGAAAAATTGAAGAACTGGTACTGTAATTTATGGACGGTTCCAAAATTAGTCTTTTAATGGGAGTTATAATTTTATTACAACTGATTTAAATGGCACCTTAATCAAGATCATTATATGTTTGAAATTACCGATATGCCATTGAGCTAAGCCCTACACAAATTGGTATCCATTTTTTTTAAGTAAAATTTAACTGATTAAAATTTTTAACGCCATTTTAAATTCCACGTACATCTACACTCAAAATAGGGTGACAATTCGGTTAGCCCAGCCTCTACCCGACCTAGAGGCTAGAGTAGTCCGGCCCAGTCTAGTTTATCGGGCTACATTATATATTAGGTTGTATCAGATCAAAACTCTAGCAATATGGAAATTGACAAATCCATTTCATCTTCTAAGATACACTAAGTGTTATAACGAATACGAGAAAGATAACTGAACGAGAATAAACGAACATAGAATTTACGTGATTCACTAACAATGTATAAACTACATCCACGAGCAGAAGAGAGGAGGAAACATATATTATGTGATCAAAATGTTTACAGAGTAAGAATGACCCAAGGTCAACTAATAAGGCTACCTATAATCCTCTAACCTCTAAAAATAAACCCAAAATATTAAATCAGCCCAATGACCAGCTCGCAACAGGATTCAAGATATTCAAACACTAAAATTGTTGAACTATTGGTCCATCAATTGAACTTATTGAGCACGATGATATTTCAAGGTAAAATTCTTACGGCTTATCTCGTATAAAATGTCGGGCACGCTATATTTTTTAGAAACCTCTAATCGTTAATGTGAGTAAAATTGTTGAGGAACTATACCTGTACCAGGGCCATGTAACTTTACCAACTTTTCCTTTTTAATACAAATAAAAAAAAAAAAGAGCATTACTCAGATCAAAATTCAAATAGTGTTCGCAAGTCCAAGTATCCAATGTGGGACAAAAATAGGGAATTCATAATCTTTTGCAGGGCAGCCCGTCAACACCCAGTGCAGGGTATTAAAATAACTTTAACGTTGTTTTGGTGTCTTACACGGCGTCTTGTGCAGGTCGACCTACAAATGATTTATTTCCCATAAATAGGGTGATGTAAAATAATTAAACTGCTGGAGATTTTTTATTTCTTTCACTCAATACGGAAATATATATTCCAAAATGGAAAATTAGTGAAAATATCTAGTATGTTACTATTTATGAAAATAACCTTATAACTTTTTTAGTTCATGATAATGTCATGTATATTGCAAAAAAAAAAAGGTACAAATGTCTTGTTACCTGCTATTGCAGATAACACAACTGATCGTATGACTGATATGGTATTCATGTGGTTTCATTTTTCAGATGTTTTATTATTGTATTATTTTTTAACATTAGGATTTGGATTATAAATAAGAAATATTAAAAAATAAAACCGAAAAACAATTTAAATGTTTTAAAAAATATTATTAAAACTTAAAAAATTAATAAGAAAAATCTATTTCAGTTAGTAATCAAATTGCTGTAAAATGTTAAATATTATAAAACCAATAATTATTTAAAAAATCTAGATACTAATTTTAAAAAAATATTTAAAAATCTAAGAAGTATTTGAAAAATATAAAATTAATTCAGAACAAATGATTTTAATATATTAAAATAGTGGTAATAAAATATATAACATCAAAATAATTTATAAAGATAATTTAAACCCCCTGAAACCCCCCACACCCCCTCCCCAAACCCCAACCTAAAGACCTCAATTTAAATACTATGTTTTTAAACATTGATAATATATATTTGATGACCATTATTTACTGTACCAAAGTTATTTTTGGTATAATTAATTATTTTAGATTATTGTTTAATATTATTTTATTAGATTACATTTTTTTACCTCTTTTTTATTATACTAAAATTGGAAATATATATATATATATATATATATATTCAAATAATTCTCTTTAATTTTTGAATTATTTCTATTTTTTAAATTAGCATATATTATTTTAAATAATTATATGTTTTTATAATATGTAATATTTTAAAACAATTTTATAACTAACTTTATAAATTTTTACTACTAGATTTTCAAGTTTTATTTTTTAGCTTTAGCATTAATTTTCACAAACATGTAAATTATATTTCAATTTTAATATTTAATTTTTCCTTTTTATAATCAAAATCATAATGTTAAAATATATATCGATGATATACCAGAAAATGAAGCCACATTGTAATGACCCGCTTCTAAATTTGACGGACTATCCCCACAAACCAACACAAGTCTTTTTCACTGCGTTTTGTCCTCACTCACGTGCATCTTAAGAAACTTCCTAGTGCACCCTAAGAAACTACCCGCTTCTAGATTTGACAGATTGTTCCTCACACACCAACACAAATCTTTTCCACCGCGCATTTTCCTCACTCACGTGCACCCTAAGAAACTTCTCTGGGGATGACAGGTTGTCCCCACAAACTAACACAAGTTTTTTCCACTGCGCTCGTCCTCACTCACGTGCATCCTGAGAAACTTCTCAGGGGGTGACAGACTGTCCCCACAAACCAACACAAGTCTTTTCCACCGCGTTTTGTCCTCACTCACGTGCACCCTAAGAAACTTCTCAGGAGGTCACCCATCCTGAAATTGCTCCAGGCCAAGCGCATCTTATAAAACTTCCCAAGGGGTCACCTATCCTAAAATTGCTTCAGGCCAAGCACGCTTAACTTTAAAGTTTTTACATAATGAACACCTAAAACGAAGATGCACTTTGTTAGTATGAGTAGCACTAATCAATTCTTTAAGCCCTCTTTAACTTATGTAGTCCTATAAGTACATAGTCTCGGAATGCCCCTCAAAGTCAACTATACGGTCCCATACTGCATAGTCTCAAGATACTCTCTTTTTCGGGTGCGGGATCGGTTCGTTCATGCCTCCCTTCACCTAGAAGCCTGCCAGGAGCCGCTCTCTGTGCCTTCTTCCCTTATTGCACCGACGATCACTCCCCGCCCTCGTCGGTCCCGAACGTCACACACATTGACACCACATCAATCATTTATTATCACATCACTGTATGACGTGTTGGTCTACCCGCAATAGTAGATAACATGGCATCTTCACAATTTTTTCACGATATACAGGACATTATTAGAAATTAAAACAGTATAAAGTTATTTTCATAAAAGTTGGAGAAAAACAGTAAGATGCTTAATTGATTTAAAAAAATAAAGAAACATAACTCACTATGAAAAACATCAATCTCTTTTACAGTACATTAGAAATTAGGGAGTGGAAATTGGGTCTACAACCCGAGTTCTTTTGGTCAAGTCAAAATAACGCCATCAAATGATGAAAGTATGTTTATAAATATAAATTTTTTACATGTCTCGACGTATATAACCTTTTTTTAATAGAAAATAGAAAAATATATACCGATATATAATAACTTATGTTCTAAAAATCTTTTTCTATCTCCGACTATTGCTCTATCTAGGCGTTAGATGGTCATTGATTGTCTATGTTTTTTCTCCGACTTCCCACCTAACCCTGTCTAGACCCGATTAACCTTGTCTCGATCCTAGTTTGCCGCTTAACTAGCCGCTAGGGTTTTTAGAAAATTGATAATAACTACAAGTATATTTTACTCAATTTAAAAAGATATACATAATGACATACCTTAATTGATGAAATAACCAAATAATTTATTATGGATATAGGAAAATTGATAATAACTACAAGTATATATTTACTCAATTTAAAAGATATACATAATGACATACCTTAATTGATGAAATAACCAAATAATTTATTATGGAATATATCCATATATCCTATTTTAATTTTTATTGAATACACATGCTGATAAGGAAAAACATGAATATGTAAGGATTAAACTAGAATTACAAAATTGCCCCTATTATGAATTATAAATAGATTTCATCAACTTCATCTCATTCTGTCATATACAATTATATATATACATCTCTAAAAAATATAGTAAATATTGAATGATGAAGAGCTTATTTGGGGCTATCATTCTTCTATTATTGATTCTACAATGTACAGGTCAACATTTTGTCTCTCATCTTCTTTCAGTTACTATTTAATTCTTTTATATCATGTTAATATTTGGACTCAATTATATAAAAAGTTTTAAATTTATCTTTTCATTTATGCTTTTAATTAATTATGTAGACATGTTTATGCATAGAGTTGGCGATGGAGTAGGGCTAACCCGAGGCGGTGTTGCAAGTCCCCACCCCTATTCCTGTGTTCGCTCGGATTTTTCATCCCCGTCTCCGTGAAACTAGCAACAATTTTATTATATCAATTCAGCTTTGATTTATTATTTATAATTTTAATTTAATATATCTATTAATTGAATTACAATTTTTATAAACACCTAATAAACATTCATTTTACAAAATCAACTAAAAATATTAAAATAAATAAGATCTAAGGCATTTGACTATCCAATAATATATGTTTAATAAAAATATTAGTTTTGTTTAATCAATACATAAAAATAAAAAAAGGTTGGATTCTAGCAGCGAATAGGGTAAAGTGTTGTTTCCGTACCACCCCATCTCTACAAACGGGGACAATTCCCTCCCATCTCCACTCCCACGAGAAAATATGTACAAGGGGGTGTTTCCGTTCCATGGAGAACGGGGATTTTCTATCTCATTATTAATCATATTTATAAAACATAAATTTACTAATCATTCATTTTAAATTTTGTGGCAGGTGAAACTCAGATTAAGGCACAAATATGTACGAAAAATGTTCCAGTTTCAGATGAGTGTACGGAGGCTATTTGTGATCAAGTATGCAAACAACAAATTAGTGGAAGCCTGAGTCCGATAGGTCATTGTATCGGTAGTGATACTTGTCGGTGTACTTATCGGGCTAGTAACTGCAATCTGGGATGAATAATCATGTGTTACGCCCACAGTATTATTGTAAAATAATAGTTAATTACTTTTTTATCCTACGAAATGGAGTTATCTATAATCCTAAATCTTACATATAATAAAATACAACCCGCTATAAATGGAAAGCCGTTCATTTTCATGGCTATGAGGCCACTAAATTTGTAGCGCGTGTTTGGTATTCTATCTTACAGCCTTTTATTTTAGGGTTCATTAGAAAAACTAAAATTTGGTATAATTTTCAACTGCAATATCACTTTTAAAACTTAGAAATAATAATCATAAACTTTGAAGTTTTTCATTCTTAATTTTTTTCATTTTTTTTTTAAATGAAAATGAGTATGAAACAAAGAGTATTTTACAATAAAAGAGTAATCAGATTTCCAGAGTAATTATTTTGGATAAGGTTTGGATTTGCATATTACTGATATTCGATAAAATATTGCAATCTAGTTACATATGTCCTCATAATTTATGAATAAGTTCCACAAAAATAATACTCTCTCCGTTCCATCTTATCTTGCATACTTTTCTTAATTAACCGTCCACCTTATCTTGCACAGTCTGAAAAAAGAAAGTTATAACATAATTCCATCCTTAATCTTCAACATCAATCCACATTTGAAAAGACAACAAACAACCAAAAAATAATTTTTCTTAATATCCGTGCCAACTCCCCTGTGGAAGATAAGTCGGGACGGAGGGAGTACTTGAGGGAAAAATAATAATATTAGCTTTCAGAAAAATAAAAGAAGGAAATAATAATAATGAAACTATTGTTACTTTTATCTATAAATTTCCTCAACTCCATCTGTATTCTGTCATATAGAGAAAAAAAAATTATAGAGAAGATCTAATCATGAAGAGCTTATTTGGAGTCATCATTTTTCTAATTTTAATTCTGCAATGTGCAGGTAATATTTTGATTTAATTTCATTTTTATCTCACGGTGGTACCGATACCATTATGAGAGAATAATACATATATATTTAAATATGAGGGACTTATTATATTTCACAGTGATACCGGTACCACTGTGGTACCATAAAATCACCCTTAATTATTTATCAATCTCTTCAAGTTCATTTTTTTCTCCTGTTTTGTTTCTAAGCTGATTAAGAAAAAATAGTAAACAAAGTAAACTGAATAATCTTATTCGACAATCATTTTTTCATATAAAAATAATATCAAATGTTTTATTTTTATAAAAATACTAATTGATTATTCTTATAAATGGTTTCCCTTTAATTATCCACGTGCTTAGTTAATTAATTAGTACAATTGATATCCCTACTTATTAATAATAAGGGAGAAGCGCAACAATTCATATGCTAACAAGTGTGCTCTGTGGTTTATTTACGAAGAAAGAATGACAAGTATATTCTGTGGTATATTTTTTAAGAAAAAGAAAATGGAAATTTTGAACGTATGAATGTGAGGACTTCGGTGACCGAAAAATTTACCGATGATCCAATTTGTAACTATAAGTAAAAGTGGTGCTTTGTTTTGCTAAATTCTAAAAGCTAGACTTTAATTGCAATTTCAGAAAAGGTAGTGATTTTTCCTGCAATTAGACCAAATTTTAAATATTTATTCAGTATTTGACCTCTTTTTGTTGTCTCAAAACACCATTTTTCGTATTGGATAAATGGGTTCAAATCACTTGAATAGGATTATGTATAACCAAATTTAATAAATACAAGATTTCTGATATAATAACTACGAAATACACAACAACATAGCTTAATTAATGAAATTATATCCAAATAATGAGTCAAACTTAGGAATCACTGTGACATCGATACTACTATGAGGAATATATATATATATATATATATATATATATATATATATAAATATGAGGACCCATTAAATTATATAATTTCGTTTTTGTTTCACA
The DNA here is from genome assembly GCA_958295605.1 of Ajuga chamaepitys. NCBI lineage: Eukaryota > Viridiplantae > Streptophyta > Magnoliopsida > Lamiales > Lamiaceae > Ajuga > Ajuga chamaepitys. The sequence continues at coordinate 3,926,197 of OY282503.1, forward strand.
ATAGTATCACTGTAGTGCCATAAAATCACCCTCAAATCATTATTACGGAATATATCTAAATATTTTATCTTATGCTATACGCATGCTGAATTGCTGATAAATAAAAACATGAATAAGTAAGGATTAGAGGAAAATTACAAAATTAGCCCCTCTTATGATTTGCATATAAATAAACTTCCTCAACTTCATCTCCTACTATCATATACAATTATATGTTAATTAGAAGATGGTTTTAGAGCTTATAAATATGCTTTATTTTTAAAAGTAATTGTTGAATTGTTTGGTTATAATAAAATGATTGAGCTTATATGATCTTAGGAATGTCAATTTTGTAATTACAGTAATAAATTTGAAGAAGTTAATAAAATATAAAATGTATTTTAGGAATAAATTGGACACTTCTTACTCTTTTAAAAACAGTTTATAAGCTGCTAAGAACTTATTTAGGTATGAAATAAAACCTTATTTAAAAAAATATCGCCAAATACGTCGAAAGAACTTATAAACTCTTGATATTTTTAATATGTTTTAAAGAGCTTATAAGCTCAGCTAAACAACCTCTTAGTTTCTAAATATATAACTCATTAATTCATTGGGGTGGGGGTGGGGGTTGGGGGAAGGGGAATTTTAATTTAATATGTTTATTAGTAAAATAAAATAAAGAGAAATAACTAATAAAATTATAATTAACAAAGTTAATTAAAAATATTAGAATAAATTAAATTTAAAGTATTTTAATATTACAATAATAGAAATTTAACTAAAAAATATGTTTTACTAAATAAAAATGTATATTATATAAAATTTAAAAGAATATTAATGGGTCTCTGTGGGGAACGTGTCCCGTCCCCGCCCCCTCTCCGTCAAAGGGAGCAATCTCTCTGCATCCCTATCTTCATGGGGAAACAAATAAGGATTCTCCACCCAACTCAAAGCATATCGTCATAGAGAACGAGAGTTCTTTGTCCCGTTGTCAATCCTATTTATGCAACATAATTTAAAAATCATTCTTTTTAAATTTTGTGGCAGGTGGGACTCAGATTAAGCCAGCAATATGTATGAAAGAAGTTCCACTTTCATATGATTTGTGTACGGAGCGTATTTGCGATCAAGTATGCAAACAACAATTCAAAGGAACTTTTAATCCGATAGGTCATTGTACCGGTAGTGATACTTGCATGTGTATTTATCGTGCATCTACATGCCGTCTCGGATAAATAATCACAGGGTCTATCCTAGTATTACTCAAATAAAAACTTGTTAATTACCATTTTATTTGATGAAATGGAGTGATCTCTTGTTCCAAATTTTTATCATTATATATAATAAAATGCAACCGACTATTAGTGGAACACCTGTTGTTTTGGCTACAAAGCTATTATATTTGTTTGAGGGCTTGTTTGGTTAATTCATTTTATAATCTTATTTTGCGTACTGTGATATGTAGAAGTTAAAATCAAAATTGGGAGGGTTGAAATGAAAAATTACGAAATGGGTTTTATAATATATAATTTGATTGCATAAAAGTGTATTTTTTTTACCATATTTTGCATTTTAATTTATTATATCATATTTAAAATTAAAATTTAATGTATGAATTTTTAGATTTTGCAATTTGATGTATTATCATATTTTTTAATAAGATTTTGATGATTTGGTTTTTGGCACCGGAAACTCGATATCCGCTTCCTCAGTAGATGTCACGTCACTAACCAAGAAAGCTCAATTCAAATATTTAAGTTCAACAACATTCAAGAGCTAGATATATAAATTTAATACATGATAAATTAAAAATATTTAAAAAAAAAAATTAAATTATAATAATTATGACCGGCCGAACCATAGATTACGATTCGGTTTAGAATCGTAACCAACATCATGTATGACATGGTTCTGTTTAATGTTATTATTGTTAGAACCATAATATTACATATTAAAAATTGGATACATAGTTGTATGATCTATGTATTATTGAGTTCTACTAATTAATTAATTAATCTATATAAGAAGTGATAGATTAAAACTCCTTTTTTTAAATTAGTAATCAAGTTCTATTGGTAATTGGGTTGTCAACGAACAAAACATCCGTAGAAAAGATTATGTTCAAGTACGATTAGTGCTTGGTCAACCATATTTATTTAAGTTCGTTTAATAACGAATAGCTTTATGTTAAATTGCTTAATATTTTAGTTTCATAAATTAGTGATTTGGAAAAAATAGGTCAACTTTTTATTAATAGTATATTTATTGAAATAGTAGGTAGAAATTATTATATAATTTTCTAATATGAATTTTAATATTTTTTTCCATAATTAACATTTGAAGGAAATAATATTTACCTCCATTACATAAATTTTAACCGGTATAGTAAATCAATTGTAAGTAAGAATATATATTGGTACCAAATAAAATTCGGTATACCAGAAATACGTACTAAATATGTTCAAAAATTTGACATATATATTACTCTATAATTTCTGCAAGTAGTTACTGAATATTTATGACTAGTGAATGTAAGGGAATGAATACATGCATACTAAATTCGTGTAATTTATAAAAAAAATTGATAGGTTGTGATTTAACCAACAATTATTGAAAAATTATGTCAGATTTGTTAAAAAATGTTTGGATATATATGTATATTTTACATTAGTAATTTTCTGAGTAAGCATTAACTTTCGTCAGCCGCGTAGACAAACATTTAACAGAAAATTAGACGGATGTAATTGTTAAAAAATTTGATAGGGTGTTAATCAATCAGCAACTATTAAAAGGTTGTGCTATATTTGTTAAAATCATGAAAGTTGAGATATATTTGTATATTTTACCTAAAACAAGTCATTTTATTTTCAGGTAGAAATAAAAAATTTACGGAATGGATAAAAATACTCCCCGCACAATATATCTTTATTATCATAATTTTCATTTTCTTTAGGTAAGAGGAATATGAAAAAAAAAAAAAATGATCAATTTACCGATATTGAGAATCAATCATTTAGAAGGAAATCTAATAAAACATCATCATGTCGCAAATCAATGGGTAGAATAACTCATTAGAACCAAAAATATCACAAACAATAAAAAAAAATACTACCTTCGTTTTTTTAGATATTCTTTTAGGTTTGAATAAAAAAATTAAGAGATATAGAAAATGGACAAATAAGTCCTCAATTGAATTATATAAATATGTTAGATTAGATAATTAGAGAGTTTTTAGGAATAATTATAGGGGTACTATTGGAAAAAAAATGAAGAAAAAAAAATGAAAAGAATAATTATTTATAAACAAAGCACAAAAGCTAAAAAAAAAAACCTAAAAAAATGAATGTAGTATACAATGAAACATTAAAAGCATAACATCATGTACCGGACACATTATTGAAAGAATATAATCACACTACTTATTCGAACAAAAATTAATCGATTAAAAAAGACATACAACTAAAACACTCAAAACAATAATATAGAAAAATTAAAAAACAATGCACACTAATCTAAAAAAGAAAATGTGAATTGCGTGTGAGAAAATGATATTGCAGTGTGTTGAAATAAAGAGTACTCGGTATTTAAATTATTAAATCTTGCTTTAGACGACATATTTTTTTTCCAAATATATAATCCATTTAATTTGAATAAATTAGGAAAGTTAACTATATGTCAGAATATTTGTTTTTACCAGATTTTTTAAAAATTGTGTGGAAGAAATTATTTCATTTCCTAAAGTAAAACAAATTTTGAATTTTTTACCATAACTAGAAATCGAAAAAAATTTGATCAATCAAATTGATGATAAGAAAAAACAGTTCAACTGTTCATTAATAGTACTCCCTCCGTCCCGCTCAACTTTGCACACTTTCCATTTCGATCCGTCACATTCAATTTTGCACATCCTTAAAAAAAGGAAATTTCTCTTACAAACTCCACCCTCAATCTACACATTTGAGAAAATCAATCAAAAAGCAAAAAACAATTTTTCTTAATATATGTGTCCGTCCCTACGTGCAAAACTGAGCGGGACGGTGAGAGTATAATTTATTGAAATGGTAGGTAGAAATTATTATAATTCCTTGTAAGAGTGTAAATTTAATTTGCTTTTCATAATTAGTAACCGAAGGAATTAATATTTACCTATATTGTGTATATCACATTTGTGTTACTCAAATATTCTACTACTTTGTGAGATATATGAATTGTATTCACTTTTATTTTATGGATTTTATGTAAAAATCTTCTCTTCATATATATATTTCAAATTCGGGCATTTCCTTTGTCTTTATTGAAGTGTTCGGTTTCCTTTTCGTTGTAACTTGACTAATTAACATATAAGGAATCTGCTTTGCTTATTCCACTTAGATTGATGAAATACATTATAGACTAAACAAATACAGTATAACAATTTTTTCGTTTTTTCCTTTTCCGTTCTTCCATTTATATGTTTTCTATCTATGTAGAAAGAAAAATCTATAATGTAGATTTCGATTTTAAATTTTTCGTGTCTATTTATTCAGCAAACTTTATCGATGATATGCAACAAAAATTAATTCCTCCAGATATTATTCAGAGATAAATTAAGCATGACCAATTCACTTCGACTTCTTGTTCTCCTAATTCTATTTCTACTTTGTAGAGGTAAGCTTTTAACATTTCGGTTTTTTATTATTGTTTAGTTTTATTTGTTTGTTTTTTTTTTTTTTTGGTCACTGTCGAAATTCTCCAAAACGCAGTATATTTGTTCGATTTTTTTGTCACTGTCGAAATTCTCCAAAACGCAGTATTTTTTTTTTCCTTTTTAAATTTCAATCTTTAACTTTGAATATCATGGAAAATATCCTTTTTTTTTTTTAGGAAAATATGTTACATGTCCATCTCTTGAAAATCATGCTTTTTTGTGTGTTGATAAATTTTATTTGATAAAATGACTCAACTTGAACTTGATATGATCATGTTTCTCAAATTCCCAAACAAATAACTTCTAATATAATGGGTGTTGTTAAAAGCCCTCAATTTTGGTAGATATTCTTCCCTATTTTCCTGATGAAAATGCCCCAATGCTCTCGAAAAGGATATTTTCGTATTAGATCCAAATATTGTTGAACAGTTTATAGTTGTCCGACCTGCATTGGTCGAACACACCTTGAGGCATTCAATCATGGTTAGTCCAACTACTATTGGTTGAACACTATAAAATCATAAGTTTATTTATAAAAAAATTAAATGGATATAAAAATATTAACTATATGAAAATAAATCTAAAAATTAGAATTTATATTGAGATATTATTTAGAATGGAAATCAAGTGATTTCCAGCTTTATTCCAGATAACTAAGTTTATGGTTTTATTGGTATTATTAAAAAGTTACAGCTATATTTATTGTTTCTAGAATTGTATTGTAAATAATATCCCTATACAAATTAGGAATTGTAGTTAGTACTTTTCATATTTATTTAAAAAAAATTGCATTAAAATTGTAAGTTTGTATATAAATTATGGTCTTTGGCTGCGATCGTGGGACACAATTTTCTTTTATATTTTTAATTTTTTATTAAGGGACATTTTGATCCAACTAAATAAGAGAATATCTATATCTATATATATATATATTTATTTATTTATTGATATGTCTATATGATAAAAGAATTGCCAAAATTTACAAGAGAACAATAAATATTTGTCAAATGTGAAAAACATTTGGGTTGAACCGAGGGATTTGTAATGAAAGGATTTAACTTTTAATTTTTTATATTTAAAAATTCACTCATTTCAAATTTTTTATTTGGATGTTTAAATTCAAATGAGTGAATTTGAATTGTTTGAACTTTTATTTTTTCAAAATTTTCCTAACATTTTTTAAGTGATGATGATAATAAAAGTGTGTATAGTGTATGTTTGTGCCTGTGTAGTATTATGAGTGTGAAGTGTGTAAGTATGTATAGTATGTGCGCGTAGTATGTGTAGTATGTGCATGTAGTGTGTGTGAGTTGTGTGTAGTTTGTGGGTGAAGTGTGTGTAGTAGTGTTGTGTGTATATAGTGTGAAGTGTGTGTATGTAGTTTGTGTGTATGAAGTATAAAATGTGTGTGTCGTATATGAAGTGTGTGTAGTATGTGTATGTTTTTGTGCGCGTGAAGTATGAAATGTGTTTGAAGTGCGTAGTATGTGACATGTGTTATGCGTGTATGTGTGAAATGTCTGTGACTATACATATATGAAAAATGTGTGATAATTTTGTAAATGACTATGTTGATGGATGAATTTAATTCCATATAATATAAACTAAAAATTTAAAATCACTTTATTTAATTTTTTTCGCCAAATAAGTTCAATGAATTTGATGATGGATTTTAAAATCCGTTCCGTCCAGATGGAACCTGAAATATTAATATACTGCAGGTGAATATGAAGCTAAGCCACGGCTTTGTCAGCTGACAATTACGACAGAAGATCCAGATTGTGACGAAGGAACAAAATGTTACGACGCTTGCGCAGAAATTAAACTAGAAGGAAGACTGTTGTCGGCTCGTTGTACCATGGTTGATTCATGTGAATGCACTTACCATTGTAAGAATCCATGATAATCAAGTACCATTCGAGTTGTAAATTCGGTAGTCTGATCTGGTCTAGTCCGACGGATCAATATTGTGGGTATGTATTTATTTTGCACTTAGTGCAAATAGATTTTGAATATTAAAATGCTCAATTGTTTCGAGACTTAAATCAAACTTTTCTAATTTAATACTCTTCTCGTTTTAAAATAAGTGTCATTTTGACCGGATTAATGAAAAGGGAAGGTCTCTTGTGCACCATTTGCATGGATCTTAGACCCGTACAATCCAGGTCATGGGTAAAAAGATATTACTATTTGTACTTAAATGTATTACATGTGATGGTTAAAGGCATCACAGTGAAAATGTATCATCATCTATGCTTAAATGTATTACATGTACTGGGTAAAAGTATTACACAGAACATGTAATACCTTTAAGCATAAATGGTGATACCTAGGCATGGATTGCACCGTACAATTGGTGTACATGAAACCTTGTCTAATAAAAATAGCAAGTATATCCATACAAAATGTCATTTAATGTGGTATGTTTTGTGCAATAAGGAAATAATTAACTAAATTAAGTAGGTTGTTTAAGGTAAGATTCAAAGAATTGTAATTTTTTGTTAAAACGATTTATTTTGAAATTTGTTATCTTCTCTTAAATGACACTTATTTTGAATGAGAGGAGTATAATCTTATTCTATAAACTAGCTTATAATATTACATCTACTACGTACGATAAATCTACTACATATAAATTAGTTAGTCTGTCAAACTAGTCCGTATATTATTATTATTATTATTATTGTTATTATTATTACTACGACGACGACAACATGTGGAGCTTATAAAAAAATACTCACTTCATTCATAAATAAGTGCTATTTTAGGAAAAATTATTTTTCACAAAAATAAGTAATTCTAACAATTCTTATATATTCCTTCCAACATTGCCCTTTCGAAATTTCTATTCAAATTTTATGGTAATAAAAAAATTGATGGAGAAAAAAATGGAGGGATGTTGTTGTCCATCCTATAATCTTTTAAATTTCACCTGAAAATTTAAAATGACACATATTTATAAATAAAGAAAATATGTTATTCACAAATAATTTAACCCACAAATTAATTTATTAAATTACCATAATTAGAGTTTATTACACTAACAAACGATTTTTTTTTTTGACGGCCTCCCTAACCCCAAATTCAGATGGATCCTCTAATTGTGGATTAGAGGATCCTATCCGCCTAAAATTAGGCCGTGCTCTTGCTGCTTATTTTAGAAAATTGTGAAATTTATTGAGGTCCTTTTGTAAAATTGATTATAATAAAAGGATTTCTAACTGCAAATACATATTTTACTCTAATTAACTTACAATCTAATTTTAGATGACTTTTTGGACGAATTTTTTTTTTAATATTTTATTTATAGACAGATGTACTTTTATATTAAATAGGATGTCGAATTTCTACATAAGAAAATAAATGCAGGCCAATGGGCCAGCCCAAGTTATTTGGGCTGAACCATTCAGCTCGTCAACTGCTCGGGTCGGGACAGATAGGCCGGCCAGTAAAAACTCAGGCCAGTGCAGTCTAATTTTAATACTCCCTCCGTCCCACTTAATTTTGCAAGATTGGCGGACACGATTGTTAAGAAAAAATTATTTTTGCTTTTATGTTGACTTTGTCAAAACGTAGATTGGGGGTGAATATTGTGAGAAAATTTTCTTTTTAAAAATCTGCAAAGTTGAGTGGAACTGACGGAAAAAATAAGTGTGCAAACTTAAGTTGGACGGAGTGAGTAACTATTAGGAGCCAATCATAATCTTGTTTATCCGCTTTAATTATTTTGTTCCTCTTGTTGGGTCGTTGAAAACTGTTTTATTAGTGCTGTTTTCATCACAATTCACAGAATCTTCTTCTCCATGTCTTCCTTCTTCTTCATCAACGAGTCAAATTCTTGCCTCGATTGGACCGAGTCCAACGACATGTCTGCTGAGTTAGCACGCTATAACTAGAGGTCTTGATGTTGACTATGTTGACGTTGTACTTACGGATTGTGCCTAATTCAAGGGATGAGATTATGTTGTTACAAATCTGCAAGACTTTAGGGATTTTCTACGGCCTTTAACCGGAGAATTGGCCGAAAAAGGCAAAGATATTGTAATCTCCCCCGTCAGGACTTTCTTCAGATGACATCCTCTATTTCAATTCATGTTTCATCTTTTATTTCAAAATAATCACTACACGCTACATGTATATGATGACATTTAGTGAATATAATGGAATATTAGATGGAACACAAATTGAAATAGAAGATCCAATCCGAAATTTCTTAGGCGTGATACTTTCCGGATCCTTATCCCCTGCTAGTGGGGAAAGCACAGCAGGGAGGAGGGGGAAACAATGACATTTCAACATTTGACCTTTTCTTTTTTTTTTTCTAATTTTGTTATTGGCTTAGTTTTTTTTTTTTTTTTTTCATATCTTTACGACACTGTTATGTCTAGAATTGTCCGTTGGCTCGACTCTGATCCGTCGGACTAACGTTATATTTTAGATCAAGTTAAAATTTAATTGGGTCTAAAATTATTCGGTCCGACTCATAGTATTTTTCTATAAATTCGAAGATTATCGGGCCAGCTCAGGATCCGTCGGGCTTTTGGCTCATCAGACTTGCCCGGGATTTAGGTGGTGATTTGTCGACCTAATTTTATGATAAATAGTAACAGTTTTGATATTCTTTTAAGTGGACTAGTGGACAATTAATCAGCGTAGACAGATGCCTAGTCAACGACCTAAAACACTGGACTAATAATTTTTTTTACTTTTGCAACTTTAATCATAAAATATAAATATTCATGTATATATATATATATATATATATATATATATATATAATAATGATATAGAACCCACCGGTGGGTTTTCTTATAGAGCCCACCTGTTGATATGTTCTGTCACCTCACACTCACACCACTAGCTAAAACACGCTACATTTATTTTTCATTTTTATTGATAAAGGATTCCGTAAAAAATGAAAAATAAAGTGTTTTTTTTAGCGGTGAAAAATCGATTTTCAGATTAAAATGTAAGGAAAGAATAAAAAATATATATGGAAAGAATAAAAAATATATATAGCTTTAGCTAGTGGTGTGAGTGTGAGGTGGCTGAACATATCAACAGGTGGGTTCTATAAGAAAATTCATTAGTGGGTTCCATATCATTATTGTATATATATATATACACACGAACAAAAGAAAAAGAAGAAACTGAGTCGTGGCATAACTAGAGTGACAAAATCGTCCGATCGATATTTTATATGGGTCGATTACAAAAATATTGGGCCGAAGTACTATTTGCCCTAATTAAGTTAGGCCGACGGCCCAGAACGCAACGGGTTCTGCGCAGGCTCAATGGACTAAAAGCCCGACGGGTTTCGGACCAGTCCGGTAATCTTAATATATTATAGGGGAATATCCCGAGTCGAACCGATTAATTTTAGGCCCGACTAAATTTTGAACTGAAAATATGGGGTTGATCCGACGAGCCCGGTCGCCGACAACTTTGGGAAAACAGCAAAAAGAAGTGTTGGTAAAGATAAAAAAAAAAAAAAAAAAAAAAAGAAAAAGTTAAAAAAAAAAAGCTAATAAGCAAAATTGTAAAAGAAGAAAAAAATTCCAAATGGTGAAACGTCACTGTTTTCGCCTCACAGCCTCCTACTGTGATTTCCCGGCCACAACAGGGGATAAGAATCCTGTTTTGAGCGGGATAACCTACTATTAATACTGTTTATAGAGAGTTCCTCGTTATTACTAAGTAAAATTATTAAGCAAAATATCGGTCTATTAGTACTGTTTATAGAGAGTTTCTCGTTATTACTAAGTAAGATTATTAAGCAAGATATCGGTCTTTATTATGGCAAAATGATCCCTGTTGGTGAATTCTCCCAAATTGTAATTTCGTGTTTAATTTTCAGATTTGACGTATGGAAAATAAATTTTGCTTTCATTCTATGCTTCAAATGACGCCAAACAAAAATGAATAATTAGAGCAAGATGTTGGCCCAAATCCACTAAACCCAGAATGAGCAAAATCGAACTGAAACCGAAAAATATACAAGTCGAGTGAATCAGTTTGGTTCCAAATATTAAAACCGATTTATAATTCGGTTTCAAAAGTATGTAATAAAATTTGGCAATGTCTAAATAAATTGGCTTGGTTGAGATGATGTACCTTGTACTCAATTAAGCTCACAAAAGCTACTAAATTCGAATCAAAATCCTAAATCATAGGTACTGAGAATCATATCTATCAATTCAAATTCTTTGCTACATTACATGTTGCATCTTCTGTTCCACAATCTTCAAGACACGGCACGTGTTAATCAGTCACATCATTCAATACGCGCTGTCATGGATAAATGAAAGACAACTAAGATGAAACACATAAATGAAATAGGTGATCTCTTCAATAATGAATGAACTAATGCAACATATATTCTACCGGTAAATGGCGCAGACGGGATAGTCGTCGTCACTGTTGAATTACCGTCGTCGCACCCTTCTGATTGTCGCAAAAAGTGACAATCAATGCATTCATGTTCAGGCAACGGCGGCGCCGATGGAATAATACGCGGCGGCGGCGGCAGAAGTAGCTGTCTGCTCTGCTCTCCAACAAATGAGTAGGATAAATATATAACACCACGAAACTTCCCCGAACGCGATGATATCGTAAATGCCGCATGCTTAGGGAAATTTCCAGTTGAATTCCGCCAATAATCTTCAAGTAAAATTTTAACAGGAAGGTGAACCAGGCCGATTTTTTTGTTTGGGCATAGTGCGGTTCTCCGCGACTTGATGCACAGGACAAGAGTCAGATCAACGTGTTTGTTGATCTGGAATTCCATCGGAAACCACCAGAACGGTCGTGCTCCGCCGTGCCTGTCCACCATTGTGCTCTGTGAATGACTGGAGGAACAATATGAAGACGAAGAATCGGTTTTGACAACGGTTGCGGTGGTGTAAAGACGCATCTTGGAGGAAAACAATGATGGATTCTTGAAAATTTGTGCATATTTTAGCAGCAGATGTAACTTTTCCATGTTTTTATTTTAGCTTTGAGGATAATGGCGGATCATATATTTGGTTTTCAAAAAAGTTCAGAGTTGAGAGGTTAGAGATATTTAAGGTAAATTAGATATTTTTCGAAACAGTTTTTATATTTAATTTGAGTGTGTGGAATTGGTAAACAATCAGTAGACATAGATTGTAACTAACATCCGAATTATATTCTTAGAATTCTCAATTTTTTTCTTTCATTCTACATGTTATGTATATAATGGTACTTTTAATTAATAATTGGGTTTTGTGAAGTCCAGTAATCCAAGAAGAATCTTTGTACAATTTTATTATTTTCGATTAAGTTTTGTTCGATTTGATAGCTATACTTTCTACAGAGCCATTGTTTTGTTTGTCTTTCATTTATAACATGCATTTCGTCTCTAAGCAGTCTGATAAGTGCCCTGTATAAAATTGGTCACAACTCACCACCAAATCAAGGCTTTATATAACTGGACAAGGATGACAAATTAGTGACATCTACGTCTTATGCGACAGAGCAGATGCAAATGGGTGGCTGCTTCTGTTGCATCGGTGGCTGCTTCTGGAATTGATCGCTGCAACTTTCTCCGTGTAATAAAAAAAGAATCAGGTTCTTCTTCTGAGTAGATGCTGTAATGTAGTCTTAAACAATAGAAGACAATTGAAGACATGAACTACAGAGGGCCGAAGCAGACTAAAGTTTTTATTTGGTCTTTCTATTTTGATGTCGCAGTGTTCATGAGCATTGGAGCAGTAAATCATTGTTTGTTGGGGCTCATGTATAACTTCTATTCACAGTGATTGTGGATAATAGTAATCATATTTAAATGGAAATCTTATTTCTATTAATGAGTTTCTTTACTCAGCTGCCAACCAGAATCATACTTTACATTCATTTTTAAATGAATCCGTGCAAATAATTGAACATAATCAGATCCGATTGTGGATATTTTGTGTAGTTCCACAAAAAAAATTGATTCAATATTTTTCATAACTAGAGGGTCTTTTTAGTTGCCTTCAGATGTAAGAAAAGATACTTCAAGTTTTTAGGGGTTGGAAAGAAGATACTTGAAGTTTTTAGGAGTTGGAAAAAACATACTGCAAAGTTATGTTCCTATGTAATTAACGATTTTACGCATGTTTTAGAAGAAAATTCAAAGATTAAAATGACGATAATGAATATTGTGGTCAATTGTGTTAGGAAAGAAAAGTCTTCGGGGGAATAGCTTAATATTTTTCATTTGCCCATTTAACCGACTTGATCCTAAAGAATTTGAACTTGACATGTGTATCAACTGTCTCTAAAATTAGTTGTTGCTAAATCTTGACGAACATGTTTATGTTCGTTGGTCCTTCTACGAATACAAGAGAGCATCCTATTAAACAAGTGGATCACATGCTTCATTTTAAAATTCAATAACTTTTTTACCATACTCGACATAACTCAAAAGTTTATATAAAGAGAGAACTATCTATATAACATCTACACTTTCTGTTGGTTTTGCAACTTCTCTAATATATCACGCTTGAGTTCTCAAATATTGACATCTGTATTACTACTGTATTTCCTCTCTTGATATGGCTAAACTATTAGAAGCTAAACCATCTCAAAAGATACCAACTATGTAAAAATAATTGATCACGTATCATCTCTATGTAATTATTTCAGAGGAAATGCTGTTTTAGAGTTCCTTTCCTTCATCTATTAGTTTTGTGATTATTTTTCCTTTCCTTCATCTATTAGTTTTGTGATTATTCGTTATTCACTAATGGTTTTTCAGATTTTTTCTTAAAACTTCAAGTTTGTCGTGTTGAAGTGTCATGGGTGTATATATATATTTTTTTCCTCTCTTTCGTCTGGATTTCATAGATTTTATAAGCATAGCCCTCTCTTTTCGCAGATATCTGATTTCAATTTTGGGTGAAATTTACAAGATATTTGACTTCAGTTTTTGGTGAAATTTACAAGATATTTGTTTGGTTTTACCACAGAATTTTGAAAGAATGGTTTTATAAATATTACATTTTTGTTAAATTATTTTCTTTGAATTTGATTGTTACATATGTTATAATATATATATATATATATATATTTTTTTTTTAATTTTTTAGTTGGGAGTTAGAAATATTTTATTTGTGATGAAAACTAAGTCATTGAACTATTACTATTGTTTCTAATTATGCACTCTCTCCTCATTAGTTCAACAAACCATTTACTATAAAAAAACTAAGTTTGAAACTTTAAAGCACGAGTGATATATTATTGTGCAACTAGATATCTAAATGTGCGATAAAATTTTACACAAGACTCTCATTGTGAAACGAAATAAGTAAATCATTTTAGAATTTTAGTTTGTAATTCGTTAGCTCCCGTGCATCGCACGAACGCACATCTAGTTATTATTGAACTAGCAAAATTCATATGCCTTGCATCTGAGTAGTTAAATTTTATCGTTTATCTCCACAAATATTATTATGAAAGTTTAAAGTTTAGTACTTTTATATTTTTATTTATACAATGTGACATATAAAATAAAGAGTGAATTTTTTTTACCTATTTCTTACAAACCTTTTAAATGTGAATAATTTTCAACTCTATTTATTGTTATGAACTCATCACATGAACATTCAAGATTCTATTCATCTTAAATAAAAAAAAAAATCCTAGATTTCTTTTAAATGTATAGAAATATTTGTAGGTATGCTCGTAGAACATATTATATAAGAATTATATTTTAGAAAATATAGAGTTTTTTCCTCTATAAATTATTTTGTTAATTATTGTTTTTTTAACTCCATGTGAACATATTTAAGTATTCATAGCTTTTAAAACCCTGCTTCAATAAATATTAGAAACTTAATTAACTGAACTTAATAAAACTAATCAACATTATTATATACTTAGATATAAACTATTATTTATACAAACACATATATCATATATATATATATATAATTATTCATTGCTAAACTTTTAATAACAAAAGGTAACCTCAAAAGTCTTATATATATATATATATATATATATATATATTACAATATTATATTTTCTACAATTTCTCATTCACCTATGTTCTATAAATATAATATAGATCTATCTTGATATGTAAAATTATACTTATTTACAAAGAAAAAGTTGTGATTTTTTTATAGTTAGTCCAATTTACTAATTTCTAGTAGTACTATGTCATGTGACTTAGTCCAATGTACTAATTTCTAGTAGTACTATGTATATAAACAAAGGAATTAAAAGGTTCCGTGCGAGGGATAAGAAAATATAAAGATTTTTTTTAGCTTTGTCTATCTCTCTCTCTCTCTCCCCCCTTCTTTTTTGCATTACGCAGGATGTTCTTGGACGTTTGATTGAAGTTGGTATCTCTTTGGGATCGGGTGCAACCGGCTCTTGCTCGGTATGATGTCCGCTGCCTCCCTTTTTTGTTTTACGCAGATGACATTTTTGCCACCTCTTGGGCTTCTTTGTCTAGCATTTGGGAGCTTCGTAGTATTTTTTATACTTACAGGAATATGTCGGGATAGATTGTTAGTATAGCGAAATCCCATGTTTTTTATAGTCACAAAGCGACTAGACAATTTCGTTGAGCTGTTAAAAGGATAACATGCATAAAGGAGGGGAAGCTACCTACATGCTATCTCGGAGTTCCTCTTTTTCGACGGGTTCCTAAAGAGAGAGATTTCCGTTCATTGGCTGACATGATTATTAGGAAATTTTCTAAGTGGAAAGGTTCTACGCTCTCGATGTCTGGCAGGGCTTGTTTGATCAATTCGGTGATCACTAGCAGCTTCGTTCACTCCATGATGGTATATAAGTGGCCGACGTCTCTTCTTAACAAAGTCGAAGTTGCTATGCCAATTTTTTTATGGACAGGAAAGATTGATAAGTCGGGTATTTTTAATGTGACTTGGAAGAAGGTATGTTCTTCTCCATCTGAGGGAGGCCTTGTTTGATCAATGTACGATTCCAATCAGATAAATGAACCTCATTATTCATAATATCAAGAACAGTGGCCACCATATCACCACCCCTCAAATCCCAATTCTTTTTAAATAAACAGTGGTAAATCCATCAATGCCAGAGGCCTTTGATGGATGCATGTCAAATAACTCAGCCGAAAAAGGTCTAGCCGTAGACTCATTATGTGTCTCCAACAGGCTAGGCGTAATCCCCTCCACAATATACTGAATATCCTCCACAGAAGGGCTAGAAGTGGAAAATAAGTCACCATAAAAAGATACAATAATTTATGTCATAGACTCCATAGACTAACACCAATCCCCATGTCGATTAACCAAACCAGATATTGCATTTCGACGCTTGCGCTCCGAGGCTTTAGTATGAAAAAATTCAGTATTGCGATCCCCCTGACTTAGCTAATTGACTCTAGCCCGTTGATGCCAAAAAAATATCCTCCTTAGTGTTTAGCATTTTGAACTGGTTATGTAATCTGTGAACCCTATAAGAACTAATCCCACCAGATCTCGGTCGTAAAGTTAAATTGAGCTCCGTAGTCGCATTTTTAATCTTATGTTTTTCGCAATCCAAAATGATCATAAGACCAATTACGTAGAAAAAGTTGAACCCGCATCAATTTCTGTTGGATTTAATTCACCCAACAATGGCTTATAAGATTTTACAAAACTATTACAACTCTCAAAAGCTAGGACTGTGTAAGAACTGCAACAACAAAGGAATAAACACCAAGAATTCTGGACAACCGATATTCAAACAACACAGAAACTGTCACCAAGGATTCTGGACTACAAATGTTCGAACATTATAGGAACTTCTTCAAGAAATCTGAACAGACGAACCACTTCATATACTATGGACAGATTACGTTTGAGCAACGCAATAACAGCTCCGAGATTCTGGACACTTGTTATCTCTGAAACAGATGTTAGAACTACTAAAGAACAAGGGTGAAGTCGAGTCGAGGTTAGACCTCTTTCCGCAAAACGAATACGTTCCGGCTAGTGCTCATGGTTTGACGTAACGTTCTCAAAGATAAAACGATTTCCGTCTTCTAGATAGTAACACCACAAATCCAGAAGCACCAGCGAACTAGAATGTGTGGTAAGGACGAGGAACTATATGCCAAATGAATTTGGAATGCAAGGATCTTCAAAAAATCCAATGAGATGCAGACTTTCAAAAGTATTTCAAGTGTTTCTAATCTTTTTCAAAGTATTCCATGCAGGAAAACAATGGCCTACATATATAGGCACCATCCAACTCAATTGGAGAATAAATACACCCATTAATGAGTCTTTAAGAATTCAAACATGTCATTTCAGGCATTCAAACGAGGTTAGTAACCTCCAAGTGTTACACCACCTTAATGCAGGTGTTAAACCTCATTAACTTCAGGTGTTACCCCACCATAACGTCCTATTAATGACGTGAGTTACACTTCATGTCCCTTGACAGTTTGAACATGAGCATCCAGGTCTGCCTTAACAACTGGTCATCTTCGTGCATTAATTTCTCACCAAACGAAATTCGATTTTGAGAAATCGAATACAAAACAATCATCTACTCGTAATGTAGAACGATCACACACAACTCAATTACATTAGAGTTGAATATTTTGTCACTTCCCAATTGGTCAAAATTGAGTACTTACCCATTTACTTGAACCAATTTCCAACAATTTCCAGTACAAAGACAACCACACATATTCAAAGAAAAAGCGAGATTGATGCTAAAAAATCGACACCGAATCAGTAATGCGCAAAGACAAACATATTGGTCTATGATCCGACCCATAAAATTGTAATTGTATTCACTTTATTTATGAATTTTATGTAATCTTCTTGTTGTAAACTTGACCAACATATAAGGAATGTGCTTTACTTATTCCACCTAAATAGACAAAATACATTATGGATTAAAAAATTCCTATATTCTTTTCGTTTTTCCTTTTTCATTCTTTCATTTATACTTTTTCTATTTATGTAGATAAGATAAAAATTTATAATGTAGATTCCGATTTTAAAATTTTCGTGTCTATTTATTGAGCAAAGTTTACCGATAATATGCAACAAAAATTAATTCCTCCAGATATTAAGCATGACCAATTCACTTCGGCTTCTTCTTCTCCTAATTTTAGTTTCACTTTGTAGAGGTGAGCTTTTAACGTTTATCGTTTTCGTTTTTTGTTTCTGTTTTTATTTTGGACGAGAACTTATATGTGATTGCAAAGTATATTTTTTATGGTAAAAATATCACGTTTACCTGTAAAAAAATTATTTTTTTTAGAACAAAAAAACGTATCACTTTTTGTAGTAAAAGTATAGTATCAATGTAGTAAAAAAATCACTTTTATCTGTAAAAGTATAATTATTTCTTGTAAAAATATCACTTTTTCTGTAAAAGTGTATTCCGTCACATGTTTGATCGTCACACACCTGACTCACTCATTAAACATTTAGTTTTTATCCCCTATCATTTCGATGAGTTATATGTTAATGTTGAAATTCACAAAAATAATTGTTCTTTTTCTCTGATAACTTTATACATAGAATTTATATATGGATTAAACACTTTGAAATTTAAATAAAAGCTTACAATTTTAGTATAAAAATATTTAAATAAATTAAAAAAAGTAATTAATAATGATATTAAATCTTAGCAATGTTCTAAAAGTCGCTAGGCGCTAGTTAGGCGGTGGACTGGGGCCTAGCGACTAATCGGGGTCTGGGCGGGACTAATCGGGACATAGACGTAGTTAGGCGGGGAGGAATTGGAAAATAAACGTAGGCGGTCAATGAGAGCTTAGCGCCTAGACGGGGATTAATCGGAGTTAATCGGGGATTTTTAGAACAGAGAATCTTAGGTACTCAAAAATAAAGATATTAAATCTTTGAATTTGAATTTGTACTAGGATATTAGTTGGAACAAAATCTGGGTATGTTTGTTTATGGTTCAACCCAGTAGATTTAGAGGACCAAATTTCAATAAAGCACATTCACTAACTCTCTCAATTAAGTTTGACCCAACACTTCTCAGCCTTAAAACATACCTTAGTCCGGTCGGACTTCGGAGTATCGGGATGTTAAATCTACGATTTCATTGTTTTTCAACATCACATCTATAGTTGGTGAAACTAAAATTTTGTTCTAAATATTATCACGATACAAATTAGAAATTTTAGTTAGTGTTTTTTAATTTAGATTTTATGATGTGCAGTCGTTACAAGTTGAATTTTTCAAAAAGTGTTTAACCGATGCTGATTGGACGCGTTTAAAATAATGAAGGGTATTTAACTATGTTTAGCTCTATTCTAAAAGTTCCATATATCCCGCTTAAATGTTAGACGGTCCTTGACCGTTTATGTATTTTTCAGACGATCTTTGACTGTTTATGTGTTTTTCCAAACTCATTCTCACCTAATTCTGTTTAAATTTGCTTAGACTAGACCTTAATTAGACGCTAGATCCTAATTTATTATCGAAGTAGCGTCTAACGTCTTTTAGAACATTGATATTTAGCAATGTTGGGGCTATTTTGCCGTGTCCCTATATAATCATAGGCATGTTCCCCATGAAACCTACTACTGCGCATAAAAAATATACTTCACAACCACTACTAAATTTTTAAAACTTACACACACGCTTATATATTTTGTTCTAAAAGTCCCCATTTTGACTCTATTTAGGAGCTACACTATAATCGATCGTTTATATTTTCTACCCGACTTCCCCACTTAATCTTGCTTTACCTTGCTTAAGTTTTGATTAAGTGTTAGCTGACTAATGTTTAGTGTTGATGCAGTATCACTAAGAATAATCAATAATACAATAATTCGAGAAAAGTATTATAGTATTAGAAACGTATTATAATATTGAGTCCAACTTCGGTACCATTATGATACTGAAATCATTGTGAAAGAAGAATATGTATTTAAATATGAGGGACCCACTAAATTATATAATTTCATTTATACCATAGAATCGGCCAATACTTATAAGTACTTGTAGCCCATAAACCTCCTTAGTGATCTTTATCTTAATCTATGTAGAACTTTGGGATTATAGGCCGTACAAGGCAATAAAAGACATATTTGGCCTATTTTAATACCAGTGGATCAAAATTGAGTGGTGTCATTTAGAATATTGATATATAATACTTCCTTCGACCTTCGTTTCTTTTTAATTGATCTTTTAGTTTCTTAATAATCTTTCGAATTTAATTGATATTTTAGCTATTTTTCATCATTTTTTCTCAATTTTGCCATATGCTAATAAAAATATCTCTTACTTTTCAATATAGATTTGAGATAGATACGAGAGAGAAAGGAGATTGCCCATAGTATATTTGAAAAAACAAATTAAATTCTTAGTTCTTCTATTCTTTTTTCCCTAAAAAATCAATTTAAAAAAAAAAAAAAAACCGAGGCGGCAGGAGAATTGTTAAAATTTACTAGAGAAGAGTAAATATTTGTGTAATGTTTAAGCAATACATTTAAAATTGAAAAGTTTTATATACTGCAGGTGAATATGAAGTTAAGCCAAAGCTCTGTAAACATCATGCATAATACTCTCTCCGTCCCAACTTATCTTACACAAGGAGAATCGGCACCGGTATTAAGAAAAATTAATTTTTGATTGTTTGCTGACTTTTTAAAGGTGGATTGAGGGTGAAAATTATGTTCAAACACTCATTTTTTAAGTTGTGCAAGATAAGATGGGACGATCATTTAAAAAAAGTGTGCAAGATAAGATGAGATGAAAGGAGTATATGTGTCTTCTCTTCTGTCCGTAAATATTGTTAGTAAACCACATAGTTTTTGTGTTGGTTTACTTATTTTTCTCGCATCCCGCAGGTGAATATGAAGTTAAGCCAAAGGTTTGCAATCTGACAATTACTATGGACGAGGCAAATTGTGACAGCCGGACAACATGCCGTGACGCTTGCGCAGACATAAAAGCTGAAGGAAGACTCTTGTCGGCTCGTTGTACCCTGTCTGATGAATGTGAATGCACATATTATTGTAAGGATCCATCATAAATACAGGATTATAATCCCTTCACCTCAATTTAATTAAACATCTTGTCGTTTTATAAATTAATAATCAAGTACGATCAGACGTGTTAGAAATAGATCCCCAAGAAATCACAACAATATCACTCACATACTTTATCAAATAAGTGGTGATCCCTTCAAATACAAGCTCAATATTAAAACAAGATAAACAATCACAGAACAAGAGAATAACGTGGTTCGGCAATTGCCTACATCCACGGGTCAGGAGGAGTTTCACTATATCAAAAATGAGTTACAAGATGAAATACAATCAAGAGTTTAAACTAAAAAACTATGGCTCTTCTTTCTCTCTTGATCTCTCTCTCTCTCTTCTCTCTATTGTAACAAGCTAACTTCCTCAACAAAATAATCCAGCTGGAATAAGTTGAAATAGAAAATCGAGCTTAAAACCAAAACTGCTCTCAAATAACTACTTTAGAATATGACTCCAAACGACAACGGATGATTCATAAAACGACAACGGTTTTGCAACGGTTTTGACAGTTAATTCTGTTACAAACAGTTGTCTTTCTTATTTTCCAGAAACTGAGTTATCTGAACTGCTTTTCTTCATCTGGTTTCCCAGCACTTTTCTTCTGCTTTTAGTCTTCAAATGTGTACAATTTTATGCTCAATGTTTAGACAAAACACTCCAATTCAACATTCTCCACCTTGGCTAAACATTTAGCCAATCAAAAACAGCAACTCAACCCCCTTACATAGCAATCCTCCACCTAATCTCCCACAGCTCTTAATTCAAGAGCTGTTCTTCTAACTCATCTGAGATATTTGAACCAGTTGTAGACAATACCTGAATTTGTTTGCAGCTAATGTTTTAGTCAGCATATCTGAAGCATTATCTTCAGTTCCAATCTTTTCCAAAACAACAGTCCCTTTTTCTGCTATATCTCTCACAAAATAAAGTCTAACATCTATGTGTTTACTTCTTTCATGAAATACCTGATGTTTTGCCAGATGTAATGCACTCTGGGAATCACAAAACACTCTCACGGATTTCTGAACAACTCCAAACTCTTCCAGGATGCCACTTAACCAGACTGCCTCTGCAACAGCCATATATTCAGCTTCTGTGGTTGACAAAGCAACCACAGACTGTAACATTGATCTCCAACTTATTGCTGCTCCAAACAAAGTGAAAATATAACCAGACTGAGACTTCCTTGAGTCTAGATTTGCTGCATAATCTGAGTCACTATATCCTTGCAGAACATCACATCCCTCACCACCAATTGATTTCTTAAACAAAATACCAATACTGCTTGACCCCTTTAAGTATCTGAGTACCCATTTTAAAGCTTCCCAATGAGCTCTTCCTGGATCAACCATATATCTGGTAGTCACACTTATTGCATGTGCAACATCAGGCCTGGTACAAATCATTGTGTACATTATACTTCCTACTGCATCAGCATAAGGAATTTTCCCCATTTCAGCTGCTTCTTGTTTTGTCTTTGGTTTCTGTAGCTCAGACAACTTTAAAATGTTGTCCTAATGGCACTGACACACTCCTGGCTTCATGCATATTGAACCTCTGCAATACTTTCTGTATGTAGTCTTTCTGATGTAGCCACAAAACTCCACTAGTCCTGTTCCTTTCTATGTCCATCCCCAGTATCCTCTTTGCATTTCCAAGAATTTTCATATCAAATTCACTCTGTAACTCACCCTTTAGATATTTGATTTCATCTTTACTCTTACTTGCAACCAGCATGTCATCCACATAGAGTAACAGAAAAACCAATACACCTTTCTCAACAAATTTTAAGTACACACAACTATCATACTTAGACCTAACATATCCAATCCTTCTCATATGTGTGTCAAATTTTATATACCACTGTCTTGGACTTTGCTTAAGTCCATACAGAGATTTTTTCAGAAGACAAACTTTGTTCTCACTCCCTGGCATAACAAATCCTTCTGGCTGAGACATATAAATTTTCTCCTTTAGGTCTCCATGTAAAAATGTTGTTTTTACATCTAACTGTTCAAGCTCTAGATCAAATTGAGTTACCAAAGCTAGTAGTATTCTAATTGAGCAGTGTTTAACAACTGGAGAGAAAATTTCATTGTAATCAATTCCTTCCCTCTGAGTAAACTCTCTTGCTACTAGTCTAGCTTTAAACCTGACAGATTCAGTATGAGTTACCTCTACTTTTCTTTTGAAAATCCATTTACAGCTAACTAGTTTTTGCTTGTATGATCTGTCAACTAGAATCCAAGTGTTATTCTTCTCCAGTGAGTCAACCTCTTCTCTCATGGCTAATATCCACTTATCTCTGTCACTACTCATCATTGCCTCTTTATAATCTCTTGGATCATTACAATCAATATCCTCAACTGCAACAAGAGCATATGCTGTAAGATAATCATCAGCATATCTTGTAGATTTCTTCACAGTTTTCTTTCCTTGTCTCTTACTAGCTGATAGTTCATCAAACTATCATTTGGACTTGCTTGTTGTTCTTCCTCAGAATCTTTTGATGATTCCTGTTCAGCTTCAGACAATGGCTCCACCTGAGCTGGTAATTTGTCTCCTACTGACTTTGAAACCACCTCTGAAGACTACATCTCTGGTGATCATGATCCTTCCAACACCAGGCTCTGTACTCCATAATATGTATCCCTTTACTCTAGGAGGATATCCAAGCATCACACATTTTACTGCTCTTGCTTCTAACTTGTCCTGCTTAACATGTGCATATGCCTTACATCCAAATGTTCTGAGATGTGAGTAGGATGGAGACTTTCCTGTCCACTTCTCTTCAGGGGTTAGCTGATCATTAGCTGCTGCTGGACATCTGTTGATAAGATATGCAGCAGTAGAAGCTGCTTCTCCCCAAAACCTTTTATCCAGACCAGAACTGGACAACATACATCTTATCCTTTCAAGTATTGTCCTATTCATTCTTTCCACTACACCATTTTGTTGTGGATTTGCTGATACAGTTATGTGCCTCTTTATGCCTTTGTCACTGCAAAATTTACTGAATTCTTCTGATAGGAATTCTAACCCATTGTCAGTTCTTAAACACTTGACCTTGACATTCTTCTCATTCTCTACCTCATTGCACCAACTTTTGAACTTGCCAAATGCTTCAGCTTTGTTCTTTAACACATAGATCCAGAGTTTTCTTGAGAAGTCATCAATCAAGCTTAAGAAATACCTTCCTCCACCAAGAGTTTGGACTCTTGAAGGACCCCACAGGTCAGCATGAATGTACTCCAACACCATAGTTGAGTTCTGTTTTCCCACTGGATAAGACTGCTTCTTGTTTTTGCCCAGTATACAGTCTTCACACACAATTGTTTGGTCACTATCTTCTCTATAATCAATCAAGTTTTGTTTTGCAAGCTGAGTTAATCCACTTACACTGACATGTCCTAATCTGGCATGCCAAAGCTTGTTACTATCCTTGACTACATTTTCAGATTCACCAATTACTGCAATGCTAACTAGATAATAGAGACTGGATCTTCTGATCCCTTTCGTTACCACTTTTGGAATCCTTTATTATATCTAACTGTCCATTTTCAGACTTGAAACTGCACCCTCTCTTTTCTAAAGTCCCCAAACTGACAAGATTTCTCTTAAGTTGTGGTATATATCTGACATCCTTCAAGATTTTGACAGAACCATCATGCACTTTGATCATTATATCTCCTATTCCTTTAACCGAACATGATTGATCATTTCCAAGCATGACTATTCCTGATTCTTGTTCTTTAAAATCTTTAAACCATTCTAGATTTGGACTCATATGAAAACTACAACCAGAATCCAAAATCCAGTTTTGTTCAGTCTTGAATTCATAAACGTTAAGTACTTGAGGTTCTTCATCTGCAGCTTCAACCACCTCTGCTGAGCTTGAGGCTTGAGCTCCTTTCTGAGCCTGTTTCTTCTTCCACTCAAAACAATCCTTCTTCAGATGACCAAGTCTCTTGCAAAAATGACACTTCCTTGTTTCCTTGTGACTAGATAGTTTTCCCTTATTATTTCCTGATTTCTTGGGTTGATCAGTTGTCTGGTTTTGCTTCCACTTGAGATTTTTCCTTTCTTTATACTTAACTCTTCTCCTGCACCATCTGTTTTGTCCGGACTGAGCTTTTGCATTTCCTTTGCTCTTAGAGCTGATTGCACTTCTGTTAATGTAATATTGGAATCCCTTCCATACAACATTGCATCTCTCAGGTGATCATAGGATTGTGGCAAGGAGTTTATCAACAGAATGGCCTTGTCTTCATCATTCATTTAGACATCAGTGGCCTCTAAATCATCAAGTGTCTTGTTAAAATCGTCCAATTGGTCCTCCACTGATTTTTCTTCAGAAAACTTATAAGAGAACAATTTTTGTTTCAGATATAACCTGTTTGCCATGGATTTGGCCATATACAGGTTATCCAGTTTCTGTATCACATCAGAAGAACTCTTTTCTTTGGATACTTCCCTCAATACTTTGTCAGACAAACACATAATTAATAAGCTGTGAGCCCTCTCAAGGATATCCAGCTTTTGAGCCTCCTCCATCTTCTCTGGAAAGGCTTTTTCCTCCTTCAAAGCTGCACCAAGTCCTTGCTGAGTCAACAGTGCTTTCACTTTGATCTTCCATAATCCGTAGTCATTTTTTCCATTGAATTTTTCTGTCTCAATCTTTGACATAGACATTGTTGATAATCAAGAATTTATCTCCTCTATGGTAGTTTCCCACAGAGCGCCACTTGTTAGGAATAGATCCCCAAGAAGTCACAACAATATCACTCACACACTTTATCAAACAAGAAAAACAATCACAGAACAAGAGAATTACGTGGTTCGGCAATTGCCTACATCCACGGCAAGCAATGCAATCTGAATGGATGTGCTCCATGGTAAGTAGTTAGAACCATTGAGGGGGGTAGAAACCAGGCTCGTACCTGGATGATCTGAGCTTGTGAGCGTGAGAGAATCATTATCACGCGGAGCTGGATGAAAATTGCTTGAATCAGAACCAGCGGTAGAATGTGCTGGAGATGGTGAATCAGGTACTGGAGAATTATGAGCGTTGATGGACGATCCACTAGTGTTTAGCGCAGGCCATTGTTCCTTACCGGAATTGAAGTTTTGTCACGGAGGCGCCATATGCAGATCGAAGCTCCGATTTTGGGGCAAACCTGCTGATTTATGGATTAAAAAAACTGGTAACACCAACGTGTGTTGATGATGAACAGATTACAACATTCAATCTTGAATTGCACAAATTTGAACTTAAAATCTGATACCATGTAGAAGCATGGAAAATGCCTCAGCTCAAGTTGAGCTAAGAGACGGTTATTTTCATTGAATACAACTGAATCCGTTAACAGCTATTTAAAGAAGAAGATAACATGTGAAATGACTAAAATGCCCCTAATACAGTTTTGTTTTATTTTATACAGCAACTCTACTATTTAACTAATAATTATGCATGCTACTCCATCTTGCAGTTAGGAATATTGATTACCAAGTAATGAGAATTCCTCATATGGAGCAATGTACCAGATGTACAATATAATCTCTTAGGCAAACCTAGCCCTCCAAAAAATTATCATTTACCACCGTAAGAACTCGTGCGCATTAATGCATCGCAGGTCCTGTAGAACGACCCATAATATAATAGTATGTTTTGAGCCTCATGTGGGCCTGGGATTGTCCTTCAAGCCCTAGCTTAGGATCGTATCTGGTTAACGACGTAATGTGCCAAATATCTACATAATTAAATTAAAGTACATTTAAGTTTAATGTTTGTAAAATTTTAGTATTTACAAAAAATGGGTATACCTCAATTTATTTTTTATCATGATTTGTACTAAAACAATATTATATATTTACTATCATAAATGTGACGGTGAGTTACTATATGAGATCTCAACTTTATAGAAGTCACAAAATATGTGGAGATTAATCCACCACCTTGATGATAATGATAATAATAATAATCACATATATGCTTTTTTATTTTTGTTTTCAAAACATCTTATAGTATTTCTGAAAGAAATTCAGAACTTATTTGTCAAAGGGTGCGACTATATGCACCTACATTTCTCTAAATACACTCCAAAAATATTTAGACTAAGTTGTCATACTGTAAAATATCTAAAACGTCCTCACACTCATAGATAAGAAAAAAGAAAAACAAAATACTTTCTACTATTTTTATTTGGACGATATTTTCTAAATTCTTGTGTTGTTTAGAAAACATGTTCCAAACTAATTTGTTGTTCGGTTATACCATTCGAACATTACTTATTTCACTCGAATATTGTTATGAAAAGATCCTCCAAAATTTTATTTTTTTTCTCGTTCGACCTGACTATTCGAACTTTATGTTTGATGGTGCTCATCTCCTTCTTCTCACCTCTGTTAGTTGTTTGAACGTGAGGAGCGAGAAATATGTTTTATTTATATTTTTAACTAAAATGTTATAATTCCAATTATTATAGGTGTTTTATAAGTCCAGGACATAAAAGATAAATCGTCAATCATTTCAGATCCTGAAAGATAATTAATATTAATTCAAGGCCTAAATAATCTGAAATTATCACTAAAAGACCTATTAATCTAGATATAGCATCTTAAATACTATTGTACTAATTATAAATTAAATATTTATTTTTTATCCTTTTTTAGTACACCTATCGTTTCTCTAATTACATTGCCAAATCTAATACACCTGATTTTAAATAGAAAATGTAATTGCCAAATCTAATACACCTGATTTTAAATAGAAAAATTGAAAAATGTTACATGTACCTAAATTTTTGGATGTTCGATTCCGGTAAAGTGGATGAATGGATATTTTTATTTCATAAATTTTTCAATCATATAATTGTTTTATTAATTTTTTTAGTAAATTAATAATATAGAAATTACAATTACTCAAAGATATTATTTAGAAATCCTTATTTTCAGAAAATATCTAATTGCCACGTTGCAGTTGGTCATCTTCGATATCATCGACGGGAAGAGAGAAAAACAAAGAAGAGCATAACTGATTACACCATTTCACTCTGCATTTCTTCGAACTTTTCACACACCAACACACACTGCGTAATTCTGAAATCCTTGTACAATGACGGCTATTTCCAATTCTTTTGTGATTTCTAAACGCCCATCGCTTCATTTCTCATCTGGTAAATTTTCGATCTATTTCCTTAATTGTCTGTTCATGTTTCTATTTCTTATCGTATTGTGTTGTTCGTGGTGTTGTTGCTTCAGTATTGATGGATACCATTATCCTTCCTAATGCAGTAATTAATTTGTGCGTGTGTGTGTCGAAATCGCAATATGTTTCGATTTGTTGTTTTACGAATATATTTGTTGGACTGTGTGATTACCGAGATAGGAAATAGATGTTCGATTAAATTATAATTGCAAGTAATGTGGTTTTTGAGCAGCTTATGATTTGGTTTCTGGTTCCGATTGTAGGATTTTCAGCTCACTCTATCGAGTTGATAGGCTTATTTCTTTCATTTTTTTTTTTTAAATTTTAATTTGTAGAACTGTTACTTGATATAGGGTTAGAAAATTGTTTGTCTCGTTGCCTCTTGGAACTGTATGATTCGGTTTTTGGACTCTCCCGAAAGGCTTCATACCAACGTATATACACGTTTTGTACGCTGATATCTGTATTTTTCAAGGACTCCAACCGATTCATCGCATTTGATGAAGTTATGTAGCACGATACCTCCTCAGCTCGTCATTTACGACTTTTATAATGAAGAAGTATGTTGAATTTTGTTCATTGTGTTAGGTTCTTCTGTGAAATCAGCCGATGGATTAGGATCCACCAACCTGGCCTTCAGTTTTAAAGACACAAAGAAATCATGTGCCCGGAGAGGGGCACTTGTTGTTCAAGCAAGTTATAGGTATTGATTCAATATTCAATTCGATGCTGTTTTCGCTATTTTATTGTTGTGAGTTGGACTGTGCATATTCATCGATTTCCTGTTCAGGAATTACTCTTTACTATGTTCTTGTTTTCTAATAAAAATATTTAGTTTAAAATTTTATCGATCATATTTAGTGCATTGAACTAGTACTAGTCCTGAAAAACCATTACTGCGTTCATAATATAATTGAGTCTTTCAAGTACACCTAGAGCGTTGGTGATGCAGTGGCCAACTACGCTAATTGTAAGAAACATTTTGTAATTCGTCTTCAACTGTGAACGGCGGAGGGCTGCTTTAAGTTGCTATAAATGAGTATGAAACGGTACCAAGACTAGTTGGATATAAAATCAACTAATGTGGAAAGAGTATAGCTTTTCTATTAATACATATGAAAAGACGTCAAATAAAGATTTATCAGGGAATTTGCATGTGTGATGCAGTGATGGTGGAAGGTCAGGAAGTGGAAGCGCTTTCGTAAGCGGCTTTGTTCTCGGGGGAATAATTGTTGGGACACTTGGTTGTGTGTATGCACCTCAGGTACATACTATAGTCTTAATCAGTAAGGAACAGATTTTATATTTGTTGAAGTGCCAAATGATCTGTACTATTCGTGTTCATCTTAGAGGGTGTTTGGATAAGCTTATAAGCTCCTCAAAACATCTTAGATGTTCGAGAGCTTATAAGCTCTTAAAATATATTTTGAAAAAGGAGATTAAACAATTATAAAATGTAAAAGTAAGCTTTTAGAGTACGATCTTGTAAACTACTCTAGATTGCACATACTACAAACATTACACACACATACACATACTTCACACATACTAAACACGCATACACACACTTCATACACACTAAACCCTCTTCTCGCACACTACACCCGCTAAACTTTTTTCACACACGCATCACACACACATACACCTTGTGAATGCCATGAAAGGAAAATATTTCTAGAAAAATTACCAGATTATAGGCATAAATACACATATATATGCTTACTGATTGGTAAAGTTTAAAAAGTACTCCATACAATTTGCTTTATTTTTAATACAAAAGCAAAAGAAGAACTCAATTATACTTCATCTTTAAAGTTGAATCAGCTTCAAAAAGTGAATATTAATATGTAAAATAAAATTGAAATTTTAGTTTCAAAGTCGAGTTTAGAAACTCTTGTGGAGATTTCAAAATTTGAATCCAAGGGCATTAACTAAGCAACAACTGACGTAAGTCCCAACTCGTTAAAAAAAAAATTCAGTGGACTGAATCACATACTTTTAAGTGCATTCTTTTCCAGTTGCGTAGTGTGTGAAGAGTATGTTGTGTGTGTGTGATGGTGGATTCCACATCCATCCTGCAAATCACTCCATCTGAATGTCATCTTATAAGCTCTTTTATCCCAACACTTTATTACCTATAAGCTCTTGAGAAATTGCATCTTATAAACTCTTGAAACAACTTACAAGATGTTTGAAATAAGCTTAGCCAAAAACTCTCTTAGTCTTTGTATCCCAACCTCTAAATATCTATTTTTAATGCAAATATATGTGATTTGTTTTAGATAAAGATGCACATATGTGCTCCTTGTTGAAGATAGAAGCTAAAACATTGCTCTGTAACTGACATTTAACATTGTCTTGCAGATCAGTAAGGCTTTAACTGGTACTGACAAAAAGGATCTGATGAAAAAGCTGCCAAAATTTATTTATGATGAGGACAAAGCGTTGGAGGTAAGTGGCTTTATCATTTTCAAGGACACCTTTGATCTCTTTGTGTTCCAATCGAATTATCTTCCTAGTTCCTATGGATGATATGATTCAAGAATTAGATGCTTCAAATTAAATCGATACCTTTGTGTAACTTCAATTCATATAGATCAGCTAAACTAAGATCTCCAAGATTGATTAATATGAAGAAGTACCTCTATCTTTGACCAGATGGAAGTTTTCTCATCATAACTTGGAAATCAACAGCTACTACTCCCTGTTCTTTGCGTCAATAATACATCATCATACATTAATAAAACTGGATCACATTCTGTCATAACACAAGGAATCTCATTCCGCATGGCCTCAACTCCCTTAGTTATTCTGATTCAACAATATGCCTACCAAATAAACATTTCTAATTTCGGGCCTGATAGAAAACTGAGTCACCGTAGACAAGTCTTACACCCGTGACTTTTCTTTGTGCCCGCTATTTAGCAGCATCCCCTGCCTAGTGCAATGATTAAGACCTTTCCAACTGAAATGTATGCCTCTATTGACCTCAAGAAAAGCTAACAACTTCAACCCTCTTGCTTGCCCTTTTGAATACACGGAAACAGGTGTTGCTAGTTCTTCACTCAACGCAATACTTCGCGATCACGAAGGTTTGTGGGCTGATACGAGCCCTAAATGGGCCCAGCAAGTCAAACCAACCCAAAATGAGTGGGAGGTGTTGTCTTGTTTCCGGAGTTTGCCTCGCTTCGTAATGAGTTGTCCCTGAGTCTTTCCACGCCACAGCCTTCTTTCTCACTAGAGCAATGCTCCGTGACGAGTTCTTTGGGTGTAACTAGTTACTTATTGCCTAACAGGCGAGTAGCATCCGATCATGCGTCTTCTAGCAGCAATAAGAACCTCTCATTGAGCTCCGATCCTTACAAGCTGATCCACAGAAGGATAAACCATTATACTTTGTATTATGATATAGTGCTATAATCTCGTTAATATAGTAGTAATATATACGTGATATTATGCTATTAGATATATATTATATACTGTATAATGTTCAATCAGTTGAGTAGATACATCACTATACGAAATCTTTAACTCGTGTGCGCTATCCTATTGACAGAAGCAACGCAAGAAACTGTCTGAGAAGATCGAACAGCTGAACTCAGCTATAGACAATGTGTCTACTCAGTTGCGAACAGAAGATAACCCTGATGAAACAGCAGTCGGCGCAGACGACATTCAAGCTGTTGTGTGAACCATATTCGATTGTTTACATCTGGACCTTTTGGCTATTTCTCTATAATTCTGACGTCATTTGGGTGTGCTCTTTTTGGTCATCTCAGTCTTTCTTTAGTTGTCTTAGTATTTGCATCTGTGAGATGATAGTTTTTGAATTTTTCGTTTTACACTTCTCATCGATTTGATTCTCATGGTGAAGTCATAAATAATATCCTCTATTGGTCGAAATTTTCATAAACAAGGTTAATTTTCTCCTACGTTGCTTCGGATTTTTCTTTTTCTTGGTTGTACGTTGTGAATCATCTAAGTACAATTTGTAGCCTTTTTTCTTTAGGTTTTTTGTGGGGGTGGGGTTAGAGGTGCCAAACGTCGGGTAGGCTGTGATATAGGAATCTTGATGTAAAGTATTATCGGGCCAACAGGCTGGACCTGATGGGCCAATGGACCCATGGGTCCGACCCAACAAATATTAGTTTATTTTCAGGGGTTGTGCTGGGTTTTCCAAATTTTGGCCCGGAATGTTTAGCCCGGCATGGCATTAAGTGGGCTGCATCACAAATTTTGATGCGAAGTATAATTGGGCTCAATAGGCCCATCTCAATGGGTCAATGGACCGAAGGCCATGACCCGACAAAAACTTGCGAAGTATAATTGGCCTCAATAGGCCCATCTCAATGGGCCAATGGACCGAAGGCCATGGCCTGACAAAAACTAGTGTATTTTAAGGATTTGAGTTGAGCTCTTCAATCCTGGCATTTCAGAATTCCGACCCAGCCTAACTTACGACATTGGCTTGACGAGCTCTACAAGCTCGGACAGGGGGTTGGGGAGGTGGGGTTTGATTTCTTTCGTGTGATCTTGTCATGTCAATTTCAGATATTTCCCAATGATGATTTCTTGTCAGCCAGAGAAAATAATTGACAAAGCAAAAAGATAAAAATCTAATGGCTCAGGCTGTTCTTGATTTTAAATGCCAATGTCTTGTCGGTGATGAATCTTGAGACCACAAATCTCAGTGATTCTTGGATAATAATCTTGTGTCCAATTGACTTATACTGTATGTTACACTTTACTCATCTATTTATACAGTTGCAAGCAGTTACTCCCATTTTAATACTACCTTCTGTTTTTTGGACAACATATCTTTATCATATTTAGCAAATTAAAATCGAATAATTTCTACTTAAAAAATTTCATAAAACTTTTAACAATAGCTGATGAGGGGCAAAACATACAGGGGATAATATGGAGAATCGAGGTACAGGTCAGATTGATCCAGTTCAAAATTTTATTGGACCAAAACTCTGTGAACCTAGTTCAATCTATTTTCTTAAAATACACTAAGATTTATGGTGCTAGTTCGAGATTCGCTTCATCGTGTCATTGGCTCATCAAACGGATTGAGTCTGATGGGCTTGAGGATGGTCAGGCCAAGATTCATGTGGTTTAGACTGTCTTAAATATTGGGTGAGTTGGACCGGCACATCGGGCTGACTCATTTTGCCACCTTTATTGAAAATTGGTCACTGTATTTAAAATCCATGAAAAGGGCAAACAAGGACTAAAACTAAAGAACAATCTTGTGGTTCATATTTTGTTGGTGAAGAAAGAAGCATGATCTTATCATCAATAATCTTCACACAACATCTTCACCACTCACTACAACTCATTTATAGCCATAATTCTCCAAACATTTTTTACTTAATCAAGAAAGGATAATATTTCAGATAATTTAAGTTTTATATATATAACTGGGAAGTATTTTCCTACAGAGTTGCAATTGCAGCAATGGCTTCCCATGCAGCTTTAGCATCTTCTAGAATCCCAACAAGCACCAGATTCCCCTCCAAGATCACTCATTCTTCCCCTGCTCAATGCTTCTCTAAGGTCACTTTCTTCCCCTTTCTCAGATGTCGGATCGATCAATTAGAGGATAGTAATTGTTGATTTACTGCTTTAATAATTTCGATTAAAATAAGAGTGCAATTGTGTGTGAAACAAGCGCCATTGGCTCACTTTCTATATCAAAAAATGGTGATATCTTTTTGTGTCTGTAAACACTTCAAAATGATTTGCTGAATCACTTTTAAGCTGATTTTTAGACTGATTAAAAGTGATTCTTAATGTTCTTACACATAAATTACAAAATGTGATGATTCTCCAAATACTCTAAGGTTGTGTTTGGATCGAGGGATTAAAAATGAATGGAGTTTCAAATTCAGTCAAAATAGAGGGGATTTAAAATTCACTCAAGTCCCTCGGAGAAATAGCTCAATGAAATCATCGATTTCTAAATCCATAGTAATCCAAACAACAACAATAGATTTGAAACAATAAATTGTAAATCCATCCTCATATTCTTCCATCTAAATGCAACCTAAGTTCTTACAAAACCACTTCTTTCTACATACTATCTACTTTTGATTTTTCTATGAAAATCAGCTTGAATCACTTTTAAAAAAAAAAGCACTTTTGGGTTGTTTTCCAGAAGTTGGAGGTAGCAGAATTCTCCGGGCTGAGGTCGAGTGGATGTGTGACTTTCGCCCAGAATGGTAGAGAGGCCTCTTTCTTTGATGCGGTGGCTGCCCAGCTCACTCCAAAGGTAATTTTCTTGCTTTATATTTAGGGTCCGTTTGTTTAATATTTGGCTCAGTAGATTTAGAGGATCGAATCCAAATAAAGCACACTCATTAACTCCCTCAGTCAGATTTGGATATGTAAATATTTGTATTGCTACACATTTTTCAAATGAATAAATTCTAAAAATTCGGATACTAGAGTGTGTATATATATATATATACACGTGATGTGTTTATGTTTCGTCCCATAATCCTACGCTCGTTCGATTTTCATAAAATTGCTTGCAATTAGACCAATTTTCGCCGCCAATAAATAAATTGAACGAGCGGGAAAGTAATATATATCAGATAACATGAAATTGGTCTAATATATTTCAGATGATTGAACGAGCGGAAAATTGGTCTAATTGCAAGCAATTTATTCGTTGGATGAAAATTGAACGAGCGGAAAAGTTATAGGACGAAAAGTGATTTTACGTGACAGTCACGTGAGCTTTTCCTGCTGATTTGCTTATCATTGGCGGAAATTAGTTCAAATGTAAGCAATTTCATTAATTATAGGATGGAATTAAAAATCAACAAATTTTGAGACTTAACAAACGAGTAAAAAGTTGGCAAAAGGTGAATTTAGTTCACACTCCACTGTTTATCTAAGAAATGTCATCTGTTGAAATCAGGCTTCTTCCAAAATTCTAGCACCTACTTTAATCCAACCTTATATGCATGTAGTTAGGGCTGAAAATTAAACAAAGCTTCTCGATATTACATTTGAGATCATTTGCTAAAACTTTGTTTGAGCTAAGTTCAATTAAGATATTAAACAAGTTTGAACATACTTTTGCGTTTATAGAATCTAAAGTTTAACTCGAACTCAATTTCAACAAGTAAAAAATGTTAAAGTAAGTGTAAGAATATCAATCCACTCGAACTCAACTTGCGTTCAACTCAATTAAAACTTGTTCAAGCCAGATTTCACTAGTAACCAAACAAGCTCAAACACAATAGTAGAAACTCGATAATATTTTAAATAAGCTTGAACAACAGGAAGCTCGACTCGACTCATTTACAGCTTCACATGTGATCTAACAATAAATTCAATTGTATGGCAACACATAGTATGCTTTCATACTCTACAGAAATGGTTTTCTAGTAAGTTGAGGTTAAATCTGTATCTAAGAACAAAATTATACTCTACTCTCGCTAGTCATTCTTGCTTATTATTTGCCAATTGCCGAAGAAAGAACTAAACTACATAACAGTACACTCGACTCGACTTATTTACAGTCCTACGTGTAATCTGTTTCATTCCAATCCAGTTGCAAAACTAACATACTTCCTGTCCGAAACCAGACAGCAGGATCAGCACCAGTTAAGGGAGAGACTGTAGCCAAACTGAAGGTAGCCATAAATGGTTTCGGGCGAATTGGCCGGAACTTCCTCCGCTGCTGGCACGGCCGCAAGGACTCACCACTCGAGGTCATTGTTGTCAACGACAGCGGCGGTGTCAAAAACGTAAGCCTACACATGAAAAGTTGCTTCAAACTATACTATGTTTGGTCCTTTTGAGGTTGGATTTGGTTCTATAGTTTAACTGATTTCTGTTGTGTTCCGATTAATGTAGGCTTCTCATTTGCTGAAGTACGACTCCATGCTCGGTACCTTCAAAGCCGATGTTAAGATAGTCGACAACGAGACGATCAGCGTAGACGGGAAGAACATTAAGGTCGTCTCTAGCCGAGACCCTCTCAAGCTTCCTTGGGCTGAGCTCGGTATTGACATCGTCATTGAGGTAAGTCATATAAACCTTTTAAATAGAGGTGCCAATGTGAGCCTGAAAAGTGAAAAACCGGGCATGTCCGACCCTCTGGCCGGTCCGGTCCGCGCCTTGAATCTGAAGTTATAAATATTTTTTTATGTGAAACATTTTCACAAGAGGTGCATTTGAGCCAAAAAATAGGATTGTGTTGGACCTAGAAAACAGGGCATGTCCGTCCCTCGGGTTGGGCCGGGATCCAATC
This sequence comes from Ajuga chamaepitys, assembly GCA_958295605.1. Classification (NCBI taxonomy): domain Eukaryota; kingdom Viridiplantae; phylum Streptophyta; class Magnoliopsida; order Lamiales; family Lamiaceae; genus Ajuga; species Ajuga chamaepitys. The sequence goes on from OY282503.1 coordinate 3,962,363, forward strand.
CGAAGTAATAAGTGATCCCTTATCTGAAACATTTTTATTAGAGGTGCCTATTTGAGCCCGAAAATGGGATAGAGCTGGGCCGGTTGGGGACGTGACGGACATCCAACCTTCGTCTGCCGGCCCCCAAATCAGAAGTTATAAATGATTTCTTATCTGAAACTTTTTAACTAGAGGTGTCAATTTGAGCACGAATATAGGATTGAGTTGGGCCTGGAATTCGGGCATGTCGGATCCTCGGGCTGGACCGAGCCCATATAAGAAGTTGTAAATGATTTTTTATCTGAAACTTCACCTTCACTTTCATGATTCGGATGCAAGTTATACAAGTCACAGACGGATAGTGGTTTTAGAGCTAACTAATGATCAAAACAGGGGACAGGTGTTTTCGTGGATGGTCCGGGAGCTGGAAAGCACCTCCAAGCCGGAGCTAAGAAGGTTATCATCACTGCTCCGGCGAAAGGTGCCGACATTCCAACCTACGTCGTTGGAGTAAATGAAAAGGATTACTCTCACGAGGTCGCTAACATCATAAGGTAACGAAGCACATTCTGATTTCTAAACTCATTATGTTGTGTATGTTTGCATATATTAAAATAGTTTCCTCTCGTATGAATGACTACAGCAACGCTTCTTGCACCACCAACTGCTTGGCTCCTTTCGTTAAAGTCATGGACGAAGAATTTGGTACGACGTGTACCTCTCTGAACACACGACGAAAATAAAAGATTCTTGCTAATAAATTCTGTTCGTTTTTCAGGCATTGTTAAGGGCACAATGACAACCACGCACTCCTACACCGGTGATCAGGTACTTTGCGGATATTTCTTGTTGTACACATACTTTTAAATAGTTTCCCCTTGTATGAAGACGACATGTTGATATGCAGAGGCTTCTAGATGCCTCACACCGTGACTTAAGGAGAGCGAGAGCTGCAGCGCTTAACATCGTGCCTACGAGCACGGGTGCAGCCAAGGCAGTATCTTTGGTGCTACCTCAGCTGAAGGGCAAGCTGAACGGTATCGCTCTTCGTGTGCCAACTCCTAATGTCTCGGTTGTGGACCTTGTCGTCAACGTCGCGAAAAAGGGGCTCACGGCTGAAGATGTCAATTCGGCATTCAGGAAGGCAGCTGAGGGGCCGTTGGAAGGCGTATTGGCTGTGTGTGATGCACCTTTGGTGTCGGTTGATTTCCGGTGCAGCGATGTTTCTTCGACTATCGATTCGTCATTGACGATGGTGATGGGAGACGATATGGTTAAGGTGGTGGCGTGGTACGATAACGAGTGGGGTTACAGGTATGTATCTATGGCCTTATGCATTCACCAAAATGTAAACCTTATCGAAAAATCTTCAATAAGACGGTCTTATGGTAAGACAGATGGTTAAGTGAGTTATCGTCTTTAACCTTTGTTTGACTATTTGACCATCCATCCACTGTAAGACTGTCTTATAGGAAGCTATCTCCGAATAGGAGTGAGCAAAATTAAATCGGAACCGAGTTTTGGTTCGGTTAGGTTCAGTCTTGTTTTGTCTAGACAAGTGATTCGGTTCTTGCCCCCAAAGAAATGATTGGCCAAACCAAACTGAAATAATAATATTTATTTATATTTTCTCAGTTATTCATATGGTGTACATATTTTTTTAACTAAGTTTATATATTTAGTAATTTTCACGTAGTAACATACATAAAAATTAAAAGACATTTGCTTATGTTTCGGTCCCTTGCAAAAATAGTAAGCCTCGCCAACCGAACCAAGCCAAACTTAAAAAAATCGGTTCGGACAAGAAGACTTGTTCGGTTCAATTTGCCTTCAAGTATAAAGAGATTTAAGTTCTTGTAGATCATCAAGACCTTTAAGAATTGGACCCCACATTTACTTTTCAGATTATTAATAAGTTGTTATTATTATAGAGAACAGTCGTCACTGTATATCTTATCGTGGTTGTTTACGAACTTTTTACAGCCAAAGAGTGGTCGATTTAGCTCATCTGGTAGCAGCGAAATGGCCGGGAGTGTCGACGAAAGGGAGCGGAGATCCATTGGAGGATTTCTGCGAGACAAACCCTGCAGAGGAAGAATGCAAAGTTTATGAAGCTTAGTTTGTTGATCATCATCACTTTTTGGCCACTTTAGGAGCTAAGAAGGATTTTTCATTATTTCTCAATGTTCTAAGTTATCATGTCATCATGATTCATGGGAAGAGGGACATAAGAACATTGATCAATAATACTTTGTAACTATTGAATTTCAAGTCATTTCTTTGATTAAAGAACAATGGAATGTTGTTGGAAATGTGTTTTTTGTAGGCTAATGTACATTTTGGTTAATCTATTTATGTATTTGGTGTTTTTATCATTTTAGTGCTGTACTTTTGGCAACTTGGGATTAAATACGGGCGGCAATGGACGGGTCCGAGGTTGGTATTAATCTTCCATCATGTATCTATACACCAATTCAATAGTGTATAATATATGCGGATAATATTCAAGAGAGTAGGGTAGAATTAACCCGATGTACAAGGTCATCTATAAATGTTCTTGGAGGCTCAATCCAAACATTAAGAGTGTGTTTGGTTGCTTATCTCAATATGTGGGTTATTAGAACACAATGAATTTTTGAGGAGATAAATACACAACATAGGTTGATGAATATTGTTTTTGCTTGGAATGATTTGGTAGGTTAACTTTAATATAACCCTTGTTTTGTGATTGATTTATGGAACTCAACTCCCCCATGGATTCTATTCAACCGGGTTGGTGGCTTTAGAGAGACAGACTTCTAACAAAAACAGGGTTCTCAACCTGTCAACCAAACATGTTAATAGATGGGTTAAAACTTGTAATAAGGCCTTAACCCACCAACCAAACATGCCCTAATATTAGAAAACAAAATTATAGAATTCCTAGTAAATTTACGTGCCACCACTGCCAAAATGTCAAGTCGGGCCAGCCCAGTCTAGTTGGACCAACAGATAAAATCGGGTCAGGCTAGATATCTTCAAGCTAAAATTCTAGCCCCTCGGGCCGTAGGGTTATCGGACCAATTTTGCCCCAATGCATTTTATGCATTTTTTTTTTCTCCTAAAATGTTTTGTTGAATACAAAAAATAAATTATTGATTTCAAGTCTCTATGAATCATAGTGGAGTCCGTGTTACTAAGAACTTAGTAATTCGATGACATCACTTTTGGTCTTGTAACCAAGAAACCCGGGGTTCTATACCCATTTTTCATCCCTGATTTTTAATTGTACTAGAAAATAAATAAAATAATCTACTCCCTCCGTCCCGGCCTAATTGGCCTATTTTCCTTTTTTGTTTGTTCCAACTTAATTGACCTAGCACATAAATGATAAATTTCTCTCAAAATCTCCACCCTCAAAATCTCCATTTTTAATCTCCATCTTTGAATAAGTCAAAGATTCCACAAAATCTACTTTTTCTTAGTCTCCGTGCCCGACCAAAATAGACCAATTAGGTTGGGACGGAGGGAGTATTTTCCACCATAATTTCCAAATATACTAAAAATAAATAAATAAATTAATTAAACAATCGAGTTCAAATTTAGGTCGGATCAAGTTAGGAATTGTCACTCCTCGATAACTTGTTGAATTAATCAAATCCACAAACACCAATTCAAAATAAATAAATAAAATTTAATTAAATTCTGGCGCCCCTTAATACGAAGCACCACTAACCAAAAAACATTTTCCCGCTAATTGCAAAAGACGTGACCCTTTTAATGTGTCGCCTCCTAAGTCTATATATACGCAAATATAATTACACAAAATTCCACATCAAATATTTTGCAATTACTAATTATTTTGTAACATAATTAGTATACTTTTCATATCTACATATCAACATACGACGAAATGGCACGAAGTGGGGTGATCACTGTCGCCGCTCTACTGGTGGCGCTTGTGGCAACGGCGGTGGTCGAGGCGGAGAGAAACGAGATGATGCATTGTGTGATGGAGTGCTACTTCGATTGCTTGCAAATCAAGATTTTCAACAAAGACGAGTGTAAGAAAGAGTGTGTACTCACTTGTGCAAGTTATGTTGTTAAGAAAGTGTCGATGGAGGATGACGATAGTAAATTCTTTCCGTCGTGGATATAGATTAATTTGTAATCATAGGAACAAATGTCTTGTGTATTGAGGAATTTTTAGTTGTAACAAATTAAATATCTTCATTTAGATTCGTAATCATACGATAATTCACATTCGAATTTGAATACAAATAATTCATATAATATTCGAATTCAAATACAAATATAGTTGTATTCAATTCGAATATTCGAATACTCAATTCGTTTATATATCTTATATTTTAAGGCTAAATAATATATATATATAATATATATATATAATACTAAATATATATAACTAAATTTATATAGATACTATATTAAAAAAGTTGTAACTGAAAAAATTAAAAAATAATATTTGAATATTTTTAAAAGTAATAAATATATAAAAATAAAAAAATTTCAAATTTTGAATCGAAGTGAATATGTTCATGTAATTCTTACAAATCGAATCTAAATCACCTTTTAAATTTGGAATAATATTAATTCAAGTTAATATTGGCGAAAAGGGACAATCCCAAACGATATAATACCTGTTGGCAAAGGCAAGATATCCTATAGTCCTTCCAAAAAAAAAATATTGTGATTTATAAATTACATTTGTAAAAAATAGATGCGAAAATGTGTAAATGAGTAATATTCATATTATATCTTGCGAACCTCTCTAAAACTAACGAATATTTAATATTCGTTTAGTTTACATCTCACTCATGGAATAAAACATCATAGTAAATAATATTTAATTATAACTTTATTTATTCTTTGATCTTAAATGTGGCGTGGGCAGTGTGATTCTGCATTTGTGGTGTTTTTAGGGATGACAATGGCGTTAATCGGGATGGCTATTTAGAAAACCATGCCTGCTCCTGTGCGCCGTCGCGGGTCGCTAAAAACTGACTGACTCACTACCTTGCCCAGCTCCGTCCCCAAAAAAAAAAAAAACTTACAAAACTTAAATTTATTAATTTAGAATTTATAATTTAATATTAGTAGTAAATTGTATATTTTCATTCTGTTACTAAGTTTTCAAGAATCTTTCGATTTTTTTTTCTTCATCATCTATTCTATGTTAGAACAAGACAATGTATAATATAATATATACACACATGGAATAAAGGATAAAGTATGTGACTAAAAGATGTTGAAATGAACCAAGCTCTGGCTCGATTGATTTTCTTTTCTACAACTTTATAGTTTTAGGGCTTTTAATCCGGCCCCAGTCGGTGTATATATGAGCCTATTAAGGCTTGACAGAGGATAGGGTAGGACTAAGATTATACATTCCATTCTATTTTCTCCGAACAACTTCAACAACTTTGAGTGCAAGGCTTATCAAAGACATTAATATGGACAATGAACACTATAAAAGTAATTAAAAGATATATACACTATCACACGTTTAGATTTAAAAAAAAAAAAAAAAAACATCCTTTTTATATTCACATTATACAAATATTCAACTCTTGTACACAAAATATAAACTAGCTACAACATTGTGTCAAATTTGCATTATCAAAAAATAACACAATGAACTTGTAAAATGTCAATAAACCTGATGTGGATCCATGTAATTAATCGGATGCATCCTCATTAACTAACAAACATTTTTTTGGCACATTTATAGTGGATCCTATAATAGCACTTGGAGCATTCATACGCTACAGGTTGGCTAATATTATTAATATCGTAGCGGAAGACTTCCCGACAAAAGCTACAACGATAACCATACACCGTACTCTCTAGGATAAGTTTGAGGGGACAACTATGGGCGTCGACACGAATACTAACACCTAACTTGATCCTGAAACTCCAGTCCAGAAAGGGAACGCATTGACAGTGAAACAATTGCTCACATTGGCTGCAACTATAGTGCCATTTCCATCTTAGGAATATGTCTTTTTCACAAGTCTCGCAAATTTTTTCGCCCGATTTTTTCTTGTTTGTGGTAGTAAGTTTCAGAGGGTGTTCATCAAATTTGTGGCTAATAGAGTTGGGAAGGAGAACACACTGTGCATCTAGTACGAAATCACGACAAATGCTACACTGGTAGCAAATTCCAAATAAGGGATATTGACAACTATTACAGAAACCGCCGCCTGAGTGAATTTTAGGGGACATGTAAAGAATGTGAGTCTTGTTGTGAGATTCATGGGTGATTGAAGGAGGTAACAAGGCGCATACAACATCCAAGTGATAGTCATGACAAGTGTTGCAGGAGTAGGCGAATCCGTTGCAACTAAGCCAGCAACCTCTGCAAGAGTAGAAGCCAGAGATGTCAGATTTGGGTGCTTTTGCGAAGAGAAAAAGGGGGTGGTCTGGATGCATCGGGTGGTCAATTTTGCTTCGAAGATTGGCACAAACTTTATGGAGAAGGAAATCTGGACAACGAGAGCAGCTGTAAAATGGAGGGGAAATTATTTGAATACACGCGTTGCACACACGGGATGAGTATTGTGCTCGATGCTCGTCGTCATCACCATCGTCATCAATCATCTGCGTATTTTCATCATGAAAGATCAAGGGATGTTCATGTGAAGTTTGTTGAAGTAATTTCTCATCATCACTATGTGTAGTATTCTCCATAATATATCGCATCACGCTTGTGGTTTCATTTGCCAATGGAAAATGAAGTAGCCCGGCAAATTTTGCATCTCGAATTAGTCCTGCATACATACAATCGATTAACATAGTTACATCAACATTGATAATTAGGTAGTCGAACCAACCTGACTTAAAACACGAAGGGTCTAACGTGGCGCACTTGATATGAGCATAATAATGACACTTGCCACAAAAATAAACCCCTGCACTGCGAACGACTTCTCCACAAATTCCACAAGTACATTTATCTTCATCCAGAAAACCAACAAGATCTGATTGGGAAGATGATAGGTAAGAAAAAGAGAATGGTGGTGACCTTTTTCCTTTGGATGAAGTAGGGTGATGGTGTTCGGTAAAGAAGCACAGTCGGGATGAATCCAGAAACCACAAGGATCACATAAATAAGATAAAGACAACGAAGAGCCTACATGTTGGGTACCACATGCACCACAAGAGATGATAGATGAACCAGACCTAACCACCATCAATTCGTGGTGATGGCTTCTGTGCGAGATTTTGATCTGCAAAGCACATAACAATTCAAGTCGGAAGCAACAAAGACTATCGGGACATTCGTAAAACTTACTCCCACATTTTCTATTGCAATTATGACAATTAGTAGTTAAGTAATAATCCTCCTTGAGGATGAGGGGCTTCCTTGGATGAAGAACATGTCCGATCAATTCGGTGGGTGGATCACTAGCACATCGTTGATGTATTAGAAAATTGAGATTATCAATTTGGTGAGATTTGAATGGAGTCGCGAAGATTGGAAGCGTGCAAACACTACATAACCAGGAGTTACCGTCATCGGAATCGATATTATTGATTTTTTCATAAGGAGTTGTATGTGGCCCTCGAGAAGGAGCTATGCCCATTTACTAGATTTTTGGCCTTGTTACATTTGTAAAGAAAAACAATACATTTACATATATATATGAATATTAGAAAATGAATGTGAAGAAACATGCAAAAAGTTTATTCTAAAAGAACAAAGATTTGGAATCATGAGTGATTTTTTTCATGTCACAATCATCTTTTAATTATTCTTGTCTCGAATTACACTTCACAAAGATTTTCTTAATCCAAAATAACAGTTATGTTTCAAAAATTAATGTATGCTTGTTTTTATTAGTCCAGGTAAAAGGTTAAATTTCACGAACTAGTTTAATATGACTTGAATAAGTAAAAAAATGCCATGTAAGTGCAACTATATATTTTTGGAGAGCTTACACCTTCATCAAATTGACTAATAATAAAAAATTATTCATTTTAAAAAGCGACTCTCATTATGAGATCGGAGATTCAGAAGGGTATTATTTCTCTAGTTAAATGTTTAAAGCAACGTAGAATATAGTATAATGTTTAACGCAACATCACTATACAATATTATTAACGCAACAGACGCATTTAATGGTGGTGATGGAGACATAATTAAGTGTCAAAAAAATTAGTCGATGTTGTAATTGAAAAAGAATTATAATTGGTGACCAACATTGATAAGTTTTAAAAGTAATATTGCAATTAAAAATTGAATCAAATATCGTGATTTTTTCGGTAATTAACCTAAATTGTGGTGGTTGCTTTTCACTTTAGCGTACCAAGATACTACCCTCTTTATTGATTCTTGTCTTACACTTCACATTATAATTAGATGTTGGAACAAATTCATTTTCAGTCAATATGGCCGGGCTTGTCTAAAAAAAATATGTATGTTCCAAAATTTTAGTTTTAGTCAATTATATTTTAAAAAATGTCCAATTTAAGGACACCAGATGTTGGCAGTCACTAATTGTGTGCCAGAGTATGTGTACGTGACCCAATAAATTATGAATTTTATGCCAAAAAGTCAAAGTGACAGTTCTGAATCCAAGTATACATGTCAAATAATTAAATCAATACACCAACTAAAAAGTACAAAATCCAAATTCATATAAGTGTTAGACTTTCTGGATGGAAATAACTCGCCGTTTTTTGTTTATTTAATTAATTGCATGTACATCTGGATACATAACTGCTACATTAACTATTATATTGGATATTTTTTAAAATATATTAGATTAAAATTGAAATTTTGAGACATACAAATTTTTTTCTCGACAAACCCTAACATATAGTATTAAAAATGAATTTTTCAATGTCAGATGTTTTAAGCAACAATTCTACGTAAAATGAAATGTTATTTTTTCTCAAATTTGAAAATTAGTTTTTGAATTATAATTGGGGAGCCGTAGACATTGCTCAGATAGAAAGATATATATGATTTACTCTGTAAACAAGTCGAGCCGAGTACTGGTAGGTTCGAGCTCGATTAAAAGATTCTAGATTCGAATTTGATTGAGTTCATATTTTTTTAAACTCAAGCTCGACTCAGTAGAAACTCGTTGAGCTCGGAATCGAATTGACTCGATTGATACCAAAATAAAAATTTAAATTGAAAATATTAATTATAATAAAAGGGTTGCTAATGGGGACCTCATAGAATTATGATATATCAGTAAATATATCAACTCTAAAGGGTAAGCGAGTAAATTAACACAAGCTCGATTAAGCTCGCGAACCTGTCGAGCTGAGTATCAAATCATCAATGAGCTCGAACTCGAACCTCAACACCTACTCGAGTAGCTTGAGCTCGAGCTCGAGCTCGAGCTCGTTTCTCTCGAGTCAATTTTAATCTTTTCATGAGTCGATTCCGAGTAGTTCGCGAGTTGTCTCACTTACACTCCTATATATATCGCAGGAAAGCTGATATATGGAAGATAACGGCCCTGTCCTCTATAGTAGTTGTATTCTCTACAAGAAAAAATTAAATTAATTAGAGATCGAAAATCCGTCTCTAATCACTAATATCTGTCTACAAACTAAATTAATAACGGATTTGAGATGAACAGGTTGATCTCTATATATAATGCTCGTCTCTAAAATTTAGACACCGATTTATTTCGGCTCTAAATTTAGTGATGAAATTTATGCAAATTATCTACAGAATATAGACAGATTATGTCGGTCTTTAATATTATTTTATTGTTATGTCGTTACTAGTACGTACGTAAGATACTAATGATTTTTACCACTTTCAAATATTATTATATTTCTATGTTGTATTTATTTAGTGACTGATATCATTCGTTACTAATTCTCATCTCTAGTATTAGAAAAAAAAAAAAAATTTGTAGTGACTTGTGTAAAAATTCCTATTTTTTAAGGAATTTTTAAACTACATCATTACATATAAAGCTAAGAGGTAAAAATCAAATAAATAGTAGAAAGTGATTGGGATAGAGTAAGATACCAAGCATGTGGCCTGTCAATAACAAATGATAAATTCTTTATTACTTCATGTGTAACAAGTTAGCTAGGATGGAAGGAGTATATAAAATGGAAAAAAATTAACAAAAGCCCTTACAGCCGATCCTACCTTAGTCCGACCAAGCATTTAGTAGGTCCGAGCTAGGGCCATTAAAGCCAGCTAAATAAAGTCCAAAACCAACAAAACGCCATGTAAAAACAAGAATGGCCTTTTTGCAAATTTAAGGCATTCGATGGTCGTAGATTGTATGATCAACACGATCTGCATCCTCTGTTACATAAAGTGTATCACTTTGTGTTTTATTACTCCCTCCGTCCCGGCTTAACCTGCCTAGGTTGACCGGGCATAGGGATTAAGAAAAAGCAGATTTTGTGGAATTTTTGACTTTTTTAAAGGTGGAGATTGAGAATGGAGATTTTGAGAGTGGAGATTGTGAGAGAAATTTGCTATTTATGGGCCTGGCAGGTTAAGGTGGGACAAACTAAAATGGCAAGTAGGCAGGTTAAGTTGGGACGGAGGTAGTATTACTTTTAATCCAAGCTTAGCATTAGTTTTATATTGTTATTTATATAAATACACGTGCCATGTGGTGATGGTGATTAAAAGTATAAAATGATAGAGGATCTAATGTTATTTTATGAGTATGTATGCTAAGAAAAGAATTGTTTCTAACAACTTTAGTTACTTTAAGTGGATGGCTGATCAAAGGGTTATGGAATATTAGCTTTTTCACTATACATGAAATTAAATATTTATCATTTTCCCGTCCACATATTTATTTTAAGTACAACTAGAATTAAATATTATTTATATTTTTATCATTTTGGGATCATGTGGCACTATATAGAGGTAGCAAAATTGACTCGGTTTGAGAGGTCCGATATTTTAGATAGGTTGGGTTATAGAAATTTTGGCCCGAAATGCTATTTGATCCGACCGAACTGGTTTGATGGGCCAAAAGGCCGACGGTCTATGAACCAGCCAAATAATCTCAGTATATTATAGAGGAATATGTCGGGTCGGACCAAGTAATTTTAAGCTCGACCAAAATTTGACCTGGCTCTCGCGAAATATAGCGTTGGTCCGATGAACCCAACCCGACTGGGCCGGGCCGTTCAAATTACCACCTCCAGCACTATCAAGAAAACTATGCATTTTATGATGAGAGTCTTGTTCTGTTTTATAAATAAAGTCCTAAAATGAATAAGAAAACTGTGCATTTTATGATGAGAATAAGAATGAGTGATTGTGAGGATTGAATTATGATTTGGGGGGCGGAGGGTAATGGGGTGGGGTAGTTTTAAATTTTTAATTAGTGTTAGTGTATGTTTAGGTTAATTAGGTTATTGTAATTAGTGTTAAATCTGAAATTTGAGTGGCATTTCAGTAATAAAATAAAAAAAGTAAGGACATAAATAGCAAATAGGCAAGTTAAACTGGGACGGAGGAAACTTGGCCTGTCACGAAGACTAAGAAAAAACAGATTTTTTGGAATTTTTGACTTTTTCAAAGGTGGAGATTGAATGTGGAGATTTTGATGATGAAGATTGTGAGAGAATTTATCATTTATGAAGTAGGACAATTAAAACAAATAAGACAAGTAAGACAATTAGACCGGGACGAAGGGAGTATCTCTTTATCTCTAATAGGGATAGGGATTTCTTCCTTGCTACCCCGAAGATATTGACAATTAGTTATCTGATTATTTGGAATAACTGCATTTGGAAATATTTTTGTAACTGACCCATTAATGTAATTTTTAATAACCGTATGTGAAAATGTATTTCAAAATCAGGCACGTGAACCCCTATATGAAAGTCCAACATATAAGAGCCCATGAAATTTTCGATTCCACTTTTATTCTGCGTTTATCGTGTTCTATTTTAAAACGATGATTAATTATAATCATCTTTTGTAATTTGCGAATTTAAAGTTTATAATTTAGGTTCATGATTTAGGATTCATGTTTAAAGTTTAGGGTTCGACTTTTTCGTACTACGGCATATTTTTTATTCTAAACTTATGATTCACAATTCACGGTTCTTGATTATGATTTAATGATTCAGTGATCGTAATTTAATAGTTTATAATTTATGGTTCATAATTCATGATTCATATGTTCAAGATGCACGATTCTTATTGTATGGTTCGATTTTAAAGTGAACACGATTGAAATAGGATAAATATGGGACACAGGATCCGAACTGCCCAGCCCCAACATAACCCAACACAACCCACCTACGTTTGTTTATGGACTGGCATAATCGGATTGGGAACGGATGATCAAATTTCAATAATTGTATTAGTTATTGCTTAATTTTTTATTCATTTAATCACTTTGCATATGTTGTTAGAGTATTTTTATGAAGAAAAAAAATAGTTTTCCTCCTACATTTTAAAATCTACAAATTTGTCTCTTTTAACTTTATCTTCAGAATTTAAAAAATAAAATCAAAATTATAAATAACAATTTTCACAAAAAATAATATAAATATGCCTAACTTTATAAATATCATATTTTTATTTTATTTCATTTTTAAGAAAAACGGGTTGCGATTGACTCATGGTCACCAGACCTGACCATTTTTACTGTGGATCATTCGGATTCGACCTGTTTCTGACCCAACTTATTTAGAGTCAATCCTAACCTTTAATTTACGGATTCGATCATATCAAGTTGTTCAAATCGTATCGGAAATTCTCACCCCAAGAAAATATCCAATATCAATATTTTATATCTCAATCATCAGTTAATTTTTCTGTTTAATATATTTATTTCTTCATATGGTCTTTCTATTTTGACACCTACTCATGAAATTTCCCGCTAATAAAAAAAGGACGTAACCCTTTATTTTAAAAAATAAAAATAAAAAGACGTGACCCTTCAATGTCTATATATACACAAATATAATTTCCTAATTTTCCACATCAAATTCATTAATATCAATATACTTCCATTTATCAAATTAGAAAATATAAACAATGGCAAGACAGGGAGTGATCACGGCCGCTCTACTGGCGGTTCTCATGGCGGCAGCAGTGGTGGCGGTAGCGGAGAGAAGCGGGATCACACATTGCATGACCAAATGCTATTTTGATTGCATGAAGATTAACATTTTCAATGAGCATGAATGTAAGAAAGAATGTGTACTCGCTTGTGCAAGATACGCCGTTAGAAAAGCAACAGTTGAGAATAATGATAGTAAATTCTTTCCGTCGTGGATTTAGATTAAGTTATATGTTTAGTTAAAGGTTGTGGAATGGATTTTTTTTTTTGGTTTGAGTGTGATACACTTTGTTTAATTATTTTAGTTTTTCATATTTTAGAAATATTTTCTTGTACCTCTTAATAAATACTCTCTCCATTACATTTTATAAAAATAATTTTGATACAAAAATACACTATCTAATACTTAGAAATATACATTACAATTAAATACAACTTAAAAGAAAGTACTAAAAAGAAAAGGAAAAAAAATAAATAGTGCAATAAAGGAGTGTGCATCAAATATAGTAAGAAATTTACCTAAACACTAAATAGTGCACGATATAATTCATTGTTGGAGATGAAAAAATGATGTTTACTATTAACTTGACGAGTCATTGAAGATGGCCTAATACTCCATTTGTCTCGTAAAGATATTCTTCTTCCAACTTTTAAAAAGATTAACAAATTTATTTAATATGTGTTGGTTGCATCCATATCTGATGGATCCCAATATGGTTGGGATATATATCTGACGAGATATTTAATATCTTATTAGATATATTCCCAATAGGGATGGAGATCTTATCCATAATAGGAGATAGATCTCTCCCATACTAATAAATATACGAATATACTGGTATTCGTAGACTACGGAAAAACAATCCACATAATACATATTTCTCCCCTTTCTCTCTAATTCTCTGTCTTGGAGAATCACCGAAGTCCTCCAAGAGTCTAGGGTGTGAAGTAGACGGCGAATGCTCTAGTAGTATTCGTCCAGACGGGCTTTGATACCACTGTTAGAAAATGTTCTTGCGATGGACAATTTTTATTCGCGATCATTTAATCTTTTATTATTGTCTTCAATTGAGTGGGAGATGATTATGAGCCAATGCGGCGAATTTTCGATCCCATTCACTTGTGAGAAATAATAAAATTTTATTTGGACCCGAATAAAAATATTAAATAGACAATCTTCTAACATATTTTGCGAAAATATTAACAGAAATGGATGCCCAAATGGATTTTTCTAATCTTTACGGTTCTGGCAAACTAGATGGCCAGAACTATGCCATGTGGCACCGTAAGATCAAATTTCTGCTACATAATATGAAGGTCCTTGACCATCTCACCGAGACTATGGCCGCACCGGTTGAGCCAGAAAACGATCAAAATGCCCAATATCGTCGCGATTTAGACGCGTACAATAAGTGGGAGAATCAAGATCGGTCTGCGCGCTATACTATGCTTAGCTGCATGCAGGATCATCTGATTCGTGAGTTCGAGACGTTTGCTACAGCTAAAGAGCTGTGGGACAGCTTAAAGGTCATGTACGGCACTACCTCGGCAACGAGACTAAGGGCTTTAACCCTTAAATTCAATCAGTACGTACTTGACCCTAAGCACACCATGGGCCAGCATCTTGATATCATGAAAGACATGATTCGAGAGCTTCAAAATGCTGGAAATGAACTCACCAACGAACAACAAGTTTTGGCAGTCCTAAGGTCGCTACCTGAGCAGACTTGGGGACAAGTTAAACTTGTGCTCACACACAACGAGCAAATCCAGACCTTTGACAGCGTCGCCAGTCATCTTAGACTCGAGGCTGACCGTCGAGAGGCGGAAAGAGCACAAGCAGCTGCTTTCGTCGCACATGCTGGGCAACGCAAGCCTAACAAAGGCAACCGTTGGAAAAAGCAAAAGAATGCAGGACAAAGCAACGCCAAAAAACCAAAACTTGGGCCCACAAGGTGAAAAGGCTAAAAAGCGTCACCGTGGAAAAAGGGGCGGAAAGAAGAAAGACACCTGCTATAACTGTGGAAAGACGGGTCACTTTGCTCGTAATTGTACTGAGCCAAAGAAGGTAAGACCCGCTCCTAGCTCTACTGATTCATTTGTCTGTTCACATGTGTTATTTGCTAATTCTCTCCATGGTTGGATTGTAGACTCAGGAGCAACCAAACACGTGACAAGAGATAGAGTAGGATTTGTAGATTATCATCGAGTACCAGCGGGCAGCCACTACATTGCTATGGGAAATGGCGCGCAAGAAGAGGTGGTGGGAGTTGGTGCATACCAGCTAACACTTAGCACTGGGCGCGAGCTGCTCCTTAGTGATGTGCTTTATGCGCCTAGTATTCGATGTAATTTACTTTCAGTTTCAGCACTTTTGAGTCAAAAATTTTCTTTTCTGTTTGAAAAGACCATGTTATCTATTTTTCTTGGCAACAACCTTTATGGCGTAGGACATATGAACAATGGATTTTTCATGTTAGATTTATCTATTGAATGCACTACTTTTATTTCTTCATCTGTTGATATTTTGAATGAATCAAATAAATGTCATGCAAGGTTAGGACACATAGGGCGTGAAAGAATGACTAGGTTAGCTCGAGAAGGCCTTTAGGCAATCTCGCTAAAGTCAACCTTCCTGTGTGCGAACCATGTCTGGCAGGAAAAGCCTGCCGGAAGCCTTTTGGAAAGGCAAAAAGAGCTACTCAACCTCTAGAGTTAGTTCACTCAGACATATGCGGACCCGTAAATGTGAAGGCACGACACGGTGCATCCTATTTCCTCACATTTATTGATGATTATTCGCGATATGGTTCAGTGTATCTCCTGTCTCACCGCTCGGAAGCGCTTGATTGTTTTAAGCGATTCTTAGTGGAGGTTGAGAACCAAAGAGATAGGAAACTTAAAACGTTACGCACTGATAGAGGGCAAGAATACTTGTCTGATCAGTTCAGGCAATACTGTGAGGAAAAAGGGATCATAAGGCAACTGTCAATTCCTTACACTCCGCAACAAAATGGTGTTGCAGTGAGGAGGAATAGGACACTTCTGGAAATGGCCAGATCAATGATGGCGCAAGCAAATCTACCAATATCTTTTTGGGGAGATGCAATCTTAACAGCCGCCTACATATTGAACCGTGTGCCGTCTAAATCAGTTCCTTCGACGCCGTATGAGTTGTGGCATGAAAGAAAGCCCAACTTAGAAGGTTTGCGCCCTTGGGGGTCAGCAGGGTTTGTTCATAATACTTCCCATAAGCATGGGAAACTTGGTCCTAGAGCAGTTAAACATATCTTTATAAGATATTGTGACCACTCGAAAGGCTATGTGATGTATGGTGAACATCTTGACGGAGGAATGACAGAAATTGAGTCGCGCGATGTCAATTTCCTCGAGGAGGAATTTCCAACAATTGGAGAAGTTAAAGAAGATCTTAAACTTTATGAGTTACAAGATCCCGAAGACAACGCTGGAATTCCTGGCGAGGATGCGGTTTTACAACCAAATCCAGCAATCGACGGGAATAATGAGAGCGATCTTAGAGTCAGTGGGAGAATTCCATTGCATGAAGACTCTCAAGATCTAGAGTTGCGCAGGAGCAAGCGTGAAACGGTTCCCCGAAGACGTTTTGAACTCGAAGGGGAATCTTTCATGTGCGCAACAATGAATGTTGATGAGCCAGCCACTTATGAAGAGGTTGTAACTTCTCCAAATGCTACAGAGTGGATAAGTGCTATGGAGGAAGAAATGAGTTCGATGGCTAAGAACCAAGTTTGGGAGCTAGTCGATCTACCGTCTGGACGCAAGACAATTGAGAACAAATGGGTTCTCAAAGTAAAGCGAAAAGCAGATGGCTCGATAGACAAGTATAAGGCTCACCTAGTGGCGAAAGGCTTTACCCAAAGAGAAGGTGTGGACTATGAAGAGACATTCTCCCCGGTGGTGAGGTTTGCCTCTATCCGTCTCATTTTAGCAATTGTCGCCCATCTTAATTTGGAACTGTTCCAAATGGATGTGAAGACAGCATTTCTCAATGGAGAACTGGGTGATGAGATCTATATGGATCAACCTAAGGGTTTTCAGGTAAAGGAACAAGAGCGCAAAGTGTGCCGCTTAAAACGTTCCATTTATGGACTGAAACAATCATCCAGACAGTGGTACCTTCGATTTCATCGAGCTATCACTTCGATAGGCTTTACGATGGTTGAGGAAGATCACTGTGTGTATGTCAAAAGGGATGAGAAGAATTTCACAATTCTCTCATTATATGTGGATGACATTTTGCTGGCGGGAAATGATACGGAGATGATTGTCGCCACTCAGCAGTGGCTATCATCTACTTTTGAGATGAAAGATATGGGAGAGGCAGAATACATACTTGGTGTTAAGATACACCGAGATCGCTCAAAGAGACTCTTAACTTTGTCTCAAGAGACTTATATTAAGAGGGTTCTGGAGCGATTTCGTATGCATAATGCTAAACCCGTTGACACGCCTATGGAAAAACATTGTATTCTTAGCAAAGATCTATGCCCAAAAACAGATGATGAAAAGGAAAGTATGGCTAAGGTTCCTTATGCAAGCGCGGTAGGGAGTTTGATGTACGCAATGATGTGTACTCGACCAGACTTGTGCTTTGCAGTAGGGATGGTGAGTAGGTATCAAAGTAATCCTGGACGCGCTCACTGGGCTGCAGTCAAAAGGATACTTAGATATCTAAAGGGGACAAGTGATTTAGCTTTGTGCCATCACGGTGGCAGTTTGAAGCTACTTGGTTACAGCGATGCTGATGGATCAGCAGATAGAGATGAACGCAAATCCACATCAGGATATGCATTCTTGTTAGGAGGCGCTGCTATCACTTGGAGTAGCAAGAAGCAGCCTTGTATATCTCTATCCACTATGGAAGCAGAGTACATTGCTTGTACATCTGCAGTTCAAGAGGCTATCTGGTTGAGAAGATTTCTTCAGACTTTGCGCGTCACGGCGCATGTAGATGATGCAGTAGTTGTCCTTTGTGATAACACAGCTGCACTAGCATATGCTAAGGACCCCAAGTATCATGGGAGGACCAAGCATATTGATACCAGATACCACTTTATCCGAGATAATATTGCGCAGGGGCAAGTGGTTCTCAGGCACGTTCTCACTGGTGAAATGATAGCTGATCCTTTCACCAAGCCTTTGAGTAGAGATGTATTTCAAAGGCATGTTAGGAGCATGGGACTTCGTAGAATTTAATATTCTTGTAGCCTGTATGAACAATTTTATTTATCAATAAAATGTGCCCTTATTATATGTTAGAAGTAATGTGTCTATTATGTGTGATATGTCACAAGGCTTGGATTGTCCCACTCACACGGAAAATCGCCCTAGCGCTTTGGTAAGCGAGCAGGATGAGACTGGCGGATCAAACACTTGAGTGATCACCTTCGTGAAAGGAACAACACGAAAGGTTGTTGCCCATAGTCGCCTTGGCAAGAGACCAAGATGAGATCATACTTGATCGATTATGAAGAATGTCATAACTTCATAAAAGCTTCTTAATAGCCGAGTGTGCGAATCATTAGGAGTTGTGTTGGAGACAAACTCCTAAGTGGTCCGCAGGTCAGACGCTCGAGGAGCGACTGGACTAAGACTCGTATGATGTTCAGAGCGTGACATGCCCAAATTTGAGTGGGAGCTCCATCATAGCATGTATTCATACTACATGTGCTTAATGACGACCTTAGTAAGAGAAGTGACCGAATAGATCCCTGCTTCGTCACTGTGTGAGCTCTTATAGTGTTTCTTGTGCCCTTTGGGACTTTGGACTTTGTCATGAAGTGTAAGCTTGATGACGCTACTTTAGCATGTATTCAATGGCCATGGTTGATACGGTCTGTCGGAGCATGACTAAGAAAGCTATCAAGTCCAAGCAGATTGACATTAGAGGCCAAGGAAAAACTAAGCTGGTAATGCACTTATGTACTATGGCTCATAGGCCGGCCGACTAAGTCGAATTAGTTTTGACATAGTCATGAGCATAGATACAAAGTTAAGGGGTCAAACATGCTCTATATAAATACGAGGGGTCAGAGATGTTTGGTCTATTGCAACCACGTAGTTTGGGGTACACAGCGAGTCTCCTGAGTTGATGAGTTATGTTAGTTGGGTGATAACTTAATATAACTCTCCTCACTTTGTTCCATTCTGTTCTCGCTCGGTCGCACGCCTTAGTCTCTGTATGAAAGAAGAGATATGATGATGAGAATTGTGGAGTCTTTAAGATTCGAGTAAGTCAGATCAGATTTGTATGAGTGGGAGATGTTGGTTGCATCCATATCTGATGGATCCCAATATGGTTGGGATATATATCTGACGAAATATTTAATATCTTATTAGATATATTCCCAATAGGGATGGAGATCTTATCCATAATAGGAGATAGATCTCTCCCATACTAATAAATATACGAATATACTGGTATTCGTAGACTACGGAAAAACAATCCACAGAATACATATTTCTCCCTTTCTCTCTAATTCTCTGTCTTGGAGAATCACCGAAGTCCTCCAAGAGTCTAGGGTGTGAAGTAGACGGCGAATGCTCTAGTAGTATTCGTCCAGACGGGCTTGTAGACGAATCAGTGCACGATCCTTCAGTTTTGGGAATCAACCGAATACATTCCGCTGTAAATCAACTGAGGTATACCGATTCCCTTATACGTGTGTAAATGATTTACGTGCCTTAATTTCTAACAATATGCATATATTGTTGTACCCTTGCTATGCATCAATTTTCAGACAGAATTAACAGAATCAGCATCGCTACTCTCACTATCGCTGCTGCTGCTGGCGGTCCCGCTTCCACTTCCGCTACCACTACCGCTGCCACTACTGTCGCTCGTGCTGCTGCTACTCGAGCTAGAAGTCTCACGTTTCCCAACTTCTGCATTTACCTGAGCTCTTAGTACTTCTGCTGTGTTTGGCCCCTTATCGCCTTCATCATCGCTGACATCAACATCAGCAATCTCATCATCTGTATCGATTTGATGGGGTACGTTGATATCAAAATCCAGCTCTTTTACATCAATGGTTCCCACTGTTGCATTGCCATCATCTTCATCAACGTTCATTATATCCAAATCCTCCTCATCTTGGGCATCGTTCTTCTGCTCTGGTGATGGGTTCAATGAGTTGCCATGTGCTGGTGCACGATTTTCAACGGTCGTATCTGTTGTAGGTTTTGCATCTGATAAAAAGAAGCAGGAACCCCTTAAATGAGTGAAAGTGTTACTGTATTACTAGAATACCACATTGTTAGTGTTCTAGTGGAGCAGTAACAATCAGATTGCACTTACAAGATGTAACAAGACACTGCTAGTTTCTAATAACAATTGCACTTGTAAAGTGATTTCATAAAACTGAATTACTCGCAACACGCCTCAGACCACCAAGTCAGAGATAAAGAAATACGGAATTTAACAATGTCGTTCAATCTTTGAATTTTATTTACAGTTAATGGCGGAACGACACTAATTAACTAAATTAGACTAAAAGGGGGAAACAAGCAAAAGAAATAAATAAATGGAACATTAAAGCTGAAGTGTTTTTAGCAGGCAAAACATCAAACTAAGCAAGAACTGGATTATCACAGATCCTAAAATTTGATAAGTGTTCTTCTTGTTTATTACTGTTTCAGAATCCTACATTGTCCACCCCCACCCACCAGTCCCCTGAAGTGCCAATATATGAGATCTGACCTTCAAAATTCTTAATATTTTCCGGAGACAACCAAATGAAGCTTTCCGGAGACAACCAAATGAAGCAACTAATACAACTAAATGGAATTGATTAATTATCAAAGAGGGATATAAACATAATTATTTGTAAATAAAGTTGGGTTAACATTCACATACCTGAACTTTTGGGGTCTCCAATCTCAATTCGTTCGACTTCAACCTGCAGTGATACATGAAAAAAGAGCCTTATTCACAGTCCAGCAGCAGCGAGCAAGCATTCACCATAAATGTTGAATCAACTTCATTTAGAATTAGAATACAAAGTGTTTCATATATAAATCTTCTCTTTGTGAATAAATCAAATAAGCACCTAAATGGGTTATGAATTCATAAGAGGTGACCCAACGAATCTATCAAATATAATAATGAGATTCAGCAAGAATATACCATCTTTCCACCCATTGTACGAATCTATCAAAGATACAAGACGTATCGTGGTTTCGAAAAAATCTGCTCTCCCCTCTCTCTTACTTTCTCTCTCTAAAAGGGGATCTAGATTTACTTTCTCCCTCCCCTCCCTCTTTGCCGGTCCGTTTTCTTCCCCCCTCCCCTGCTCTGAGCTGTCACTTTCCGGCGACCCAAGGGTCGCCGGAGAGTCCTCCGTATCCCCCTCCCTTCGATTTTGATGTTCCCCCTTCCCAGGTACTCCCTTTATCCTACGAAGTGTTCATGATCTTATTTTTTTTAAATGGAAAGATAAAGATGGAAGATGCTTGGAAGGCCTTGCTGTGCAAGAAGATTGTGGTGGACGGAGCTTTGTGGCATGAATGCTGCAGCGATTCGGTTTTGGCTGGAAAAAAAGTGCGACTATGGTGAAGAGGGAGAGGACCCTTTGGCTACTTTGGCTTGTTTGCTGTTTTTTATTTATTTTTATTGTTTGTTATGTTTATTTTTTTGGGTTCCATATTTAGATGTAGGGTGCTTTTGTACCAGTGCAGTCTAGATTTGGTGTTGATGTTAGAATCATATTTAGATGTAGGGTGTTTCGCACCAGTGCAGGCTAGATTTGATTTTGATGTTCTTGTTCTTGTTTCCCATTTTGGGAACGTTCGAGTCTCCTCGGGTGGGAGTGGATTTTCTCCTTTTTTGGAGACGGGTCAGTCAGAGCCCATACATTAGGAATGGTGCTCCGGGATTTCCTTTTGGAATACCCATAGTCATTTGGCTACGGCATGTACCTTTGTGTACTCCTCTTCGGAGGCTTTTGTTTATAAAAAAAAAGTACGAATCTATCAAAGATAATAATGAGATTCAGCAAGAATATACCATCTTTCCACCCATTGTATCTGCCCCAATGTTCAAACTTTTTCATGGAAACCCATGTCAAGGTAAAAACTTAATTAAAACATTTCATGTTACAAAAAATCAATAAGAAACTCTTAAGGAAGTAAAAGAAGAAAACCCACAGGCAGCGGATGAAATGTGTCCTTGTCCTTGTTCAACGACGCTTGATGCTTAATCCCTCTTCCAAGGGGAGGTGAATTAGCATCAGAGAGTCCAGTTGATCCAGTAGATTCACCCATCATCCTATTATGCCTCAACCGCTTAACAGCACGGTGCAACCGCTCTAACCGAAAAGAATTACCATCAAAGAAAAGAACAGCATCATTATCCTTGTAATCCTCACTAGTTCCCTCAAAGGCCACCTTGGACTTCCCAGGTTGTATATTTTGAAACTCCACGACAACTTTATTGTCCTTGCCCTTGTGCAGTGTGCCGTGCTGATTTTTATCAATTGAGGCTGGCTTGAACTCATCTTATCAGAAAAAGGAAAACAATCAGTAGACAGTGTTTAGCTTCAAATGTTGAACTTAATCATGGTACACCCCTCTTCTCCAATGAATCCCGTAAAGGAAAAGGTTATCTAGAGATAGATGTATTTTGGTGTCATTGATAATGTTGCGCAAGATTGAACAAGAAACAAGACACACACTCAAACAGACACAATATCAAACACTTATCGGGCAATCGGAAAAATACGCCGGAGTTTACGTGGTTCAGCCGTTAATGAGGCCTACGTCCACGGGAAAAGGATCTTCACTGTTTACGAGAGATTACAATCAACAATACTCAACCACACACACGTGATCTTCAGCTTGAATTCAATACAAACATTCACAGCTTCTATGAACTCACAGCTCCTCTCTGTTCAAATAGGGGTGTAACTCAACTCACTTTTTCTGAATAAGCTGTTTGCGTAGATCAGCGACTAGAATCACTTCTCACAGATAAAACCTTAAAATAGCCATGAAACAAGTCGGCAAGGAACAAATTTAGCGAGTTAACAACCGAATCTGTGAGTTGATATATAAACATAAGACAATACAGATAAACCCAACCCAGTTCCTGATGCAATTCATCCCCATATACAAAAATCTAGGAGAGGAATAAAGGGGCATACAGCGAAGAGTGCAGAATTTGGAAGGATTCAGATCCTTGAAGGAGGAGCCGAGGGTCAGGTTGTACCATCGATCAGCTTGCGGCGCAGTGCTTGGCTCGTTGGAATTGATGGTCCCTGCCATCTTTACCCCCAAATCTGATCACAAACTCGCTCAGGAATTCCCTTTTAAAGTGCTTCGAGAACATGAGGTTATTCTTGTCATTTTGCACTGCAAAAATGATGATATATTCTAACAAAATTTGCAATGGATAATTGGACTGTTCCACTACGGAGGATATGTTAATCTGTCGTAGGAGGTTCCGACCAAAAAGTAGTAAATTGATAGTATGTACATTGATAGTCGCTCTTCATCTGTCAAAATGTTGAGAACCACTGACACAATTTCAGTAATCGTTAATCTAAGGAAAACTGACTAGAATTAGGGCTAACATGGCAAGCGACCAAATGACACTGTTACCCCTAAGCCTAAGTATAAAAGGCTTGTCGAATACAAATATATATTTGCATACGGTTCCAATAATTTGAATATTCAATCTGTTTATATATTATATATTATAAAAAATATTTTTAAATGATATTGTGTCTGCGAAAAGGTACAAATTTGTCCTTAAACTTATACCGTAAGTTAAAATTAGATCTTAGAACAATTTTTTGACCAAATAGACATTTGAGCAGCTTTTTAAATATGATGAATACACCCCTGAAATTATAAATGGAAGACATAGAATCCTCTGAAATAGTTAAGTAACTAAATATATTGTACAAATATTTAATAATTACGCAAACTAATAAATTGAATCAAAACAGAAAAAATTAATAAAATCAAGAAATTAACAACATAAAATTTTAAAAAATAAATAACTTCAAACAAATCTTAAACCATTTAACCATTTGACAAATTTGAAAATATTTAATAACTTATTAATTTATTTATTTTCTTTACTTTAGGTAGATAATGTCATGTCTATTAAATAGGTTATAATATTTCTCTTGATTTTTCATAAATATATTTCATTTTGTTTAATTTTATATTGGAGGTCGCTGCCACGGACTTGTTTCCTTAACACGTCGCGTGCAACACTTAGTTTCTTTCCACCCCTTGCCATTCAACAAATTTAAAAATATTTAATACCTTATGAATTTATTTATTTTCTTTACTTTATCTAGATAATGTCATATCTATTAAATAGGTAATAATATTGTTGTTGATTTTTCATAAATATATTTCATTTTGTTTAATTTTCTAGTAGAGGTGCTGCCACAGACTTGATCCTTTACCACGTCACGTGCAACACTTAGTTCATTTTATTTTATATTTATAGTTCCATGTGTAGTAATTTAAATTATACGGTGCATTTCCTTGTTATTGTTGAAATTACATTTTTTTCCGTTATAATTGTAAACTTATTTTTTATAAGAGTAACTTTAATACATGTGCAAGGAGTAGTGCATGGTCGGAGATGAAAATATAGTGTTAAAAGTGAGCCCATGAAACCATCTGTTATTTTGGTGTTTCATCTTGAGTTTCATTATATTCATCAACTGACACGTGTATTGAATGATTTCACGAATGAATATATATTGTAATAGAAAATCCGAATTATTGTTGGAGATGGCCTTAAGGGGTGTTTGCAACTGATTTTTCCAAGTGTTTTTCAACTTATAATTTGAAAAAAGTTATTCTGGAGTGTTTGAGAAAATAATTTTTGCTTTAATAAAAGTGATTTTAGGTCAAAAGTTAAAAGTAGAAAATAGTTGTTTTTCCAACTTTTTTATATTTTGGTAAATAAGTAGAAGTTTTTTTCTCTCACTCATAAGCTAAAAGTTGTTTAAGTATCAAACACTCCAACTTTTATATTTTATCAAAATCACTTTTATTTAAAATGTTACTTACTTTTGATTTTAAGCAATTTTATCACAATTTCTTCTTTTAAAAACTTTTTCAAAATTAAGCAAAAGAATACACTCCCTTAATCAGTAGCGTTGATGTCTTGCCATATGTTTTAGACTCACTTTAACGGTGACCCTAAGCTTGGGTCGTAGACTACAAGACAAAATTTTAATTAAAAAAAAAAAGAAAAAGCCAAATAAACTCACGACCTGGTTGTGGAGTCAGTTGGTCAACCAACCCATTTCACAACCCAATCTCATTCCACAACCTGCCACATGTCAATACCGCATTGGTTGTATTAAATTATTTATTGGATATACTTTTAATGATAAATAAATAATATAACTTTTATTTTATAAAAATTAAGAAAATTATCAAAATTCTTATTTTTTTCCTAGACAAAGTATAGCCTAATGTTGACATATTTTGAATTATAATTTGAAGCTCTTGTTAATTCACTTTTTTTAATTTCGTAATTCAACTTTTGCAATTTTAATTTAGTTATTATGTTAGCATGTTCTTTTAAACGCATGGAAATAAAATCATCATATTGTAATTATAGAATTAAAATAATTTTTTTTCCTTGAAATTTATTAGAAAAGGCGCAAAAAATATTTCATTTGAAAATAAGTTTGTATTTAAATAAAAAATAATAATATTTATTAAAATGTTGTATTATGTTGAGTTGCTGATAAAAGAGGTCTTCCCATCGCAAAATCAATTTGTTAGTTATTTAGACCAACCTATCGCGAGAAACACATTCTATTCGCGATTTAAATATAAATATCACGAGATTTTGAAAAACTTGCGATTCTCGGCTAGATTTGTTACAATGCTCGCGTCCCCTCGCAAAGCATCTATTCATAGTTTTTCTTTTTTTTCTTTTTCTTTCTTTTTATACTAGTAGTTACCCCGTGCGATGCACGGGAAAGAGTTTAAATTAATATTTTTTATATACAAAAATATCATTTAATTTATTGTTAAAAGTGTAACATGTTGGAATTTGAATGTGTAACTTTTGTGTGTGCGTGTGTTTTGTTAGTAATGTTTTAGTTGTCATTTTTACTCTCATAAATATAACCTCAATAACAAACATAATAACATCAAAATTCATCATAAATAAACAACAGGAATTCAAAAAATTCGAAATTAGTAGGTTTTCTTAAAAAAAAAAACATCATGCAAAAACACAAAAGGTTTAGTATCAACATACTATAACAAAGAATTACTGGAAAAACTAATATAGATCATTCAAGTTTCTAAAAAGACATAAATGTTAACAAAATTTGAAATACTTATTTATACACGAACTTGTAGTAGCTTTCCCATAAAATATCAAAATCTTCAATTATTCTTGATTCGTAACTCTAAAAACAATTAAGAATATACCACGATAGAAGATAGGCTTACTAAAGAGCAATCCTAACCTAATTACAAAAATATCAAGTTGTACCATCAATTAGTATACATCGTCAATTCCAGTAGTATCACAAACTCTCACTTTTGAAAATATAGTCTTGAAAATAACATCGGAAAAGAAAGAAAAAGTCGGTATACAATTTTCCCCATTAGGAACTACTATAGAAAATAATAAGAAATCTATCAAGAAAATGTTTGTCATTTGAAACTTTTCAGAAAAGCAAGAGAATATAATCTACAAATTGTTCCTCGGTGGGGACTTTGCAAAAGGATCCACCAAAACCTATATCATAAACCTAGAAATATTTCTTCAATTATCCTCATATGAAAGTAATTGCTTGCAAGATCTTCAATTCCTGAAACTCATACATGAACTATAAATGTGAAGCAAATCAGTGTATTGCTATTACTTATATAGTGGAGAATAGATTTTTCCCTAGCAATAATCAACCAAAAAAAAAAAAAAAAAAAAATTAAGAAGTAGGTAGTCAACGTGGGGAACTTCCATAAGAATTTTTTTTTTTCTCCATAAACTAATTAATTAATGTAGTACTACCTCCGGTTTTTTTAGTTGTCATTCTAACTAATTTATTTTGTTTGTAAATAGTTGTCATTCTAGCGATGCACGGGCTATTTTTTAAAAAAGTAAATCAATATTAACGTGAACAATACTTTTTATTGAAAACACACTTTTATTTGATAATATATAACAAAAAAGGAAATGGTTAAAAATTTTTACAAAGAAACTTTTGTGTTCTTTTGCAGAGTTATTCATTCATTGCCTCTTACTCCGGAAAATCAGTAATTCCCACTAATGAAAACACATTTTAATTTTTTCACGAATTTCTTACTCGTATCTTGTTCCAGTTTTTTTTTTATATATATCTTGTCTCTATCAAAACATTAATATTAAATTATGATAAATTTTGAATAGACTACACTGATTGGTAATAATAAATAAAGCGAACATACATAATTCAGAATCCGATATCAGTTAATAAAATTGAGAAACAAATAATCTTAAGGATTATTTTTATATAAAATATTTATTAGTTTACGTACAAAAAATCTTCTATCAGAAACAAACATAATTTTCTTTTAAGGATTATTCTTATATATAAAATATTTCATTAGTTTACCTACAAAATATCCTCTGTTGGAAATAAATTTTAAGAAAGACATAGAAAATACAATTTTATTTAGGATGAACTGAATCTTCATAGTAATTATGATGAACTCATTCATATAAATAAAGTTGGATTTGGATATAGAATTTTAAAAGACATAGATGACTTCAAATCTTTCAATTTTTTTATCCAACAATCTCCTATATCCATAAGATGAGCTCATTAATATAAACAAAGTTGGATTTTAATTTAGAAAATTAATGGACTAAACTAATAAAATACTTTATATAAGAATAATCATTAAGAAAATATATTATTTTCTCAATCTTATTAAATTGTATTGCAATTCTGGATTGTATATCTTGGTTATTTGTTTATTATTATTAATCAGTATGATCTATTCCAAAAATTATTATAATTTAATATTAAGATTTTGGAAGAGAGATGAGAGAAGAAAAAAAACAAATGAAATTATTTTCGAGAGAAGAAATAAAACGGATAAAATACTTTACAGATAAAATAATTTTGGGAAAAAAACTAAAAAAACTGATTTTGTGGAATAAGAGGTGAGGAAGGAATCAAAAATATATTTGGTGTATTTTTTTTTTTGGTGGAGTGTGTTAACTGACCGAACACAACATGGTAGGCTCTATAAGAAAACTCACTCGTGGTTCCATATCATTTTTGATATACAATAATTTATATATAGTTTGATACATTGATTTTTACAATTTAAAAATTCTTGAGATCAAGCAAGCGGTCATCCTTTTGCCTTTTTATAGCAATATAGAAAATCAGAAATCATACCTGAAAGATTTTGAATGATTTGGACATTCTGTTATCAGACATCCTCAATTAAAGATTACATATTATTTTATATTAAAAAATTGATAAATACACATCTATTTTTTGGTAAAGCTATGGTAATTCATATATTAATATATACATCATAATTATAATTTATATTAAAATAAAAATTCGGTCTATAATGAGTATTGATTTCGCTAATCATTTCAATTATGTGATAGTTCTAAATTTATATGTGATGTCATTTTATAGTTGTTATCAACCAATATGTATATTAAATTTATTTTGTTTATAAGATAATATTTTGAAAATTTTTCTGCAATAGTTCATGATAGTTGTTAAATGGGATATTTCTTCTTAAAAGTCTTGCGTATAGTAAACGTTTTCGACTGAGTTTTATCAAAATTTAATTGTAAACATATTGTAATGACAAAAATGAAATACTGCCATAAAATTAGAATTTCAATTGAGGTTGATACATGAACTTATTTTTGTAGAAATTAAAAAAGTGAATTCTGCTACAATAGAATCAAAATTAGGCTTCAATCTCAGCTGATCGTCGGATGAGTTGATTGTCTCTAATCTTTTGCCAATATTGTGAACGGACTGAGACTGTACATGTTATAAACAAAATGTAAAGTTTAGCACAATATATGGACAATAATATAAATAATTCACATAACAGAAATTACAAATATAGGTTGAATTTTTATATGATTATAGATTACCGTAGAAAACGATGATGTTATATATATTTGAATTATGCAATCATCAAATTTATTTTCGCCATAATCAAGATTCAGTGTTGCTGATACTTTCTTATCTTGATTTGCATGTAGTACTTTTGGAGCATCTATTGTGAAGTGCCTATCAAAGTTGACCCATAATAATCAAGGAATGAAAGAATTATACAAATTTGCAGTAAAAACTGTAAATTGCGAAATGAACTATCAAAGTTGACACATAATAATCAAAGAATGAAGGAATTATAGAAATTTGCAGTTAAAAATGTAATTGCGAAATGAATAAGAAATAGAAATACAAGCTGCAAAAGTGATTCTCATTTACTGAAGATCTTATGTATTTATAGGAGCAATAATGTTATTGGATAATTTTTTTTTTAATTCGAATTTCAAAATATTAAAAAATGTGCAACAAATTATGTTATACATATATTTACAAATTTGTTATTGCTGAATTTTAGATGGAGAAAATATTCGAAAACTTGAATCCCCCTAATATCATTGGATTTTTCAAATTTCAAAATTCAAATTCACATCTTTTAAAATGGGCGAAAAAAGTTTCAACTTACTAATTTCGGATGACTTGGCTTATTATATAATATAGGGTTTGTAATTAGTATATTTTACCCTAATTTTATGTGATAAAATAAATTTGTAGATTCATTTGCATAGTAATTTCGATAAAAGAAATAGCTGATCTAGTAGTTACCCCGTGCGATGCACGGGAAAGAGTTTAAATTAATATTTTTTATATACAAAAATATCATTTAATTTAGTGCTAAAAGTGTAACATGTTGGAATTTGAATGTGTAACTTTTGTGTGTGCATGTGTTCTTGATAGGAATGTTTTAATTGTCATTTTCACTCTCATAAATATAACCTCAATAACAAACATAATAACATCAAAATTCATCATAAATAAACAACAGGAATTCAAAAAATTCGAAATTAGTAGGTATTCTTAAAAAGAAAACATCATGCAAAAACACAAAAGGTTTAGTATCAACATACTATAACAAAAAATTACTGGAAAAAACTAATATAGATCATTCAAATTTCTAAAAAGACATAAATGTTAACGAATTTTGAAATACTTATTTATACACGAACCTCTAGTAGCTTTCCCATAAAATATCAAAATCTTCAATTATTCTTGATTCGTAACTCTAAAAACAACTAAGAATATACCACGATAGAAGATAGGCTTACTAAAGAGCAATCATAACCTGATTGCGAAAATATCAAGTTGTACCATCAATTAGTATATATCGTCAATTCCAGTAGTATCACAAACTCCCACTTTTGAAAATATAGTCTTGAAAATATTGAAAATAACATTGAAAAAGAAAGAAAAAGTCGGTATACAATTTTCCCCATTAGGAACAACTATAGAAAATAATAAGAAATCTATCAAGAAAATGTTTGCCATTTGAAACTTTTGCGGAAAAGCAAGAGAATATAATCGACAAATTGTTCCTTGGTGGGGACTTTGCAAAAGGATCCACCAAAATCTACATCATAAACCTAGAAATATTTCTTTAATTACCCTCATAGAAGAAAGTAATTGCTTGCAAGATCTTCAATTCCTGAAACTCATACATGAACTATAAATGTGAAGCAAATCAAGGTATTGCTATTACTTATATAATGGAGAATAGATTTCTCCCTAGCAATAATCAACCAAAAAAAAAAAAAAATTAAGAAGTAGGTAGTCAACGTGGGGAACTTTCATAAGAATTATTTTTTTTCTCCATAAACTAATTAATTAATGTAGTACTACCTCCGTTTTTTTTAGTTGTCATTCTAACTAATTAATTTGTTTGTAAATAGTTGTCATTCTAGCGATGCACGGGCTATTTTTTTAAAAAGTAAATCAATATTAACATGAACAATACTTTTTATTGAAAACTTTTTATTTGATAATATATAACAAAAAAGGAAATGGTTAAAATTTTTTACAAAGAAAACTTTTGTGTTCTTTTGCAGTGTTATTCATTCATTGCCTCTTACTCCGGAAAATCAATAATTTCCACTAATAAAAACACATTTTAATTTTTTCACGAATTTCTTACTCGTATCTTGTTCCAATTTTTTTTTTTTTAATTTTTATTTTATTTTTATATCTTGTCTCTATCAAAACATTAATATTAAATTATGATAAATTTTGAATAGACTACACTGATTGGTAATAATAAATAAAGCGAACATACATAATCCAGAATCCGATATCAGTTAATAGAATTGAGAAACAAATAATCTTAAGGATTATTCTTATATAAAATATTTTATTAGTTTACGTACAAAACATCTTCTATTATAAACAAACATAATTTTCTTTTAAGGATTATTCTTATATAAAATATTTTATTAGTTTACCTACAAAATATCCTCCATTAGAAATAAATTTTAAGAAAGACATAGAAAATACAATTTTATTTAGGATGAACTGAATCTTCATAGTCCATATGATGAGCTCATTCATATAAATAGAGTTGAATTTGGATTTAGAATTTTAAAAGACATAGATGACTTCAAATCTTTCAATTTTTTAATCCAATAATCTCCTATATCCATAAGAGAGCTCATTAATATAAATAAAGTTGGATTTTAATTTAGAAAATTAATGGACTAAACTAATAAAATACTTTATATAAGAATAATCATTAAGAAAATATATTCTTTTCTCAATCTTATTAAATTGTATTGCAATTCTAGATTGTATATCTTTGTTGTTTGTTTATTATTATTATTAATCAGTATGATCTATTCCAAAATTTATTACTCCCTCCGTCCCAGCTAACTTTGCACACTTTCCTAATCGGTCCGTCCCAGCTAACTTTGCACGGCCAAAAATGGCATATAAAGTTAACACTTTAATTCATTTTAATTTTACAGGATTGCCATTTATTAATCCTGAAAAATAGATTTAACCTAACCTAATTATTTTGCCTAATTAAACCCAACCCACCCAAACCCAATTTGAGGAAACAAAAATCTGAAATCCCCCACCCCCCTCTCATAATTATTCACGCTGTTCCTTCTTGTTGAAGCCCAGCCCAAAATTTAGAAACCCTATTCTCTATATCTTCAAACACCATCTTCATCCACCTTCTTCATCCACCATCATCTTCGTCCCCGCCGCTCCCCTCTTCTCTGAACTCCTTCTTCTCAAATCTTATCTTCGCTAAACTGCGAACTGAAAACCCTATATTCTTTCTCCTGTTACTTATTGGATGGACTGTGAGTCTGAGTTTTACGACGATTGTGTCGTCTTTGACTCCGATGAGACCGTCGTCCCTGAATCGGAGCTCGAAAAGAGGGTAATGAGCGAGGTCGGGGCTTTGGAGGCTACGCCGGCGACGGCCTCTGCTTCCGGCTCCGATCCGTTGGCGGGTCCCCTTCCTGGGGCAGGATGGCTTGAGGATCCAGAGATGCGTGCCTTTTTCTTCGAATGTTTGGCACTTTGGTTCCCGATTATGAGGTTACGCTGCTCTAACCTTAACTTCTGTGTGTATGAAATTCATATGCTTGCATGTTGGCCGGATCTGTGAATCCGGGTTATTTTCTGATGCTTTCGATGGGTTCAGTTACGGATCTGTGAATCCGGGTTAGTTTCTGATGCTTTCGTTGGGTTTGGTTCCGGATCTGTGAATCCGGGTTATTTTCTGATGCTTTTGATGAGTTCAGTCACGGATCTGTGAATCCGGGTTCGGTTTTCTGATGCTTTCGTTGGGTTTGATTCTGGATCTGTGAATCCGGAATATTTTGTGATGTATTCGATGGGTTCAGTTACGGATCTGTGAATCCGGATTATTTTCTGATGCTTTCGTTGGATTTGTTGCCGGATCTGTGAATTCGGGTTATTTTCTGATGCTTAGTTTGGGTTTAGTTCCTGATCTGTGAATCCGGATTTTTTCTGGATTTGTGAATCCGGACAGTTTCTGGCCAATTTAATTATTTGGTGTTGGTGTTGGTAGCTTAAGTTAGTGAAAAAAGACTAACTTAATGTTACCACCAAATAATTTAAAAGTTCTAGTCCCGAAACCCTATGATGAATCTGTTCTGAGGGTAAAAAAAAAAAAAACTGTATTGCTAAAACTATTTAAATCAGTGCCAAACCTGTATTGCTAAAAATCTGTTCCTGATATGATGCATTTGTATTGATGAATAAATTGAGGAAAAACAAAATCAGTGCCAAAAAGTGATCAGTTTTTTGATCATTTTTTTATAAGTTGATAAGGTTTTACTGTTTACGGTCTAAGCAAAAGCTACACGTTTTCTGTGTTTATACCGTAAATAATAAATTCAAAAACATCCTACTAATACCCTTTGGATTTTACAAATACCCCAAATCAGTTAGAATCCCTCCCACCTCATAGTTTCCTTCTGAATTTTCTTGACACATTAGGCATTCAATAGCCTCTCGCACTGTTTGTTCTTCCACTTCCAAAGCTGTTGGAAGTGTCCCCAGTCTTGCTTGTGCTGTTTTGGCTTTGTGTGGTAACCTGTAATTATTACCCCCTTTGTCTTTCATAACTTCCACTAAACATGCTTGTAAACTCAGAAATACATAGTTCAGCTTGAGTGGGTCCAGGTCTGAAAATGATTTTAAAACGTTGTTTACCAAGTCCTGCACATTGTAACTCCTAGTCTCCACTTGTAATGACTGAATTGCCCGAAAATAACCTAAGTCTAGGACATTAGTGTCCGGAGAATTTGGGGGTTGACACATCAACTGAATCTGAAATCCATCAGTTGTAGCAGCATTTCTGAAATCCAAGTCATAGTTGCTTATGTGAGGTCTTGCGTTGTCTTGTTGTATGATTATTTGCTTACTTGCATGTGCCGGCCATTTTGCCTTGATTGCTGGAATAATCTGTTAAAAAAACCCCCCTATGATGAAACAGTTTGCCTCTAAAACTAATGTTAAACTGTGACGTCACCGTTTTTACAAAACATATTAAAAAATCTGTTTTGCAAAAACATGGAGGCTTGCAGTTTTGTTTTAAAGTGAACCAGATGATGAATAATTTCTGATGGTCTAAATGGTTACCTTTTGGAGTATACAATCCTTAATAACCTGTTTGGTTATTGATTCGATTGGCTTGATAACCATAGTCCCTCTCGGTCTGTTGGCACTGTTTCTGAGGGCCGGCTCCATCGTAGTGAATGGAAACATACCTATCTTCCCGTCAAACAGTAATTCCCCTTCTTCCGTGTACTGTGGCCTCGCCACAGCACACATGAACATCACCTTGGGAATGAACCTTTTACTTTTACAGGCCCGGTATGGGTCTTCTTCATCCACTAGTTTATATGCCCGCTCACTAGTTTGTTGCATGTAAAACCACTTCTCATCAATATGGACTATGTTATGCATATTTTCATACCTGATCTTGTTGGAATTGTTGTCTTTGTGCAAGAAACTGAGGCTGTACTTTAGTCTTTGAAGCTTGTTTGAGTCTGTTAACTGTGGCTTAACTGCGTTGGTATGCGGTTTTATGACTCCTTGTTTAATCCATCTACCAACTTTGCTTTTGCTAACACTAAGCTCACTTGCTAATCTTCTGACTGTTCCTCTTTTGGAGAATGGTATGGCTCTCATTGCATCTTCATCAAGTGTTGCTTCCTTTCTTGCTGCTGTTCTTGGCCTTATTTCTGGGAAAGAGACAGGTTGACCCTCTGAAATCTGCTTTTTTGCAGATTGCCATATTAGTTGCACCGATCGGACGGACACTCCATATGATGCTCCGACTTCCTTTACCTTGCGATGATTTAAAACTCCGCCGGTGTTGTTGGCTAGAAGAGTCTGAGCAATGAGGAGTCGATCTGATGGAGTAATTTGAGGACCCTTCCGGTTGTTGGTCATAGTTATTTTTTGTAAAATCTGTAATTTTTGCATTCAATGCAGATTCTGGGAATATTTATAGGATGTACAAGCTGTTTTTGAATGTATTTTAGTTTAGGAGGGAAATTTTGGTGTAACATGGGTTATTAGGCCAAATTTTCAGATTGCTGAAAATTTGGTGGGAATTTTTCCCCCCCTAAACTGTGATTGAACACTGAAATTCACTGCTATCGTTGGATTTGATTTGCAGTTTTTTTTTTTTTTTTCCAGATTTAATTATGTTGTGTGTAAATTGAATTTGCTTTGATTTATTAACAGTTAAAAAATAAAATTAAGGGTGGGAAGTGTTAATACACTAATCCCACTCTTAAAAAATTGATTAGAGTCCCTCAAAAGTCAACTGCTTTTTCTTAACATCCGTGTCGAGTCAACCGTGCAAAGTTAGCCGGGACGGAGGGAGTATAATTTAATATTAAGATTTTGGAAGAGAGATGAGAGAAGAAAAAAACAAATAAAATTATTTTCGAAAGAAGAAATAAAACGGATAAAATATTTACAGATAAACTAATTTTGGGAAAAAATAATATTATACTGTGGAAAAAAACGGATAAAATACTTTATAGATGAAATAATTTTGGGAAAAAATAATATTGTACTGTGGAAAAAATCTAAAAAAACTGATTTTGTGGAATAAGAGGCGAGAAAGGAATCAAATTTATTTTGTTTATAAGATAATATTTTGAAAAAAATTCTGCAATAGTTCATGATAGTTGTTAAATGGGATATTTCTTCTTAAAAGTCTTGCGTATAGTAAACGTTTTCGACTGAGTTTTATCAAAATTTAATTGTAAACATATTGTAATGACAAAAATGAAATACTGCCATAAAATTAGAATTTCAATTGAGGTTGATACATGAACTTATTTTTGTAGAAATTAAAAAAGTGAATTCTGCTACAATAGAATCAAAATTAGGCTTCAATCTCAGCTGATCGTCGGATGAGTTGATTGTCTCTAATCTTTTGCCAATATTGTGAACGGACTGAGACTGTACATGTTATAAACAAAATGTAAAGTTTAGCACAATATATGGACAATAATATAAATAATTCACATAACAGAAATTACAAATATAGGTTGAATTTTTATATGATTATAGATTACCGTAGAAAACGATGATGTTATATATATTTGAATTATGCAATCATCAAACTTATTTTCGCCATAATCAAGATTCAGTGTTGCTGATACTTTCTTATCTTGATTTGCATGTAGTACTTTTGGAGCATCTATTGTGAAGTGCCTATCAAAGTTGACCCATAATAATCAAGGAATGAAAGAATTATACAAATTTGCAGTAAAAACTGTAAATTGCGAAATGAACTATCAAAGTTGACACATAATAATCAAAGAATGAAGGAATTATAGAAATTTGCAGTTAAAAATGTAATTGCGAAATGAATAAGAAATAGAAATACAAGCTGCAAAAGTGATTCTCATTTACTGAAGATCTTATGTATTTATAGGAGCAATAATGTTATTGGATAATTTTTTTTTTAATTCGAATTTCAAAATATTAAAAAATGTGCAACAAATTATGTTATACATATATTTACAAATTTGTTATTGCTGAATTTTAGATGGAGAAAATATTCGAAAACTTGAATCCCCCTAATATCATTGGATTTTTCAAATTTCAAAATTCAAATTCACATCTTTTAAAATGGGCGAAAAAAGTTTCAACTTACTAATTTCGGATGACTTGGCTTATTATATAATATAGGGTTTGTAATTAGTATATTTTACCCTAATTTTATGTGATAAAATAAATTTGTAGATTCATTTGCATAGTAATTTCGATAAAAGAAATAGCTGATCTAGTAGTTACCCCGTGCGATGCACGGGAAAGAGTTTAAATTAATATTTTTTATATACAAAAATATCATTTAATTTAGTGCTAAAAGTGTAACATGTTGGAATTTGAATGTGTAACTTTTGTGTGTGCATGTGTTCTTGATAGGAATGTTTTAATTGTCATTTTCACTCTCATAAATATAACCTCAATAACAAACATAATAACATCAAAATTCATCATAAATAAACAACAGGAATTCAAAAAATTTGTTAGTTATTTAGACCAACCTATCGCGAGAAACACATTCTATTCGCGATTTAAATATAAATATCACGAGATTTTGAAAAACTTGCGATTCTCGGCTAGATTTGTTACAATGCTCGCGTCCCCTCGCAAAGCATCTATTCATAGTTTTTCTTTTTTTTCTTTTTCTTTCTTTTTATATGTTCACATCTACTCCCTTCGTCCCAGTTAACTTGTTCTATTTTCCTCGATTCGTCCCACTTAACTTGTAATATTCATAAATGGCAATTAAAAGCAATAATCTCCATCCTTAAAATATCCATCTTCAATCTTTACCTTTAAAAAAATTAAAAATTCCACAACATCTATTTTTTCTTAACATCCGTGCGTGTCCAATCAATTGTGACAGGTTAACCGAGACGGAAGGAGTATTCAGGAAGTCTCTCTGAAAATAAAAACTTTTCCCGCCAATCCAAAAAGACGTAATCCTTTATAAAAAGTATAAAAAAAAAAAATGAGAGAGAAAAGACGTGAAGCTTTGTTTTGAGAAGAAAAAAGAAACGACGTGGCCCCTCTTCGTTACGTGCGAATACTATATATACACAAATATAATTTCATATTTTCCACATCATAATTCTTTACTTTCTGTTCATAAATATCTTGCAATTCTCATTTATCAGTCTCCATATCAACGTAACACAATGGCAAGACAAGAGGCGATCACGGCGGCACTACTGGCGGTTCTCGTGGCGGCGGCGGTGGTGGATGTGGTGGAAGCAGGGGAGAAAAGCGGGATCACACATTGTATGACGGACTGCTATTTCGATTGCATGAAGATTAATATTTTTAACGAGGACGAATGCAAGAAAGAATGTGTGCTCGCTTGTGCAAGATATGTCGCTAGAAAAACGTCAATGGAGGTGGATGATAATAAATTCTTTCCCTTATGGATTTAGTTAAATATTATGGAAGGGAAATATAATTTTTTTGTATATAATGTAATACATTTTGTTCTATGCCCTATTAATAAAATTTAATTTGTATTTGTTCGTTTTTCATAATTGCGAAATATTTAATTTCTTGTGCATCTTGATAAGTATTTGGATAGTGGGATTGTCTATTCCAACAAACTAACTATCTACTTGTTGTGTGTTTGATTACATCATTCATTAATAAGTAGCGAGTATTATAGTCAGTGTTGCAAAAGTTACTAAATACTAGTGGAACGGTAAAGATTGGCCTATCGATGATCGAAATCTAAATGGAACATACACGATTATTGAGGGTCTAGTACGTAGGGAAAATTAGTCCAAGTTAGTCAAGAATTTTTAAAACAAAAATTATAAGCAATGAAACATACCATATGATAATGAATTATTAATAGAGGTTCCAATCTAATATTTTGAAGGCATAACAAACATTCAATTAACATAAACTGATCACATCATTAACATATTGTCACCATCTATTATTGTCATCGTTACACTATTACTATAGTCGAATCTTTTATATTTGTTCGGATCAGAGCAAAACTTGTTTGGTCGAGGAAATTAGTGGAGGAGCGGTTTTTTTTTTTTCCTTTTGCTTTTGACGAGGATAGGGTAGAATTAACCACTTTTGTGGGAGTTCTTTTATCATAAATCGGTTGAGTTACACCCAAATTGGCCCATAAAATAAGTACGATAAGATTTTGTTTTTTGACTGGGCATAAGTGGACCAGTCCATGAGATTCAATTTCATAAGGCTACCTTTTCTTGGGCCAGTCACTATTGATGTAGGAAACTTTCTTTTTTTTTTGGTTATTTTAGTTTTCGCCCCTATAATCTACGAGATAGAATTTTATTATATAGTAATATATGAATAAGTCTAATGTTTGCTCTAAAACATTATAGAACGTAAATAAGTTGATGTTGTGTTTGATAATCGTTAGGCCTAACATTCGAACGTTTGGTTATATATAAAAGATCCAACCCATTACCTATATTCTCTCTCTTCAGTCATCAATCACGTATCTCTCTCTAAATTGTTAGGAATTAGGGCGGAATTACTTGAAAATTTAATAGAATGAAGGATAAAAACATAAATTTTTTAACCAAGTTCGTAAAAAATGATTAAGTCTGGGGCACTATCAAGAAGAAGATTTACTATATTTTCGGTGATAACAAATATAATGAATCAGATGGTTATTTATAACCCAAACTGAATCGTAGCCTAAAAGTCCATTCATCCAAAATACTACTTTTAAGGTCCAAAAACTTTTCCTTTGGAGTTCTGTCCCCGAACTCCTGCCATTTGAGAGTTGGATCACTGTGTCAGGAGGTCGTGAAGCGATCGATCAGGCTCCATGATCCAACAAAATCATCAATCACCGATCTGTGGTTAACTTCCTCTCTTTTTTGCTCATCTCTTTATCTCTTCTTCGAAGCAGGCGACTGAAAACTAATGGCCATTAGAAAAAAAGAAAGACTATGCACCTCTTCAGAAATTAATTCAAGATTTCTTAAAAGAATTATGATAAAAATTTAAAAGTATTGTTGATTATTAGATATGCCACAACTGAAAATTCAGTTAAAAAGATTTTAGCAAGTTTCAAGTGGGTAAAGTGTTTTACTAAATCTGCTCCTAATCTGATTCGTCTATATTAAATATATGAATATTTTATAATTACATAACACAAAAACAAATAATGCACATCCTGTTGGGAAATTACGAACAATACAAATAATAATAAACGATAAACGAGAACCATCGACAAAGTCAAAATGAAGACACCAAATTTAACGTGGTTCACTAACAACTTATTGTTAGCTACGTCCACGGTCAAACGAGAAGAACCAATCAATATCAACAGAGTGCTTACAACATAGGACAAAGACAAACTTGACCCTAGGTCAACTATCAAACTCTTCATCCTAACAAACGGAGACAAACTCGACTATCAATCAATTGATACTCGACCAAAACCAAACTCTCCACACTCTATGACTAAACGACTCTAAACCCGAAAATAGAGTCCCAAATCAAAAGACAACCTCTCTCTTGTCTCTCAACTCAAATTCAATGACTGATCAATCAACTGATTGACCAATCCAAAACAATTGACTGACCAATATGATCAATACAAATTCCAAAGACAACAGGCCTATTTATAAGCCCCAAAACCTAATTCTAGAAACAAAAGGAATCCAATTGGGCCTAGGCTTGCGTCGGCCCATCTTCTGCGCCGCCAGGCCTGCCTCGGCCGCGGCCCATCTCGCCTCGGTCGAGGCAATCTCTCTGCCCAACTAGACTCGGCCGAGTCTTCCTCGCCTCGGTCGAGGCAATCTCTCTGCCCAACTAGACTCGGCCGAGTCTTCCTCGCCTCGGCCGAGGCCCATCTTCTGCACATCTCGCCGCGGTCGTGACCTTCCGTCGCGGCCGTGTCCTCCGACGCGCCCAATTCCAACGACGTCCAAATTCAAGCCTCCACCTCGATGTGAACGTCGATTCAAACCAAACCAGATTCAAGGCACAAATTCCTAACACATCCCTCTCCCATCTAGGTGATGATACTCTAATTTAACATTAATTATTTTAGGTGATTAATTATTTAATATTTTTCTTTTAAATCAACAATGGATGTGACTATTTTGAGTTATTCGACTCGCTCATGTCTTCACTTATATAAGTTGGTATATGATATTTAATTTAAGAGTTTTCTCTTAAAATATTTAATATTTAATTTAATTTTGTTGCACTTCAGGCTAAGGTGGGTAACTCAACGGGTAAACCCGGTAGACTGAGCAGTTACAAATTTATGAATTATTTTACTGGTGGGTTATAGGTTAACCCACCTCATTAACATCCCTAACTTCCAGTCATAATTGAACTTTCTAGATCACCCCTCACAGTCACGTGGTATATATCAAGAATGGCTGGATAACCCGACTTATAATAAAAAATGGTCTTCCTCATGTTTAACTTAATTTTTTTTAAAAAAAATATAATATTTTCAGATTTTGAAAATTTCAAATTTGAGAGAAATTGACTTCCCCCTCTTTTCTTCCTCATATGTATTCTCTATTTTCTCTTTTTTTCTACTTTCTCTCATTTCTCTCACTCTCTCAATTCTCCATTTATCTTCTTCTTTTCTTTCATAGCTCCACATCATGTTCGGACTATTTTTGCAGGTGTGTGTTTGTTCTTATTTTCTTTCATAACATACTTTATTTTGTTTCTCAAACTATAAACATTATGTTTTCTTAGATTTAAGGTTGTGATTATATAGTTATATAATAGTTTTCTTTTCCATTATTTATGCAACCAATATGGTAGATTTGTATTGAAAACGGCTGAGTTGTTTAAAACAACATGGTTGTTTTGTATTTAAACAACTAAACACTCGAATTGTTTTTTAATCAAATAACCTAATTGTTTAAATAACTTGGTAAACAACTTGATTGTTTAATATGTCAAAACATAAATTGTGTAAAAAGAAAATTATTTTTTTATTTTTTAGAAAAATAAGGTTATTCTTGACAGTGATACTTTGACTAGACTAGTTATTGAAATTCTCCCACAGTCACAGTCACAGTCACGGGCCAAATGAACAAAGATTCCAATTTAAAACGTTTGAGATAAATTTTTATTTGTAGAACTGAAATAATTTTTTTGATTTACGTGATTTAAATTTAAAAATCGATTGAACTAAAAATTGCATACTCTTGCGTCATTAAATTTTCCTTTTATCATTTCTAAAAAAGTCCTTTAATCATTTTCAATTTCGTGTTTTCTCTTTTCTTCGAATCACTCGGGCCTCTTTGTGCATTGTTTTCTTGTCCTTATATTTTAATTTTTATTTTCAATTTTCAATTTTCAATTCTCAAAATATTATTCGAAAAAATTATTACAAAGTAAATATATTTTTTTGGTATGGATTATAATATAAATTTCGAGTTATCGTACTGAATCTTCCGTAAATATTTTCTATTTCTTAAAATATAAATCCCGAATAGAGGATAAAATTCAAAATTTAGACCCTAATTGTAAAAAACTCAAAATTTACACCCCGTTGAGAACTTTCAAAATTCGGGCTATTGATACATTTTCCTAAATTTGGGAAGATTTCCCCTTATTTAACCCAACAAATTTATCTCCATATATAATTAACAAAATTATCAAATATTAGTTTTTCTTATATCTAATTACCATATCATGAAATTAAATAAAACTTTTCCCCTTAATCCAAAAAGACGTGACCTTTTATTTAATTTAAAAAGAATTAAAAAAAAAAAAAAAAAAGACGTGACCCCTCATTGTTACGCCTCCAAGTCTATAAATACAAAAGTTTAGTTGCTAAATTTCCACATCAAAATTAATAAATCTCTCTCATCAAAAAAAAAAAATCATAAATATCTTGTTTGACGTATAAAACATATACAATGGCAAGGCAGGGGGTGATCACGGCCGCTCTACTGGCGGTTATAATGATGGCGGTGGTGGTGGATGTAGCGGAAGCGACGGAGAGAAGCGGGATCACACATTGTATGACTGATTGTTATTTCGATTGCATGAAAATTAACATTTTTAGCGAGGGCGAGTGCAAGAAAGAATGCATATTCGCTTGTGCAAGATACGCCGTCAAAAAACCATCAAAGGAAGTGGATGATGATAAATTCTTTCCGCTATGGATTTAGATTAAGTTGTGTGTTTAGTTAAATACTGTGAGAGGGATTTTTTTGTGTATGTAATACATTTTGTTCTATGTTCTATTAATAATACAGTTTAGTGTTTGTTCTATACATTTACAAAATATTTCTTGCGCCTCTTTATGCTTATTTAGATAGATGAGATTTTCCATTCCAACATTTATTTTGTTTAAACTAACTTATTTTACTCGGCGTTATGTATTTGATAGTCATTAATTGACAATAACGTGTATTATAAGCAATGAAATATAAGATGGATTCTGAATGAGAATAGATAATTCAACCTAGTATCTAGAAGGCGTAAAGTTAAGTAA
The DNA here is from genome assembly GCA_958295605.1 of Ajuga chamaepitys. NCBI lineage: Eukaryota > Viridiplantae > Streptophyta > Magnoliopsida > Lamiales > Lamiaceae > Ajuga > Ajuga chamaepitys. Next base: position 4,005,481 of record OY282503.1, read on the forward strand.
GGATATGTTTGTTTATGGATTGACCGTCCGAATGGAGGATGGGTCAATCTAATCTTATTTGGGCTAATACTTAAAATTAAAATTTTTAATCCACTTAAATACAAACATATTTTACTCTCCTTTTATTACTCTATATTTCTTCCCATTTCTAACATAATGATTGTACTTTTGTAAATTCTATCATATTTCATCCTAGAATAAATACAAAATTTACACCATTATTTAAATTTAAACATCTTAATATTTACACGACCGAATTTGTCACGCCCGACTCACAGACATACCCTAAGCGAACAAATAGCAAAAGAATCAAGAATTGTTTGGAAAACGAGAGAGGGAGCGGTTTTTCTTTAGTTTGGATAGAGATGACGTTTTTTTTTTTTCCTTTTCTCTGATTTATTTATTTATCTATTTATTTTAAAATTGATGAGGGTTAATTCGTTTCCGTTAACTGCAACACAAATCATTTGAATTAACATTATCATAGCGGGCTACACCCAAATTGGCCCATAAAATAAGTTCGATAAAATTTCGGTTTTTGGACTGGGCTATTAGTGGGCCAGACCATAAGATTCAATTTCGGAAGGCCACCTTTTCTTGGGCCCTCACTTTGACGTAGTACAACCCACATTGTAAATAGGGAAATTCATACACAGTTTTATTTAGAATTTTAGATGTAGTTTTAGGTAGGGTTGTGCATGGAGTTTGAACATGAAATTGAATCGTAATTTGTACCGAATAAGGTTTAAATCGAATAAATTTATTAATCATTTAACTTTTTGCGAATCGAACTGAACTAGTTAACATTTTTTTTTTTTTTACAAATATGAATATTCCTTAAATTTTCGAAGCGAAAATCATAATGAACTATATCAAGTCGTATCGAATTGTATTGAACCGAATAATTGAATAAAATACTAATTATAAATTTACAAATAAGTTATCCCTACAAGAGAAACAACTTTATATTAAATTATTGTATATTTTTTAAAAACAATAAGTTAATTATTTATATTTGTCGGGATGTCAATATATGTGTTCAAAGGTGATAAAGGAAATAAATCATAAATATTTTGTTTAATTGCTTTCCTTGTATATTTGTATCTTTTCCATGATTAGCTGTAGTCTGTAAATTAAGGTGTATATATATTCTATGTAATCACATTGATAGAAATACAGAAACACAATATTATTCACATGGTATCAGATACTAGGTTTTCTTAATTTCTTCTATTTCCCGCTGTCGTCTTCCCTCAACGTTAATTACCATGGCCAGTCTCTCTTCTTCCGATTCTCTTCCACTTGCCACCCTCATACATATGATCACAGTAAAGCTTACCTCCAATAATTATATACTTTGGCGTAGCCAAGTTGAACCACTTCTCATTTGTCAGGATCTCTTCTCCTTCGTCGATGGCACCACTGATCCGCCGTCGCCAACCCTCCCTCCGACTGACGGCTCGATCATATCTGCTCCCTTGCCGAACCCGGAGTACAAAGTCTGGCTGTCCCAAGACCAATGTATCAAGAGCCTTCTTTTATCCTCCCTCACAGAAGAGGCTCTCGCTGTCACCATCGGCTCCTCCTCCTCCCGCGATGTGTGGCTAGCTCTCGAAAATTCCTTCGGCCATGGCTCCCAACAGCGAGAACTCCAGCTTCTCGATGAGCTTCAGTCCTTGAAGAAAGGCTCACGTACCGTTGCCGAATATGGTCGTCTTTTCAAACATCTTTGTGATCAACTTGCAGCTATCAACTCTCCCGTCGCTGCTGCCCACAAAACTCTCTGGTTTCTTCGCGGTCTCGGCGAGTCGTTCGGCCCCTTCTCAGCCGCTCAAATGGCAATTAAACCACTGCCCACCTTCTCCGACCTTCTGCCTCAGGCCCAGAGTTATGAAATTTTTCAGCTCTCCTTATCCGGCATAACCCCGTCCTCAGCTGCCTTCTATGCTAACACTGCACGCTCCAGTAACAATTCTACCTCTTATCGTGGAAATTCTGCACGTGGTGGTAACTCCGGACGGTCATCTCGTGGTTTAAATGGGGCTGGTCGTCAACCCAATGTTGTCCCCAAAAACCGTCGCCCTCCTCACTGTCAACTTTGCCGCCAAGACGGACACTACGCTAATAAATGTCCCGATCTCGGACGTTTTGCAAATGCGTCTACTGAGGCAACCCTTGCAGAGGCTTTTCACGCCAATTGTGCAGTCTCAAAATCTGACTCCTCCGACTGGTACCTTGACACTGGAGCTTCCGCCCATATGACTCCGGCGCCAACCTCTTTGGACACATATGATCGTTACTCCGGCTCCGATAATGTCATTGTTGGTAATGGTGCTCTTTTAAATATTTCGCATATTGGTTCTCGCACTTTGTCTTCTAACATCAAGTTACTGGATGTCTTAGTTGTGCCCAACATTACTAAGAATTTGCTATCGATCAGTAAATTGACCCGTGATTATCCCATTGATGTTATCTTTTCTGATCATTCTTTCACTATTCAGAATCGAGCCACAAAGGAGGCTCTGGCTCACGGAAGGCGTGAAAATGGCCTTTACATTCTGGAGCATGGACATTCTGCTCTCGCTGCGGTTTTAAATTCTCGGAGTTTACGTGCTTCTTTCCATCTTTGGCATTTAAGATTGGCGCATGTGCCATTTTCTGTTATTTCTGATTTAAACAAACTGGGACATTTATCAGTTACTTCATTATTACCTACTCCTCATTTATGCTCTTCTTGTCAGTTAGCAAAAAGTAAGCGCCAGTCTTACACTATAAATACCAAACGATCTTCTCATGTTCTTGATCTTGTTCATTGTGACTTGTGGGGCCCTTCGCCCATTTGTTCGCGAGATGGGTTTAATTATTATGTCATTTTTGTTGACGATCACACTCGGTTCACCTGGCTATATCCTTTGCGGCGTAAATCAGAATTCTTTGACATATTTCGGCAATTTTATGCTTTTGTTACAACACAATTTTCTCACAAACTCAAAGTGTTTCAAAGTGACGGTGGCACCGAATTTGTAAATAAATTTGTTCGCGAATTTCTTCAGCAAAATGGCATTCACCACAATATCTCCTGCCCTTACACACCATCTCAAAATGGACGTGCCGAACGCAAGCATCGGCATATTACGAAGACTGGCTTGGCGATTTTGTTCAATTCCAAATTACCACCTACATTCTGGTTGGATGCTTTTAGTACCGCGGTTTATACCATTAACCGACTTCCCACCCCTCTATTGGATGGTATGTCTCCTTTTCAGGTTCTATATGGTGTCTCTCCAAATTATGCCAATTTTCGACCTTTCGGGTGTCGCGTATTTCCATGCCTACGCGATTATGTATCCAACAAGTTGCTTCCGCGAAGTTCACCATGCATTTTCCTGGGATACAACTCTCACTACAAGGGATATTGTTGCTTTGACCCGTCTCTTGGTCGAATGTATGTCACCCGTCATGCCCAGTTTGACGAGATGCTTTTTCCGTATGTCTCCTCGGGTGCTCCTGCCTCCATCTCCGCCTTGGAAATGAGTTCATTTCTGGAGCCTGGTCTCGTTCATAAGCCTCCTTCCTCATCTACTCCTACAACAGCAGCTCCCGTCTCATCTCCGTCCACTCCTCCATGCGTTCTTTGTCCGTCAGACGCCATCACGCCGTCATCTGATCCACCATCATCACCTCCATCGGGTGCTCTCTCCCCGCCACTACCATCTGCACCGCCTGTGCAGCAGCCTGCTCCATCCATTTCTCAACACCCCATGCAAACTCGGGCTAAGTCCGGAATCTTTAAGCCCAAATATGCAGCTTATCTCGCCCCTACCGCATTATATGCTGCTCTAACTATTTCCACTGAGCCGCGTGGTTTTAAATCAGCTCTTAAACATCCTCACTGGACTGCCGCTATGAACGAAGAAATGCAAGCTCTCAAAACTAATAGCACGTGGGACTTAGTTCCTCGACCTCCTAGGGTCAATATAGTTGGTTCGAAGTGGGTCTTCCGGACCAAGTATCATTCTGATGGCACTATTGACCGTTATAAAGCCCGTTTGGTCGCCCAAGGGTTCACTCAAATTCCAGGCCTTGGCTTTTCTCATACTTTCAGTCCAGTCGTCAAAGCAGCTACTGTCCGCACTGTTATTGCTCTCGCAGTTTTACGTAATTGGCCATTACATCAGCAGGATGTCAAAAATGCCTTCCTTAACGGTTACCTCACCAAACCTGTTTATATGGAACAACCCCCGGGCTTTCATGATCCAAGGTTCCCCGACCATGTATGTCGTCTTCGTAAGGCTCTCTATGGTCTCAAACAGGCCCCCCGTGCTTGGTTCGATCGACTGAGCACCTTCTTGTTCTCTCTTGGCTTCTCTCGGAGTCGAGCTGACACATCTCTTTTTATATTTCATCGAGGCGCAACTTTGCTTTATTTGCTCGTTTATGTCGACGACATCATTCTCACTGGCAACAATAAATCTCTCATTCCCAGCTTTATCTCTCGGCTACACAAGGAATTTTCCATAAAGGATCTTGGTCAACTCAATTATTTCTTGGGTTTGGAAGTCACGTACACGCCCTCTGGTTTATTCTTAAGTCAATCCAAATATGCTCATGATATACTCACTCGCGCTGCTCTTCATGAATCCAAACCCGTCTCCACTCCCTTGGCCGTGGATTCTGCCTTGTCCTCGTCGGGTTCGCCACTTGCAGACCCGACTCACTATCGATCTCTCGTGGGGGCTCTTCAATATCTTACAATCACTCGCCCCGATCTGTCCTTTGCTGTTAATCAAGTAAGTCAATATCTCCAATGTCCAACCGATGATCATTATTGTGCTGTTAAACGAATTTTGCAATATGTTAAAGGCACATTAAATCATGGTCTTAGCTTCTCTCGCGATGATTCATCTAGCTTAATCGGGTACTCCGATGCTGACTGGGCTCGCTGTCCCGACACTCGGCGTTCCACTTATGGATATACATTCTTCTTAGGAAGCAATTTAATATCTTGGAGCGCCAAGAAACAGCCGACTGTCGCTCGGTCCAGCTGTGAGTCCGAATATCGGGCCCTTGCGCATGCCTCTTCTGAGCTCCTTTGGCTCACTTATCTTCTGCGAGAGCTACGGGCCGTCCCCTCCACTCGCCCGATTCTATATTGTGACAATAAGAGCACTATTTTTCTCAGCCAAAATCCGATAGCCAACAAACGATCCAAGCATATCGACATCGACTATCATTTTGTTCGCGAATTGGTTGCTTCGGGTACTCTTTCCACTCAATATGTACCTTCTCATCTCCAACTCGCCGATGTTTTTACCAAAAGCTTGCCTCGTCCTCTGTTTGAGTTCTTCCGGTCCAAGCTTCGTGTCTTGCCACACCCGACACTTCGCTTGAGGGGGGATGATAAAGGAAATAAATCATAAATATTCTGTTTAATTGTTTTCCTTGTATATTTGTATCTTTTCCATGATTAGCTGTAGTCTGTAAATTGAGGTGTATATATATTCTATGTAATCACATTGATAGAAATACAGAAACACAATATTATTCACAAAAGGTACTATCTTTTAAAAACTCATAAAATAAAATAGTAATTTATAATTATAAATTTATCAAATAAAATAACTTTTAAACATATTTATTAAGTAGTTAATAATAATACATGTAAATCAATTAAAAAAAAAAAAGTACTTAGACTCAAAATACTTTTATAAAAGAAAAAGAACATAATTAATTAGTACTTTAATAATAATATATATATATATATATATATATATATATATATATTTTTCTTTGTTCCCATCTATTTAAGAATACGGTAAAGCTAGGGGTGGGGAAAAATACCGAAATGCCGAAATACCGCACATACCGTATCGAAAAATTACCGAAAATACCGAAATTTTCGGTATACCGAATTTTCGGTACGGTATGATACCGTACCGGAAATTTTCGGTACGGTAACGGTATGATAATTTGAAATTTTCGGTATTTCGGTATATACCGAATACCGAAAAAAGTTCGGTATTTTCGGTATATATCGGTATACCCAATTTGTTTCGGTATTTTGGTCATTCGGTATTTCGGTATACCAAATTCCTAACGATATACCGTAAATTTTTGGTATACCGAAATTTCGGTATACCAAAATCAACGGTATGGATCGGTATATACCGATACCGATACACAATTCGGTATACCGAATTTTCGGTACGGTATCGGTATTTACCGATATCATACCGAATTTTCGGTATGCCGAATTTCGGTATACCGAAATTTTCGGTACGGTAACGGTATGGATTTTCGGCGTACCGAAAATTTCGGTACGGTAACGGTATGGGCAATTCGGTACGGTATACCGTACCGAACCACCCTTAGGTAAAGCTACTTGGGCACATTGTGATCGGGTCGATTTTTTTATTTTCTGTTTTTTGTTTATTTTTTGTCTTATAAACGTATGGAAAATTATTAGTGAAAATTATTTATGAAGACGATAATTTAATTTTTAACAATAAAGTTGGATTATGGGTCAGCAAAAAAAGAAAAAAGTCGTCATTCTTTTTAAATTGCTTCAAAATGATAGTTAACGTTTACTTTTCATCTTGTGGTATTTATCAATTATATTTGTAATTGTAATTAGTAGATGAACACACAAAAAAAATTATGTCCGGACACAATGTACCCGTTTAAGCAGATATCAATAAAAATAAAAACTTTTCGCGCCAATCCAAAAAGACGTAATACTTTATAAAAAAATAATAATAATAAATCTTTTTTTTTTAGGGAGAAAAGACGTGAACCTTTGCTTTGAGAAGAAATTGGAAAGACGTGGCCCCTCTTCGTTACGTGCGAATGATATATATACACAAATATAATTTCATATTTTCCACATCATAATTCTTTACTTTTTGTTCATAAATATCTTGCAATTCTCATTTATCAGTCTCCATATCAACGTACACACAATGGCAAGACAAGAGGCGATCACGGCGGCACTACTGGCGGTTCTCGTGGCGGCGGCGGTGGTGGATGTGGTGGAAGCAGTGGAGAAAAGCGGGATCACACATTGTATGACGGACTGCTATTTCGATTGCATGAAGATTAACATTTTCAGCGGGGATGAGTGCAAGAAAGAATGTGTGCTCGCTTGTGCAAGATATGTCGTTAGAGAAACATCAACGAGGTGGATGATAATAAATTTTTTCCCTTATGGATTTAGTTAAATATTGTGGAAAGGAAATATATCTTTTTGTATAATCTAATACATTTTGTTCTATGTTCTGTTAATGAAGTTTAATCAGTATTTGTTTGTTCTTCATATTTGCGAAATATTTAAATTCTTGTGCATCTTGATAAGTATTTATTTAGATAGTTTGGTAACATCATTTATTGATAAGTAATGTGTGTTATAACTAATTTTGTAAAAGTCATTAAACACTAATCGGGTGATAGATTGGCTTAGCGATGATCGAAATCTAAGTGGCGTTAAATGGAACATAGACGCCTATTGAACCACTAATGTCTAGGGAAGATTAGTTTAAGTTAGTCCAAAATTTCATAAGACTACCTTTTATTGGACGGGTCACTATTGATGTAGGAAAAAAAAAAATTAGTCCTACTAAATTCCGTATAATATACATAATTTTATTACATTACTAATATGTGATTAAGTTTAATATTACTATTAAACCTTTAAAAGAAATGTACGTAAATCAGAATTTGTGTTTGATAATCGTAAGATGAGACGTGTTCGGTATATATAAAACCTCCAACCCATTTAAATTATTGGATTGAGATGTACATAAATTAATTCAAAATTACTTCAAAAAGTTATGATAAAAATTTAAAAATAATTTTAACTATTCAACATGCCACAGCCAAAAAAATAATAGTTACAGATAAGTACTATTAACTTCTTCGAGTTCCAAATAAAAAATTCAGAACATCAAAGTATGTTCCTAGTAGGACTCCTAAATGGGGATGGCAATGGAATTGGTTTGAATTCGGACATGCATGGAAATTGCCCCTCCCCTAAACCCGCAAAAAACTTTGTTTGAAGGAGGTAAAGTGTTTTTCTTCCGGATGAAGCGGGTAAATGGTTTTGCTAAACCCACCTCTATAACTCGGTCTGTGTACAGTAACTATATAAATATTTTGTAATTTTATAAATACATAACACAAAACAAGATATTTTAAAATAGTTCACATTCCCTTTCATCTAGTAGTGATTCTTTATTTTAATATTAATTATTTTGGAATATTTTGTATGAACTATGAGATATTTATGTGTTTATATATGTCTTAAGTAAGCTTTTTTTTTTATTAATGAATAATGAATGTGATTATTTTGAGTTATTCGACTCTTCCATGTCTTTGTTTATAAATTAAATTAAAAAATTTAACAACTAATTTAATTTCTTTGTACTTCAGAGTAGGGTTGATAACCCAACAGTTAAATTACGTAACGTGAACCGGGTTATAAATATATAAATTGCTTTACAAGGTGATTATAAGTGTAGTCAAATCTGCTCCATTAACATCCCTAGCTTCTAAGTCATAATTGATTCTAAATCACCCCTCGTAGGCTAAGTGAACAAAGACTCCAATTTAAAACTTTTCCGAGAATTTTTTGTTCGTAGAACTAAAATGGTACTAAAATTACTTTTTTAAGTTACGAGATTTAAATTACAAAATCGATTGAACTAAATTGCGTGCGTTATTTAGTTTTCCTTTATTTTTTTCAATTTCGTGTTTTCTCTTTTCTTCGAATCACCCAAGTCTCTTTGTACAGTTTTGTGATCTGTTATAGAGTATATTGAACTTTTTAGTATACTTATATTGAAATTTTCAATTTAACGTATTGAACCTTTCATACATATTTTTTCTCAAAATATAAGCCATAAATTAAGAATATAATTCAAGTTAGGCCCCTAATTGAGAAAAAAATTCAAAATTCACTCCCAAATTGAGAAGTTTCTAAAGTCAACCTTATATGATACATTTTCTGAATTTCAGTTACATTTTCTGAATTTCAGCCCCAGTGAAGCTTTCCCCTTATTTAACCTATATATATATAACTAACATAAATATCCAATAATCCCCCTAAAGAAAATACAAAAATATCCAATAATCCCCCTAAAAAATACAAAAATACCAATATTAGTTTTTTTATATCTAATTATCACTTATCTTTTCTGTTTAATACTCCCTCCGTCCCGCGGAAGTTTGGACGGTTGACCCAACACGTATATTAAGAAAAAAATTCTTTTATTTTTTAATTGACTTTTTCAAAGATGGAGATTGAGGGTGAAGATTATAAGAGAACTTTTCTTTTTAAGAGCGTGCAAATTGATGTGGAATGTATAAAAAAAAATGTACAAATTCGGGTGGGACAAAGAAAATAACTTTATTTACTCGCATCACTTCGCACTGTCTTATTTTATTTAAGAACACCTATTCGTGAAGACGTGACTCTTTATTTACAACACAAAACAAGGGGAACAAAAGAAAAGGCGTGACCCCTCATTGTTACGCCTCCAAAGTCTATATATACACAATATTTAGTTACTAAATTTCCACATCAAAATCATAAGTATCTTTCGTAAAAAAGAAAATCATAAAGATCTTGTCCGACGAATACATTATAAAACATATACAATGGCAAAACAGGGGGTGATCACGGCGGCTCTACTGGCAGTTCTCGTGGCGGTGGTGGTGGTGAATGTGGCGGAAGCAACGGAGAGAAGCGGGATTACACATTGTATGACGGACTGCTATTTCGATTGCATGAAGATTAACATTTTCAACGAGGACGAGTGCAAAAAAGAATGTGTACTCGCTTGTGCAAGACACGCCGTTAGAAAAACGTCAACAGAGGTGGATGATAATAAATTCTTCCCGTTATGGATTTAAATTTGTATGTTTAGTAAAGTACTGTGGCAGGGGTTCTTTTGTGTATGTAATACATTTTGCTCTATGTTCTATTAATAATACAGTTAGTGTTTGTTCTTCGTATGTATTTGCGAAATATATCTTGTGTCTCTGGATAGATTGTCTATTCCAACTTTTATTTCGTTTTGTATTTTGAACTAACTACTTTAACCGATTACATGAACGTGTACTAGATGTAATATGAATTGGAATAGATAATTCAACATGGTGTTTAGCAATCGTAAAGTTAAGTAAGGGTGTGTTTATTCGTGGATTTGTCCGTCCGGATGGAGGATTTGTCAATCCAATCTTACATTTGGGCCCCGATTTAAAACTAGTATTCATTACTCCACTTAAATTCAAACTTATTCTACTCTCTCTTTTTAGTTATTACTCTCTCTTTCCATTTCAAGCATAATGATTGAATTTTTTTGTTAATTCTACTATATTTTATTCTATAACAAACAAAAGATTGACACCATCATTGGAGTTTTACACGTTTTAGAATTTGTACATCCGAATTTATTTTACTCTACTCAATCCATAAACAAACATACCTTAAGCGAACAATAGCTTGGTTTTGGGAAATGAGAGGGAACAGTTTTTTGTGTCGTTTGGATGGAGATCGGGGATGGTGGTTTTTTTTTCCCTTTTCCCTTTTCCTCTCTCTTTTTTTTTTTTCTTTGGTATTTTCTTCAAAGGTGAGTGTTGATCGTTTCCATTAACTGCAACACAAATCGGTTGAATTAAATAGTGGGCCACACCCAAGTTGGCCCATAAAATTATAAGTTCCATAAGATTTTGTTTTTGGACTGGGCTATTAGTGGGCTAGACCATGAGATTCTGTTTCAGAAGGGCACCTATTCTTGGGCCTAACTATTGACGTAGTACAGCCCATACTGGAAGTAGGGAAATGCACATTTTTATTTAAAATTTTCAAAGGAAAAATCGTACTGAACCATATCGAGTGATATCGAATTGTATTGAATCGAATAATTGAATAAAATACTATATTAATAATTATAAAAATAAAAATAAATTATCCATACAAGAGAAGGAACCTTAAAAACAAATTTAATGTAATAGTTTTTATAAAATTTAAATATAAATTTTTAAAATAATTGAAATTTTGTACTCCCTCCGTCCCGAATGAACTTGGACAGGGGGGTCGGCTCACATATTAAGAAAAAGTTGTTTTTTGGGATTTTGTTGACTTTTCAAAGGTTGATTGAGGGTGGAGATTGAGAGTGGAAATTTTGAGGGTGGAGATTGTGTTAGAACTTTCCTTTTTAAGGGTGTGTAAGTTCATTTGGGACGGACAAAAACGGAAAGTGTATAAGTTCATTCGGGACGGAGGAAGTATAAATTTGGAGATAGACTATTCTTCCCATATCACATGGTGTACCACGTAAAATCACATTTAAATAGGCTAAGATTACGCGTGTTAGTTACCTTCATACGTGACAATTATCCACTCAAGACAACTGAATATTTGATTTGAAGTAGTTAATCAATATGCTTGCCGAGATACGAACAAGATTTTGTCCAATTTGAACATAAACATATTCATGGCATTTTACCAAAGCCGGACCGAAATATATGCAACAAATATACTAAAGTCGTCAGAATTATTACACTAAAATCGTTATTTCTACATATAACATATGCAATTGGACAGGAAAAATTGGAACCTGCTATTTATAATTGATTTCACTTTTATATTAAGTAGGATTAAGACTGATAGAGGTGGTTTGTAATTCACCTATCAACGGTGTTTGAATGTTCAATGGAACACCTGTGAATGATCCCGAAAAGAATCCGTGAGCTAGGTGCAAATTCCCTCTCCTCTGCTGCTTCTTCCACGTGCCTACAAAACAGAGCCGGGAGGTGCCCCGGCGAAAACCCTCCGACGATCAAGTCAGTGCTCTGCTTGAAGATTGATATTCAAGCAAGAAGAATAGTGAGTTAAGAGTGTGTAACCTTTTTGAAGATGAATGAACCCCTATTTATACTTGAGGTTTACTAGGGTAAAGGGGCAAAAATGTCATATTGGGCGGCCCAATAAAATCGTGCCAACTGTCCCTCTGTACCCGGCGGCGGTGTCAGAGGGTACAGTACTTTTTCAGTATGACTCACAGTTGTCTGTACTTGTTGTCGGAGTTAGGAGAGTGCATATCTTGGTCCCCAAGTAACCAATGCAGGCCCCTCCACCTACAGAGCTCCGGTCCTGTTTCAGCACTTCTCACTGGTGCACCTTGAGGGTCACATTGAATCTTCCCGTTCAAGGCCAATGACCCAATTGAGGGGTCATCAGAGCTGAATCGATGCCGTCAGAGCTGGTACCAACAGCAGTCACGACACGAAGGTTCAACCCTGCAGGGCCGAACCATACCGGGTCGGCCCCTGAGACTTAGCCCTGCAGGGGTGACACAGCTCTATCGGTCTCCCGAGGCACCAGAGCTGGCGGGATCTCAAGTCCTCGGGTCACGAGCACCGTCTTTGACCCATATCTTCAGTGGCCCAACTCTCGTGCAAGGGTAAAGTATATTTCTCCCCTATCAACTCCTCCCCCCTACTCTGGATAGTATGGGAGCAAACTAATTCAGAGTAAGTCTCTCCTCAGCTCTGGAGAAGAGATGCTTGACTGAGGAGATATGGCTCCATTCCTTTACCAATTTTTTCCCGCTCATAATTTTTCAAACTTGTGATGGGGTAATCTCAGCAGTCCACGTGTCCTGCCCTTTGGGCTTCCGCTGATCGTGACCCGTACACGTGTCGAGCTCTGGCATAGTCGGTTACTTTTTAGGGTTTTACCCCTCCTATAAATACCCTCACTTGCCTCACTTTACAAACTTTTACCCTCCTTCACTGTTTACTTCCGGCGAACTTCAGGTGCTTTCAGAGGTTTCCGGCGATCTTCAAGCTACTCCTTCTTTCGATCTTTGTTTTTCTTCCAAACTATCCAGGTACTCTCTCTCTCTTCCTGGATTTCGCATTTATTCTCCATACCCTAATCTTTTTCCGGGAATTTTCTTTTTGAAAACTCATGTCTTCATCCAAATCTTCATCCACCTCTGAGGATTCTTCCTCTCGCATTCATTCAGAGCAGGAGTCTGCAGAGCAATCCTCTGCTTCTGCTTCTGGCTCTTCTAGTAGCGAAACAACCCTTTCTGCATCGCTGGGGGGAGCGTTAGGTCAAAGTTCCGCCCTCCTGCAACCTTCCAGAGCTGAAACGAGCTCCTATGCCTTAGTCCCATATACCTCCACAGATACCCCCGTAGATACCCCGTCCTCCAGCTCTGATACTGATGAGGGGATTCCCCTTCGCCGTAGTAGGCACATACATAATGTTCCTGCCGCGCAGAGACAAGATTGGGACTTAGTAACTAGGGCCTCCACCTTTTCCGAGGAGGATATGACTTCCTTAGGGACCACCATGCCCTGCACCGCAAATTTCTCTTTGACATCCCCGGCCCTAATGAGCGACCAAACTGGCTTTCTCCTCCCTCCATGGCTCTCTGGAGAGCTCACGTAGATGCAGGGCTGAGATTTCCTGTTCACTCCTTCATTGTCGGGGTGTGTAACCGTTTTAGGATCCCCGTTTGTCAAATCAACCCCTCATCTCTGAGAATTCTAATATCCTTCTTCATTTTGATGAGAGCCAACGGAGGTCAGTGCACCCCTGATTACTTCCTGTCCTGCCATGATTTTAAAAAGGGGGGAAATGGCTTCTTCTACTTCAGCTCTAGGCCTAGTGGCCCTGCACATTTTGTAGGAAAACCCTCCAGCTGTGACGGGAATTGGAAACCCCGTTGGGCTGTAGTTACCCCTCGCCTCGCTGGCTGGCCCTTCCCCTGCGAATGGGTAAACTCTGCACCTCGCTACTCTCGTCCCTCCATCACCTGCATCTCTGAGGAGGACAGGGAAGTCATGAGAAAACTGAACTCCCACGTCAGGAGGAAAGGATCTCACTTCCCCGTAATATCCCTCCTCAGAGACGATGCAGTGCTAGCAAAGTTTGGCCTGCTGGGGAATGAGGATAAACCCGTTACGGCCCCTGGTAAATATCAGCTCTGATAATTCCCAGCTCTGTTCCCGTGTTATCTTCTTAATAATTATTTTCTGTGCGCTGATATGGATTTCAACTTTCTGCTGGCTGAAGACGAGGGGGATGAGGTTCAGGATCAGCCTTCTGGAGGAGCGGAAGATGATACATCTGACGCTATCCAGATCATCGAGCGGGATCCAACTCTTCCCTCTGCAACTCTGACCTCCACTCCCGCCCGCTCTGGACAGAAGGGCACTGCCAAAGGTAAGAGTGCGGGCTCCTCCACAGCTGCAACCGCTCAGGCACCCTCCAAGGATAAGGGGAAGAGACCAGCCCCTTCCAGCGCTGATCTCCCTCCTTCCAAGAAGTCCAAACAGGGCAAGTCTGGCAGCTCTGATAAGGCCGCGGAAAAGCATCGTGGCAAAGGCAGGGGAGACGTTCGCAGAGCTGCGAACGACTATTACACCCTGAATTTGCCTAAAGGGTTCCTGGCACTCTCCAAGGCTCAGTGCACTACCTTTCTGAAGGAGATCCCGACAGTGGAGGACAACGCGACCATGAGCGCTGACAGCGACGAGCGCAATGACGAGATCATGGATCAGCACCTCGTCCAGGTGCTTTAGACTTCTATTTATTCATCTGTGTCTCATCTTTTATAAAATATTCACCTTCCTCTTGTTAATGCAGTTCTTAGCCCGCTATGGCCGTCACAGAAGCCGCACAAGCTCCTCAGCGTTTAAAGACCTCAGAGCTGACTTTGACAAGTCTCAGGAGCAATTGACCAGGCTCACTGAAGACTACTCAGTGCTGAAGCTTGATCAGGCAGAGCTGCAAAGACACAACACCGTTCTCACTACTGAGAACGAGAAACTGAAAGCCGAGCTCGCCGCTGCAGAGGCCTTAAGAAGTCTGAGGGGGAGGGAAGCCGAAGCCTTATCTCAAGGCAGATCTGAAGGGATCGAGGAGTGTCGCCGACGCCTACTCTCCAGTGAGTTGGGCCAGTCTTTTTTGAAGGAGCTGCAGCAGAAGCTCATTGAAGACTATCGGAACAGCTCTGCTTATATCCGAGATATGGCTCCCTTCCTGAGGGGCTTTATCCGTGCTGGATTCAATGCTGCTGCTGCTGACGCCGAAGCCAAGGGCTTTGCAGGGGAGCTACCCTTTGAGCTGTCAAAGATCACCCCAACTCTGCAGCTCCCAGCCAGCTTCAAAGGTGATCCCTCTCAACTGGCTACCGCTCCCTGGTGGGACCCTGCCATCCGTGCCGCTGCATCCCTTGTGACTGCCGAGGATGTAGGGCCAGCAGCGTTGAGGGAGGCAGAAGAACCTTTCGTTGACCTCTTCAATGCAACGGAAGATGCCTCCGTTCCCCCTGCACCGCCGACAACGGGACCATCTTCTTCGACTGTCCCAGCGCCGGCATCAGGCGCTGATCAGAGCAGAGGTGATGTAGGGGGGGAAGACTCAGAAGCTGAGGATTCGCCCTGAATGCCTTAGTATTTCTTCTTATTTTGTAATAGATCAGGACTTAGACATCTTGTAAATCATATCTTTAATGAAATCGACTTCCTCTTGTAATGCCTTAGCGTATATGTTGTTTTTTTTTTTACTGGACTTCAATCCAGAGCTGCTGAACACCGGAACGCGTAGCGTTCTCCCCCTGAGTTCTCTACAGGGCATCTGAAGTGAACTCGTTCCAGAGCTGCTGTGCGCCAAAACGCGCAGCGTTCTCCCCCCTGAGTTCTCTTCAGGGCATCTGAAGGGAATTTTTGTCAGGACCAGGGCTGGGACAACCCCATGCCCTGAGAACTCAGCTCTGGGGCCAAGGGCGAGGTTCTTTCTCGAACCCTCGGCTTGCATCATTTTGAGCCAGGGCTGGGACAACCCCATGCCCTGAGAACTCAGCTCTTGTGGAGTGCTCATAAGCCAACGCCCCTCAAGGTTATTCTCCTGTTCAAGTAACACATTCATATCTTTCCTCTAACGGAGAGGCCCTTATAACTTGGACCCCCCTTTCTCATTAAACTAGAAAGATACAACTTTGGTTTCTCACCCTTAATTAAAAACATGAAAACACCCTGTGCTCCATTATACATAGTATTTTTTCAGGTTACTCACGTTCCAAGGCCTCAGCACCGGTCTTCCTTCCTCGTTTTGCAGTTCATAAGCTCCACCTCCTAACACTTTGGCAATGATATATGGACCCTCCCAATTAGGTTCCAACTTCCCTGTTGCTTTGAGAGCATCCGCCCTCCTCAGCACCAGGTCCCCCACTTCGAATCTTCTGGGCCTCACTCTCTTATTGTAAGCGGCACGTATTTGCCCCTTGTATTTATCAGCTCTGACTCTAGCCTTCTCTCTCACCTCCTCCAGCATGTCCAGGTTCTCTCTCATTAGAACCTCATTCTGGACTTCGTCATAATTTGTTATGCGGTGCGTTTCTATCCCCACCTCTGCCGGGATCACCGCTGATGCTCCATAGACCAAGTTGAAGGGAGTTTCTCCTGTAGCGGTTTTAGGGCCTGTTCGATAAGACCATAAGACAGAATCCAGCTCCTCGGCCCACTTTCCACCGGCCTTCTCCAGTCGAGTCCTTATGCCCTCCAACAATGTACGGTTTGTGACTTCCACTTGCCCATTTGCTTGAGGATGAGCCACTGACGTGAAGCGCTGTCTGATCTTCATCTCTTTGTACCAACCCTGCACCTTCGATCCGCAGAACTGGGTTCCGTTGTCCGATACAAGGATTCTCGGGATGCCATACCTGCAGCATATATTTTTCCACAAGAACCTTAAGATATTATCCTCTTTAATTTTGGCCACTGCCTCAGCCTCCACCCATTTGGTGAAGTAATCCACTGCAACTATCAAAAACACCTTCCTCCCTGGAGCAGCAGTAAATTTTCCAACTATGTCTATCCCCCATTTATCAAAAGGGCACGGAGAATACATAACCCCCATTTCTTCCGCCGGTGTGTGAATCAGTGGTCCATGCCTCTGGCACTTGTCACACTTTCGAATCAACTCCTCTGCGTCGTGGACCATTGTGGGCCAGTAATATCCAGCTCTGGTGACCCTTCTCACAATATCCCGTGGGCCGGTGTGGCTGCCAGCGCAGCCCTCATGGAGCTCACGGAGGACGTAACTCCCCTCTTCTCTGGACAGGCACCTTGCATGCGGCTGAGCAAATAACCTTTTGTATAATTGATCACCTATGAGACAGTACCTAGCATACACCGAGCTTCGTGGTCCTCCCCTCTCACTTCTCCCCGTCCTAAGGTATCGCGCGATAGGTGTTCTCCAATCATCCTGCTCCTTTACGGCAGCTACGTTCATCTCTAATGTCTCTCTCTCCAATGTGACAAGGGTGATCTTGCCCTTTGCCCCCTCACTCATCGCTCCCGCCATCTTGGCCAGCGCATCCGCTTTGCCGTTCTCCTCCCTTGGGATTTGCACAATGTTCAGGTCTGTGAACTTGTCCTTCAATTTCTCCACCAGCTCTGCGTACTGAATCATTTTCACACCTCGCCTCTCGTACGTCCCCAGGACCTGCTGGGCTACCAATTGTGAGTCTGAATGGACAACCACCCTTTGCGCTCCCAACTCTGAAGCTATGGTGAGCCCCTGGATTAAAGCCTCGTATTCTGCCTCGTTGTTAGAGGTTCGAAACTCAAATCTCACGGCGAACTGGAGCTCCTCTCCTGCTGGGCAAATCACCACTACCCCTGCACCGCATCCCCCTTGGGAAACCGATCCGTCCACAAATACCTTCCATAATTCCAACTCTGGACCCCGAGTTGTTTCTTGTATGAAGTCGGTCAGAGCTTGAGCTTTGATGGCCACCCTAGGCTCAAATTCCACATCATATTCCCCCAGCTCCACTGCCCACTTCACCATCCTCCCTGACAGATCTGGACGACTGAGAGTTTGTCGGAGTTGAGTGTTTGTCCTCACAATCACTCTGTGGGACAAAAAGTATGGCCTCAACCTCCTAGCAGCGATCATAACAGCCAGAGCTGACTTTTCTATCTCGGAATACCTCACCTCCTGTCCTTGTATCATTTTGCTAACATAATAGATAGGATGCTGCACCCCCGCATCCTCCCTGAGAAGCACCGAACTCAGTGCTGTATCTCCGACAGAGAAATACAGATATAACACTTCTCCCTGCACCGGCTTAGTAAGCAGGGGCAACGCGGCGAGATGATCCTTCAGCTCCAGAAAGGTCTTCTCACACTCCTCCGTCCATTCAAATTTCGACCCCTTTCTCAATATTTTGAAGAAAGGGAGACCCCGTTCCGCTGACTTTGAGATGAATCGGCTCAGAGCTGCAATACGTCCATTCAACCTTTGGATTTCCTTTATGTTTCTTGGGGACTGCATTTCCCGAACAGCCCTGACCTTGGAGGGGTTCACCTCGATCCCTTGCCTAGTAACCATATACCCTAGGAATTTTCCTGTTTGCACCCCAAAGGAGCATTTTGCGGGATTCAGCCTCATTCCACATCGCCGGATCACTCCAAAGACCTCCTCCAGGTCTGCAGGGTGGTCCATTGCTGCAACGCTCTTGACCAGCATATCATCCACATAAGCCTCCATGTTACGACCCAACTGTGCTTGGAACACTGTATCCACCATCCTCTGGTAGGTAGCTCCGGCGTTCTTCAGTCCGAAAGGCATCTTCACATACCCATACGTTCCACATGATACGACGAAGCAGGCTCTAGGGATATCCTCCGTGGAGAGCTGAATCTGGTGGTAGCCCTGATAAGCATCCATCATGGACAACAATTCACATCCAGAGGTGGAGTCGACTAACTGGTCGATCCTAGGTAGCGGATAATGGTCCTTAGGGCACGCCTTATTGAGGTCCCTAAAATCTATACACATCCTCCACGAACCTGATTCCTTGGCTACCATGACAGCGTTGGAAAGCCATTCCGGGAACTGCACCTCCACTATGTGCCCTGCTTCCGATAGCTTTACCACCTCCTCCTTTATGGCCCTGTCCTTCTCCGGACCAAATTGCCGCATCTTTTGTTTGACTGGCCTGGCCAGTGGGTCCATGTTCAGCCTGTGGAGCGCTACTTTTGGGTCGATTCCGATCATGTCTCTTGGTTCAAAGGCAAACAAATCCGCATTTCTCCTGAGGCTCTGCACCACTGCCTCGGCCACTTCGTGACTCATTTGAGTCTCAATCCGGGTGGTAAAACCCACCCTGTTAGGATACAGCTCCACCTGCATTAACTCCTCCTCGGGTCTAACCCTCATCTCTGGGTCGAGTTCCTCCTTCTCCGTCATTCTCATCCTCTTCTCTCGGCCTCTGCCCTGCTGATCCGGCACTCCCTGCACCATATGAGTGGATTTCTTGACAATGTCAGCGTAGCACCTCCTTGCGGTAAGTTGGTCACCACTGACCTCCCCCACTCTTGTTCCTACCGGGAACTTCAACTTCATGTGTGTTAGAGAGATGATAGCCGCGAAGCAGTTTAACATAGGTCTTCCAAAGATAACATTGTAAGAACTGGGGGCTTCCACTACCAGGAAGTTCAGCATCTGCACCCGCCGCAGCGGCTCCTTGCCCAGCTCCACTTGCAGAGTCACCTGCCTCAGTGGCTGCACCGATCCTCCAGCGAACCCATACAGGGCCGTGTTCACAGGGGTCAGTTTCACATTCAACCCCATCGCAACTCCTCCATTTCCCTGCGCAGGTCCTGCAGCTGCTGATTCACTGTATTCACAGTATCTGCGTAACTTGCGTCATCATTCGTCTCATCCACCTCCCTTGGATGTGCCACCCTTCCCCCTGGTGGTGCTCGCTGCCACCTCGGGGCTCTACGCTCCTCCATGGCTGGTTGCTGGCCCGTCTGAGGGGAGGGTGCCCTCCTAATCGAATTTACTTCCGTTTGCGCCACGTCTTCCACAGGGATAGGCCTTCTGGCCAGGCCCTGGACCTGATCCCTGTTCTCCACGGGAGCGAGGCCAGGCGGTGGCCCTGAGAGCCCCCCCCCCTATTGGCCAGTGCACTGTCAATGGCCATTTTTATTAGGTAGTTGAGATGCTCCGTTGTCATTGTCACGGTTGTGCCTCCCGATGGAGGGGGCAAGGTGACTCCACTTCGGCCCTCCGTAGCCGGAGTGGAGCCCAAAGTTGCCTGAGTGTTCCCTGGAGGGATAAGCCCAATCCCCTCCGTAGTCGCTCCTTCGAATGCAGCTGTCAAATCCCGTGCAGTACTATCTCCAGCCATGCTCTCACGTCTTGAACCCAAATTTCCCACAGACGGCGCCACTTGATAGAGGTGGTTTGTAATTCACCTCTCAACGGTGTTTGAATGTTCAATGGAACACCTGTGAATGATCCCGAAAAGAATCCGTGAGCTAGCTGCAAATTCCCTCTCCTCTGCTGCTTCTTCCACGTGCCTACAAAACAGAGCCGGGAGGTGCCCCGGCGAAAACCCTCCGACGATCAAGTCAGTGCTCTGCTTGAAGATTGATATTCAAGCAAGAAGAATAGTGAGTTAAGAGTGTGTAACCTTTTTGAAGATGAATGAACCCCTATTTATACTTGAGGTTTACTAGGGTAAAGGGGCAAAAATGTCATATTGGGCGGCCCAATAAAATCGTGCCAACTGTCCCTCTGTACCCGGCGGCGGTGTCAGAGGGTACAGTACTTTTTCAGTATGACTCACAGTTGTCTGTACTTGTTGTCGGAGTTAGGAGAGTGCATATCTTGGTCCCCAAGTAACCAATGCAGGCCCCTCCATCTACAGAGCTCCGGTCCTGTTTCAGCACTTCTCACTGGTGCACCTTGAGGGTCACATTGAATCTTCCCGTTCAAGGCCAATGACCCAATTGAGGGGTCATCAGAGCTG
Source organism: Ajuga chamaepitys (assembly GCA_958295605.1). NCBI lineage: Eukaryota > Viridiplantae > Streptophyta > Magnoliopsida > Lamiales > Lamiaceae > Ajuga > Ajuga chamaepitys. The sequence goes on from OY282503.1 coordinate 4,026,324, forward strand.
AATCGATGCCGTCAGAGCTGGTACCAACAACAGTCACGACACGAAGGTTCAACCCTGCAGGGCCGAACCATACCGGGTCGGCCCCTGAGACTTAGCCCTGCAGGGGTGACACAGCTCTGTCGGTCTCCCGAGGCACCAGAGCTGGCGGGATCTCAAGTCCTCGGGTCAGGAGCACCGTCTTTGACCCATATCCTCAGTGGCCCAACTCTCGTGCAAGGGTAAAGTATATTTCTCCCCCATCAAAGACCATTTTTAGTGTACCTTTCCATCTCATAACAAAATACTCCAGTTTTTTTTTTTCTTTTTAAAGTAATTTTCTTATTAACAGGGTATAAGTCCTCTCAAATAATCTTACTTAATATTTGTTGGCGACTAATCATTCTTCTTCCTTAAGTTCACAAATAAATTAAAGATGTCTGTTTGTTTAAGATTGGAAAGTGTTTGATCAAATTTGGCTGATGAAGTTAATGAGTGTGTTTTATTAAAATTCGATCCTCTAAATTTACTGAACTCAATTTTAAGCAAACGGACCCTGTTAATTTGTGAAGAAAATAAATTGGGACTATTTTTGTGGAACTTAAGAAATGTGTTTGATCAATTTTTTGTGACTATCCCTAAATTCAGACAGTATTACAATTATGAAGAGAGAGAGATACGACGACTAATTATAAATATATTTAAATTAATGGGGATACATTAGTTAAAATATTTTTATTTCTTTCTTTTTTTTTTAAATCGATAATCTCATTAATCAACTTTAATTATAAGACTCTCAATTCAAAAAAAATTAAGACCTATCCACACAATCGAATATACTAATGAAAAGAAAAAAATGTGCAGGCCTATGAACAATTACATTAAATAATCCGTTAAACACATACGATAAATATCATCCACAAAAAGTCAACAACAGTAAGACCTGATATGTGCTTCGTGACTGCATGTACAGGAAGCGACGAATCGGAAAAAAGCACAAACATCGATCTACCTTCTACCCCAAATCAAGATCATCCATCTCTATCAAACTTCGTCTCGAACGCTTGTCTATTACAACAACCTTCAAGTCGAAAGATTCATAGGAGATCACAGATCAGAGGTTGTACAAAGGTGTTGAGAAATCTCATAAAGACAAACTTGAGGAGATGACAAAATAAACAAAAAAATAAGACGAAACAAAATAAAATAAATAATCAAAATAAAAGTATTCTCTCCTGCTATAATCGAAGGATAAGAAAAGAAAGAGAAGAAAATCTAAACTTGCAAGATATGTAAGACGGAGGAGGCTAGAGTTTTTTCCACTATGTTAGAAGTAACAAATATTTTGTTCCTAAACGGAACCTTCAAGATGAAAATTAAAAGGGAATTTATATGCCTTTTTATGCTGTATATAGATGTAGATATAGATATCGATATAGATAGAAATAGAAAATGCATTTTACGTTAAAAAGTAATGTCAATGTTTTCAAATTATGGATTATCCATGAAATTATATGTTACATTTTGGTGTTATATTCACTATATTCACTATATTCGCTAATCGATATTACAAATTAATATGTGTCACGTGATGAATTTGGTGTAACGGAAGATGAAATATCTATCTAACAGAAAATTCCAATTGTCAAATTAATACCCGGAAAATATTTAAATTTTCTATAATAGCATTTTGATATTATCTGTTTCTTCTTTTGACCTCTATTTCTTGAAAAGTCAAACAAACAATAATTCGTCTTCGTAATTTCAATAATTCAATTAAGTCTATTGCTTGCTTATTTCTTTTCACACGTGCGATTTTATCGAACAAAAATTCAGACCCCAAATTTCAGCTCATTTCATCTTCCTCCGTACAAATCGAAAACCCAGAAATGGAGAAAACCCATAATTAAATTATTACAGTTCCTCTTTCATTTCAGAAATTCATGATAGTTCAATTCCTTAAGACCAATTAGAAATGAGGGGCTTATTGATTCCTCTTCTGTTTGTCGTGATCTTAATTTTAGCTGTTGTATTCGGGGCTCCGTCAAGCTCCGACCAGGATCAGGATCCGGATCCGGTAAATGCTCCATTGCCACTGACAACGTAAGTGATGTTAATCTAATTAGGGTTTGTATATATTTTGATTGAATTTTGGGAGGTTTTGAAGAGGTTCTGGATCTGGATTTTTTCGTGAAATATTTTATTTTGAGAAATTTGGATCGGCTTTAGAATTAGTTCAGATTGTTATTTATTTTTGTAAATTGTTGTGATTTTTGGTGTCCTAAGTAACTATCATAGATTTAGAAGTGAATTTTGTGTATACCTTTGAAGAAATTGCTATCATGAAATGGGATTATGCTTTTTTTGTATATCTGTGTGGTATTTCTATATTGAGTAAATGCTTGATGATGTATACTCCTGATCAATTGGGTTTTGAGACGAGAGTTACTTTTATCATAAAGGAACACAATTATTTGTGTAAAGATTGTTGCTTTGAGTTTTAAATTTTATACAAAAGCAGCAATTGGAGTTGTAAATGAGTCAATTCGAGCCTATTGTCCTGTTGTTTAAGTTTATTTGAAATTTCATAGAGCTTCTAATATTACGTTTGAGTTTGTTTGATTAATCAATCAAACTTGAACGAGTTTTAATAGAGTCGTGCTCCAGTATTTTGAAACTTTTTACACTTCGAGCACAAGGCGAACTTCATATTTTATCAAAATTAAAAGTATGTTCAAGCTTGTTCGATATCCATAATCAAACACAATTTGAATGTGCTATTAACAAAGGATCTCGAATCAAGTAGCGAGTAACTCGATTTGATTTCAGCCTTAGCAACAGTTTTGAAAAAAGTACCAGTTTTTTTGTGATAAAAGAACATTTTTTATGATCAAAAGTGACCCCGTCTTACAAAACACGGTTTTACACAAGTGGTATTCTTCAGCAGAAGGGTATGGGGGTGCTATACCAGTTGTTTTGTTCAGCGTAGTTGCAAATATGTTCTTCATTATCAAAATTGAGTTCCTTTTGTATTCTGGTATTCCCTACATAGACTATACTAAATTTCATTTCATTATCTGTTACATTCTTGGTGGTTTGAAACCAGTAAACATGAAACAGCAATACTGGCTGCTCCCGATGGAACGGTGTATTTGGTGGAGATTGGTTCCGGAAAAATCCTCTGGTCGTTCTCGTCTGGTCCGGCGATCTACTCCTCCTATCAGCAAGTTCCTCGCAGCGAAGGCGAAAAGCTCAACGGGTCTGTTGATGGCGATAATTTTTATATAGACTGTGGAGAAGATTGGGAACTCTACTTGCACGGAACTGGCGTAAAAAAAGTGGTACGTTCGCTGGTCTAAGATGGTGTTTAGTTAAGTTATTTCAAACATTTTATAAGTTGTTTCAAGTGCTAATAAGATATTAAGATGTAATTTCTAAACGTTTGAATAATGAAATTTATAAGCTTGCAACTGAATGAAGGGATTTAACTAGAGATTTGGCAGACGAATTTGAAATGCACCAGCAATCAAACATGTGTGCAAATTGTGTGTAGTGTGTGTACTGAAACATGCAGATAGCGTTGGGATGTTCTGACTTATATCGTATTTTCTCTCTCTCTTGCAGAAGCTTCCACTAAGTGCTGAAGAATTCGTGAAGCGTACTCCATTCGTAGCAGCTGGTGGCGGCATCATGCTAGGATCGAAGAAAACTTCCGTTTTCGTCGTGGATGCTAAAACTGGAAAGATTGTCCGTACTTTTCGATCAGATAACCTTCCCTCCATCGGACAGCCTGGTACTGACGAAACTTCTATTATTACTAAATCTGACATCGAAAAGTGGCTGCCTGCTGGTTCTGTAGATACAGAGGCTATTGAGAAGCCACTCTACATTACGAGAACAGACTACGGTCTCAAGTATACATCTGCTAAGACGGGAGAAGATTTATGGTATCTAATGTTTGCTGACATTGAAGCTTCCTTCCAATGCGAAAGAATTGAAAACTTTTTCGGTGGGCTTGATACGAAGTTGCCAATGCATTGTCAGACGAGGCCTGTAGTGTACCGGATACGTGACCGGAGCTCTCTAGAACCTCTTTTCCTGGCTAATAGGGTAAGAGATGGGGCCCTTCCTGGTGGTGCACCCCTTTCTCTACCGAGTTCTGATCACGTTCTGCCCATTGACCGCTTTCTAGCTCCGTATAACAGCAATGGTAAAGAACCTTTGTTTGCGCTTCCTATGCCTGATCATGAAGAATTTGCGATTAGGAGTCTACCAGCAAGTGAGAATCGTCAAATTAGTAGTCGCCACATAGAATCTTACGATGTAGCACCACCGCATTTTTGGACTTCGATGATGTATTCTTTCTTGGTGCCGATAATCATGGCTTTCTTTTTCTTCATTAAGAGAAAGGGTAAATCACACTCTCATTCTGAGGATTTGAAGTTACGAAATGTGACACCCAAAAGGAAGAAAGGTCGAAAATCTGTAGCGAATAAACATGGTATTGTGAAAATGGATGAGCGTAATTCACCGTCTAGTGGGTCAGAGGGGATTGATGACATTGGCTCTGCTAACCGATTCTTGCAACTGAACCCTTCTGATAATGGTGCAGATGGACGTAAGATTGGTAGATTGATTGTCACAAACAAAGAAATAGCAAAGGGAAGTAATGGGACCATTGTGCTCGAAGGATATTATGAGGGGCGGTCGGTGGCGGTCAAACGCCTTGTCCGGACCCACCATGACGTGGCGGTGAAAGAGATTCAGAATCTTATTGCATCTGATCAGCACCCCAACATTGTTCGATGGTACGGTGTGGAATATGATCAAGATTTCGTGTATCTCTGTTTGGAGCGCTGCACGTGTAGCTTATACGAGTTTGTTTCGGTATGCACTCCAAAGAATCAAGTGGCTAGCAACTACCAAAGCCATGAATTGCTTAGCACTCTTGGAGTCAACAAGGAGCTTGATCTTGAGCTATGGAAGCTTAATGGCTATCCGTCGCCATTGTTGTTGAAGTTAATGAGGTATATTCATCTTCAGCATCCATTAGTTAAGATGGATTTCTTTATTTAGCCATGAATTATTCAGCTTTGATGGATTAAGTTATATATTTACATAGAAGTGTCAATTCAGGTCACCCTGCCCACAGGGCCAACACCAAATGTCGGGCCGGGTTGGTATTCTACCGGGCCGGAATTTGGTGAGCCTTGCTCATCCCATAAGAAAACTAAGATTATTGAGTTGGCCCACGACCCATTTGGCAATTCTCTCATCGGGTCGGGCCTCTTCGACCCCAATGGTACTTTAGGCTAAAATTTCTATGGCCCTACTCGTCTACAATGTAGTAGGGATGCAAGTCAAATTAAATTATACTGATTCGATTCGTGATTCGAATTCGTTTAGGATGATTCGATTCGGTAAAATTCGAATTTGAATTCGAATTCAAATCATATTTTATATTCGTTTATATTTCGAATCGAATTCGAATATATTTGTATTCGATCGTCAAATTCGATGATTCGATTCGATATATATAAATAATTTATTAAATATATAATATAATTATAATAAATAAAAATATATTTAATAATAAATATATACAAATTCCCTCAGTAAAACATATGGTTTCTAATTTCGAATATAGACAAATTTGATTTCGAATCAAATATTTTCTAAATAACAACATTTTTTTTGTTGAAAATTTTGAATTTACGAATCACGAATCGAATCGAATATATTCAAAAATAAAAATCGAATCGAATTCGAATCGGATTTGAAATTCGATCGGCGAATCGAATCGAAGCCAAATTTCACGAATTCGAATCGAATCTCTTAATATTCGCTTCGATTCGGTTCGTTTGCATCCCTACAATGTAGGGCGGGCTGAACTGAGGTAATTTTGTCACCTCTGAATTATGGTTGAAGTTAATGAGGTATATATATTTTCAGCATCCATTAGTTGTTGGATCTCTTTTAATTTTTATTTTCTGCCTGTTAGTTGTTGGATCTCTTTATTTAGCCATAATGTAGTTAGCTTTGATGGATTAAGTCGTATATACATTTAAAGAGAGCTGGTGACTCGGGCTGCTTGGCCCGTAGAGCCAACGCCATATGTCGGGCTGGGTTGAAATTCTACCAGCCCGAATATTGATGACCCTAGCCCATCTCATCCCTTAAAAAACTCTAAGACTATTGGGTCGCTGGATCAGCCTGCAGCCCGTTGGGCCATTGACTTACCGGGTCGGGCCTGTTGGACCCGATGGTACTGGCAGTTAAGATTTCTATAGTCCGACCTGTCTAAAATGTCGGACATCAGGCCGGGCTGTTCTTGTCCAATTTTGCCACCTTTGAATTCAAATATATTAATAAATGTTAACTGCAGGGACATTGTTTGTGGACTTGCCCATTTGCATGAGCTTGGAATCATACACCGGGACTTGAAGCCTCAAAACGTTCTTGTGATCAAAGATCGATCGATATCTGCAAAAATATCGGACATGGGTATTAGCAAGCACTTGGACGGGGACATGTCATCTTTGACCAAGCATGCTACTGGTGAGCATTGCGAATTATAATGCCATCTATAACCCTGAGTTCCCTTTTTAGGAAATTGCACTAGTTTTAACTTCCAAGACCTTTCCTTTTATAGGATATGGAAGTTCAGGGTGGCAAGCCCCAGAACAGCTGCGTAATGAACGTCAAACACGTGCTGTAGACTTATTCAGCCTGGGATGCGTGCTCTTTTTCTGCGTAACAGGTGGCAAACACCCATTTGGCGAAAATCTTGAACGTGATGTCAATATAGTCAATGCTCGGAAAGATCTCTTTTTGATTGATCACATACCGGAAGCTACAGATCTCATCTCTCGACTTCTGGACCCTAATCCGATCTTCAGGTATTTTGTGTGCGCGCGTGTACCCATTTTTGGCCTTTAATTTACACCTAATCTATTTCTTGTTCAATTATCATAGGCCAAAGGCAGTAGAAGTAATGAACCATCCCTTATTTTGGGATTCTGAAACGAGGCTGTCGTTCCTTAGAGATGTGAGTGACAGAGTCGAACTAGAGGACAGGGAGAACGCGTCCGACCTTCTTTTAGCACTGGAAAGTAAGGGACGAGTAGCGTTGGGTGGAAAATGGGACGAAAAGATGGAAAACGCCTTCATCAACGACATTGGCAGGTACAGGCGATACAAGTACGATAGTGTACGTGACTTGTTACGCGTCATAAGAAATAAACTAAATCACTATAGGGAACTTCCAAAAGAAATTCGAGAGATATTGGGGTCGATTCCGGAAGGATTCGACTCATATTTTTCGACCCGATTCCCTAAACTTCTAATCGAAGTGTATCATGTGATTGTTAGTCATTGTTCTGAAGAGGAAATATTTCATAGGTACTTTAGACATACTAGATTTTGATGTGGACTTTAGGACTGTAACATTGTTGTAGCAATTTGTACATGAATAAAATCTTGTATATAATTTAAGTTATACTTTTGTTGTGTACAAAGTTAATTCATAGTTTCTTTCTCAATCGACAACAAATTCATTTATTCTTTCTTGTGACACCGTTGATATCGGAGACAAGTTTTAAATAAGTTTTGGGTTAGTTTCCATAGTTGGTTATAACTAGAGCTCTTAGAGAACAGGCCGTTCGATAAAATATTTTTGTTCAAGCAAGGTTAGCGTGTGTTCAGTCACATTTATTTATGATCGCATAATAACGAACAGAGCTTGAACATTAAAAGGTTCGTTCACTGATAGTTCGTTAACATATTTTAAACGCGTATAAGATAGTAATATCTTTATATTATTTATGTAACTTATTTATGCTTGTTGTTGAAAGAATAAAATTTATGAATTTTTCGTGCAAAACTAAAACTAGAATAAGAATGAAAAATGTTAACAAACACTAAATTAACAGACTTTGTTCGAGTTCAATTTGTTTAAAATATAGCAAATGTTACTGGAACAACCTAAAGCAAAACTCGACTCGGTTCGTTAATTATATCAGGCCTGCGACTGCGAGCTTGCCTAGCTATGCACATACATTTGAGGTCAATCTTATAAATGGAGGTCAATCTTAGTAGGAATATCAGTTTTAATCGCATGTAATATTATAAAATGGATAGGATATTTTTCGAGTTTTAAACTAATAAGTAGGGTATTGTCCGTATCCGTCAAATTTTAGTAGGCCATGAATTTAGGATCGTATGTGATACCCAACCCAACTATTCTACCCATCAAGCGTAGAACCACGATTAGAAATTGAAGGGGGGTCAAAAAGTAAAAATATAAATAATAAATATTTATTATATAAAGCATAAAAATATATTTCTATAAATTAATATTTTAATATTTTTTATCTAATCGATCAAATATTGTATAATCCTAGTTTTAAAATTTAGAGGGTAAGTCCAGTGCAATATCAAAATAATGAATATTACACTAAAGATATTATAAATCATCATTGTTAATGCAAATGGAGAGAAATGAAACATTTTTGTATGTTTAATTAAGAGAAAACATAAAAGATATTTGGGGTGCCAAATATATAGACTTCAATATAAATATATCGAAAAATTGAAAAAAAAAGTAATCCTTCCGTCCCGAAGGAACTTGCACATTTTTCGTTTTCGTCAGTCCTAAGTAAACTTGCACATTCTTAAAAAGGAAAGTTATAACACAATCTCCACCCTCAAAATCTCCACTCTCAATCAACCTTTGAAAAGTCAATAAAATCCTCAAAAACAACTTTTTCATAATATGTGTGCGACCTTCCTGTGCAAGTTCATTTGCGACGGAGGGAGTATATAACTAAAAAACCTAATTGGGGGCCAGGGCAACCCTTTACGTGGGTGTGGTTCCATCCCTGCTACCCATCTACCCCTCCCGTCTACCCAATATATCTATCTATTACTAATATAAAAGTATGAATTGTTTCGTCCTGTTTTTTGTTTCGTCTTTTATTATGATGTCTATAATATCCTTACTAAGTATTTAAGGGTAGTTAAGTAATTTAAAATAAATTATGTTTTCCTTACTTGATTATAAAAAGTAAAAAATCCTTACTAAGAATTAAATTTAAGGGTAGTTAAGTAATTTAAAATAATTTATGTTTTTCTTACTTGATTATAAAAAGTAAAAGTTCTTTTATATTAAAAACTTCTCCTAAAAAACTACATGCTTAAATTATCCTTCTTCTACACTTTCAATATTTTGAATTTTGAAATGAAATCAATCTCGTATTAAAGTAGATTTAAAGAGTTTTACAGTGATATGTTATTTGCATATATTTTAAACAATTGTACTATATTATATAATTATTTAGGGTATGGAATAAAGAAAAAATTGAATTTATTGATTTATTTTCAATCTTATCAATAACTATCATATTTTTACTGTTCATACTGTCAATTTTTTTTAAATAATAAATTTTATGAAATTATCTTAAAAATTTTATAATAAAAACTTTTAATTTTTATTACTCATATTTAATATATACTATGATTATTTTACATGTTAAAATTCATGTAATTGAGCTTAACAACTAACATAGTTTAAACTCTTATACTTGCATATAATGTGACTACATATTAAAATTATTTTTATAGAATAAGAAGATGAAAAAGTTATATAGATAGACAAATAAAAATGTTGTCTTTTCTTAACACTATTAATTTAAGTTATAAAGTCATATCACAAAAATGTAAAGTCTAAAATATTGAATAAAAAAAAGGAAATAGTAAGCGAATTTGTTGTGATAAATCTTATCATGCATAAACATAAATATAATTTAAAAAATTATATCTGAATACTCATGCTACTTCACTACAATTTATACTACCTCCGTCCTGCTCTAACTTTCCTATTTTGCTTTTTGATTTGTCCCAACTTAACTTTCCAGCCCATAAATGACAAATTTCTCTCACAATCTCCACCTTTAAAAAAGTCAAAGATTCCAGAAAATCTGTTTTTTCTTAACCCCGTGCCCGGTCAAAGTAGAAAAGTTAAGTCGGGACGGAGGGAGTAAATATCAAGTCATTGTATTTTTTAAAATATAAAGTAATTTCATTAATGGTTGCTTGAATCGATCAACACTGACTGATAAATTTTATTTTACATCCTATCCAATACAATTTTCGTCCATGGAAGAAAGAGTTTAGATGTCTAATATCAGATAATAAAGGCACACATGCATAGACACATTTCGCATCACCTATTGACGTGAATATAGTAGTGCTAAAATTCTCAAGAATACAAAACTTGGGAACTCCAGTATCAGTGGTAAGTCGAACTGCCTCACGAAGAGCAAGAACTTTAGCATACTTCAGATCATTGATATTTATAAATTGGGCATCCTTGGAGCAAACATAATACCAACAAATGAGGAGTTACGAGCAAATGATGTACCCCCATCAAAGTAAATATGAATAATGACATTTGGGGGGAAGAACAAACAATGAATCAAGGGTGTGGTTGTGATGTTTAAGGGAAATAATTAGCATCCCGAAAATCTTGGAAGATCTGAGTTGTTGTTGCAAGCAATAATTGTGAGTATGTACGAACATCGCAGAAGACAATTTTATTTCCTCCAGATTAAGCGGGCAAGTACAACAAATTATTCTACTATATTTAAGTCATCGAGGAGCACAATATCTTGAAACTACAAGTCGCGTAGATACTGTCAGAATCGGAAGATAATTTCATAAATTTCAGTTGCTTGCCAAATTAATGAGAAAACGAGACACATGAAGAAGAGATGCATTAAAGAGTGATCAAGTGGTGAACATAAAGAACAACGGGGTTCATAATGAAGATGACGACGAGCTAAGTTGTTGGACGATGACAGGAATTATAGCAGCATCTCCAAAGAAAAAGTAAGATACATGCTGATAAGCTTTCAAATTGTCCTCCAAATGGGGTTCGGGCCATAACTATTAACCGGGAATGAGTGAGTGCCAGTAAGGTATTCGGAAGAACTCATAATAAAATGATATGCAGATCGAACCGAAAAGTTACTACAATAGGAATAATCTAACATCCAACGGTCTGGAGAATGGTAATTTTTCAGAGGAATAGCGAGAATCACATCAGCCTTCAATAGGTCAAAATTGGTCCGAATTAACAGCTCATTCCAGAGTCCAATATCTTAATCAATGATGGAGCTGACTCGGGCGTCTTGCTGGAGGCCTGATGTAGCTGATATGATGGTAAAACGGGAAGGCAATGGAACTCATCTGTCATGAAAGAGCGTTGTTGTCTCGCCATTGCCCATGAGCCTTGGACAACCAAGAAGAATAACACGATGATTACCATAATACTGTGCCATGTAAAGTTGGGCCGAGAACCAAAAGCAGCATGTAACACAGACGTTGTACTAGGACTGCATGATTCGGGAAAAGAGGCTGGATATAGAAACTAAAGGGCGTCATGCTAGCTTAAGCAACATGGCAAGGTTAAATGTTTTTAACTGGCAAAATCCTAGGTCACCTTGAGATTTTCGTTGCTTGAGGACGTCCCAATTCTCCAGATTACTAAGAACATGGTTCGACAATTTGAAACAATACATTGTGTACGTGTATTGCTTATATAATAGATATAATGTGCATTTCTTTATCCTTTTTTCTTAATTGCTTCTCTTACCAACCATTAATGCACTTAATAATCTATTTTTTAATGCCTGCAAAACTCTATTCTTTATTCCGGCCAACAATGGGAAGGAGCCGAGATATCTACCATGTGAAGCCACTTCAGCAATTCCAAATACTTGGCAGATTGAGTGACGAATCTGAGCTTGTGTATTAGGTCTAAAAAGAATCTCTGATTTCTTAAAATTAATACATTGTCCTGAAACACTTGTAGAGATTGATAGCGAACTTAGTAAAATGCAAGAAAAAACTTTAGGACAAAATTAATACCTTAACGAAGGAAGCTAAATTGCACAAATGACAAGTAAGTCAATACAATGTTAAGAAAGCCTCAAGCACGAAGCATACAGTAGACGAAAGACCACTCAACTCTGTGAAAGTCTTTACTCATACCAACCTTAATAGAATTGAGTCCCTCTTTCCCGGATTTCCTAAGCTTCATACAATTATGTAATTCATAAGCGATAAGAATATTATCCGTAATTAGATGATCCGGGATGAAGACTGACTGAGATTCAAAGATTATAAAAGGGATGCAAGGTCGTAGCCAATTAGAGAGTACTTTACTAGCAAACTTATAAATGACATTCCATAAACTAACCGGACGAATTGGGTAATAAGCTTTGGTTCTTTAATTTTCTAAATAAGCACAATGTAAGTGTTACTAATAGATGGACTCAAAGAATTATAAGTAAACATGTGCAAAAAGAAAATAATAATAATAACATCTTTGCCAAAAATATGCCAATTTTTTTTTTAAAAAAGTACAGGGCTCATAACATCTCTCATTAAATTACGAGCAGATGATGTACCTCCATAAAAAATATATGAACAATGAAATTTTGTGGAAGAACAAGCAAGGGATAAAATGGTGGAGTTGTGACGTTTGAGGAAAGGAATTAGCATCCCAAAATCTTACATGCCCTGGGTTATTATTGCAAGCAATACTCGTGAGTATGTACGAACATCGATAATATATATATATATATATATATATATAATGAACACGTGCGTTGCACGTGGGCTCATTTTTTTTATAACTATTAATTTTTTACAATATTAAAATTAATTTGAACGTAGAATGACACTCTCAACATCTCACTCCTTTTCACTTTCTCTTTTAGTCCCTTAATTTGTGAGCATAATCATGAACTTTATATGGGGAAACATGCATGCATAGTATTATCTTTGATTCATTGTTTTTATTATTTGTGTAATACGATTTAGAGTTTAGACTTAATGAAATTTCATTTGTTTGTTAAATATCGTAAGATAATATGTGAAGAAAGTTAATGCTACATAAATTTAAGTTTTTTTAAAAAATGACTAAAAAAAGAAAAAAAAATGTAAAACATGATAAGATTAATATTTATATATATTGAAGTGTTAATACATGTTTTCTCTATTAATTATATAATTTCTTAAATTTCATAATTATGTTATACTTTTTATATTTATTTGACCATGTCTTCCTCTCTCTAAATTGTAACTTCTAATGTACTTTATAATTTATTGTCATACTTATTCTTTAAGTTCACAATCTGATACATGAAGAAGCGAGAGAAGAACAAAACGTGAGCCTAAATCTGTTGATTCTAAGAATACCCCGAAAAAAACATAAACTGGGAACAAAACTTGTTTTTTATTATAAAAATATCAAATCAACCATTTAATACAATACTGGACTCCTATTTATACTAATAATTGAACCCTAGAACAATAAATCACTACCGTAATAATTAAAAAGTAACAAATCAAAACAAATATTCTAAAAGATAAACTATATCAAATCTAATATAAGCTAATAAATAACAGATCTAATCAAATCTTCTAATATTCTCCATCATTCTCTTCGCCCTAAAAATAATTTGTCCTCGAATCGTGTAGGTCGTGTATGTGCAAAGACGGGCCGGGACATCTTTATACTCATGCACCCATGGATCAACCATAGCATTCATATATGTATGGACCAAGTGAGCAAAAATCTGTAAAACAAATGCAGCAGCCACAACCATGCATGGAAGTAATCGAATCTGATTTAGCTTTGAAGACAAACATATCCAAAACTCGATGGACGTATTCTTCATTGGAATTCTCATCATAAAAAATGTAATTGATCATAACAACCATTGCTGACCTCCACACAAGTATCAATAATTTCATTGTGAGAAATTGTATCATCAATCTCATCCGAGAAGTATTCACATGATGGGAAAAATAGATCGTCAATTAAAGTCTTATTGACATCTAATTCCTCATAAAAATTAGTGGTCCATCATAACCATCATGATCATTTGCCAACAAATCAATTTGTTGGTGGATTTGCATAAATTTGTCTTCGTTCAACTTCTCGTAGAAAATGGTTGTAACAACATAAATTGCACAATTAGAATTTATTGATTTATTTGGGACTTTATGTTACAATCTATAGTTAAAAGCCTCTGATTCTTCTTTTCGGTTGCCTTTGAAATTTGATGAATAAGTTGCTTATATAAACGCGATCGAAGGGGCTCCGCACCTTGATCTTGGATCGTAAGCTGCTTCTGGAGGACTTTGATGAAGAACACTTTGATTTCTTCGAATGACACCTTGAATGTTGGAGAGTGAATTGCATTAGCTTTTCTTTTCTTTCCTTTTTTTTTTTAACCGGATTTTCTTGTGGTGCTTTATTGGTTGAAGTTTTTCCTTGTGTTTCAATCTTGTTTCTTTGTTCCTCTTCTTCTTTATGTGATATCTCTTTTGCTGTCTTCTTTTCTCCACTCTTCTTTTTCCTTGATTCCTTTTTCGTGGTTGTGACGGTTGTCTGCTCTTGATTGCGTCTTTTCTTGTTCTCCGGTTTCATTATTTCTATTTTTTCGGTAATTGCACACAATCTTCCTTGTTCATCAATTTTTTTCTCGTTCAATGATATGAGAAAACGAATCTCTTTGTGTGCTTGATGTTAGCTGTGTGTAGTAGTTGAAATCATTATGTCCTGGAAATCATTTATAATTTAAATTATTTTTTTTTTATTTCGGGCTCTTGGGTTTGTGATCATGCTTCCGGAATTTGTAATTGACTTATAGTGTATTTTTTTTTCTTAGCATTGCTAATGATGCGATATATTCTTGGACCGAACATTCGACATGCGTAGCTGCTATGTTGCCAAAAACTATAATCTCATTGAATGACTTTTAAATTCACTCGGTACCTATCCAATTTTATAATAGGTAGGGTAAGTGATCATTTACCCATTGTGCTAACTTTCATATTTGTATGAGTTATACTGAAAACAAAAGAGTGTACATATTGATAAGGTTAAACAAACGATTTTATCTATAAATATATCTTGAATTTTATATTTTTATATTTTTATTTTTTGCAAAATTTAGAATATATTACCTTGATTTAGCTTCAATGGATTTTCCCATACACATTTTGCAAGCAAATTTTTCATCTTCCTTGTAGGTTCCTCTATTACATTTGTCACATGCTTCATACCACATCTTTATAATATTCTCCACATTATCTACTATTCCGTTAAAACAACAATAGATTCCCAAGTACATTGATAACAAATATTTTTTTAATCAAAATATAATATAATATATGCTCTAAATTATTTGTATATTAAACTTACCTCTGTCAATGTCTCTCTATTTTCTATGATATCTTTAAGAGTCACTTTATGAGCATTTACCATTGTTTGATTCGTAGTCATCTTAGATATCTTAATTGGATCTTGTATTATGTTTGACCTGTATATATTATTTTTAATGTGTCAGAAAAATAACTTTCCATCATCTTACTTGGGTTTTCTAGTTTATTGCTTACCATCGGCAAATGTGCTCCATCAGAATTTGGGTTTATTTGCAGGACGCTTGTTGCTGTAGTTTATAACTTTAATTCAGTTGTTAAGAAAATAGACAGCAATTAATGCATTCCGTTTTGCGTTTTCTTTTATGACTTCCCACCAGAAAAGTTTTACGTTTATTTTCTTTTTTGATGGCATATAAAATATTTATGTAGACATATATTATTATATTTTTCAAGAATTTTGTTAGTTAAGAATGACGAAGATTACTTGAAAAGAGTTCGAGGAAGATTTTACTTACTGTGTGTCGATGATGGTTATTTCCCTCAAGGTTAATTCTTGTCCCTTAGTACTTTTTACTATTTTGTTATCACATTTGCAAGCTTTCCACAAATATCTAGTACATTCAAAATATATCTTTGTTATTTTTTTTTGGTCAAATTAAGTCGTATTTATATAGAGACTTAGGGTTTCAGTATTTGACCAAATCATTTTTTGTCTCCAAGCTTGGTCTCGAGGTAAAAAAAAAAAAAAAAAAGCACATTTTTTTGTCGTCAAGAATAACCTTAAATAATATCTTTTACATTCAGATATATTTTGAGCACTTATACGTCCAATCACTTCTCCTTTGTTCCTTTGTTTCTAACGCTTGTCTTTTTGTCCCAGACATAATGCTCTGGAAATTCCTTGTAACAATATTTCTCGCATCTCTATCTTTAGCACGCATGGAAAAGAACTTCGTGAGTATTGTTTTTAAATAATAGTGAACATCCATTATTTTCTGCAAATTTTGATTAATCCAATAGGTGATATATTATTGGTTAGGTAGATCAAGCTGCAATGTTACAACTGCTGAGTATATTTCATTTAAATTAAATCAAAAAATTCTTCACCTAGCTTCTTGAGTAGAAATCCATTGTACATCTGAATATTGTTTAATTTTGTCTATGGTGGTATTGTCATCATTTTGTGACACATTAATCGCCACTTTATCATGACCTTTATAGATATACTTGTACAGATACTTCACAACTTTTTCTCCAGAACATATTTCTACATTGATATGACCATTATATCTAGACAATTAATATGGGTTGTAAGGAACTACCCAGTGGTTATCTAATTGTGCATTATCTTTAACCACATATGATTTTTTTAGATTTTTTTCTCCACATGGTCTGTGCATCATATGTTTCTTTACCATCTCATATAGTTCATGATATTTTTCTAGATCAGGAATTTCTGCACAAATATACTTATCAAACTTATCGACATTATTTATCGGCTTCAAAATAATAAGCATGTGTGGCAATCCCCTTTTCTAAAATTCGACAATGTGAACATGTGGTACTACTTTTCACGTATCTCTTTTTTGAATAGTTGATCTTTCAAATCATGCAATTTGTCCGAAAAACTCTTACAAGTAAATCTGGACGATCTTGTGGTTTGCTGGCCATCATATAAATTTTCTTGAATTTTCTTACAATCATGATTGCAAGTCACTGTGATATACATAACTGGTTTCCAAATCTATGAACTCATGTCAATGCATCTAGATATCTGGCCCGCATATCCCTTAGACCACATATAAATGATTGTGGAAGAATGATTCTCTTTCCAACTCCACTGCCTCTAATTTCTTCTTTGAAGACAATGTTCATGATTCCTTAATATAATTCTACTCCCAAATTTGTTTGATTATTTCAGAAAAAAATTAACCTTGTTGTCTCCAACTATATATAGTTATCAACTGTATATTGTTGCAATAATCGTCCAGCTAATAAAGGCGTGAATCGCCTTTAATTTCGAATATGAGACTAAAACAACTATATTCTCTACATGAAACTTTCTTATCACTTCCTTTATCAACAACTGTTTTAAAAAATAATAAAGATGAAATTAGAAAATAAGTAATATATCAAATAGATTGTGTAACATACATAACATTATTTAGTTAATTCTGTGGTTGATATTGATATAGAAATTAGTTATTATTGAAATAATAAAATAACCTTTTGATATGAATATATTTGCCTCTTCTTTTGTTCTTCAAAATATTATTTTTGTATTATTCGGCGGAATTCAAATTTTCATATTTCCGCTTCCGGACATCAAGCTCCTTCGTCTTTTTTATTCTTCATCTGTGGACAATTTGATTATATAATAATTGTAGTATCAAAATTTGGCATTATAAATTTTGCTTTAAATTAAAATTACCTGAAGTCCGTTGCACAATTATCGATTGATATACCACCTGGAATGAAATAAATCAATATAAATAGTAACAAAAAGAAAAAAAAATATAAAATCTATATCTAAGAGGACATCACAATAATTTCTTAGTTAGTGTGGTTGACTCAACCATCTTTTCATTGAAAAACAACACAATATATAAGTTCAATTTCTAGGATTTAATCGTAAAAAGTGAACTTATATTGAATTGAGCGGAAAAAAGAAACATTACCACATTTTCTATATTCTCTGCCAATTTCTTGAACTTCTGTTCTCCATAATTTCTTCGATTTTGGATTATGCTTCTCTACATTTTCTACTAATTTCTCTAACTTCGGATCTCCGTTTATTTTTCCAACTTTGGAGTATGCAAGCTTTGACCAATGATTGTTAGGCTAAGTGTATTAAATAGGTTTATAAATTAGGTAGTTTAATGAGTAAACATGATTAGGAAAGAGATAGTTTGGATAAGTGAATTTCTGTTGGATATATTGATATTAAATAGAATTAAAAATTAGGTAGTTTAGATTGTTGGATTTATGTTGGATAATTGATATTTAATGATATTTTCATTATTTAATAAAAGATTAAAAAAAAGTATTTTATTTTGGTAAGTTCCCATTTGTTTGATTATTCTAGGTTTATTCGATTTTGAATTAATATAAGGAACCTACCTGCCTACTTTTTGTGCGGGTGTGTGTGTTTTCCTCAAAGATTCAGTTTTCATAAGGTATTACATTCTACTTTGTGATTAGAGGTGTAAATGAGATATTAATATTTTTTTTTACAAAGCAAATGTTAGTTTTGAAAATGATGTTAAATTTGTCGTATGGCAAGCTACACATGTGTCTTTGTTATATAAGATTCAATTTTGATAAGAACGTTTGCTATCACGATTCTTCATATGTTAATGTTTCTATTAGATAAGATTTATCACAACAAATTTGCTCACTATTTCTTTTTTCATTAAAATATTTTAGGTTTTTCATTCTTTTAATATGAACTAACTTAAATAAATATTGTTAAGAAAACACAATATTTTTTTTCTTCTATATCTATATACCTTTTTCCTCTTCGTATTGTATTAAAATAATTTTAATATATAGTCACATTATATGCAAGCATAATAGCTTAAATTGTGTTTATCTTTTAATGGTCAATTAAATAAATTTAACATGTAAAAATAAAAATTGTAGTACAATGTCTAGTCAATAGTACAAACGTAAAGTTTTAAGATTATGCCATAAAATTTATGTTAATTTTTTAAAAAATAATTGACAGTGTGAATATTATAATATGGTAGTTTAGATAAGATTGAAAAATATATAAATGTGATTGTTTTATAATACCTTAATGTAATATTATCTAGTACAATTGCTTAAAATAAATGAAAAAAATATATCACTGAAAAACTCTATAAATATGTTTTAAAATGACTCTTTTTTATAATCAAGTAAGGAAATATAAATTATTTTAAATTACTTAACCACCCTTAAATATAATACCTATTAAGAATATTATAGGCACCAGAAGAAAAGACGAAACATAAAATAAGACAAAAAAATTCATACTTTTATATGTAACTAATTTTTTATTCCAAAATTCAATGTAATGATAGTGTAGAAGAAGAAGAATTTAAGTATGTATTTTTTAGGAGGAGTTTGAATTAAATAAAAACTCTTGCCTTTTATATATAAGTAATTAAATGATAATATATTTTAAGTTACTTAATACTACTAATGGGGAAAAAAGTTGATTTGGTCCCATAATTTTTTAACTTTTCTGATTTGGTCCCATATTTAACTACTTTTTCAATTTAGTCCCGTATCTCTATTAATTGCTCCATTTTGGACCAATTTTGACCAACTCGCCGGAAAAGGCCACGTGCCTCCCACGTGTCGGCGGCTTTCAGGGAGTTCCGGTGACTTATGTGGCGGGGGAAAATAGTTGATTTGGTCCCATAACTTTTTAACTTTTTTGATTTGGTCCCATATTTAACTATTTTTTCAATTTAGTCATGTACCTCTATCAATTGCTCAATTTTGGACTAATTTTGACTCAATTTTCACCAATTCACCGGGAAACATCACGTGCCTTCCACGTGCCGGCACTAATTAAGAGTTTTGACGACTTATGCCACGTGGCGCCGCATTTGTGAGATGACTTTTGTCTTTTTCTTCATGTTAGAAATTTTTTACCTCAATAAATGATTTAATAAAATAAACAACGAAAACTCAAAACCTGTGTTACAACACAAAAAGAAAAATTAAATCAAGCAAATCCTAAAAGAATCGAATTTCTTTTCCCTTATCACTTTCAACGCTTCTCGCCATCATATTTATTTTCATTTTGGTTTGCTGTTGCCATGCGTCTCTTTCATGTGGGAGTTTATGCGATTCTTTTCGGAGAGGGATTAGAGTAGCGGTGTAGTAGGCGTTGAAGAGAAATAATTTTCGATTCTTTTAGGATTTGTTTGATTTAATTTTTTCTTTCATTTGTACCCTAGATTTTGGATTTTTATTTTTTATTTTATTAAATGATTTGTTGAGTTAAAAAATTTCTCACCTGAGGTGTAAATTGATGTATAAAAGAAAAGAAAGAAAAAGACAAAAGCCACCTCAGAAATGAAGCGCCACGTGGCATAAGTCATTGAAACTCTTTAATTGGTGCTGGCAAGTGGGAGGCACGTGACCTCCCGGTGAATTGGTGAAAATTGGGTGAAAATTGGTTCAAAATTGAGCAATTGATAGAGGTACATGACTAAATTGAAAAAGTAGTTAAATATGGGACCAAATCAGAAAAGTTAAAAAGTTACGGGACCAAATCAACTTTTTTCCCCTACTAATGCTTCGTACGAAATATATTTAATTTATTTATAGTGTATGGCCAAAGTATGTATTTTTAAAATTGCCTATGATCAGAAAACATTATTTATTTTTGGTATACTACATATCTACTAGTAGTATCCCTGTGCGATGCACGGTTTGTAAATGTAAATGAATAAATAATAAGAATTCTATATGTTTATATAATGTAAATATAATAAAATATTACAATCAATCTATAATAAGAGATGAAAAGTTATATGCTAATGAAAGAAGAGTCAATAAAAAATATTAAAAACTAAAAATATATAAATTTGAGCAAGTTATAGAATATTCATATTTGTTTTTCTTAATGTATGAATATCTCTAGCATTCTTGTATGGAGGTCATGTTGATCATCTTGTATAAAGAATGAGTGTATATATATATATATTTAAATTTTATGATAAACGTTTATATTTATCCAAAGTATCTAAATTTTTTATGTTTTCAAATATAGTGTTCAAGAAATTTTCAAAAGCTTTTAGTGAGTACCAATAACACTACATTCTAATTTTATTAATTTTTATTTGTAGCACAAACACACTAATAATTAACCCACATAATCAACCAACAAATAATTATTTGTCTTTAATTTTTAATTTTATTTATACAATATTGTGTCAAACTATATATCGATAATAGATGACTAATTTAATTTATTATATAGGAAAATCACATTAGAAAAATATTTTTTATTTCAAAAAAATTAGATTTTTTTTAAATGTTGAAAATTATAAACTGAAATTATAAAATATTTACTAAATAATTTAATTTTTATATGATTAAAAAATTAATAAGAAAAATAGTTAATAAAAATGAAAAAAAAATTCAAATTAACATTAAATATAAAAAAGAGCATTAGAGGTTTATTTGATAAATCGTACTAAATCTTTTTTTTTTTAATTTTTTAATTTATTTATTTATTTTTCCGTTCTAGGTATGAATATACTTGACCATAAATATTTTATACACATAATTGATACTACACAAATTAAATGACACATTAAGTGAAAATAAAATTAAATAGAAGAAGAATGAGTACATTAAATATAATACATAGGATTTTAGAAACAAAAAAATAGTAATTTTATTTTTACCGAGAAACTTACTCCCACCCCCACTCCCTTCACACATCTTCGCCTCCTCCCCCCATTTTAGATTCTAGATAATTCTATAGATTTTTCTCACACAATTTCGATCACACTTTGTTACCCTAGTGGGTGGTGATGCCACATCCCTTCTCCCTCAGTTATTTTAGATCTTTTAATCTTCATAGCAAATAAAATTTGGAAGTAGACACAAATTTTGATTAAATCAATGACTTGATTAATGTCGATTTCAATTAAAAAAATAAATTGATTTCGCGGAACAGATTTTGTGGGATATGAGTTCGAATCTTTTTTGGAAAGTTGTGCGAGTGTTTCATTTTATAGACTTGGACAAATTAAGTTGATTGTGAAATACTTACTATTGATTTGAGATAATGATGCCTAAATATATGTAGATTTATTTCAAATTAAATATTTTATACTAAAAATAATATTTTCCAACAATGGCAAAGGGATTTGGGCAGGAAAATTCTTAGGTTACCATTTTTGGTGGATTTTGTTATTATATATATATATATATATAGATAGATAGACAGATAGATAGATATTGTGATTATATGTATAATTTATTTATAAAATTATAATTATAAATAAATATATACGAATGATACTACTATTTTTATCTAAAAGAAGAGATATAGACTTTGATTAGGCTAGATTTTTTTTTTCTTTATTTAATTCAAAAGATTAAGATAATATTCATTATTTAATATTAAACCCTATGGTTGATGCACAAAACCATAGTCGAAGACAGGCAACAACAACAATGGGTACATAAAATCTTTCGTCGAAGTCAGTCAACAACAGTAATCGGATGAAGGCATCTCAAGACTCCATGCTTATGATAAAATCTGCCTTGTTATTGTGCAATTTATTCTTTAATTTATGATTTAGTTGAAATTATGAATTATTTATCTATGTATTGAATACTTTTTACATTTTTTCTTTTGGCACCGATTAATTAATTAAAAGATATTTGTGTTCTTTTTATATTGTCAATTATTGATTTTTTATTTATTTATTAGTCAAACCAACCCAGTCCAAACCGAGTCCGATATCTTTGGTTTGTATATTTATTGTTTTAGTTGGTTTTGTTAAAGTTTGAGATATTTAAAAACCGACTTTATTAGTTTGACTATGGAATTTTAGTCGAAACTGACCAAATCGAACCATGAACACCCCTAACTGATTTGTTCAATTTTACGGCGCATATGTGATGATTAGTTATGTAATTAATGATTTATCATAATAAAAGATTGACCAATTGATCAATTAAGGCAGCAAACTTTTTTCCATATATCTTAATTGATTTGAGCAGTTAAGGCAGCAAACGTTTTCCATATATAAAGGATTGTGTTAATTTAACCATAAAACGTCAGATTATATAATTAGGAGTCGAATAACAAATACGCTTTCAATATAGATTAACAAACGCACTTTCCAGTATTAGCAAGTTTAATTTGGGCGGGAAATTGTACTTATTTCTATATTAGGTGGATTTTGTTATATTATATAGTATAGATTCTATTATGGTTAAGAATCCTAAAATTCTATTTAAAAAAAAGAATTCTTAATATGATTAATGAAAAAGATATTCAATCTCGCAAGGAAAGATATTTGAGAACGACACTATGACAAATTTTAGCAACACATGTGAAATAATTATTGAAATCTTGATCGGGAGCTTCAACTAACTCATTAAACTAAATTATAAAGTGTAATTTTCATGTTTGTAGATATAGTGTCTGAAAACGAATGGTTCCAAATTAGTTAATTAATTAGACTTATTTTTTTACAAAAAATCATCCAATCACAATTATATATTCTTCTTAAAATAACTAATAGATATATTTTAATATGAAATAAATTTTATTTTAAAATTCAAATTATTGAAAGTGTAGAAGAATAATAATTTAAGTATGTAGTTTTTAAGGAGGATTTTGAAATATAAAAGAACTCTTGTTTTTTATAATGAAGTATGAGAACATAATTTATTTTAAATTACTTTAACTATCCATAAATTTAATACTTAGTAAGGATATTACAGACATCACGAGAAATGACAAAACGAAATAACAGGACGAAAAATCCATATTTTTATATTTATACTATTACTAATTAGCAATAATAGATAGATAGATAGATAGATAGATAGATATAGATATAGATATAGATATAGATATAGATATGTTGGATTTATGTTGGATATATTGAAATATTTTATTATATGATAAAATTACTTAATTATCCTTGATATTTAATATTTTGTAGGGATATTGTAGTCGTCACAAGAAAAGACGAAACATTCACACTTTTATATTAGTAATAATAGATATATAATGTGAATTGTAGCATTAGTTATTGAAAGATGTTGATTCAGTATTTACATGGGCGGGGCTATTCTTGGTCAACATCAACTCCAGCCTAGTGTAAAATTTGTAAAATTTTAATTTTAGTATTATAATTTTTATAATTTTTATTATTTACTATTCCAAATTTTAACTAAGCCACCATATTTAATTTTATTGTTCACGTTCTAGTTTCTAACTAAGACAAATAAATAATTCATACTTAAAATCATGTCTAATTATCTCTTTTTAAACTCATTTAAAGGAAAGAAAAAATAGAAGTTTTATGTAGACTCTATTACTATTTTTTTCTTTTAAAGTCTATAGCTCTAATAAATTTTTCATATCTTAGTCCATCTTATTATTAAATTCTGAATCCGTCCCTAAACTCCATGTACTCGTCATATGCAAATTGAAATTAGCAAATGCTAAATAGCAATACTCTGCTCTTAATGCGAGTACATATTTAAGAAACTGAGTTAAACAATGAAAAATAGAAACAGAATTGTCGTATGTTGGTTTCTTTCTTTAATTCTAGAAAATATAGAGTAGTCCGAT
The DNA here is from genome assembly GCA_958295605.1 of Ajuga chamaepitys. NCBI lineage: Eukaryota > Viridiplantae > Streptophyta > Magnoliopsida > Lamiales > Lamiaceae > Ajuga > Ajuga chamaepitys. The sequence goes on from OY282503.1 coordinate 4,050,865, forward strand.
TACCTGCAGGTACTCCGTATATTCGTTGAGTTTTATTCGTACTTTACTTGAAGTAAAAAAATAAGGTAATAGGATATGATATGAACACATTTTATGTACGGATAGGTATGAGGAAGGCTTCCCAGTGCTTTACCCTATCCGTTGACATTTCTGATCTTGTGCACATATTGAGTTAAAAATTAAAATTAAGGAGAAAAATATTTTCTTCAATCTTTATTAAAATACTTTCTAAAAGGAAAAAAAAAAAGTGATATAAATATTAACTATTAAATTGTCATAATCAATTTTAAAAGTCAACATAAAATTTAAATATTAATGTGCAAAATACGTGCACTATATACTATTGGATCCGTGTAATTGGTGCACAATATTTTCTTTTAAATAATTCGATAATTCCGAGCCGTGTGTTCAGGGCCTCAGGCCCCCTACTAGAAATCATTTAAATTTCACACTATTTCTTTTATATAACAGAAAATTTAATATTCTGAAAATGGTTATGAACTACTCCCTCGTAATACCTTTTTACATTTTTTTTAAACGGTCGTCTCGTTTTATTTAAAAAGAAAAAAAATTTCATCCTCAAAATCTCTATCCTCAATTTACCTTTAAAAAACTATGTGTAAGATAAGTCGGGAGTATGAAGTTCAAGTTCACTAAACAATAAACATTTGAAATTCTTAGAACTAAGAGGGCAAAAGCTGCGGTCTCCCCCTGCTTCCAGCCCTTTCAGTCATTTTATCAAACACATTGAAGAAGTGCAGATAAAGGATTCCAGTTCGTTGCAGCTCGAGTACTGGTCTGCAGATATCTATCTCCAGTAATTAAAGAATTTCGCTGACATCTCATCCCAAACAATCTTTATTTCTGATGGAACCGTTGAATTATGCAAGAAGCGAAAGCCGGCTTGTTAAATCCTTATGTGCTATTGTAATTAAGGGATATTGGGATAAACTTTTGAAACCAAAGATGGGTTCCATTGTCACGTCATCTGTTATCAACCAAGCATTGTTGGATCTTTCTCCACTTGGGTTTTCAGTTTCATGGCCATTCTTCAATTGGGTCGAGACGATTCCGCAGTACAAACACTCTTTGCAATCTTCTTGGACCATGATTTGCATTCTTACAAAACAAAGACACTTCAGAACTGCTCATAACATGCTCGATAAAATTGCTAAGAGAGATTTTTTGTCGTCTCCTACTGTTTTGAAGGCTCTTGTTAACTGTGATGTTGGGCCGGATGTGAATTCACATGTTTTGAGTTGGTTGGTGATATTTTATGCTAATTCAAAGATGAATCCGGATGCACTCCAAGTGTTTGAGCATATGAGAGTATGTGGGTTTAAGCCCCATTTGCATGCTTGTGCTGTTCTTTTGAATTCGTTGGTGAAAGAGAGGCTGACTGATACAGTGTGGAAAATTTATAAGAAGATGATAAAGATTGGGGTTGTTCCTAATATGCACGTCTATAACATCTTGATCCATGCTTGTAGTAGATCAGGAGATGTAGAGAAGGCAGAGGAGTTGTTGAGTGAAATGGAGTCGAAAGACATTTTTCCTGATATTTTCACGTATAATACATTGATTTCGTTGTACTGCAAGAAGGGTATGCATTACGAGGCTTTATCTGTTCAAGATAGGATGGAAAGAGGAGGATTGTGTCCAGATATTGTAACGTACAATTCACTTATTTATAGTTATTGTAGAGAAGGCAGAATGAGAGAGGCTTTTAGGTTGTTTAAGGAAATTAAAGGTGCTTCTCCCAATCACGTGACGTATACTACTTTGATTGACGGGTATTGCAGGGTTGGTGATATAGCTGAAGCCTTAAAGTTGTGTGATATCATGAAGGCCAATGAATTGTATCCTGGGGTAGTCACATACAATGCGATTCTAAGAAAATTATGTGAAGAGGGCCGTCTGAAGGATGCAAATAAATTGTTGAATGAAATGGGTGAGCTGAAAGTAGAACCTGATGTTGTAACGTGCAACACTTTGATTAATGCTTATTGCAAGATAGGCGATATGAGGTCTGCTTTGAAATTCAAAAGTAAGATGTTGGAGGGCGGGCTAAGGCCCGATCAGTATACTTACAAGGCATTAATTCATGGATATTGCAAAGCACAAGAAGTAAACCGTGCTAAAGAGATGCTGTTTGATATGCTTCGGGCAGGATTTTCTCCAAGTAATTGTACATATGCATGGCTTGTGGATTACTACTCTAACCAAAAAGATGATGAAGCTATCTTGAGATTGCTTGAAGAGTTAGTACAGGGGGGTCTCTGTGTTGACATCAGCGTGTATCGGGCAATAATAGGAAGGTTGTGTAAGAAAGAAAGAATTGATTGTGCACAAAGTGCATTCAAGATTATGCAAACAAGGGGGATATTAGGAGATAGTATCGTCTACACCAGTCTGGCTTATGCATATTTCAGAATTGGTGATGTTGTCTCTGGTTCGGCGTTGTTGGATGAAATGTATAAAAGGAGGTTGATGGTAACTCTCAGAATCTATAGAAGTATCAATGCTACATATGCGAATGATGGAAGCAACTTAGATGTCTTTTGGGATACTCTTACTGCCAGAGGTTTGTTTTCCAAGACTATCTACAAACAAATCCAGCAATCATAGTTATCACTCTGAAGAAATTTTGTATTTCGATCCATGAGTTTTGAAAGTGTTAAACCCAATGTGTCAATTCGATGGAGCGAAAAAACCGTAGGTTGTCTGTTGACAAATGACAGACAGAAGGACAAATGGCAAGTTGATCTATTTAAGTGGAGGAATGCATCCTTTTTAGTTATTAATGCAAAAGGGCATCTCTTTTTCCGAAGCGGGGCAATTCAGGCCATTGATCCGAACTTGTTGCTCTCGGCCACTCAAGGATGATATTTCTAGCATCCAGAATGAGTAAGTTCTGTCTATAACAAATGAGATTCGAATAGGATGTGTCCAGGGACTACAATATGAATAATTCTACATTGCCAGAGGTGAAGCTTGAAAGTTGGATTTCAATGTAAATTGTGCTTCTATCAACTGTTTGAGAAGTTCATGAAATGATATTTAGTATATTTCGTTTTTAATTGCTGCAGATGCTCAATTCTCCATATATTCAAAGTCTCTTTATCAAGAAGTTTCTATTTTGTTGAAATGTAATACTTTTTTGCGGTCAAGAATGATTGTCCATTCTAAGCTGAGTACTCACCTAGTTGACACTCATTCCCTTGAATAACTGCATTTTTTGGTATATGAGTTTTGTTCTTTTTGCAAATTTAACAGGTTTTGTCCTGATTTGGTTGGCCTGTTAGCTGCTTAAGTTTAGTTGAGGATGTATTCTTGCTCTGTTCCATAAGTTGCATTGAACTTTTGGCTTGTTCATGAAATGACACATGGATTATATTCAGAGTATTGTTTTTTCATCGTGTACAAGTTTGCAAGGTAGAGAGAGTACTGATGACCCTAGCCCATCTCATCCCTTAAAAAACTCTGGGTCGGCCTGCGGCCCGTTGGACCATTTACTTATCGGGTCGTGCCTGTTGGACCCGATGGTACTGGCAGTTAAGATTTCTATAGCCCGCCCTGTCTAAAATGTCGGACGTCAGGCCAGACTGTTCTGGTCCAATTTGCCACCTTTGAATTTAAATATATTAATAATGTTAACTGCAGGGACATCGTTTGTGGACTTGCGCATTTGCATGAGCTTGGAATCATACACCGGGACTTGAAGCCTCAAAACGTTCTTGTGATCAAAGATCGACCGATATCTGCAGAAATATCAGACAGGGGTATCAGCAAGCACTTGGACGGGGACATGTCGTCTTTGACCAAGCATGCTACTGGTGAGCGTTACGAATTATAATGCCGCCTATAACCATGAGTTCCCGTTTTAGGAAGTTGCACTAATTTTAACTTCCAAGACCTTTCCTTATATAGGATATGGAAGTCTGGGTGGCAAGCCCCAGAACAGCTGCGTAATGAACGTCAAACACGTGCTGTAGACTTATTCAGCCTGGATGCGTGCTCTTTTTCTTCGTAACAGGTGGCAAACACCCATTTGGCAAAAATCTTGAACGTGATGTCAATATAGTCAATGCTCGAAAAGATCTCTTTTTGATTGATCACATACCGGAAGCTACAGATCTCATCTCTCGACTTCTGGACCCTAATCCGATCTTGAGGTATTTTGTGTGCGCGCGTGCACGTATGTTTGGCCTTTAATAGTTTAATTTACTCCTAATCTATTTCGTGTTCAATTATCATAGGCCAAAGGCAGTAGAAGTAATGAACCATCCCTTATTTTGGGATTCTGAAACGAGGCTGTCGTTCCTTAGAGACGTGAGTGACAGAGTCGAACTAGACGACAGGGAGAACGCGTCCGACCTTCCAGTAGCACTGGAAAGTAAGGGACGAGTAGCGTTGGGTGGAAAATGGGACGAAAAGATGGAAAACACCTTCATCAACGACATTGGCAGGTACAGGCGATACAAGTACGATAGTGTACGTGACTTGTTATGCGTCATAAGAAATAAACTGAATCACTATAGGGAACTTTCGAAAGAAATTCGATAGATTTTGGGGTCGATTCCGGAAGGATTCGACTCGTATTTTTCGACCCGGTTCTCTAAACTTCTAATCGAAGTGTATCATGTGATTGTTAGTCATTGTTCTGAAGAGGAAATATTTCATAGTACTTTAGACATACTAGATTTTGATGTGGAGTTTAGGACTGTAACATTGTTGTAGCAATTTGTACATGAATAAAATCTTGTATATAATTTAAGTTATACTTTTGTTGTATACAAAGTTAATTCATAGTTTCTTTCTCAATCGACAACAAATTCATTCAATTTTTCTTGTGATATCGTTGACCAGAGAAAAGTTTTAAATGAATTTTGCGTTAGTGATTCCATAGGTGGCTATAACTAGAGCTCTTAATGGACAGGATGTTCGGTAAAATATTTTTGTTCAACATTAGTGATCGTTCGTCACATTTATTTTTGATCGCTTGATAACAAACATAACTTGAACATTGCAATTAAGGGGGGGGGGGGGGGGCGCAAACTTTGACAAATTAAGGGGAGCGGACTCTCATATATAAAGACTATTAATAAAAAATATTAGAAAAATTACATGTAATTAATATAATATGTTGGTTATTTTAATTATATAAAATATAGGATAGTCCGATTACCTGCAGGTACCAGCATATTCGTTGAGTTTTATCCATACCCTACTTGCGGTGGTAAAAAATAAGGTAATAGGATAAATTATGAACACATTTTATGTGCGGATAGGTATAGGGAAGTCTTATCAGTACCCTACCGTACTTGTTGAGACCCCTAATCTTACATGTTGACATTCTTAATCTTGTGGACATACTGAGTAAAAAAAAAAGTTAGGAAGGAGAAAAATATTTTCTTTAAGAATAATTCTTAACAATTGCAATTTTCTCATACCAGAGATAATCTTCCCCTAGACTGAAGGCTAATCTTTTACACATTAAGTTAGAGGAAGGAAAAATATATTTTCTTAAAAATGATTCTTATATAAAATATTATATTTTAAAGAGATATAGGAAATAAATTTTTATCTTCAAATGAATTAAATCTCCATTGTTCATATCATAAGCTGATTAATACATATAGAGTTAGAATCATGGTTTATATTAAAACACTTCATATGAAAACATGTATAGTTTTTTATTCCACGATCTTTATAATATACTTTCTAAAAGGAAAAAAAAAATGATATAAATATTAAATATTAAATTGTTATTATCAATTTAAAAAGACAATATAAAATTTAGTTATTCATATACAAAACACATGTACCATACACTATACTAGTACTAGTGATTGTTAGGGAATGAGAATCTGTGTGTCCTTGTCCCGCGATCCACATAGAGTATAAAAGGGATGTTCATCTCGATCACAAGTTCAGTCTATGAGACGAAGCAAACATATATTACTCCGTCTGGCATGCTAGGGACATAAACTAGCCATAGAGTATAAAAGGGATGTTCATCTCGATCACAAGTTCAATTTATGAGACGAAGCAAACATATATTACTCCGTCTGGCATGCTAGAGACATAAACTAGCCAAGGTACTTTTCAATGGGTGAGTTCAAAAAAATTGTCATCACAAAATAATAAATAAAACAGAAGGAGTATATAAAAGAAAATCAGAATGAAACCAATTCAGAAAGAACTAACATTATAACAGAAATTGAATAAGCTCTATCAAAAATTACAATTAGCAAATGATAAACAAAATTGGAAGAGTTTCGAACAAACATGTGCATCTAATTTCAAAACCATAAAAAAAACAAATGACAAACAAACCAAAAGAGTTTCTGAACAATGAAGATCGATAATTTCAAAACCATTAACGAAATAAAACCCCCGAACCTCTCTAGAATATAATAGAGCCAATTCAACAAAAATAAAATTAATAACATGTGTCATAGAGCCAATTCAACAAAAATAAAATTAATAACATGCACATTAATTAAAAACCATAAATAATGTATAGTTATTGTTTTTTTAATGAAAGATTAAAATCTTCATAGATACAAGATTCTCGATCAATTGGTAAAATCATGTCTTATTCAAACTGGCAGAAGAAAAACTGGCAGAAGAAAAAGAAAAAAATAAACCGTCAAAGTGTACAACAACCAAAAAAAATGGAAAAACCACCACTGCTATACAGATACAGAAACCACTGCGATTTAGATATAGAAACTAAAGCCGTGGTCTATGACTGCAGGTATAATAAGCAAAGAATCCGAAAATCACAATACAAACATTCTCTAGAACAAAAAAAAAAAAAAATAGAAACTAAAGAGTACTAATCACAAGGACGACGCAGGTCCTACAGAGTAGGAAGACGGACGAAAAGACCAAAAGGACCGACAAAAGTCGCACGTGGGAGGGGAAAAATCTACGCAAGGAAACATCCTAAGAAAAAGGAGAAACTTAAAAATCAAGAAAAGAAAACAACAAAAATGGAATTTAATTGTGGTATGACTGACGTCAAAGAGCATCGCCCTTAATTTGAAGATTTTAGAGAAAACGATTTTCTTCTATCATATTGTAACTGCTATGAAGGAAACTGTTTATAGTTCTTGAAAATTATTTCTGCAAATTGACGAAAACGTATAGCTATTGACTTATTATTTTAAAACTTACTATAATTTTTGTCAAAGATATATTACCAAATGCAGGTATTTTGGTATATTGTTTTCTCAAAACCGACTCTGGTGAAAAATATAAATTTTACAATGCTTGAATGAGTGTTTTATATATATATATATATATATATATATATATATGTGTTGTAATTGTTTTTTAATCTTTTGAATTTTACTTGATAGAAATTATAGTATATTGTTGTTTAATATTTAACATCATATACTATATTTTTTGTCAAATATATATAGTCAAATGCAGGTATATTATATTGTTTCGGTATATTGTTAAATGCAGGTATTTTGGTATATTGTTTGAAAAATATGAGTTTTCTTGCAATTCTCTAATGAGTGCTTAATATATAAATGTTGCAATTGCTTTTTGTTCTTTTGAATTTTACTGATTAAATGGTTGTTTAATGTTGTAAAAGTTGTTAGGCGCTAATCGATCGCTAAATTAGGGTCTAGCGTTTAAAAAGATCCAGTGGGCACTAAGAGTTAGGCGCGATTAGACGGGGAGGAATCGGAAAAAAAAAGAGGTGGCTAATGAGGGTCTAGCGATTAGATGAAGATTAGTCGGATCTAGTTGACAACTTTTGTTGCAAAAGTTTTATAGTAAAAATACTAGAATTGCCCACGGTGCGATGCACGATTTAAAATATATATTATTTTAAAAGATAAAAATAAGATCAAATAATTGAAAAAAATTAATTGACTAATCTTTTTTTCTTTTCTTTTGTTAAGTAAATAAAAGAAATTTATAAATCTAGGGGAAGATTAGTATGTAATACAATACAATGACCTATATATTCACCATATATAGGGGAAGATTTTCTTACAGCAGAATAATATTTTTACTATATAATGGTGTTCCATAATTTTCCTAACTTAAGCACGAATGTTATGTTTTCCTTCATTAGTGAACAAGCAGAAAATGCGTTTTATTTAATAAACCGACCAATTAAAATTGAAAATCGTAGTTTTCACTAATAGTAATATTTTTTTGGGTGGAAAAATTTTTCAGTTTCTATTTTCGACAGATTTTATTATTATATTAAGTATAGATTTGTAGTGCAATATTAATTTTTAATTTGAATAATGTTGCTTACATCTCAAGAAAAGAGATTATGTTTATTGTTTACTGCACAATGTAATAACTCTCCTTTTCCTTTTAATTTATATAAGGACATCGAATTAGATTAATAAATTGGAAGGTTCCAAAGAACAAAAAAATAATTTTGTTAGTTGTATTTGCAACAATAATTGGAAGGTTCCAAAGAACAAAAAAATAATGAGTGACTCTTATGTGTAACGGTCACATATGTGACAGAATATATTTTTATATAAAAAATTGATAAAGGTTATATTTTTACTACATTGATACTTTTACAAATAAAGGTAATACTTTTGCTACAAAAAGTAATACTCTTTTTGTTCAAAATAAGTGATAATTTTATAGATAAATGTGATACTTTCGCTCCTAAATGGCCTAGCCCATAAATGACAAAATTCTCTCACAATCTCCACGCTTAATCTCCACCTTTAAAAAAGTCAAAGATTCCACAAAATCTGCCTTTTCTTAATCTTCATGTCTAGTCAAGGTAGACCAATTAGGTCGGGACGGATGGAGTAATATTTTTTTCATCACATAAGCGTCACACAGTGTGACGGTCTCACACAAAATTTTTATCTAGTAAAAGACTAACCGTCGCACAAAACACATGTGTACTGTTAGTGTATCTAATTATAGATATATAGGATCTGGGGTCCTTGATCAAATGAAAAGTTAAACTATCAAAAAATATTTTGCTATAACTGTGATAGGTCGTTGCATCCCATTTCCACTATATGAGTCTGATTTGGACTAGTTGGATTGAATTGGTTTAATCGGATGAGAAGATTTTTGTTAAACCCTAATAGAATTAAATTAAACTATACAAGATTTGTGGACGTCTACCCAATATATAAAAATGATAAGTGGCAAAAATAGCAAGTAAAAGTGTTCAAATTGGGACAAGGGAGTTGGGTGGCAATTCGGGTAGCCAGACACAATTTTTTTGGAATTATACTATATGTTTAGTTGAATTGGGCTGGCTTGAAATTTCGTTGAGCTGAAAAATAATGAGTCAAATCCGCACAATTCGTAAAATATACTAAAATTATCGGGTTATTCCGTCGAGCCTATGGGACAATGTCCATGAATTGTTAATAAATTATCGGATTATTCCGTTGGGCCCATGGGACGTGTCCATGAACCTAACAATTCTTATGTTCCGACTGACCTAAAATATTGGATAAGTCGTATAATATACTAAATTTTATCGAGTCATTCTACCGGGCCGATGGGGCGGGTCCAGTGAACATAACGATTCTTACGTCTCAGCACGCCTTAAATGTCGGACAAATCGTGACGGTTTTGCCATCCAGAAAAGGGAGTAGTGAAGTTGGATCCAATATTAGAGAAAAATAATTGAATCATAATCCTAACCTGTTTCAAAGGATAATGAACTATGTGCCTCTTTGTATTATATACAGTTTTCACTGATTAAAATTGTTATAAATCCTTCCTGTTCATATACAACAATTCTCATCTATAAAAACTACCATACGAGATCCTCTATTTCAAATAATATTTCAACCTCGTATTTTATTTTATGAACCATTCTGCGAATGTTTCCTCTTAGCACTCCTCCCCATTTCCATTCCCGTTCCCATTTCCATTCCCCTGTCGTTTCCCGACACCGAATTCTCAAGCTTCCTTCTTTTTCTCTCTCTTCTCGACAGGTCCTCTTTCTCATCAATCAACGACAACAGTGTCTGGAGGCGTTTAGACCGCGTGCTAACCGGCCCCACCGCAGAAATGTGATCGTCTCTTGCAACCTTTCGGTACCTGTGGATGATCTGGATGAAGTATATTGCAAGAGCTATGAAGCAAGCTATGCCGCAAAGAAGGTAGAGGCCCCAGAAACTCTTTAGGTGAAGGCGGTCCGACTCAAGCTCGGTGTTGTCTGAACTGCACGCGCTCGTTGTCAACCACTTGTCGTGGATTCGTTGCAGGTCTCCATTTTCGGATAGGGTCAAGATTGCCGTTGATAGGTCGATGGCTAGAGGGGAATCGCGTGGAAATGCCTAGATGAAGATGCAAGAAGTTCTAGTAAGGATCAATCAAACATAACCACTAATTCATCATATTTCAGAATGGGCCGGGCTGACCATTATATCGGGATGCAAGGCCCGGCCCATGCAAGGCCCGGCCTGGTACACCACAGAAATCAATAAGTATTTGATGTCTGGCTGGATCAGGCCTGTTCGGTCAAACAGGCTGGGCTATGTTTGGGCCAGTAATTAGGCAGCCCAGCTTGTTTGACCGACTATAGGTATGTAGTATATTCATTACATTCACTACTCATTATCATATCAAATAAAATCTCGTAAACAATATTAAAAACACTAAAAACAGAAGACTGGAGTTGAAAATTTCAGTGTAATTCCAGATCTTTCCAAAATCAACATGTTGACACGTACGAATGTCTAGCAAACATTCAACTCCACATTGCGGAAAGTTGAGTGTTAGCGACTTACTAGTAGTAAATTGCTATCCGAAAACTGAAAATTGGAATCGAAAATATAACCAAACATCCCCTAAATTCCACCGGACTTTCCAGAATCTACACGACGACACATGCGAATGTGTAGCTAACATTTGACTCCAAATTGCACAAAATCGAGCTAGTAACGTTATAGGACCAATATTGCAGTTTTCCCGATCAATAAAACATGACTCAATGAGCAAAAGAACAATCTTCATATAATATTTAAACCACTGAAAAGAAATGGAAAAGGAATGATCAGTTTTACTTACAAAGCCCCAGCCACTTTTGGTGAACTCTTGACCGATAACCCGAAACTTGCACTGGCTCGCCAAGAAAAGCTCGATATACGGTCGTTCATCAACAATAGCAGCAACGCCTCCCTTTTTGGGACCCGCTAGAAGTGCTTTGGCATAGGCCTCGGGCGACCCCAGAGCCTTGAGCCTCGACTTTGGTATGCCGATTCCCTCCCTCAAGTAATGTTCTGCAAATGAGCCGATTTGATATCCAATAGGGTCATCCCCGTCTTTTAAGGACTCGATTCCTTTAATAGGGGAATAAAGCTGTTGTACTGTGAGTATCGACGTCAAACTTGCAGTGTAGCTCGAGTTGATTATTAGAACCACAAAGAGCCATATGATCAGCACTAAACGTCCGAGTGTGCTCACAGTCGTCTCCCCTGAACAGGATCGAGAAAATTAGATAAGTTCCTCTATAATTTAAATTAGAAATTCGGTATGAGAGTGAGTTTACTCACTGTGAGCAAAGAATAGAGTCGAAAGACTGAACCTGCAACGCAAAAGAAGATTCTAGATTCAGGCTATGAACGAATGACACATACAGCAGTTATGATCGAAAGATTTCGTAAATCTGAAGCTTACCATAGGATTGTTATCAGCTGCTGCTTAGGTGGCCCACGAAACTCATCGTTGAAGCGATGCTCCAAAATCCACACCACTATACCGACGAAAATGAAGAAGAATGCGCTAACTGCCCACATTGTACGAGAAAACGGCCTTAAGAAAGCCCAAGCGCCCGTGTTTCTCTTGCTAACTGAGGCCACCACCACAAGCCCACTTGCAGCATACGGCTGTGTAAAATCCACTATTTTTGTTCGGTTTGTCGTGATAGCAACATCGCCAACCACGCCATCAAAGAACTGTCACAAACAAGCATAAATTTAGCCACAAGTTATACAGAATCGTACTCCATCGTTCCCAAAATAACTGTCGTTTTACCCTCCGAAAAAATTGACCAAAGTGTCGTTTTAGGAGTTTAAGAGATAATTTGCCCTTAATCTAAAAAATATGTTGTAAAATGACAGTTGTTTTGGGACTCAGAGAATAACAAAAAAAAAAACTACTTCATGGCTCCATTATGCGGGCATCTGCTGACATGGCACGACACAGGTGCCACGTCATCAGGTGCCTACATGGTCCCACAAGAGGTGTCCATTGCAGTCTAACTTTTCCTTATTATTCGAAATGTGCTTACTCCTGTGGTGATCAAATTCACTAGCTGATTATAATCAGGATTTTCGCGACCATTGCCATAGGGTACAAACTGATATGGAACAGCGTACGGCAGCAAATTCACGGCAGCTGTGAATACGTCTATGCATAATCCTTTAGAAGTATTCGTCCCCGACACTTGAGATACGAATTCTTTGTACCCAACTCTACGGGGTACACCAATCCTCAACTGTTTCCCATTATTCGGAAACACCCAACCGCGGGGCGTCCTGATGGATTCTCCAGGCCAGACTACACTATTCAGCACTTGGTTCGCGCTAGAACGGTTAGCAGGCCGAGAATATAAAGTCTCGGGGGGTACAATGGACAAACCAGAATAGTTCGACCAGAAGCCAATGCGATGTAGACCTGTGCCAATTATGTTAATTATCTCGTACGCAGGAAAAACAAGAGATTTGTCGGGAGTAAACTTGACAGGACCTGTCAAACCAACAAAATTGCTCTCTAGAACATTCTTTAGTAGGAGAGGTCCCCCGTCGAAAATCACCATTTTTTCAAGGTGGAGATTTGAAGACACCCCTTGTAAAGCTTGCAACTTTGTATCATTAGAAAACGAAATCACTCCTCCATCATTAAAGAAAGAATCGATAGCACGAGCAGTCAACCAAACGGTGTCGTAAGCGTACAGGCCATACGTGCTCAGTCCCAAAGCGCCACGAGTCAATTTATGCCACCTTTCCATAAATGCCCTTTTCCTTTCCGAATCAGGCGTGTGTTGACGTAAAACAAGAACTCCCTGCATAGACTCCATCCTCGTCTCCGAACTGAAAGGTGATGCAGAATCGAGAGAAGACGCAAGCCAATCTGTAGCAATCCACACATAGCCATCATCCATCATTCCAAGATAATGCGCCACAGAAAACACCGTAAAACCCGTAGTTGGATTAGTATGTAGAACGATAATTCGGGACTCCATTAGAGCAACCTTGACAAGAGTATCCATGATCTCACTCCGAGCAACATCTCCCGGAGGAATTCTTGCTTTATACGAAACTCTACACCGTCTTGCTGCAAGTAAATCGTCTAGTGCAGACAACCCGTTTCTCCCATAATCATCATCGAGGAAAATAACGATAACTTCCTTCCAACCGTAATGGTCAACAATCTCAGCCACTGCACTCATCTGGTGCAGATCACTCTGCGTTGTCCTAATGAAATACGGAAACTGAAGCGAAGTCAGAGTCGGATCAGTTGCAGCAAAGGATAAGAAGGGAGTCTTGAGCTCGTTCGCCACGTGTAGTATCGTGTGCGCAACTACGGATGATTGTGGCCCTATCACTGCCAGAATATCAGTCTCCATAAACCGTAAAGCTGCACATAATCGAAATCTATCAGTCAGTCTCGCTCTAAATGGATACGAAACAAGACCCTTCTATGATTCAAGAAACATTGACAAAAAAAGAACAATTAAAATCAACTAAAATCCTCATTCCTGTTCTACTAGACCAAGTCTGCTTCCCGACTAGCGCCTAACAATTTCACGACTTTTTAAGTTAAAAAGTTACCTTCAACCAAGCCAAGAAAACCACTGCAATTGGAATTTTTGGTGATCACATTAAATTTGGTGCCTTTGAGGACAGATGGGTCTGCATTCACATCTTTAACCGCCTCTCTAATCGCGACCTGAGCAACTCTCCCTATCGTAGAGTCGAGGGTGAAAATGGCTCCAACATTCACAACCGCTGGTCTTGAAGTAGCATTTTGGCTCAAACCATTCGAAGGCACTCCGATTGAGAGTGCCCACAGTAGAAAAATCCATAACACACCCATTCTAGATACACATAAGACTACGAAATCTGCAATTCGAGACGAGCATCAAACGCAGAAATCACCAAATTTTATGTAGCATTTATGCACATAAAAGTTACATCAGAAAACACACAAATAAGCATCTCTTGCACTATACAATCTGTGCTCACAAAATAAGCATGAAATTCTAAACTTCTAAAGGATTTTTTCTGATACTAGCTATCAAACCTATATATTCTTGCCTATTAGAAACAGGGGTGACAGTCTTTGACCCGAACTCTGACCCCACCCGACTCAAATTTACCGAGAGGAACTCGAAACCAACCCTATTCGAACACAATAAATCTGAGTTTGACCTGAAATCAGTAATTTATCTTAAATGTGATAACCATATGTTTCGAATACTATTGATGTATAACCACCTGAAATTGAACAGGAGCCCGACCCGATAATCCGAATTGCCACCCTGATTAGAAACTACTAGGAATCATTTGCACATAAAAATATCTACAGGAAAAAAAAGAAAGTACATAAAAGAAGCATATTTGGGACTGGAAATGCTCAAGAACAACGCATTTATTCAATTATTCATGTCATTTACACATCAAAGAAGCAAAATTAAACAGAATAACAAGAATCAAAGATTAAAGTGCAAGGAATGAAAAGGGGGAAACATTCACAAATTGCAGAAAAAGAATCAGATTCTAAAACCTAGAACCAAACCTTACAACTCCAAGATTTGAAATTTTAGAACAAATTTATGCTTCACAGAGAGTAAACAACAAGCTTCATTAAACATATATATGTATGTATACATATATATACACATATATAATCATACCATATGGTATTCTTGGAGAGCAGGAGAGCCATAGAGCTAAACTTAGATAAACCCCAATAACCAAGAAACCATACAAATACAGAACAATTATGTGGGTCATGTGAAAACCATTTTCCTTTTGGAAAGAGCACCCACACAAGTACTCAAGTCATCACACAGGGCCCGGTTAAATTAACAGCCTCTGTTTCCTCTAAATACACCAAGAAAAGTGTCGTCACTTTATTCAAATAAAATGAGGATGCGTTTGTTTCTCGCTTGATCCAATTCATCGAGAATTATGTTAACTCAATCGTATTTATTTGTATATTCAACACAATATATTCAACAGAATAAAGTAGTTTCTCTCTCTTTTTCCATCTCTTCTTTTCCTACCTAATTAACCTTACACACGTTACATCACATTTTTCACCTTTCATAATTTAAACAAATCTTAACTCAATCTCCAACCAACAAAACCGAACATCCATTTATTTAGCTCAATCTACTATTTTTATTTTATTTCCTCTAATCTACAGTACTTCAGCCTCCTCCAAATATAAACAAACACAGCCTAAGTATTCGGTTACGCTAGTTGAACATATTTTAAGGTGTTCAGTTATTATGTCCAAACACCTGATTTTCACATTTTAAAAATATTAGGTCAATACTAACTGAACGCTAAAAAAAACTAACTTTTTTATAGTATGTATTTAAAGGAATTGGTGGTGCTAATAATCGCGTCCTAACTTTTTAGTGTTTGGTTAATAGTGATCGAATGCTACTTTTAAAATATAAATAACACTCCCTCGGTCCAACCCCACTTTGCATATATGAAGGAAAATATATATTAAGAAGAAATTATTTTTTATTTTTACTTGATTTTTTCAAATGTAGGGATTGAGGATGGAGATTTTGAGAGAAATTTTCATTTTAATGATGTACAAATTGATGTAGGACGTAGCAAAAAGAAAAATATACAAATTAAGATAAGATGGAAAGAGTAAATTTTCGATCATATCAGTCTAACAAATCAAAACATGTTCGACTGAATTGTTCGAACAAAGTAACCGAACTCCTTTTAGCAGAAAAACCAGGGTGTCAACAGTTAATAGCACACCCACTTTTCAGACAAGCGGTAACATGTTTTGCAGTCAATTTGTGGACATGAGCTGCACTTTCAGGTACGCCAATAAAATATTTCTGGCAATTGCGTCAACGGATTAAATAAGTAATTAAATTAAATATTAAAATACAATAGAAGTGGGATATAACCAAATTAAATTTTATTAGAGTGGGTCCCATATAGGCAGAATAAATAATGTTCAGCACTGAATTTCGGTAAAGAATATATACTCGAGAAATGCGAGCCATTAAGTTTGTATTAATTAAGTCATTAGAAGTATGATTACTTAAGTCATCATTAGGTAATTGTGTCTTAATCAGCAAAGAATAATGGGTGTATATAAAATGTCCAATTGGCCTATAATTATAGGGAAGATAAACTTGCAACATAGGTTAGTGACAATAGATTATTTCTTCTTTTAGTCCTGCATTTTTTATAATTTTGTTTTTATAATTAAGTTATGGGTAGTTCTATAATACACCTAGTGTATTAATACACCTATATCTTTTACCTACTATAGTAGGTTAGCAACAAGTAATTTCTTATTTGTTTTTAATCAATTGTGTATGACCCATAACACATTTACCTAATTTCTTTATAGATCTAATAATGGATTAATATTGATATTTTCTAACAATCCCAACCATGAAAAAAATATTTCATAAATAATAATAAATAACTAATATACATTTTTATTTTTCAAAATAATTAATGCAGTTTCGTATATATAATAAAAATATGTCATCTCATTACGAGTTACGAGTTTATAGGTTATTTATAAAATGTAAAATATTTATGAGTAAACTTATGAATCCATGTTGTGTCAAAAAACAATCAAGCTTTATATAATATTAATATTAATAATACTTCTTGTCCCTAAAAAAATTAATAATACTTCTTTTAAACTTGGCAATATTGTATCAGTATATTGTATTAAAATTGAAGGAAGAATACAAAAATGATATGATATTATAATTCTTTTTTATTTTTTAGGTCGACTACGTAAAATTATTAACAAACACTATGTAGATGATTCGGTTATCGTTAGTTAAAAAAGAGAGTAGGAGTTGATAGATGTTAGATGATGTTTAATTTATTCAATTGTAATACAAATAAAATTGAAGCATGACAATAAGTTATGGAATAGTATCGTACATATATCGTGGATATATGTTAATATGCTATTGGTAACATGTCAATATTAACAGATGTAGATTTTATGTAAGAGAATTAACTATCTTTTTCAAAAAAATAATTTTTCTGATTTTTTATTTATTTATATATTTTTTATAAATTGTTTTAAACTTTTTAAATAAAATTAAATTTTGTAAAAATAGTTCCAAGGTTTTAAGTTAATTTTAAGATATTTTAAATTAATTTTTAGAGTTTAAAAATAATTTTAGGTATTAAGAAAATAACTTTATAATTTTTAATTTATTTTATTTTCTTGCCGGAAATTGTCATTGGAGGTTGCAATTTTGTAAAAGAAGTGGAGTACAAGTTGTAATGGGTAAAAATAAAAGTTTAGGTTCCAAAGTAACAAAATGAGTATAGTACAAGCTGATTTATGTAAGGGAGCGGCTATTTGCAGCCCACGTAATTTCTCAACGCAGCCCACCAATATAATAAATTGAAATTTTATTAATAAAAGACTATAACGTCCTTAATGAAAAATTAATATAATCAATTAAAAATAATATATATATATATATATATGAAATTAAAAAAAGTAAGAAACATAAAAAATTAAAATTTTCTTTCCTCTATGTCTATTTTCAATCAGATTGTCTCTTTTTTCAGAATTTTATAAATCATAGTTACTTCTAGGTTCATCAAGCGGAGGGGATAAATAACAATGAAATCAATAAATGGCAATCATTATTGAATCTAGAATCTTCTTCGTCAATATCAGAGTCCACATCCATCATCGAAATTTCCCTTGCAATTTGTTGTGTACATTGAAAGATCAAATTTTGATTCATCAATATTTAACCTCAACAGCAGGAATTCACCCGTTTTCAGATCCAAATTTTCTGCAAATGTACTCCATCATTTCCTGAAGTATTAACATCTCTTATCACCACTAGTTTACTGACTATGAAAAATGTAAAATAATTCATGTATTATCAATTTATTTTTCCTGAATTTTTTTGACACCACCCTTATTCCGTTGAATAAGAGAGATATAGGTTTGGAACGATGATTCTCAAGCAAATAATTTATACAGTATATTAAGAGAACGACTGAGAGCAAGTTTGCGGCTACACACAATTTTTATTTATTTGATCCCTTCATTTTTTCTCGCTTTTTCTCCAGTTTCGTTTCTACACAGCAACAAGGAAAAAAAGGTGAAATGGGTGAGTGTAATTCATCTTCTTTAAGCCTTCAATTTCTCTAAATTGATTCAGTGAAATCACCAATTCTTTCAATATAATTTTAATTTATTTGATTCTGGTCTTTCTTGTTTTCGTTTTTTCGTGTTTTTTTTTTGTTTTTTAATATTTTATTTATAATATTTCAACTTAATAAAAAAAGGGTATAGTTGACATTTAGTGGGCTGTATTAAGAATTTTATACTAAATTTCAAATACAAATGGGCTGCATTAAGAAGTGGACTGAGTTGAGAAATTTTGTGGGCTGCGAATAGCCGCCGCCTTTATGTAATTGACCCTAATTTGAAATATTATAGGGTAAAATATATAAATTTATTCTAAAATATTCTGAAACGGCAGACCAAGATCCTACGAAGCGAAATAATTCTAACGAAAAATTTGGAACAAGATTGATAACTTTTGTTAAGATCAGAAGGTATATCTAGAAAATAAACTGTGTAAATAATTTAGATTATCTTACCATAAGAAAATATTTGAAAATAAATTTTAGAATTTTCACATAATAACTTAAAAAATTGTTATATGAATCTGAAATTTATATTTAAAAGTTAACAAGTATTTAATAACTCCATAATGATAACGTAAAATCTAAGATATTGTAAATTAAAATGTACCTTTTTTTATAAAAGAAATATATGTATAAAATTATTCAATCCGTAAACTAGATCTTATTCAAATTAACTAAAATTACAAAATTAAAAATATTTTTCAGTAAATATAAAGCACATAATAAATACTTATACTTCTCAAAGTAATTAATACCTTACTTATTTAAATTAATCAAAATTACAAAATAAAAATACTTTTCAAGTAAATATTAACCGTGTAGTAAATATTTTTAACTTTCAAAATAATTAATATCTTAAAAAATATTAAATGAATGAAAATAGTTTATTAAAATCCTATGATTATTTAATTGAATATAAAATTAAGAAGTAAAATATGAAATACTACTACTACTAATAATAAAACATTATTTGTTTAAGTCATTAGAATCTTGATACCTATTGAATAGGTAAGTGGTTAAATAATTTAATGGCTAAGATTGCATTAAAAAGATCCAAGGGTTGTCATGATTAGGTGTATTAATACACTAGGTGTATTATAGAAGGACCCTTCTTTTTTATTTCTGGCGGAGGTGATAAAATTAGTCCGACTCAACGATTTGACTCAGTCTGTTTGATATTTTAGATGAGTTGGGTCAGAATTTTTTTAGCTCTAAGTATTATTTGGCCCGATAAACCTGACTCAATAGTCCAAAAGTCCAATGAACACGGGTCGACCTGAAGGAATGATCGATAATTTTTTGGGCCGGACAACCCTACCTGATATATAATGTTGGCTCGATGAGTTAGGGCATCCGAATTGACATCTCTAATGACATTGTTGCATTTCATTGGGTCCGTGACATGTGTGGAAGAAAACAACTTTTTCTATTTTTTTTATTTTTTTTATTTTTAATATCTTATGCCCAATGAAATACAAACAACGCGGGTACAATCGTAGAGGCAGAAAAAATATTTCCAACTCAAATTTTGAAAAGACTTTTAGCTTCGAGGAATAATATCTTCATCGGGGAAAAGGGTATTGAGTGAGATTTGTATGTGGGGTCACACGAATTTTATTATGTATGGCGGAGCCTTATTACCAAAATCAAGGAGAAAAATGCGGAGTCTCATTAACCCATTTCATTTCTACTATACTTAAGTTGACCCGTCACACGGAATGTGAGCCGTGTGACTTTTTCATCACTTTTTCTTGTTAACTGATATGCATCACACGCTATGTAATGGATGCACACAAGACCCACTGAACTAAAATTTGCAATAAATGCTCGTAACTTTAATTTTGCATATTTGGTAATTTGGAATTTGGGCGTCACCTAAGCTCAATTTCTGACCCAGTTAACATATCCCCAACATAACCTACTATAGTAGGTAAAAGATATAGGTGTATTAATACACTAGGTGTATTATAGAACTACCCAAAAAAGAATTATTCGAAACTAAGTTTGATTGTGACAAAACCAATTGCTTGCTGACGATAGAGACATAAATGGTGGAATGCGTAATGAACATTCCAATTGGTGAAGTAAAGAATAATGTTGATCTTTTTGCATTCAGAATATTTTATGATTGATACAACGGTATAAAAGAACAAAAAATAATTTTAAACATAGACATTTCTGAATGGAGGAAGTATTATTTTTTCCAAGATATCGATCGGTAGACGTAATAATTCAAACAATCTTGTTCTATCTGGCTCATTTGGTCAACGTCATAAGTCAGACAAAATAATTAGTGGTCCAATCCTTTAAAATTCACTGGTCACCATGACTTGTTGGGTTGGCCCGACTATGTTACTGAATAGTAATTCAGGCTAAAATTCGTATGGTTCAATCCAGGGGCGGACCCACCCTTATGGGTGAGGTGCCCTCCCCCCCCCCCTCCGGCCTCAACCCGCTATTTTTATATATAAAACGTGTATAATATGTATATTGTGTATTTGTTTTGAAGAAAACAAGTGTTTGACCCCCTTAAATATGAGGATATACTTACATAATTTTCATTATATACAATAAATATACTCTAAGCTTTAATATATAGATAGTTGGTGATGTATTTCGACATATACAATGATAAATATTGTTGATATTCTATTAAATAATAAATATAATATATTTAATATTTATTATCATGTGTATATATTAATGTTGATTGGAGATTTTTTTTTTAGTGACCTTCCTAACCATGAGTTCTGAATCCGCCCCTGATGCAATACGTCTAAAATATCGAATGAGCTGGACCCGTTTACTATTTATGAATATGATACTTTGTTGGACCATATAATGCCAATAAATAGAATAAGAAATCGAATGAACTAATGACATATTTGTACACAAAAACATCCACATAATGATGGAAGTTGTTGAACATAATGATCACCATATATTATTAAGTAATAAATATAAATATTTCTCTTTAGAATTTATTTTAGAAAAAGTAGATATTTATTTAGTAATAAATATTTACAAAAGTCTTAACCTAGTAATTCATTATTCATAGGTGTTGAATTTCAAATTAAACGCATTTATAAATATATTTTAATATTTTAATTTCATCCGATTTTCCACTTGACTATCCACAACTTATGTTATCCAATGACAGAGCGACACGTGGCAAAGAGAATCCTGTGCGCCGCTTAAACTGCCGCCAACGAATCTAGCCTCCCAAAACCGCAAAAGACAAATAGATTACGCTTATCCCAACCGTTGCATGTTGCCCCAGGCACATGATCCAACGACAAGGATTCAATTTCACCAACCGACCAACTAAACGTCGCCACGTTCCGGTAATTATCACAGCAGCTTACCTGCAATCATCGGTTACCAACCGCGCATGAAGAACATCAACATTTAGTCAGAATTTCTCTGTGATTTTCACAGATTTTCACAAAATTTCATGTTTTTTTCTTGGTTTGTTCATACAATTTTGGAAAATACGAAAACATCGAAACGGAAACTGCATTTGCATTTATAATTTAAAATCGTAGGCGAATGATCCTTCTGCTCGATTATCTGACGTGAAGATTGGGGTTTATTACTGTTGCTTTGTTATTGAACTGTTTTGCAGAAAGGAATTTGATCTATTGCTCTGAAGTTAGCTTTAGTTCGAGTTATTTTCACGGGGCAAAAACGTAGAAAGTGTAATTTTGCGTGATTTTGGTGTAGCATTTTGGATTCTGATTTGGGGATTTTCATGGTGTAATGGAGTTGAAGAATTGAGACATTTTTGGAAATGAACATTTGAAGATTTATTTTACTTAACAAATTTACTGGATTTAGTTGAAACCTGAGAGCATTTCTACTTTTTTTGGCTCAGATTTTCCTTTTTTTTGTTGGATTACTAGATTGATTAGAGTGGGATTACTGAATTCACTTCAGAAAAGATAATTTAGGTTGACGTAATATGGCTGCTGATACTGAACGTTGTCCTCTGTTCACTGAATTCACTGATACTTCTTTGGTGGAAGATGAAATTTCGGAAATCGAAAACGAGTTGAAGCAAAAATTGAATTGTAAACCGCCTCGGCATCTATCAGTTATGCGGCATTCTGTCAGCACCGCTGCATTGGTCTCACCTACAGATGTGGTGGTAAATATCTTCTCAATAATGTATTGCTTCAGATTTATCAGATTATTTTTCAATTGATGTTTGTTTCAGTTATATAGTATGTGATTTGCAAACTTTAATGTATGTGTTAGTCATATGGTTTATGTCTCTTTTGGAATATTATGATTATGATTGAAGGATTAGTGTTAAGTAGTGTTTGGCTTGAAGGATTTGATGGCTTCGCAAAGTTGTCTGGATTGTTGTGCATTTCTAATCCATCACTGTTATCGAACTATTTTTGAGCGATTCCTATCACTGTTATCGAACTATTTTTGAGTAATTCAGGTGGATATGAAGTTATTCACTTCAAATTCTTGCATTGCAGATCCCTCAACCCAAACACATCCTTGTATTTACTGTTGTTTGGATATTATGGATTTGACATCCATCACTCCCATTTCGAACTATTTTTGAGCATTCGGGTAGATTTGAAGTTCATTCACTTCAAAATCTTGCTTAGATCCCTCAATCCAAACGCATCATTAAATTATGACTGTTTGTTTCTTGGATAGAAATATTAATTCGGAGAAATTTGTTTTCAGTTTGCAAATCATGATGAGTAGCTAATGCATTTACGTATATTTACAAGGCTTTTGATGTTGGAGGAACTGGGATCAGATCGCCATCGGATATGAAATCTTGCTTCCAGCCAGTTTTTCGATCTGGAAGCTGTGCAGAGAAAGGACCTAAGCAGTATATGGAGGATGTACATATTTGCATCGATGACTTGCCACAGTATTTCGGTGAAACTGCAAACTCTTCTCCCGGAGCTTTCTATGGGGTAAGATTCGTATTGATCGTTTTGCATATATTATAGAAAAAATTGACGTCTGATATTTACAAAATCGTTGAAGGTCTTTTCTCTAATTTTCAAGTCACTCTGCGTCCGCGCAGGTGTTTGATGGTCATGGAGGTATAGATGCAGCATCATTCATCAGGGACAATATCCTTAAGTTTATACTTGGAGATTCCTCTTTCCCGATTTGTCTAGCAAGCGCAATCAAGAGTGCGTTTCTTAAAGCCGATTATGCATTTGCCGACGATAGTTCCCTCGACATATCATCTGGCACCACAGCCTTGACTGCATTCATATCTGGAAGGTACGATAGCTAGATTATTTGTTCCCTATTACAGATTGATGGTCCTACGGATGCTAGTTGATATGCAAATATACATGTGGATGTGTATTATTGTCTTTATTTATGTTTATATGGATACTACACGGAGCTGGTGAATCGGGCTGCTGGCCCGGCCAAGAGAGTAGTACCTTCCAGCCAGTAAAGGAGCCAAACACGATGTCCTTTGGGCTCTTCGCGTTGGCCCATCCGTCAAGCTCAAATTTACGACCTCTGATTATTAGATAGAGCTGATATCACGTTGGATTGTGTAATAACGTCCATGCTATGCAGGACAATGATAGTTGCCAATGCGGGAGACTGTCGGGCTGTGCTAGGGAAACGCGGTAGAGCCATCGAAATGTCAAGGGACCACAAGCCCGAGCACACATCCGAACGTCTCAGAATTGAGAAACTAGGAGGAGCCATATACGACGGCTACCTCAACGGCCAACTATCCGTATCACGTGCCCTAGGGGACTGGCACATGAAGGGCCCGAAAGGGTCCATTTCTCCCTTGAGTGCAGAGCCCGAGTTGCAGGAGCTGTTGCTAACAGAAGATGACGAGTTCTTGATCCTAGGATGTGACGGGCTGTGGGAGGTTATGAGCAGCCAATGTGCGGTCACAATCGCCCAGAAGGAGCTGATGTTGCATAACGATCCAGAGAGATGCGCGCGAGAATTGGTGAGAGAAGCTTTGAAGCGTAATACGTGTGATAATTTAACCGTTGTAGTTATATGTTTCTCGTCGGATCCTCCTCGGAGAATCGAAATCGCTCCGGCTCGGGTGAGGAGGAGTATATCGACAGAAGGGCTGCATCTTTTAAAAGGTGCATTGGAAGGCAACTTGTGATGAAATTATTAGTTGGCTTTGAGATTATCATGTTGTAATATGGCCTATTTTTTATTCATTCTCATTGTTATTTGTATTCTTTTGAAATGTTTTATGGGTTGTATGTAGTGAAATGTTGTATTGATCATTGGATTTTGGAGTCAACCAATAGCTTTTGCAGCTGCTGAAAATGATTATTTGGTAACTAGAAAAACAAATCTATATCAATATATATATAAAAGTAAAATAGAGGTTAGTTTAGTAATTTTAATTTTCCCGCCTAAATTTTAAGATTATAATTGGTAAGTTTTTTATTAGTATTAGTAAGTTCATAATTTTCTGTGAGTACCCTGGAGCAACTCGTGACAAGAGAGATTGGTGGGTCGTTTCAAAAGTAAAAGCTAGGGCAATTGTGGAAATTCCAACATCGACTAAAAGAAATGAGCTGGCACAAGTTGATGCACCATATCGAGAAGATGTCATGGATCATTTACCACAAATCAATGATAATGAAGAACTTGGATCCTTGAATGATTCAAATGTTGCCTTCATAGACATTGATATCGATATTAGTGAGGAAGATTATAGTTGAGCCAGATTTGGAAGATGATGAAGAAGATACAAATGAAGTGGATGAAGACTTGTATATATAAAAGTAAAATGGAGGGTATTAATGTCATTTTAGTTTTCCCTCCAAAAATTTTAGGCTATAATTAGTAATTTTTCCTATTTTTCATATGTTCATAACTTTCTTTTATTTATTTTTAAATACAAATAATTTTTTCATCTTAAATCTGATTTTTATGCATAATATACCAAATTATTCATCTTTTCACGAGCTTCGATTTGACATCCATATCACATACATTATAATGAGATATTTGATTTGAATAAACGGATTGTTTGTTGGTTAATTTTTGTGCTATAATTGATGGTCATTGTGACTTGAACTATAATATTTTGGTTTTAGTTGCAACTAAAATTAGTACAATGATTTCTTTAAAAAAATCATGAGTGTTTTTTTATAATTATTTTTAATTACCTATAAATATTTTTAATAATGTGTATTTAGTTAAAATTACTCTTTTAAGAAAATTTATTCTTTACAGTCTAAATTATGACATTTGTTAATTTTTGCAATCTTTTTAATTTTTTTAATTTTACTAATATTCGATTTTATATTTTTAAACTTTGTAAGCTAAATAATACTTTGTCGCACTAATCAACATCAATTGTCTTTTTTACTCTTAACAATCTAAATAGCTTTTTCCGCATTAATCAATTTTTATCTTCAAATAAATAAATTATTTATAACATACTCTTTCATTTGTTATTTGAATTATTAAATAACTTTTGAATTTAATTTTGTTAAAATAAGAATTTATTAAATAATATTATTTAAGTATATTTGAAATCATCAAATGAAATCTCAAAAGTTGCAAATGAAAATCTAACTTTATAATTAGAACTTGAAAGTTTATTTAGATAAATTAAAAAAAATATAAAATAAAGGTAGGGAGATAAAGAAAAATAATATTAAACTTTACATTACATATGAACTATGCAAATAAAATATCATTGTTTCGTTTATTTTATATTTCATGGATATTTTAAATTATTTATTGTTAGAATTTAAAAATTATTTTATAGATTAAAAAATCTATATATATTTATACATATAAGCCACGGTAGGGACACTTCTGTAAGTAACACTTTCCAGCCTAAAATTTCAGACTGTGATTGATAAGCTATTGTCACATTTGGTAAGAATCAAAATTAATTTTACTTTCTAAAGTTGCACATATATTTTTGCATTTCTAATATATTTATTATGTATAATATATCAAATTAATTATCTTTTGACGATATTCGATTGGACATTCATATAATATATATATAATATAAAATATTCTATTTGAAATATTATATTATTCGTTCGTTGATTATTTGAGTAAGATTTCAGTATTTATTGTAGGTTGCAAAACAAATATAGCATGGATTCAGAATAAAATTAAAATCATTCAAATAATTCTCTTTTACAAATTATATTACTTGATTATTTCATTAAAACAACAACTAATCAGTTTGATTTATTTGACTTGAAATGTATCAAGTTTTCTTCATTTATTACATTGAGAGAAAAAAATATTGTATATACAATTGAACACATACTTTATCGAATTAAAAGCGATAGTTAATATTTGATTTATAATCATCTTATTAAATTATTAAATTTGCTAATGTTTATTTGTTATAATAATTATTTTTGTTGATAAATCACAAAACTATGACTTTCGCTCATGTATGATATATATATAACTTTATATATGGTAAGTAATCCTAAAAAAATATTACTTTTTTATATTTTACAAATATTAATGTTACTTTCTATAAATAATTACACTTTGCATGCAACCTAAGCTATGCTATTATACAAGTTGCAACTAAACTTCTTTTAAATAAACAAAATTAACCAAATTAAAATATATATATCTTTTAGACTTTGCAATCTAAACAATACTTGGTCACATTAACAAATCTCAATTATGTCTTTTTTTTCACATCCCGCAACCTAAGCAATTTTTTACATTAATCAATGTGTATCTTTAGATGAATCTACTATTTACAATATAAACTTATAATTTAGTTGAAACTTTTCAACATATGAAAGTACTAAGAAATATTGAAGAACTTATATGTTTTATTTTGTCATTCGAACTATTGAAAAACAAAAGATGTTTTATTTTGTTGTTCCAACTATTGAATAACTTTTGAATTTTATTTTGTTATTTTCTTATTTTGTTATTCTTTGTATATCTAAAATACCAAGTAAGGTATTAAAACTTGCAACTAATATTTTTAAAAGTAAATAGTTATAATTAGAATTTAAAACTTTATTTAGATAAATTTAAATCTTTAAAGTAGAATAGAAAAAATGAAAGAAAAATAATTTTCTTATAACATTATTCAGTTTATTTTATTTAATAACATGAGTTGATAGTTAGATATTTATGTTTGTTTTAACATTCATAATTAATTAAGCTATAATTCATATAGGTGAAGAATGTCAGACATACTAAATGTGTGCTTGGATTTCGAAGATAAGAAATGAACATGTTGAAAAAGATATTTTGATATTTATATATATACATATACTCCCTCCGTCCCAAATGAACTTGCACAGGGGAGTCGGCACACATATTAAGAAAAGTTGCTTGAGGATTTTGTTGACTTTTCATATGTGGATTGAGGGTGGAGATTGAGAGTGAAGATTTTGAGGGTGAAGATTGTATTATAACTTTCCTTATTAAGAAGTGTGCAAGTTTGCTTGGGACAAACGAAAATGGAAAGTGTTCAAGTTCATTTGGGACGGAGGGAGTATAATATACCTATATATAAAGTGAGTTATATTAAATTCATGTATAATATGCGAGAAACTTATATTCACATTACTTATAATTTTATTTATGTTTTATTCTACATTTAAAAAAATATTTTATTAGGGTAAAACGATCACATATTTAAATATTAGTCTATATCATATTTAGTTTTATTAAAATCATTACTTTTTAAATAAACTTCTGTGCATCGCACGGGAATAGTACTAGTGATGTTAAAAGTTAAAAAGTAATATATTTTTGGTAACAAGTACTCCCTCCGTCTAAGAAAAGCATTCGATCGGATCAATTGAAAGTCAATCGAACCGATAAGGACAAAAGATTCGAACTCTTATTTTTCTAAATTGAACCGAATCAATCTCTTCTAGTTTTTTAATCAGATCGAACCGAATTCCACAGTTCCAATTGGTTTTTGTATTAGCTACGGTTCTGCTCACTCCTACTTCCGTTTCATAATGAGAGGCTTGTCTGAAAATGAGTGCTCATTTTTTTTTTTTGTCAATGAATGAATGTACAACTTTTTAAAAACCATCAATTTATACTTAAGACAACTTAGGACCTGTTTGTTTATGAATTGACACAACCGTTCAGGATTTAGCACAGTCCATATGTGTTTGGTTCTAGGTTGTGCACAATATATTGTGTCCAACCCTAAACCCCCAAATAAATTATTTTAAACACCAAACAACAAAACATCAAACATCAATCCACTAACTACCTCTTATACACATCATCAATCAAACCCAATTCCCAATACAATTTTAATTAATTATCAATCATTCACTAATTATCTCTTACACACATTATCAATCAAACTCAATTCTCAATACAACTTTAATTAATAATCAATCATTCACTAACTACCTCTTACACATATCAAATCACCTTTACCACCTTTTATAATATAATCACCCCACAACCCAATCTTCAACCAACCTAAACAAACACTCACTTATTTACCCCAATCTCATATTTCACTTTATTTCCCACAGCCTACAGTACTCCAGCCACTCACAGCCATAAACAAACAGCCTTAGTTCATTTCTTATTAATTTATTTAATTATATATAATTAATTTTTGAACAAATAATTCAATTTTTGCTTCAACCAATAAAATAACATATTGAGTTTTTATGACTTTCATTTTAGAAGAAACAAAAATGAAACAGGACTCTTATATAGGATGAAGGAAGTTATTATTTAGAGATAGAGTAATAAGTAATAACATAAGTTTTCTTTTTGAATAGTAATAACATAAAATTTTAATGTAATCAAGTCCTACCTTCGTCCCAGTTAATTTTGCACGATTGATCGAATACGGATGTTAGAAAAAATAAATTTTGAGGAATCTTTGACTTTTTCAAAGGTGAAGATTATGAGAGAAATTTTCTTTTTAAAGGTGTGCAAAGTTAAGTGGGACGGACCGAAAAAAAAAAAATGCAAATTTAAGTAGGATGAATATACTTTTTTCCGTCCCGCCTTATTTTGTACACATTTCGTTTTCAGCCGTCCAACTTATTTTGCACACCCCTAAAATAAAAACTAATTTTCATAATCTTCACCCTTAAAATTTGAATCCTTAATCTCTACTTTTACAAAAATAAAAATAAAAATAAAGTATTTTTTCTTAGCATTCGTATCCGATAAAAAAAAAAAAAAAAAGTATGGTGCCATCCGAATTGGGCATGGCCCGTCCGCATTGTATTTCACTTTATACCGGATGGCCGACTCCTCCACATCCACACCCTTACTTACATCTCCTTTTACAATTTCCTACACACCTTTTTCAATTTCCAATACACCTTTTACGATTTTCAATTCACATCCTACCCTACTATACCCTTAAACTAAAATACCTTTTTGGATGTCTTATTCGTGGATGTGCCCATCGGACGTAGCACGTGCCACTACATCCCAAACCAAGTAGGAAGTTGGAATGGAGGGAGTAATACTTTTGTGATTATGATGGGCCACATATCCCGTGTGGGCCCATTCATCTATCAACAGAAAGCCCAAAGCAAAAATCCCTCCATTTCTGATTACAATTTCTTCAGTGTGAAATTTTGAAGAAATCCTTAAACCCTACTGTGAAGCTATTTCCCCATTCCAATCGGGCCGTCAATTCGTTGTGATTTCAATTCAGAAAACCAACAAATTCACTGAATAAATCAGTTGAAATTCTCTGTTAAGAAGATGATTGGATTGTTAGGCAAAAATCTCAGCACCTTGATACTGAAGCAGACTCCATCTCTGAACAGATCCCCTCTCTCTCTCTCCCTTTCTCTTTCTACTTCATCGGAAACCTCCAGCAACCCCGCATTGTTCAACATCTTAGTGCAAAAGCACCATTTCCCTCCTGAATTAGCTTCCCGAGTTGCCTCCGAGTCGACTCACCTCAGACACACCGCAGAAGCCGATTCGATACTCTCCTTCTTCACAGAGAGCGGCTTTTCGAATAGTCAATTGGTCAAAATTGTGAAACGCCGGCCTCGGATTGTAGCGGATAGTCTGGAGGACAGCATTCGACCTAGAATCAGAATTTTCCAGGAGCTTGGATTCTCTTGTGGTGATATTTGTAAGTTAATCTCGTGGAATTCAACACTTCTACATTTAAGTATACAGGAGAATATTGTTCCTTCGTTATCGGTGTGGAAGGGGTTGTTAGGGTCGAATATCGCCGTCGCTAAAGCGTTTAAGAAAGCCCCGAGGTTCCTGAATGTGAATCTGGCGAAGACGGTGGTGCCGAATGTTGAATTTTTGAAGAGCTGCGGGATTTCTATGGAGAGTATTCGTACCGCCATCTGTAACATCCCGTGCCCATTTTTGGTGAAGCCTGAGGTTATAAGGTATGTTTTTATTTGTTAGAATATTTTTTATTATTTTATATGTTATTGTTATGGTTTACTGTTATTTAGTTTTGTTTATTTAAAGTAATTTACTGTTATTAGAATTCTAGGTTCGAAGTATTGGTGTTCGTTGCTGGGTTTGATGAAAGAAAAAGGGGTTTTCAGAAGGTTAGATTTTTTATATGAAAGAGAAGAAAGGGCGTTTTGTTTTATTTTTTATAGGAAATAGAAAAAACGGGTTTTTATTTCGTATTCTTATAGAAAAAATGTGTTATTTGGTATTCTTTTGGCTTTCTGAGTATTCTAAGAATCAACAGTGTTGCCCTTTGTATTTATTGTTTTGATGAAATTGAAAGGAAAGAGGAGTTTTCAGATGGTTGATATTTTATATGAAATAGAAAAAGGGCGATTTGGTTGATTTTTTATATGAAATAGAAAAAAGGGGTTTTATTTCGTATTCTTATAGGAAAAAATGGGTTTTATTTCGTGTTTTCTCTTTTCGAGTATACTAAAAGAATCAATGGTGTTGGACCATTTGTATTTATGGTTACTTCCCTGCTTCTTACTGTTTCTTCTACGCTTTTACCTACATCATAAGGAGATCCGTGGAGAAGGCAAGAGAAATGGGGGTGGATGCACCTTCCAGAACCTTCCTTTACGCGATCATGACTATTGCTTCGATGAGGGAGGACTCGTGGGAAGTCAAGTTGCAAGGTTTTCGGGATATGGGGTTTTCTGATAGCGATATAGTGACGATGTTCGGGAAGTCTCCAAAGGCGTTTTTGGGATCAATGGAGAGAAAGATGGAGGTGAAGAAGCTTCTACTTGATACTGGGAAGTTCAGTGTGTCGCGTATTGTGGATTATCCATTGTCGCTCATTTTCAGCGTCGAGAATAGGTATAAGCCAAGGCTGGGGGTTCTTGGAGTATTGGAAAGTAGGGGATTGATTAAAGAATGGCCGGATCTTGGAACGATTTGCCAATTAACCGATGCTGCTTTTGTTAGGAAATTTATTAGCCCTTATCTAGATGAAGTTGGAGATACTGATATCATCAAGAAATTTATCAGAATGCAGATGAAGACTTTACGAGAAAAGTTAGATGCTCTCGACAGAGGCCGCTAGACGAAAGCATGTCGGTGAAGCATTGGAATGATGTTTAGAATTGAGGTGATCTTTTTGTATTAAATTTTGAAGTAGAAATCAATTTTGTGTTGACTTACTATATGGATGGTTGACGGATATGGTTTCTCTATTTTGTGGGTTCAAACTTTCCTCTGTTTTGACTCTTAGTTTGTGTGTTTCAGAAGTTGATGGGTTCTTGATTCTCCCTTGAGTGCACAACTCGAGTTTTGGGAGACGTTGCTGACATGCTGTGGGAGGTTATGTCACAATCGCTTGGAAAGAGCTGATGCTGCTTAATGATCTGTATGCTCGAGAGAAGCTCTTACTATGCGCGATAATGTGACCGTTATAGTTAGTTGTATGCGAACTTCTACACCCTCTCCGGGTGTAGAAGTTGCTCCAACTAGGGTGATGATCAGCATACCAGTCGAAGGGCTGGATTTTGTTACAGGTGAATTTGTGGGTACCTTGCGAAGGACTATCATGTTGTAATCGGACTTTTTAATCCCCTCCGGTTCATATCTATACGTTTCTCATTGTGTTTTACATTTTCTGAAATTTGGCTGATGCCTCATATTGTGTTAACTGTGTTCTACATTTTCTGAAATTCAGTAAGAAAATTCAGCTGATGAAGGATTATTTCTCTTGATGTAGATGCCTCCGAGCCATTTATTCATGAATTAACAGTCAATCTCCACCTTTTAAAAAGTCAAAGATTCCACAAAATTTGTTTTTTTTTTTAACCTCCGTGCCCGATTAAAGTAGGAAAGTTAAACCCGGACGGACGAAGTATTAAATTGCTGGAATAACAAAAAATTGAACATAAAGAGATGAAACAATTGAAGCAGAAGACTATCATATATAAACCTATACAAATAGAAAATTAGTAAATCATAAAAATTATTGTTGTGTTGTATCGATTTGTCATTATTTGTATAGTGAAATCCTCAAGAAATGAGCAAACCTCTCGTATATTGGAACTAATGCTCACTTATTAAGGGGTTTATTTTGGAACTATGCTCTCTTATTAAGGGGGAACGAAAACTTTCATGAAGTGAAAACTTCTACGCAGAGACTGAAAAACTCTCATGAAGGAAGACGAATGAGAAAAAATAAATATCAAAGATGGGGAAGAAGACAAGGCCAGGATTAGTATACATGTTTTTACTGATATTGCAGTGCCAAAATAAAATCGATGACTTGTGTTCCTAACCAAAATTATAAAAAGAGGATTTTGGAGTAACATCAAGAATCACCTTAGGTTAAGTAGCTTCCTAGTTTCTGTCGAGATAATCCTATCCAACTCGAGAACAGCCCTTACGTGTGGTTCTTAGAGTTCGTCATCACTTGTATCGGCATCGCTTGTATCACCATCACTTGTATCACCATCACTTGTATCTTCAACTGCTTTCCGACTGCCACTGAACAAATTGAAAACTTGTTAACTAAAAATAAGTGCTTCTCTAAAATAAATTCTCACATATGAGAGTTAAGAGGAGCAGCGAAGAGCTGTGAAGTGAAAAAGTGTGTTTCTTTGAGTGGCATGTGTTTTTGTTTTACCTTAGCTATGTCGTTTCGAGTTTGTCCACTTGAGATTGATAACAGTTCAGTTAGTTTGGGTTTAGTTACAACTTTTATGTGATCATTAAGCATTTTGAATTGTATTTCATTATATTTGCATTTCATTTAAGGCAATCACAACATGTATAAAAAGAGAGGAGGGAGATTCAGTTGTATTCAAGAAAGTTAATACAGTTTCTGCAAAAGTGCAATTTTTCATTCGACTCAATTGTTGCACCACTAATGGAGAAATGGAAGGTCAATCATTATGATCCGAATATGGATCATAGCATAAATTGAAAGGGAAATTATCTAAATACTAACCTGGTTTTTTTACAGTATCTGCCGAGGTCTTGGCATAGAACGTTGCTCACTTCTCCCACTTTAACGGAGCCTTTCTTTATCAACTCAGACAGCTGATTTAGCAGAAATTAATATCGTTTACGTTTACAGATTCTTGCTGAAAGAAAATGGTTAACTAGACATTGATTGGTAGGGAGATAAGGGTAAGGATTTACCTCATCTTCCGTTTCCTCGAGTAACCTAGGTACAGAAAACATCGGAGGAATGAAACCCGGTCTCCAAAACACAGATGAAAGAACACATTTACGTTGATGGACTAAAATTTCAGCAAACTAAACACTCGTCTAACCTTCCACAGAAAGTTGAAATGTCTTTTGAATATGCTCGAGCTTCTTGTTTGTCTACCACAGAATATATTAGATCAGGACAGAGTATTTGTCAAAAATAAAACCACCTAAATAATTTTGAAGATAAGGAAAGAGGCAAAAACTTACAAAATTCGAGTGTGACATATGAAAGCAATGAAGCAGACTAGCAGAGATAACGATTATCAAACTTAAAGTTGACGCAAGTTCTTTGTACAATGCAAGGCAATCACTTCATATGACCACATCATGGAATTCTTAGTACAGATTGCATTAAGAGCACTAATAGATATTACCTTTAAGAAACCAAAGTCTTGTCACACTTGATGTTTTCTTCTTTCTGATAAACTTATGTTAATCAAGTTCTAAGATTTTTGGCACTATACATGAAATACTTTGTCAGAGCAGATTATAGGATTGGATTTTTAATTTAGACTAGCCAAGCACCCAATTTTCGGTTGACAAGAAAGCCAACCTGTAGTATCGGCATCTTGATGTAACATTTTGATTTTTCAGTTCTTCATTCAAATGGTTTTTTTCTTCTTCATTCAAATGGTTCAACTCTTAGTTATATGCATATCTCGTTCCCAATGTTCAGTTAACATCCTCACCTGTCAGCTCTAACATCAGCTAAACAAAATTTTCCAGTAATTGACACACTGACCCTAATAATTTGTTGAACAGTTTAGATCATATCTTCACCTGAGACTCCAAATGCTTTACAATAGGTTGTAACAGCATAACACAATCGAAGTACCATATTCATTTCCAAAATGCCCAAGCTTTTAGTGTATATCCATTTAGCTTGGGGCCGGATGGGGATGACCATAATGGGGGAAAGAGAATGCTTTTTTGAAACACGGAAGATAATAGCATTTTTCAGGATCAGGACGAGAATATATCGTGATGAATTTACATGGCTGATCATATATAAAACCATTAACTCACCCTATACACTGATTATCAGTTACTTATATTTCTTTGAAATCAGAACAGCAACAGCTATGTATCATTCAAGAAGCCAGCAAGTTCATTCGAAACTGGGACAGCCCTTTCTAATCATATTAAAGCATAATAAAATTGAAGAACATACATTGCAAGAGTATCAATTTCTGATTGCCATATTTAGATCCATTTAAGAGTCAGAGGATTAGTAATAAAACCATGCAAATTATAGAACCAGTATGAGTACATATTCAGTTTGTTAGTGCTAATAAAAAACACCTTAAAATTCAGTTGAACATATGGCATATTTCTCCGTATAAAGAATAAACCTAAGGACAATATGATTTTGTTATTGCAGAACTAAGACAGCATACGTACTAGTTTTAAGGTTGTCCCAGCTATCAACTTTAATCCATACTTGTTTACTTGAATCCACCTGCCAACACAGCGCCAGTAACATCAGTGTAAAGGGCTTGCCACTCCACATAAAGTACTGCTTTTGATATCCATCTCAAATCCAAACCCCATACTGTCAATTTTTACTTGTCCTCTTTAACACTTTCACATACACTGGCCCACTTGCAAATGATATTGTAACATTTATAAGGAAAGGGACAAGCCAGATTACCTTCTCAAGAGTATAGTCTTGCATTTTTTCACAGAGCCCGTCAAGGAGTTCAACAACTCTTAACTCGCTGCCTCTGTCAGAGAAAAATAATGAGACGTGCAGTTATCAGCATCACAGAAAGAGAGAATTAAGGGGTTCGATAATAGGTAAAAGAATCCTGTTAGCCTGTACCTGTAATCTATCAGTTTCCCTTGCCTCTGACCTTTAGAATCCAAACGATGTCTCATATCCAAATGATTTCTAGGTTTTTCCTGTATGACACAAATCAATTTTTTTTAAAAGCAGTTCCTAAGAGAGTAATTACGAGGCCATTTTCATAAATCTTTTCTATCAAGGTCAAATATAAGACAACTAATAGTTTCTGAAAAGAAATGTAATCGCATTTAGCTTCT
Organism: Ajuga chamaepitys; assembly: GCA_958295605.1. Classification (NCBI taxonomy): domain Eukaryota; kingdom Viridiplantae; phylum Streptophyta; class Magnoliopsida; order Lamiales; family Lamiaceae; genus Ajuga; species Ajuga chamaepitys. The sequence continues at coordinate 4,086,936 of OY282503.1, forward strand.
AATTAGCCTCCATGTTTAATGTTTTACGTTTAGATTAATATCGTTTACTTTGGTAGAGCTTTGTAAAACATTTATGACATTTGCAATCCTTAATCTAAATGCAACAAATAACAAGTTCTAATTTCAGAGAAAATAACTTATAAAATGCACTTAAAGAATAAGCATTTATACAGTTTTTGCTTTATATCTTTACAAAACATTTTGTATACCAAATAGTAAATACTCAACATGATAGTCACCCAAGCCACGATGCCTCAGAAAACAAATATTTTCATTGCTAGTCAATTTTGTCAAGAGCAGTTCCCTTCTAGAGCTACTCAAAGTGCAAACCATTGTTGCCATTGTTTCTGAATATGAAAGTAATTACTTTGAGCTTCTAATAGGCCTCTGGCCCTCTGTGTTATACTTCAACAAACTTTGATTACTTCGAAAGAGCTATACACGACATAGCAGCCATAACAATCCTTGAATCCAAACGAACCACAATTTATCAGATCAAAGCTTAATATAGTTCCAAAACAGTTTCTATCCCTAAATATTCAACTTCTATCCTATTAATGCTTAATTTCTTTCCAAAACAGTTTCTAGCCCTAACGATTCAACAAAGTGGAAGTAGCCCAATCCACAATGCCTCACAAAACACCTTTTCATTTACAATATATGATTAAGAAAGAACATTGTTAACTATAATCTAAAAGAAATATAAATAAACAGAAATAGATAGGAAAACAAAATCTTACATTCAATAATCCCCGCTCCAGCTCCTCCTGAAAACACAATAACAATCAATAGAGTGGAAAAGACAAAGCACTTCGTCTGTCATTATCATACTAGAAACTAAGAAGACTAAAATCTCGTATTAATTTATGCCGCCAAAAGAGAAAAAGGAAAAAAAAAACTCACGGCAATTGCATTGCAGGCGGCGCATTTATCGTCAATGCCATAAACTGAAACTGAGAAAATCGCAATACTAACTACGAAAACTGTAGTCAAATTGAAATTCGCCATATATTAAGTGAATTTTCTGCCGCTTGATCTGTGTTTTCTTCTTTGCTGGAGCCTGGAGGGAGCAGCTGTTGAATGTAGAACAAATTAAAAAACGAGTGAATTAATGACACGTCAGCACAGAGATGTGGTGTTCTCATCGAATCATAGGATGCCATATGGCACTGTGCCACGTCAGACTTTTTTTTGCAATTGGGCTTGTATAGAGTTGGGCTTTATTGGGCTGTTCTAACGAACTCGGGTTGGTTTACAAAAACGAAGGTTTTAGTATGAAACGCCTATCCATATTGTTGTCCACTAAATTTACTTCAAAACAATTTACTTCCACCATCCCGTCCTAATTTGCAAACTTTCACTTTTTGATCGTCCCATCTTATTTTGCACACTCCCAAAATGGAAAGAAATCTTACAATCTTCATCCTTAAAATCTCCATCTTTAAAAAATTAACTAAAAGATAAAAAATAATTTTTCTTAATATACGCGCCGGAGCAGGTGTACAAATTAGGTCGGGGTGAAGGAAGTATAAGTTATTTTAAACGTTTATAAAGATAGTAATTTTGGAAATGAAGCTCATAAATTGTCAATTGAGTGAATAATTTAGCTATAGCTAAGATGGTGAATTTGAAATCCACCGTCAAATATACATTTTGATTAGTGTATATAGTATATATAATTTGAGAGTGATTATAATCTTAAGAAGAAAGTTAATTTGCTGGAGCATATAAGCATTAAGACATATTTATATTTTATTAGTTGTTTTAACATATTAATTATTATAAGCTCTCAAACATTTGATAAAATGTTTTGAGCAGTTTATAAACTTAGTCAAACACCCTCTTAATCACACGAATGGTGGGGTCTAGCTCTAGTCCTACCTAGATCCTTTGAGCCTTAATTTTAAAGGCAACTAGTAGCTTCGGGATTTTGACCGAGACTCTTTACGGTTAGGAATTTTTAGGGGTCTGGACGAACTATACTATCTTTACTAACAATGTTGTCAAAATATCAAGTTAACTCTTACGATTCTACGAGTTTACGAGTTATTTCTCCCTAAACGAATTAACTCGTGATAAAATCGAGATCTGATGAAATCGGAGTAAACTCTCGAGTTTGCTCATGCGATTTTACGATTTTGTACACGAGTTTAACAGTTTCATAACACATTGCTTTTTATTCTATTTTACTAATTAAAAGACATATAATACTAATTAAAGAATTTATATCAACTAAAAATTGAGATTTTAAAACTTTTCTAGAGCAAATTATACACAAAGAGAGCCAATTTTGCTGAAAATCTTTTTTTTCCTAACTATCAAGTTCTAAATTAAAATATAAGCCTCATAAAAAATACTCCCTCTGTTCCATATTAATTGACGTTTTAGGAAGTTCTTTCCTTTTTCAATTAATTGACGTTTTACATATTTTTCATTAATTCTACCAATTTTCTCGCTCAACTCAATCTTAAAATATATCTCTACTTTTCAGTCTACCAGAAAAATATTTTGATTTGGTCAAATGTTTAACTGAGGGTATATCTGTCAAAATATTCAATCCTTAATTCTTCTCTTTCATCCTAAAACGTCAATTAATATGAAACGGAGGAAGTATATTTTTTTTATGTAGTACTTAATTTCACTAAGGTTATATCTTCTCTTAAAATTAACGTATTCATAATTATAATTTAAGAATGCCATAATAAATGTATTTATGAACCATGATGGCTAAAACATTTCTTCATATTGTATATTTTTTTTTCCTTTTTGATAAATTGTGTATATAAATTCTATGTATTTTTTTTTATATGGGATATCTATTCAAAACTTGTTGTAATTAAAATATAATATCGAACCATTTATATATATGGTTATTTTGTATAGATAATAGAATTTTACGATTTTACGATTTGATTTTATGGACACTCCACCAATTTTACTTAAAATCACGAGTTTTACAGTTTACTAACAATGGATTGTGCTAGGTCAATCGTTACCAAAATATATAAGATTTAATTACCATTTCCCAGTTAAGTTGAAGCAAGTAGTATCATTTAAAATTTCATGAAAAATCTCATGTATATCAGGTTTGCGGGCGGATTCATAAAAATGTGTAATTGCTTATACTGAAAAATATTACTTGTTCTAAAGAAAATGCATCATGCTATCTTTCTTCAGAATAAATGATATTTTTCAGTATAAACACTAATATTATTTTATGAAAAAATTGTCCATGACCCGAATTACACAAATCTGGTATATAAGAGAACTACTATTTAAAATATAGGGTAGTTTTCTTACACACTTCCAAGTATAAATCATGTAGCAACTTACTATACTATATTTTGTTTAAACTTTATCGTTTAACTTATCAAGTTCATGAATTAAACAACTCAGTAAAATTGACAGGATACTTCATCATTCCCTCCGGAATGCACGCACATGCCTCGCGTGTGATGTTATTATGATTTAAACTTTGTCGTTTAGCTTACCAAGTCCACAAATTTGGCAACTTAGTAAGTTGTTCCTGGCACGTTACTATTTTCACAGGAAAAGTGCGCATATGCCCTGTATATGACGTTATTAAGGCCAAAATAGACCGTGTATATAGATGCAAGCGACTCACTGATCACTGGTATTTTTACGAAATTTTCTTTGCATAAAATCAGAAAAAGCATAAAAAATATATGAGAATACACTTTTAATTTGCCCTACATTTTATGTGTTGTCTTATTTGTTGATCTTGCATCATTTTTTTTTTTTAATTTTTTTCACAAAATTGAGCTTATTTAGAATAACCATGAAGTTCCATGGTGAATTAAGTGAAAGAAAAAATGCCTAACAAGAAGGAATAAAGTGATTGGGACTAACAACGGAGTTGGACCAACCTAAAATGAAGAAGAAAGCTTGTGAACAGAAGTATGCGCTGTCGCTCGACCGAGTCTTGATTTGTCTCAGTCAAGCTGCGTCAATTGTATCGACACTCGACCGAGTCGATTCTTCTGCTTTCTTGTCTGTGTTTCGGCCCAAATTCGAATTTAACCCTACATATCTTAGTTCATGTACACCAATAAATACCTAAAGGCTCTGATACATTAAAAAAACGTTTTTACATTATTAAAATTCACTTCATAGTGAGAGAGAAAGTAAATAGCAAAGTCGTGAGGAAAAAAGAAGTAGCAGCGAAATATTTTGAGAGCAAAGGCGTAGGAAGCTAGCTAATCATGTTTTCTCACCCTACATATCTTAGTTTATGTACTCCTGTAAATATCATAAGACTTCGATCCATTAAGAAGACGTTTCTATGTCAATAAAATTCAATTTTATAATCCGTATTAATTATGAGAAAATAAGTCGACATCAAAGCCGGAAGGAACGAAGAAGTAGCAGCGAAGTATTTCGGGAGCCATCGTTGTCCTAGTGAGTGCCGTGCATTACTGCCTATCATAGTTCAACACGTTTATGCAAGCTTTTAAGTAATTACTAATTAAAGCCCACCAACCTTAATTATTACCAAACTCATTAATCTAACTTATCAACATTATTAATTTATAATAATGCCAAAAAGGAAAAAGAGTGTAAGAAAGTGACTCCCCGTCAAATGCACCTCATTCACTAATGTAACTAGTGGTAAAATCGGAGTTGACCCGATATTTTAAATAGGTCAGATCATAGAAATATAGGTTCAAAGTACTATTTAGTCCGATCGAGTTAGTTCGATGGACCAGAAGCCTGATGAGTCTCGGACCGATTCGAAAATCCAAGTATATTATAAGGAAATATTCCGAGTCAGACGACTAATTTTAGGCCCGACTAAATATTGGGCCGGCTTGATTCGATTGGAAATATAGCATTGACCCGATAGGTCTGATCTGATCGAATTGCCACCTCTAAATGTAACTAGTCAATTTACTTATCCCTTGCTCCATTATTGAAGCATATTTATGAAAGATTTTATTAGAAATGTGTTTTTCTTTGACGAGAAAAATGTTCTTGTTATTGCTTAGATTTATATTATTTTTGAATTGCGCTCTAATAGCTCTGAATAAATTAAGTATTTATATTAAGATACGAAGGTTTCTTATTCCATTATAATTTCTTAACATGATCAAGATATTTCGATCATAAGAAAATGTAGAGCTTAAAATAATGGGTAGATTCTTGATCTAATAATATAGAAAAAGTTGTGTAAGATTGTTTAACTGTGAAGTAATTTGTAAAAAAGATGATGTCTTTTCAGGAGAAATATATTTTTATTGTAAAAAAACTACTACCTCCGTTCCAGCTAATCTTGCACAGGGAAGGTTGACACAAGTATTAAGAAAAATTACTTTTTAAGTTTTTGTTGATTTTCCAAAGGTGGAGATTGCGTTATAACTTTCTATTTTAAGGGGTGTGCAAGATTAGTTAGGACTAACGAAAACGGAAATTGTGCAAGATTAACTGGGACAGAGATAGTAATATTTTCATGTGAAAACACCACTTTCCAAAATATTAATATTTTTTTTACTAGATAAAACGAAAAAAACAAATTTTAAAAATAAAGGTAATATTTTTTTAATATAATTATTTACTTTACGAGGAGACAGTTTTTTAGGAGAATTCCAAAAAATCACAAAATGACATGATTAACACTGTATTGAACTGCCTTTTATGGGACGAGAAATAATTTTATCATAAATAGTAGTATTACTTTTAAAAAAAATATTATTTTCATAATAATTTTTTTACTTTTGCTTAAAGGTATATCCTTTTATAAAAAAAAAATTAACTCCCATCTATTAAAAAAGAAAAAAGACAAATCTAGAAAAAGGGAAGGAGAAAAAACAAATCTAGAAAGCAAAAGGCCAAAAGCAGAAAGACAAGGAAATGTATAGAGACATATATACACACTCACACACAGTAAAAATGAAAATAAAATAAAAACAGATAAATCCGAAGCTGAAATCTCTCAAGTTGCAATCATCATCTGATCAGGTTTGGTCGAGTCACTTTACTGAAAGCTTGATTCCCAACTAACACCAATAAAATGCCCATTATTCAAAATAATGTTTTTCCTTATTTTATTTTCAAATAGACCATAATAAATGCTCCATTTTAAAATAATGGTCAAATTTCATTGAGCTTTTGCGCAGATTGGATCTCAGCAGAATGCTCATTTTCTTCTCCAGATTGTATCTTCAAATGGGCTGCCAAAATTAAGCTTCAAAGGTCTGTTTTTTCCCCCTCCTCTCTCTCTCCCCCCCCCCGCCCCTTTTCTCTTTCTTGTTTTTTCTGGGTTTTTTTTTTTTTGTTTTTTTTTTCTTTTTCTGTGTTTCTGAAGCTTTGTGTCTGTGTGTGTTTTATGAAGTGTTAGTGTGGTTTTGTTGTGGTTAATTTCTGTGATGATTGTATCATTCTTGATTATGGGTTTCCAATTTCATCTGTGTTTCTTTCAATTTATGAATCGGCTAATTGGTTTTTCGTATATTGGTTTAAAAAAATTAATTCTTGGGCTTGTTCTAGGTCCGTTTGCTTAAGATTGAGCTCAGTAGATTTAGATGATCGAATCCTAATGAAATAGAGTGATTAACTCCCTCAGTCAGGTTTGGCCAGCACTCTCCAGTCTTAAGCAAACGGACTAACATAGTGTTTGTGAGCAGAGACAGTCATGTTTTATAACTTCAATATGTAAATTCTATGTAATTTTATATTTTGTCTGATTTTAAAATTTGAAACTGTACTTTCAGATGAAGCAACATGAATCTTGCCTTAGAATCACACAATAGGTTGTAAGTAGGGCTCTATTATCATGTTTGAACTTGTTTTATTATTACTCTAATCGAGCTTGAACGAGCTTTAATCAAGCCAAATATGAATCGAGCTCAATTAGTTTGACATTTTTTACTTATTGATTTTGAGCTTGAGTGAAACTTCAGATTTATCAAATGTAAAAGTATATTCAAGCTTGTTTGCTATATTTGAACATAGTTCCGATGAACAATCTCGAATTGAGTATCGAGTAGCGTTGTTTGATTTTCAACAGAATTACACACTAGACATCAATTATAAGGGGGTATATAAGCAGTCCTAATTCAGCTCCAAATAAGATTTGATGCATGTTTATTGTATGCATAAAAGCATATTTATCTATTTAGATACTATTATTGTTAAATTTAGCAGTGTAAAGGACGACAAAGAAAAAGGAATTATCATCTAGCTTCATAAATTTTGCAAATTTGTTAATTTGATGAACAAGCGTTCGGCAAAAAACTTGTGTTGGAGCTCAGTTAGCGTTTGATCAAGCTCGTTTGTTTCTTTTAATAAACGAATTGAGCTTGAAAATCGAACTTTATCACCTAGGTTCAAATAAATTGTGCAAATTCTCAATTTTGATTTTTCATGGACAATCAAAACTCAAAAGCTTATCTGTTTTTTTCATATGTTTGTACATATCTTTTATGAAGAAACTGTTTTAGATTTCATTTTCTTTTGCAGCATCTATGCTTAAACTGTCTTCCTATGTGTTAATGTAGGTTATGTTTCGTATTCGAATAAACTGACACGAAATGGCGTCACCCTCGTTAACAGGAGAACTTGCCGATCAGGATTTTGAGTCGTTGAGTGTGTCAAAACGTCTCCTGAGGAGCGTAACCCAGAAGTTGAAAAGAAAGAACAATAAAAACGAGGGTGACGAAGAGGATGAAATGACGGGCGTGTCCTTGAGATGTCTTACCCTTAGTGGCAGAGGCGGAGGGTGCAAAGTAGGAGCCGATACAAGTGAAGAATCCGGAGACTCAGGGTGTAGAAGGCGGTCGAGTGCTAGTGAAGAAGGGAAAGGATACTACACTACTGTATGTGGAAATGAAGAAACGAGTATCGATTGCTTTTCTTATGCTATGAGAGAAAAGTTTTGGAGAAAGAACAATAGAAGGCTCTTGAAGTTTCAAGAAACGCAGCGGAACTATAGCACGAAGGTGCACCTTCCAGACGATATTATTGAAATGTGCTTAGTGAGGCTCCCGTTGAGAAGTCTCATGAACGCTCGTCTTGTCTGTAAGAGGTGGATGAACTTGACGACGACGCGCAGGTTTATGCAGATGAGAAAAGAAGGCTCTTTCCAAAGTCCATGGTTGTTTCTCTTCGGTGTTGTTAAAGACGGGTTTTGTTCTGGAGAAATACACGCGTTGGATGTTTCTTTAAACGAATGGCACAAAATCGATTCTGAGGCTCTGAAAGGGAGGTTTCTGTTCTCTGTTGCAAGCATCCATGACGATATTTATATAGTCGGGGGTCGTTCTAGCTTGACAAGTTCCGGGAGGGTGGACCGAAGCTCGTTCAAGACACATAGAGGAGTTCTAGTGTTTAACCCCTTAACTAAATCGACCCGTAAAGTTGCATCTATGAACTACCCGAGGTCATCACCTATTATTGGGATTTCGGAGGTGAACTTGGATTGTAAGGTCACTAAAAACCAACAAAATCGAGCAGAACGACGCTATTACAGATCAAGAACAGGTGGGGTTTCGGATGTTTATGAAGATCCTCATCGCCTTTCAGTTAGACGCCAATTTGACGAAAATGTGAAAAAAAGTGAAAGTTGTTATAGCAAAAAGAGTAAGTTTATAATCATAGCCGTTGGAGGTGTAGGGTCTTGGGATGAACCGTTGGATTCGGGTGAAATTTACGACCCCATTTTGAATAAGTGGACTGATATCCCAAAACTACCCCAAGATTTCGGCGTTGCTTACTCTGGTGTTGTATGCAACGGGGTTTTCTACGTGTACTCAGAACGTGACAAACTCGCTGGATATGACATAGAAACGGGATGTTGGATCCGGATCCAAACGACCCCTTTTCCAACCCCTGTGCATGATTACTATCCGAAGCTCACTTCTTCCAACGGTCGGCTGTTTATGCTTTCAGTTTCTTGGTGTGAAGGTGACGGCCAAATAGGGAGACGAAACAAAGCGATTAGGAAGCTTTGGGAGCTCGATTTGAGGCATCTTTCGTGGACTGTTGTCTCAGTGCATCCTGATGCTCCAATGGACTGGAATGCTGCATTTGTGGCTGATAAGGATCTCATCTTTGGAGTCGAAATGTTCAAAATATTCGGTCAGGTGTTGGATTTTGTAACGATGTTTGATGTTTCTGATACCGGGACAGGGTGGAGCCATGTTTCGAGAAATCACGCAGCACTCGACTTGGATGCTACGTCATGCATGACGAAATCTGCGACTGTGCTGCATTTGTGACTGAGGTAGATTACGTTGTGTAGTGTTGGTTAATCGCGTGGAAAACTAGCCATGACTCGTGGTGCTTTCGGTGATTCTTTTGGAGTTCTGATCAGGTTTTAGGGGAAATTCTTACGGGTACCGCCACCTCCCGCACTCTGTTCGATGCGTGATAGAATGTGGGTGGTGCCGATATCGATAGGTAAGAACTTCCCAGGTTTTAGCTTGCAAATGACATTTGTTTTCTTTTATTGATTTATTCATGTATTAGTTTGTGACTTTGATCTTGATGTAGTTTTTGCCAGACATGGAAATGATTCTTTTTGAGGACGTAAAGTTGTAACCACTGTATGATTTAAAATCTAGGGGAAAATTTTATTTTTAGTCCCGTAAGTTAGAATCAGTTGTAATTTAATCTTATTCGAATAGTCTATTACAATTTAATCTCATAAACTAAAAAAATGTGCAATCTTAATTTCTTTTGCCCGAAAAACACAATTTGATAAGTTCACTAAATGAAGATCCTTGTTCATTGGTGGCGACGTGTCACAGCAGGCACTGGTCTCTTGCTGGTTGGGTTTGGAAAATGCAACTCTTTCTTTTAGCAAATACACATTAGAAAAATAAATTTCATATAAGATTAATTGAGGGATCACCATTTTGTGAACTCATGTGAGACTGTAGTGTTCTCCGACAAATTAACGATATTTTGGGGGTAAAAAAGACTAAAATTGTGCACTTTTAAAACTTTATGAGACGAAAATTGTAAATGATTGAAATTGCAAGTGACCCTTGCTTACAAGACTAAAATACAATTTCCAAATTTAAGTCCTGACGTTCATATATCCAGGACCTTAATTTATATTAAATGACCCTCAATTTATACTCATGAGTCATGCATGATCATATTGAATGTCAAACATTCGATACAAACACTAATAATGCATTCTATACATACAATTCCCAAATTTAAGTCCTGATGTTCGTATATCCAGGACCTTTAATTTATTTTGAAGGACCCTCGATATATACTCATGAGTCATGACCATATTACATGTCAAACATTCGATACAAACACTAATAATGCATTCTATACATTTATTCATTAATGATAACCTTATATTCTTATTGAAAAGCGATTAAAAACATTTAAATTTTTAAATCTATAAAATTTAACTAAAAACATGTAATATGGCATAAGTAAATAGTCTCATGAAAGGAATCTTGATGGAATCTGTAATTCTATACATCATCATAGTGAAACCTAGTAAAACATAAAGAATGCTCAATCAAATGAAACTTCTATAAAGTTTGGCAATTCGGACAGCCGGCCAACCCGAGCTTGCTAGATCAATATCATATGTCGGGTCAGGTCAAAATTCTGTCAACCAGAAAATGATAATCAAATCCGTTCCACCCTCTAAAAGACACTAAGACGGCTCTGTCGAACCATTGACATATTAGGTTGAACCTGATGGGCTACAATGTCCATGCCCCGGCCTGCCTAAAGTGTTGGCCGGCTGGGTCGAGTTGTGAAACCTTGTCAAACAACAAGACTCCTCAAACAATTAATTGTTCATAAATCATTTTGCAAGGAAGTTTTATAATTTACAACCATAGAGTTTGCAAGAAACTATGATTAGAAATGCAGAATCTCAATTTTTTTAGCTTTTAAACTACAACAAGAAATTATTGTCATAAATACATTATACATTCACCAAAAAATGGGAAAGAAGTAAAAAAGCTCACCCCAGAAAAAAGAACGAAGTATGTACCTTCACCTAACAACCTTCACAAAAAAGTGGGAGCACAAAAAATACAAATTTCTATGAATTAACCATCTTACAATGATCATCAAGAATTTGCAAATATACCCGAAAAATTCGGAATTTTATCGACGTGCTTCAATGCACGCTCAGCTACCTGTCGCGTCCGATAATCACCGTGTTGAAAAGCATCAACCAATGCCGTGCTAACATTAGGATCCCCCGCAACTTCATAGGCTATCTCCGTATTTCTCAACAATCTTTCGACTGCCCAAACTGCCCTTCGTCTTAGACTATCTGTTCGCTTCTCAAGCAATACATCGAGTATAGGCTTGACTCCTTCGCAATCAAGTAGCACCTGCACACCCTGGTCAATGTCAACACCGTCGTCTAACAAAGTGGATATAGCTGCAAGAGACGCTTCCACCACTTTCTCGTTTGTATGGTCCAAAAGGGCCACTAGCTTGTCGACAGCATGTCCTTCTAACAGACAAAATGTTTCACGTAAGGAGCACGTGCCACTGTGGACCCTACATAACCCTGTAATGGCTGGTGGCTTGCTTAGACACGGGAAGACCGAGGCACAAAACCCCGGGGGAGGAAACTCGGGTAGTTTCGTCAAGTTTTTCGATTCTTGAGAGAGATTCTCCAATGCCATTGCTGATACCATTTGTACATTATCGAGCCCGTTTGCTTGTAAAAGGTCAATGAAAAGGGACGCAAGATTATGGTCACGGCAAAGTGCACGCGCAGCATCGGATTCTTCAGACAGGGCGAACGTGATTCTTGCAAGAACCTTAACGAGCCCTTCTAGATAAGGCGTCATGAAGCGGCTCCCTCTCGTCTCCCCTTGTCTGATTCTGATGATTCTTGTAATGAAGAGATGAAAAGCCCCTTCGTCTAGCATCTGTCTCGTTAGGCCTGCATCTCTTTCGGGCAGATCGGCTAATAGCCCGACAGCTGCTGCTTGCTCCTCGGTTATCCCTACGTTCTCCGATATCACTCTGATCAAGCTGCCCAGCTGACCAGACGGGCCCCGCAAGCAGCCCGCTAGTTCTTGGCCCATGTGGGGTGAGAGGTTCTGAAGAAGCTTTATCGAAGCTAGCTTCAGATCCCTCTGTGGGGCCTCAACAAACTGGACCAAACTAGTGATCGCACCGGAGGTTTTAATAGCCGAAACAATACTATAGACAGTCGAGAGAGAGCTCGTAAGCCCGACTAGAATTTGGAGAAGCTTGCACTCGATTGCAGGCCCGGTGTTACTAATCAGATGCAAGAGGTTATGAATAATTTCCTCAGAAACAAGAGTCTGGTGATCGGGCCCCACAGGGATCGAGTCAAAATCATGGCCCGAGTTGACGACATTGGAAAGAATTGTAGCGGAGACTTCTTTTAGACGCATAGGGAGCTGTTTGGTTCCGACAGTGAAAAGATCCTTGACGAGAGGTGGAAGAATGCCTGCTTCTATTAACACCTTTGCACTTGCATCGTCTGACGAGATTTGACTCAGAGCTCTGAGAGCAGCCTCTCTCGACTGCATATCAGTACTCTTCATGAGATTGATCAGTGAGAAACCAACTGTTCTAGCCACGAAGACTTTGACGTCGTTGTTTAGGACCAGGTCGCCGAGGAATGCTGCCATGGATAGTTTAGTTTCCGGAGATCCTGTAATAATCAGTTTATATGAGATTCTAATGTAGCTATTATGCCTCATATTTTTAGTGACAATTTTTTAAGACCGTCTTCTACAAGACGGGAGTCAACTTTTATCATAAAATGATGCTTTTGTATAAAGGTTTAACACCCAAAGTGACATTTTTTACATTAAAATTAACATTTTTTATGATAATAGTAACTCCCCTATTATGGAGTAGGATCCGTAAAAGAGCCTTATTTAAGTTTTTGCCATTATTTCCAAGAAAAGTTGCAATTTGGTAATCTAAGTATGGGCTTGTCTGCATTTGTTGCACAAAGTTCACGAATTAGCAAGCAAGTCACTTAACTATCGAACTTTTTGCACATTTGGTCGCGGAATTTGTTGAGTCGGCGACCAGATTTTGGATGCCATATCAGCACTTTCCATTGCAAAGTCAACAAATCCACCAAAAAAAGCCCAAAAGTGCAGAAAAGTCTAATATTAGTTTACCAATTCTGTAATTCGTGAACTTAGTGCAGCCAAAAGGGACCAAAATTGTAATAACCCCTTGTTATAAGGTGGGACTGCATATGCACTAGATGTCAGAAAGAGAAAAATGACCCCTCAAAAAGACGAGAATGGTGCTTTGGAGGTTGATGAGCGCACCTTCGAGTAGTAGGTGCAGAAGAGGCTGTAATCTGCCGCATTCAGCCATTTGTCTTACGTTGTTCTCACACTGAGCAAGATTTTCCAGTGTCAGGTCGGCCTTTTCAACGGTTAAAACATTTTCCGAGTTGCTGCTAGCCATCCCCACGAAGATCAGAATGGCACCATTAACCGAACCAATCTTATCGCACAGTCTTTCTGATTTAGACAGCTCATACAGCAAAGAAACAGCTTGCTCTCTCTCTTTAGACTGCTCGTGTGACAAGAATTTCACTATTGTTCTTACAGTGTCCCCTTCGGCCATAATATCCTGCACCATATGTTCCGATTATAAGCTACACTATCGAAAACAATTCAAACATAGAAAAAAGGTTAAAGAGAAAATTACACTTACAACCAAATTATAATCATGTTTACACTTTACAACCTAAAGAGTTTCTTTTGTCACATCCGATCTATGCAAATTTTGCACGTTTAGCCTGAAGAACCTTTCCGGATAAAACTTATGGGCAGAGTTGTCAAGACACACTTTCCTTTCCACAGTAATTTCGCTGGTAAAGGTTTTACAGGCGGCGAAGTGCAAAATTTGCACAGTGAAGTGGTTTAATTGGAGTTTACGCCTCAAACTGTAAAAGAGGCTATAATTTAGGTTGCAATGTGTAATTTTCTCGAAACTAGAATTCACAAAAATTATCAACCTTTGACAACCTTATTATCATCATCATCCTCCACCACAATCCGAAGAGTCTCTAGAGCTTTGCACCGTACCCTTCGGCTACTACTCTTCAACACATCAACAATCATTGGTATCAGCTCCGCATGGCGTACCACATGCTTATTAGCACGGCTTTTTATACAAAGGTGCTGCACAAATTTCAAAGCCTGTATAGTATCAGTCTCCGGGCTAGCCAAGGATAACGATCTTCGAGCCATGTCAAGCTGAGCTGCTTCATTCCTCGCATTCCATTCTTCAATTGTGTTTCGTAGTGCTATACTTGGATTCAATTCCGTACTTCTTAGCTCTCTCAGGGTTAACGGGCATACGAGCTTTCTCCCGTTCTCTCTGCACTCTTTGAACCACTTCTCAATCGCCTCTCTCTCGAATGTCTGCCCGTTTTCTAAAGTAACAGGATCGTGCATTATTTGCTTTGTTAACGGGCATATAAATGCATCATAAATTGGTTCCAAGTGTAGTCTCTCAAAATGATGGCTGTCGTCTGACTGACCGCCCTGCTCATAACTGCTGTCCCAGTTTCCGGCCATGGAAACGAACTACCTGAAAGAGAAACACGAGATGATTGTTTACAAACATGAAGGTCTATACTAAGAAATAAGTCAGACAATTGGTTAAATAGTCAAATATGACCAACACAGTCCATTTAACTATCTGTCTCACTGCAAGACCGTCTTACCGGAGATTTTGCCAAAATTAAAACTATGAAGAAGTCAAGTTGTGTTTGGATCGAGAGATTTCACGTGCAATAGTTTCAAGTCCACAAAATGTAGTTCAGAATGAAAGTGATAGACCTCAAATTCATACGAATCCAAAGATTCCAAACACAGCCATACATTCTTTCACTTAGATTCAGGCTAAACCATAATTCTATAGTTCCTATTCCGATTCCACGGAAGAAACTACTCGAGCTTAGCACTGCCTGAAATGCTCAACTGAAAGAGCAAGAAAAATCACATAAGAACCCTATAAAAACCTATGCTCTCATCCAATCCAAGTAGATATCTTTCGAGAACTCTTATCATCAAGCCAATTTTGTTCATCTATCAGGCTCAACGTTGTAATCCTATTTCCTTAAAGCGAAATTCTTAGTCGAAAACCTCAAAATCGAGAAATGCTGAATCAAAAAAGCCTAAATCAATTTCACATAAGGAAGCACACAGTTGCAGGATGAAAATATATGCTCTCATCTAAACCTAGTAATGTTTTCAAGCTGAAATTTTTCAAGAACCATCTCATGTTACCAATCATCAATGCTAAATTTCACCCGAAAACGGTATGACATACACCTGGAGAAGTGCACCATGTGTAGCATCTACCTTCGATTCACACACACATACATGTGTGAGTGAGTGAAATTAATGATGCATCAACACTACCCTGAAAGGGCTCCCAATTCAATCCAATCATTTAAAAAAACTTAACTAACTTCAACAGTATTCAAACCACAGAGAAGTTCAATCAAATCAAGATTCGACCAATTATAGCATTCACTGAACATTAAATTGAGCTTACAAGAAAACACAGATCCATTACCTCAACTGAAATTCTTGATGGGCAGAAAAAATTCCAACTTTAACCTTGCATCATCACCCCAACATCAAGAAAACCCAGAAAATAAAATCTTTTAACTCACCCATGAATCTTGAATCATGGGTTTTTGCGAAGGGGCAACAATGGAATCTCAGCAAAGAGAAGATATGTTAGAAACAGAGAAAAAAACAAGAAGCAAAAAGGTTTTCGTACAAAGTATATGTACAGCTTTTACTACAGTAATACCAAAAATCATTTGTGGGTGATAATCGAAGACAAGGTTGACTGAGAAATAAATGGTCAATCATAGGTGTCAATGTTACGTACTGTATAGAAGAGGTGCGAGGAAGGTGCAATTTGTCACTCACTAGTTTGGTGGACTCTCTTTCCTGTTAAACCAGTCTGGCCGTCTCTTTGTACCTAGTGACGTGGCACGAGGATGTAGGTAAATCGAGACAACACGTGAGTTATTGGGGATTGACTCTTAATAATATTGAATTTACTTATGACCAATAAATAGAGTTCGAGCTACTAAATTCGAGTTCAGTGTTACTCGACTCAGCAATCTTTCAAATTTAATCGAGTTTATATTAAATTACTAGTTGATATAGTTAAATAGATACGGCGAAAATCCTAAGTTTTCAATTTCATTTTTAACAACACTTTTGTACAATTAATGTCTTTTTAAAAAACATTTTAGTCGAATCAATTTTGAGCTCAATAAATTTATACCAAATCAAACTCGAATTTAAAGGGAATGATCTCAATCGAGCCTCGAGCGCTAGTGCTCGGGTTACCTCGTTTATAACCCTACTTTTCTCTAATAAGTCCACGGTCCATTTATGTTATTAAAATAATATCATTGATATTAACTCTAAAATAAAATTATTAATTATCAAGTAATACTTCCTCCGTTCCATTTAATTTATGAAGACGGACACAAATGTTAAGAAAAAATTGTTTATGCTTTTAAATTGACTTTATAAAATATGTAGATTGAGATTGAGGTGGAGATTGTGAGAAAATTTTATTTTTCAAGAATATACAAAGTCAAGTGGGACGAATAGAAAGGACAAGTGTGCAAATTTAAGTGGGACGAAGAGAGTATAATAATAAAGATGTTATTAAAATTGCGCATAAAAATGATAGACAGAGAAGTGACAAATGTCACTCAAATCACATTTTCATTAAAAAAACAATATAAAATAAAATCTTTGCTCGAATAGTTTTAGATGTCACAACAAAAAGTCAAGAAACTATAAACAAACAATATAAGAAAATGACTTATGAAGTTTTAAGCATAAACATTTTTCTATATTTATTTGAGCTTATCTTTAAGGGACTTTTTTCCACAAAATATAATACTCCCTCCGTTTCATAAAGAATGTCATTTTAGACACTTTGAAAAATTTCACAATAAATGTCACTTTACCAAAAAAAAAATTACAATTCTTTCAATATTATCATATACAACTTACTTAATTTAGTTAATTATTTCCTTATTTCACAAAATATACCAATTAAATACCAATCCTTAATTTCTTAAAAAATAGCTAAAATGACATTCTTTATGAAACGGGGGAGTACATTATATTTAGTTGTTTGTTTAAAGATGCCCTAATTATTATTCATAAATAATCATTTTTGTTTGTAGAAGCTATATATATTTGTGATAATTGTGGAAGCTACATATGAATATTTAAATGGCTAAGTATCAAATAAGCTAGACTCGCACAACACAAACGACATAGTTGATTGAACCCTTTATAATCTATATTCGTGACTAAGGGTCAAATTTCACCAACCTACTTTTCGATCAGGATACGTACTCAAAAATTGTTCTAGACTATTTTTTTTGGTAGCGACCCGCTTGGCCTCCCTCATCCCCCGACCCTTGAGATAAATCTCTATATTTGTGTGTATGTGTGTGTATATATATATGATTAATTGACATAATCTTTTGTAAGACAATTCTAAGATAAGATGATGATCAAATTAGTCAAATATGAACAAAATATGATTGACAATGTCAATTCACTTGAAAATATTTAACTTATTTAACTATCGATCTTATTATAAAACTGACTCATTAGAGTTTTTACAATTTCATTTTCATTTTCTCAAGTGAGTAAATTTTTATTGCTCGTGGTGTTTTTTTTTTTTAATGTTTTTTTTCTTATCAATGTACATATAAATTAATATTATAATCTATTACGTACATGTAGAACTGTTAAAACGGGCTTTTCCCCGTGAGTTGTTCTGCCCCGCCTAATATAATATAGGCTGGATCGAGAATTTTGTGGCCCGCCATCTTGCAACTCGGCCCGTCAGTCCGCTGACATCTCTATATGTCATCTTGTGGAATTGTACACTATGTCTTTATGCTTGATAGAAGTTGAAAAATAAAGGAACTTTGGGAACTATTTTGATTTGTACGATTAACAAAATGATGAAAAAAATCCGTGCAATCCTGATCATGGGCATAAATGTATTATTGTTTATGTCCAAAGGTATTTGATATTATGAGTAAATGTATAATGTTAAAAATACATTAATGGTAATACATTTGCCCAAAACAAGTAACACTTTTAAGTACTACTCCCTTCGGCCCAGCTAACTTTTCACAGTTGACCGGATACGGATGTTAAGAAAAAACAGATTTTGCTTTTTCTTTGACTTTTTTAAGGGTGTGGATTGAGTGTTGAGATTTTGAGGGTGGAGAGTGTGAGAAAAAATTTCTTTGTAAGGATGTGAAAAGTTAGGTGGGACGGACCGAAATGGAAAGTAAGAAAGTTAGCTAGGACGGAAGGAGTATTTGTTATGGGTAAATGTATTATAATACATTTGCCCAAAACAAGTAACACTTTTAAGTATATATTGTGATACTTAACTCAGATTGTACCGTGCACCTAGTGTATATGAGACTTTGTTAATGATGAATAAGATTATGAGTGATCTAAATGTTAAATTAATTAATATTTAACTACTTTACATTAATTGTACTCTATCTTTTTAGGAATGTATATATAGTGATTGAGAGTGTAGGTTAACCAGCTTCAATCCGTACTCAGTGGTGGGTTAGGCTTGGCCAAAATTTTAGTAGTGTGCCACACCCTGTCTTATTCTGCTAGCTAGTTCTGATAGCTCTACATACACGTGAGTTTTCTGAAAACTTTAATAATAAAACTAGGAAAGATGGTTTCTGAAAATTATTTGTTTTTATAAACTTTTATATAAGTTTTTAATATCATGATACGTAAATACACCTTTGTAATTCTATACTTCCCTTCGTAAACCTCATCTATAATTACATACTCCCTCCGTCCCGGCTGAGTTTGCACACTTTCCTTTTCGGAACGTCTCATCTAAGTTTGCACACCCTTAAAAAGGAAAGTTTTCTCACAATCTCCACCCTTAAAATCTGCACTTTCAATCTCAACCTTTAAAAAAGTCAACCAAAAAGCAAAAAGCAATTTTTCTTAATATACGTATCGGCTCACATGTGCAAACTCAACTGGGACGGAGGGAGTATAATCTAAACTGATAAAACCTTTATTTTATTTTCTAATAAATTAATAAGGACTTGGACTTGCACTGTAAATGATTGTTGAAATATTAGGATTGGGTGGCAACAGGCTATCCAATAAACATCAAAATACGTTAACAAATAAAAAAAATCTAGACAACCTTCACTAGAATGATTTATTCTGAGAAAGACCATCTAATCCGATTTCTGAATACTGTTTCTTTATTACTTTCTCTATTTTATATTAATTGATGTTTTAGGGATTTTTTTTTAAAAAAAATTAAATAACGTTTTAAATATTTTTCATTAATTCTATCAATTTTCTTCTGAATGCAATTCGAAAAAATATCTACTTTTCAATCTGTCGGAGATATATTTATTTGGTCAAATCTTTATACCCTAAAATATTCCTGATTATAGTTCTTTGAGTTTCTTCAATAACTTGACTTACTGATTCAATGGAGAAAGACAAATAAATGTAGCCTCATGAAATTGTCTAGACTACATTTCCAACAAATAGCTTAATTTACTGATGGAATTATCTAGAAATAGCTTAATTTAATGATACAATGGGAAAAGATAAATAAATATAGCCTTATGGAATTGTCTGGAATATATGTCTAATATTATCCAAAATTATCTAGAATTGAGATTAATGTATGTTAGTTGCAGGAAGAGAAATGGATATGTGTACATATGATAGTTGTAGAATATATGCCTAATATTTTCCGAAATTATCTAGAATTGAGATTAGTGTATATTAGTTGTAGGAAGGAATATGGATATTTGTGCATATAATAGTTGTAGGATGGAGGCTATGCTTGTTGTAATAAATCAAAAGAAATGGGAGGACTCATATGTTTAATTTTTCACATAAGTTTTAGAATCAATTCTTGAATATAATAAAGTCTTGAATTTAAACAAATTCTATTCGAAAATAATTGTTGGAGACGGAAGTTAATAATGAATACGATGATCTTGAGAGAGAAGACGAATCTTGAGGAAGAAGTTGGAAGATAATTATTTAAAGATGCAAGATTTTAGGATTCATAGGAGAGAGACAAATAATTAGATGAGGGTAAATCTGTTAGAAAATTTCATTCTTAATTCTTTTCTTTCATCCTAAAATGTCAATTAATATGTAACGGAGGAAGTACTATATTTGTTTTGGGATGTCGCTATCCGGATGTGGGATGATATATTTCACTTTTTACAACTGAATAACCCATCTTTTCACATCCATACCCTATTATCTACATCACCTTTTACAATTCCCAACTCACATTTTACAATTTCCAGTGCACCTTTTATAATTTCTAATACACATCTTACCCTACAACTCTCTTAAAAAAAATATCTTTACACTATTTAAGTGGATGTACCATCCGAAGATGTGTCACAACGAACGTAGCGCATCCCACTACATCCCAACACACGTATCCCTGAAACATATCCTGTCTTTCTCAAGAGTTTTCTCTATTTTGTAGTTGAAATGTCAATGACTATTTTAGCGGTATATATTAATTTGACACAATTATATTTTGGACCAATTTAGCTGACACAAAAAGATTCAAACCAATTAGTATTCGAGCTAATTTAACATAAAATCATCACCTAGGTCAACATAGTTGACACAAAATCATCACTCATGCCAATTCAATTGACAGAAAATAATATCTTAAGTCACTTTAGTTGATACGCAACTATAATTTAGGCCAACTTAGTTGACACGAAATTAATAATTATAATACAGGTCATCTTACTTAAAAGAGAGAAATAAATATTTAGCCGAAGCACAGAATTATCAGAAAGTGCTTAAAAAACTAGTAAAAATTAGCAGAAGAGTTATTCACATCCCTTTTCTAAAATCATTCCCATGTTCGAAAAACAAGTGAATGACATCACATGACCAAGTTGTAGCCATGAATGCATACCTTAACCCGAACACACCACCTCACGAGCGTGAGGATCTTTACGATAGACGGGGCAGATATATATAATGGCTGGACCAAGGGTGAGCCAATTCAGCTTCTTTCAACCGAGTGCGGAAGATCTTACCATTTGTAAACGTTACAAGACCTCGAGATCTTCCTTCTATAGATCTTTCTTCAGCAAATATAATGTCATATGGAGTACTTCAAGAAATTTCCTCAGCAAATATAATGTCATATATGTACTGAACTGCAGAGGGAATTGCAAACATCAGAATGTTGGATAAAGAAAACAACTCTCAAACTAGACTTCAGTACATCACACATATGTATATGTCTTTGTGTTTGGAGTTAAAACATTACAAGAAAATAATGGTGTGACGAAACGCTTCAGAATAAGAGGGTATTTAGCTATACTTATAAACTCCTCAAAACATTTTATAAGTTGTTTCAGTGGTTATATGCTCTCGAAATATGTTAAACAACTCACAAATGTAAATTAAATAAGTCTATCTTTTTTTTTAAGATCTTATAAGTTATACCTAAATTTCACATACTACACACTTCTCACACACACTACACACATTTCAAACACGCTACACATTCTCCACGCTTTTTTCCCACGCACTACGCACACTTCACACACTTCTTGCACTAATCAAATATGTGTTTGATAGTGGTTTTCATAAATCACTACATTCAATTGCAAGCTTGTAAGATCTTTTATCTACACACTTTATTAACTTAAAAGCTCTTGATAACTTACATATTATAAGTTCTTGAAACAAGATAAATAATTTTTTAATTTGAAAGAACAGGTTAAAGAGGAGATGAACACAAACTATAATAGAACATAAATTGGTAAAAAGGTTTGAACATATCTAGTAGATTCTCACCTCTTGAATAAAAGAGAAGTTATATCGCATAAAAAACAGGATGTGAAAGTTATGATTTATGTACATTGATCTCCATATGAACTTCTGGTCCAATTGTTAACGTCAAGAATCATATACAAATTCAAATCATTATCATTTTACCTTCTTCTCGGGGAATATTGGGTTGATCAATCAGGAGCTGTTGAAGTGCTCCTAAATCACCACTCGCACTGCAACGAAACAAAGCCGCAACGAACTCATACTAAATGGAATCTAAAGAGTAAGAAACATCAACTTATGCATGTAAAACAGCAAAAGCAAAGACGAGACGTGCACTGAGTGCTATTTGGCACATATTAGAGAGAGTGTGTTTGTGTGTGATTATAAATATATAGTGTAGCTGCATAAGATAATGACGATATACAAATAAACAAAACGACAACAATCAGATTTCAAGAAGGGCTTCCCTACAAGCATAGGAAGCATACCAGGGTTTCAATGCAAGAGCGGGAAGGGCGGATACCAGTGATAACTTAAGAAGGTACCTAGAGAGAAAACGAGGAAGCAAGTTAATAATCATAGCTGAAATTTACCACCACCAATTACACGCTATGTTTAGATGCATGAAGAGTATCATTAGTAACTTCTTCGTAACAAGATTTATCAGAAAAATCAGAACAGCATTCATAATCTTCAAAACAGAAACTCTAACATCAAGAACTGTTCCTAAAGATTATGCAAATGGAACGACAAAATTATTCCCTAAATAGGTAGTAAGGATATAATCATAACACTAAGCACATGACCTCAGCTACAAAAGGAAAAGTTCAATATAGAGAACTTGAATGCCAGACACTCAAAAGATACAGAGTACAACCAATCACTGCTTTCAGTACACGTGTCTATCACGGTCAA
Source organism: Ajuga chamaepitys (assembly GCA_958295605.1). Lineage (NCBI taxonomy): Eukaryota > Viridiplantae > Streptophyta > Magnoliopsida > Lamiales > Lamiaceae > Ajuga > Ajuga chamaepitys. The sequence continues at coordinate 4,109,729 of OY282503.1, forward strand.
AGGACGATACGTAGAGTTTCAAACATTCTTACTCTGATCGATGCATCTCTTCAAGAAGCTTGAGGCCATCCAAACAATCAGCAAGAGTCGGTTTTATGCCAATCCGTTGCTTCAATTGTTTTGCAGTTAAATTTGATTGGGAGGACCCCATTTTTACGAGTTGCTTGCTATCACGATATACCTTCTCAACGGAAGAAACAACAGTGTTAAATTCTTCCCTGGACAGAAATTAAAGCAAACAAAATATTAGAAAAACTATAGTCATGTCCGAATATAATCAACATCCACATTCGACTGATCGATATGTGAAGTTGATATAAACGCTGTGAAATTAAATAACTGCAGACAAGAAGCAGAACAGCTCAAGGGGAACAAGAAGTTAAAGTTGATATTGGGACACAAGAAGCATATGTAACAAATTCAATTATTATTTCAATACGAAGGAGACAGGAAGTACCAGTATTTAAATCCAATATTGCATATATCCTACACTAGCTCCAACCAGTCCCCGCCTAGGCGTTAAGACACTAATTGAACAGCTATGTCTTTTTTCCAACTCATCCCTCCTAACCTCATCTATGCCTTGCTCAACCCCTACCTAGGCCCTGACGGCGCTAGAACCTAGTATGTCGACTAGTGCCAAACTCAAGTCCATGAGATGACAAGATAGAACTTATACGCCGATATTTTTCTAAATATTTCAAGGGATACACAAAAAAGATCAAAATAATCATGTATTTTACTGCACAAATACACACAAAAAAGAATCAATTAAACAAGAGTTCCAGTATCTCATCCTCATCCAATGAAAGCATTTCAGGCACAGAAATTTTATCCAAATAACAGGAAATAGAAAAATAAGAAAAACGTACATGGTCTTGTTCATGGAGATCAAAATATTCTGCAGAGACTCCATTTGCTTGGTCAACACAGCATTTTCAATGCCCTCAGCACATTTCAAAGCTCCGTAATTATTAGTAGCTTGGATAACCTAATTACCAAATTATCCACAATCAGAACCATAAACACATCAATCGAATATATAGAGAGCGAGAGAAGGAAAGAGAGAAGACCTGCAACCTCTGGATGATGGAAGAGGCATTAGAGAATTGGGTAATGAGGCGAGTCTGAAGCTCATCCCATCGGCTCATCTCATCCTTTATTTTCCTATATCTTTGCTGATACTTTTTCACAATAGACTCCATTTTTCACCGATTAACTCGTTGCCTCCGCCTATGACAACCACTTGATAGTTTTCAGGTGGGAAATTTAGCTCGACCGTAGCGGCGGCGGGAAGAGATGAAAGCAAGGACTCAAATTAGATGAAGAAACCCGCGCTTTTACTACTTTAATGGCGTCCCCTTGTTTCCCCCTAATTTTTCTTAAAATTGTTTCATTGTTTATACGGTGCATAAAAGACCTCTCCAAATTTCTCCTCAAGTAAAAGTAATTTTATGATAAAAGTTGAAAATAGGAAGGACTAATTTTGTCTAATTTTAGGTGTTTTTACAAATAAATTGAAGTTTTTCATTCTTACTCTTAGCTAAAAGTTATTTAAGTATAAACACCAAATTTTTTATATTTAACTAAAATTATTTTCTCAGAAAATGTAGTAGGTCTCATGGCTACGAGATATTAGATATCCGTGATGGACACCTAAGTATTTTGGAGAATAGTAGGTTTCAGTGTCTAAGGTTTATTAGTGTGTGAAATATGTAATGATCATTTACTACAATTGACACGTGTTTATTTTAAAATATTATCTACCTTTACTTAAAAGTAATTTTACCATAATTTTTAATCTTAATTAATTCTTCAAAAGTTGAACCAAGAGAACTACATTAAAATTAGTTAGGTTGATTCTTTATTTCTCATATCATTGGTACATTAAGTTGGTCCTATTCAATTGGATTAAAAAAAAAAAAAACATTTAATTTTTTGCTAGTAAAATAAGCTTGCTTGATAGACAACTCTAACCTACCTTATATTATAAATATGTTGCATCATAAAATTCTTAGTTTACAGGATCATTGGTCCAATAAATTTGACGTGACAGGTCATAAATTTACCCGACAATATTAGGGTGTGTCTACTTAACACTTGACTCAATAGATTCAGGGGCTCAAATCTCGATAAAGCACACTCATTAACTCCTTCAGCCAGGTTTGACCCAGCATTCCACAGCCTTAAGTAAACATACCCTTAATACTCCCTCCGTCCCGCTCAGATTTGCACGTAGGGACGGGCACGGAGGTTAAGAAAAAGCTGCTTTTTGCTTTTTGGTTGACTTTTTGAAAGGTGGAGACTGAAAATGGAGATTTTAAGGGTGGAGATTATTTAAAAGTTTTCCTTTTTAAGAGTGTGCAAATCTGAGTGGGACGGACCGAAAAGGAAAGTGTGCAAATCTGAGCGGGACGGAGGGAGTATATTCTAAGAAATAGATTGTATTGGACTTATTAATTTTTTATTCATTGAAATTGTCAACTTTTTCAAAAAGCCATTTGGTGTGAACATTTAAGAGGAGTTTGTAAATAATTTTGATTTTAGAAAAGTGATTGAATTGATTTTATAAAAAAAAAAACAGATTTTGATAATGTTTAAAAATAAATAAGGTTAACGCTAAAAATTACTAGAAGCTGAAAACTCTAATATAGTGTCGCAACATTCTCACAGAGTTTCTCAAAAACAATTTTATATCTCCAACTGCGATCAGTGTTGGTTCAAAAGACAAGAGTGATTCCGTCTCTTCCTCTCTTATATTGACAACAGCCTGCTATAAAATTCGAGCAACTATTGTCAGCACAATGAGGTACCTATTTAAAGGTGGAATCTTGAATTCAAATTCTTGCAAGGTTTTGCTAAATTCTCACTCTTGTACACACCGAGTTTTTCAGCTGGTCGGGTTGTCATCTAAATCAGTTCAAAAATCCAAGAAAGTCAGTAAAAACGCGCCCGGGGAGTTACAAGGTTCCGATCCACTGTTTAATGAAATTCTCGGTATTTTAGGTACTGAAAACATTGCAGTTGATAAGAATTCTCCGTGTGGGTTTGTGGTACCCAAAGAAACGAAGATTGAAGGGAATATGGCGAGTGTAGAATCATCTTTCTGTCAGCTGCAAGGTGTTTGTGGAAATGCCGATGAGAAGGGAGATGGTGTAAAGATGGAAAATTTAGTGGTTTTAGAAGATAACAAGAACGAGGTTGCGGATAAAGTCGAAGTGAAGGATGTTAGTTCAATAGTTCATAAGGTGACTGAGATTGTCAGGTGTGAGAATACTTTGTTGCCAATGGAGGAAAGGCTGGAAAACGCTGATTTCGTCTATAACGAGGAGGTCGTTGAGAAGGTACTGAAAAGGTGTTTCAAAGTTCCTCATTTGGCTTTGAGATTTTTCGATTGGGTGAAATGCGGAAGAGGGTTTCGTCATACGACCAACACGTTCAATGTGATGATAAATTTAGCTGGGGAAGGGAATGATTTCGGTTTGGTTGAGGATTTAGTTAAGGAAATGGAGAAGAGTTCTTGTGAGAAGAATCTTAAGACATGGACTGTTCTTGTTTCGCATTATGGCAATGCGAAACTTATTGGAAAAGCGTTGTTCGTGTTTGAGGAGATGAAGAGAGCTAATGTGACACCTGATGCAATTGCGTATAGAGCAATGCTACGAGCACTTTGCAGCGCTAAGAAGGCAGATCTTGCGTTGGAGTTTTACAAGGATATGGTACGTAATGAGGTGAACTTAGACGTGAGTTTGTGTACGCAATTACTGAAATGCCTCGCGTTGTCTGGAGATGTCGACGGTGTTTATTTAGTTGGTAACGACATGATGAAGCTCTCTGAGATTCCTGAACCTCGCGTATATGGTTTAATGCTAAAGAGTTTCTGTATAGCAGGGAGAATCAGGGAATCATTGGAACTGATTCGTGATTTGAAGAACAAAAATATTGTACTAGATGCTGAAATTTTCGGAACATTGGTGAAAGGACTTTGCAGCAAGGATAGGATAACGGATGCAATTGAGATACTGGAAATAATGAAGAAAAGGGATGTGTTTGATCAAAATTTGTACGGCATCCTCATAAGCACATATTTGAGACGAAATGAAGTCGATAAGGCACTTGATCTTTTCCAAGAAGCAAAAAAATACGGAAATATCTCAGTCGAGACTTACACGGATTTGATGCAACACCTTTTCTTGAAGAATGAATTTCAGAAGGGCTTGGAATTGTACAATGAGATGCTTCAATTGGGGATTCGATTAGATAGTGTGGCTATAACTGCTGTTGCTACTGGCTACATTTGGCAAAATTGTATTTCTGAAGCGTGGGAATTATTCAAGAGTATGGATGAGAAGGGAATTAAGCCGACTATGAAATCATATACGGTTTTCATAAATGAGCTGTGTAAAGTTTGCAAAACAGACGAGATTGTCAAGGTCTTGAATGAAATGCAGATACACGAAGTAAACAATCGAGATAATATCTTTAGGCAGGTTCAATCTCAATTGGAGAGAAAAGGAGAGATAGAGAAGCTGAATGCTATTAGGCAAATACAGAGAGGTAGAAAGGAACTAAAGGTTGATCGATGCAATCGATCAGATTCAGAACTTACCGAAAAATCAGAACGCAAAGAATTAGTGCAGAAAACAAGACTAAATGACAATCCTGATGCACAAGAAGTTTGCCGAATTTTATCATCATCAAATGATTGGTATTTCGTACAGGAGAGTTTAGAGAAACTCAATGTCCAGTTTACGCCTGACCTTGTGGTCGAAATTTTACGCAACAGCGGCCTTAATATTGGCATTGGTTTGAAGTTTTTCTCATGGATTGGGAAACAATCTGGTTATAGTCACAATGAACATTCATACAACATGGCAATTAAAATCGCTGGTCAAGGCAAAAACTTTAAGGAAATGAGAAGCCTGTTTCATGAGATGAGGAGAAAAGGTTGCTCGATAACATCTGATACGTGGACAATCGTGATAAGGCAGTATGGTCGAACAGGGCTGACACAAAGTGCTTTGAGTAATTTTACAGAGATGAAAAAGAGCGGTTGCAAACCAGCTAAAGGTACATATGACTCTTTGATCACTTCTCTTTGTGGGAAAAAGGGTAGGAAAGTTGACGAAGCGATCCAGATATATAAAGAAATGATTAAATCCGGGTGTTCTCCTGATAAAAAGATGGTTGAAACTTATCTTGGTTGTTTATGTGAAGTCGATAAACTGTCTGATGCCAGAAACTGTATTGAATCTTTACAGAAGTTCGGTTTCTCAGTCCCACTATGTTACTCCTTGTTCTTTCGGGCTCTTTGCCGGGCTGGTAAGTTGGAGGATGCTTCAGTATTGATGGACGAAATCGGTTCTGAAAGAGATGTCCTTGACCAATTTACATACGGTAGCTTTATTCATGCTTTGCTAAGGAAGGGACAATTAGATGAAGCATTGGCAAAGATAAACCGTATGAAACAGCTCGGTATACATCCAACCGTTCACGTGTACACGTCTTTGATTGTTCATTTTTTTAAGGAAAAAGACATAAATAGAGCTTTGGTAACTCTAGATGAAATGAAGGAACAGGGTTGTCAGCCAACTATAGTCACTTATTCAGCTTTGATATGTGGATATGTGAGATTGGGGAAGGTTAACGACGCGTGGAATGTTTTCGATCATCTGAAAAAGAATGGTCCTTCGCCCGATTTCAAGACGTACTCTATGATGATAGATTGCCTCTGTAGAATAGGCAAGTCTGAAGAATCTCTGAAACTTATTCCTGAAATGCTGCGTGATGGGATTATCCCCAGTACGATTAATTTCCGGACGATTTTCTATGGACTAAATCGAGAAGGCAAACCAAATCTTGCCCAGGATGTTCTAAAGCAGAAGTTGGACCTCAAACGAAGACGAACATTGGTTACATAGGCATGTCTCATTCTCATTATTTTGCTCCCTCCTCCCTCTAACACCAACTAATTCCTGATATAAATGCAGTTCTCTACCTGCAGATGCTTTAGGAGGGGTTTGGTTTTCAAGTACTTTTATCCGGTGAAGAATTTGGCACGGGCAGTACCTTCAGATATCAAGGTAACGTAGTTTTATTGATTTGGATATAATTCGAAGAGATTAGGTTGAACACTGCTTACTTCCAGCAAAATCAATAGCACATCCTATTGTTTTTTCGTCTACCTATTTTGGTTTCGACTGCAATAAATTGTGCCCTGAGAAATAGAGGAGCCTGCACAGAAATGGAAACTTCATGTTCATCCCCTTTGCTTTCTCCAATCTTATGCTCCCCCCAACTGAAAATAATTCTTATGTCTTCATAGTACGATTTTCTATTGTTGGTCAACTGGATAAACATACAGCTCTCTAGAAAATCATAAATTATCATTTATACGATTTTGTTTGTTTACTGGTCTAATGTGTTCTCAAAGTAGATATTATAAATGTTATCGGCTACATAGGCATGTCTCATTCTCATATTTTTTGCCTCACACTCTAACACCAACTAATTCCTGATATAAATGCAGTTCTCTTCTTGCAGATGCTTATGCAGGGGTTCGATTTTCAAGTAATGTTACTGGTGAAGAATTTGGCACCAGCATTACCTCAAGGTAACGTAGGGGGTGTGTGCATTTGTTTTTTGAAATATCAGAATATGTGCGCGTGTGCTATTTTAATAATTTGTATAAAATGATTTAAACAAGAATTGTAACGATCTAGTTCATACTGTGAATGAACATGACGTAATCTGAAAATAGTTAAAGGTTGGAAAATATGAGGAAGACACCTTCCTCTGGACCATATTATGTACTATAGAAATTTATATTACAATGCATAAACACACTCCCCCTGAATACTATACTCCTAAGACTATTAAGTATTCAAAATGTAGAGAATCCCTTCTACTACACAAGCAGAGAGTTCTCCCGAACTCAACTTGTTCTCCCGAACAACTCAAGAGTCAATTCTCCCGAATAAACTCTATCTGCTTACTTGTGTTCCAACACTGGTTGAACACAGATTGAACTCTATAGTCAAGACAGCTGTTTTTCCCAATTGTAAAGTGTTGGAACACAGATTGAACTCTATAGTCAAGACAGCTGTTTTTCCCAATTGTAAATCACTCAAGCCGTACTGCTCTTCACAGATGCTTCTCCTCTATATACCAGCGTCAAGAGAGTCTTCCTTTAGTATATCAATCAATTCCATCCAATTTATCTTTAATTGATTCAATCACTTGAGCCTCTTTGACTTTCCTGTTTTGGCTTTCTCCACTTTGGCAAGAAGATCAATTTGTCCCTTCATTCCTGCAATATAGATCAATTATGCCAAGATTATTTGTTTCAAGTTGAATGCCACACAATTCTTGTGTTTACAATCTCCCCCTTGGCATTCAAGTTCGAAAACTTAAGCTTCCTTCCTGTGATTCAAGAGTCGGATAATCGAAATATCCGAGAACAGGAGTAATTGCAAAGGTTGAGGATTAGTCAAAGTAATAGCATGAAGACGCGATTGAAAATTGAAGTAGGTAGAACCAAGTAGGAACAGAAACAGACAGAACCCATTAGAGCGATATCTAATATTATGTTCCAAGACATCCAAAAAAAACTTAAACAGCAAAAAATTCACATTATATAAAAAAGTTATTATTCAGAAACTTAAACTGCTGTCTTCACCATGGTCCCCCTGTTCTTCCTCATTAGTATCTTCCTCATCGTCTTCATCATCTTGTCCACCAGAATCTTCGGCCGCTTCATCATCCATAGCCTCGTCGTCTGCAACCTCAACTTTCACTTCGGTTTCGTCAACACCAGTGGATTTCTCCCCCTTTTTCGAACGAGAAGGCAAAGGACGAACCAGATACTTGAGAATTTTCTGGTATAGACCTTTTAAGCTTGAGCATTCTTAACCTGGAGGTCAAACATCGCGATCTGCTGTCGGACAAACTGTTCCAACTGCGAAGGAACTGCATTAGCAGGAATGGTATCTAGCTCATCGTTTGGAGTATAGACATTGGTGGTCCGAGTTGAGACAGTAAATGAAGGTATGGGAGGTCCCAAGTGATCCTCTCGGCGAGATTCTATCTCCACATTATGATGTTGGAGCACTGTCCAAATCAGGCTTGGAAAAGGTAGCATCTTACAGTGGTTTACATTATGATGTTATAGTTTCGAAACGATTGAACATCAAGGTTCTTTTCTTCCCAAAATTTCATATCCTGAAAGATTTTGTGTCTGGCAGAGGCAACCGGAGAGTAAAAACATACTTCAATAGGAATTTGCATTAATGAAGTATGTTTTTACTCTCCGGTTGCCTCTGCCAGACACAAAATCTTTCAGGATATGAAATTTTGGGAAGAAAAGAACCTTGATGTTCAATCGTTTCGAAACTATAACATCATAATGTAAACCACTGTAAGATGCTACCTTTTCCAAGCCTGATTTGGACAGTGCTCCAACATCATAATGTGGAGATAGAATCTCGCCGAGAGGATCACTTGGGACCTCCCATACCTTCATTTACTGTCTCAACTCGGACCACCAATGTCTATACTCCAAACGATGAGCTAGATACCATTCCTGCTAATGCAGTTCCTTCGCAGTTGGAACAGTTTGTCCGACAGCAGATCGCGATGTTTGAACTCCAGGTTAAGAATGCTCAAGCTTAAAAGGTCTATACCAGAAAATTCTCAAGTATCTGGTTCGTCCTTTGCCTATATTGCAGGAATGAAGGGACAAATTGATCTTCTTGCCAAAGTGGAGAAAGCCAAAACAGGAAAGTCAAAGAGGCTCAAGTGATTGAATCAATTAAAGATAAATTGGATGGAATTGATTGATATACTAAAGGAAGACTCTCTTGACGCTGGTATATAGAGGAGAAGCATCTGTGAAGAGCAGTACGGCTTGAGTGATTTACAATTGGGAAAAACAGCTGTCTTGACTATAGAGTTCAATCTGTGTTCCAACACTTTACAATTGGGAAAAACAGCTGTCTTGACTATAGAGTTCAATCTGTGTTCAACCAGTGTTGGAACACAAGTAAGCAGATAGAGTTTATTCGGGAGAATTGACTCTTGAGTTGTTCGGGAGAACAAGTTGAGTTCGGGAGAACTCTCTGCTTGTGTAGTAGAAGGGATTCTCTACATTTTGAATACTTAATAGTCTTAGGAGTATAGTATTCAGGGGGAGTGTGTTTATGCATTGTAATATAAATTTCTATAGTACATAATATGGTCCAGAGGAAGGTGTCTTCCTCATATTTTCCAACCTTTAACTATTTTCAGATTACGTCATGTTCATTCACAGTATGAATTAGATCGTTACAATTCTTGTTTAAATCATTTTATACAAATTATTAAAATAGCACACGCGCACATATTCTGATATTTCAATGTTTTTTCTAAGTGATTTTCAGCTTATAGCTTGAGAAAAGCTATTTTGTTGTGTTTGCAAAGCCAATGTAAAAGCTAAAAGTAGAAATTTAATGCTTTTCTCCACTCAATGACAATTCTGTAAATAATATAATATTTTTTAAAAGACATAAGTGATTCTATAGCAAACACTCCAACTTCTACTTTGATTGGAAATTTTTTTTTTTTCAAACAGTACCTACTTTTTACACAAGTGATATTTATAAAATCTCTAATTTTAATCACTTTTTCAAAATCAATCGCAAACACCCCCGTGGTTTTCGTCCACCAACGTCAGTTTGAAACTTCAGCAAATTCTGCCCTGAAGAACAGAGGAGGCCTGCGCAGAAATGAAAATAAGTCTTTTTTCTCTGTAGTATGATTTTTTATTGTTGATCAACCGGATAAAGGTACCTCTTTCTAAGAAATCGTAAGTTCTCACTTTTATGATTTTGTTTGTTTATCAGTCTAATGTGTTCTGGAAGTAGATATTACGAAACTTTTACTTTTGAAAAAGAGGGTAAAAAAATGAGATCTTTAGAAATTTTCTCTTAAAAACAGACTTATCTTCAAGTTTCAACAATCTCTTGTTGATCTTTAGTTTCAGGTCATTGTGCAGTCAGGTGATTCTAGAATCGTCAATTATCTTGCGGTGATTGCAAATTCATCTGATGCACTTATCTTCGGGGTAGCAAAGGGTGATCCAGCCTTATCGTGGGTCTTGCTGCTCGGTCATTGAGGGATTTCCATGACGCTCGTTACTGGCCCGAAAGGGATGCCTTGGTCCTTGATGGCCTTCTTTCATGTCGCTGCCCAAATGGCATAAAGATTTTCTTTCATGGGCTGTTTCTACCTCAAGGAATCTCACAACTGTGGGTGTTGACATGGAGGTGGAAGATGACAGTTTTCTTAAGGTAATGGTTACGAAATTTCGCGCTACTTCTCGTCCAACGTTAGTCGAATTCCTTGCGATTAGAGAATGTCTTTACCAAGTGATATTGGTCTTGGCAATGGCTGCTTTCTGGGAGATTCAAGTACAGCAATTCTTGCGGCCCTTTGGAGAAGCTGATTGTCTTACTATATTCCAGTTATGTTAGATATCCAAGATATGCTAGTTCTGTTTCCCACTATATCTTTTTAGGCCCCCTTTACTCTGATCGATAATTTAGGATAGTGAAATTTTATTTAGCTTCATTGAGTATTTACTTGGTGGAAATAAAATATCGGGTATCTTTCCGACACGGAATAAAATGCTAAAATCCTGATAGTACCTTAGATAATAATTCAGGCCACCCTTGAGATGGTGACCAATGCTTGGGATAATAATAAGAAAATTATATTTCTATCCATTATTACTCATTCTTTTGCAAACTTAATTATTAAAATGAACCTTTACATTAAATCACCCTTATCCAAACATTTATATATCACATAGTAAAATGTAGATAATGATAGTTAATATTCTTATCCAGGATGTTATATGTTACATTAAACATGAAAAGTGAATACCAATTTATATCTTATCTTGTGAAGTTACCTCACTTAGCCTAGATGATTAATCTATCTATGTTTGTCAAGGTGATCGGAGTCTTATTGGATTACTCACGCAGATAACTGTGCTGCTCACAATCACGCTCAATTTGCTAAATTTTATTTTGAATTTTTGTGTAGTCTTCACTATTGTTCCTGTACAATCAGTGTTGGTTGATTTTAGTAATCGCTAAAAATGTTTTTTCTCCTTAAGAAAAAAAAAAAAAAGAAAAAAACTAGTAGTTTGTTTGAAAGTTTTTAAGGATATTTCATATTTAAAGAAGACAAAAACTTGTGTGGAATTGCGACACATATCTCAGTCATACAGACGGGATCCTATTCTGAAATTAAAATTCTTCTCGGATCTAATTCGTAACTAATCTAAAACCCAAAACTTATATTTAAGTCCTAACGCTATTTTGAAATTAAAATTCATCTCCACACCAAATAAGATTTATGTGGCGGCAGCACACAAGATATAGTGGAACACTTTGGAACATCTTAAGCCCAATGTCGTATCCTGGCCCATAAAGTTAAGTATCAAATTATTTAAGCCCAGTATTTAGGCCCAGAGAGGTGAAATTATGAGTCCACTTTCAGTTGTCCTTGCACAGAAATTGGGCCATCTGGTAAAGTAATAATTTACCCGAGATTTGGTCTGAACCAAATAGAATTTTTCAAGCATGTTAAAATAGAATTCTATAATAAGGGCTAGATGATTAGGTATTGTGGGATTTGTGGGATAAGATTAGGTCTATACGAGGAGAGATGATAATTCGGATTATTGGGTCGGCCAATTAGAGTCGATTCAGACTATATGCCAAAAGTTATTTAAAATATTCATTATTACATGTTGAAATAAATTGTTAATTTCAGATTGTTCGGATCAGAATTAAATTAGGAATGTACGAATTTGATTGACTTTCAATCTCTCTCAATAAATTTGAACGGTAGAATTCATGTTGTTGTGTCGAATGGCCACCCCCAACTCCAAGCAACCTTTGTAAGACTTTTAAACTCAAATTTATTGCTATGTGGATCAAGTTATCAATCAAGTGAATTTTATAATCTGATTGATCATTTATGCTATGTTTGTTTATGAATTTGGCCGCCGAAATTGTAGACGGACCAATCCAAGTCCGATGATCATATTAATTATCACCTAATTGTTAAATACATTTGATATTCTTTTGACAATGATAATTTTATAAAATATAACACATTATATCCCAAAATAAACATTAGATCCATAATTTTATATTGCATAAATTTTCATGAATCCTTCGTTCATAAACAATCCTAAACTAGTGAATAATTAAAGGGTTAATTACAAAATGCAACCTGTACTATTGGCCCTTTTTCCATTTCTAGTCCAAACTAAATATTTTTTTCGATTGCAACTTGTATAACACGTTTTTGTTGCAGTTTGCAACTCCGACCATATTTCAGGTTATATAGGCCATGTGCTATGCACATGACTTTCATGGACCAATAATATGGCGACACGTGGTCACTAATAACAAAAAAAAAAAAATCGAAAAAAAAGAAACAAATACTTATAAATTATTTAAAAATTTCAAAATAATTCATAAAAAATAAAAAAATAATTTAAATTTATAAATATTTAATATAAAAAATAAAAAAATATTTTGAAAATTTTAAAATTCAAGAAACTAACAAAAAATTCTAAAATAATTTTAAAAATTCTGAAAATAAATATAAAGAAAAATCGAAAATACTTTTATTTTGAAAAAAAACTGAAAAAATTGTAAATTATTTAAAAAATTAAAATAATTTATTAAAAATATAAAATTATATATATTTCTAAATAATTTTATTTAAAAAATTAAAAATAATTGAAAATTTTAAAATTCAAGAAATTAACAAAAAATCTAAAATTTATTTTAAAATTTCTAGAACTAAATATAAAATTTGAATAATTATTTTGAAAATTTCAAATTCATTTAAAATCCAAATAATTAAAAAAGATTACTTCTGAAAGCTATTTTAAATGAATTTGGGAATTGAGAATTAAATTTCCAATTCCTCTCCATTTTTTTTACGCGCGCATAGAACAATAATAATTATCATGGACAGTAGAAGTATGGGTCTTCTCTGAAGACCTGGCTTCTCGGCCTAATGAAACTCGACAGCTATTCAAGCGGCAAGACGACGACGGAACTGCGAAAGGGAAGGTCAGCTTCTCTTTTCTTTTTTCTATTTCTATTTCTAGTTTGACGTCTGCACCGGACAGCTGAATCTCCTTCAATGTGTCCGCCAACGAGAGAATTTTAAAATTCAGGAAATTAAAAAAAAATATTATTCTTAAAATTCTAAAAATTTTAAAATTCAGGAAATTAACAAAAAATAAATTAGATTTATGTTAATTTCCCGAATTTTAAAATTTTCAATTTTTTTTTCATTTTTTATATAAAATTATTGAAAATTTTGTATAATTTTATATTTTTAATAATAAATTTAAATTTTTAAAAATAATTTACAATTTTTCGATTTTTTTTCAAAATAAAACTAGTTTTTATTTTTTTATATTTATTTTCAGAATTTTTAAAATTAATTTTAGAATTTTGTTTTGTTAATTTCTTGAATTTCAAAATTTTCGGAATATTTTATTTTTTTATATAAAATTATTTTGATATGTATATAATTTTTATATTTTTAATAAAAAAATTTACTTTTTAAAAATAATTTATAAGTATTTTCGATTTTTCTTTTTTTTTTTTATATTTATTTCTGAATTTTTAAAATTATTTTTAGAATTTTTTGTTAGTTTCCTAAATTTTCATTTTTTTTTTATTTTTTATATTAAATATTTATAAATTTTAATGATTTTTATTTTTTTCTTTTTTCCGATTTTTTTTTAATTAGTGACCACGTGTCGCCATATTATTGGCCAATGGAGGTCATGTGCATGACACATGGCCTATATAGCCTGAAATATGGCCGGAGTTGCAAACTGCAACAAAAATGCGTTATACAGGTTAGCAATCGGAAAAAATATTTACTTTGGACTAAAAATGAAAAAAAGGCCAATAGTACAGGTTGCATTCCGTAATTAACCCATAATTAAAATTAATGAATTAATGAATTGCTTATATACGACACACACTCAAAACCACATTTCTTCATCTTCATCATCTATTAAGAAAGACACTGAAACAGGACTAGAAAACTCCATATATTACACATGATAATCTCAAAACCAGAAAACTCCCACTCACACATAAAAACAGACATGAGTTTTAACTCTTCGCTGCAAAATTCCCGGATTAACTCAGATTAGTTTTCGACTAGGCACTAGGCTCTAACGGGCTGCCTAAGTTTTTTCCCATGCCTCTCCTTGTCTAAAGCCTATGCTTCCCCGCTAACCCTACCTAGGCCCCGACTAGACACTAGGCTCTACTTTGTGCCCGACTAGCACATAGTGACTTTTATAACATTAGACTTTTAAGTAATCGAATCGCTCGCTTCTTCTAAATAAGGTGACAAGTTCTTGAAAATCACCTTGGCGGTTGGAGAAGATCTCGGCGCGCTCAGAAGCTTCTGTGCTGCTCGAAACACATACTTTCGCGGAACGAACAAGACTTTGTCTGCCTGGATCACCATCTTTTCTAGCAAGCTAGCATGTTTCAACAGAGACTCAAGAAACGGAAATATTGCAGCGCTGATTAGAGACGAAGTAACCTCAATTGTCCTCAGTTGCAGCAGAAAGGATTCCGGGAGATTTATTGTGGACTCATATCCATGTAAACGGTCTCCAATGACTAACATCTTTACGTTAGGGAAAATCCCGAGAAGATGCACCAGTTCATCAAGTTGAATACAACTAAGATCAAGTTTTACAAAATCCACATTTGGTAATGGTGAAAGCAAATTTTTCTTCTGCAACTCTCCGAGGACCTGGTATAGAGATTGGATTAGATCGCCTCAAAACCTATTATTGGTAATCTCCTCAAATTTGAAGATAAATGTTAATATATCCTCTTTCAGTTATGGTTTCACCAATATGAATACGTCATTTTGTACAATGCCCGTATTGAATTTGCAAGAGTGCATTATGTGTAGCATCTACCTTTGATTTACACACAATCACACATATATGCATGGATGTGTGTGCAATTAGTTGCAGTCTTATAGATACTACACAAGGTGCACTTTCTCCAGGTGTAGTATCAACACTAGACTATAGGAGCATGCAATTCACAAGAAGAAAATGAGCTTTCGTTGCAATCTTGTAAATATCTTAGAACTGAAGGGCTAAGTACGCAGCATATACAATGCATAAAAATAAATGAACAACGATTATAATAGTGCGACGTTCAGTATAATCGTTCGTTCTACATATAATCACAAAGGTAAGGCATCGAAAGATATTTCAAAGAAAACAAACCTGAACACACCAATCTGATAGTACGACTTTTTCAACACATCGGATGGTTGAAAGTATTTGCCTCGTCATTCCTCCAAGTAATTCTTTCCCGGCCAAATCATCATCAACATAGTAATATACACCATTCAACCTAAGCGTTGCATCAGTTAAAGACGAGACACTTGTCAACACACACTTACTATACGGTAATCCCAAAATTTTCAAACTTTCAAGTTTCGGACAATCTATTCTCAGCTCTGTATCTGGTGATGGATAATCTAACCACTGATACTTCTCAATCTCCAGCTGTTTCAAACTTGTAGACTGGATATTCAAGTTCTCGTGACTTTCCATAAAACGCAACTTAAAGACTTCTAAGTTAGGTGTACCAGACAAAACTCGGTTTATCAAGTGTTCACTCAAGCAAAAACCATCGATTCTCAACCACTTGAGTTGTTTCCAATGTGGAGATTCGGGGATTTGAAGAATACAACCCTTGAGTGATAATGTTTTTGTCGATGAACATGAGCTCAAACATTCCGGTGCTCTATATATACCTTCCTTCCTACTTACCGCGCTATCCAAATCCAACGCCTCTAGAAAGTACCATAGGTGTATATTCAACTCTTCTACGTTATTTTCCTTTGCAAAACGAACCCACGCATCAATATCCTTAGTTAACGACATACAAAAATGACCTTTGAAATCAATTCTGAATTTAAAAATCTTGTTCCCTTTCCAGAATATCAGTGTCTGATTAACGAAACTGCGGATTCTTTCAGCATCATTTTCATCTTTAATAGCATCACAAAAATTAAGGCAGGGGACGGTGTTCCATAGGTTTTTCCAGCATTTAGAGAGAATCGTTGTCGAAATAACATCTTTCATCGGTAAGAATGAGAAAATGAGAAATTTTAATGACAGAGGCAACTCACTGAGTCGATCCTGGCTCAGTTCTTCCATTTCGTAATCTTCAAGCGCATCATCCATGGCGGCAGCTGCAACGAATAGAATCACATTCACCACCCAAAACTCAAAAAGTTTCCGAACAATTTCGAATCAAATTGAAAACAACCAATTTCGAAGGGTTTTTAGTGAGAAAAGTAACCAAAGAGAGAGAAAATAACCTGGAAACAGCTATACTTCACTCACTGAGCAGATGCAGCATGAATCACCCAGCCCTAATTGTATTTGCTGCTCTCGTTTGTACCGATTCAATTCCTCGATGGGCGTACAAATTTGTTCTCAGTACTCAGTTTCAATTTAGATTATTTCTCTCTGAAAATTCAAAATCATATTTAGGTGAAATGTGTGAATACGAGGAATTTATAGATTTCATAAGAAACGATTTAAGGCCAATAACACTATTAATAGTGGTAATGGGGCCGGAGGCCCAAACGGAAAGTGAAAATCTAGTTTTCTGCCACTTTAACTTATAAGTTGTAAAAATATCAATATTATCAAAATTGCCCTTTTTTTTTTGTTGAACAACTTTAACCTTAATTAGATGTGACATAAGAATGTCGTGTATCATTTCGGACATGATACACGACCAGATCGTGTATTATTTCGGACATGATACACGATCTGGTGGACATGATACACGACCGGTCGTGTATTATGTCTTGTGGTCATGTATCATGCCTGAAATGATATACGACCACAAGACATGATACATGACTTGGTGAACATGATACACGATATGTCCTGTGGTCGTGTATCGAGTCGAACATGATACACGACCTGGGTGACAGTGAGAGTGAGGGTGAGAATAAATTAAATAAGGGTATAATGGATATCACACTTGAAAAATCGGTAATTTTACAATTTCAAAGTCAAAGTGGCAGAAAAGTGGATTCTCATTTTCTGCGTGGGTACAGTAAATTTTTTCCCCTATTAATATTCCCTCTGTCCGGGCTTATCATGCACAGGGAGGGTCGGCACAGATATTAAGAAAAATTACTTTTAGTTGTTTGTTAACTTTTCAAAGATGGATTGAGGGCGTAGATTTTAAGGGTAAAAATTATGTTATAACTTTCAAATTTTTAGGTCGTGCAAGATAAAGTGGGACGACCATTTAAGATAAATGCACAAGACAAAGTGGATGAGTATTATTTAGTACCTATCGATCACTTTTAAAATTTAAAGTATAGTTTAATAGTATTTTATAAATTTTATTGTCTTCTGTCACAAAATAAATATTAAATTTAGAACTAATACAACCAAAATTAACATGAAAAACCACACCTTTGTCCATCGACGTACAAGCAACCCTAAGGATTTTAAAGTAATACAATACAATAAACTATAAACACCGAAAGATTAATTTTCTTGTAAATTAGTTCCACAAATTTTAACAAAATACACCATGAAATATTCCACAAGTCTATAGTTTTGTAATGGCAAAAACTTTGGTGCATAAGTTGTACCATAATGTTATTATACACCTTGTGAGCCTCATTGGTTCAGCCCAAATAAATTGCGGTCTGAACCGATCAATTATTATTATAATAATATTTTTTGCACGCGCATTTTATATAATTAATGGTCTGTTTATTGAACATTAAAAGCAAGTGGTCTGCTGGTATTTAATGCAGTCTTAAATATCTCAACCCTGAGGTCAATGGTTCAATTCCATTTGCATCTTTTTTCCTTTTCCTTCTTCTTTCTTTTTTTTTTTGCCCTTTAATTTTTTTTTATCTTTTAGTCTGTGAGTCTGGGAAAAATTATAAATTGTATTATTAATTTTTTTTATAATGCAACAATAATTATATTGTAAGTTCGAAACATAAATATTGTACAATATATAAGAAAAAATTGTATTGTAAGTTCGTAACATAAATATTGTACAAATATACAAGAAAAATTAATCTAACCAAACTTATACCGTCATACATCATAATATACACCGTATCGAAATATTAAATATACTGTGAGAATTGTAAGTTGGAAAAAAATAAATATTTCGCAGTATGAAACAAAAATTAACTAAAACAACATATACTGTATCGAAATATTAAATATACTGTGAGTATTGTAAGTTGGAAAAAAAAAAATCGCAGTATAAAACAAAAATTCACTAAAACAACGTATACTGTTAGACATCATAACGTATACATTATCGAAATATTTAAGTTGGAAAAAATAAATATTTCGCAGTATAAAACAAAACTTAACTAAAACAACGTATATTGTCATGCAATATAACGTATACTACGTCGAAATATTAAATATACTGTTAGGCATCATAACATATACTATGCTCGAAATTTGAATATACTGCTGGTGAAAAATAAAAAGGAACAACGTATACTGTCATGCAACATACTCTCAGGCTTTATAACATATACTATGCTCGAAGTTTGAATATACTGTTAGTGAAAATATCGAACCCGCGCACTGAAGGGTAAAATGCCGCGCCTTTACCAACTAAGCTAGCGCCTATTTTGTGATTCCAAACACACCTTAATATATATAGATCGCGCTCGTAAAAATTATAAGTGGGGCCCACAAGGTGTATATTAACACTAATGTGCATCTTATGCACATGAGTGTCACTCTTTTGCAATAAGCATGTATGTCTAGAATGATATTAGATTTTATTTTAGGATATCACTTGTTAAGTTGTCGAAATTGGATTCATTAGAATATTTATCGTGCATTTTGAAGAGAGAATGACACATTTTATATACAAATAAAATATAAAAATATAGGATCCACGTAAAATATATCATTCTCTTTTCGAAATGTACCGTGAAATATTCTGGAGGATTCAAATTCATCACAAAGATATGTCATAATTCGTATTCTCTTCTTATGAATATCTTAATAATAGGAAGGTTTATGATCGGAAAATTAGATTTTTAGTGATATACGTTTGGGCTACTTATAATTTTATTTCAATTCGAATAATCTTTTGTAATTTCAATATTATAATAAGTTAAAAAAAAAAAAGTGCAGAATTTTAGGCATAATTTTGTTGGAAGACTCTCATGTGAGTTCACAAACGAAGATCTCCGTAGTTGGTAGTGACCAGCACAATCCACTGGTCGATCGCATCCACAAACTATGTGCTCTCTACCGTGACCCTAGCACCGTTCTTCGCTTTCTACACTAGCTTTGCTGCCGCGGCTTCCTTTTCGGCTTTCTCAATATAAGCAACATTCTCCACTCTCTTTGCAACCAACAAATTTTCTAAAGTTCATGATATCTTTTTTGCTTTCATTTCTTGTCATTGTGTAGAACACACATAGGTTGCTCGACAACAGCGAGTTTGTCCCTTCTTCAGTGAATTCCAAATGTTTGATCGATGGGTTTGTAAGTTTGGAAGCATGGAAGCTACTCATTTGGTGTGGTATCAGATGGAAGGATGGTGACCACCACCAGCGAACGGAGATTCCCATTTTATGAACTCACTTAAGAGTCACGAAGTATTTATTGACGCACTTTTAAACTTCTAGGGGCTAAAATTACAAAATGCTAAAAGAACTAGCATGGAAGCTAAAATATTAAGAATTATGTGTTGCAAATTGATAAAATTTAGATAACATTGATGTGTGCAATTTTGTTTGAGTTCGAAAATTGTCAAAAATCACAATTAATTTGTTCGAATTAAAAAAATTGGTTAAAATTACAACTATCTTGCTTGACAAAAATAACAAAAACAAAAAAATTGATTTTTCTAGCTATTAGGTCAATTTTAAATTATAATCTAAACTTTAAAATTTAACTAAAAATTTTGCTGACTTTCAATTATAATATTAAACATACTTTTTAACATTTAATTGCCATGAGCTTTTGTGCGTGGCTATGGCAGGTTAGCACTCTTAACTAAAAGTAACAGCTTATCTTAGATTATATATATAGTTACTTATGAATTTGTCCGTTCGAACAAAATAATTGACAATCTAATTAAAATTATTTTATTAATTTTTACTTAATTGTTTCATACACTATAATCCATTTCCAAAGGATAATTTGAAAATATTTTATAAGTTTTACTATATTATAATCCAAAAATAAATATTAAATTTAGAATGCATAAAATAAATAAAAAATTTCACGACACACTCCATCGGTACACAAATATATTCTTATTATTTTCTTCGTCTACCAACTTTCAGAAATAAAAGTCTTATTTCTCTATAGTATGATTTTCTGTTGTTGGTGCACCGAGTAAATGCATGACCTCTTATGAAATTATAAATTCTCATTTACATGATTTTATTTGTTTATCGATTTAATTTGTTTTGAATGTAGATATTATAAATTTAATTTTAATTGATAAAAAATGTCACTGTTAAAATAAGAGGGACAAAAATGAGATCTTATTTAGAGTTTTTCTCTTAAAAGCAGAGGATTCAGGACATTGTGCTCTCAGGTGAAACTAGTTTTTCACCTGTACGATCCACGGGGAAGAATTTTTTAATTTAATAATAAATTTACGGGGAAGAATTTTTTAATTAAATTATTATTAAACTATAAAGGCAAATATATATAACACTGAAAATCAAAATAAATAATGAATAAGCTACAAAAGTTCTGTAATTACGAAATTGAAAAAATAAATTAAGCTACAAATACATGTCTGAAATACTAAATTACAAATATATAAGAAACAACTTATATATTTAATTAGTGGGACCGAATTTTGCAAATAGAGGTGGCAATTCAGGCGGCCCGCCCGGTAAGGTCGGGCCTGTCAGGCTAACCCCATATTTTGGGCCGGGTCAAGCCGGGCAAAAATTTGGTCAGACCTAGATATAGTCGGTCCGGCTCGTGGTATTCCCCTATAATATATTAAGATTATCGGATCGGTTCAGGGTTCGCCCGGCTTGTAGAGAAAAAAAAAATTGATTTTTTATTATTTTTTTTATTTTTATAAAATAAAAATTATATCATTTATTTATTATTAAAATTATATCCAATAATAATTTAATACAATAAATGAGGTATCGACATATGACAGGTTGTGGAATAAGTTTGGGTTGTAGAATAGGTTGGTTGACCAACCTATGTCATGAAAAAGTTGGCCATTTTTCATTATGTTTTTTTATCAAACTTTTGTCGTGACCCCACGACCCAAGGTGGGGGTCATTGTTAAAGTTGGTCTTAGAGGTCACATACATTATACTCCCCTCTTCCCGAATGAACTTGCACTGGCTCATCAGCACACATATTAAGAAAAATTATTTTTTTGTTATATGTTGACTTTGTCAAATCTGTTTTTACCTTTATTAGTAGAAAAAAAGGGAAGAATTAGGAAATTAATCCTTTCCCTCTTAATTTTAGGGGCTCAAACCTGCAATTCCTGATCGGAAACAATAG
This sequence comes from Ajuga chamaepitys, assembly GCA_958295605.1. NCBI lineage: Eukaryota > Viridiplantae > Streptophyta > Magnoliopsida > Lamiales > Lamiaceae > Ajuga > Ajuga chamaepitys. The sequence goes on from OY282503.1 coordinate 4,131,384, forward strand.
TACTCAAGCATTTCAAATTTCACAGAAATTTCACAAATTAATTCAAATTTCGGATGAATAGTTTGGTGTGAAAAAATTCCCACCAATAAATTTTCATTCATACAACCTATTTTACAAGTTCAACAAAAATGTTCAAAATTTACAATTCCCTTCTAAATTTTTTGAAATCCTAACTAAAAGACTATAAATACAACATTAAATGTGCCAAAATATACACTTCATCTTCAAGTTTCAGCAACAATAATTCTTCAAAAAAATTCAAGCAGAAATAGTTTGCACCAAAACTGTAGCTGCATCAGATCGGATCCTAATTGCTCAGTTCTAAATGGCTAACAACACAACTTGTGTTGTACATCATGGCAAAATAAAAGAAGCGGCTACATCATTTGGAGTTAGTCGTCGAACAGTTCAATACATATGGAAGGCTGCAAGAAAGCAAATGTTGGAAGGTCTAGCTGTTACATTCAAGCGCAAAAAATATGATATTGGGGTGATCAAAACTGAGTTAGACGTGAAGATGAGGAAAATCATACCCTTTTCAAATGCGAATTCATTAAATGGAAGTTCGCCTTGTTTAGCCTGGATTATTGAAGAATTTATATGCCTAAACTATAATACTAACCAACGGAAAATTTCATATTAATGTTAATAGGGGAGACTTTCGTTTCGGCAATGTCGCCGAGCTTCGCAGTAGTTGTTGTGCAGAAAGAGCCCATAAGCTTGACGATCTCCATATCAGCTTCATCAACGGCTTTGTGCTTCTTCGTCTTGGGTTTCTTAGCATTGCTGGATTCCGATCATGTGTCTCTCACACCAGATGTGTGCACCTCCTCTCTGAATTTAGCAGTAGGGCCAATGAAATCTTCCCAACCTCCCCTAATTCCGTCTTAAAAAACCGGGATGTAAACATCATCGTGCTGCGAATTGACATTGTTAACGTCCATGGCATGTTCTCCAGGTGCGGTCCTTTCGGAAAATCTCGGTCCAGTCCTTGAAATATGGAAAAGATTTCCAGCGCAGCCCCTTCGCATTCGGACCAGTCTGTCCAAAAAAGTTTATAACAGATTAGTTGTCAAACATAACATCTAACTCATAGAGTAAATGAGAACAATAAATCCAATGTGGAAGGGCGCATATGCAATAACAAATTAGCTGTCAAACATAACATCTTTTTCATGGCTGACCTTAACGTAATTATCTAACACGTCATCATTGTCGGCATTTTTACATCATTCCATACAAAACCACTACGAGCAATTATGCTTGTGATACTCCCATAGTTTTTCTTCCACACGCGAATCTTGGAGTTGATGTGGGGGTCGGCACGGAGGTCAGACCTGGGAAAAGCCTACATCATCATTTTCTCTAGTATGGCCAGGTACCTGACGCGGAACCCATTCTCACATTTCCAACCCGTTGTGATGATTTCCCTGAGCTAATTCACGAGCTACTTCTTCTCGCGTTCCGACCAAATGTGTCTTTTTGAATCACGCCCCCTAGAGGCCCTGGCGAAAATAGCAATGATGTTCACTTCGGTAGACATTGAACTTGGATTTATGAAAAACAAAGGGCTATTAGAATTCTGCTTATATGAAAGACTATGCTCAATTATACAAATTCCGAACTAATAACGCATCAATTTCAAACACCCCCCGTGGTCAGAACTTAATACGATACACACACATGTAGCCACATGAAATTTATGACTATATCAGCTGTCACCTGTAGGAACACAATATAATCTAATGTATCTAATTCGTCTCAACCAAACATCCACAATGTATCTTGAAAGCACCTTACAAACAGCTCGGTACACACCATAATTCAACAAAATATTCAATTGTTAATTACTACGGGTTCTATTATTACAACCACACAAATTTTAGATTGTCTTTGCTTAAATCAGGAAAGGTACATAACACCAAAGATTATAGCAGCAAACAAGACTTCAATCTAGTGGCTGTCAGTGCCCGTGAAGAAACTCGGGGTACATCGAATTTGCCAAGTTGTCCCATCACCTCGTCCATTGATGGCTACATCCGACATTTTGGATATAATCTGTGTCGTCCTCATTATCGTCATCATCAAATTCATAATCCAATGCTTCTTGGGGATCGTAGGGCATCACTATACGGATGTAGTTGTGTAGAAGGCAACACACCATGATAATCCGATTTTGAGTTATGATGGGAGAGTAAGCTGCGCTACATAAAATACCCCAACGACCTTTCAATAGCCCAAATGCGCGCTCCACGACATTACGCGCCTTCGAGTATTTCATATTGAAGTATTCTTCCTTGTTTTGTGGAATTACAGAACCGACGGCCCAGTCATCTTTATGGTAACGGTAACCACGGTGCGGAGTCAAGAAGCCTTCCCGTTTGTGTAACCATTGTTGCAGACATAATAGTTTCCTATAAACATGGAATTGAAAAACAATGGGAAAATTAATAAGTGGTTATGAAACATATGCCTCCCTTAATAACTGAACCAACTTAATATTGACAAAAAAAAACACACCTACAGGCACGCAAAGCCCATTAGGCCTCACGACAGCATCCCTAAGAACGCGGGAGTCAGTCGCGCTCTCTTCCCAACCCGATAGGATGTATATGAACCGTATATCCCGATCAAGAACTCCCAATACATTCACAGTAGTTTCACCTTTTCTGTTTTGGAACCGCCCATTGTCTTCCTTAAGTACCCGCACTTTTATATGTGTTCTGTCCAATGCACCAATGCATCCCTGCATATTCGGTGAACAGAAATAGTGATCAGTTGAACAAGTGGAGAATCATACAAGTACATGTAAATATTTCAAACAGTGCGACTGATAAATAATTGGGCTATGACCGCTCTGTCGGGTGCAGTCAAATAAGATGTTTTTTTTCCTAACTATTCCTAACAGTAGCTAGAGCAAGTCAGGGTCGATCTCACAGAGAACAGGAATTAATCAATTAATTGTACTAACCAATTCTATATAAGTACTAATAGTATAAATATAATAAGGGGGGGAATTTTGATTTGATTTAATTAACTAATGCAAAATAACTAAAGATGAATTAACTATTGAATAAAAAAGTATCCCGCCTTTAACCCAATATCCCCCTAGCCTGAATATCCATGTAACTAATGCAACTACTTAACTAATTAGTTTTGAGACCCCTACGCCAAGAATTAATAGGTACGCTTAGCTAACCCTTGTTACCCCTTAAGTGTAATTAATCCTAAGAACTTAGTAATTAATCATATCCAATTAAGTAGTCCTAGGAGACGCTCGCTAGAACAATATTAATCAGACGCATAGGGAATTAAGGCAACGGAGTAGGTACGGTGTTGTACTCACGAACGCGGTACAAGTGACCGCGACTTTGTGTTATCCTAGCGAGTAACCACTTTTTGCTACTTTTGGGCACAAACGCATAACAATTACGGATTATGAATTCATGACCTAGCGACAGCTATATGCCTATTACTAGGGTGATCAGTCCACATAACAAACATATAAAAGATAGAGTAATCCAATAACACAAGTAATCTCAGAACATAATTAAATTAAGTAATTACTGAATTAATTACATAAATAAAAGTCTAGGGTTCAACATAGTCAAAGACGGGAAAATAAAAGCTTAGCCGATCATAGCGATCGCTAAGAACAAACTATAAAAAGAAAACATTAAAACTATAAAACTATAAAACCCGAGTTGTTGAATCTTGAGTCTTCTGGTTCTTCAGAATTTCCAAGTCCGCGCTCTCGAATCAATGTCAAAGTGTAATTTTCGGACTTTTGGATCTTCTATTTATAGTCGAGGATGAATTAGGCTCAATTTGAGCCAGAAAATGATTAATCCGCGCATGACTTGGGCTGGGCCATTGCCTGTCTCGGCCGAGAATTTTTGGCTCGGCCGAGCTCCCTATAAAAGTGGCTCGGCCGAGAATTTATAGCTCGGCCGAGAATCTTCAACAGACAATTTTTATGTCTCTCGCTGACCTTCAACAGACAATTTATGGCTCGGCCGAGACCAATGCCCAGCAAACTTGGATCAATTTTCGCTCAGTTTTTGACGTGCGATACTTGTTCTCGCATCCAGTTTAAGTCGAGTTCGACTTTTTGGTCTAATTTCACCTTAATGCTTCAAAACAAGTCAAACAACATTAATTTGTCCAATAATACCAATACGAGTATTACACGACTAATTATGCATGCAAATGTTATTAACTAGACAATTTAATCGACCTATTATGCACGCATAATTATGTGTACCAGGCTAAACGATACCTTGAACCAGCTCCATCGATCAGACGTATCATCATCGGGAATGGGAACAACTTCAGCCAGGAATGAAGACTCAAGCGAAGAACAACCCTTAATACTACCTTAAATACTTTATTAACCATTCTGCCTGATCTTTTATAATATCCTCGCACAATGCGATTCTTTGTATGATGAGCGAGTATCCACAGAAAGTATGCCACCTGCTCGCTGACACTAACATTTTTTGTTGAACGTAGCCCCCCTCCAACCTCTAGTATAACACACAGACGCGCGAAAGCGTCGCGGCTCATTCGAAGAAAATTTATACAATCAGTGTCTGAGACCCTAATGATGTCATCCAACCTATTAACCTGAGTTGGAATTCTATGTATTATGTTATAACGTCTACGCATTGTCAAGATTCATAATCACATCAAATAGACAAACGTAAACTGCATGTGTTGTATGCCAAAGCTTGTGTGGCAATATCCAGTCAGCATCATAGGACAACTGAGCATCCACATGGCACAATGAGTCATCAATCTTGGGCTTCAAGAAAGCCTTCCATGCAGCTGGTCAAGCAAAGTACATCAAAATTTAATGGAGCTCAAGTACAACCTGGAAGATGTTCCCCAACAGCTAAGAAGAAGACAGACATATTGCATGCCTTCATGAATTGCAGAGAAAAAGTTGGACCAGATTTGATCTAACGGTTGAGTGTAAATGAGAGTAGCTTGATGAAGAGTAATGGAAGTAGTTAGCTGCCAATGTATAACCTAGTAATTGAGATATCTGATGTACATAATTAGATGTGCTCTTAACACTAGTATTCATCAAGTTCAACAATTAATACAACAGTAAAAATTCAAGCTGCATTAGCATAGTTTTCCATAATGCCTGTCATAGTTAGGTTTGCTATATTTCTGATACGCATACTCCCGTTCACTAAACTCTGCGTACGACTATTGTGACGCCTAAGATATAACATACACAACGTAAATAAAACAAAGGACACATTCCATGACTACCGCGTGAATAACAATATAAACCTCATTGTAACCGGGCATTTTATCCATCACTAGTCGTGCCACAGTAGCAACATGTAAGTAACAAGCATGTGGAAATAAAATTATATATCATAAGGGGAAATCTTAAGATCCGACAAGACTTTGCACATTCGGAGTTTACATCGGCTAAACAAAGAAACAGAAAACAACGCTCTAAATTGCAGCCAGATAACACACATTAGAAAAAATCGTGGTTACAGTTGTTTAGGATTTGTTCAATATAGTCTAGTGCTAAGGCTTAAAATAAAACACATAACAGAGCGATGATTTAATCTAAACTCCGTTTTAGAGTTAAAATTGTCGATGTTTGTTAGTCAAACAATGCTGCTCAAAAGCCACCACATTTATGGCATCAACTGTTGAAATGAAAGCCTATGAAGAAAAATTTCAACAAAGTAGCTGTTGTTTGTGGACAAAGAACAACCTCACTCCACTGCCAACATTTATTGATCCTGCTGCATATTTGCCTATATATATACAATTATGTGAAGTTATTAAAATGTGTGGAACATCCATCTCAGATTTAAGAGAGTAGAAGGGGTTTGAGTGAAAGCTTTCAGATAGAAAAATTAGAGAGTAATTTTTCTTGGGTAGAATAGGTTGTGAGTGTTGTAAACGCTGTATATTTTCTCCTTGTTAATCGATCTGCAGAAGCCCGGAGACGTAGGCATAATTAGCCGAACTCTGTTATCAACTTGTTTTTTTTTTTAATTTCACATTAAATTTGCTCTTGCAGTAATCTGGTTAGAGGGAATAACAACAATTCCCAACAACTGGTATCAGAGCCGCCTTGGTGGCAGATACTTCTGATAATTTTTCTTTTGATGTTACTATTCACGTGAACAGTGAATTCCGTGAATAGTGAAATTTGTCAGCGGTTCCAATTTTGTCGACAAAAGGTGTTCTATACACGATGCTTAGCAGAAATTATCTTAAACGATCCAAAGGAATCCAGATTTAAGTGGGAGCAATGGCTGCAGACGAAGGCAAGGTGAAAATAGAAAAGTTCGATGGTGCGGACTTTGGCTTCTGGAAAATGCAGATTGAAGATTATCTGTACTAGAAAAAGCTATATCAACCTCTCTCCGGAGAACAACCAGAAGACATGAAGGATGAGGACTGGATCCTTCTCGACAGACAAGCCCTCGGAGTCATTCGATTGACGTTATCCCGAAATGTTGTCTTCAACATAGAGAAAGAAAAGACCACGGCGGGTCTTATGGCAGCTCTCTCCAGTATGTATGAAAAATCATCAGCCTCAAATAAAGTCCACTTGATGAGGCGGTTATTCAACTTGCGGATGGCAGAAGGCGCATCAGTGGCCCAACATTTAAATAAACTCAACACAATCACAACCCAGTTGAGCTCCGTGGAGATTGAATTTGACGATGAAGTTTGAGCTTTGATTCTCTTATCATCTCTACCAGACAGTTGGGATGCTACTGTTATAGCAGTCAACAGTTCATCAGGAAATAACAAATTAAGATTTGAAGATGTTCGAGATCTGATATTGAGTGAAGAAATTCGTCGGAGAGAATCGGGTGAAGCATCAACCTCTTCAGCTTTGCACATAGAGTCTGGAGGAAGAACTTCAGAGAAAAATTCAAATCGCAGCAAATCAAGATCTAGAAGAGGCAATTCTAGATCAGGAAAGAAAGATTTTAGCTGCTATAATTGTGGCAGGTCGGGTCACTTCAAGAGGGATTGCCGAGCACCGAAAAAGAATGTCGGTGTACAAGAATCTGCCAATGTGACTGAGGAAGTAGGTGATGCCATGATTCTAAGCGTCAATAGTCCGATTGAATCATGGATTTCGGATTTAGGGGCATCTTTCCATGCCACCCCATGCCGAGAAATCATGGAGAATTATGCTAGTGGTGATTTTGGAAAGGTTCATCTAGCTGACGATGAAGCCTTGAAAATCGTGGGAAAAGGAGATATACGTTTAAAGCTGCCAAATCAGACTACATGGAAGCTGCAAAGCGTAAGACATACTTCTAGTCTTAAAAGGAATTTGATTTCAGTGGGGCAACTTGATGGAGAAGGTTACTGTACAACCTTCTCAGATCATGAATGGAAGAATACCAAAGGAGCACTTATCATTGCTCGTGGTAAGAAGAATGGTACTCTCTATGTAACCTCAAACTTAGAGAATATCATTGCGATATCAGATGCTGATGAAAAATCCAATTTATGGCACCAACGACTTGGCCATATGAGCTAGAAAGGGATGAAGACACTTTTCTCAAAAGGGAAGTTGCCGCATCTAAAGAAAGTAGATGTCGGGCTATGTGAAGATTGCATCTTTGGCAAACAAAAGAAAGTCAGTTTTGCGAAGGTTGGCAAGACACCCAAGACAGAAAAGCTAGAATTGGTTCATACCGATGTATGGGGACCATCTCTTTCAGGCTCAGTATATTATGTTACCTTCATTGATGATTCCACAAGAAAAGTGTGAGTTTATTTTCTGAAGAAGAAATTAGAGGTCTTTGATACCTTCAGAAAATGGAAAGCCATTATGGAAAATGAAACCACTTTGAAAGTCAAACGCTTGAGGTCTAATAATGGAGGAGAATACAGAGATAGTAGATTCAGAGAATTTTGCGCAAACAATGGAATTAAGATGGAGAAAGTAATTCCTATGACACCGCAGCAAAATGGCATAGCGGAGCGCATGAATAGGACTCTCAATGAACGTGCCAGGAGCATGCGGATACATGCCGGCTTACCCAATATGCTATGGGCTGAAGCTGTCAACACTGCATCCTATTTGATTAATCGTGGGCCCTCAGTCCCGTTGGACGGGAGAATACCGGAGGAAGTTTGGAGCAAAAAGGAGGTAAAACTTTCCCATTTAAGAGTGTTTGGTTGTATCTCTTACGTACACATAGATTCTGCTGAAAGAAGTAAACTCGATGCTAAATCTAACAAATGTGTTTTTGTTGGATATGGCAGTGATGAGTTTGGCTACCGATTTTGGGATTATGAAAATCGGAAGATCATCAGAAGTAGGGACGTCATATTCAATGAGAATGTGATGTACAAAGACAGGTTCACTGCAGAATCAAGAAGCTCCAACAACCATGCTGAAACAAATGACGAATTTGTTGAATTCGAGGAAATTTCTGAACAAGATATTCAAGTCAGTCCTGGAGCAGTTGGTGAAGAACCAAACACGCCAGAATTGAGACGTTCCTCCAGAATTCTTAAGCTAACCTAACGTTATTCGCCTTCTTTGTACTATTTGTTGTTGACTGATAGTGGAGAACCAGAGTGTTATGATGAAGCTATACAAGTGGAGAATTCAGCCAAGTGAAAGTCTGCCATGAAAGATGAGATGGACTCACTCATGTCAAATCAAACATGGGAATTAGCTGAATTACCACCAGGCAAGAAAGCACTCCATAACAAGTGGGTCTTCAGGATAAAAGAAGAGCATGACGGGAGCAAACGCTACAAAGCAAGATTAGTTGTCAAAGGCTTTCAACAAAGAGAAGATGTTGACTACAGTGAAATTTTCTCTCCAGTTGTGAAGCTGACTACAATTAGACTGGTGTTGAAAGTTGTAGCTGTAGAGAATTTGCATCTTGAGCAGCTAGATGTAAAAACAACTTTCCTTCATGGTGACTTGGAGGAAGAGATCTATATGAGACAACCGGAAGGCTTCATAAAGGCAGACAAGAAAAAACTGGTGTGCAGGTTGAAGAAAAGCTTGTATGGTTTAAAACAAGCTCCAAGACAGTGGTACAAGAAATTTGATAGATTTATGGGTGACATCGGCTTCACCAGATGTCAAGCAGATCATTGTTGCTACATTAAAATGTTTGACAATAGCTTCATTATTTTATTGTTATATGTAGATGACATGCTTATTGCAGGTTCAAACATGCAAACAATTGATAATTTGAAGCAGAAATTGTCAAAGCATTTCGCAATGAAAGATTTGGGTGCTGCAAAACAAGGACTTATTATGAGGATCAAGAGAGATGCGGAGTCGGGGACTTTGATGTTATCACAGGCTGAGTACATTAACAAAGTACTCTCAAGGTTTAACATGCAAGATGCTAAACCAGTAAGTCATTCAGACTTTCCAAAGCACAATCACCAAAGATGGAAGAAGAACATGCACATATGGCTAAAGTGCCATATGCCTTAGCAATTGGAAGTCTGATGTATGCCATGGTTTGTACGAGACCAGACATTGCTCAAGCAGTGGGAGTGGTCAATAGGTACATGAACAATCCGGGCAAAATTCACTAGGAAGCAGTCAAATGGATCCTCAAGTATCTACGGGGTGCCACAAACAAGGCATTATGTTTCAAAGATGGAGATACGGCATTAAAAGGCTATGTAGATGTTGATTTAGCTGGAAATGTCAACGTGAGAAAGAGCACTACAGGGTACATTTATACTTTGGGAGGTACAGCAGTGAGTTGGGTTTCTCAGCTGCAAAAGATAGTTGCTCTCTCCACAACTGAAGCAAAATATGTCGCTGTCACTGAAGCTTGTAAGGAAATGGTGTGGTTACAAGGTTTCTTGATGGAATTAGGCAAGAAACAACAAGACAATGGCTTGTATTGTGACAGTTAAAGTGTTATCCATCTAGCAAATAATCCGTCTTTTCATTCCAGAACAAAGCACATACAGTTGCGGGATCATTTTATTCGGTCACTTCTGGAAGATGAGATTTTGAAACTTGAGAAGATAAGTGGAGCTCAAAATCCAGTGGATATGTTAACAAAGACGGTAACCATTGACAAACTGAAGCTGTGTTCAGCTTTAGTTGGTTTGCTAGGGTAGCAAGATCGAAAGAGCTGCTGCAAGATAGAAATCAGTCTTCGAGTGGGAGATTGTTAGTCAAACAATGTTGCTCAAAGCCACCACATTTATGGCATCAACTGTTGAAATGAAAGCCTATGAAGAAAAATTTCATCAAAGTAGTTGTTGTTTGTGGATAAAGAACAACCCCACTCCACTGCCAACATTTGTTGTTCCTACTGCATATTTACCTATATATATACAATTCTGTGAAGTTATTTAAAGGTGTGGAACATCCATCTCAGATTTAAGAGAGCAGAAAAGGGGTTTGAGTGAAAGCTTTCAAAGAGCTTTCGGATAGAAAAATTAGAGAGTAATTTTTCTTGGGTAGAATAGGTTGTGAGTTGAGAGGTTGTGAGTGTTGTAAACACTGTATATTTTCTCCTTATTAATCGATCTGCAGCAGCTCGGAGACGTAGGCATAATTGGCTGAACTCCGTTATCAAATTGTTGTTTTTTTTTTTTTTTTATTTCACATTTAATTTGCTCTTGCACTAATCTGGTTAGAGGGAATAACAACAATTCCCAACAATGTTACTTAGCCGGAGGCTTAAAACCGGGCACAAATGAAGTTGCAACACGTAGTAACCCGCATATCTACAAAACTGAGGACAGAGGGAGTCAAACGGGATAAAACTAACTATTATTTCTACACAAAATGAAGGGTTTAATTTTTTTGAAAGAACGTCTACATTTCTAGATTTGAGGAAGATATGAGAAAATGAGAGTAGGTAAAGAAAAAATACAACTAATTTTTGCAAATATTACGAATATGGAAGAGGAATAGATATAGGAGGCTCGCATAGTCGTCGCATAAATCTAGCCAAATGATTGCTGGAAAATCACAAACTTACCTCAGTTGGCAAGTTTAATGGAGCTCCACTTCTTCGTCTCTTCAAAATAGGGGTGACAAAAACTCCGCGGGGACCCGTCTCCGTTGGGACCCGAAAATATTAGGTCGGAGTTTCCCCGAAAAAAATGGGGACGGCGATGGAGATGGGGATTCCCCGAAATTCTATGAGCGGGGATGGTATGGGGATGGGAATCGTACTCTCCGTCCCGTTCCCCACCCCGACTCCGTATAGACAAAGCGAGGATTCCTCATTCCCCATTATTATATATATATATATATATATATATATATATATATAATATTAAATATACACTAAACACACGCTCACAACTTACTGCATTACTTACTTCATCTTTAGTTAAAAAATATTATACATATATAATTATTTTAATACTTTTATTTTAGATTTATGACTTTTGACATGTTTTGGGCATGGTGGTTGTATGTTATAACTTTATTATTCCTTTTGTTTAAAAGATTTGGAAAAGAAAAAAAGAAAAAAGAATACGGGGAACTCGAATCCCCGTGGGGACACTCTTCCCCGAATGAGAATTCCCCATCCCCGACCTAAGGTCTCCAAGCTGGGAATTAAGCGGGGATGAGAATCGGGTTGGGGGAGTTGGGGATGGGGAGTCCAATACGAGCCTGATCCTACCCATTGCCACTCCTACTTCCAAATCGTGAATCAGTGACTTGTATCTGTTGTAAATGCGAGACAGCTACTCCCTCCGTCCTGGCCTAATTGATTTACTTTCCCTTTTTGTTTGTCCCAATTTAATTGACCTAGTCCATAAACGACAATTTTTTCTCACAATCTTCACCTTCAAAATCTCTACTCTTAATCTTCACTTTTAAAAAGTCAAAGATTTTACAAAATCTGTTTTTTCTTAATCTCCGTGCCTAGCGAAGATAGGCCAATTAGACGGGACGGTGATAATATTATGATATTTTGTTTAATTTATTTTAGCTTAGGGCATCTCCAACAATCTTTCTAAATTAGTGCAGATTTTGCACTATTTAAGTGCAAAATCTGCACTCCATCTCCAACCATCTGCACTATTTTTTGCACTAAAAGAGAATATTCCTTATAATTCATTTGTTTTATCTTTACTTTTATTTCTTTTGTAAATATAAATCACAATATATGTATAAAATCACACGGAATATAATATTTTCATATTAATATTTTCGTTCATATTTTAAAATAAATCAAATTAAATATAAAACATGTAAACAAGAAAATTGGAAAACGCAAAATTAAAATTGAAATTCACAATAACGTGGCATACAACAGATTGAATAAATCAAATTGAATATAAAACATGTTTTTTCTTGTTATTGTGATTTTTTTTTTTCAAAATTTAATTGAATTTTTTTTTCAAAAAAAAATAATTTCGATACATAAATACACTATCCAATACTTTAAAATATACATCACAATTAAATACAATATAAAAGAAGTAATAAAAATAAAGAAAAAAGAATAAGAAATAGATAGTGCAGCAAAGTAGTGCGCACTATATATAGTGCTAGAATTGTATAAACACTAAAATAGTGCTTGATATAGTGCATCGTTGGAGCAAAAAAAGTGATGTTTACCACCAAATTAGTGCATCCTTGGAGATGGAGATGCCCTAGGAGCATATGGGTCACTAAAGTGTTATTGCTGGGGCCAAATGGTAATATCACGTGCGCAGCTGTGGGCCTGATTAAAGAATCACACCTCCTATAGTGCCCAAAAAATGGTTTTATCTCGGGCTCATCGACATTAACCTCACAAGTAAACATAATGCGTCGCATGATTATTTAGTCTTAGCTGTTGAGACTTGTCGTTGCTATTTGGAGGCAAGGATTTGGTTCCCTTTCACATCTTGTTAATCGACTAAACCTGGATTAAGAAAGTACCAGGAATCGGAAAGATGATCTCATTTCAACCTGTAATCCACGCGCCGCCCTCACCGAAGCCGGAGCCGCCACTAACCAGCCAATCTCGTGTTAAGTCCCACAAACTCAATGGCCGCCTTTCATTGCAAGAAGCCAGAAAAGAATCTGTATCTCAAATTCATCAAACCACTCTTCCGTTTCTCAACGGAGGACTGAATTCTACCGCCTATGCTTCGGTGCTGGACTCCTGCACCTGCCCAAACTTCGGGAAACAGGTGCACGCCCACCTACTTAAGAACGGGTTTCATGGGCGGGAGTTTGTTGAAACCAAGCTACTCCAAATGTATGGCAGACATGGCTGTTTCGACAATGTAGTTCTGGTGTTCGACAAAATGCCTGACCGAAACCTGTACACTTACACGGCTCTTCTCAATGTGCTTTTGGATAATGGGCTATTTGAGGAAGGTTTAACGTATTTCAGGAGGTTGCTGACTGAGGATGTTGAGTTGGAGTTTTTCATTTTCCCGGTAGCTTTCAAGATTTGTGGGGGCTATGGTGGAGTTGGATTGGGGAGGCAGTTGCATGGGATAGCAATCAAGATTGGAGTTTTATCTCATATTTACGTGGGAAATGCATTGATTGACATGTATGGAAAATGTGGGAGCTTAAGTGATGCAGATAAGGTTTTCGATAACATGCTTAAAAGGGATTGTGTTTCTTGGAATTCAATGGTTACAGCTTGTGCTGCTAATGGTAGGGTGCTCGAAGCTTTGGAGTTTTTGGAGAATATGTTGGGGGACAACGATTTAAAGCCAAATTTCGTTTCTTGGAGCGCTTTGATTGGTGGATTCGCTCAGAATGGATACGACGAAGAAGCCATTGAGATGCTGTACAAAATGAGAGCTAACGGATTTGAACCAAATGCACGAATATTAGCTAGTGTTCTTCCTGCTTGTGCTCGACTGAGGAAACTGAGGTTAGGGAAGCAAATATATGGATACATAACAAGGCACGGGTTCATGTCTAGCCCTTACATTGTGAACGGATTGATAGATCTGTATCGGAGATGTGGAAATATGGAAAATGCTTTCAAAGTGTTTGATAGATTTTCAGTGAGAGATGAGGTGTCTTTCAATACCATGATTGCAGGATATTGTGAAACTGGGGAGGTTCTAAAGGCGAAGGAGCTTTTTGATCTGATGGAGTATGAGGGGAAATCGAAGGACTTGATTTCTTGGAATTCATTGATCTCAGGGTACGCAGATAACTCCTTGTACAACGAGGCTTTGACTTTATTTGTAGGGTTAATGAACAGAGGAGGAATTGAACCTGATTCTTTCACCTTGGGCAGCGCTCTCAACACTTGCTCGGAAATAGGTTCTTTGAGACTTGGAAAAGGAATACATTCATACGCCATAGTAAAAGGCCTCCAATCAAATCTGTTTGTTGGTGGTGCATTGGTAGACATGTATTGTCAATGCCGGGACATAGAAGCTGCAGAAAAAGTATTTCACCAAGTACCTGAAAGAGATATAGTAATATGGAATGCTCTGGTTTCTGGTTATGCTAGTAGTAACCAATTAGAAAGCATTCAATGCATCCTTCAGAGGATGAAAGATGATGGATTTGAACCGACTATATACACTTGGAATGGAATAATTGCAGGATACGTGGAGAATGGTCATTATGAGTCGGCTCTACAGTTAGTTTCTGATTTGCAGAGTTCAAAATTGGGGCCTGATATCTATACAGTTGGGATAGTATTACCTGCCTGTGCAAGGCTGGCTACTATTAAACGAGGTAAGCAGGTTCATGCATATTCAATCAGATATGGGTTTGACTCAGATGCATATATTAGAGCTGCGCTCGTAGACATGTATGCAAAGTGTGGGGTTTTCAAGTATGCTGAATTAGTGTACAATATGACACAAAGCCGTAATCTGGTCATCCAAAATGCAATGTTAAATGCATATGCTATGCATGGTTATGGTGAGGATGGCATTGCTCACTTTCGAGAAATGTTGGTTAATGGATATACGCCTGACAATGTAACTTTCCTAGCAGTACTATCTTCATGCGTTCATGCAGGGTCAGTCGAGACTGGACAAGAGTTCTTTGATCTGATGGGATCTTACGGTGTAAAACCAACGTTAAAACACTATACTTGTATGGTTGATCTGATGAGTCGAGCTGGCAAGCTAAAAGAAGCATATGATATGGTGTTGAGAATGCCTATGGATCCTGATACAGTGATTTGGGGTGCTCTGTTAGGTGGGTGTATTATCCATGGGGATGTTGAAATGGGAGAAATAGCAGCACAGAAGCTCATAGTGTTGGGACCCGAAAACTCTGGTAACTATGTAATGCTGGCAAATTTGTATGCTTCTACAGGTAAATGGTGTGAGCTAAGAGAAGTAAGACAGCAAATGAAGGATGAACAACTGCATAAATATCCGGGGTGCAGTTGGGTTGAGGATAGAGACGAGAATCATGTTTTCATGGCATGGGACAGATCACACAAGAGAGCTGAAGAAATTTACGAGATGTTGAATAATTTAATAGCAGAAATGAGATTGGAACACGTTTAGTGTAAGGTTTTGATGTTGTAGATCTCTTGTAAAACATAAAAGATACAGTATATATAGCAAGAACTCAGTCTGCGAGACACCATGCTTTGTGAAAAAATTGTGGTGATGCTAACAGCTCCATATTGTGAGTTGGAGCTTAGTAGAGATCAATTGACTCGAGTACTCTGCGGGCTTGAATATGTAAAGCTGTCAATCTTTGTTCTGGATCCAGTGTTGATCCAAATTGACTTGCTGCCCATATTAAAGAGGCAGATTTTTCGCCCAGGAATCGCCTTACATCCTCGTGTATTGTCATCATTGGAGGTGTTTCCCTTCCATTGACATGCCCAATAAGAAGCAACAAAAATTCACCGCATTTTAACCTGATTGCATCATGAGAGTTATGCAATTGGAAAATCTGAAGGTTAAAATATGACTAAAAAACAACGGCTACATTTGGATTTTAGGAGTTTGAGGATAGATTTGAAATCCACGGTAGCAAATCCATTGGTGGTTGTTTGGATGGCTATGGATTTGGAACCCATTGCTTCCCAAATCCTTACATTTCAAACACCTCAATCCAAGCACAACCTTATGGAAGTTGCAGGAGCCAAACTGCTCAGGAATTGAAAGTCGGAGAAAGATTCGGCATAAATCATAAAATAAGATTACCTAAGATTTTCTTCTACTTGTTTATCACGTATAAGAACAGCAACTTCCTCTATGCCATTGCATGCCTCAAAATCCTGGTATGTAATTGAATAGCAGACATTAATTATCAAGCAGCTATAACATTGATTAGTAGAAATAGAAATACGGGTAAAATTCAATGCAAATCTCACCTGGTATGTTCATATCTAAAACAGCTTCAGCATTGCACAAATAGTTCATTTTCATTGACGTGACCAGAAATGTAAACGAGAAATAAATCTTATTCTCATAACATTTCATTTGAGATTAATGCATCATCACAGGAAATGATTAGAAACTTAGTCCGAACCTAGGAATAAATGGAAGGATTACGTAGGCTCAAATTGAATTTTGACAAGACATAATAAAAGTGAAGGCCCAAACAAAGTCATATGTTCGGACCTGAAACCAAATTTATCAAGCCAAAAGCCATTGTAGGGTAGAAAAGGCATCAGACAGAATCATTTATAGTGTAGACTTTGAACCATTTGCTGTGGGGTAGTAAGACATACCATTTGATTGGAAGATGAATCAAGCATAATTGCAATCAAAGCATCAAGACATGCACCTTGCTCAAGTACTCCACGAGTTGACAAGATATTCATCAACACCTGCCACACATCAACATAAGCATAAGTCAGCATTCAAAGCATCCAGAACTTGTAATAGCCGGATAAAAATTATTAGCAGATGCTACAGATCATAGAACATAAACAGCACCATCCTAAAATGCCGAAGAGGAAAGCAAATGCATTCTAATTAAAAAATTGAACTTCAAATGCTCCAACCATTTCTAACAAAATTGAAATAGTTTTGCAGGTTGACTGGCAATAAGGACCACATAGTCAGGACATGTGTTTGCAAAGTGCTTACAATGATGAGTTGAATTATAAGGAGAAAATCACAAGACGAGGTTTCTATTCACATACTGTAACTGCCTTGTGTTGATGAGCCAAGACTGTACTTTCACAATGAAGAAGACAGCAACCTTCAAGAACTCGTAGCGCTAAAGCCACTTCAGCATCAGTTGAAGGACTGCTTATCTCCATAGGTTCCACAGTAAATATGTGATCCAATTTAGTCACTGTCTGGTCCTCCATCTCTCTGAGGCTGTGTTGAAACAGAACTGGCACCACTGTTACATAAAAAATAACAATTTATCTGCCAACCTGACTAAATAAATGTTGGGAAATATATAGCATAAGTTTTAGTTATAATTCAAAGCTCATTTTAAGTTTGATCATCAACATACTGGCTCGGCCTTCATGCCTTTCACAATTCAAAAGGAGCTTGAGCTCAATTAGATGAATGTAAGAAGCCGACTGTTGATTATTTCTATCAAAATATCACAACTATTCAAGCTCTCTTTCTGTTGTGTGGCTTTTATCTTGAGTTCAGATTGGTGAGAATTCAAACCAAACTCAAACAAAATTCCCAAATGAGGAAATATGTTCCATAATAGTTTCTGATGAAGTTCAATAATTACCGACTCCTAATTAAATAAATAAACAAGGTGTACACAAAATCAGCATCAAATTCCAAAATATACAGCAATTTTGCATTATACTATCGATCTCCACAGAATCAGATTTCACTCAAATCAATGACAAAACATAAACTGAATTCAGTTCTCCAAATCCGCATTTGTGTACCAAACCAACTAAATTTGAATAATACCTTGAAGCTCGAAAATGGATTGCGAGTGGCAAAAGAGATTAATCGTCTCATCGGACTCAGCAACGGATCGAAGGAACTTGAGAAGGCTACGGAGTCCGCGGGTTCGGAGAAAGGAAAACTCGGCGCGGGCTTCTCGTAGTCCGGTCCGGAGAGCGAGAGTGACTTCCCGATAGAGCCGCTGCTTATCCAACGATTTGACCAGCTCAAGGACCGGCGACTGCTGTTCGGCTTCCGGCGCCGGCTTCAAGGTGTCGCTCCAGAATGGCTTCTTCAGGAACATTACTTTCACTTTTCGGATGCGAATTGGTCTGACAGGGGCGACATACACTGGCGGAGTTAATATCCCATTCTATTCACAGCGTTCGTTATGTTTATGTCCAATAGTTACGGATGCCAAATTTCCCGTACCCGCCGGTGTATTCCCCAATCGACCATGTTGACAGGCTGGAGATGGGTTTGAGTCTCCTAGCTCTACCTTGATTCAAGACAAGTAGAGGTGGCAAAATCGATTCGATCCGATATTTTAGATGCGTCAGATTATAGAAATGGAGCTTTGAATTACTATTTGATTCGATCGGCTCGGCCCGATGGATCAAAAGCCCGATAGGACCGACTAATTTTAGGTTTGACCAAATCTTTGGCCGACCCGAACCGAAATACTTCGTTGGCTCGACGGGCCCGGCCCGATCCCAAATTGTCACCTCTAAATACAAGTTTAGTTATGGACCTTATGGTGCAAGTTAATTAGTTTATATAATTGGAGACAACGTTGATTGCGATCTATGCCTTAAAAGAGTATTCATTATTACATCAGCAACTTATATATCTCGTAAACTTTTGGTTTATAGATAGTCATACATAAGCAAATGAGACTTCTATGAGTCAATGAGGATCGTGGGATCAATGGGTTAGGAGGATTACATTTTCCAATTAAGTTTGGAAATTTAAATTCTGTTGTTAGAAAATGTGTTTTAAGTGATACTCTGTTAGTACAAATGTTACGTGTTTAGAGTTGAACAATTGATAAGTTTATTACGTGGAATCACTAAACATAATATTTTTGAAGTTATTTCTTAGCAAGGATTGCGTTAGGTTCGAAACCTTCTTTAAAGTGGTCAATGAAGATCTGTATCCAATTGAACTATAAGTAATTCAAAATGATATCCTGATACAAAATTCTAGTGGGTTCAACTTTCAATGACAAAATGATCTATTTGAATTTCTTTATTGGAACAAAACTTGGAAATACATGCCTAAATCCATGAGTTTGCAATGTATGTTTGATTATGGGTCTCTAGATATTGAGAGTGAGTAGAAAGTAAGAGTTGGACTATGTATTATGCTTGGATGGATAGATGGATGATACCAAAGAAAGAAATAGTTATCTAATTGGTGTAGTTGAAACCAGGTCTAGGAACTGGTTGATATTCTGTTGGACACAAAGAAATTGTGAACAAATGGTTCTCAAAAGGCTATTGAAACTGTTAAGGGGTATGGACCTCAAATTGGTTAGAAAGTTACACTTAGTGTGTGAGACTTGTCTTTGAAGACATTTCCTACCAATGACGAGTTCTACTACCATTCGTCTTTAGTTAGCCCGCTTAGAATTTGATTTGCACTTTTGAGGTGGTTGAGAGAATACATTTCTCAGTGGAGAACTTACAAATAAACAAAGTGATATACCCAAGATATTTATGGTCAAAGGCCTAGAAATAAAGTTTGTGGCACAAAACAGTGCTAAAAATCAATGGTACATGATATTTTTCGAAAGTAATATTCTCGTGCAACTTCATCATGATCAATAGATTACATCACGAGGAAAATTTTGCAATCTAATTAATTTTGGCAGTGGGCAATAACATCGAGTATTATGACCATTGAGAAGTTTTTCTTGTCTTACAAAGGAGATAGAGCTACTTATAGGATAAGTAAAACTACTGAGATATTATATAGAGGATTACTCGTGATTGAGTAAGCATCGCTTGTAAAAGTTTCAGAATGATTTCAAATGGATGTCCATGCATCCGTTAATACTCTTATTGGCTAAAGATAAAGTTTTAAAGCCATTGAATGTGTCCAATAACTTCTACACTGAAGTTTATGATATACATATCATAATATTCTAGTACTATAAGGAGTTAGAAATAACTACGTGATGTGTGGGCCTTAATGTAGGCAATGTCATGGGTCTAGTAACTAAACGTCTATTAGATACTAGTAAAAGCGTGTGGTTGCTATTGAAAATATTCTTGTGATGCCAGAGATACACTATACCATTTCCTAAAGTAGAGAAACTGTGATGTAGTTGGAATAATACATAGCTGATACTCAGTAGAGTGATGAAGATCATAGAGTATTTCTGTCTGAGTAAGTCGTTCTTGCAAAATAGCAAAATCATCTCGGGAAGATGCAAGCAATGAGAGGGTGTATTGATTTCCATAGTCGAAGCAAAGCTTGGAGATTTACCACAACAGTGCAAAGAGGTTTTGGTCAAAGAATTGAGTGATTTTGGAGTGATAAGCAGTTCAGTGAGGGTATTGGCAATTAACAATCAATAGATGGGGCGTCTCTTATGAGAGAGTCCAACTACTAACCACGTACATCAAAACTTTACTTTATCTGGGATATTTTCGTATAGTGAGAGGTAATTATGATATATTTATGTACACTTACGAAGAGATGATTCATTCAAAAGTATGTCGACAAGATAAGAAATTATCTCTCACACGAGCAATCACCTTCGATGTCGGGTGTCATGGGAGATGAGAATAATATAGAATTAATTTAGTATATTCTATTTGTGTCGCCTTAGTACGCTAAGATGAAATCGATGTTTGGCAACATGTGATGTAATTGGATATTTCGTTATCCAGTTATAACTTGTCGCATAGTTAGATGTGGATTTTCTTGAGTTAGACGTTGACTTGAGAACATATAAAGAGAAAACTCAGGTTAGGTGTTGAAAAAACACTTATACCATAGTTTGTACAATGTATTCAGTGAATTAAATGTGCTTCCTTGAGAGAATAACATATTGTAACATATGTTTTATTGGTCCCAACGGTAGAGGTTTAGAGGGGGGTGAATAAACCTCTAAATCGATTTTCTTTTTTTCAAATACTTTGATCATAAGTGTGATGCTTACTGCAAGAAACTGGTTCTTGTAGCGAAGCTGGTACAGTAAGCTTACTTACATTGTAGGCACAAAACAGACTAACTAGAAGTAACTTACAATATGCAAAGCTCAAGGGAGTTTTATGTGCAGCTGAATATGCTTAAATATTTTCTTAAAATTCGATGCAGTAGATAAGTAGTGTGTCAGCAACAATAATAAAATCAATATAAAAGTAGGCACGAAAATTATAATGGTTCGAAGGTGGAGGTAATTCTTCTACGTCAACTCTTTCCTCACACAGTGAGAAAATTCACTAAGTAGTTTACATAGTACAACTTAGCTACTCCGAAGTCTATCCAACTTAACTCCTTACAATAGTTTTTGTCTATTCTCAGAAGGCTACTTCTATATTATACACACGTTCCTCGGAACACAAGTCACCTTTGAATCTCAGACTCAAACGAAGACTCTCATTTTCAAAAACCTTTCGTGAGATTGGTTTTATGAAAGTTTTTCTTCAGCTTCTGGTAGTTGCCTCTAAACTTGAATACAATTGAGATGTGGCAAGCTTCCTGGTTTGAGAAGGATTAGAACCGAAGTAAAGTTTGAGAGCTAGTTTGACCTTGAGACTGGTTGCAGCTTTTGATCTATACTAGATTGCTTGTTGTTTGCTATCTTGCTTTTGTATTTTTTTGCATAAACACTGGAATGATTATCAGAGTGTATGCTTTAAAGCTTTGAATAAGAGGATTTTGTGCACAACAGCTTCCAACAACGATGTATTATGCTTCTGTAGTAGATGTTTCGATAGATTGCTGCTTCTTGCTAAACCATGGAACTAGTCTATTTCCAAGAAATATATATGTTTTGTAGTCAATCTTGCAACCTGCGAAGTCAGAATCTGAGTGTCCTTTATGTTCAATTCCTCCATCTCTTGGGAACCACATCCCTACTCCAGTTTTGCCCCTTAGATACCTCAAAATCCTCTTTATGGCATGAGGTGAGACTTCTTGGGTGCTGCTTAGTATCGTGCAAAAACTCCTATGGTGAACAAGATGTCATGTATGCTTGTTGTAAGATACAGAAGTGAGTCAATAAGTCTTATGTATTGTGTAACATCAAAATCTTTTTCGTCTTCATCTTTATCAAGTCTAGTTGAAGTGCTCATAGGAACTCATACTGAAGTTGAGTTGTCTTTCCCAAACTTCTTAATCAGCTCATTTGTGTACTTCACTTGAGTAATGAAGATGTCATCATCCAACTGTCTTACTTGCAGTCTAAGAAAGAAGTTTAACTCTCCCATCATGCTCATCTCAATTTTTTTTTTTTTTTTGCATCAGCTGGGAGAACTTCTTGCATAATTCTTTGTTAGTTGACCCAAAAATGATGTCATCAACATAAATTAGGACTAACAATATATTTTTTCCATTTTGAATCCGAAATAAGGTTTTGTCTACAACACCTTTCTGGAACCCACTTTGGACTTGATACTGTGATAGAGTATCATACCAAGCTCGAGGTGTTTGCTTAATGCCAAATAATTCCTTTTTCAGCTTGTAAGCTTTATCTTCAGTTGGACTTTCAAAACCTGGTGATATTTCAACATAGACTTCCTCAGCTATAAGTCCATTCAGGAACTCACTCTTCACATCCATATTGTGTGCAACATAGGCCCGAAAGATTCTGATAGCTTCAAGTCTGGCTACAGGGCAAAAAATCTATGCCTTTCCCCTGGCAGTAGCCATTGGACACTAATTTAGCTTTATTCTTGATAACTAGCCCAGATTCATCTAGATTGTTTTTTAACATCCCTTTGGTCCCAATTACACCTTGATGAGTAAGTCTGGAACCAAATTTCGTACTTCATTTCTCTCAAACCCATTGAGCTCCTCTTGCATGGCTTGAACCTAATTAGGATCATTTAGAGCTTCATCAATGGTACCAAGTTCCGTTTGAGATACGAAGCAGGAGAACATGACTTCGCAAGGTGCAGATCTTCTTGTCCTTACTCCATCATTTATTCTTCCTATGTCCAGGGTGGGTGGATGGTCCCTTAGCCACCTCATATCTGGCTCCAAGCTTTGATTCACAACATCTTGTTGAACTGCCTACTGAGCTCCTTGTTGTGCTGAAGGTTCAGGTACAGTAACCTCTGTTGTAGGGTTCACAGTTCCTTCAACAGTTACTTCCTCTTCTATAGTAGGCTCGTTGTTCGTAAGGATTGGTTGCTGGATTTCCACATAAGGAACAAGTTCCTTATTTTTCTCCAACCTGGATTTTCCATTGCTGCTGCAGAAACTCTCTATGAACTTCTTAATGAATTCAGTACCTCGATATGATCTGATCTTGACAATGTTGAGGCCTTTCTCATTATGAATTCACTTCATAAGGTCTGGAAGCTTAATCCGAGTGACTGATTTCTTGGCTAGAAACACAGTCCAAGTATATTTGAAGAAGTCATCCACTACTACAAGTGAGTACTTCATCCCACTTTGACTTACTGGTTCAATTGGTCCGAAGAGGTCCACGTGCAACAGGTCCAGTAGCTTGTGAGATGACCTAACAATTTTGTCTTTGAAGGACTTCCTTATTTGCTTGTCTTTCAAGCATGCATCACACACTCTCTTTCTTGTATGCTACGTATGGTAATCCTCTTACTAACCCTTTGCGTGATAGCTTGTTGATAGCCTTGAAGTTCAGTTGACTCATTCTCTTGTGCCACAGCCAACTGAGTTCGAGAGTGCTTTTGGCTATAAAGCAAGAGAGTTGTCCTTCAATAGTTTCTCAGTCAGCTAGATAGATGTTACCCTTTCTAGTGTCTGTGAGTTTTATTTGGTTGGACTTGACATCTCTTATCAATCATTTTCCTTGAGTGAACTCTACAGAGTGTCCCTTGTCACAGAATCGACTTATACTCTGTAAGTCTCAACAAAGTAGACATCTGCTATACTGACTTTGCCTTTAGAGAAAGTTCCAACACCTTTGGTGATGCCTTTGGCATTGTCTCCAAACACCACCATGTGTCCTTTGCAGTCTTTGAAATCCCTTAAACACTTATTTGTTGTCTGCCATATGCTTAGCACATTGGTTGTCAATGTACTAGATATCATTATGTCCTGTAGGCAACTTGACCTTCAAAGTAATCAAGTAGAATTAGGTACCCACTGCTTAATGAGTCCTTGGGAATTAGTCTTTCTTGTAACCCATCTGAAACTCGGAGCAACAAGTTGTTCTTCTTGACTAACTTGCTTAGTGTACACCTTGAAAGGTTTTCCTTTTTCAGATGTACCCAGAGTAGATTGTTTCCTGGATTGGAGTAACTTAATAGATTTGACCGTTTTCGTTTCCTCCAGTTGTGTAGAGACTTGAAGATAATGATTTAGAATAGTTCAGGGACCTAGACACACATTTGATAATTAAGGGACCTATACAAACATTTATCAATAGTTAAAGGACCTAAACAAATATTTCGATAATTAAGGGACCTATACAAATATTTGCCTATAGTTAAATGACCTACACATGCATTTTGCCTTGTTTTCATTGTGCATTGATATTATTGAGGAAGTAATTTAGCTTAAGAAAAAAATAGGAATGTAAATTGTGCCAACATATTTCCTAAAATTATGGAGAGATATTGTTATTTCTCTTGGGAAAGAATATGTTAATTTTAAGCTGAGTGCAATTTTTAAAATTAGACAAATTCTGACATACTAGAATTGCTCCTTTCAAAGATGCATGGGTTCCGGGGTTAGCTTCGGGGAAATTTCTTCTCGTCTTGCTACATCAGGTGTTAGAGTGTCATCCTTTGGTGGAAGATGGGATGAGCATAAGTTGCGCCAAGTCTTTCTCCCGTTTGAAGTTGATGCCATTCTTAATATTCCGATGGGTTCTCCAGATCGTCTTGATAGTAGATAATGGAGGTTTGATGATAAGGGGAAGTGTTCTGTGAAGAGTGGGTATCGCGTGGCAGCGGGTAGTCATATTCCTTTGGATTATTCCGTGACAAGAACGTCTGGTTGGTGGAATTTTATGTGGGTCCTCCCTACCAACAAAGGTAAAGATCTTTTTGTGGCAAGTGTCCCCAGATTACATTGCTTTGCCGTTGAATTTGGTAAGAAATCATGTTCCTATGTCGTCGTCTTGTCTTTTATGTGGTTTTTCTTTGGGTTCTACTATGCATGTTTTATTTTTTTGTGTACGTGTGAAGTCTTTCTGGAAGAATATTTGTTTTTGGGTGACTCTTAAGCATTTACGTGATGCTCATTTTTCGGACTGTGGCCTTATGATTCACTCGTTATTTGGGGATGATTTGTTCCGACTTTTTATCATGGCATCTTGGAGTATGTGGAATGCTATTTGTAAATTCACTTATAGTGTGGATATCTCCATTGTGGTATGATGTGGAAGCCCATTTGCTCCAATTTGACCGGGCTGCTGAGCTCTTACGGGTTAAGGATCCTAATCCAAACCCCTCGTCTGCTAGGAGGTGGACTCCACCTCCAATTGGGGTCTTCCGGTTGAATGTTGATGCAGTTATTAATGAGGAGCGTTGATACACGTATTTATGCGTACATAATAGGTCGAGTTAAGTGTCTATTTAGTGGCATTTGCATGCGTAATTGACCGTGTATTGCTCGTATTTGTATTATTGGGCAATTTGATGTTTGTGACTTGTTTTGAAGTTATTTGGGTGAATTTAGACCAAAAAGTCGAACTCGACTAAGAATGGATATTGAGAACAAGTCCCACAAGTCAAAAACCAAGAAAAATGACCCCAAAAGCTGTAGGAAACTGAGTCTCGGCCGAGCTAGAAGGTCAGAGAATTCGAATTTCTGGCTGTAGAAGAGTCTCGGCCACCGAGACAGATTGACACACCTCTACTATTTTGGCCATATCTTGAGATCTACAACTCCGATTGATGTGAAATTGGTAGCATTGGAAAGCTTATTCGAAGAACTACAACTTTGTGTGAAAGAAGAAAAACCCAAAAATGATCATAAGACCCTCAAAAACAGCTTTGAAGTTGGAAAAGGAATGCAGTGTCGGCCCATTACTTGGCCCACAAGCTCAAAAACGTTTTTTAGACTTATTTTCCTATTCCAATTAGGTTGTATCCCTCTTTATCCTAGAGATGGACTCCTATAAATATCTCAAGGCTCTAGACATCAAGGGAGAACTGATATATTGATTCAAGAGCTCGGATTTGGGAATTCTGAAGAACACGAAGACTCATGATTCAGCGATTCGGGTTTTAATAGTTTTATGTTTTCTTTTATTAGTTTGTTCTTAGCGATCGCTATGATCGGCTAAGTTTCTACTTTCCCGTCTTTGACTATGTTGAACCCTAGACTGTTATTTATGTAATTAATTCAGTAATTGCTTAATTTAATTATGTTCTGAGATTACTTGTGTTATTGGATTACTCTATCTTTTATATGTTTGTTATGTGGATTGATCACCCTAGTAATAGGCATATAGCTGTCGCTAGGTCATGAATTCATAATCCGTAATTGTTATGCGTTTGTGCCCAAAAGTAGCAAAAAGTGGTTACTCGCTAGGATAACATAAAGTCGCGGTCACTTGTACCGAGTTCGTGAGTACAACACCGTACCTACTCCGTTGCCTTAGTTCCCTATGCGTCTGATTAATATTGTTCTAGCGAGCGTCTCCTAGGACTACTTAATTGGATAGGATTAATTACTAAGTTCTTAGGATTAATTATACTTAAGGGGTGATAAGGGTTAGCTAAGCGTATCTGTTAATTCTTGGAGTAGGGGTCTCAAAACTAATTAGTTAAGTAGTTGCATTAGTTACATGGATATTCAGGCTAGGGGGATACTGGGTTAAAGGCGGGATACTTTTTATTCACTAGTTAATTCATCTTTAGTTTTTTGCATTAGTTAATTAAATCTAATCAAAACTCCCCCCTTATTATATTTATATTATTAGTACTTATATAGAATTGGTTAGTACAATTATTTGATTAATTCCTGTTCTCTGTGGGATCGACCCTGACTTGCTCTAGCTACTGTTAGGAATAGTTAGGTAAATAAACATCTTATTTGACTGCACCCGACAGTGCGGTCAAGCGTGGATAATATGTTGGGTTTGTATTGCGAGATCATGAGGGACATATTGCTTTTGCTGTGTCACATGCGATGCGGCATCCGATCTCGGTAAAGGTTGCAGAATTGGAAGTTGTTCTTAGCGGTATTCGGTTTAGTTTGGAGTGTGGGTATGATAATTTGGTGATTTATTATGATTCCTTGCTAGCCATGCAAGCAGTTACGGGGCAAGATGAATCATTGGATTATTGTGGCACTTTGGTGGACGGCATTCGATCGTATAGGAATGGGGCTAATCTCTTTCATATGAATCGAATTTGTAATAGGGTCGCTCATACTCTAGCACATTTTTGTTTTTCTTTTGCATCTCCCAATCATTTTATTTGATTGGGTATTGACGTTCTCATTTGGCTTCAGAATCTTGTACTTAAAGACTCTTTTTAAGGAATAAGATTCGTGATTTGCTAAAAAAAAAAAAAATTGCCCATCGTGCGATGCATGATTTGAAATGTATTTATTTGTAAGAAAAATTAAAGTCAAATATTTGAATAAAATAATTGAATAACTTAATTTTTTTGTTAAATAAAATAATATTAGATTATCTAATAAATTTTAATTTTGTTAATAATAAATATTTAATTTATTTTTATTTAGATCCTATTTCCAATAAAAATAGTTCAACTCACAATAAATATTCAAATTCAAGCACAATAATCAACCAACAGATATTTGTTTATTTTATATTTAATACATTATATCAAACTATTCAACATCATTATTTTTAAATAGTAAGAGAGGTTTGCTTTTAATTTATTGCAAATAAAAGAAGTGAATTCGAGAGTGGAAAAAGTTATTAGTGTCTTTAGAATGTTGAAAAAAAAATGAGAGAGTGAGTGAGTGAGACAAAGAAAGAGTGGCCGGTGCTACCAAAAAAAAGTCAATCTCTAGATTATTTCAATCCTAAAGTGAGCACACATGTTCCCCTGGTTTTTTTTTTTTTTAAATAAAAATTAAATATTATCTATGAATCTAGAAATTGAAAAATATTTAGTTTTTACTTCTAAACAGTTGTAATATTGTAGGAAAGATAAATATATAGATTTGTTTATAAAATAAAAACAAAGTTTAATAAAAAGTTAACTTATATATTTTTTAAAAATTACCCAATGAGTATTTATAAAAATATTCTTAATATTATTTAATTTTAATTTGTATCCAAGACCCAATCAACTATTTAACTCACGTTACATAAAAAAATATAACCTAATAATTGACAAACACTTACATTTTTAATATAACTTTTTCTTTATATAGCAAATTACCAACAAAATTTAAATTTAGAACTAATTTTGGGAAGATTTTACCATATATATACAAATTATAACCATATATATACAAATATCTTATTATGCTAGTTATAATCTAAACCTACTGTTTGGGAAGGTGGAATAGGCGATAAAAATATTGATTTTATTTTATAGAGGGTTCTCTTTTATTATATAGTAAGATTTTAGACGAGAATCATTCTCTAAAAAAACATAGTTTTAGTGTTGTCAGTACTTATCAACACATTTGGCTCAATGAATAAAAATGTGTCAATTATATTGTATAACTTATGACGAAGTTGGATAGCTCAAGTGGCAGAACATCTATTACCGGAGGGAGGGGAGAATTTTTTCTTTGTTTTTAGATTAGGAGATTTTTTTTTTAAAAAAAATCATATTGCATAACTTATCTATATTTATAATTATTTTTGGGTATTTGGTATTATTATTTTTGAAATAGACCATAAATAGTTATCTCATATTATATATAAGCTTCTATGTTCTTATTATATTTTTAAGCATATTATAATTATATGAAAAAAATATCGATTAATGTTTTTCCTGAAACCAACTTATCAATTAGTATTAGTAATTTTACATTATTTTACTTATGTTTTTGGGGACGGTGGTGAGGGGCCGCGGGGAAGGTTCCAACTCAAAAGTAAAAAAAAAAAAAAAAAGTAAATGTGTGGGTGGCATTGGAACCAAAGTTGAAAAACAAGGGTAAGATGAATTTCTTTTTCCTAAAAAAAATCAAAGGATAGATAATCTTAAAAACATTAAAAAAACAAATCAAAAGAATGTAAAAAATTTGCCAGAGGAGGCATTTACGGGACCTACTTTACTAAATAAACAAATAAAATATTACCTATTTTGCCTCACAAGTTGAAAGTATAGTTATATTAATACAATAAGTGTACCTTTGACATAAACTTAAAATATAATTCTCAATTAAATGGACAGAGATGTAATTAAATGAAATTTTAGATGGATTACGCCATATAAAACTTAGTTCGGAATATTTCCGGGCTCAACAGAATTGATCTGTTAGACAAATGATCAAATTATTTTAATGTATTTTAGGAGGATGAGTTGAATTACGCTCATCAATTTTTCATCTAATGAAATTTCAAACTATCCAAAATTGACTAGTTATGTTGCGTTGATCGGGCGAGCTGGGTCCAAATTGCCATCTCTATCCCATAGTGGAGCGTTGGGCTACTTATTCTTGAGCTCACTCCATTGGACTATCTCAGATGTGGGATTTGATGTGGACTTATTCTTTGGGCTTTTAATGCTATATTTTTCTTGTTCTTTATGTCTAAGAGTTGTCCAGGGCTGATAAAGAAAATTTAAGACCCGAAAAAGATTTATTCCCAAGTAAAACCTTTTCCATTTTCTATATCTTTTTCGACAGTAAATTACTTATTATTGTAATAATGTTATTTAGTCATCATATTTCAATGTAATATTTTCAGTATTTTGATAGATAATATACTTTTTTATCTTGGAACACAGTTTATTGTAAATAAAATTTTAACAATTTTAACTTTTTAAATTTCTTCTAGCAGAATCACCGGTCGTAGATAGTCTTAATAATAATAATAATAATAATAATAATAATCTTATAAGCAACGAAAGTATTTATATTTGGAAAAGAATCTAACCTTTTTATATAATTTAATTTAATATATAAAGTGGAGGGTGAGTTTCGAAGTCAAGTTTCTTTTAACCTTTTTAATTCTAATAATGGATCAAGCCGATCAATATTTGAATGTTCATTAAAGAATAAATAGGCCCAAAATTAAGATTAGAGATTTTTAGCAACGTCATTTATAGTTTTGAAATTTGTTTAAATTAAATAGAAATTTCTCTATAACTCATGGTAGCTTTTCTGCACCTCGACGAATGCACTTGCAACGCTCACATTGCGAGGTTGCTCGATGGAAGCATATTTGTCCCTTCTTTGGTGAACTACAACCACTTGATCGATGGGTTTCTAAGAGCCCGTTTGGTTGGAGGGTTTAAGGGTAAGGAATGAGAATGAATAAAGACTCATTCTCATTTATGGTGCTTAGTACATAATAAATAAGTTAATCATTACCCCATTTTGTTAACAATTTCCCTCCATTTCATTCCACAATATGATTGACCTCTCATTCATATCCATTGTCATTGGTGATTTGCAACCAGGCGGGCCCTTAGTTTGGAAGGATGGAAGGTGCTCGCCTTCCATTTGGTGTTGTATGACTATATCAACTAGAAGGATGACGGCCATCACTGAAGAACAAAGATCTTCATTTGTTTATCGATTTAATTTGTTCTCAAAATAGATATCATTAATTTTAATTTAAATAATAAAATAAATTTGTACTTTTGAAATAACAGGGACAAAATATGAGACTTTATTTAGATTTTTTCTCTTAAAATTAGGGGTGAACACGGTCCGGAGCGGTTCGGAGATATGGAAATCTCCAGAATCGAACTAAAACTCGGAGATATTCGGAGATTGCCAAAATAAAATCTCCAGAACCGCTCAGTTAATCGGTGCAGTTCCTTCCGGAGATCGGGTCTTTCGGTTCGGTTATTTGGAGCTTTTCGGAGTTTTTCCATTCAATCTTATTAGCAAATTACACGAAAAGATTATACTGTTGCCTTTACAATAAAACCATATCTTGAAAAAAATGTAATATTAAAAAACTTATAGAGTATATATTAAGACAAGTTTCCGACCCTAGCTAACTTATAAAACAATTACAAGATACTGAAGTAGATGTCTCTCGTTTTAAAAAATAATAGCACTAAATTATAAAGTTCTTAGTTATCGATAACCTGTTTGGACATTTTATCGATTATTTTTCATCTATATATGAAACTCTAATTTATACTCTTTCAATAAGATTTGTCTCATACATATATTTTCCATCTTTTTGTTTTTTGTTATAAATAATTGCAAACAATATAGGGAGGATAAACTATGAAAGAATAAAATTAATATGACCAACTATAACAAAAATGTGAGTGCCCAGAAGGATGGAGAATCAAATAAAAGAGCAACAAGACACTACTAGTATCTGTCTAATCTGTCTACGGTGGAATTCAGGTGTAGGATAGTAACTATGTGCAATAAATTCAAGTGTAGGATTTTGACCTTTATATATGAAAATGATTAAATATTAGATATAGTAAATAATTGGATTAAAGAAATGTAGAGCTGACGAGTTCATATATCTATATTAATAAGTATATGTTTGTTCTAAAAATATTTATTATAAATATTTTATACTCTATTATTAATTATTAAATTCTTTTATGAAATTCTAAAATAATAATAGTATTATACGTGCATTGTTAAAATTACTAAAATTTATAATGATTCAGTATCATACTATAGAATAAATAAATTAAATGATATATAAAAAAAATTTATACTCAATTACTTATAATCGGTTCTACTCGGTTCTTTACTCGGTTTTTCGGTTCGAAACAATTCGGGTTTACAAAAAAAAAAAAAATTCGGACTAGTTCGGTTCGAATAAAGTCAAATAGTCAACGGATATTATCGGTTCGGAGTGCTTTGGTCTGAGGTTCGATGCGGAACAGATTGTCTCCGAGACCAGTGCTCACCCCTACTTAAAACCAGAGGTTATCTCCACGTTTCAGGACATTGTGCTCCTAGGTGATTTCAATTTAATCATTCAATTTAAAATACTACCTTCATCTCAGCTAATCTTGCACACTTTTCGTTTTCAGCCGTCCCAACTAATTTTGCACACCCCTTAAAATGAAAAGTTATAACACAATCTTTACCCTCAATCCATCTTTGAAAAGTCAACAAACACTTAAAAATCAACTTTTCTTAATACTTGTGTCAACCTTCCTGTACAAGATTAGCCGGGACTGAGGTAGTACAACACAAAACAAAAGTTCTTCTAGATACAAGTAGGTCAAGCTAAACATTCTCTCTGAATGAATACCAAAAAAATGGTGAATTGCAAAAGTCTCCTCTAACTAACCTTTTGATTCTTGAAATACTCAAGTTTTTCAAACAGAAATATATAATTCTCAATGAAAAAGTATACGTGCATTGCATCTGACCGCGTTGGAATTTTTCATTTTCCCGGCGTTATCGATGACCTAGACTTCTCACCCTGATCACCAATGCTACACCAAAAGCATACTAAAATTGACAATGGCCGACCACCACAAAGTCATTGGAGAAAAAAGAATCTCGGATTTGACAACGTTATATGTGTGCACGTGCAATTATTCAATAATTTTTGTTTTCGGCTAAAAGACTATCAAATTCGAGAAATTGAAAAGATAAAGCACTAGTTTTGAATTTCCCTGTATATCTGAGTTTTGCAATTTGACTCTTCAAAAACATCACCACAGCATTGCAAGGGATATCCAAAATACCAACGGACAGAAAATTTGTACTAAATTACATTTTTTCCATATTAACATGTCACCAAAAGTTTTCACAATCATAAAAAAAGTAAATTTAGAATCAGAAGGTTGCCACCAAATGCGACGATTGTGAACATAGAACAATAAGATGTCATTACGGTTGAAGATATAACCTGGCAATGATCATTTTCTCGACATATACAGCTTTGCAGTCGGGTTGGCTTTTGGCATACACAGCAGTTTCTTTGCAACCAATAATAGATACTCCCGCGGGGGAACAAACCAGAGCCTATCAGCCCGAATCACCATCTTTTCGAGCATGCCAGCATGTTTAAACAGAAACTCTATCAGTGGAAATATTGAGGTATCCAGCAAAGGCGAAGTAATCTCAACCGTCTTTAGCTGCAGCATGAATGACACAGGGAGTTCTGTTTTAGACTCCATATGATTCAATGCGTCCAATTGGTTTTCAAGATAAGTTTCGTATGTGACACCCTCTGGTGCGTAACCCCTGTGTTCAATGACTAACATCTTTAGCTTAGGGAAAAGTGAAAGAAGGGATACTGTTTCGTCGAGTTCGACAAAACAAACATCAAGTTTTAATAACTTGACTTCTGACAATGGTGAGAACTGATATTTCTTCTGCATTGCTCCAAGCGCCTGTATGACAATTAAGATAGATTGCATTTGTAAGAAAACGGAGGGGCTGACTGAACCGAAAAAGGGAAACAAACCAGAATGTTTGAGATTCATAACGTAACATAAGAAATAGGAAGATATTGCGAAGAAACTGAACCTGAATGCAACACTCTGATAATTCCACCTTTTCAACATGTCCGATGGTTGGAAACATTTGCCGTAAAGTGTCTCCGAGTGATTCTGTCCACTCATCTTCATCAAGATAGAACGAAGAATACAGCTCGAGATCCACATCAGTTAACGATGAGACATTCGTCAGCAAACACTTTCTATAGAAAAATCCTGAAAGTTTTAACTTTTCAAGATTCGGACACCAGATTCTGAGCACTGTAGCCGTTGTTGGTCGATCATCAGACTTAAATACAAACTTTCTAACCGCCAACTTCTTCAAACTACTCGAGCGGATATTCAAGTTCTCATGGCTTTCCAAAAGGTCCAAAGTGAAGTCTTCCAACTGAGGAGAACCAAACATAATTTGGTTGACCAAATCTTCACCGAAACAATAGCCATTAAGTGTTAAACTCTTAAGTTGATTCCACTTTGGAGGTTCAAGGGTTTGAAGATTACAGCCATCAAGAGACAATTTTTTTATCGACAAGCATGAGTTCAAGCATGTGGGCATCCAGTATGCAACTTCCTTACTACTCTTTACCACATCCTCCGTGTATATTATTGCATCTGGTTCGTATTTCAGATGTATGGATAACTCTTCTACTTTATTTTCCACAGCATGACAAACCCACGAATCAATATCACTGAATATTGACTCATCAACGTAAGAGTAGAAACGAATCGTGAATTTCAGAATCTTGGTGCCTTTCCAGACAATCAGAG
This sequence comes from Ajuga chamaepitys, assembly GCA_958295605.1. Classification (NCBI taxonomy): domain Eukaryota; kingdom Viridiplantae; phylum Streptophyta; class Magnoliopsida; order Lamiales; family Lamiaceae; genus Ajuga; species Ajuga chamaepitys. Next base: position 4,165,646 of record OY282503.1, read on the forward strand.
ACTGATTAACAAAGTTCAAGAACCTCTCTAACTTTTCGAAACTCTCTCTACGCGATCTCAAAGGATCATAATTGGAAAAATCACCGAAATCAAGGTAAGGGATGGTGGTCCATAGATCATTCCAATTTTTGGACAGAAGAGTTGTTGAAATAACATCTCTCATTGACAAGAATGAAAGGATGTGAAGAATTAACGCGAGGGGCAACTCACTAAGTCGGTCACAGTTCTCTGATTCTTCCATCTTGTTATCCTCAGGCAAATCATCCATGGCTCCACAAACCGAATCACCACACAAAACTTAAAAGTATGTATCTAAATTTCTAACATTTCCAAATCAATAACAAACAACAAATCCTGAAACTAACCAACGAGAAGAACTAGCCGATCACAAGAACATGAATTACCTGGAAACGGAACTCAAATCAATTAGCAGGTGTAGAATTCAAAAGGAACTAAATGAAATGAAGAGAGCTACCAACAACCCTATTTGTACTCCTCAGTCCTAATTGTATTCTTGTTTCATTTTCCTCCGTTTGAGAGGACTTATTGTATTTTTCTGACAATGCGAAAACAAACAGCTTCCACTTTTGATGCACACGCGATCTATACATCCCCTAAGTGTGTGGACATATATCTTTCGACCATAAGTTTAGGTTCAGGCTCAATGGGAAAAGAAAACAGAGCACCTAACATCTATCAATTTATGGCTAGACTGAGGTTCAAATCATTCATAAGGAAAACAAACACCAACACACAATACACATATTTCTATACTAACAAAATCAATTGCAATCTTATAAGCTTCACTATCCAAACAATTTATTAATTTATAAGCTTTTGAAAGATTACATCCTATAAGTTCTTGAGACAACTTATACGACGTTGGAACTTATATAATGTCTAAAATAAGCTTAGCCAAACACCCTCCAGTCTCCTTGGAACTCTTCCAATACCGACAACACAGAAGCATGACAAAAGAGATTCAGCATAAAGGAAAGCAAATTGGAGTGTTTGCAAATGTCTGTTTTTGCTTCAAACATATATATTTTCTTCATCAAACACCATACATGCATAACAACCACAACACAATCCTCCTTCTACTTATCATTCTAGTTCTTTTGCATTGGCGTGGTAAGAATAATTTAAACTGGTGCTGTGTCGAAATGAAATTTGATACGTAAATGAACAATCGAATTACCATTTGCATATATCCTTTATTTCCTGTAAAATCAAAACCATCTGCTACTTCCGTCTCCGTAATGCACCCATTTACCCATTCCACCACCTGAATTTCAAACAGAACAGGGCATAATTGGAGTTACAAAAAATATACCACCATCAAATTGATGATGAATAAATACTCCAAAACGGGCTGAAATTACCGGAAAGATTAGCGACTACTCGGGGCTGAAGAAATCGAGAAATGAAAATTACGGGTGCGAGAGACTGAGAGTATAGCCCTACAGGAAGACTATTTGAAGCCAGTGGGTATTTTTTCAATTGAAGAAGCGGGAGAAAGATTGGGCATGTTTGGTTGCGGTTCGGGTTGGGCCATCCCTCCTTATGTTTGTTTACAAATGTTAATTCAATCACTATAAATTATCATAAATTTCAATATTATTTTAATTATTAAATTAATCATATAAATTCTTAAACACATCACATTCGATTTTACAATTAAAAACTATATTCTACACTATAACCACTATTCCAACCACCCAAATAAACATTATTTTGTATTCTCTCATCAACTTCAGTCACTATTCCCAATCATCAGTACTCCAACCATCCGCAACCCGAACCATAGAGAAGTTATTGCTGCTTACATATTGTATTCTTCTATCACAGTGAAATTCTCCTCTCATAGTGGTATCGAAGTTGGACTCATCAATTACTCATTATGTAACAATCTATGTATATAATCAGTGACGGACCCAAAAATTTTGTTGAGGGGGGTCCAACTACAGTTAAATATGTATATTTATTTTACGGGGGCAAAAAATTCGAATTATACTCGATTGAATGAAAAAATTTATGCCTAATGAGATACAGTTTGAGGAAACACTCATATATTAGGCTCTATTTTTAAAATATAGGATAGATTACATTAGAAAATAAAATACAATAAAAAAAGGTTGGACAACCACTTTGGGCCCCTTTAATCAATCCGGAGTTTCAATAATATTCAACTCTAACACTAGAAAGTACGAATGATATTGATGACATCAATAAATTGATACAATTACAAAAATTAATAGTCAAGATATAACGATTCTAATCATTCATTCTATTTTCTTAAAATCTATATCTCTATTGTTTACACTTAAAAATACATCTGTTGATTATTTTTAAATAACTATTAGTTAAACAATATAATTATTATTTTTATTTAATTACGTTGTATCAGAACCGACTAAAACACACCCATATAGTAACAAATTTGTACCGGGGCCAGGGGAGCCCCATGTAAGTCCGTCACTGTATATAATTAATAATATATTTTATACTAAGTAATTTCAAAAGTATTTACGTATTTAATGAAATTACTCCTTCCGTTCCAATTATATAAGCTTGTATTTCATTTTGAGATGTTCTAAATATGTAGTCCAATTACTATATATGATAAAATTTATTTAAGTCATTCATTAATATACCACTATTAATTAATCTTAAAAAGATAAATTATTCATTTTTTTTCCTATTAACTTCTTGAAAATTATATACTCAGCATGGAATATTATTAATTTTTAGGATAAATAAGGTACTCCATTAATTTTGGGACCAATTTGCAATAAGGTGATAGGTCTTTGTATTTAAACACAGCAAAAAAAAACAGTCATGCACAAACACCGGGTATACTCTCAAGGCGAAAGCTACTCTTCAGAATTCCAAGTCCGATGATCCTATCCAAACATTAAAAAGGTACCAGTACTTAGCAATAAAGTTTTCAATGTACAGAAGTTAAATGTCATAAATCCATCCTACAAATGGAGAAATTATATGCTACTCAGTCGGATGATGCTCAATTGAGTAATATCACCATCCATTCAAAAGACGAATGAAATTCAAATAAAAATTGATCATCGATCTCAATACGCGCATAGCGCCGGAAAAGTAAATCCAGGCTTCGCCTGTTATACATTGTTGTTTGGCGCACAACGGTTTTAAATTTTGTCTTTCCTAAAAGACAATTGTCCAACATAATTTAAATTTTAACTGCGATGTAATATAAACTTACAAATAGTCCCCCCTCCCAGCTAATTTTTCACAGTTGATTGGACACGGAGGTTAAAAAAAAATAGATTTTGCTTTTTTTTTTTTTTTACTTTTCTAAAAGTGAATATTGAGTGTAGAGATTCTAAGGATGGAAATTGTGAGAAAAGTTTCCTTTTTAAGGGTGTGAAAAGTTAAGTGAGACGAACAGAAATAAAAAGTAAGAAAAGTTAGTTGAGACTAGGGTTGTAAACAAATCAAATATTTTTTATTCGATTCGTGATTCGAATTCGATTAAGATGATTCGGATTCGAAAAAATTCGAATCCGAATTCGAATACGAATTAATTATAAAATTTGATTCGAATTCGAATTCGAATATAGTTGTATTCGAATTCGAATATTCGATCCGTATAAATATACTATATTTTAAAAATTAAATAATACATATAATATTAAATATATGTATATAATATATTAAATATAGCTATATATTTAAATTAATTTATATATAATATATATTATTAAAATTTATAATTTAAAAAAATAATATTTGAATATTTAAAAAATATAAAAGAACTTTTAAATCGAATCGAATAATTCGAATATTTCTCACGAATCGAATTCGAATCACCTATTTAAATTCGATTGATATTCGATTCGAATTCGACTTCGAGTTTATATTTTCGAATTCGAACCGAATTTCTTAATATTCGCTTCGATTCTATTCGTTTACATCCCTAATTGAGACGGAGGGGGTATAACTCTGCACAGAATATTTTTATAATAATAAATTAATTCATAGCATACCAAACTAAACTGCAAACAAATAGTTTACTGATTTAATATGGCAATTACTAAACCAAAAGAAAAGAAAAGAAAAGAAAAGAAAAGAAAACATCTATCAAACATAGACTAAAAACAAAAATAAAAACTGTCGAACATTCAATGTGGATTTCTTCCATCCCCATCCTTCACCTCATCATTCCTTCTGCAAAAAAACATAATACAATTTTTGTTAGAATCCATTGAAATTAAGATTACTATTTTAAGCAAGAAAATGTGAACTCATGCCAATCTGAAAAATAAAAGAAAACTAATAAGTAACCTAAATTCATCCAAAAATTGGTGCATGCCGGGGGTATCATTCAAAAACGGCTGCTGCATCAGAGCATGATTAACCTGCAAAACTTGTGCCCTACAGAAAGCAAGTTGTTTACGGACAACATCCAATTCGGACAAGTAACAATTGATGGTGTGCTGCAGCTCAGAGATGACGGTGTAACATCCTCCGACAGGGTTGGCTGCCCTAATATTGGCTTCGTATATGATAGATTTAACAGCGTCTTCTTTGAGGTTATCCGGCGTAGTCTCGATCAGTTTGGAGACGTAATTGAATCCAAACAATTTGTGAACATTCTCGAAGACTATCTGGTTGTCGGCAGGGAAGTAGGGCGCCAGCAGGCAGTCCGGCGAGCATCGGCGGCGCTGGTGCTTGCAGGCGGCGCATGCAGGTCGAGTGGCGGCTGGTGGTGTAGTCATAGCGGTGATATGGATGTGGAGAGATAGTGCAGTCGGGACGCCATAGTTATATAGTGGGGAAGAGAGAGGGATATGGATTTCGCGAGATTTCGCTCTCTTTTTTCCGGAAAAGGACCGTTAATACGCATCCTTATTACGTACGGATTTGGATTTGGGGGAAATAGTGAATCCTCCTCCTTAAAATCTGAATAGTTTATCCCATGACATCATCTGTGATACTTTGGTATTATTTACTGTGTTTCACTGCATTCATTAATCTATACATGTATGGTATGATGTCATAAATTAATGTGTGTCATGTAATGAATTGAGTGTAACGGAGGATGAAATACCTACGGTAACAGAGAATTCGAATTGATATTTTATCTGCACATGTTTTTATGTGGTTTTTTTAAATAATTTATTTAAGAGTGAATCTAGTGTGTGACGGTCACACGTGTAACGAAATACACTTTTATAGAAAACATTCATACTTTTACAGTAAAAAAGTGATACTTTTACAGATAAAAGTGATACTTTACTACATTGATACTTTTACAGAAAAAAGTGATACGTTTGCTATAAAAAGTGATACTTTTTTTTATTAAAAAAAATGATACTTTTACAGATAAACAGTGATACTTTTACTATAAAAAGTGATATTTTTTTCCCATCACACCGTGTGACGGTCACAAATAAGTTTTTGCCGTTATTTAAACTAATTAAATGCGTGTTTTAAATGCATACGATGGGAGTGAAGTTTTCAACCTCTCCATTAATATCCAACCAGATAATTTTGTTGCCATATCTCAACACCTTTTTTTTATAAATATTACTATAAAAATTGGTATTATTTTTCTCGTCATACCGTGTGACGGTCAAATACAAATTTTTGCTTTTATTTAAACTGATCCAACTAGATAATTTTGTTGTCATATCTCAACACCTTTTTTTTTTTATAAAAATTACTATAAAAAGTGATACTTTTTTTCCCTTTGCTTTTACTAGTAATATTCCCGTGCGATGCACGGAAGTTTATTTAAAAAATAATGATTTTAATAAAACTAAATATAATATAATCTAATCTAATATTTAAATATGTGACAATTTGATCCTAATGTTTTTTTTAATAATATAGGATAAAACATATATAAAATTATAAGTAACGTAAATATAAGTTTCTCGCACGTTATATATGGATTTAATATAACTTACTTTATATATATATGTTAGCATCAAGATAAATATTAAATATAAAACAAAAATCTTTTTCAACATGATCATTTCTTATCTTTAATTGAAATCAAAACGCACATTTAGTGTGTATGTATCATTCTTCACCTATATGCATATAGCTTAATTAATTATTAATGTTACACCAAACATAAATATCTAAATATTAATTCATATTATTAAATAAAAAAGGAATAATGTTATAAGAAAATTATTTATCTTTAATTTTTTTTCCATTTTACTTTAAATATTTAAATTTATCTAAATAAAGGTTTATTTTATCTATAACTATTTACTTTTACAAAATCTTGTTTGCAATTTTTAATACGTTACTTGATATTCCAGAGATACAAATAATAACAAAATAACATTCAAAAGTTATTCAATAGTTGAAATAACAAAATAAAACATATGATTTCTTCAATATTTCTTAATACTTTCATATATATGTTGAAAAGTTTCAATTAAATTAATTTATATTGTAAATAGTAGATTCACTTAAAGATACAAATTGTTTAATATAAAAAAGAAATTGCTTAATTAGGTTACAAAATATGGGGAAAAAAAAGACATAATTGAGATTGGTTAATGTGATCAAGTATTGTTCAGGTTACAAAATCTTAAAAAATATAGTTCAAGTTGATTAATTTTGCTTATTTAAAAAAAGTTTAGTTGCAACTTATATAACATCATAGTTTAGGTTATATATATGAGCAAAAAGTCATAGTTTTGTGATTTATCAACAAAAAAATAATTATTATAACAAATAAATATTAGCAAATTTAATAATTTAACACGTTGATTATAAATCAAATATTAACTATCGCTTTTACTTCTATAAAGTATGTATGCAATTATATATACATTGATTTTTCTCTCAATGTAATAAATGAAGAAAATTTGAGACAATTCATGTCGGATAAAACAAACTGATTAGTTGTGGCTTTAATGAAATAATTATGTAAAATAATTTATTAAAGAGAATTACTTGAATAATTTTAAATTTTATTTCGAACCATTATTGTATTCACTGTACAATCCACAATAAACATTGTAATCTTACTCAAATAATCATCGAACAAATAATATAATATTTTAAATAGAATATCTTCTTCTTCTTCTTCTTCTTCTTCTTCTTATTATTATTATTATTATTATTATTATTATTATTATTATTATTATTATTATTATTATTATTATTATTATTATTATTATTATTATTATTATTATTATTATTATTATTATTATTATTATTATTATTATTATTATTATTATTATTATATCATATGGATGTCAAAATCAAACATCATCAAAAGATGATTAATTTAATATAGTATACATAATAAATAGATTAGAAATGAAAAAAGATATTTGCAACTTTAGAAAATGAAATAAATTTTTATTCTAATCGAATGTGACAACAACTTACCAGTCACAGTATAAAATTTTAGGTGGAAACTATTACTTATAAAATGTCCATATTGTGGCTTATATATATATATATATATATATGTAGATTTTTTAATTTATAAAATAATTTTTAAATTCTAACTATAAATAATAAAAGTAACCATGAAATAGATAATAAAAGGAACAATGATATTTTATTTGGATATTTCATATGTAATGTAAAGTTTAATTATTTTTTCTTTATGTCCCTGCTTTTTTTATTTTATATATTTTTTTTAATTGATCTAATTAAACTTTCAAGTCTAATTATATATATTTAAGTTTCTCTTTCTAAGGTTAAATTTTCATTTGCAATTTTTAACATTTCATTTGGTGATTTCAAATATACTTAAATATTTTTTTTAATAAATTATTACTTCAGCAAAATAAATTCAAAAGTTATTCAATAATTCGAATAACAAATTAAATTATGTGAGTTCTTCAAAATATTTTCATATTTTCATATTTTTATATTTTATTTTGGTATTGTAATTATTTATATAAATGTGATATTTATCTTATAAATAGTCTATTTATTTGAAGATAAAAATTGATTAGTGCGAACAAAGTTTTTTAGATTGTTAAGAGTAAAAAAGACATTTGATGTTAATTAATGCGACAAAGTATTATTTAGCTTACAAAGTGTAAAAATATATAACTGAAGTTTTAGTAAAAATAAAAAATTAAAAAAGATTGCAAAAACAAATGTTATAATTTAGGCTGCAAAGAATAAATTTCCTTAAAAGAGTAATTTTAACAAAATATGCATTATTAAAAATATAAATAGGTAATTATAAATAATTTCAATAATAATTTTAATACACAGTTATACATATGCTCAAATCTTCAGTACTTTCGTGATAAAAAAAAAACAATATTAGCAAAATTTGATGATATAATAAGTTCATTATAAAATAGATATTGATTTTTCTGCCTTTGATTTAATAAAGTAAGACTTTCATTATTTAAACAATGATCTTTCTCCCTACATAACTAAAATAACAAAAATATTTTAAAATTCATGTCAAATAAAATAAATAGGTTAGTTGTATTTTTATAAAAAAAAATACTCATGTTTTTTTAAAAGAAATTATTTTACTAATTTTAGTTGTAATTCAAACCAAAATAGCATAGCTCAATTCATGTGAAACATCATTCTAGCAGAAATAATTAACCAACAAATAATCTGTTTATTCAAATTAAATATCTCAGTATAATATATGTGATATGGATGTCAAATCGATGATCGAGAAAAGATGAATAATTCGGTATATTATGCATAAAAGTCGGATTAAAAATGCAAAAAGTTATTTGTGTTTTAAAAAAAAAAAGTTATGAATTTATCAAAAATAAGAAAAACTTATCAATTATATGGTGTAAATTTTTTGGAGGGAAAGTTAAAATGACATTAACGCCCTCCATTTTACTTTTATATATATATAGATTTAAACTAACATTGTAATTAAATGCGTGTTTTAAATGCATACGATGGGAGTGAACTTTTCAACCTCTACATATCTTCAATTTATACGATGGGAGTGACTTTTCAACCTCTACATATCTTCAATTTTGTTAAAGTTTAGGGGCACGCGACACAACAACGTGAAGGGTATATGCCTTAGCCATCAAATGAGCATCAATTCATTGTGTGCCATATACCAAGAGAACCTTAGCCACCAAGTGATCATCCATCCTAAAAATCAATTGGTGATAGGAGGAATGATCCACTAGCCTTATAAGGAACTTTCTTTTCAAGTATTTATCAATGTGGGACAACTCACACGTGAACACTTATCATTTAACTTCAATATTTCAGCAAATTTGACATCCATATTGCTCATATACATATATGAAATACTAATTTTGAAATATAAAATAGTTTTTATTAAGTTAATTTTGCTATATTTTGACATTTAAAATATTTTTGTATAGAAAAAACTAAAACGTTTTGAGAAATAAAATTATTAAAGAATATTTGGTTAACATATTATTTGTATCTAAACAATTTTCTTTTTCACATTATCTTGTCGTAAAAATATATTGGGTAAGATTGACCAAAATTTGTTGGATATACATTATTGCCGGTAATAGTAGACTTATTAGTCAAATGAAATATAATTGAATATGTTATTTTAATCTTATGAAAAGAAAAATATCCCTTAATATAAAAGCATAATGCATGTATTATTATTGACAAAGTTGGATAGCTCAAGTGGCAGAGCATCCACTACCTAGGCCTTTGGTCCTGGGTTTGAGTCACCATGGGGGGTGGGGAGGGTTTTTTCTTTGTATTTCAGATTAGGGGAAAAAAAATAAAAAACATAACTGTCTTTGGACATGTGTGTTGCTTCTGGTGAATCTAGGTTATTATTCTTTGGACTTTTTTACAAAAAAAAGGCTTCTAAAGAATGCGGATATATGTTAAATTACGAAATCCATTTTTTACAATTTTTTAATAGGCGGAAAGTAACATTCTAACCATCACAATTTAAACTAAATTTTTTGATAATGGGTTAGGTTACTTAACCATTTTTTAAAATAGCTGTCATTATAATGTTAGTTTTCAATTAAAAAATTATATCTTATACTTTCTAGCTTCTGAATTTACAAATTGAAATTCATATTAATAGTTACATTACAAAATATTTAGAAAAATATTAATCATATACCTCTTAAAGATATAAGCGTAACTGTCTTTGGGCACATGTTTGCTTTTGTTGAATCCGGGTGATAATTCTTTGCAGACTATTTCTTTTTTTCTTTTTTTCACAAAAAAGGTCTTTCAAGAATGGGGACACATGTTAGATTATGGAGTCAAATTTTTACAATTTTCTTTTATAAAAGGTGAAAAATAAAACCCTAACCATTGCGATCAGTTTAGCTAAAATTTCGGATGGATTAGGTTATTTAAGTTATTTAAATGTATTAATTACTTTCATTATAATGTTAATTTTTAATTTAAAAATAAAATGATAAAAAAAAAATCTATCGTATGCTTAATTACAAATTGAAATAAATATTCAAAGTTATATTACAAAATAAACTGCTTATTACATATATTAAAAACCTTATTGTTATCGCAAAAAAAAATATTGACACTAATGTTAATGTTGTATATTGAGAAGTCTTTCGTAATTTATAATATTTCGGAAGCATTACAATGCACATTATCACAAAATTCGATTATATTACATATATCATTATTTTTTTGTCACATATTATTACAAATAGTTTATTACCTTATCATCGCACGGGTGACTATCTAGTTTTAATAATAATCCTTACTTAAAGGAGTAGTGCAGTGATTATGTTCTGATATATGTCTTGCTGATGTGTGCTTCCTCCTTTTCTTGCATTCTCCTCCAATTGATTTTTTCTTTTCTTTTTTTGTCTTTTCTTTTCGAAATTTATAGGTCTTATAACATTTTCGTCTCAACTCGATTTTTTATGAAGAATATACCAAATTAATGTCCTTTTCACCATCTTCGATTTGACATCATGATGCATATATATAATTAAAATATAGATTTTAAGTGTAAAATACTTTTAGGATGACTATGATATATTTTAATTATTCAACATTTGTCTTAATAATATTTGGATATTTTGAATTATTTTGTTTAAGAAAACTAGTGTGTAAAGATCTTAAATAATTTTATTTTATATACAACAATGTTGCATGTTGACAACTTCCCATAATCAATTTTTTTAAGCGCTTTTGAGAATCAATTTTTACTTCTCAATGCACTACAATATAAATGAGCTAATGTAACACCTAAAAAGTGTTACATATAGACTAAAATATGTTACTATAGACTTTAGGTAACACTTTATTGGTGCTATATTTGCCCGTGCTACCTAAAGTCTAATGTAACACTTTTGATGATCTTTAGTAACACTTTTAATAAGTGTTAAATTAGGTTTTAAATTGTAACACTTTATGGTAACACTAAAAAATGTTACATATAACCCCCCTTTATGTAACACTTTTAATTGAAGAAAAAAAATTAAAAATTTGTCATTGCTGGGTTTCGAACCCAAGTTGCTAGGTTGCAAGAGTTTAAGCACAATGTCTTAACCACTAGGCTACAATAACTTTTTTAGTTATTTTTTTAAGAAAAACAATATATACACAAGATTTTATTGTAACATCAATAAAATATACTCACAATTAAGTTCTCATCAAACTACAATCAAACTTAATTTTATTTAGGTTATCCATATCAATTTGACACAAAGTTTTCATTAATTTTTTTTCCATTTTCATTCACTCATATTTATATATATAAAACTTATTTTATATCACATTAATTTTATACATCTAATTATTGTATATAAATCTTAAGACACCATCATTACCTTTAATTACCATAATTTTATGTATAAGACACCTTAAATATTGTGTTTTATAGATTTTAAATAAAAAAATAAACTTACAAGCATGAAGAGACATGACCAAATGTCCAAAGTCTAGGTTCTCACACTTAAGAAATGTATTCAAATTGTTAAAGCTACAAGTCTATTTTGTTATTGTTTAGTAAAAATATAATGTGTGTATATATATGTACATACACACAAATAAGTCATAAATAAAATTTAATGTATTTTTTATAACGAATAAGTAAATCTTTAGGTGCTTTAATAAATTGTTATTTTTGTAGGTCTGAGTCTATCGTTTTTACCACTTATGTTACAGATATTCTATTGTGGTAATTAAGATGTAACATATGTGACCAATAAAAATAAAAGTCACGTGAGAAAAATAAATCCACAAATATTTAATTAGTTTAAAATAAAATAAATAATTTTATTAATTACAAGTGTTATTTATTTATAAATGTTACATGAAAGTGTTACTTATTCAAAAGTGTTGCATAAAAAGTGTTACTTATTTAAAAGTGTTACCTAAATGTGTTACAATTTAAAAGTATTACGTTCAAAGCGTTACATATTCCAAAAGTGTTACACGAAAGTGTTACATATTCGCAGATGTTACAAAAGTGTTACATGAAAATGTTACATATTCATAAGTGTTACAAAAGTGTTACATATATGTCAAAATTTTAAAAGTGTTACAAACGAAGTGTTACATAAAGTCATTTATGTTGTAGTGATGTGATGTTGCAAACTTATAAAAAAGAAATACCTAGATCCAAAAATTATTTCAAGCACTTTTTTATTTTCACTGTGTAAATTTATTTTTGGTGTCTGTTCTCATTTGCATTGTTGTAATTATCATTTTTACATTCCTAAATACATTCTTTTTAAGTATACAACAATGACAAAATTCATCATAGATGAATAACTGAGATCTAAATAATTAAAAATTAGTAAATTTTTTATATCTCAAGAAACCTCATAGATAAAACATCACATTAACTTATAACACTTATTATAGGAAAAAATAGCAACTAATATATAAAGCAACAATATTATTAGTAAATAAAAATGTTGGACGAAGGCGAGCGAGAGAGGGGTTAGCGTCAGTGTTTGTGGAACCGGACCGGAGATCAAACCGTTCTAGCTAACGGTTCAAGGTTCAACCGGTCCGACCGGTTCAACCGGTGATCGGACCGGTAAAACTTATATTAATCCTATTTTGTAATTTGATATATATATATATATATATATATATATATATATATATATATTGAACGTGATTGCAGCCCTGCTCCTAGCCCCACCCCTGAGGCCCTGAGATACACAATCCCCAAATTAAGAAAAGTTGCCTCCATCTCCATGCCTCACCTCAGAATCTGCACACCATCATTCACAATCACACCAAAACTTCTATCTCCGACGCCCCATCTCTTCTCCACCATCTCCTCCTATCTCACTCGTTGTTACTCCTTCGTTTAAGGTCAACACCCTTGGTTTCTCCTCCGATTCCATGTGCCGTTACTGGCCTGAATCAAGCAGTCGCCGCCAAATCTGCCGCTGTAGTAGTGAATCTGCTGCTTTTCGGATCTAGATCTTCATAGCTAAATAAGATTGCTGTTAGTTAATTTTATTTTTTACTACTTATCTTTTATATATGTATACACACATATTTTGGGGGTTTGATTTGAGGTTGAAGATGAGGTATTTGATTAAAGAAACTCATATCTGAAACTAAATCAAGATATTCTCCCAATACAGAATGTACACCCGGTTTTTCCGGTTCAGAGTCCCGGTTCAGCGAGTTTCCCGGTTTTCTACGGTTTTGACCGGGTTTTACCGGTTTAACTACATTTCCGGTTTAATACCTCTCACCGGACCGGACCAATGACCGGTTCGCGGTCAAACCGGTCGAACCGGCCGGTCCGGTCCGGTCCCACAAACACTGGTTAGCGTGCGCTTAAAGCGCTGAAATTGAAGGGGATTCTGGGCGCGTGGATGAGGTGTGGGGCCTGCGCCTGAAAAAGTGGGACGGCAGTTTTTATTTTTTATTTCTGTTGTATTTTTTTTTTAACGAAAATTTTAGGCAAATAAATCTTTTATGAATATTAATTAAATTAATTGTATATGTAAAATTCGTAAATAAGATTTTAAAAAATTGTAGATGGTGAAAATAATATGAGTGGTTTGCATATGGAACCTTCAAATAGTTTCATTTGTACCTAGTAATATTTGAGACCCTCAAATAGTTTTTTTGAGGTTTGATTGCACCTGACATCTATCAATTTATGGCTAGATTCGATGAGGTTAAGATCATTCATAAGGAAAACAAACACCAATAAATAATACACATACTTCTTATACTAATGGAAATATGTGTTTGACGGTAGATTTTAAATTTATCGCCAAAATTCATAGTTAAATTCGTGTTCAATTGCAATTTCATAAGCTTCACTATGCAAATAATTTTTTAATTTATAAGCTCTTGAAAAATTATATCGTATAAATTCTTGAGACAACTTGATAGAGTACGAGGAGAAGCTAACTTAAGTAAGCCATTGAGTAACAGCTAGTTGGATGATGTGGCTTACTTTTCCACGTGTCCCTTTCTGATTAGTTTGCGTGAGTCATAGGTGATAGATGATTGGCCAGCAGGATATACATTGGAGTATAAAATGTAGTTTCCATACAGTTTGTAATTCACTTCTTCTGATGAAATAAACATTACTTTCTCTATGATTTATCCTACACAAGGTTGTAAAAATCAATAGATGCTAGTTAGTCGATGGACTAGGACCTAGCCACTAGTCGGGGCATAAGTGTGATCAAACGGAAGAGAATAAAAAAATAAACCTAGGCGGTCAATGGCCCTAGCCAGAAGTCGGGGCATAATTGTGATTAGGGGGGGAAGAATCGGAAAATAAATCCATGCGGTCAATGAGATTTTAGCGCCTAAATAGGTAGTCGGGGAGTTTTACAACGGAGAAAACAGAACAAGACATAATTGGAGTTGAAGAAAATACCATCAAATTGATGAATAAATACACCTAAACGGAGGAAAATTACCCAAAAGCCTAGCGGTTAGTCGGGCTGAGCGGGGCATAAATGAGGTTATACAGAAAGGAATCAGAAAAGGACTATATCCAAGAAGAAGATTATTCGGAACCAGTCGAGATTTTTCCAATGGAGGAAGCCGGAGAGATGGAGGACTCATTACTGCTTACATGATCATTCAAGATGTAATTTAACATATTATAAATTATAAAAAAATATTTACACATAGTTTTTTTTACAAAAATAGAAAGAGAAAATTATTTAGGCTGCCTAGGCCGACTGATTGTCTAAGTAGCTTACCTAGACTGAAAAAATATTTAAAACTACTGTGTATCATAAATCGAATTGTCTAAACGCCGTCTAACAACTAGTCGGACACTTGGCCCATTTTTGCATCCATGAGCTTAATATACATACGAATGGCCTTTGTCTCAGAAAAATAAAGCCCGTAAAACAACCTGATATAAATTTCTCGCCAAATTTAAGACCCTTCGTATTTACAAAATGAGTCATATTTGATTATCTACAATTTTTTATTTTTATCGACTAAATTAAGGTACAACCTTTTATAAGTAAGTGATTGCTAGTTTATCATTGTTAATGTATCATAAACACATCAATATCCCGTCAAAGTATTAACAGACTTCCTATAAGAGCATTAAAGTGACTTCTGTTGATAACTAACTTTCCAAATAGAACTTTTTCTGTATAACAAAAAATAGTTTTGATACATAATTCTTTATGTTACGAAGAAGTATTTAATTTCAATATGTAAACTAGAGATGCCAAACGGTTCCGGTTTAATAAATTTTCTTCATTCATTCAAACACCACTACTGTAAATGCCGCAATGCACATGTTAATATATACTTCCTCCGTTTACAAAAAAAAAAAAGTCATTTCAAGGTTTTAGGTGGAAATAAAGAAATTATAGGTTGTACGAAAAAATATTCTAAAAAATCTACTTTTATAATCTTAAATTTCATTTAACTCTCCAACAAAATTTTCATTATCATTAATTTATAGAGTGAGCACATAATTTAGTTAATGATAAAATTACGAGATGTATAAGGAAATTTGTTTAGTTTTAACTAAGGAAATTAAAATATTTGAAGAAATAAGAAAAAATTGCTAGAATGACTTGCTTTTATGATACAATTGTGTTTCTCTAAAATGACTTTCTTCTGTTAATGAAGGAACTACATATTGATCTGTATCCTAAATTTTACATAGCATAATTAAGTCCTTTCTAGTTTGACATTCAGTTATCATTTTGACTATAGATAACAATTTCTGACACAATCCGAACAATCTGATACGTTCAAATTTGAAAATTGAGGGTTATGTGATTCTAAAGGGGTTCGGTTCAGAAACGTGTCAAACCCGAATGACCCACAAGAATAAGGGTCGGGTCGGCTCAACCTGCAACCATTTTTTTTATTTATAAATAAAATGTATGGTATTTATAAAACATATTTGTAATAAGTGGATTGATTTTTACAATTTTATATTGTATTTTTCAAATTCTCAACTTGTTTTTAGACATGTGTATGTTGAAAATTGGCTTTGGAAGATTGGTGTTGACCAATCTTCGAGCAATTTCAACTTTAGGTTCCATTTGTTGGAAATGGAATTAACTTGTAAAATTATAATCTACGTTTCAAGTAGATGATTTAGTGTATTTAAGTTCTCAAATCCAATTTTGGATGAATGAGAAATTAATGTTTAAAGGTTGCAAGTTAAACATGCAAAGTTGGAAGCGTAAAAAGGAAATGTGTGAACTTATTTCACTTAGGAAAGTTGGAGTAAGTTGGAACTCCTTATTAAGAGGAGCACTTGATAAAGAGCTATCAAGTGTGCTCCCTTATAATGGATCCAATGGGATTTTAGCCTTTGGCTAAATGGATCCGAGGATGGTGCAACTTGGCACACCAGCGAGGCGGAACGGGGCTCACCGACTCGGGTTGGATTGATCCGTCAGTGAGCAAGTCTGACCGAGTCGGATGGGGTCGCCTACGGGCCCGGATTCGCGAACCTGTGCGGCTGTTCGCCAGCGGGTGCGACCCAATGCCAGGCGGGGCGAGAGCCACCAGCATGGGGTGCGACCACGTCCGAACCGGTTCGAGAAGGTTAAAAGGTGTCTTTCCGAAAAGGAACCACAACTCTTCGAAAACTAAATAGAACCCCAAATTCTGTATTTTAATTCACTCCAAGATTTTCTCCGCATTTGCATTCTAGTTCTCTAGCCCTCCCAAGTTCCAATATAAGAATGTCTCGAGTGTCGAGTAGTTCACCAAAAACTTTGATTTTGTTGTGCTGCGACCCAAAGCTAAAAGTCGTTGTATCTTGGGGACGATTGTCGTAGACCGAGAGCATTAAAATTCGAGGCCATATCGTCTTACGGATAGCGAGTCAACTCGTGCCTCGACTTTGGCATCAGTGTAACTGAGTCAGTCTGTCAAGTACACCACACCGAAACCCAACAATGTAATGTGTATTTTGAAACTTAAACATCTATAGGGAAAAAAACCAAAATAGTCCCATAACTTTTTACTTTTTCGGATTTAGTCTCATAAATTATTGCTTTTTCGATTTAGTCCCACATCTCTAATAATTGCTTAATTTTGGTCCAATTTTGACCAAATGTTGACCAGCTGACCGGAAAAAGTCATGTGACCTTCATGTGCCGACGCGGTTTTGAAAATTCCGACCAAAATGGTCCTATAACTTTTACTTTTTCGAATTTAGTCCAATAAGTTATTGCTTTTTTTATTTAGTCTCACATCTCTAGTAAGTGCTCAATCTTGGTCCAATTTTGATCTAATGTTGACAGCTGACCGGAAAAGGTCATGTGACTTTCACGTGCTGATGCGGTTTTAGGAATTCCGCGAGTTATTCCTAGATTAGGACATGGTACTTTGTTTTTGTGTGTTCTCCAATTCTGGGGGAGTTGAAGCCGCGATTTTCAAATAGAAAAGATTGGAAGAGAAAAGTTAGGGCTTTTTCTTGTAGAAGGACGCAAACTGAAGAAGAAGAAGAAGAAGAAGATGAAGAAGAAGAAGAAGAAGAAGAGGGTATGTTGATTCTGATTTAAGGGTTAGATCAATAAGATATTACATTTTCTTATTTTGCATTTGTATTTTTGGAGTTTAATTCAATTCAGGCTAAAGAAAAATATAAGCTAACATGGTAAATAATTTGCTGATGTGGTCTCCTAATAAAAAAAATTAAAAAAAAATAGTCTACCTCGAAAGTCTGGCGACACGTGTCATAAGTCGTCGGGGTTCCCAAAACCTTACCGGCACGTGAAGGTCACGTGACCTTTTCCGATCAACTGGTCAACATTCCGTCAAAATTGGACCAAAATTGAGCAATTACTAGAGATATGAGGCTAAATTCAAAAAGCAATTATGAGACTAAGTTCGAAAAAGTAAAAAGTTATGGGACCATTTTGACCGGAATTTTCAAAACCGCGCCGGCACGTGAAGGTCACGTGACTTTTTCCGATCAGTTGGTCAACATTTTGTCAAAATTGGACCAAAATTGAACAATTATTAGAGATGTGAGACTAAATAAAAAAAACAATAATTTATGGGGCTAAATCCAAAAAAGCAAAAAGTTATGGGACCATTTGTACTTTTTTCCTAACATCTATATATTGTGATGTTTTCGAATTTTAGGATTTATAACTATTATTTTAGAGTTTATAACTATATATACATTTAGGTTTATATATGAACGTGTCGGTTTGAATTAACAGGTCGGGTCAAGTTGATTTTTTTTTACAATAATTAGGTCTCAATCCGCCCGCGAACTCACAACTCAATCCATTTGCCACCCCTGAGCCAAATGAAGATAGGCGTAAGTTATTTTTTATTTTGGCCAAATAAATTGAATAGGCGCAAGTTATTTTTGGGATAGACCTCATCCTATACTAATGTGTCATACTTTTATTTTACCTATATAAAAGTGTTATTTTAACCCCTAAAAAGTACCATGTTTTAAATAAAAGTAAAACTCTTACATTTTTTACGAAAATAAGCAATATTTTTGTATTGATAATTTGGTCATAAAGTACTGCGTCCGTTCTGCTCTAATTTTTCTACTTTTTTTTTTTGTTTGTCCCAATTTAACTTTTCAACCCATAAATGACAAATTTTTCTCACAATTTTCCACCTTCAAAATCTCAACCCTCAATCTCCACCTTTGAAAAATTTAAAAATTTCACAATATCTACTTTTTCTTAACCTCTATAATCGTTAAAGTAGGAAAGTTAGGTCGGGATGGAGGGTGTACTAGTTTTGCCAGCAAAGACAAGTTTTTGTCTTTGGGTAATATGAGTTGAAGTGTATGATCAAATAATGGGCCTAAAATGGGCCCAGTAGGAGAAACTGGAGTGAAGCCCAACTGAGCTGGTTATGGAGAAGAACAGTTCGACACACATTTACAAATACTAGAGGAAATATCCATCAGAATTCAGACACCACAAAGTGCTACTGAGAAGGAAATCAGAATTCCTAAAAACCATTTGAAAACGGCCAATTGAAATCAAGTCAGGACTTAGCGGAACATAGGCGGGTTTGTGCAACGGAGATTGAAATGCAGGTAGCTTTTTTTAAGTAATTGCCTCCGGAATTGGTTAGTTTTCAAAATTTGTTGTGTTTGTGCTTTATAATTATTTAGATACATTTAAGGATTCGATTCGTGTAGCCGTCCTTGGGCATGGAGATGAAAAAATCAGTGATGAGTGACAACCTGGATAGGCTCAGTGAGTTGCCTAATTCGTTAATTCTTCACATCCTTTCTTTCTTACCGATGAGAGATGTCGTTTCCACAACCCTAATTTCAAAACGCTGGAAAAACCTATGGACTACCATCCCCTGCCTTAATTTCATCGAGTATTTTGGGTTCACCGATACAGAGAGAATCCGTAATTTTGTTAATAGGGCTCTGATTTTGTGGAGGGGGGCCAAGATCCTGAAATTCACAATTGAGTTTGATGGTCACTTTGATATGTCATTGTCATTAGATGAGGATATCAATAACTGGGTCCGTTTCGCAGTGGAAAATAAAGTAGATGAGTTGAATTTACGTCTTCTCTACTATAAAGGGGAGTTGGAGTGGGATCTTGATGCGATTTCATGTAGTAAGGAATACGCATACAATGCACCACAATGCCTGAACTCATGTTCATCGTTACAAGAATTATCGCTTGTCGGTTATAATCTCCAAATCCCTGAGTCCCCACCCTGGAATCAGCTCAAGAGTTTAAGAATTGATGGCTTTTGCTATAGTGAAGACTTGATAAACCGAATGTTGTCCGGTGCTCCTCAGTTGGAAGTCTTTTCGTTGCGTCTTTTGGAGAGCTTTGAGAATTTGAATATCGAATCTCAAAGTTTGAGAAAGCTCAAGATTAAAAAGTATTTGTTTTTTGATGAAGACGATCAACCATCCACGGATACAGTGTTGAGTATTTCGTGTCCAAATCTTGAAACATTGGAAATTTCAGGAGTTTTGTATAGTAAATATGTGCTGACGAATGCCCCATTTTTAACTGATGCTACTCTTGGCTTTAAAGGTTCGTATTATTATGATAATAGTGGCTTGTCTGGAAATGAATTACTCGGAGAAGCGTTGAAGCAGATCTTTGCATCCATTCGACAGGTTCAAAAGGTCACGTTATCAGATTGGTGTATTCAGGTTCGGTTTCTTTACAAATCGTAATGAATATGATTTGTTGCTGTTTCTTTCGGTTTCTAATGTGTGCATGAGTTTCGTTGGCGTGGTCAAACACTAAAATGTAAATGCTAGCTAGTAGATTCTGGTCCTTAGCTCCAAACATTATTGTTATTATGCTGCTTGGTATGGTTTTCATGCTCATGAACTGGATGTTGGTTTTGTACATAATTAGTAAATCATGGCATATTGGTGAAACCAAATAAATGGAACTTCTTTGAATTTAATGGATGAGGGATTCATTGTTAATGTTTTAACGTAGAGGTGACAATTAGGATTATCGGGTCTGTTTCGTGCTCGATTTTAGTTTGGTTACGGATTATACATCAAAAGCTATTTGAAACATTTTAAGATAAAATATGGGTTGCGGGTCAAAAGTGGGTTAATTGTGTTCCTGTTAGGTTGGTTTTGTGTTTCTCTCAGAAGATTCAGGTCGGATCGAGTTTGTATTGCCATGCCGTTTCATAGGTTGCCCTGTAATTTATAGCTAGTTTTATATTCATCTGAACCTAAGTTGCCTTGTTTCAATTAAGAGTGTAACGTTATTGTTATACCAGGTGTTTGAAGCCATGGAAAAGAAGTATTTGCTCTCACCATTATCAAATGTTGAGTTTTTAAAACTTAATGTTGGTTTAATCGAACTCGACAAAATGGTCTACATTCTTGCGATTTCTCCGAGGCTAAAGAGGTTAGTCATCGAGCACAAGGGTCACAGAAAGACGGTGCACTATGAAGATTCGGAATATGAAACGGAGTATGTAAGGGAGCAATGTGTCACAGAGATCCACTTGGAGCATGAACACCATCTCCCGAAGCACTTTCTGCTACTGCTGTGGACAGTTGAGATTACGTCGCCTTTCCATGAGGCCTCCCCAATATTTTCTTTTATAGAGTTCGTGTTGAAACATGCTAGCATGCTTGAAAGGATGGTGATTTGCGACATTGGATTCTCGTCATGTCCATCGGAGAAATTGCTGAGCATGCCAAGATCCTCACCGACTGCTAAGGTGATTTTCTTGACAAAATGACCGCTGCCAAGTTATCCAACCCGTCTAAGTAAAGACCCTCAGTTTTCTAGGTAAGGTTCCAGCATCAGGGGACATGCATCCTACATATTCTATTTTTGTTGCATGTGCAAGCTTAACATAAGGATACTAGCTTATAATGTGAGACAACAAAAAGAAAAAAAAATTGATTGGACTTTTTGAGAGTGACACAGTGTTCCCCCTTTTTAGGTGCTCCTTCAATATTAATTCGGGTTAATTATATCATTGTTGTTGTTATAAATAAAGGGTTGATATCAATTTGCACCATGAACTATGCAAGTTCTTTTTCGTTTTTTATCTAACCTATTTTGTTTCTTTTCAATTTAGCAATTTGGACTACATGGATTTTCAATTTTGCCACCTTCGGGCTATGATGCTCGGACTCTTCAGTTTGGTCGAAGTGTCAGTGTCGGTACGACACGACACGGGTATGGACACGGGATATGTGTCTGACCCTTCACGAAATTGGACACGGCTAAGTTTTGAAGTGCTGGAGGGAGAAATGAATGGCATGAATTATATTAAGGAGGCTAGAGGTAGTACAAGTGTTGAGAGAGAGAGAGAAAGTGGGGAAGGCTGGAGGGGTACACGTGTTTAATTTTTTTTTCTCCTAATCTAAGAATAAAGAAAAACCCTCCCCTCCTCTCGATGACTCGAACCTAGGACCAAAAGTTTAGGTAGTAGATGCTCTGCCACTTAAGTTATCCAACTTCGTCAATGTTTAATGGATGATAATGAGTATTTGACTATTTGTGTGCTTATATTTACTAATATGATAATATGAATATGATATACAAATATTATTAATTGATTGAGTTGATCAATTTTATAAGTTGTGGGCTAATTTAGGAAAGGTAATAAATAAATTGATTCTGTAATATATGATTGCCAAAAGGCTTTCTCTAAAAAAATGCCAAAAAATCTATCAATGTCAAAACTCTATATAAATATAAATATGATATTTTAAATAACTTTTGTAAATATTGCCGTGTTTCCGTAACAGTGTCCAACTTTCGGACGCATTTAAGCCTTGTGAAGTATCCTAAATTATAGAAAATAAAAGGTCCGACACCTAGATATATATCCGTATCCGACACCCGAGTCCGAGTAACATAGCCTCCGGGCATAAAATTTCGGCCAAAAACACGCATGTGACTCACACATGCTTAAGTAAGGTATACTTTTGTCATTTTGATATGAAACTATAAAAGTCCAATAATGAAACAGATTATTTTGAGTTAATTCCTCTTGGTGATATTTGCATTTATATTTTTGTTAAAGTATTTAGGTTAGACCACAGCTAGGCTTTCCTTGTCTCAGCCAATGCAGCGGATGTTATCTCAGGCTGATGGATCAATGCAATTCAATCAGAAACATGCTGCTTCTCGATGTCATCACTCACACTCACTGCCATTCCATCCTATACCCCCCTAAACGTCGCTCCACTGCCGCTGGCTGCTGCTCGCCGTTCCAACCACCTCCTTCCATGGCCTTCAAAACCCGTTCTCCGCCCTCTTCCGCCTACCTCAGTAGATCCCCTTCACTCACAGTTCACACCTCCACCACCACAAAAACCGATGTCCCACCTCCTCCACCGCTCACTGCCACAAAACTCAACAAGTACAGCTCAAGAATCATGGAGCCAAAGTCACAGGCGGCTCTCGGGCCATTCTGTACTGTGTGGGACTCTCAGATGATGATATGCACAAAGCCCGGTGGGAATTACGTCAGTTTTGTTCGAAGGGAACACTTGTAATATCCATGGGACTAGACGGACGTGCTACAGTTTGCAGTCGAGGGATGTGGTTGCATACAGCATTGAGATTGTAATGGCTGCTCAGTGGTATGTTGGGAACATCTCCATCCCTCGTCGCAATAAATTGTGCAAGTTTATTTCTTTCAAGACTCTATCTTGTGTCAATTGTTTTTTGTTTCTGTTTGATGTGCATTTGCTATTGTGGTTTTTCGCTTCCTTCTTGATCCTTGTGTTCTGTTATTGAGTATTCTTGGACCTGAAGTGGAGGGTATCTGTGGGTATGACCAGAAATGTGCTCATGATAAGTCTCTTTCTGTGAGACCTTGTGTTTTGTAAAGTGTTCAAGTGCTTTTATCGGTCCGTAAGGCAATATTGGAAATACCTTGCCTTATTTCAATTTTATATGAATACATAAATATTATAGCAAGATTTTTAGTTTGACTCTACCTGCTAAAACCAAACCTAAGTAGAGAATAAGAGATTAATTTTTTTTTCTCCTAATCTAAGAAAGAAAGAAAAACCCTCTCCTCCCCCCACGGTGACTCGAACCCAGGATCAAAGGCCTAGGTAGTAGATGCTCTGCCACTTGAGCTATCCTACTTTGTCAAGTAGAAAGTAAGAGATTAAAATGGAATTACTGAGTTGGTTAAGAAGTAAAAAGCATAAAAATAAATTCCCCTAGAATATAAAGCAATAAAAAAACAGGCATTTATCTGCCTCATTAAGGTAGGTTCTTCCTTCCTATCTTGCCAGTGTACTATATATATTGCAGCTTTGAATATGGCAAACTGAACTCTTCACATGATCTTGTTTCTGACATCTCCGGCGCGTAGATTTATTCTCTTTAACTTAGGTTGAATTTACGTATTGTTTTGTTGGTGTACAATGACCATGTAAACTCCATCAATTCTAACTTCATTTCTATGCTATTTGAGTGGCTGCATACTTGGTCCTTAGTTTCAAATATATTGACAATATTGTGACTGTCAGCAAGTCCTTTGAGAGCCTCAGAAGAAATATTCGCGTTCATCATCATCAAATGTCGAAGTATTTAAAACTTGACGTTCGTTCTATTCAACTTGACGAAATGGTGCATCGTCTTGGATTTTCTCTGTCATTGAAGACGGTGATCTGGGCGAGCGCATTCGAGTTGGTCTTAGATGAGAACTACTGAGCAATTTAGGGGTGTTCATACGGATGAATAGTCGTGTTTTGGGTTATTCGATTTTGAAGATTTTGAAAAAAATCATCAGTAGTCCGATGCAAAAGACTTCGGTTATTCGGGTCCGAATCTCGGGGTAATTGGTTTGGGTGAGATAGGGTGTCGAAACTCGCCTTTGTTGGTTGTGGAAACTTTTAGTGATGGGTGTGAAATGTTATATATTGTGTGTTTGGATCACTATTGTTCTTTTATGCGTATAATTCATGTTGTGAGAATAGTGTTAATATGTATGTATACCATTTATTTTTTTTCGATAGAACACTTGAAAATTTGAATTTAGATAAATAAACACCTTAACTTTGTATTTATATCAAATAGACATCTCCGTCTACATTTTAAGTGAATGCTTGGAGTTAATTGATCTCTCGATGTGGGATCCAACTCCTTTGCACAATCAACTTGATTTAACTGTTGATGACTTAAGGGGTTCATTGATTTCTCATTGTGGAGTTTAACTCACCGTTGATGACTTAAGGGGTTCATTGATCTCTCATTGTGGGGTTTAACTCCTTTGCACGATCAGCTTGATTTAATTGTTGATGACTTAATGGGTGGAGATGTTTATTTGTTAAAAATTAAAAAGTTAAGATGTTTGTTTGTTCGACTTTAAAAGTTCAAATACTTTATTAGAGAAAAAAAGTTCAAGGGCACATTTTCCCTAATTAAAGTTGGTCAATTGCTTCCCCCAGCAAAATGTTGATCAATTTCTTTGACGCGGAACTCATTCTAGTCAAAACCACAATTTCATCAACATTTACCTTTGATTTATACATAGTTACACACACATACACATTGAGTGTCAAATCCATGATGGATCAACGCGAGTACTCCTCCAGGTGTAGCATCAATCCAATTTCTTTATCCCGATGATGGTCTTCCAACTATCACATATCAAATACTATGTCGTTTTAATCCAATATTTATACTCAAAATCAAATTGACATCTCAAAACACCTAGTATTAGGTGCAGAATACGGTTGGGATATCTATATCTATACCTATTATCTATGTATCTATCTATCTATATCTATATCTATATCTATCTATCTATACCTATATTATAAAAGTATAAATATTTTATTTCGTCCATTTTTTGTAATGCCTATTATACCCTCCTTTAAAATCAATAATAAAACTAATATAAATAATGATTTAATATCAATATTTGTCCGAATGTCGATGCTAATCCAATAAATAATTAAAGCAATAATTATAATACTTCTAATCTGAAAAGGATTTGGAAATCTATCCGTATATCTATGCTAATTCAAATAAATAATAAAATCAATATTTCTAATACTCCTAATTTCAACCGCATATGTATGCTATTTCCAATAAATAATAAAACTATTCTAATCTCAAAGGAGTTGGGAAATTTGTGATATTTTAAACCTAATAAAATTAAGAGTTCTAATCTCAAAATGATTTGGAAAACCATGACGTTATAAACTTATAAAATTAAAGAATTCTCATATCTATTATTATTATTATTATTATTATTATTATTATTATTATTATTATTATTATTAGTAGTAGTAGTAGTAGTAGTAGTAGTAGTAGTAGTAGGAGCAGAAGCAGTATTATAAAAGCATGGATTATTTCGTCCTGTTTTAGGTTTCGCATTTTCTTGTGAGACCATAATACCTTTGCAAAGTATTATAATTCAAAGATAGTTAAGTAATTTTAATTTTTTTTTGGATAAAACTACTATTATTATCATCATCTTCTTCTTCGAAGCCCTATTGACATAAACTAAAACTTTATTGAAGATCAGAGGCTATAAACTCAAATCCTTGAAATCCATAATAAAGTAATGGAGATAATATACTAATAAAAAAAAATCAGCACCGATTTTCATAACTTGCAATGCACAAGAGCCCATGAATCAATATAAATTTCATAAAAACACATCCAAATGAAGTGCAGAACAAATGATACTACACATAGAAAATGACAAAGAAAAATAAAAAAATATAAAGTTTTTGCAGTCATGAGAAGTTAAAATGTGTTCTTACAGTGCTTACCAAAACTTAGTTTGCAAATACATTATTTTCATTTTTTCAGGAATAATATCGAAGAACATTAAACAATAATAACCTAGAAAATTGACATATACTTATAACTCGTACATTTGTTTATAACAAATCAGTTATATTGTATTAGTATCTGTTTTATTAAAAAATAATTGTGAGAAACTCTTTGTTTATAAATGTATTTGTCCATTAAATATTGTGATCCAATTTGAAGATTCACCGTCCCTTTTCCCAAATATTTACATGCCGGGATTATATGGAATGTATTCTCATGAAAACAAGTTTAGAATTATTTTTATTTTTTAATTTATTTTTTGAGATTTATCATTCAAATATTATATCATATCATGCATCGACCTTTTTCTAATATTTAGGGTTCTATTTTATTTTATTTTTTCCATATTTTCTTGATTCATGTTTTTTTTTTTGTTTTTTCCAGTTCTTCCGAATTTTCATTTTTAAGATTGTTATCTTCAGTATTTAGGTTTATATCTTCAAGATATCATATGTGAGACGTACATTTTTTCTTAAGTGATACATTAAGAAAATAAATTGAATTATTTTAGGATTAAGTTAGTGGTCATATAAGACTTCCGATTTATCTAATTATTTTCTATATTAAAAAATCCTTTCTCAGACAAATAATTGGATTATATTTTGTTACAATAATTGTTATAATATTGCATATGCTAAAATTTTAGATGCTTTATGAAAATTGTTTATTTTATTAATAACATTCTTGCATAATAATATTAGCAAACAATCACAATGAGTTGAAAATTAAATTTCCTCTACCGATAGTTCTTTATGTTGTCTTCTAATGTTAATCGATAACCTAAAAATGCTATAAAGAAAAATATTGGAGATAAGATTGGATTATTGGGTACTGTACTAGGATTTTTCAGGACCTGGTTCGTGGAATTTAGGAAGTTGAATTTGGTTTAAAATTATTTTGTTTTTATTTCCTTTTATCAGTAATATTAACTTTTTAGTTGTGTTATGGCTACAATAATGTTAATATTTTCTATCTGTAATGATAAAGTATAGACTAATTCTTTTTAGAGAAAAAAAGAAATTGACGACGTCCGTTGAAAAAGAACACTCAATATGACTAATGAAGTTTGACCACAATGACGCTTCAATAAGATTGGAAGTAATACGAGCCGGACAAGAAACAACATACACGATAAAAGACAATAGTACCAAGAAATTGATGATGACTGACTAAATAGTAGGAACTTGAAAATATAAAAAATATTTTGAAATAGTATATGTCAAGGACGATTCAAAGAATCAATGTGTTGTAGGGTGTCCTCATATGAACATTGATCTTTAATGAAGATAAAGGGGTTTCAAAGGAAAATTTAGAAAGATACAACACATATCTAATATCAAAAGTGATCGATGGTGAAATATGTCAATGCAAAGATTTCCTGAATGTACTTTTTGAAAAGAAAATAGTCCTCGCTGAGAAAAGTAATATTAAAGAAGCAACACAAGGTATCGAATAAAATATCAAATACAACTTAGCAAAATTCAAAGACCTTGAGACGAAAGCCCGACGACATAAAATGGTTTGGTGAGTTACTGAAAACCCTAAGCCTCGAGGTAAATACGACTCAATTTGACAATAATGATTAATATATATTTCAAATGAAATAGACGTTTGTGGATGCTTGCAAAGGTGGAGAATGTCAAAATAGTCATAATTACAAGCAGGAAAACTTAACCTAGAGAGAAATAACCATTATGTACACGTAGTAAGTAAAATCCTCCTCGAAAGTCCTTTAAAGTAATCTATATCATTCTTATCTACCAATTTTTATAAACAAATATAACTATACATGCATACATAAATAATTGTGTGCCATCAAATAAGAAAATAAGTATTACCTTGTGGGAATACATGGTGAGAAAGAAGGAAATGTTAAAAGGAAAACACAGAACGGAATCCAATATTTACAGTCACTGGGGTTATGGCAGTGAAATACTTGAATAAGGTCTAGAAAAAAAAATTACTTCTAGATGAAAAATAACTAACACTCTATTATCTTAATAGCTGAGGTAAACTTACAAGCTACAATAACAAGCGCTCTGCAAATCGAGAAAGACTCTAAACAGTTGGAACAAATTTGTTGGTGGTAATTAAGTAATGAGCTATGAAATAGAAAGAAGATGGGGGAAGGTTGATAATTTATTTTACGTATTAAAAATAAGGTTTGTAGGTCAAATACAATATAAAAGCTAACTAAAATTAGTGAGATGATTGCGAGTCAAAAAATGAACAATGGAAAGGAAAATATGTTTGCAATAGGTGTATCGAAAAATCCATAGAAACTATACCGAAGTAACATATTCTAAAATTTACAAAGCTAGAAATATAAACATGCCAAACTTAAGGAATTTTTATACTTTCTCACAGTAGGACATCAATTCTAGGAGAGAAGATTTTCTATTCAACCTTAATTATCAGTATATGCAATTTTAAGTTTATAGTGAATGTCATAAAAGTATCAAGTTAGTACAACTGATAAAAAAAAATTACTTTCCTATAAATAATACATGAGCCAATAGTTTCTTTTTCCATCCTAGCCTATTACCAATTTAGCAATTCTTAATTCAATTTCTAACACCTTTTTTTTTTTTTTTTTTTTTTTTTAATTTTTTGATTAAATAGTAACTTTTCCACGCTCAAAATAATAGAATTTACACTTCTCCTAATCAAAATAATCTTTTCAATGGAAATTAAGCAAACTAATTAGTCTAACATCTTATTTAATCTAAATTTCCTTTGTATAAATTTGCACAGGTATAGAGCGAACCTAAATATGGTTCAAGGAGTAGAGGTTGCAATGGAGTAAGTTTGCTAAATTCGTAATCCACCTCGCAAAAGAAACATTAAATCCACTAAATCTAAACATCAAATTGCCAGGTTTACCCTCCCCATCGATCGTACTTGGTTTGTGTTATATATTTTTCAGCATTTTCTATACTATTACAATTCTTTCACTCTTATATAATATCACAACGATAAATTTTAAAATTATTTATATATTTGATTTATACATGTCAGGTATGGGTTGGTTTAAAATCCTTCACTCAATTAAAATCTATGAAAAAACCAATCAAATCAGTTTTAGCGGGTTTATCCATGGTAAGTTTTGTGCATGTTCGAGTATGAACCTGCATCCATTGCTATCTCAATGAAGGAGATTGCAATTCATTAATTTAAATGCTTGGTGACACGGTTGCTACATACATTAGATGCTCTGTGTAAGCATACCTTACATCATTAGCAATGATAAAAAAGAAAAAAATACGTAAAATTTCGAGTGCATGAGCATGAATCAATAAGGCCAAAAATGAAAATTTTATATAAACCTTATAAATGATTTTCAAGGAGAGTATTGAGTCCGACTACAACAAAAGGTTGACTTCACAAGCATGCTGGAATTTGTTTTCTCTCATTATTGAACTGGAAAACTCAAGAAACACAAGGAAACTTGTCTGTGATTGTTGAGGAAATATAAAGAGTGAAACTGAAGAGTAAGAAGATACAAATTATTGAAAGCAAATGACCAATACAACCACGAGACAAAAGTAAACAAAGAAAAAGATAAATCAAGAAAAAATTATAGAAGAAGAGAAATCACATAAGCAACAAGATGAACAAAACAAAATGAAGATAGATAAGGAAATTAAGGAACAAAACACTACGAAAGAATCCAAATGCAAAGAAGATAAAAAAAGAAAAGTCAAAGACAATTCACCACCGAAAAAAAATCAATGAGAGAAAAAT
This sequence comes from Ajuga chamaepitys, assembly GCA_958295605.1. NCBI lineage: Eukaryota > Viridiplantae > Streptophyta > Magnoliopsida > Lamiales > Lamiaceae > Ajuga > Ajuga chamaepitys. The sequence continues at coordinate 4,196,083 of OY282503.1, forward strand.
TAAGGGGCAAAAGAGAGAGAAAAGAAAAAAAAAGGGATTTAGGGAGACTGCATTGTAGATGAAAGTGATGAGAAGTGAGCATTACCCAATATATACATTCAAGAACAAGAAAAGACATTAATACACCCCGCAAGAAGATCAAGAGAAAAACTAAATTCTCCATCAATAATTTAATGGAGCACCGACTCTTTAATACTTTACCACCATGACTTTTGATTTGTTTATTTAATTTGATTTTACTTATATCTAGCATGAAACTACTCTATTAAAGCATTACTTAGGGTCCGCTTGGTTGGGGGGTTAGAGGTAAGAAATGAGAATGAATGAAGACTCATTCCCATTTATGGTGCTTGGTAATAAATAAGTTAATAATTACCCCATTTTATTAACAATTTCCCCCATTTCATTCCGCAATCACGTGCAACACACGAATCCGAATTGACACCCACACTGAAGAAAAGGTAATGGGACTAGAAAACTACATAAATTACATATAATGATCTCAACCAACTGTTTGAAAACTAAGAGAGAACTAAATTGTACGATTCCAATTTCCACCCATGGAAATATGGCACAGTCAGATGCATATCGCACACATTCAACCACAAATCCCTTTGCATCAAGTTCCTACGATAGCTTATAAAACAGTATCATACTGTAAGAAATTGGTGAACTGAAACATGAGATCATTTTGAAAGATCATTAAACATAACCAAAGCATTGCACATAGCTAGATCCTTACAGTAATACGACTAACGTATATACCAACCACTTGAAACCTTAAACTTTACTCCCTTGCACAAAAATGTGTTGGCATCACACAGATATTAAGTACACATATACATGAGTTAAGATCTTGGCACACTTAGAAGCTTCTCTGCTGCTTGAAGCACAAACGCCTCTGAAACTGGGTTGTGTTTGTATATCCGGATGGCATGGATCACCATCTTCTCTAGCTTGCAAGCATGTTTCAGCAGAAACTCAAGAAACCAAAATATTGCAGTGCTGCGTAGAACAGAAGTAAACTGAACTGTCCTCAGTTGCAGCATAAAGGACTCGGGGAGATTTGTTTCGGATCCAATAAACTCATATTCATGTTCACTACAGTCTCGAATAACTAACATCTTTACATTGGGGAAAATCCCAAGAAGATGCACTATTTTATCAAGTTCTTCAATACAATAAATATCAAGTTTTACAAACTTGATATTTGATAATGGTGAAAACAGTATTTTCTTGCATCTCTCCAAGGACCTGGTATAGAGATTGAATTAGATTGCTTTCACAAAAATGGTGAGTAGCTGACTGAATGTCATTATGTAATCGATTAATTATTGGCAATCTCCTCAAATTTGAAGATGAATGTTAATATCTTCGCTATCATTTATAGTTTCACCAGTATAAACAAATGTTGCAAATATCTTCGAAACTGTACTAGAGTCCATTAGATCCTTCACCAGGAGAAATGCACTACATGTAACATTCATCTTTAACTTAAACAAACATGGGTGCACTCCTCCAGATATAGCATCAACATCACCCTATACTACCATAAACTAGCATCTTTGAACTAGTGACTAAGTTTACGGTATCTACTATCTACCATGCATAAAAATAGAAGAATAGAATAATGAGTATTATAGAGTGACTTCAATATTTAACAAACATAATGCAAGGCATAGGAAGATATTCCAAAGAAAACAAACCTGAACACAAGGATATGATAATACGACTTTTTCATCACATAGGATGATTGGAAGCATTTGCCTCAACATTTTCCCAAGTACTTCTTTTCCGACCAAATCATTATCAGAAAAGTAATGCAGCCAAAGAGTTGCATCAGCTAAAGACGAGCCACTCGTCAGCACACACTTACTATACGGAAGTCCTGAAATTTCTAATATTCCAAGATTCGGACAATCTATTCTCAGCACTGTATTTCGTGATTGACTATCCATATATTCATACTTCTCAATCTCCACCTCTTTCAAGCTTGTAGACTGGATATTCAAGTTGTCATTGGTTTCCATTAGCCGCAACTTGAAGACTCCACTGGTAAGTGAATTTTTTTTCACTATTTGGGGATTTTATCCAGAGTGCCTCGAATTGAAAAGGGCGGTTTTTTCTGTTTGGGTGGAGGTGGGGATTTGAGGCGTTGAGGTATATATGTAGGGGAGCATGGTCGAACTTGAAGGAGGGAAGAACCTCGACTTTTGACCAAGGAAAAAGATCCCGGGCTTGAGTATTCCACGTTCCTCTGTCGAGGCAGGCACGTTGGGTGTGGGGGAAAGGTAAGAGGCGCTGCCAAGTGAAAGTCAGGCCAACGGTGTTCATGACTGAGAGGAAGCATGAGTTGAGGGTACAGTGGAAAGAGTCAATTTGCTAAGATGCTCTTCGACCGCTGCCTTGAAATTCTTACTAGGAAAGCACTTCATTGAAGTCGCCAACACAAATCCATGGTTCCGGGACATAACCAGACACACGAGAGAAGAAGTCCCAAAAGGCTCTCCTCTTAGAAACATCCGGTTGCCCGTAGATACCGGTGAACCGGAATGAGGCTGATTCGGAAACAATATCAACATCAATGAAAAAAGGACATATAGCACGAAGAGAGACAAAAATGTTTTTCCGCCAAAGGAGAGCGAGCTCGCCAGCTTTTCCTTGGGTTGCAACAGAAATACCAAAGAGATTAAGTGAGGACTTGAGTTTTTCGATATAGGGGAAGAAGTTTTAGTTTTGGAATGGAAGATAATGTGAGGTGACTTTTGGCGAATGAGATCGCGGAGCTCTTGAATTGTTCGGGGATTCCCAAGCCACCGATAATTCCAGCATAAGAGATTCATTGGGTGGGGCGGGGTTCGTCTGAGCTAACCGCCGCTAGAAGAAGAGCTAGTGGGAGTGATTCTGAGGTTTTAGGGATGGGCGAAATTTCTGAAAGCTTCAACTTTTTATCCAAGAATTCAACATCAATATGAGTAAGGTTGGGGTCGTCAACCCCCGGTAACGAAAGTTTGTGTTTTATGCCAATCTTTTTGGAGTCGAGCAAAGCGAGGTTATTATCAATATTTCTTTTAGCGCTGAGAAATTTCTTGGCTGCCTTGCGAGCCGGGGTGTCGAGCTGCATTGGCACTTGGAAGGGGCTAAGGGAGAGAGGTGAGGTAATGCGATTGGGAGAGGGCTCAGATGGAGGGTAAAAATCACGGTTTTGAGAGGGGGGGGGGGGGGGAAGGGGAAATGTATTATGAGATGGGGAGACAATAATGGTTTTTTTTTTTTTTTTTAAATGGCATTTGTTGATGAACATAGATTTTTACTGGAATTTTAATATGGACTTTTGTTGATGCACAACTGCCACGTGGATTATAAAAGAACAATATGACTTACTTTGTTCATGATCACTGTCATGCGCTAAACTGGTACTAATATTGTTTAGATAAATATGGATAATTTATTTCATTCATCATAAGTAATCATTCTTGTACTGTAAGTAGTATTATTATATAAAAAATATTAGAATGTGTTTATATAGTTTAATATTTATATTGGTCATCATCTTTGTATATAGTTTAATATCTATAAATTAGTTGTAAATATGCCAATTTATATGAAATTTTAAGATACATATTTTTAAGTTAATTAATTATAACAATTTGAAAAACATCATGTTCAATTTTCATATTTTAATGTATTTTTTAGTATTCTTTTTTTAAAAAATAACCAAAATCTCCACTAAAATCGAAATTTCTAATAAAAGCAAAATTTTCATCCTTGTATAGGGGCGACAAGTTCTAACCCCACTCGATTTGAATTGACTGAGAGAAACTAAAAATTAATTCAACATGAATATTATCAACCCAATTCTGATTTGATCCGATCCAATATTAATAATTTATCCTAAAATGCAATAATTACATGTTTTAAATAAATTTTGACATCAAACCCGAATAGACTCGAAATCAAGCACAAACCATATTCGAAGATCTGAATTATCACTCCTAGCACTACTAGAAATAAGGTTCAACCATGTAATCACTTCAACGACTGAGTACCTGTAAAAGTAAAACAAAATGATACTGGCGGCGGCGGCGGCGCCCCCTCATATTTTCGACAAAATTATCATGTATATACGTATACAGTGTAATTGTAGTTAAATAACTAATTGTACTCCTCTCAGTCTCAAATTCTATTATAAATATCCCTGGAAAAAGTATTTCGCCCCTGGATAAGAAATCAATAAATCTTAATATCTCATCTTCAACTAAGAATTCAGCCTACATGTACCGAGTCCACATCGATATATTCTCCAGTAGTAGGTACATCAGTTTACAGGAACATCAAATTCTCGAAATAAATAATGTATGAGTTAATTACACAAGAAACAAAAACATGGAATTCTCGAAATAAGTGAGAAAAAAGAAACAGTAGATGAAATTCCAGAAATTACAACTCCAGAAGTTGAAGAGAAAGGAAGAGGGAGTGAATAATCAGGAGAATTAAAAGTTTATTTGTCATCTGAGTCTGGTGGAGCCGTAAACTGGTATGTAAAGAGAGCATGAGGGGCATTTACGACGGCCCTGTTCCAACCACTTGAAAAAACAATGGGGATGACAAGCATGATTGCAAAATGGGAGATTGGATACCTGATCCCCGATAATGGGACTACGCCAACAAACAGGACAGTTGTCCTTCATCAGATCCAATCCCGCTTCATCTTCCACTCTAATCCTCGCTAGTTCCCGAAGGTAATCCTGACGCTCCAGGTAAGGAGGAAGATCCTCATCATCGTCCACATGGAATATATCATATTGTGGCCTCACCTTCTTTGAAGTTCCTGATGGGCACAGGACGTGTATTGGGATCAACCGCTCTGGCTTGATTGCCCTATCTACGGTGTCGTTTACTGATTCCCCTTCTTGTTGCACCGTCCAAACGTCGAGCCTTACCGCCACCGCAATCACCCGCTGCTGAGGATTCTCCGCCGCCCTTTGCATGGCAAAATCCATGGCGGCATCAACTAAGGCGTCAAACTCATCACCAGACATCCAGTAGTCATCTTGCATCCTGAAACTCACCACATTAATATGATGTGGCAGCTCCTCCCTTAGATCTTTGCCTTTGCGTGCATACCCAGTAAACCTTTCCGACCCCATAATTATCTCATCACGAACCCTAGTTTTCAGTTTGAAACTAGTTCGAATCTCGAACATAAACCCTCCCCCTCTCACTAAACAACCTCGCGTATAAGGATACAGATCAATTATTTCATCATCACAAAAAAAATTATACGAATACTCATACCCCGATCGACGACCCATCGATGCTCAATCACTCGGAGATAGCTATGTATGTATGTTTGTATGGTCATCTCATCTACTGCTGATATTTATAGAAGACCAAATTTGTGCGCGTATTATCAGCTGTTCTACTTCTAAAAGGAAACAGATTTATCCAACCTCTATCTCTAATGTTATTTATTTCATATTTTATTATCCCAAATTCAACGAAGAATTGATTTTGTTTGGCTAATACGAATCTGATCAACTTACTATATGCATAATAAATTTCTAGTGATACCACATATATTTGATGTTTAAAGAATGCACAAATACATCAGATCCAACTTTTTTTTTTTTTGAGAACAGAATACATCGGATCCAACTTAAAGAATAGGTTTGTTGTATTTTTTATAATTTTTCTTTTCCTAATTTCTTTGTTTTTCTCAAATTACTAGAAAAGATCAACCATAGTTATTTTTTAACTACACAAAAAATTTATAGTATTTTGGTTGGCTCTAATTCCTTGTTATAGGCGAAAATTCATAGACACCTACCTTGTACAAAAAGTATCCTTGAAGATCAAGTTTCCTCGTTGAAGAATGATTTTAAGATATAGGGTAGTCACTTATAATAAGATGTAAAAAGTTATTTTGTAAGTACTTTGTAGTTACTAATGCATTTGTAATTATTTTTTGCAACTACTTTGCAGTTACTAATATATTTGCAACTACAAGTAGTTGCAAAAGAGTTTGACATATTGTAATAAATTTGGTTAAAATTATATGAGGCCCCATTTGGATGGAGGGATTTGTGCTATGGATTTATAAATCCATTGTCAAATCCACTTCATGTGTTTGGATAAAATACTAAATGAGTGGATTTGTAAATTCAGATTTTTAAATCAACTCATTTAGAAATCCAAGATTTGAGATTCTCCATTTTACACTATATTTGGGTGGATTTCAAATCCTTTGATAAAGGTAGTCATTTACAAATCCCTCCTCACTCAATCCTCTCTCTCCCTCCTCTCTCTCTCTCTCTCGACACCCCCCCCCCCTCTCTCTCTCCCCTCCCCCGCTCTCTCTCTCTTCTCCTCTTCTCTCTATCGCTATCTCTTCCTCTCGTTCTCCAATAAAATGCTCATAATATTTTTTTTTTATTTTCTTTTATCTCTAATAAAAACGCTCCCAATAATTTTTGGGATACATAATATGTATATATGTGTGTATATATATAATTGGAAAAAAAATTGTTCGATAATTTAGATGTAAATAAATATTATTTTATTTAATAAAATATATAAATTATTAGTTTAAACTTTAAAGAAAAAAATTTGAATTTTACAAATATTGTATCAGTTTTTTGCCAAATAATGGATTTGAAAATTTTGGATTTAAAAATCCTTTCACAAATCCACCATAAATCCAAACAAGGGATTTCAAGTCCATGGATTTCAAATCTAAGGATTTTGAAATCTATTCATTTTAAATCCCTTGACAAATCAAATCCCTTCATCCAAATGGGGCCTGAAATATTTTATGTAACTACTAATAGTTACAAAAGGGGTTACTTTTAGTAACTACTCTTGTAGTTGCAAAAGACTAGTGACAAATACTCTTTTTTCTTGTAGTGTAGGAGCACATCCAATTGGACATATTCAAGATGTTTACGATCATTTGTATAATAAAAGTTGATGATTGTACTGAGTTACTATATGCGTAAGATGGGTACTGCCGTACTGTAAATGGCGAATCAATAAATTAGTTTTGAGCATATAGAATATTATACTCCCTCCGTCCCCAATGAACTTGCACCCCTAAAGTTGCACACATATTAAGAAAATCTTTTTTTTTTTTTTTTTTTTTTTGCTTTTATGTTGACTTTTCAAAGGTGGATAAATCGTGGTTCTACTGCTCTTGTTGCTGCTTTAAATTCTCGCACTTTAAAATCATCATTTGAGTTATGGCATTTTCGCTTAGGACATACATCCTTTTCTGTTATTAGCTTATTAAATAAGTTAGGTCATTTAGCTGTCAGTTCTGTTTTGCCTAAGCCTGAGTTATGCTCCTCTTGTCAGTTGGCTAAAAGCAAACATTTACCTTTTTTATTGAATGATAAACGTGCTACTCATGTTTTAGACTTAATTCATTGTGATTTATGGGGTCCTGCCCCCATTGCTTCGTCTACTGGTTTTAAGTACTATGCTGTGTTTGTGGATGATTATTCCCGTTTCTCTTGGCTTTATCCGTTACGCGCGAAATCTGATTTCTATGATGTTTTGCAACGTTTTTGCTCTCTTGTTACGAATCAATTTAATACTACTATTAAAGTTTTTCAGAGTGATGGTGGCACTGAATTTTCTAATACACGTGTTCATGCATTTTTTGCCTCTCGAGGCATCATTCATCGGTTTTCTTGCCCCTACACACCTCAACAAAACGGCCGGGCCGAACGCAAACACAGACATATCACCGAAACTGGTCTTTCCTTACTTTTTCATGCTCACGTTCCTGCCGAATTCTGGCTTGATGCTTTTTCTACAGCAGTTTATATAATTAATCGCTTACCCAGTCCCTTACTTGATAATAAATCTCCTTTCGAAATTTTATTCAAAACGGTTCCTAATTATGGTATTTTCAAGGTGTTTGGTTGTCGTGTTTACCCCTATCTTCGTAATTATACCCCTCATAAATTGGCACCTCGTAGTATTCCTTGTATTTTTTTAGGGTATAGTAGTCTTTATAAGGGGTTTCGGTGTTACGATCCTGTAACCTGTCATACTTATGTCACTCGTCATGCACAGTTTGATGAAAATAATTTTCCTTTCTCTAATTCGTCATCATCTCCTCAGTCTAATGTTTTGGACTATTCACGTTTTATTGAATTTCAGGAATTTTCTTTTCCTTCTGGACAACCTGCTGCCCACGTTGGGCCTCCTCTCTCAAGCCCACCTGCTGCTCCTTCGTTACCTTTAACTACCAGGCCCACTTCTTCAGCGACACCTCTTTGCTCCCGCACAGACAGGCCTCGCTCAGGCCCAACCGCACAGGCCCATCCCTTACCCCTCACGGCCCACCCTCCTTCAGGCCCACCATCCTCAAACCTCGTTGCCCCATCTTTGATGCTAGACCCAAACCCGCCATGTGCCATTTGCACAACTCCTGATCCGACACCCATTCTTTTTATGAGGTCTGCAAATTTAATTGGAACAAACGGGAAAAAAAAAAAAAAGTGTGCAAATATATTCAAAATAAAGAGTAAATGTTAAATCAATAAATTAGAGCACGTGATAAGTAAATACATCCTAAATGTTAATGGTGATATGCGCAATGGAAAAATGATCAGTAATTGGCAAATAATCATGGACTCAGCTACCAATCCAGATTATACAAATTTGAATTAGGGAAATGTATAAATAGAAAACCTGATTCTTATTTTTGTTTTTCATTGAAACACTTAAAAAATTCATTTCGAACAAATAAACTTTTAATTTCCAAAAAATAGATACTTCCGCTCATATTTTAAATTAACATCGTGAATGTTTATTGATGTGGCACTTTCTATGAAGATCCCATAATTAAGCCATTAATAGTTAAATCAAGCTGACTATACAAAGGAGTTGGGCACCATCAAGACAGATCAGTGAAACTCACGAGTTAACTTAAAATGTAGATGTAGATGTTCATTTGTTGAAGACAAAAAGTTAAAATATTTATATGTCTGATTTAATAGTTCAAGTATTTTATTGGACAAAAAAAATAATCTAAGCGTTAAATATGAGTCCGACTAAAAGTTAGAAGATCTACTTGTATCTTTTTGGCTTTTCCCTCTTAATTATTCACTAAATGATATATAAGCTAAAGACGGTACGATCACCTGCAAATACAACCTATAAAAAGATCTTGAAAGTTTCAATGTCTCATGATTTGGACATCAGATTCTAAGTGTCCTAATTGTAAAAATTACATGTTTATTTATATGAAATTTATTGAAAAATACTCCTTTCACAAATAATTAATTAATTTGTAGACTTATGAAGATTGGAGCAAAGGAAGGAAGAGGACAAGAAGAATTTTCAGAAGATTGAGAAGGTGATTTTGTCCTCAAATCAAGTAATCAATCAAATATCAAGACAAAGATGGAAAGTCATATCTTCGCACGTTACTTCCAATCACCCACAATTGCTGGAGAAACATTCATAGCAGAGTGGAAAGGAGGCAGTATAAAAAGAAAAGAGCAAACATAAAGAGGTATCAAGTTTTGAGTCTGTACTTAGTATATTTCGTCAAACACTTGTAATAGAACTACTGTTGTTCATACTGTGAAGGAACAACAAGTAGCTAGGACATTCTTCAGGAGATTTGTATCTTATCAAGTTTGGGAGAACTTGTTAGAGTTCGGTAGAATTTAAGTAGTTCAGCAAGAAGAGATTCTCTGCGCACTTAAGTCCAACTGGGGGACCAGGTAGCTGGACTCATTGTTAGGAGGAGTAATTACAATATAAGTTGTTTAGGAGAGTATCCTGAAAGTCCTGTAAGTTAATTCATATTGTAATACTTTTCTAATAATAAGCCCAAGAGGTAGAAGAGATTCTTCCTCGAAGTTTTTAATCATTGAAAGTATAACGCTATTCTCATTAAAGTTCTTACTTTATAAGAATACTCATTCACTCTGTTATTACTTGTTCTTTTACAAGTCGTTCTACTTAAAGAACACAACCACGCGCACAAACTCTGACATTTCAATAACGGATAATATCGGTCACTAAATAATATAAAATAAAAATATAATAATGACGGAAGGTGACAAAAAAGTCACTAGTATCCAATTAGTGAATAAATAACAATCCAATATTAGAGACAAACATAATTCGTCCCTATTATGTTGCTCATTTGGTCTTTAATTTCATAATAGAGACATAATAAATCGGTCTCTAGATTTTAGAGACAAACATTATAGAGATCAACAATTTCATCTCAAACTCGTCACCAATTTAGTTTAAATATGAATATCATGTGATTAGAGATGGAGTTCGTTTCTAATTCATTTTTTTCTTGCAGTGCACTTATTAATGGTGAACATTTTTAAGCCTAGGTGTCGAGCAAAGTTGGTAAGATCGTTCAGGTGATGGGTTGGGGTTGGACCGTCTAACATTTTAAGTAGATTAGATCATAAAAATCTAAAATCAAAATATCATTAGGTTCAATAGACTCTGGCTTATAAGTTAATGACTCAACTAGTCCAGCTATTCAAATTCGAATTCGGAAATCGAACAAAAAGTGTGATTCATTTTTGGATTCGAATACTTAAAGTGTGAATCAAGTGCCAAAAGTATCTAATCAAGAAACTTGTGTGAGATAGTTGCACAATAAGACGACTATGTGATGGAGAAAAATATCACCTTTTGTAGCATAAATACTTCTAGAATTTAGCTTATAACTCGAATTACACGGATCTAATATATAAAAGACCTACTCTATGATATTGGGCCAAAATTTGCACTCTTCAGTGTTACTGCTGAAAGTGTGGGACGTTAATTGCTTCTGAAAATTACTAGAATTTTATATTGGGCCGAAACTTTTGGATCGATTTTTTAGTTCAAACAGAATTCTATCTTATTTCAATTTTTTATTACGATATTAGTATAATTATACAACATATATATTGTAGTTAATTTTTTTATGTCGATTGCATTATGCAATATATATGGGCCAAAAAATTATATGAGATCGCATCGTGTGACGGAAAAAGAGTATCACTTTTTATGGTAAAAATATCACGTTATCTGTAAAAGTATTAAAGTATTACTTTTTATAGTAAAAGTATATTTTTATCTGTAAAAATATCACTTTTATCTGTAAAAATATTACTTTTGGGGAGAAATTAAGAATTTTTTGGAAGATTCAGTCGGCATGCAAACAAGATCCTCTATCCTAAATTATATTCCATCATCTATTCCAACTCAATCAATACATGCCACCTACTTATTTGTGATGTCAGCGTAATATCATCTTGTACACGTGATGTGTATTAATATAGTTGAAATAGGAGATGAAACACTACTTGAAATAGAGGATCCATTCCGATGGCTCATGTGCATTACATGAGTTTAGATGCTCCTCCGTTCGTAGAAAAAACACAAATTTTAAGCCACGCAAATACATTTGCTAATCGATAGCCACACATGAGATTAGTTGGACAACGAACCACGTGTAAGATTAATTGCAAATTTTAATTCATTTGGGACTAAAATTACAAAAGATGTGTTATTATATCACTAGTTTTGCAATTCTCTCCTTGATATCAATTTAATTATGAGGGTATATATGAAAATTGAATCTAATCCTCCGTAGAAAATTTGATGAGACTCTAGAGAGAAGCAAAAAAGTTAGGGCACATATTAAATTCAATTCGATACGCCGCCGTGGTGTGTTTCTCTGCAGTTTGATTCGCCCCGCAGTGTGTTTCTCTGTTCAGTTCGATACGCCGGAAAATAACTAGATATGAGGAAACGGATTAACGAGAGGTCGATTGATCGGCTTAGTGCGTTGCCGGATTCCCTACTTATTCACATTCTCTCTTTCCTCCAGCCGAAGGAGGCCGCAGTCACTAGTATGTTGTCGAAGAAATGGCGATTTCTTTGGACCGAAACGCCAAACCTGTATTTCTGGGAGAGCAGTACGGAGCAAATGTCAATATACAAATTTCTGGATCGCGTTCGTAAGACACTTGCTATTTGCAGGAGACATAATTTGGACGTTATGGAGATTGAATTCGAATACGGACGTCCCTTCGCTTCACATGTCGATGTTTGGGTTGAATTTGCTTTAAGAAGGAAGGTGAAATGTGTTCATTTGCTGCTAAACTCAGAAGAAGAATGGTATACACTGCCTCAGAAGATGTATTCTAATTCTTCCGTGACGGCGTTATGGGTGCGAGGATGCATTATGGCTCCTCCGGAAACAATCGATTGGCGATCTTTGATCGAATTAAATCTTTATCAGGTGGAGTTGGGTGAAATTGTGATTCGAAAAATATTGTCAGGCTGTCCTACTTTGAAGTATTTGGATCTAATAGCATGTTGGGGATTCAAACGTTTGAATATCGACTCTAAAAGTGTTTATCAACTTCTCATACATGACCTTTGTTATCAAGGCAAATTGGAAATTTCAGCACCCTATATAGAGTCTTTGAATATTAAGCTGTTTGCTAGAGCTAGAAATTTGAAAATCACGAACATCGAATTGCTTCGTAGAGCTACGATAGAGGTCGAGAGTGCTGCTTATCGTTTCGATTGGGTGGTGATGAGTAATTTGGATCAACTTTTGGTAGACATTCAGCATATCCCGGAGCTGGAACTGGGATGTGAGTGCATTAAGGTGCGTATTTGTTGATTCTCTTATAAGCTTCTTTTACACTGTAATTTGTGTTATCACATGGTATTTGTTTATCATTGTTAGGGATGACAATGGGGCATGTTGATGCATCAATTTTTGTGACATATCTAATTACTGTGATTGTCGTGTTTCAAATTGGTCGAGCTTTGAGAAAAGTAAGTGGCAGTACAAACTGATAACGTTGCTTTAAGATGATCTGTTAGCTCGTAGTTTTTAGTTAATTATTTCTTAATTTTCTATAGATTTCTCTTTCTACATTCTAAAGTCTCATATAACATTCTCTCTCCCTGATTTCAATTCTCAATTTACACATTGGATAATTATGTTAGACTAGTATCATTCTTTCTGAAAAGTAGGAGAGTCTCTGATGCCATTGAAGTGTTCGATTAAATGCTTGGCCGAGGAATACTTCCTTTCATGGGGATTTTGACTCATTTTATTAGACCCTGTGTAGCTGCGGCCGCCCACCTTATGCTGCATTTGATGGTTTATCAGAAGGCAAGGAAAGCAAGATGTAGTATATCGATAACTGGCTATAAGCTGTTGATAATGAGGTTATCTAGGATTGGAAAATGTGGGATGCTGTTGAATATGTGGAGTAAAATGCAAGAAAGTGGCTATGATTCTGGTATGTAGGTTTATGAGTGTATATAAATGGCCTCTGTAATACGGAAGCTTGTAACCGTTGTCCAAGTAATGAAGGAATGTTTTCGTAACGGATTTTTCCCGGGGAAGATTATTTGTAGCAAGCTTATAATAAGAAGTTGATGGATTCGAATAGAGTTGGGATGGCGTATAAGCTTTTCCTGAAGTTAAGAAGTGCGCGTGTTAATGAAAATGCGCAAAGATATTGGAGAGCTAAGGATGGCATTTTTAAGGTTCATTATCTTCAGGATTCTAGAATAGGATAAATTGCTTTTTGGGTGAATTAAATTTCATTGGAACTTTATATTCAGCAAATAGTACCACATTCTAGGTGGAGAAAGTTGTCTAACAAGCACGGTGTTTTCCTTGAGAGTTTCAGGGACTTGGTACTCCCTCCTACTGATCGTCTCTGTAAAGGTATGAGATGAACAACCTTCCGTCCATCTTTAACAATGCAATTCAATGGGGGCTGTCGTATCTGTATCATTCAGTATCCAATCCCTAATAACTATTAAAAGAGAGCCGCGAGATTCAGTTTTTTAGAGAATTTTTCCTTTTTTTAGATGCATCGTCTCTGCAAAAAGATGGAAAGAAACACGCGCCGCGCACCCAATTTTCACCGAATTGGTTTCCATCTTTAAAACCTCTTCTTCTACAATTAAAGGACGCTCGCTTCAGCGGTTTTCCATCTAGACAGAGACGTTCCCCACTTTCTTCAGTCCAACCATTCCTCACCACTCCGGCGACATTATTCTTCTCCTTCATCGTTTTTTTATGCGTGAAGGAACCATTGCATGCACTCCGTTGTGTCCAATAACTAGAGCAAAACTGATCTCCCAAAACTCATCAATTCACGGTACTCTTACAATTTTTTTTTATTTCAATTTTTACGCACAACCTCTCTGTAGAACTTACCTTTGATGTGGAACTTACATTCGCCAGGTTTCATCTCCATGATGACTGTCTTTGTTTAGATCTCAAAATATTTTCAATAAATCTCTGCTTTGTCGCCTTCAATTTTCTGTTATTGTCACTGATTTCTTATATGTCAGGGTAAGAACATTTGTTTCTATACTCCTTATGTAATTTTTCTTTTATTATTCAAAAAACATATTCATATTTGTTTGTCTGTGAAGATGATGAAGTCCAGATATGGCAGCCACTGGAATGGTGTTGGACAAAGTTATAGTGCGAGACAGAGTGATCGACGGAAGAGGGAAAAAGGCTTGGCGGGAAAATGCTGATGGTGGTCCAAAACTTCACTACAGATGTAGATCTGAAACGGCTAATAAGGAGAGTAGCAACTTATATTAGGCCTATTTGGATGAAGGGATTTGATTTGCCAAGAGATTTAAAACGAATAGATTTCAAAATCCTTAGATTTGAAATCCATGGACTTGAAATCTCTTATTTGGATTTATGGTGGATTTGTGAAGGGATTTTTAAATCCATTGTTGGCAAAACATTGATACAATATTTGTAACATTCAATTATTTTCTTTAAAGTTTAACCTCACATTTTTTTATTTTTTATTAAATAAAATAATATTTATCTACATCTAAATTAACCGAATATTTTTTTTTCCAATTATATATATACACACATATATACATTTTATCAATTTTATATCCCTGAGAGCATTTCATTGGAGATAAAAGAAAAAAAGAAAAAAATACTGAGAGCATTTCATTGGAGAACAAGAGGGATAGAGAAAGGGAAAGATAGCGATGGAGATAAGAGAAGAGAGAGCAGGGGAGGGGAGAGAGAGAGGAGGGGAAATGGGAGGGGGAGGGGGAGGGGAGAGGTGTGAGCGGAGAGGGATTTGTAAATAACTATTTTTATCAAATGATTTGAAATCTACCAAAATATAGTGTAAAATGGTGAATCTCAAATACTGAAGATTTTATTTCTAATTGGGTTGATTTAAAAACCTAAATTTATAAAGCCACTCATTTAATATTTTATCCAAACATATAGAGTAAATTTGACAATAAATTTATAAATTCATAACACAAATCCTTCCATCATTTCCGAAATGGTAAAATGCCTTGCAAATTTGTTTGTTGCTGAAGTTATACATAGTTTTGTGGAGGCAGAGAGAATTCGTCTTCCTACATTTCCTCATTGCATATGGGACACAATAATAAAGTAAAACTGCAAATAAGATCTTCAATGGTAGCTTATCCATATCCCATGAGATCACCTGTTACACTTTGGTGTTACATCTTGTGTTTCACTCATTCACTAATCGACACGTGTATGGTATGATGTCACAAATTAATATGTGTCGCCTATTGAATTGAGTGTAACAGAGGATGAGACACCTACTGTAACAAGAAATCCGAATTGTTATCCATATAATCCTTTATGCCAAACTCTCTAGTTTGTTATGAAAACTTGAAACTTTTTCTCGAGATTCAAGTTTTCAAGTAGCAAAAATTGCAATTTGCAGAATTCTCCTTCACTCTGCCTATTATATTCATAGTAACAAATTGGATGAGATCAATCTTCGACACGACTTTGTAATGGCAAAAAACTTCTAAACTATTGTCTGGGACACAAAAAGCTCTACCGATTGAGTTACAATTAGCTCCTACAAATTATAAAAGAGAGAGTGTATATTGTTTATCTTGAAAGAAGTTTCCAAATGGAATATCAAAAAGGGGATATTTCCTTTTGAATTCAATGTGTTAAATTTTGGATGCTAGATATTTGCTGTGTAGGTTTAAACTGTAACCCAAATACTTGCAAAATTGGCACGCTTGTTTTTAGTGTAATGTTCAGAACGTACGGAAGAAAGAGATTGCACTAGACGAAGTTGGATAACTCAAGTGACAGAACATCTATTACTTAAATCTTTGGTCCTGAATTCGAGTCACTGTGGGGGGAGGGGAGGGTTTTCTCTTTGTTCTTAGATTAGGAGAAAAATTAAAAAAAGAAAGAGATTACACTAACTAATTATTATTGTACTTGGTACATATTTGAATATATAGCAGGTTCAACCTTACTTATTGAGATATGTCGGCCAAGTCACTGCAACAAAAAAAGGTCTTTTATGATACAATTTTTAGATTAAAATTGTGGTATCTAATAAGTTATTTGTGACCATACTCTCAACAAATTATTTGAGATCATTTTAAGACTACTTCTAGAGACAAATGGTTGTTGCAAAAAATATTTGAGGCAATTTTTGTCAGTCTCAAATATATTATTTGAGATCGAGTTATTGAGATGACTAATTACTTAAAGTATTTTGTCTCTCATAATAAAGTTATGATAAATACTCATTATTTAAGACTTTTTTTATTATCTCGAAAAACCATTTTTACTGTAGTGAGTGCAAATATCATCCTTAAATACATAAATAATCAAAACTTATGGCTAGACATTAGCCACCTAAATGCTCCTTAATGCTATCACTTTGGAGCCATGTATTGACTTTTAACAGATTTGGAACATAAGATGCATATACTATGTCTCATTTTACCAAGGTTGTAGAAATCGAAAATTAGGTAAGAGATCATTTTGCCTAGGCCCGCTTAACTGACCAAATATTTTATTATTATTATTATTATTATTATTATTATTATTATTATTATTATTATTATTATTATTATTATTATTATTATTATTATTTTGCATATTTAACTTTTTGATATATAAAATATCAATTCTAAACTCATGATATAATTAAAATTTCATTTATTTGCATATTTTGATGAAGCTCAAAATTGCATAAGAAAATAAACATGAAATAAAAATGTTTTACCCAAAATTGTGAGGGATGGGAAGCAGGAGGCGGCGGGGTTGAGAGAGTGAAGGGGTGAGGGTTTTATTTCCTTCACACTTCAATTTTTAATTTCATGATTATAATTTGTAATTATAAAATCTATTGATAACAATGTCGATTGAAGAATTTAAAAAAACGCCTAGGACTGTTTTAGCCGCTAAGACGGCGATTAATGTCAAAACTACATTTTCATCCCAATTTCTTAAGATGGGTTTTGGCCAAGCGCCTTGCGTCTAAGTCGATTTTTGCATCACTGCATTTTTCTCGGTCATCCAATAGATCGAAGAAAAATAAGAAACTAGTCTAATTTCAACTCTCGTCATCTCTCGCTCTTCACACTTTAGAGCAGCTCCATCTTCCTCTTAGTCTCACCGTCTTCGAAAATCTAGCAAGAGAATAAGGTGAAATGAGGTAATCCTTAACTAGTTATGTATCTATCTTTAGGGCTTAATTTAATTTATTTGATTAATTAGTGTAATTCTCTTTACTTTTAGGCTTGATAATCTTGCTTGGTGGCGGTATACATGACTTAAGGTGAGGAAAAATTCGAAACTATTTCTGTATGTTAGACCGTGTTGCAAACTGGTCTTATATATTTTACAATTTCAACTTTGGTTTTGTATCTTTTTCGATTTGCCCAATTTAAGGACAACACCCATCTCCATTCAATTAGGCAGCCGGAAAATGACATGTGATGGTCACCCGAGGCTCAAATTTGAGGGTTTCGCTAACGTGTACAAAGACGTGCTGAGTTGTGATGCCAACCCAAAAAAAAAAAAAAAGAAAGAAAACCAAATTTAATCATCACGTGCAACTTTCCGAAGACTGAAGTGACCGGAACTTAATTTTGTCCTTAATTTGGACAAATCAAACAAGATGCAGGGCCAAAATTTAAATTGTCGAACATACATGATCAGTTTCTGACACGGCATAACATACATGACTAGTTTTAAAATTTCCCCGACTTAAGGTATCCTATATGGTTGATCGTCGATTGACCGATTTTGCAATGTGACGCAAAATCGAGTACGCGTGTTAGTTAAATATATTTTGTACCTCTGAATATTTTTGTTAATTATTATTTATGAACTTTTTATGGTTATAAGTATTATATAAATAGAAATTATATTATCTAAATGTGTGAAGTTCATTTAAATTTGCTGCTCGTCAAAATTCATGTTTGGCATGCAACTTTCAAAATTTATGAAAACTTATCTGCTTATAATTTTTAGGAACTGTTATACGTTGTCATAACATATGATGTTAGAAGTGTATAATCAAAATTTAAAGATGTTTTGTTGAATTCTTGAAGTTTAATAAATTTTACAAAATTTTGAATCCACATTAAATGAACCGGATGAATTTATAATCAAAATAAAACTTGAATCAACACGTAGGTTATTCGAAATCCTTTAAATCTCCACACGAAACTAAAGGCATTTTACTCCCTTAAAACTGAGAATCAGAAATAAAAATTTATATTAATTGCTGCACAAGCATATGCACTTTCATGACTGAGTTATTGTAATTGCCCATGAGATCATGTGTCACATTAGGTGTTACATTTTCTGTTTCACCACATTCACCAATCGACACGTATATGACATAAGGTCATAAATTAATATGTGTCACTTAATGAATTAAGGATAACGAGGGATGAAACACCTGCTGCATCAGAAAATCCGAATTGCCGTAATTGACTATATACATAAATCTTTGTTCCTCAACAATTAATAGCAACAACGTTTCTATAAGTTTATACACAATCCTTTGAACAGACATTCATTAAACTTCATCAATCCTAGCAATAATAACAGTAATATCATCAGGCTTCCCGCCTCTATGATATCTCCCGGCGGCCTTCATCGCCAACGAAAACGGCGACTCCGTAAACTGATCAAACGAATTATAGAGCGCAAGATTGGCCATGTAACAGGCCTGTTCCGCCAGCCCATTCTCTTCCCCAACTCTACCTACAACCTCCACAATCTCACTTGTATGTACATTATCCAGCAACCCATCTGTTCCGGCCACCACTATATCCCCTTTCTTCACCGCCACCTCAATCTCATCCGCCACGCTCGGGTTATCCCTCTCCGTCCCCAGCTGATACGGACAGTTGAATCCTCGTTGCTGCGCGGGAGATTTGTACACGACTTCTTTGTTCTGATGACCAAGAACTTCGGAGAAAGCCAAACAACAGAAAAATCTGAGCCGCAGCTCAAATTAGCCCAGTTGAGGATTCATATTAGGAAGCTAAGTAATTAAGCCATGGACACAACCAACAGAAATAGTATAGACTTACGCAACAACATAGTTCACATGTTGACTATGACAAATATGATTGCTCCTACAACCATGACAAGCTAAAAACGCCAGCATACAAAGATAGGTAAAGTTATCAATTATATATCTTTGCTCTACAAAGTTAAAACTGAACGAAGCTAAAAATAACAAATACGCATCATAATCAGAACCCAAAAAAATCATTACAATTGACACCAGTTCTGGAAAGCTCGGATTGTTCCACACAATAAACTTCACCGGGTATAACATACTCCGATAATGGCTTGCACATCCAATCGTCGTTGTCGTCTTCCATGTTCTTCCCTTGCTCAATTGCATCTGTATTCTTGACCGAACTTCGTTTCTTCGTTGGAGTCGGGATACCATGGAATCTTGATGGATCATCTTCAGTGCCGAGGACCTCCCTTAGAACTTGTAGAGACTTTCCGGGTCTAGGTGGAATCTTGAAAAATCTTGAAGAATCTTGAAGAATCTTGGTTCGTTCTGTGGGGTTCGACGAATCACGTTGAAGCTCAACTGCATCTGGATTCTTGATCGAACTTTGTTTCTGCGTCGGATTCGGGATACCATGGAATCTTGACGGATCATCTTCATTGCCGAGGACCTCCTTTAGAACTTGTAGAGACTTCCCAGGTCTAGGCCGAATCTCGGAGGAATCTTGAGGAATCTTGGTTTGTCTTGTCGGTTTCGACGAATTACGTTGAAGCTCAACTTTGCCTAATGGTGAAATTTGTGTGAGATTTTTTGAAGCATATGGATGCTGGATCCCTTCAGAACGCCACTTTTGCAGTAAACGTTTCAAGGGTTTGTCACGAGTTGTTGATGGACCATCTTTAACGTCGGTTTTCTTCGACTGCAGCCCTCTTGTCTTTGTTTTCGCCATGAAAGTTCGGATGAAACTTCTTTGATCTAAGTGATGGGATAAATAAAAGAAAAACCTTTGTGAGGGTTTTGAGAATGAAATGGAAGAAAATGGCTTTGATGCTCAATCCTATTTAAAACACAAAACAATGTGTGATTTAAACGCTGAGTTGTTGTCTTACGTACACATTAATCATTTTCCAACTAAAAGTTGATACTACCATTTATTTCTAGGATAGGATCCTCTCTTTATATTATATTCACTTAGGTCATATGTTAAATTAATAATATTACTAAACCACTTAGAATCCTCCAGTTTACTTTTATCCTATCCCATCTGTGTCCCATTCCAAAACCGAGTCAATTAAACACGTATACTGTAGTTATGTTTGAATACCAACAAATGAAACACAATCTAATCTAGACTATACATCTCATTCATCTATTATGTCACCCTCGTTTCACAAATGTAAATTATATCTAACCATAAGGATATTTCTTACCATCTAGTTTTAATTGAACAAACAAGGTAGATATACTAAAATCTAGATAATTAAAATACTGGTATACAAGAGATATCTTTAGATATGTTTTTAATTAATCACGATCACTTGGAAAGAATCTCCATTTTAGTATCTACGTTTTAGTGCAATTCTACTTAGAAAAGGAAAAGGATTATGTAAGATAACAAACTCAGTTTATAAATGGCAACAAAATATATTTTCGTATTCTCAAAAATCTGCGAAAAACGATGGAGTGCAACACGGTATACTACCCTAGTTACAGAATCGGGAATTCTTCTACGGAGGAGTTGTACGCTGCTGCACCGGTGGAGAAGTGGCGGTCGGAGTATGTTCCGGCAAACCACAATGTATTGAAGATGACAGCGGCTTCCCTATACCTACCCAAGGACAACCCGGAGAAACCATGCGGAGAAGACGCACACTTTATTTCGCGGGAGAAGCAGACAATCGCAGTAGCCGATGGAGTCGGCGGGTGGGCCAAGAAAGGGATAGACAACGGCGACTACGCTCGGCAGTTGATGAACTACTCTTTTCTCGCACTTCAGAATGAACCCGATGGGAGAGTAAACCCTAAAAGGGTTTTGCAGTGGGCCTACGACAACACCACAGTACAAGGCTCTTCCACCGCTTGCATAATCACCCTTTCCGGGGACAAACTGCGGGCGGCGAACGTAGGGGACAGTGGATTTTTGGTCATCAGAAACAAAGAAGTCGTGTACAAATCTCCCGCGCAGCAACGAGGATTCAACTGTCCGTATCAGCTGGGGACGGAGAGGGATAACCCGAGCGTGGCGGATGAGATTGAGGTGGCGGTGAAGAAAGGGGATATAGTGGTGGCCGGAACAGACGGGTTGCTGGATAATGTACATACAAGTGAGATTGTGGAGGTTGTAGGTAGAGTTGGGGAAGAAAAGGGGCTGGTGGAGCAGGCCTGTTACATGGCCAATCTTGCTCTCTATAATTCGTTTGATCAGTTTATGGAGTCGCCGTTTTCGTTGGCGATGAAGGCCGCCGGGAGATATCATAGAGGCGGGAAGCCTGATGACATTACTGTTATTATTGCTAAGATTGATGAAGTTTAATGAATGTCTGCTCAAAGGATTGTGTATAAACTTATAGAAACTGTTAAGATTGATCACATAAAATCACCAAACTATGTTCGGCCAGAAAATGAAGAACAATGGCCGAAACACAACAGACAATTCGGACGAACCAGATAATGAAGATGAAGTTGCGCAAACAGCAAGAAAGAAAATCAACACACAGAAGTTTTACGTGCTTCGAACAATTGTTCATCATCTACGGAGGATTAACACACCTCAATTTACTATCAATACCTCAAGAATACAAGAATCACTCCAGAATTACACAATCTCTCAGTCTAGAACCCTAAAACTAAGCTTGTAACTCTAATCACTCAATTCTCTCTTGATGTTGATAAAACCAGAGGGAAAACTGTAAATTGTGTGTTTATACATCATATAACACAACTCTATATAAAAGAAACAGCTCGAATCACCCAGGAAAAGAAACTGCAAGCTGAACTGCTCTGCAACGGTTTTAAAACCGTTGTCTATTCTGTTTTCTGAAACTGCTTTCATAACCACCCTGAACCGGTGGTTATGAATTCGGCTTTCTTCCTGTTTTGGTTTTTCCAGACCGGTTCTTCAGCTGCTCGAACCGGTTCCTGATCCAGCACCATCTTTTATACAAAGTTTGGATATCTTTGATGCAATTGAACCATAACTCACAAATCTCCACCTCAATAAATCAAAGTGTGTGTCATTTCCCCAATCTTCACCATGTCTTACTTCAGAAACATGACTCAAGCTTGACCAAGCTTGAGCAATAGACAAACTTTGCTCCAGGAACTGATTTTGTAAGAAAATCAGCAACATTCTCCTTGGTATGTACTTTCTTCACCACCACTGTCCCAGCTTCAATAATATCTCTAACAAAATGCATCTTTACATCTATGTGCTTTGATCTTTCATGAAAAACATGGTGTTTAACCAGATGTAGTGTACTCTGATTATCACATAATACTGTAACACACCTCTGTCTCACACCAAAATCTTTCAGGATTCCTTTCAGCCAAATAGCTTCTTTGCAAGCATCAGTTACTGCAATGTTTCTGCTTCTGTTGTAGATAATGCCACTACTGGTTGGTGTACTGACCTCCAAGAGACTGTTGTTCCATATGAAGTGAACACATACCCTGAAATAGACTTTCTAGTATCTAGATTTCCAGCAAAATCAACATCCACAAATCCGAACAAGGGATCACATTCAGAGTTTGTTTTCACATATTTCAAACCTAAGCTGACTGTTCCTTTAAGATATCTCAGAATATGCTTTAGAGCTTCCCAGTGCTCTCTTCCAGGGTTTGCCATAAACCTACTAACCAAGGATACTGCAAATGCCAAATCTGGCCGGCTACAAATCATACCATACATGAGGCTCCCTACTCCACTTGCATAAGGTATACTTTGCATGTATTTCTCTTCAGCAGGTGTCTTAGGACATTGATCTCTTGATAGTTTGGTTTGTTGCCCCACTGGAATTACCAATGGCTTTGATTCATGCATGTTAAACCTTTCCAGTACCTTTTGTAGATAATCCCTCTTAGATAAACACAACACACAGCTTCTCTGTCTCTGATAATATCCATTCCTAGCATTTTCTTTGCACTTCCCAGATCTTTCATTTCAAATTCAGTGCTTAACTTTCCCTTTAACTGTTGAATCTTCAGCTTACTCTTGCTAGCTATTACCATATCATCTACATATAACAACAAGTATATTTGATCTGCTTTTGCATTCTTCTCCAAGTATACACAGTTGTCATATAGGCTTCTAACAAAACCAGCATTTATCATGAACTCATTGAACTTTTTGTTCCATTGCCTTGGGCTTTGCTTCAACCCATACAAAGACATCTTCAGATGACATACCTTGTCTTCTTCCCCAGGTTTCTCAAAACCCTCAGGCTGCTTCATGTAGATATCTTCCATTAACTCTCCATGTAGGAAAGCAGTCTTGACATCTAGTTGTTGGAGTTCAAGATTTTCCTGTGTAACTTTTGCCAATAAGATTCTAATGGAAGTATGCTTGACCACTGGTGAAAATACTTCATGGAAATCAATCCCTTCCCTCTGAGTAAATCCTCTTGCTACCAACCTGGCTTTATATCTGAGTTTCTCACCATTTACAGCTTCCAGTTTCTTCTTAAAAATCCATTTTGAGCTTACAAGTTTCTGACCACTTGGCTTCTTTACCAGCTCCCAAGTATGATTTCTCTCCAGAGAATTCATTTCTTCCATCATAGCATTCATCCATTGTTTCTTCTCAACTCCTCTGATAGCTTCTGTATAATTCTGTGGTTCTGTATCTCAAGAGATTCTGCAGCATTCAATGCATAATATACCATGTCAGCTTGTCCATATCTCTTTGGTGGATGAACTTCTCTCCTGGCTCTATCTCTAGTCAAACTGTAGTTTCTTAGGTTGTTCTGATCAGGTTGGTCTTCTTCACTGTCTGACGAACTACTTGATTCTTCAGGATTTACTGGTTGAATAACCTGTTGAGTACTTACTCCTGATACCTCCACCTCAACTGGTGAGATTTCATCTTGAGTAACTCCCACAGTTTCTGACTGATTTCCAGTTAAGAGATATCCCATAACTCCTTCATTGAACTTCACATCTCTACTAATGATAAGCTTCTTGTGTCCTTTTTCAACACACCACAACCTGTAACCCTTTGTTCCTTCTGGATAGCCAAGGAAAACACACCTTAATGCTCTAGGATCCAGTTTGTCCTGGTTTATGTGAGTGAATGCCAAACACCCGAATACCTTGAGCTCTGAATAGTTTGACATCCTCCTATACTAGATTTCATCTGGAGTCTTGAAATCCAAAGCTGATGAGGGAGTTTTGTTAATAAGATAGCAAGTTGTGTTCACTGTTTCTCCCCAGAAGACTTTAGGTAGCTTTGCATCTATCATCATGCACCTGACCTTTTCTAGTATAGTTCTATTTAACCTCTCAGCAATGCCATTCTGTTGGGGGTTCAGTGGTACTGTCCTGTGCTTCACAATTCCCCTTTCTTTACAGAATTCTGTGAATTCATTTGACAAATACTCAAGTCCATTGTCAGTTCTCAGATATTTGAGCTTTCTACCCCTTTGGTTTTCTACTTGAGTGCACCATTCCTTAAACTTTGAGAATGCCTCACTCTTCTGCTTTAGGATGTATACCCACACCTTTCTGCTGTAGTCATCTGTTATGGTCATAAAATACTTTCCACCACTTAATGTTTCTGTCCTAGCAGGCCCCCACACATCAGAGTGTGCATAATCTAGGATCTCCTTGGTTGTGTGTGCTGCTGTCCCATAAGCTAACTTCTTAGACTTTCCCATTGCACACTGGTCACAGAATTCCAGACTTCTTGAACCCATATTTCCAATCACTCCTCTCTTTGACAGCTCCTTCATTCCTTTTATGCCCATATGACCCATTCTTTTGTGCCATATCATCACTTCTGATTTACTTAAGGTGACATCTACAGACCCCATGACCGCACTGTCGCGATGCGGTAAAATTAATTAAACCTAGCTACCCTTCTAGCTCGTAGAAGTGGTAAGTAGGGTCGATCCCACAGGGAGCAGGAAGACTATTAGTGTTTTAAATAGATACTAATACTAGCAACGTATATAAGTATATAAATAAGGGGGGTTTGTAACTTGATGTATATTAACTAAGGAACTAAAACAGAAATTAAACAAATTAATTATGAACTGTTCTACTTATGAAATAACGAATCCCAGCCCTTAATCTTATCTCCCCCTAGTTATTACTACCCTGTGATAGATGCAATTATTAACCAATTTTAACCTTTAAAACTCCTACCCCGAGATTAGCAACAAGCTCTACTAACCTCGTTACCCCTTATGTTTAACTAACCAAAACAAGCTCTTTGGTTAGTCTATCCAGTTGAGTGACCTCAGAATTAGCTCTCTGGATCTCATTAACCGGACGCCTAGAGTACTAGGATAACGGGATAGACACGGTGTGGACCTCGTAAGCTCGGACCCATTCAGACCGAGCTATATACTACCCTAGCGATATCACTCGCTATTCGCTACTAAGTGGCTATAGGTTCGTAACAATTACGGATTACGATTATAACCTAGCGTTACTTATGCAATTATAATCCTAGGTGATCAATCTAGCATATGAACACACAAGCATTGAAGGATAAACAAATAGTATAACAACGTTTCAAGGAATCAACTGATTAATAACCACTGTAAATATCACAAGATAGTAAAACTAGGGTTCGACTCGACTAAGGACTGAAATAACCTACTAGCCGCTCATGGCGGTGACAAAAGATAAATTAAACTGAAAATACATAATTAAAAGACTTAAGGACTAGAAAACCCGAGTACTGCCGATCTTGATTGCTCGTCCCCTTCGGAATCTCCCAATCTTGCTCTCTTGTAATGTCCAAGTCTCCTATTCCCGAGCATAAGGGTCCCTTTTTATAGAGGAAGTCAATTTGGGTTGATTTTGGGCTCTAAAACGGAATTCTTGTGGCCCAAGGATTAATTAGCCGCCTTAACGGGCCGCGACCGTGCTCAAACACCGCGCCCGCTTTTGGTCCAGCAGCACGCCGCGGCCGCGCAAGTATGCCTCGGCCGCGCTACTTGTCCAGGGCTTTTCTCTTATTTCTTCACTTTGACCGCGGCCGCGCCATTGTGCCGCGGTCGCGGTGCTCTGTTCTCATTTTCCGGCGATTTTTCCATCCTTTTGACATCCGGACTTCATTCCCTCGTTGTGCATCCGGCCGAGTACGAATACTTAGCCTTAAATCACCTATTTAGCTCAAAATGAAAACACAAACATCAAATAGTCCAAAGGCATTAAAACAAGCCAAATACTCTCCATTCTACACGCAAACATCACAATTCATCACTCTAACAGACTTAAAGTGCATAAATAAACGCGTGTACCACCCCATAACAGATTCTCCAAGCAAAATGAACAGACCATTTTGTTTTTCCCCTTTCATTACTACTTTATTATTCTTAGTAATATGAATATATCCATTCACAGTACTAAATTCACAGCCAGTTTCATTCAAGGAACCAAGAGATATTAGATTTCTCTTGAGTGATGGTACATACCTCACATTTGAGATAATTCTTGAAATTCCATCATGCATTTGAATCTTCACAGAACCCACTCCTTTGACTTTACAGGATTGATCATTTCCTAGGAGAACAATTCCCCCATCTGTCTTAGTCAGTTGTTGAAATAGATGCTCATGTGGACACATGTGAAATGAGCACCCTGTATCTAACACCCACTCCTTGGTGATTCTCCCCTCTGATACATTCAACACCTCTGCCAACTCATCTGCTTGTTCTACTACTGCAGCATCTGCTCCCTTCTTTTCAGTTTTGTTCTTCCTTGATGGACAGTTCTTCTTGAGGTGTCCTGTCTGTTTACAAGAATAGCATCTCCTTCTCTCCACCCAATCTGAGGGCTTCTTGAAATCCTCTCCACCAGTTTTATGGTCTTTCTGGCCTTGATTTTGATGCTTCTTCTTTTGGAAAGGCTTCTTGAATTTCACATTCAAACCTTCAGCAGCAGGGTTTAATTTCTGATCACCTTGGAGTTGTAATCCTTTGGTTTTTAGGGAAGTTACTATCACATCATAGCTTAATTTCTCCTGTCTACCAAACATTAAGGTGTCCCTAAAATTTCCAAGTGACTTAGGTAAAGAATTCAGTAACATAAGAGATTTATCATCTTCTTCCAGATTTACACCAAGATCTTCAAGATCATCAATCAGGTGGTTAAAGTCATCAAGTTGGTCAATCAACAATTTCTCCTCATTCATTTTAAAGGACATCAGTTTCTGTTTAAGGAATAGTTTGTTGGTTACGTTTTTTATTGATATAACTCCTCCAGCTTCGACCATGCCTCCAAAGCTGTTTTACTTCTTGATATTTCTCTGAGAGGTTTATCTCCCAGACACAGGATAATCGAGCTTAGAGCCTTCTGATCAGTTTCCTGAAACTTTGGCCTTTCTGCAAGTGGCCAATCTTCCTGAGCCTTCAATGCCATGGATAACCCATTCTGAATCAGAATTGCTTTCATCTTTATCTTCCAGAGAGCAAAATCATTCTTCCCCGTATATTTGTCCACCTCCATCTTCATGCCCGCCATGGATCACTTCTTCAGGTTCTCAAAGTTCCCACAGACGGCGCCACTTTGTTAAGATTGATCACATAAAATCACCAAACCATGTTCGGCCAAAAAATGAAGAACAATGACCGAAACACAATAGACAATTCGGACGAACCAGAGAATGAAGATGAAGTTGCGCAAACAGAAAGAAAGAAAATCAACACACAGAAGTTTTACGTGGTTCGAACAATTGTTCTACATCCACGGAGGATTAACACACCTCAATTTACTATCAATACCTCAAGAATACAAGAATCACTCCAGAATTACACAATCTCTCAGTCTAAAACCCTAAAACTGAGCTTGTAACTCTAATCACTCAATTCTCTCTTGATGTTGATAAAACCAGAGGGAAAACTGTAAATTGTGTGTTTATACATCATATAACACAGCTCTATATAAAAGAAACAGCTCGAATCACCCGGGAAAAGAAACTGCAAGCTGAACTACTCTGCAACGGTTTTAAAACCGTTGTCTATTCTGTTTTCTGAAACTGCTTTCATAACCACCCTGAACCGGTGGTTATGAATTCGGCTTTCTTCCTGTTTTGGTTTTTCCAGACCGGTTCTTCAGCTGCTCGACCCGGTTCCTGATCCAGCACCATCTTTTATACAAAGTTTGGATATCTTTGATGCAATTGAACCATAACTCACAGAAACGTTGTTGCTATTAATTGTTGAGGAACAAAGATTTATGTATATAGTCATGTGCAAGAAAGTGCATATGCTTGTGCAGTTATTAAAATAAATTTTTATTTTTGATTCTCAGTTTTAAGGGAGTAAAATGTCTTTAGTTACATGTGGAGATTTAAAGGATTTCGAATAACCTACATGTTGATTCAAGTTTTATTTTGATTATAAATTCATCTGGTTCATTTAACGTGGATTCAAAATTTTGTAAAATTTATTATAATTCAAGAATTCAACAAAACATCTTTAAGTTTTGACTATACACTTCTAACATCATATGTTTTGACAACGTATAACAATTCCTAAAAATTATAAGCAGATAAGTTTTAATAAATTTTGAAAGTTGCATGTTGAACATGAATTTCGACGAGCAGCAAATTCAAATGAACTTCACACATTTAGATAATATAATTTCTATTTATATAATACCTATAACCATAAAAAGTTCATAAATAATAATTAATAAAAATATTCAGAGGTACAAAATATATTTAACTAACAGGCGTACTCGATTTGCCACCATTGAAGATCTTATTTGCAGTTTTACTTTATTATTGTGTTCCATATGCAATGAGGAAATGTAGGAAGACGAATAGTAACTCCAGTTCTCTCTGCCTCCACAAAACTATTTATAACTTCACCAACAAACCAATTTGCAACCCATTTTACCATTTCGCAAAAGAATTTAATCAACTTAAGCATTAAAACTTTTGATAAATATAAGGCATCGTCTAGAGGGAGGGATTTATGTTATGAATTTTATAAATTCAATGTCAAATTCACTTCATATGTTTGGATAAAATACTAAATTAGTAGATTTTTAAATCAATCAAATTAGAAATCCAAGATTTGAGATTTATCATTTTACACTATATTTTGATGGATTTCAAATTCTTTGACAAAGTAGTCATTTACAAATCATTCCCCACTCACACCTCCCCCTCCCCCTCCTCTCTCTCTCTCTCTTCTCCCTTGCTCTCTCCTCCCATCGACTCTCTTTCTCTCTTCTCTTATCTCCATCGCTATCTCTTCCTCTCGTTCTCCAATGAGAGTCTCCAATGAAATGCTCTCAGTATTTTTCTATTCTTTTTTTTTTTTTTTTTTTTATCTCCAATGAAATGCTCTCACTTTTGGGATATAAAATTTATAAAATGTATATATGTGTGTATATATATATAATTGGAAAAAAAATTATTCGGTTAATTTATATGTAAATAAATATTATTTTATTTAATAAAAAATAAAAAATTGTGAGGTTAAACTTTAAAGAAAATAATTGAATGTTACAAATATTGTATCAGTTTTTTGTCAAACAATAAATTTAAAACCCCTTCACAAATCCACCATAAATCCAAACAAGGGATTTCAAGTCCATGGATTTCAAATCTAAGGATTTTGAAATCTATTCATTTTAAATCTCTTGGCAAATCAAATCCCTCCATCCAAATAGGCCTAATATGAATTGCTACTCTCCTTATTAGCCGTATCTACATCTGTAGTGAAGTTTTGGACCACCATCAGCATTTTCCCGCCAAGCCTTTTTCCCTCTTCCGTCGTTCACTCTGTCTCGCACTATAACTTTGTCCAACACCATTCCAGTGGCTGCCATATCTGGACTTCATCATCTTCACAGACAAACAAATATGAATATGTTTTTTGAATAATAAAAGAAAAATTACATAAGGAGTATAGAAACAAATGTACTTACCCTGACATATAAGAAATCAGTGACAATAACAGAAAATTGAAGGCGACAAAGCAGAGATTTATTGAAAATATTTTGAGATCTAAACAAAGACAGTTCTCATGGAGATGAAACCTGGCAAATGTAAGTTCCACATCAAAGGTATAGTGAACTCACTGAACTGTCTACAGAGAGGTTGTGCGCAGTGCTAAGAGTGTAGATATGAGATAAGATAGAGAGAGATATACAGCTAATAGCTATTCACTTGATATATTTCATCTCAAAATTGAATCAATACATGCAAAGCTCTATTTATAAGCATAGAGCATGGCAGACGGTTACAACTGAATTGGTTACAATCTGAGCTGGCAGAGGCCATGTGTGTTCACGTGAATTTTCAGCTGAAGATCAGCTGTTGTTGCTTGACGTGGCATGCTGACTCAGCTGTTACTCTTAATATGCTCCCACTGGCTGTGAACCGTTCTTCTCATGGCAAAGCTGAGAAGCAAGCTTGTGAAACCTTGTGACTGATAGCGGCTTGGTGAGAACATCTGCGAGTTGATTTTCGGACGGAACGAAACGAACATCCACTTCTTTTTTCTGAAATTGATTGCGCACATAATGGATATCAATTTCGATGTGTTTTGTTCGTTGATGAAACACATGATTATTTGCAAGGTTAAGTGCCCCGGCATTGTCACACCAGACGACGGACGGTTGCAGTACTGAAATTCCAAGTTCATGCAGGAGGGATTTTATCCAAATGATCTCTGTGGTGACAAGAGCTAACGATCGATATTCAGACTCCGTACTGCTACGGGCTACAACTCCTTGCTTGCGGGAGCTCCAAGCTAAGAGATTTTACCCAAGGAAAATAGTATATCCACTTGTAGATTTTCTGTCATCTACGCAACTAGCCCAATCCGCGTCCGCATATGCTGTGATTATTGTTTTCTGAATCGGAGAGAACGTGATCCCATGTACCACAGTGCCTTTAATATACCGGAGGACTCGTTTGCATGCAATCCAATGATTAGCTGTAGGGGCATGCATGAATTGACTTAATTTGTTGATGATAAATGCAAGGTCAGGACGAGTCATACTCATATACTGCAGGGCCCCTACAGTGCTTCGGTAGAGCGTGGGTTGATCGAACGGGTTACTGTCACCGAGATATAACTTCTTGTTTGGAATGTAAGGTGTGGGGCAAGGTTTTGCATGAGTTATTCCTATCTTTTCGAGTAAATCCCTTGCATATTTGGCTTGGTTGAGAAAATATCCATTAGTATTGGTCTTCTGAACCTCAATACCCAAGAAATAATGAACCGAGCCCAAATCCTTTAACGAGAACTTCTTGTCCAGCAGGTGAATTATGTGATCAATCATTCCTTTATCATCACCCGTAACAAGTATGTCGTCAACATACACAACTACTAACAGTAATTTCCCAGCATTGCTCTTGTAAAACAGAGAATTGTCCGAGACAGATAAAGAGAATCCTTCCCTAAGGAGGCAACTCTTGAGTTTGTCATTCCATGCTTTTGGTGCCTGTCGAAGCCCGTAAAGCGATTTGGTCAGCTTGCATACATAATCAGGTTTGTTCGAATCGACATACCCCTCGGGCTGCCTCATGTACACTTGCTCTTGTAAATCCCCTTTCAAAAACGCGTTATTTACGTCCACTTGATGGACATGCCAGCCGCGAGATGCTGCAAGTGTAAACAGAAGCCTAACTGTTAATGGCTTTACCATTGGACTAAAGGTGTCAAAGTAATCTATTCCCGCATTTTGCTGAAACCCCCGAGCAACCAACCGGGCTTTTAACCGCTCTACAGTGCCATCAGAATGGTATTTAACTTTAAAGAGCCATTTGCAGGTGATTAGGTTCATGTGAGGGGAGAATGGAACTAGATGCCATGTGTTATTGGACATTAAGGCAGAATATTCAGAGTCCATAGCCTGTTTCCATGCTGGAATGGATAAGGCTTGGGCAACAGAGGTGGGTTCAATGGTGGGTAGGTCAGTGGTAGTAGCTGAAAAGATGCGTTTTGGCTTAGTGATTCCAGCTTTAGCCCGTGTAAGCATTGGATGAGCATTTGGGTTTGGTGGGGCTGGCGAATGGGGAGGACTAGTGTTGTGAGGAAATGCACTAGACGCAGATGACTCACTGACATTTGTGGGTTGATCTGTTGGAGCAGGTGGTGGTGGAATAAGCGAATGGTCGAAGGAAGACTCTGGGGAATTAGGATGAGGGGAGAGAGGAACAAATGGCAGATTTGACTGTACCAACGGACTGAGTGGGGGACCAGCATCCTCAACATGTGAAAACAGCTCAGCATAAGGAAAATCCTCCTCGTTGAACACTACCGACCGGGCAATATACAATCTTCCCTCTTTACTCGGCATTTGTAGCCCTTGTGTTGTGGACTATACCCCAGAAATAGACACTTAGCGGACCTCAATTGTAGCTTTGAGTTGTTATAGGGACGGAGATAAGGGAAGCAGGCGCAGCAAAAAATTTTGAGGAAGGAATAATCTGGAGTGAGTTTTGTGAGTTTGGTATATGGGGAGACGAATCCCAAAGGGGAGCTAGGAAGTCTGTTAATTAGGTAGGTGGCCGTTTGGAATGCATCCCACCAGAATTTAGATGGTAAGGAAGCATGAGCAAGTAGGGTGAGACCAGTTTCAACAATATGCATGTGTTTCCGTTCAGCAGAACCATTTTGAGGATGGGTATGAGGACACGAATGGCGAAAGAGAATTCCTAATTTGGCAAATATGGTTTGTAGAGGCCTGTACTCACCCCCCCCCCCCCCCCCAATCAGATTGAACAGCTTTAATTTGGACATTAAACTGTCTCTCAATCATGACATTGAACTGTTGGACAATGGTTTGAACTTGAGATTTCTGAGTCATGGGATATATCCATGTATATTTGGTGAAATCATCCATAAAATGAATATAATGGATGTATCCCTCTCGAGATGGTACTGATGCTGGGCCCCACACATCGGTATGTATAAGTTCAAACGGAGCAGATGTATTATGAGGGACAGATTTAAAATGCATGAGGTGTTGCTTTCCACATTTGCAAGATTCACAGAAATTCACTTTATTCATATTTGAGGAAATCTGAAGTGTTTTGAGTACAGGCTGTAACATGTTGAAACATGGATGACCTAGGCGTGCATGCCATATATTGACAACAGAATTTTTGAAGGAGTAGTAACAGAATTACATTCGGACTGTAGTGAAACAGATAGAAATTGAGGGGAGACTGGTGCAAAATGAGCTGAGGAGTAAGGTTGAGCTTTGAGTTGTGATCTGAGCTTGAAGTGGGAAGTATCTAGCTTGTATAACCCTGCACTAAGCATTCCTCTCAGAAGGAGCTGGTGTGTGTGCTTGTCCTTCACATCACAACAGAGATCATAAAAAACGACATAAACAGGATTATCAGCAATTAATCGAGTGATACTAAGGAGATTTTTGGTGACACTTGGCACAAAGAGCGCATGATTAAGGTGTAGAGAGCTTGATGAGAGTAGGCAGGGAAAGATTAGTTTACCAATAGAGGCAATACGAAGTAAGGAGCCATTTCCAACCAAGAGAGATTCTGTACCTGTATAGGCGGTATGAAGGTGCAGATGATTGAGGTCATTAGTGACGTGATGCGTTGCACCACTATCAAAGTACCACTCAGGGTCATGAGCTGCAACTGAATATGAGGTGGACGTATGATAACCTGCAGGAGAGTGAGGGACATAGGAAGTAGAAGCAGAGTTAGCAGAGGGAAAATTAGAGAAGTTGTGTGGGGGAGGTATAGTTTGAGCACTGGTTTGGGAGGGTTGAGGCACTGTAGATTGGTGTTGGCCAGGCGGAAGCTGAAGAGCTGCAGTGTGTGCTTGAATAGCTTGAGCCTCTAGTCCAGGATACTCCTCATCATACCTCCAGTAACACTTGGGTGCAAAATGATTCGTTCGACCACAGATTTGACAAAACATTTTGCCTCGACCGTTCGTTCTCCCTCTACCTCTGTTTCTGCCGTCAAAACCTCCTCTAGCTGCTCTATTATCTGCAAATTTGTTGAACTTATGACTGGATTTTTTGTTCACAACATTTGCACTTGGTTGAGTGAGATCGCCGCCTTGGAGTTGGCGTAATCGCATTTCATGCGTTTGAAGCAGATATTGTATCTCAGATAATGGTGGCAATTCAGTCCTCGAGGTGAGATTGACAATAATAGATTCATACTCCTGACCTAATCCATGCAACACATGTAGAATCAAATCATCCTCTTCTATTGTGTGACCGGCAGCTTTGATCTCATGAGCAATCATTCGCATTTTCAGAATGAACTCTTCAACCGATTGTTCACCTT
Organism: Ajuga chamaepitys; assembly: GCA_958295605.1. Taxonomy (NCBI): domain Eukaryota; kingdom Viridiplantae; phylum Streptophyta; class Magnoliopsida; order Lamiales; family Lamiaceae; genus Ajuga; species Ajuga chamaepitys. The sequence goes on from OY282503.1 coordinate 4,230,892, forward strand.
TCTTCGTGATCTGCAAAAAGCTTTTCAGATGCAGTACGCGCGCTTTTGAAGAATAATTGAACAACGTCTCAAATTCTTTCCATATCTGTGCAGACGTAGTACACTCCTGAATATACCCAAGCAATCCTTCTGTTACCAAATTCATCAACCAACTGAAAACATGCTGATCATTTCTTAACCAGATCAGAAACTGCGGATTGGGTACCGTCTGTGTAGCATCTGCTGCGTCTGGAACAAATTGCTCCGGTGCCTTATTTATTCCGAGCAAAAATTCATCTAATCCATGCGCTGTGATTGTGGCAAGGATCTGTGTCCTCCAATAGCTGTAATTCTTACGATCCAGTTTGAGCGTAAGAGTGGGGAGAGATATCAATGAATTCGCCATTTGAACAGAGCTTGGATCGGCGGTTACGCAGTGGCTCTGGATACCATGCTAAGAGTGTAGATATGAGATAAGATAGAGAGAGATATACAGCTAATAGCTATTCACTTGATATATTTCATCTCAAAACTGAATCAATACATGCAAAGCTCTATTTATAAGCATAGAGCATGGCAGACGGTTACAACTGAATTGGTTACAATCTGAGCTGGCAGAGGCCATGTGTGTTCACGTGAATTTCAGCTGAAGATCAGCTGTTGTTGCTTGACGTGGCATGCTGACTCAGCTGTTACTCTTAATACGCAAAAATTGAAATTAAAAAAAAAAAAATTGTAAGATTGGGAGATCAATTTTGCTCTAGTTATTGGACACAACGGAGTACATGCAATGGTTCCTTCACGCATAAAAAAACGATGAAGGAGAAGAATAATGTCGCCAGAGTGGTGAGGAATGGTTGGACCGAAGAAAGTGGGGAACGTCTCTGTCTAGATGGAAAACCGCTGAAGCGAGCGTCCTTTAATTGTAGAAGAAGAGGTTTTAAAGATGGAAACCAATTCGCTGAAAATTGGGTGCGCGGCGCGTGTTTCTTCCATCTTTTTGCAGAGACGATGCATCTAAAAAAAGGAAAAATTCTCTAAAAAACTGAATCTCGCGGCTCTCTTTTAATAGTTATTAGGGATTGGATACTGAATGATACAGATACGACAGCCCCCATTGAATTGCATTGCTAAAGATGGACGGAAGGTTGTTCATCTCATACCTTTACAGAGACGATCAGTAGGAGGGAGTACCAAGTCCCTGAAACTCCCAAGGAAAACACCATGCTTGTTAGACAACTTTCTCCACCTAGAATGTGGTACTATTTGCTGAATATAAAGTTCCATGAAATTTAATTCACCCAAAAAGCAATTTATCCTATTCCAGAATCCTAAAAATAATGAAACTTAAAAATGCCATCCTTAGCTCTCCAATATCTTTGCGCATTTTCAATAACACGCGCACTTCTTAACTTCAGGAAAAGCTTATACGCCATCCCAACTCTATTCGAATCCATCAACTTATTATTAAGCTTGCTACAAATAATCTTCCCCGGGAAAAATCCCTTACGAAAACATTCCTTCATTACTTGGATAACGGTTTCAAGCTTCCCGTATTACAGAGGCCATTTATGATATACTCATAAACCTGCATATCAGAACCATAGCCACTTTCTTGGATTTACTCAACATATTCAACAGCATCCCACATTTTCCAATCCTAGATAACCTCATTAACAACAGCTTAAAGCCAGTGATCGATATATATCTACATCTTGCTTTTGCCTTCTTATAAACCATCAATGCAGCATAAGGTGGGCGTCGTAGCTACACAGTGGTCTAATAAAATCAGTCAAAATCCCCATGGAAGGAAGTATTCCTCGGCCAAGTCAAACATTTCAATGGCATCAGAGAATCTCCTACTTTTCAGAAAGAATGATATTAGCCTAACATAACTATCCGATGTGTAAATTGAGACTTGAAATCAGGGAGAGAGATTGTATATATAAGACTTTAGAATGTAGAAAGAGAAATCTATAGAAAATTAAAAAACAATTAACTAAAAACTACGAGCCAACAGATCATTTTAAAGCAACGTTATCAGCTTGTACTGCCAGTTACGTTTTCTTAAAGCTCGACCAATTTGAAACACGACAATCACAGTAATTAGATATGTCAACATTAACGACAAAAATTGATGCATCAACATTTCCCATTGTCTTCCCTAACAATATAATAACCAAATACCATGGTGTGGAAATTAAGTGTCAAAAATGTTGGATATTTAAAAGTTGCTGGGAGAAGCTGAGAAGAAAGAGAAGTTACAAGCTGGAAAAGCAGTTAAAACAGCTTCTGGAAAAGCAAGGGGAAAAAAAATCAGTTTTTCTGTTTTAGGTAAAAGACAACGGTTTGTAACAGAATAATTGTCATCAAACCGTTGTCGTTTTAAGCATTCCAGAACAGATTTTGCAGTTTTGGTTTCTTGATCTGTTATCAGTTTTCAGCAGCGGTTTTCTTCATGATTCTTACTCTGATGATATATATACACATTAGGAGTTAGTTTACACTTCTTGGAACACAAGATAGAAGCTAGAAAAGGAATTGGAGAGCTTGAGAGGGAGATAAAGTTCAAGTTTGTGAACTTTATACTTGAGTGATTCCTTGTACTTCTTTGATTCATATTAGTGATTCAACTGTTCGGCGATTGATCGGGCACAGATGTTAAGAAAAAGTAAATTTTGTGGAATCTTTTACTTTTTTAAAAGTGAAGATTGAATGTGGATATTTTGAGGGTGGAGATTGTTGCCTTTAATTGTCATTTTGTGGGTGTAAATTATAAAAGGTTAAGTGGGACGAACAAAAATGGAAAGTATGACAAGTTAACTGAGACGGAAGGAGTCTATAACAATTATTCAAATATAATGTGTCGTTTACATTTAACTTTTTATTGGACTCTATAGTTGGAGGTAGAGAAGAAAAATGAATAAGTGCAAATAGGCTTTTCAACTTTTAGGTTTTTAGCCCAGGCTCAAGTCAACAACTGAACTATTTTTGTCCAATAAACAACCTTGACTTTTCATTTCCAACAAATAGACACCTTCGTCAATATTTTAAGTTAACACCGTTAGTTTATGTTGGTTTCTCACTGTGTGCCCCCAATTCCTTTACATTGCCAGATTTACAATTATGAATTTACAAGTTACAACCATTCACACTACCAAAATACCTCATAATTTATACGCCTATTTACATAACAATATATATATATATATATATCAAAATATATCCCTTAAATTTCAACTCCTTACAAACAGTACATGTCAAGGTCTTTGTCTTCCGAATCGATGTCGGTACTATTATTAGAAAAAGAGCAGTAGCGCTCGTCACTTTCATCTGGGTCAAAGGTGGGAAGTCACTTGTAGAGGGTGAAACTGGAAGAAGGAGGCACGAAGGAATGAGAGAGATAATGTATAACTTATGGGTCCGCAAGGAAGAGCGCGGAGGAGGAAGGAGCAGAGGAGGCGATGGTTGGGCCAAATAAGTCGGAGAAATCCAACTTAATACATTGTCGGGCTAATTGTGGAAAGGGAATTGAGCCAACACTAAATCAACAGAAATTGATGGTGTAACTTAAAAATGTTGACGAATGTGTCTATTTGTTAGAAAAAAAAAAAAAGAAAAAAAAGTTAAAGTGTTTGTTGGTCCAAACTGAAAAGTACAGGTATTTATTGAACAAAAAAATAGTCAAGTATTGATTTGAACATGAATTAAAAGTTGGAGGCCCTATTTGTACATTTTCTCGAGAAGAAAAAAAGAAAATAAAGTGAACATGAGAAGTAAGAAATAACAGTATAATCTTTTTTATATATGTTCTTCGAATATAAATAGAATTGCATATAATATCGATTATCTCGAGAAATACATTTTATTCTTAGAAGGATATGTTATGTTTTATTATAATATGGATTTTTAATAATATAGTTCTATTATATGATATTTTATTTTCTAATTATAGGATATTAGGAATATGTTATGATTTTCTTTTATCAAATTATGACAAACATAAATATATCACATAAATATTTAGTGCTTATATTGTTATAGATTAAAAGATTTTATTGAATCTAATTATTATGTTGTATTTAACAATTTATATAAAAACTATAAAATAACTTTAAATATTTTAATTAAATAACAATGATATAAATTAAGTATATAACATGCCATAATTGAAAATAATATTTAACAAAAATACATAATAATTCAATATAGTCTGAAATGGAGCGCCTCAATATCCATACAAAAATATCTTGTTTCAATGACAAATTAGAACAATCACTGGAACATTATTGATAACTCTGGTGTCAATACATACTCATATGTTTCAGATAACTTTCAGCATGTGTGAAATCAACAATTTATTTTAACATAAATTAATTATTTATTTCAGATAACTTTTAATATATAATCAACCCAAAATCGAATACCCTAAAGCCTATTAATCAACAAAGCCCCTTCTGAATACCTTTATGAAAAGTAAAAGTATCAAATCAATTGGGGAATAAAGGTAATAAAATCAGCCCACTCATATGTACCAGTCCAGCCCCCCTAATATTTTAGACGGCTGAGCCATAAAATTCTTGGGCCGAAGTGTCATCTAGCCCAACATGCCCATCCCAATGAGCCAAAGACCTGATGGATCGCCGGCTAACGCAATAATCAAGGAATATTTTAAGGGTATGACCGAGCCTTTTTTTTGCCAAAGTAATTTTGGGCCGGCCTAGCTCAGCATATAGTGTTGGCTCAACGAGCAGGATTGGGTCGCCTGAATTGCCATCTCTATTAGTGCAGAAACAACAGAACTTTTCAAAACACCATATGGCATTACCATAAGATCAAACTGAAGTTTCTTGGAATGTACAATATGTCAAATACAAACGGTCCGAAATCTGCACAAAACTACATAACTCTTACGCATAAAACTACACAGAATTAGAGTTGGCGATGTTTTACATGAAAGTATGCACAAGAGACGAAAGGTAACTTCCGAATCACAGAAGACATAACTGGCCATGATCATTTTTTGCAGAACAACACTTTTGCAGTCGAGGAGGATCTTGGCATGCTCAATAGTTTTTCTGCTACTGCAAACAAGGACTCCTTTGAGGCAAACTGGAATGAGCTCACTGAGATCACCATCTTTTCGAGCATGCTAGCATGTTTCAACAGAAACTCCAAAAAAGAAAATATTGAGCTATAATTCAATGAGAACAAAGTAGCAACCTCTATTGTCCTTAGTTGCTGCAGAAAGGACTTGGGAAGATTTTTTTCACTCACTTGAAAAAATGGGCCTCTCTGAAAAGTAGATATTCTAATGACTAAGACCTTTAGGTTAGGGAAAACTCCAAGAAGATGCACCATTTCGACAGGTTGAACAGAATTAATATCAAGTTTTAACCACTTGACATTTGACCATGGTGAAAATGAATATTTCTTCTGAGACGCTCCAAGGGCCTAAAAATAAAGATTAGTTTAGATTGCATTCACAAAAAGGGACTGAATATATATATAAGATAACACTGAAAGATGAAGGTCAATAGTTTCTCTTGAGTTTATGGTTTCACCAATAGAACCAAGGTAATTATGTTCAATACCAGCAGACAACAGCCATTTTGTAACATGAAATTGAGTAAAAAACAATATGAAACCAACTTGACTGCAGTGTTGCAAATATCTTCATATCTACACAAGCATGCGATTCGCAACTATGAAACCACCATAGCTGCAATATTGTAAATATCTTTAAAACCAAGGACAAAGCATGCCGCCACTCAAATAGCATTTAAATTAAGTTAGAAATGGGGGATTCTACTTGGTCATTACACACGCCAATAAAAACGTCACACACTGCTCAAGCTCGTCACACTTTCAAAGGAGGAAGGAAACAAGATCAGCAACCCTGGTGAGATTAATGATCAAATCGCATCAAGTGAATTTTCACATAATTAGTATCATTGTGACTTCAATAAACTCATCAGTTCTATGTATGATCATAATAATGCAAGGCATAGGTAGATTTTGCAAAACAAAAAAAAAAAAAAAAAAAAAAAAAAAAAAACCTGAGCACACCAATCTGATAATGTGACGTTTTCGACATGTCGGATGTTTGGGATAATTTGCCTCAGCGTTTCTCCAAGTAATTCTTTCCCAGACAAGCCATGATTGTCATAGTAACATGAGCCATCAAATTCAAGCACTGCCTCAGTTAAAGATGAGCTATTTGTCAGCACAAACTTACTATACAATATTCCGAAAATTTCTAATATTTCAAGATTTGGACACCGAATTTTCAGCATTGTATTTCTTGATGGGTGATCATCATCAGCACCACCATCATCACTATGACAACCAAAAAATAAATATTTCTCAATCTTCAGCTTCTTCAAACTTCTAGACCGGATATTTAAATTCTCATGACTTTCCAGAAGACGCAGAGTAAAGACTTCCAACTGAGGAGCACCATACAAAACTCGGTTAATCAAGCATTCACTAAAGCAAAAACCATCAATTCTTAAACTCTTGAGCTGATTCCAAGACGGAAATTTAGGGATTCGAAGATTACAACCCACAAGTGATAACGTTTTTATGGATGAACATGAGTTGAGGCACTCCGGTGCTGTGTATATATCTTTCTTGCTCTCTGTTATCGCATTATCCCATTCCAACGCTTCTGGATGGTACGTTAGGTCAACATTCAACTCTTCTACATTATTTTCCTTTGCAAAACGAACCCACACATCAACATCCTTAGCTAATGACATATCAAAATAATCTTCATAATCAATTGTGAACTTTATTATGTTGGGCCCCTTCCAAAATATCAGAGCCCGATTAACAAAATCCCGGAGTCTGTCAGCATAACCATCAAAATCGGGCTTATCATCAAAATATTTACAGAAATTAAGGCAGGGAGAGGTGGTCCAGAGGTTTTTCCAACGTTTAGAGAGAAGGGTTGTCGAAACGACATATTTCATTGGTAAGAACGAGAAAATGTGAAAGATTAACGAGTGCGGTAACTCACTGAGTCGATCCTCGCTCGCACTCATCTCTGATTCTTCCATTTCGTTATTCTCAGCCATCAACTACACGAATTGAATCAACAATCAAAGCTTAAAATTTATCTAAAGAAATTATGAAGCAATTAAACATAAGATTTCGGAAACTAACAACCTTCAATGAGGACAAAAAGAGGACGCAGTGGAGAGAAAAATACCTAGAAATGGCTTTCAACCAAGGACGAAAATATCGGTAATTACGGAGATATCGATATTTCAATTTAAAGAGATTTCGGTGAAATCTTGATTAATATCGAAATATCGGCGCAATTTTTTAAAAAATGCCGGAAAATGTATTAAAACAGATAATTTATCACGATATTTTATAGATTGCTATAAACCTACTTAAATTCAAATATTTAATCTAAATATTGAGTGAAATTCACATATTTACAACTAGTTGAGAAATAATAAACAATAGAAACATTATCAGGCCACACAAGATACATTATGAATTCTTATTATCATTAAGGATGTTCAAGTATTTTACCATAATATTCTAATTTATTAAATCTTTGGGCTGCATTAAAAAAATTTAGTGGATTGCGAATAATTTAGAAATTTTACAACTAAGGTTGCATTAAGAAAATTTTACCGAAATTCACCGAAAATTCACCGATATTAACCAAAATATCACCGATATTAATCGAAATTTCACCGAAATTAATCGAATTTTACCGAAATTCACCGAAATTTCACCGATATTAATCGAAATCTCACCGAAATTAATCGAATTTTACCAAAATTCACCGAAATTTTGGTAAAATTTCCACGAATTACAACAAATTATACCTGGAGATAGCCCAAATCGAAATTTTCGGAGATTTCGGAGATATTTCGGAGAAATCCGGAGATTTCGGAGATATATCTTCTGACATAAATTTATTACATCCGAATATCGTTTCGGTATCACCAAAAAAAAAGATATCAGAGAGATATCGGTGAATATCGGAGATATTTTAATCCTTGCTTTCAACACTCCGTTGAATCAGCAGCTGCAGCTTCCAAAGCCGTAATTGTAGTCCCCTCATTTGTGTCTTTTCAATTTAGGGCGCGAAATGCGATCAGAATCGGCAACCCGTAATTTCCACTATGGAACTCTACGACTCTATGGGTATGTTTGGTTGACGTTGGCCCAATTTCTGATGAATTGACCTAATTCCTTATGTATATTTATTTATACAGGTTGACTCAATTATAATAAAACCACCACAAATTTCAATACTACTTTAATCATAAAATTAGTCATTATTAACAAACTCTTACACATATCACATCATATTTTACAATTAAAACACTATAACCACTATCTCAACCACCAAAACAAACATCATTTTTTTACTCTCCTAGCCACTATCCCTATTCAACAGTACCTCAATTACCCCCAGCCTCAACCAAACATGCACTATCTATTTTTTCTTTTTAAAAATTAACGGGTATGTTTACTTAAAGTTTCCTTCAATAGTTTAAAAAAGAAAGAAAGGATTTCCTTCTATTCGGGACCATATTAATAAAACACACTTATTAACTTCCTCATTCAGATTGACTCAGCATTCCTAGACTGGAGCAAACACACCCAACGACTCTATCCTAGTTATATATGTATCCCATGTATTTTTAAATCGGTTAAACTTTTTCTTTAGAAATTAATTTTTGAGTTGATAAATGTATAAAAAGATATTAATGGTAAATTATTTGTAAAAATGGTAATTAAATTTTAACATTAAATAAAAAAAAAATACAATGTTTTTTGTATAGTGCTTTAAAATGATAGTTAACATTTAGTTTTTCGTCTTGTAATAGTTATTATATTTGTAAACTTATTCAGGGGGTGTTTGCAAACAATTGTGCTTTTAGAAAAGTGCTTATAATTGATTTTGAAAAAAAATTTAGAATTTGGTAGTGTTTGGAAATAAAATTGTGTTAAAGCTAAAAGCTGATAGAATCTGAGTGTTAGCAGCTTCTGAGAATCAGCTTTTAATTGCTTTTCAGAAGCTATTTTGTGTCTCAAAAGTGAGTTTACAAACACTCTAGCTTGTATAAAGTGCTTTTAAAAATTGATTTTGAGAGTCTAATTGAGTTTGCAAACATCACCTGAAGATGATCGAAAAAATACTCCCTCCATCCTAAAATAATTGTCATTCTAACAAAAGAATATTGTCCCAAAATAGTTATCATTTTAGAAATTCAAGACATATTTGGAACTAATATTCCAATATTACTCATCTTACTATATAATAAAAGGGAATCCTCTATAAGAGGAAACAAATGCATTTTCCCGCCAATTTACTTGCTAAAATAGGTAGTTTCAAGCAAAAAAATTAGTTCCAAATTTAGAATTTTTATTGACAATTTTCTATATATATATATATATATATATAATAGGAAACAACTTATCATTGATTTATTACATATATAAAAACTATTTTCCAAAAATAAAACAAAAATAACGCGCCGTTACATATTTTTTTATGTATAATATCAAATCAATTATTTTCTACTTTAATTTGGCACCTACATCGCATATTTTAAAATAAGTTACATAAAAAATTACAATTATTTTTTTAATTATTTAGGTTAGATTTGTATACATAGTATGAGTTGATTTATCTTAATTGTGTTTGAGCCGCCGATAAAATATAATTATACAAAATTATTTATTTTTTTATTAATATTTATTACATATATTTTGAAAACAAAAAATAAATTTAATTTATTTTTAAAATATTAATTTTATACTATAAAAAATTTATAATTTTATTTTTATTATAATACTTTAGATATTAAAAGTCAACTATTTTCCAGTTCTCAAAATTGGAGATAATATATTTTTTATGAAGAATAAAATAACTAAAAACTCACATGTGAGGGATGAAAAATTAAATTTAGAAGTTTATTTCGTCTTTCTTTATAGCTCTGTCTCTTCTAAATTTTTTGAAAGTATATTCTTAAAAATTGTAATGCACAAATTATTTTGTTATTGTTAACTGGTTTTTACTTACAATATATACAACTCAATCATTCATTCTCAATATTTATTATAATACTCATATTGAATATTTTCATATAAAAATTAAATCTAAGTGAGTTACGGTTTGTTAGTTTGTTATTGAGCTTAAAATAGAATAGTTATTGTGGATTGAATTATTTATATTAAACTTGAGTAGTAAGTAAATAAGTTGTTTTTTTTACAAATGAAACAATATGGAAAAATTCTAGTATTATAAATGAGTCTTGAAAATTGAAAATAATTGGTATTATAATAGATAAAGGCATACCTTTTAAAATAGACAATATAATAATTAAACTTAAATAAGGACATATGAGTCATTTTATTAAATTTTTTTAATATATGTGATAATAATTATAATGACAATTATTTGGGACGGAAGGAAGGTCTTTAACTTTAACAAAAAGAATTCTGTCCTGCAGAATCTCGGCAAATAGCAATGTCCTTTTTGAATTGTGATCGACCTTTATATTAGATTAATATTATAATGAAAAGTTATTGTATAAATTTTAAATATTACTTATATAAAAGTATTAAATAAGATTTCGTTTTGATAAGGAAAAGAGTTCGAAGTTTCTCACCTAAACAAATCAATAAAAATTAAGATATTTATTTTCATAAAAAAAAATTAAGATATTCATAGGCAATCTCAAATATTGCAATATTGCCAAAAATTCGAAGCTTTTTAAGCCCACAACTGTAGGATGATAATGAAATCCTCAAATCCTCTCATAATAATAATAATAACAATACTAATAATAATAATATAATAATAATAATAGTAACAATAATAATAATATTATTATTATCCTCAAATTTATTTAATTGCCAAAAATAACACCACTGGTAAGTAGGGAAAATAACGTATATACCTCATAAAAATTGTTGGTTTATAAAATTATATCATGTCAAGTAAAATATCATCAAAAGAGCACAAGAATCGGCTGTTTTATTGCTATTAGACTTCTTATAAATAATATTCAGCGTGTATTTTTGACCGATTACTTAATGTAGTTGTTCAAAGGCTTATGCATTCTTTTCTTGTCTTCCGCTCATCCGATTGTGTGGATATATGCGTCCTAACTTTCTTGATTGAGTTGAGAGTCTCGTACTTAAAATTGATTAATGAGATTCTCGATTTTCAAAATGTAAATGTCTTTTTTTAATCAAAAAAAAAAAAAAAGAAAAAAACTTTCACGTATTATTTTCATATGATTAAATGTGTTAAATAAAAATAAAATAAGTCATATTAGTGTAAATGATAGTTTTTCTTATAGTCGTATCTTTATCAAATTGCTAAAAAGATGTAAGTTTTCAAATAGACCACTCATTGTGGCAAACATTTAAAATCAGTAGTACCAGTCTAGTTATTATTATTATTATGTTGTTACTAGTTAATGCACCAATGCGATGCACAGTTTTTTTTTCCCCTAAAAGTAAATTAACTTTAACATTAATATTAATATTAATAGTACATTTTTATTAAAAATGCATTCATATTTATAAAAAAAAATGGTAAAAATTTGATAAACAATAAAATTTTGATTTCTTTTGCAATGTTATTTAATATGATTTTAACAAATGCAAAATGAATGAAGTTAATAGAAAGCACAAAATTAACGATTTGGTAAAGCATTATAGGGATAAAAAATAAATTCACAAATTTTGAATATCTCCTTATGTACAACATTAGTATTTTTACTACTACATTTACCATCTTTGTAACGGCTGAGAATTTTCGCCTATTACTTATATTTATTAAAGCATTTCATTTTATTTTAGTTATTATTTTTATATAATTGGGCCGACCCATTTCATGTGACTAATATTTTAGATTTGAACTCTAGCCCAAATAAATTCGTAGTGGCCCAATAAATTATTTCAAATTTTATTTCCAAAAACTTATTTATTTTTAAGTTAAAGCATTTTTTAGAACAATTTATTTTAAACTAAATAGGTTCATTCTCATGCATCATCTCATCCATTTACAAAATAAATGAAAGCAGATAGAATTTATCAGTACCGGAAGTTTTCATCATATTTGGTGATCGTGTGTACATGGATGAGGAGTGCGGGAGATCATGGGGATAATTAATATAGCTCTAACTAATTCAAAACTTATTTAATATTTAATGTTACTAAGTTTGGTCAAGTGTTTGCTTAAAAGGAAGGTTTGATCATGTAGTATTAAAGTAGTTCATTAAATTATAGTCGAATATATTAAAATTCTTTGAAGAAATGATTTAGATTCAAATTTATAAATATATAGTTTATCATATATTTATACTACAAAATAGTTATAAATTTTTTTATTAACTTTATTCTTCTACATAAATGATAAATCACATTTAAGATGTATACTAAATTGATTGATTGGTCAAAATAATTTTATACAACATAATTTTTTCTAGATTATTTAAAAAAATAATAAATTATGCAATTATTTTACTAAAATAGTGATTAACTTACGTGGCACGTAATTTTTGCTAGTCATTTAAAAAAAGTCCACTAAATCGATAATATGAAAAGGAATTGATGAAGATGGAACACATTAATGTTAAACATAGCATGACATGTCATATCAATTACGAAACTCCATAAAATAAAATTTTGTAAAGCTCAAAAGTATTTAGTTATCTCCTCAAATATTGTAGAGCTTGTTTTTCTTTTTGGCAAAAACTTGTGTGCATATGATGCACTATAAGCTTATTGTACACCAACTCATATTGAGATTCACGCGCGACCCGTTGCTGTTGGCCTGACGCGCGCACGATTTTCAGTGTTTTTGTGTTCTTACAGTAGACTTATTGTATTCTTACAGTAGACTTATTATGTTCTTGTAGTATAATAATTTTGTGTTTAGAGTAGACTTGTTGTGTTCTTCAGTAGACTTATCGTGTTCTTGTAGTATAATTATTTTTTGTTCAGAGTAGACTTATTGTGTTCTTACAGTAGACTTACTGTGTTTTTGTAGTATAGTAATTTTGTGTTTAGAGTCTTATAGTATAGTAATTTTGTGTTTAGAGTAGACTTATTGTGTTCTTCAGTAGACTTATCGTGTTGTTTTCTTCAGTAGACTTATCGTGTTCTTGCAGTATAATTATTTTGTGTTTAGAGTAGACTTATTGTGTTCTTACAGTAGACTTATTGTGTTCTTACAGTATAATTTTTAATAAAAAAAGGCGCGACCCGCGCGCTGACCCAGTTGACGGACGCAAATTTTTTATAAATTATATCTCAGCGAATTTTTTAAAGTCCATGTATTAAATTATATTGATGTACAATAAGTCTATTGTACATCACATGCACACAAGTGTTACTCTTCATTTTTCAGCATAACTCTGTTGAAAAACCTAAGGAAAACATATACCACATTACTAAAATTTCACAAGAACGCCAGAATTTAGGAAAATGTATTCCCCTTTTTTTTGCCTAACCAACGTCAAACAACGTTAATTATATGTCACTAGGCTACCAAAAATCGACTTGTGAAATAGTATTGAACACGAAATCGCTTTGAAACATCATTAGACATTACCACAATAATGTAACGTATAATATAATACATATATCATATACCAACTACTTGAAAACTTACAGTTCACTAGCAACTTCCTACATGTAAAACATGCATATAATTAAGCAATCGAATTGCTCGATTCTTGTAATTTTTTACGCAAGATCACCTTTGCCATTGGGGAAGATCTAGGAATACTCAGAAGCTGCTCCGCTGCATTAAGCAATTCTTCCCTTGAAAGTGACTCAAGTCCGTCTACCCGGATCACCATATTTTCTAGCATGATAGCATGTTTCAACAGAAACTCAAGCAATGGAAGTATTCGAGGCACAGACATATATATAGTAACCTCAATTGTCCTCAGCTGCGACATATTGAAATCGGGGAGATCCATTTCAGACCCAATAACCACGTGACCATATGGCGCGGTAATCACTAACTTCTTTACATTAGGAAAAATCTCAAGAAGATGCACCATTCTATCAAGGTGAATAGAACAAACATCAAATTTTAAAAACTTGACATCTGATAATGGTGATACCAAATATTTCTTCTGGGACGATCCAAAGGACCTGCACTACAACAAAAAAAGTCTTTTGCATGCATAAGACTTTTTGACACCACAATTGTGGTCACTAATAATAAGTTATTTGTGACCACTTGTTGTCACAAATCTCTCTACAAATTATTTGAGACAACATTAAGACTACTTTTAGAGACAACTAGTTGTTGCATAAAATATTTGAGACGCATTTGAGACCACTTTTGTGGTGACAAATATATTATTTGCGACGGAGTTATTGAGACGACAATAAAGTTGTGACAAATACTCATAAGTTGTGACAAATGTTCATTATTTGAGACCACTTTGCTTAAGTTGTGGCAAATACTCATTATTTGAGACCACTTTTTTGTGGTCTCAAAAGACCCTTTTCCTTGTAGTGCTGGTATAGAGATTGAGTTAGATTGCATTCACGTAAAAAGTGAGTAGTCAACTTAATGGAAACCTGTCAGCAAATATATTCAGATTTTTGTTAAAAACATATTTGAATTTGTACAATACCAAGCTCAGGTACACATTCAAAACACGACAAAACAGAATTAACAACTATGTTGAGATTAATGATCAAATCATATCAAGTGAACTCTCACATGATTATTATATATTGTTGTGATTTCAGTGGTCATAAAATCTATGTATAATCACAGTGTAAGGAATAAGTAGAAATTTCAAAGAAAACGAACCTGAGCACACCAAGCTGATAATGTGACTTTCTCAATATGTTGGATGGAAGAAAAAAATTTCCTCAATGTTTCTGCAAGTAATTCGTTCCCAGGCAAACCACGACGAACATAGTAATATGAACAATCAAACATAAGAGTTGCATCAGTTACAGATGAGACACTTGTCAACACACACTTATTATACAAAAGTCCTGAAATTTCTAGTGTTTCAAGATTCGGACACCCGATTCTGAGCACTGAATTTGTTGATGGAGGTTCATCATTGTAATAGAAATAAAGATACTTCTGAATCTTCAGCTTTTTTAAGCTTTTAGACTGGATATTCAAGTTCTCATTGTTTTCCATAAGGTGTAGTATAAAAATTTCCAACTGTGGAGCACCAGAAAGAACACGGTTTATCAAGCCTTCACTAAAGTAAGAACCATCAATTGTTAAACTCTTCAGCCGATTCCAGTGCGGAGATATCTCGAATCGAAGATTACAACCCACGAGTGATAACATTTTTATAGATGAACACGAGTTCAGGCTTTGCCAAATATCCAGCTGGTTAGTTTCACTTGGTTCGTACCCCAAATGTATATTCATCTCTTCTACACCATATTCCTTTGCAAAAGAGACCCACAAGCCAATATCCTTCTCTGATAATGATGTATACGAAAAATCATCAAAATCAATTTGAAATTTCATAATCTTAGTCCCTTTCCAAAGCATGAGGGTCCGATTGACAAAATTTCGAACATTCTCATCTTTTTCTTTCATTAAAGAATGGCAGAAACGAAGGCAGGGGACAGTCATCCAGAAACCTTTCCAATATTTGGAGAGAAGGGTTGTCGAAACAACATCTCGCATTGGCAAGAAAGAAAGGATGTGATAAATTAACGAGAGAGGTAACTCAGTGAGTCGATCCTGCTTCTCACAGCTCTCTGGTTCTTCCATTTCGTAATCGTTATCATCAATGGCTACACGAACTGAATCACCACCTAAACCTCTAAAAGCATCTGAACAATTTCGAGCAATAACATATCAAAAATTAAACCAGCAACATCAATTTCGAGGGTATTTCAATAAGAAAAAGAGAAATCATCAGAAAGCATGACTACACGAATTGAATCACCACCTAAAACTCTAAAAGCATCTGAAAATTTTCGAAGCAATAACATATCAGAGCTTAAACCATCAACATCAATTTCGAGGGTAATTCAATGAGAAAAAGTAGAAATCATCCGAAAGCATGACTACACGAACTGAATCACCACAATGTCGATGCAATTTCGAGGATAATTGAATGAGGAAAAGAGAAATCAATTTAAGATAATACCTTGAGCTGCAGTTTCCATGAAAAGCTTGTTGAAGATGATGAAGCACCAAAACCCTGATTATAAATTTGAAGGTACAATTTTTTAACAAATCATACATTATTATTTGACTAAATTTATTTAAAACATCTTCGAAAACTATTTTATAAGTTGTTTTTAGAGCTTATAAGTTGTATGATCTTATTTTAAAATTAAAATAAGTTGTAAAATGTTTGGATCAAATAACTTATAGATTTTTTTAACATCTTATATGATATTAATGTGTTTGGTAAATAAGATCTTTTTGTAATTATAATTACCAAAAATATGTATTTAAAAGGAGCTTATGAAAAAAGATGGGGTGGTGGTACTTTTTTTAAAAGAACTTATAAGCTCTCGATGAACTTAGAGGGTGTTTGGCTGAGCTTATAAGCTCCTAAAAACATCTTATCAGATGTTTAGGAGCTTATAAGCTCTTGCAAAGTGTTTGGTAAAATAAGATGTTTAGGAGCTTATAAGACACAAAAATAAGTTCTAAGAGCTTATAAGATCTAAAGAGAATAAGTTGCTATACCCCAACTTATTTCCATCTTATTTTTTAAGATCTTAAATATTACACTCAAATTTCACACACAATTCACACTTACACACACTACACATATTTCACACACTACACACACTATACACATTTCACACACTACACACACTACACGCATTTCACACACTACACGCATTTCACACACTTCACACACTACGAGTCTTACTTCGGTACCACTGTGGTACCGGTACCACTAAGAGAAGAATCAACATGTTTTTAAATATGAGGGACCCACTAAATCAATAATAATGTCATTTTTATCTCACAGTGGTACCGGTACCACTGTGATACCACAGAATCACCCCAAATTTATAGCTAAATCACTATATTCAATTCCAAGCTTATAAGCTCTTTTATCCAAACACTTTGTTAACTTATAAGCTCCTTAAAAATTACATCTTATAAGCTCTTGAAACAACTTATAAGATGTTGAAACTTATAAGATGTTTAAAATAAGTTTAGCCAAACACCCTCTTAATTATACATCTTATAAGTTCCTTTTAAAAAAAGTAGCAAACAAATATTAAAAGTTTATAAGCTTTTGAGCATCTTATAAGATGTTTTAAAGAGCTTATAAGCTCTACCAAACATCTCCTAAGTCTATTAAACCTTATGATATTTCGAACTAAAATTTATATTTCATAATTCATTTAAAATGTTGGACAGTCCAGCCCGACCCATCGCCTGGGCGAGTTACAACTTTGCTTGAATTTATGTTCCTCAATTAAAAAATCATCGTAAAGATGGTTGTAATCTTGGAATCAATGAATCTCTGAACTGGAATTAGCTCAAGAGTTTAAGGACCGCTTGGACGAACTGGGGGTGGGTAATGAAAGTAAAAGAGGATCAATTTCTATTCTTATGTTTGATACACATGGATTGAAAATAAATAGTTGTTGCAAAAAATATTTGAAGCAAATTTATGATTACTTTTGTCGTCACAAATATATTATTTGCGTCCGAATTATTGAGACGACAACAAAGTTGTGACAAATATTCATTATTTGAGACCACTTCATATAAGTTGTGACATATACACTTTTATTTGAGACTACTTTTGTACTCTTAAAATTACCATTACCATTACCATTCCCTATCTTGAACCAAACAGTCCCTTTAAGTAGATTCGGTTCAGCTACCGAACTAAATTTTATTAGTAAAACCGAAATTCAAACCGAATTAGAATATTTAAATTGAAAACCAATCCATATTTAATTCGATTCGGTCGATTTAGTTTTCGGTTGAATCGAAATAATTTTTTTCAAGATTTTTCAAAATAAATCTATAAAAATATTTAATTATCTACATAAAAAATTTAACCAAAAAAAAATGTAGATTTCGATATATATATTAGAAAAACTAAACCTATATCCATATTCATCTACATAAAAAAATTATTTACCTTAAGTCTAGTGTGTATATATATATATGTTTATATAAAAGAATATAATTCCATATATATAAAATATTATAAATTTCGATTCGATTCGATTATTTGATGATTTTTTTGTAAAATTAAATCGAATCGAAATAATTGAAAATCCTAAAAATAAAAACTGAAAATCAAACTACTTTTTTATCAAATCAATTAAAATAATAAATTTCGATTCGAATTGATCGATTAATTGATTAAAACCAAATTTTGAGCACTCCTACTTTTCAGATTGAATTACTATTGATTCGGTGAAGATTTGAGCAACAAATTATGTATGTTACTCCACGTTCGGAAGTTCTTTGATTGTGCATTGTGGAAAGCGGTCAATCTTACTATATACCGGGACCAATGTTTAGGGTGTATGTTTGTTGTTTAACCTTTGGTTGTAGTTGGTTCAATCTTTGATGGGTTGATTCAGTCTCTCCCTATATTTGTTTACATAGGTTGATCCGATCACTACAAATTATCACAAGTTCTAATATTACTTTAATCATAAATTAATCATTATTAACAAACTCTTACACACATCACATTATATTTTACAATTAAAAATTATATCCTACACTATAACTACTACCCCAACCACTCAAAACAAACATCATTTTTTTACTCTCTTAGCCACTAACTTCAGCCACTATTTCCAGCCAACAGTACCCCAGCCCAACCAAACATGCACTTAATATATATTGAGTAGGTCTTGGGTGCACCCAACACACAATAAGCTTATTGTGCCCTCCTCAATTTAATTTGGGAATTAGATATATATTAAGGGCTGCATTTAAATAAGTAAAAAGGCCGATGGCCCAGCGGTCAAACACTCAGGCGTGTGCATTGAGGTCTTGAGTTCGAGCCTCAGTTGGCGCATGCAATTGTTTTTTTTTTCTTTTAATTCAAATTAATAATATATATATATATATATATATATATATATATATATATATATATATATATATATATTAAGGCATGTTTGTTGACACATAAAAGGTACTAGCTTAGGTGGTAAAATCATGAATTGTCACTTATTAGGGTATGTGTTTGAATCCCATTTTCTCAATTTTTTTTTCTATATATGTGCACTTTTTATATTATTTTAGATAATATAATATATTATTTAAAAAAAATTATATATTATTAAAAAAAATGTGTATACCTGTAACATACCATATACTATTACGCAATATAACATATACTATAACGTATATATTATTAAACAACATAAAAAAAGTTAAAAACATATAATTATATTATAATATATACTATTACGCAATATAAAAAAAGTTAAAAACATTTAATTATAAAAAGAGGTAAAAACAACACGAAAGCAGGGTTTGAACCCTAAACCTCCGCACGCGTCTAACTTTCTAGATGCAAACCAAATCCATTGCACCACATGGTGCTATTGTGAATTTATCCAAACAAGGCCCTTATATATATTCTTAATTTCAAATTAAATAGGAGAGTGCACAATAGCGCAATTGTGTGTTGGATGCACACAAATTTTTGCCATATATATTATAGGTCTAATTGTAGGAAAAATTACTACATTTTTTAAAATTGTAATTTAAGTCTAACTTTTAGAATTTAGGAAAATAAAACACAATTTTTACTCATAATTGTCAAAACGGATCATCAGTAAATTTTCGGTTACCGAAATATATGTATCCAACAAAAGCTTCACGTCATTCATTAAAAGATAGAAGACCTTCTAAATTTGTAAAAAAAATCAATATTTTCAAGAAATTACAAAATAATCCTAAAATTCCAAATTTACATAAGATAACAACATTTCTTAATTTGCAAGTTAAATTTAAGTTGCAGAAAAAAAAAATTACTTCTAAAGTGACTGCAATTTAAGACTTACATTTTCAAAATAAGAGTAAAAAAATTGAATCACCTTCAACTTGTAATTGTAGTGTGTTTGTGTGTGTATATATGTATATATCACGCCATTCACTTTTATTTGTATAATTGATTTTTTTATGTCGTGTACCATAACATGTGATAAAAAGGTTACTTAGAACTATTAAGAATATAAATTTTCGAGCAAAATATTAAATAATTTAACATATGTTAATCAGATCAAAACACCACATAATTATTTACTAGACTTGGTGCCACTAATTATATAATAACACATCACAATTAATACAAGTTGAAGGTGATTCGTTTTTTCCTATTCTTATTTTGAAAATTTAGAAGTTAGAGGTTTTTTTGGAGACTTAGATTTAAATTGCAATATAAGAAAATGTTGTGATTTTTTATACAAATTTAAAACTTCAGGATTATATTGCAATTTCTTGAAAATGTTGGGATTTTTTTTATAATTTTAAAAGTTCTTCTATCTTTTTTTATAAATGATGTGGTATTTTTTCCGAACACATGGACTCCGATGACCGAATTTTTTTTATCGATTATCCGATTTATAATTATGAGTGAAAGTTGTGTTTTATTTCGCTAAATTTTAAATCTTAGGTTTAAATTGCAATTTCAAAAAAAAAAAATGATAATTTTTCCTGCAATTAAGCTAATATCATATGGGTGTGTGTTATTGTGTGGTTAAAAATATATAGGGAAAATTGTTCTTTGTGTAGGGCAAAATTAACCTAATCAGTGGTTGTTTATGATGCGTGACTAATAGTGAAACGTTGTATTTGCTGTTGAATTACCGTCTCTAGCCGATGTATTATTTAGTGAAGAATTAAAAGGGAGAATGTACAAATTGGTACCCCAGTTCTGGTCAATTTAATACTTAAACTCCATTTTTGTCGAATAAAATACTTAAAACTAATATATTCAGACAAATAAATAATTTAACTTTAAATTTTCAATTTTCAATACATAAATATCTCCATCTACATTTTAAGTTAACGTCATGAGTTTCACTGATCTGCTGACGTGGGGCTAAGTCATTTGCACTTGAGATGTTCAACCGGATCAGGAACCGGCAAAAAGGCACGGTTCGAACCATAGGTTCACGGTTTCAAAATCGTTAACCACTGTTCCAATTTCGAACTGGTACCGGAATCGATATAGGTTAGGTTCAGTTTTGATTTCTATATTCCACAAAATGGGAAAATCGACAGTTTATAACCGACGATTTTCATTATAATTTTTCTCATATATTTTTGAACTGGCCACATGTACGACCAGGATTAAGTGGTCGTTGAAGATAAACAACGGGGATGGGCTATCCATTAGGGGTGAACCGGCGTTTCAGAATCGAAACAGCCGATTTGGCGCGTCAATTTTTTTAAAAGGAACGGCCATGATTTAGTGCACAAGTTACTTGCTCCACTACAAGAATAAAGGGTATTTGTCACTAGTCTTTTGCAACTACAAGAGTGATTACTAAAAATAACCTATTTTGTAACTATTAATAGTTACAAAAAATATTTCATATAATTTCAACCAAATTTGTTACAATATGATATTAGTAATTACAAAGTAGTTGCAAAAAAACTTTTTGCATCTTATTATAAGTGACTACCCTATAATAACTACTTTTAAATATGTAGTTACTAAAAATATTTTTGGGACTACTCTCCTTTTTCTGTAACTACATTTTGTAGTGGCAAAAAAACCTTGCTAGTTGTGCTCCCTAATCCTTCGACACAAAGTACGGACAACTGTTAGTTTGTCTGACAAAAGGTACTGTACCCTCTGACACTGTCACCGGGTTCAGAAGGACAGGTGGCAAAAGTTTATTAGGCAGCCGAAATGATCCATTTATCCTTTGTCCTAGGAACAATAAATTTAAATAGTGCTTAGTTCAAATGACAAAAAGTTACTTCACTACTCCATTATTTTCTTGCATTACTTTTCGAGAGTTGATTTCAAGCTTGAACATCCGATGATTCTCGCCCCACCTCTATTTGCGTATTCGCAAATACTCCAAAAGAAGTTATTCATCCCAGTTCTTTGGTAAATTTCGAATACTTTAATAGATATATCTTAATTCAATGCACCTTCAAACATTGTTGACCCCATGACAAAATGCTCCATGGTGGCAGCTATCTGAATCACCGTTGTGCTATGTCCCCTAATGTGATCGGGAACGCTAGACATAAGACCGCTTTGGGTAGATTTTGGATCTCCATTAACGATCTGGTCCCGTCATAATTATTTTTTATAAATTATTATTTTATAATTTTCAGATTATATAAAATATATAGAAAGTTGAAAATATTAAAATTAACATGTATTTACCTGTCATGTGACATTTCCATCCTTTTTAACGGTTAGTCGAAAAGAGCTACTACTAGGTCAAAAGAGCCTACAACAGAGCCAAAATCGATTTTTTCCCACATAAATTATAAAGGAAACAAGTGTATATTTTTGCCATGGTTTTATATCCATAAAGTACGTAAAAATACTAGTGATAAATGAGTTGCTTGCATCTTTTCTCACAGTTTGTTTTGCCCTTAATAACATTACCGCAAGGCACATTCGTACATTCCGACGAAATGATGCTAGTAAGGGAGAGTTTTACTAAGATATCAAATTCTTGGAGTTGGTATGTTGAACGGCAAAGTTTAAAACATAATACAACATCTATCTATATATATAATAACAAAATGTATTGTTACCACTTCTGGAAAAAGCTGATTTTCCCGCACAAACTGCTTACTATATTTGGTAATAAAAAATAATTTTTTAATTAAAAAAATGAATGCAATATATGCCTAAAATATCTCCGAATCTGGTACATATATATGTAATGGTAATGTTTTCGCAAAATTAGGGAAGTTGTTGCTGAATTTATTGGAATGAGTTTTTTTGTCCCTAAATATAAGTAATAATTAGTTGTATCCAGATTTATTACAAAATTATCAAATCATAAGATACAAATCAATCTTTTACCATAATATTTTAGAATGAATCTTTATCAATATTATTTATGTTACAATACCTAAATAAATCAACTATTTCTTTTATCGAAATTACTATGCAAATGAATCTACAAATTTATTTTATTGCATAAAATTAGGGTAAAAAATACTAATTACAAACCCTATATTCCAATTATCTAAAAAATGTATTATTTTTATACCTGGAAATAAAGCATTTCATCCCCCTCTCCCCCCCCCCCCCCCAACTTATATACTTATTTGGGAAATAAAAAATAATTTATTTATTTGACTGTAAATTTTAATTTATGGCTGGCCCACTTGCCTTCCATTTTTTATTCCGATAAATTAGGAAATGGTTTCCTTAACTAGCTAATTTGGTAAAAATTAAAAATCAAATCACTTTTTTTTTGGAAGTTATGTATCCCTTCCTAAAAATCTATATATATATAATAAGTCAAGTCATCCGAAATTAGTAAGTTGTTCCGCCCATTTTAATAGTTACCATAAATAGATGTGAATTTGAATTTTGAAATTTGAAAAATCCAATGATATTAGCGGGATTCAAGTTTTCGAATATTTTTTCCGTCTAAAATTCAGCAATAACAAATCTGTACATATATGTATAACAGAATTTGTTGCACATTTTTAAAAATTTTGAAATTCGAATTAAAAAAAAAAAATTATCCAATAACATTATTGCTCCTATATTTACATCAGGTCTTCAGTAAATGAGAATCACTTTTGCAGCTGGTATTTCTATTTCTTATTCATTTCACAATGTACATTTTTTACTGCAAATTTCTATTATTATGTGTCAATTTGATAGTTCATTTTACAATTTTAAATTTTTTACTGCAAATTTCTATAATTCCTTCATTCCTTGATTATTATGTGTCAACTTTGATAGTTCATTTCGCAATTTACATTTTTTACTGCAAATTTGTATAATTCCTTCATTCCTTAATTATTATGGGTCAACTTTGATAGGTACTTCACAATGGGCAAATCAAGATAAGAAAATATCAGCAACACTGAATCTTGATTATGGCGAAAACAAGTTTGATGATTGCAGAATTCAAATCTATATACCATCATTGTTTTCTACGGTAATCTGTAATCATATAAAAGTTCAACCTATATTTTTAATTTATGTTATGTGAATTATTTATATTATTGTCCATATATTGTGCGAAACTTTACATTTTGTTTATAACATGTACAGTCTCAATCCGTTCAAAATATTGACAAAAGATTAGAGACAATCAACTCATCCGAGGATCAGCTGAGATTGAAGACTAATTTTGATTTTATTGTAGCAGATTCAGTTTTTTAATTTCTGCAAAAATAAGTTCATGTATCAACTTCAATTGAAATTCTAATTTTATGGCAGTATTTCATTTTTGTCATTACAATATGTTTACAATTAAACTTTGATAAAACTCAGTCGAAAACGTTTACTATACGCAAGACTTTTAAGAAGAAATATCCCATTTAACAACTATCCTGAACTATTGCAGAATGTTTTTCAAAATATTATCTCTTAAAAAAAATAAATTTAATCTATAAATTGGTTGATAACAATTATAAATGATATCACATATAAATTTAGAACTATCACATAATTGGAATGATTAGCGAAATCAATAGTCATTATAGACCGAATTTTTTTTTTAATATAAATTATAATTATGATGTGTATATTAATATATGAATTGCCATAGCTTTACAAAAAAATAGATGTGATTTTATCAATTTTTTAATATACAATAATATGTAATCTTTAATTGAAGATATCTTATAACAGAATGTCAGATCATTCCAAATCTTTCATATATGATTTCTGATTTTCTATACTCCTATAAAAAGGCAAAAGGATGGCCGCTTGCTTGATCTCAAGAATTTCTAAATTGTAAAAATCAATGTATCAAACTATATATAGATTATTGTATATCAATAATGATATGGAACCACCAGTGAGTTTTCTTATAGAGCCCACCATGATGTGTTCGGTCAGCTAACACACTCCACCAAAAAAAACACGCTAAATATATTTTTGATTCCTTCCTCACCTCTTATTCCATAAAATCAGTTTTTTTAGTTTTTTTCCACAGTACAATATTATTTTTTCCCAAAATTATTTTATCGTAAAGTATTTTATCCGTTTTATTTCTTCTCTCAAAAATAATTTCATTTGTTTTTTTTCTTCTCTCATCTCTCTTCCAAAATCTTAATATTAAATTATAATAAATTTTGAGATAGATCATACTGATTATTAATAATAATAATAATAAACAAACAACCAAGATATACAATCTAGAATTGCAATACAATTTAATAAGATTGAGAAAAGAATATATTTTCTTAATGATTATTCTTATATAAAGTATTTTATTAGTTTAGTCCATTAATTTTCTAAATTAAACCCAACTTTATTTATATTAATGAGCTCATCTTATGGATATAGGAGATTATTGGATAAAAAAAATTGAAAGATTTGAAGTCATCTATGTCTTTTAAAATTCTAAATTCAAATCCAACTCTATTTATATGAATGAGCTCATTATATGGACTATGAAGATTCAGTTCATCCTAAATAAAATTGTATTTTCTATGTCTTTCTTAAAATTTATTTCCAATAGAGGATATTTTGTAGGTAAACTAATAAAATATTTTATATAAGAATAATCCTTAAAAGAAAATTATGTTTGTTTCTAATAGAAGATGTTTTGTACGTAAACTAATAAAATATTTTCAATAAAAAGTATTGTTCATGTTAATATTGATTTACTTTTTAAAAAAATAGCCCGTGCATCGCTAGAATGACAACTATTTACAAACAAAATAAATTAGTTAGAATGACAACTAAAAAAACGGAGGTAGTACTACATTAATTAATTAGTTTATGGAGAAAAAAAAATTCGTATGGAAGTCTTCTTAATTATTATTTTTTTGGTTGATTATTGCTAGGGAGAAATCTATTCTCCACTATATAAGTAATAGCAATACCCTGATTTGCTTCACATTTATAGTTCATGTATGAGTTTCAAGAATTGAAGATCTTGCAAGCAATTACTTTCTTCTATGGGGATAATTAAAGAAATATTTCTAGGTTTATGATGTAGATTTTGGTGGATCCTTTTGCAACGTCCCCACCGAGGAACAATTTGTAGATTATATTCTCTTGCTTTTCTGCAAAAGTTTCAAATGACAAACATTTTCTTGATAGATTTCTTATTATTTTCTATAGTAGTTCCTAATGGGTAAAATTGTATACCGACTTTTTCTTTCTTTTCCGATGTTATTTTCAAGACTATATTTTCGAAAGTGGGAGTTTGTGATACTACTGGAATTGACGATATATATTAATTGATGGTACAACTTGATATTTTCGCAATCAGGTTAGGATTGCTCTTTAGTAAGCCAATCTTCTATCGTGGTATATTCTTAGTTGTTTTTAGAGTTACGAATCAAGAATAATTGAAGATTTTGATATTTTATGGGAAAGCTACTACAGGTTCGTGTATAAATAAGTATTTCAAAATTCGTTAACATTTATGTCTTTTTAGAAACTTAAATGATCTATATTAGTTTTTTCCAGTAATTTTTTGTTATAGTATGTTGATACTAAACCTTTTGTGTTTTTGCATGATGTTTTTTTTTTTAAGAAAACCTACTAATTTCGAATTTTTTGAATTCTTGTTGTTTATTTATGATGAATTTTGATGTTATTATGTTTGTTATTCATGATATATTTATGAGAGTAAAAATGACAACTAAAACATTTATAACAAGAACACACGCACACACAAAAGTTACTCATTCAAATTCCAACGTGTTACACTTTTAGCACTAAATTAAATGATATTTTTGTATATAAAAAGTACTAATTTAAACTCTTTCTCGTGCATCGCACGGGGTAACTACTAGTAATCCTTTTAAAATATATTGAGTCGCCAACATCCATGACCTTTGTATGATAAAAGACGAACTTTAAAACATAATACATTAGTAGATGACCTAAATTTGGGAGGGATTATAATTTTTTATCTTATTTTTAATAAACCACGTGTTAATGGTTAACCCACCGATTGAAAGAAAATCAAAATAAAACAAATCAAAAAAGAAGATAAAAAAAAAAAAAAAATCTCCATTACATATATTTTCATCCATAATCAAGTAGCTTCACTCTATTATTGAACCTAATCAAATGGGACAAATGAATTAGTAGTTTATTAGTTAATGTCCAAACCGTGACATGTTTGCATGATTGTTTGCATGATTAAATTAATCGTTAGTTGGCGCGCCCTTATTCAACACAATTAATTTTAGAAAACAGCTCTTGCCTTGCACACACCTATATATATAAAATATTACACAGAACAAAACCTATAATCATACAATTATAAATAATAAGGAATCAAAAGATATCATTAAAATACACAAGTTCTTGAGAAAACATACAAAATCTTTATAAAAAAAGATAATCTAATAAAAGAAAAAGTAGATCTTGTGTGGCGATCACATGAATCTGATTCTGTGTGGCGGAGCCTTATTTATCAAAATTAAAAAAATGAAATCCGTGTAACCGCCATATTAATGTTATGAAATAAATTATAATTGTTCTCGATGAATGATCATGCCTTGAGAGTATTACAAATATCATCAATTTTTAATTTGATAACGTATTTTTTGGCGTTTGTTTTTAAATAAGTGGGCAAGTGACATATATATATATATACACATACATGCTAGTAGTAGTATTCTCGTACGAAGCACGATTTGTAAATGTAAATGAATAAATTAATAAATAATAAAAAAATTATATGTTTATATAATTTTAATCTAATAAAATATTACAATCAATATATAATAAGTTGATGAAAAGTTAAATGTTAATGAAAGAAGAGTCAATGAAAAGTATTAAAATTAAAAAATATATATTTTTGAGTAAGTTATAGAATATTCATATTTATTTTTCTTAATGTATGAATATCTAGTATCCTTGTAAGGAGGTCATGTTGATCATCTTGTACAAATGTTGAGTTTATATATGTATATTTATAATTTTATGATAAACTTTTATCTTTATCAAAAGTATCTTTATTTTTTATTTTTTTCAAATATAATGTTCAAGAAATTTTTAAACACTTTTAGTGAGTACTAATAACACTATATTCTAATTTTATAATTTTTATTTGTAGCACAAACACACTAATAATTAACCCACATAATCAACCAATTGTCTTTAATTTGACTTAATTTATTTATACAATATGGTGTCAAACTATAAATCGATAATAGATGACTAATTTAATTTATTGTACAAAAAAAATCACATTAAATGAAAAAAAAAAAAAGAAGTTATTTCAAAAAATTAGATTATTTTTTTTTTGAGAAAAAAATAAACTGTTTGAAATCATAACATATTTATCAAGTAATTCAATTTTTTATATTTTATATGATTAAAAAAATAAAAAGAAAAACTTATTAATAAAAAAATGAACAAAATTCAAATTAACAATAAATATAAAAAATATCATTAAGGGTTTATTTGATAAAATCGTACTAAATCTATTTTTTAGTTTTAATTTTTTTATTTATTTGTTTTTCCTTTCTAGGTATGAATACTTTGCCATAATTTTTTTATACACATAATTGATACCACACAATTTGTATGACACATTAAGTCAAAATAAAATTAAATAGAAGAAAAATTGGTGCAGTAAACATATCCATATGATTTTAGAAAAATAGTAATTTTGCTTTTTGATAACACGTTATTTATGCATGTATTTAGGTCGATTTAGGATCATATTTTATAGCATATACGTGTATATTTGACCAGCACTTATTGACATTTATAATATTTGGGCCATTTGACGTGTTTCGACTTGTTTTGAAGATAATTAGGTATTTTTATGCCATTTGGATGAAGTTCGAGGGAGAAACAAGTTAAATAGAGTGAAAACCGGCCCAAAGGAGTCAAAAACCGTCCAAGAACCGGTCCAAACCGGTCCGAACCGGCCTGAACCGGTCCGAACCGGCCTGAACTGGTCCAGTAGCAAAACGACGCAAGAACCGACACGGCCGCGTCACAATGCAACACGGCCGTGTCAAAAGTGGTCCACAAAGCGCTGTTAGTTCTGGAATGGAACACGGCCGTGTCACAACTGCAACACGGCCGTGTCAAATTGTTGCTGGAAAAGTGTATTTTGCAAATCAACACGGCCGTGTCACTTGAGCAACACGGCCGTGTCAGAAGTGTTTTCCTGCGATAATTACCTAATTTTAATAGGATTTTGATCCTATCTTCCCCAAGATTCGGCCCAACTCTATAAAAAGGACCCCAAGCTCTAGGAAAAAAAGGGGAATCAATCATCAAGAACATAAAATTACATTATTCCACCTAGAAGACATCTTGGAGGACAAAGAAGACGAAGATCATCGAGACGGAGTCATCCGGGTTTAATTATTCTTTTCTTAGTTTTAATTCGTTACAATGTTTTTATTAGACTTTTGTATTGGATTATTACTAGGCATGAGTAGCTAAGCTATTCGTGTCCTAGGGTTAGAAAGTAGGGATTTTTATGATAATGTTTTGATTTATGATTTAATCTATTAATTCCGTTCTTTACGTGTTTTATCTCTATGTTTGTGCTTAAAACTGAATTTAGCTTGATCACCTAGATTTAGTAATTTAGTTTAGCAATTCCGCTTCGAGAGGAGGGAATTGTTATCAGACTTAGAACATAGAGCGCAGTTGTCTATGACTGTGTAGGCCGTGGCTTAGGATCGTTTGGGAGTTATTAGGTTTAATTGACTCGAGAGGGTAATTAGCTTAATTAATCAACGGTTTAATCGCTTCGAGAGAAGGATTAGATTATTGTCGTGCCGCCTAATAAACATTAGAATTGGTGAATTAATAGGTTAATCATATTCAACATTGAAATAATATCCTGAAATCGAAGCCCTAGGATACCTTTTCTCTTTGATTGTTAGTTTTCGTGTTTCCTAAGTTTGAAGTTATATTTAATTGAGTAGTTTAATTAGTAAAATCAACCTTTAAAACTTAGTATCTAGTTAGGACATTCCTAGAGTATTAGGGTATCAAACTACCTAAAACTATTCCTTGTGGGATCGACCTTGACAATAGTACTACACCTACATCCGTACACTTGCGGAACACTAGGTTAGAAACCGACGTGTCAAGTTTTTGGCGTCGTTGCCGGGGAATAGGATTTAGCGCTTAGTTTTTATCTTGAAAAATAGGAGGAAACTAGACTAGATTTTATTTTTTCATATTTTTAATTTTAATTTTCGTTTTTATTTTTGGGTTAATTTTTGTATTAAACGGTATTTGCTGTTTTTGGTGTTATCAGGCATCGCATGCACACCAGATCAAAAGGAAAAGAGACTCTTCTTCCTTTCGATCCAGAGATTGAAGCGACAGCTCGTAGACACCGCAATAGAAGGTCTGAGATGGAGAACCCACCGCAACAACCGAATGATGAAGTATTAAATAGAGTGCTAACAGCCTTAGCACGATTGGACGATCGCGTCACTACTATACAGCAGCAGATACCTGTACAGC
Organism: Ajuga chamaepitys; assembly: GCA_958295605.1. NCBI lineage: Eukaryota > Viridiplantae > Streptophyta > Magnoliopsida > Lamiales > Lamiaceae > Ajuga > Ajuga chamaepitys. The sequence continues at coordinate 4,261,467 of OY282503.1, forward strand.
AGCAACAGTTGCCACAACAGCACGGACAAATTCAGATAGACCCAGCTGCAGGCGATGAAGACGACACGCCCATTAGCGACTGCTTGAAGCCCAGTCCAAACCAGCAGGCAGGAGGAGTGCAACCTCCACCACTTAATGCCAACAATTTCGAGCTGAAGCATGCACTAATCAATATAGTGCAGCAAAACCAGTATGGGGGAAGTGCATTGGAGGATCCGAATGCGCATCTGATCAAGTTTCGCAGACTAGCCGACACAATCAAGATCAATCATGTGCCGCACGAGCAAGTCAAGATGCGACTTTTCCCTTTCTCACTGAAGGACAGAGCACTACAGTGGTTCAACTCACTAGAAGACATCAGAGATCGGGAAGACTTGAGTACTTCTTTTCTGTTGAAGTACTTCCCACCAAGCAAGATGCTAGACTTGCAGAACCAGATCAACCAGTTCAAGCAATTGGACCAAGAGCCATTCGGAGAGGCTTGGGAGCGATTCCGGGATCTTATCCGGAGTTACCCTCAATATGGGTTCCCCAAGAAGCAGCAAGTATGCAAGTTCTACAATGGTCTACTTGCTCCGACTAGAAACCAAGTGGATGCAGCTGCGGGTGGAAGTTTGATGGAGAAGTCAGTGAGGATGGCATTCTCAATCCTGGACGCGATGGCCAGAACAAGCTACCAATGGTCGAACGAGAGAAACATGCCAAGGAGGGTAGCAAGTGTCCAAAAAGTCGAGCCCGTCAATAATGAGCCAATTGAAAAGCTCACAGCACAAGTAACAGCATTGACAAGCCAGGTGAATCTGCTAACTAATCTGACGTTAGCACAACAGCCAGGGGGTCCGGAAGAAGTTGAAGAAGCAAAATTTGTGAATCAACGGAACTTCAACAACTTCCAAAACAATCAGCCTTGGTACAATCAGTACCCTCAGAATCTGAACCATCAGAACTTTTCATATGGGAACGCGCAAAATACACTCAATCCGCCACCCGGATTTGCTGTTACAAATGGCATGATCCATGACGGTAAGAAGCCATCACAAGAAGAGATCGTGATGTCACAATTCGAAAAGTATGATGAAAAGTTAGCTCAGTTGGAGAAGAAAGTGGATGGAAAATTCATGGAGCTAAACAAGCATATCACTGGGCAAGGGGCAGACATCAAGAGGCTCGAGAACACGTTGGTGCAGACTCAAGCTAGCATTGGAGAGTTGACATCAAACATGAGTCAGCTGATAAAGATAGTAGGAGCTCAACACAAGCAAGGCCAATACCCGAGTGATACAGTGGTTAACCCGAAGGAACACTGCAATATTGTGGAGCTAGATGAGCATGAAGAGAGCTTGAAGGACCAAGAAGCGAAGGAATCAAGCGAGGAAGTCAAAAACATTGAGAAGGAGGAGGTCAATACAATCATAGATATGAAAACTTCATCTCCTATTCTTGATGAGTCTTTTGATTTTTGTTTTAAAAATTCGTTCTTTGCTAACCTTGACCCTTTAGAGCAATCTAGAGTTGTTGTTGTGAAACAGGACCCACTAAAGGAGAGAATCCAAGTTAAAGAGAAAACAAATGAGTGGGAGGATGGAAACGAGGCGACGAAGAAGAGACCGAGCAGGCCCAAGAAAAACGCAAACACAAGCATGAAACCAAGAAGAGCAACAAAAGCAAAAGATCCAGGGAGTTTTACTATTTCTTGCTCAATTGGTAGTCATGAATTTCATAATGTCATGTGTGACTTAGGGTCTAGCATAAATTTGATGTCTCTTAAGCAGTATAGACAATTAGGATTAAGGGAAATGAAACGGTCCTTTACTACTGACCGCACTGCCGCGATGCGGTAAAATTAATTAAACCTAGCTACCCTTCTAGCTCGTAGAAGTGGTAAGTAGGGTCGATCCCACAGGGAGCAGGAAGAATCTTAGTGTTTAAGTCAGTCCTAATACTAGCAACATATATAAATATATAAATAATGGGGGTTTATGAATTGGTGTACGTTAACTAAGGAACTAAAACAAAATTTAAGCAAATTAACTATGACTTGTTCTACTTATCAAAATAACGAATCCCAGCCCTTAATCTTATCTCCCCCTAGTTATTACTACCCTGTGATAGATGCAATTATTAACCAATTTTATCCTTAAAACTCCTACCCCGAGGTTAGCAACAAGCTCTGCTAACCTCGTTATCCCTTATGTTTAACTAACCAAAACAAGCTCTTTGGTTAGTCTATCCAGTTGAGTGACCTCAGAATAAGCTCTCTGGATCTCATTAACCGGACGCCTAGAGAACTAGGATAACGGGATAGACACGGTGTGGACCTCGTAAGCTCGGACCCATTCAGACCGAGCTATATACTACCCTAACGATATCACTCGCTATTCGCTACTAAGTGGCTATAGGTTCGTAACAATTACGGATTACGATTATAACCTAGCGTTACTTATGCAATTATAATCCTAGGTGATCAATCTAGCAAATAAATACACAAGCATTGAAGGATAAGTGAATAGTATAACAACGTTTTAAGAATTCAACCGATTAATAATCACCGTAAATATCACAAGATAGTAAAACTAGGGTTCGACTCGACTAAGGACTGAAATAACCTACTAGCCGCTCATGGCGGTGACAAAAGACAAATTAAACTGAAAATACATAATTGTAAAGACTTAAGGACTAGAAAACCCGAGTATTGCCGATCTTGATTGCTCGTCTCCTTCGGAATCTCTCAATCTTGCTCTCTCGTAATGTTCTCGTCCCTTATTTCCGAGCATAAGGATCCCTTTTTATAGAGAAAGTCAATTTGGGTCGATTCTGGGCTTTAAAACGGAACTCTTGTGGCCCAAGGATTAATTAACCGCCTTAATGGGCCGCGACCGCGCTTACGGTCCGCGCCCGCGCCCGCTCCTGATCCAGCACCACGCCGCGGCCGCGCAAGTCTGCCTCGGCCGCGGTACTTGTCCAGAGGTTTCCGGCTTATTCCTTCACTTGGGCCGCGGCCGCGCCATGTTGCCGCGGTCGCGGTACTCTGTTCTTCATTTTCCGGCGATTTTTCCATCCTTTTGACATCCGGCTTCATTTCCTCGTTGTGCATCCGGCCGAGTACGAATACTTAGCCTTAAATCACCTATTTAGCTCAAAATGCAAACACAAACGTCAAATAGTCCAAAGGCACTTAAAACAACCCAAATACTCTCCATTCTACACGCAAACATCACAATTCATCACTCTAACAGACTTAAAGTGCATAAATAAACGCGTGTACCAAAATCCCCCAAACTTAACCCTTTGTTCGTCCCGAACAAATCTAAATCAAACAACAACCAAGACACGGGTTTTAAGGCACTTTAAGTGGCAATTACGAGTTTCAGAAAGGTTTTCCAATAAAACATAGCAACATGATGTAACCGAGCATATTTGACAGAGCAACTTCAACTACTTTCATTGCTTATAATTTTCAACAATTGATCCTCACCGGAATTGTGTATCACTCTTCTCTCAAGTGTTTAAGGTATGCAAAGTACTACACTCGCACTGACTTATATGCAACGACCACCATATGCTTGCCTATTATTTAAGTCGGACCTAGTACTCAGCACGTGTGGCAAAGAATCAAAAAGGTCTTTAATTTGGTTGTAATAAAGGCTTAGGTAAGGTAGGATAAAATTTGGATGAAAGTGACTAAAATGTGGACTAACCGAGTTATTCCTACTCAACCACCCCTCAAAACAATCACTCCCATCTCACTCTCCCAATCTCAGTACATCACCCCAAGGGATGACTTCTTCTCCCCACGTCCGCATCCTTTTCAACCAAGTGCTTCGCTTTTTTTTTTTTTTTTTTTTTTTTTTTTTTTTTTTTTTTTTTTTCTTTTTTTTTTTTTTTTTTTTTTTCACGTGGGTACCACATTTTCTGGGACTACCCGATTTTTTTTTTTTTTTTTTTGAGCACTTTTCTTATTCCTATCCTCATTTCTTTTCTTGCTTTTGCATTGTACACATTAACAAGTCTAAGCTTTTTAGCACATAGGATGGAAACCTTCTTGACTTCTCTATCACCAATTCCCTTTTCATTTCTCATTTCACTCCCCTTTTCAGCCCTTAGGAATCCCAAATAACATTCCCAACTACCTCTCCTTTCGCCTCCCTCTAACTAGATTAGTCCAATAAGGTCAAAGGCCAATGGGAAAGGTATTCGGCTTGTAATATTAGGCTAACAAGTGATAGGCTCACGGCTCAACTGGGCTAACTAAGGGAAATTACTTTTCAAGTTTGCGGTAAAAAAGGTAATTATGTCGAGTGTCTGAAATAGGCTGATCAAGAAATGCCTAAGATCACTTTCTAAGCCACAACACACATTGACTTATTCACGACAGACATGCAAGGCAAGTTCTAGGGTCTATATGCACATAATCAATGAAAATCACACCGAAAGAATTTGTACAAGTTACTCCAAGACTGGAGGTACAAAATAGGCTCAAAGTCCTCACAAGGCAATTTTACTGATCAATGTTGCGAATTACAGCTCAATTTCATATCCATTACCCGTCATGCTCTATCATATGCTATTCAAAACAAGTTTTAACAACAATCCTCATAAACTCATTGCCAACTTATCATCACCTTAATGTGTTAATTTTATCTTTACAGCACAATTCAGTTTTCTTTTCCCTTCCTAGACTCGATCTAGACTCTAGCAAAATAAACACAAAAAAATCATAAAGACTCCACAAAACAAAATAACGAAACAGATGACTACGGCTCACAGGCCCACATACTATCAATGGCACACAGGCCCAATCCTCAACTAATGGCTCACAGGCCCAACAAACAAAATAGAAACGGACAGCATATTAGAAACGCTGCCAAGTCGCCCCACGTCACACCCCCCTCCCCCAAACTTGGTTGAAAACCAGAGTTTGAGGGAAGAAAAAGTGGTGCGGCTTGGTACGTACTTACAGTGCTTTACTGAGGCGGCAGCGGGGGTGGATGCCCCCTTGTCCCCAAAAAGACTGCATGTGGCTCCACTGAGCTGCTTGCTGCCTATGCCATTCTTGCTGTTGCTCCTGAAATGTCTGCTGCTGTGCTCGACGATCATCCTCCGTCTTGTGTTTTATGGTACTCCTTATTATGTAAAAATGCAAAAACATGAAAGAGAAAAAAAACATGAAAGAGAACTAACCTAATGCTGAATAATAAAAAAACGAAATAAATAAAAAAAACCGTAAACATCGGGTTGCCTCCCGACAAGCGCTGTTGTTTTGCGTCGTTGGCTCGACGGCTGCACATTCCCTTAGCGTTTGTGCCAAGGTGGTTTCCACACGGGCCCAGACCAATTCAGGCACTTTACCCCATTCCTCCTTTCATCTTCCTTTTTACGATGCCGCACCAATGCGGACCAATTCAGCCTACTCCTGCACCTATTCTCACAATCATTCTCAACAAAAGGGTTAGTCGCATCAGGTGAGAAAACAGAATTAGCACCTTCAGGATGTCCGATAGCATCATAAATATTTAACTTAACGATGTGGCCATCAAATTCCATAGTCAGAGTCCCTTTACCGACATCAATCTTTGTTTGGGCGGTGTTCAGAAACGGCCGCCCTAACAAAATTGGAGAAAATGTAGAGGAATCTCCTTGCATGTCCAAAACATAGAAGTCAGCGGGGAATACTAGGTCACCTACTTCTACTAAGACATCTTCAATTAGACCATCGGGGTATGTATTACTACGATCTGCTAACTGAATTACTATCCTAGTTTCTTTTAGTGGTCCTAGTTTTAATGCATGAAATATCGCTCTTGGCATTACATTAATGGATGCTCCTAGGTCTAGCATGGCATGTTCAATGTTTATGCCCTCTATTCTACAAGGAATGACAAACATACCTGGGTCCTTACATTTTGGTGGCATCTTCTTTTGGAAGATTGCTGAGACGTTTTCTCCCATCAGGACCTTTTCATCCCCCTTGAGTTTACGCTTGTTGGTGCATAGCTCCTTTAGGAACTTGGCGTATCTGGGAATTTGCTTGATAGCATCGATCAAGGGGATGTTGATGTCAACCTTTCGAAACACCTCTAATATCTCCTTCTCTTTGTCAGGTCGTGTCGGTCTGATCATGCGACTGGGGAAAGGAAGTGGCGGAGGCGGAATAGATGCAGAATGTGTTGATTTCTGCTGAACAGGGGCCGCGGCCGCGCTGGGTTGCCGCGGTCGTGCAACTTCTACAGAGAATTTCTCTTCAGGAACGTCGAGTTGGCCGCGGCCGCGCATGTCTGCCGCGGTCGCGGCTCTGTCTGCGGCTGTTCTCTCCGAAATGTCGTTCTTGTCATCTTCCAATGGTTGCCCGGGCTTCTTAAGCTCTCCAAGCTGGTTACCACTCCTCAATGTGATGGCACTGACATTTCTAGGATTTATTTCAGGTTGTGATGGCAGTTTACCACTCTGCATATTCTCTAGTCGACTTATAGCAGTTGCCATCTGGCTCATCTGTGTCTCGAGATTCTTGATGCTTGATGTTGCATCCTTTTGAAATTGCACAGTGTTTGTTGCTAAAGTCTTCACAATATCCGCCAATGATGAGTCGGGTACTTGTTCGGCTGGCTGCTTTGTATAATACATACCTCTAGGTGGTGGAGGTCTGTTTTGCCCACTTGACTGACCTTGCTGATTTCCATAGCTGAAATTCGGATGATCCCTCCATCCTGGGTTGTACGACTGGGAATATGGGTCGTACTTTCGGCCTTGGAAGTTTCCAGTTCCGACAGCATTGGCTTGTGCTTCTAGCTCCTTACCCAGAACTTCGCAATTATCGGTTGTGTGATCGGTAGTATCACATATTCGGCAGGGTCGGATATTTGAGCTCCCCCCAAAAACAGCCTTCTGGACCATTTTGGTAAGCTGATCAATCTTCGCATCCATTTGAGAATCGTTCACCTCCCTCACTATCCGTGTTGAAACATCCCGTGTCCCGAATTGTTGAGTCTTAGCCGCCATTTTCGAAATGAGTGCTCTAGCAGCTGTCGGGGTTTTGTCACATAGGTCTCCCCCACTGGCAGAGTCCAGCATGTTCCGGTTTGGCTGCGTCAGCCCTTCATAGAAGTACTGGATGAGCAACTGTTCTGTGATCTGATGTTGGGGACATCTGGCCACCAGCTTTTCGAAGCGTTCCCAATACTCGTACAAAGTTTCTCCGGGCAGTTGTACCGCTCCACTGATTTCCTTCCGGATGTTCGTGGCCTTAGATGCCGGAAAGTACTTCTCCAAGAATTGGGTCTCCATTTCCTCCCAAGTTTTTATAGATGCTGAGGGTAGGTAGTAGAGCCAATCCTTGGCCATATCCTTCAGAGAAAAAGGAAATGCCCGCAGTTTTATCTGTTCTTCAGTGACTTTCGTCGGCTTCATACTCGAACAGACGATGTGGAACTCCTTCAGATGTTTGTGCGGGTCTTCTCCTGCTAACCCATGGAAAGAGGGTAACAGGTGAATTAACCCTGATCGGAGTTCGAAAGTGGTGTCCTCCCCCAAGTCGGGGAAGGTTATGCATAGAGGCTGGTGAGTAGTGCCAGTGGTGGCCAATTCCCGCATAGTCCTTTCGGCTGCCATTGCTTCTTGCTCAGGTTCAGACGTGGAATTTTCAGTGGCGAAGGGTAAGGCTTCAAATTCTTCTAGGTTCTTTCTTGCTTGTCTTCTCAGGATGCGATCTCTACGAGTTATTTCAGGGTCGAAAAGCAATTCTTTATTTTGGCGTGAACGAGTGATCATTCACTGCTAAAACAAAAAGAAACTTAAGTGAGTTCAAGTGTAACGCAAATACTAAAAAAAAAAAAAAAAAAAAAAAAAATAGAATTACAAGACTCAATAAAGAACTAATGGAAATAAACACTTAAAATCTTGCACCGCTCCCCGGCAACGGCGCCAAAATTTGACCGCACTGCCGCGATGCGGTAAAATTAATTAAACCTAGCTACCCTTCTAGCTCGTAGAAGTGGTAAGTAGGGTCGATCCCACAGGGAGCAGGAAGAATCTTAGTGTTTAAGTCAGTCCTAATACTAGCAACATATATAAATATATAAATAATGGGGGTTTATGAATTGGTGTACGTTAACTAAGGAACTAAAACAAAATTTAAGCAAATTAACTATGACTTGTTCTACTTATCAAAATAACGAATCCCAGCCCTTAATCTTATCTCCCCCTAGTTATTACTACCCTGTGATAGATGCAATTATTAACCAATTTTATCCTTAAAACTCCTACCCCGAGGTTAGCAACAAGCTCTGCTAACCTCGTTATCCCTTATGTTTAACTAACCAAAACAAGCTCTTTGGTTAGTCTATCCAGTTGAGTGACCTCAGAATAAGCTCTCTGGATCTCATTAACCGGACGCCTAGAGAACTAGGATAACGGGATAGACACGGTGTGGACCTCGTAAGCTCGGACCCATTCAGACCGAGCTATATACTACCCTAACGATATCACTCGCTATTCGCTACTAAGTGGCTATAGGTTTGTAACAATTACGGATTACGATTATAACCTAGCGTTACTTATGCAATTATAATCCTAGGTGATCAATCTAGCAAATAAATACACAAGCATTGAAGGATAAGTGAATAGTATAACAACGTTTTAAGAATTCAACCGATTAATAATCACCGTAAATATCACAAGATAGTAAAACTAGGGTTCGACTCGACTAAGGACTGAAATAACCTACTAGCCGCTCATGGCGGTGACAAAAGACAAATTAAACTGAAAATACATAATTGTAAAGACTTAAGGACTAGAAAACCCGAGTATTGCCGATCTTGATTGCTCGTCTCCTTCGGAATCTCTCAATCTTGCTCTCTCGTAATGTTCTCGTCCCTTATTTCCGAGCATAAGGATCCCTTTTTATAGAGAAAGTCAATTTGGGTCGATTCTGGGCTTTAAAACGGAACTCTTGTGGCCCAAGGATTAATTAACCGCCTTAATGGGCCGCGACCGCGCTTACGGTCCGCGCCCGCGCCCGCTCCTGATCCAGCACCACGCCGCGGCCGCGCAAGTCTGCCTCGGCCGCGGTACTTGTCCAGAGGTTTCCGGCTTATTCCTTCACTTGGGCCGCGGCCGCGCCATGTTGCCGCGGTCGCGGTACTCTGTTCTTCATTTTCCGGCGATTTTTCCATCCTTTTGACATCCGGCTTCATTTCCTCGTTGTGCATCCGGCCGAGTACGAATACTTAGCCTTAAATCACCTATTTAGCTCAAAATGCAAACACAAACGTCAAATAGTCCAAAGGCACTTAAAACAACTCAAATACTCTCCATTCTACACGCAAACATCACAATTCATCACTCTAACAGACTTAAAGTGCATAAATAAACGCGTGTACCAACTACTATCAAATTGGCGGATGGATCTTCATTAACGCCGTTGGGAGTAGCAGAGGATGTAGTGGTAAAAGTGCTAAATTTTGAATTTCCTAGTGATTTCTTAGTTGTTGACATGAAAGGGAGTGATGAGTTCCCTTTTATCTTAGGAAGACCCTTCTTGGCAACTAGCCAAGCACTAATAGATGTACCTAAAGGGGAGTTGGTTTTTCGGGTTCAAAACGAAATAATCATACTCAACATACATAAATCGGGTCTAAGGGGTAGGCACAATTGTAGCATTATTTACACTACCCTAGCGGCTGTAGAAAATCCTCGTGCCCCAAATAGCTCTTTAAGTGACCAGAAAACTTCCAACTCGGGGTGGCTAGAAGAAGGTTGATAGGAAAAGGACGTCCGGCTGAAGACGTAAAACAAAGCGCTTGTCGGGAGGCAACCCGATGTTTAATGTTTTATTTTTATTTTTTTTTATTGTGTTAATTTTATGGTTTACGTGTGTTTTAGTGTTTTATGTTTTTAGGAATCAACATGGACGAGTGTTGCAAGAAACGGGGGTCGAAAAGACGGAAAAATCGCGTTAAAAGGAGCAGAAGATGCAACACGGCCGTGTCGCACTACGGACACGGCCGCGTCAAAAAGCACTTAGAAAGTGTTTTTAGCACTGGAATGCAACACGGCCGTGTCACACAAACGACACGGCCGCGTCAAAATCAGGCCTAAAAACCAATTTTTGGTTCAAAAGCAACACGGCCGTGTCGGCCTTATAACACGGCCGTGTCAAAACCAAGCTCCAAACACGATTTCACACTGGAACGCAACACGGCCGTGTCACACAACCAACACGGCCGTGTCAATATCAGCCCAAAAATATCAAGTTTAGCTCAAAAGTAACACGGCCGTGTCAGTACTTCAGCAAAAACAATGGAAAATTCAGAACGCGATGCGGAGACGGCCGAACCAAAATTCAGTAAGGAGCAAAATGGCACGATTTCGGAGCTCGTAGGGGTTTCAAAAAGCCGTCATCGCAACGATTTGTAAGTTAGCACCAAGGCGTACCACGTGTTTCCGCCAAACATTGGCTTTCAGCCAAGTTTGGGGGAGGGGGTAGACCGTGGAACGTCTTGGCAGCTAGATTTCTAGTTTTGATTTATTTTTTCGTTTGAGAGTCTTGCTGTTGATTGTGGGTCCGTGTGCCCATTGTGCTGAGTTTTATTGTTTCAATTGGTGTTATCGGGTCTGTGAGCCCATTTTTCTGATTTAATTGGTGTTATCGGGTCTGTGAGCCCAAGTTTGATTGCATATTGTTTCCATGTTGAGTCTTAGGAGTTTAGAGTTTAGAGTCTTATGAGTGTTTTAGTTTTGAGTCATAAGAATAATAAAACCCGGAAATAGGTAACAAATAAAAAGTGAAAATTAGGGAAAGATGGATGATGAATAGTTAATGATGAGATGATTTAGATGAAAAAATGACACATAATAGAGCATGAGAGGTGTTTTGAGACGAAATTGAGCTTGAACTTAGAATATTCAATCAAAATTAACCTTGTGAGAATTTGAGCCTAAGTATACTCCAATTTTTGGAGTCATATACTTTCTTTCGGTGTGAATTTGATTGAATATGTGTACTAGTCTCTAGAACTTGCCTTGAGTCTTTACTAAGAATGTGTCAAGTATATGTTGTGATTTAGGAAATGATCTTAGGCAAATTTTTGTTTAAACCTATTTGTTCGAACCATGAAAAATTGCCTTTGAACCATAATGAAAAAATTGTCCCTAGTTAGCCCAATTGAGCCTTATAGCTTTATTTATTCATAACCTAACAATGTCAGCCGAAACCTTTTGATTTATCTCTTTTGGCTCTAATTGGATTAATCAAGTTAGAGAGGAGAATTGGAAGGAATTTTTGGGTGAACAATTTGTGGGAAGGAATGGGAAGTAGGGATATTTTCAAAAGATGCAGGAAATAAGAGAAAAGTGATAGGTGAAAATCAAAGAATGGCCTCTCCAAGAAAAAAAAAAAAAAAAAAAAGTTGTTATTATTAGGAGAGGCTAGAAAATAAAGTGCTTAAATTGTGAATTTAATTAGAATATTCGGGTAGTCCCAAAAATGTGGTACCCGCAGAATTGAAAATCACTTAAGTTGTACGGACTTTTAAAGGTGAAGAAGTCACCTTGCGGGGTGATTTGCTGAAATTTGAAGAGTGAGGTTGAGTGATTGTATTGAGGGGTAGTCGGGTTAGACGTAACTTGATTAGTCCAATGAATAGTCACTTATATCCAAATGTATCCCACCTTACCTTAAGCCCACATTACAACCAAAATAAAGAACTTTTTTTTGATCCTTTGTCACACATATCAAGTACGAGGTCTAGTTTAGACGATTGGCAAGCATATGGTAGATTTTGCATATAATTCAATATGAGTGGAAATTATGCTAGCTTAAACACTTGAGAGATGAGTGAAACACTTAACTGGTGAGGGTTGAATGATTCGAAAGTTCAAAGTCTCGAGATTAGTTGATTTATGCGTTATCGCATATGCTCAAGTGAATTGTGTTGCCTAGTTGTTTTAAGAAAAATCAGACTGAAACTGAATTCATCGTCTAATCGCCCTAAACAAAATGCATAATCACTTGTCTTCTTTGTGTCTTTTTGTATGATGTTCGGGACGAACAACAGTTTAAGTTTGGGGGAGTTTGATAACACGTTATTTATGCATGTATTTAGGTCGATTTAGGATCATATTTTATAGCATATACGTGTATATTTGACCAGCACTTATTGACATTTATAATATTTGGGTATTTGACGTGTTTCGACTTATTTTGAAGATAATTAGGTATTTTTATGCCATTTGGATGAAGTTCGAGGGAGAAACAAGTTAAATAGAGTGAAAACCGGCCCAAAGGAGTCAAAAACCGTCCAAGAACCGGTCCAAACCGGTCCGAACCGGCCTGAACCGGTCCAGTAGCAAAACGACGCAAGAACCGACACGGCCGCGTCACAATGCAACACGGCCGTGTCAAAAGTGGTCCACAAAGCGCTGTTAGTTCTGGAATGGAACACGGCCGTGTCACAACTGCAACACGGCCGTGTCAAATTGTTGCTGGAAAAGTGTATTTTGCAAATCAACACGGCCGTGTCACTTGAGCAACACGGCCGTGTCAGAAGTGTTTTCCTGCGATAATTACCTAATTTTAATAGGATTTTGATCCTATCTTCCCCAAGATTCGGCCCAACTCTATAAAAAGGACCCCAAGCTCTAGGAAAAAAAGGGGAATCAATCATCAAGAACATAAAATTACATTATTCCACCTAGAAGACATCTTGGAGGACAAAGAAGACGAAGATCATCGAGACGGAGTCATCCGGGTTTAATTATTCTTTTCTTAGTTTTAATTCGTTACAATGTTTTTATTAGACTTTTGTATTGGATTATTACTAGGCATGAGTAGCTAAGCTATTCGTGTCCTAGGGTTAGAAAGTAGGGATTTTTATGATAATGTTTTGATTTATGATTTAATCTATTAATTCCGTTCTTTACGTGTTTTATCTCTATGTTTGTGCTTAAAACTGAATTTAGCTTGATCACCTAGATTTAGTAATTTAGTTTAGCAATTCCGCTTCGAGAGGAGGGAATTGTTATCAGACTTAGAACATAGAGCGCAGTTGTCTATGACTGTGTAGGCCGTGGCTTAGGATCGTTTGGGAGTTATTAGGTTTAATTGACTCGAGAGGGTAATTAGCTTAATTAATCAACGGTTTAATCGCTTCGAGAGAAGGATTAGATTATTGTCGTGCCGCCTAATAAACATTAGAATTGGTGAATTAATAGGTTAATCATATTCAACATTGAAATAATATCCTGAAATCGAAGCCCTAGGATACCTTTTCTCTTTGATTGTTAGTTTTCGTGTTTCCTAAGTTTGAAGTTATATTTAATTGAGTAGTTTAATTAGTAAAATCAACCTTTAAAACTTAGTATCTAGTTAGGACATTCCTAGAGTATTAGGGTATCAAACTACCTAAAACTATTCCTTGTGGGATCGACCTTGACAATAGTACTACACCTACATCCGTACACTTGCGGAACACTAGGTTAGAAACCGACGTGTCAAGTTTTTGTTTGCCGACAAACTTAGTCTCATCCCACTTTCTTCCCCACATTTTCACCCCCTCCCCCATTTTAGATTCAAGATAATTTTGTTGATGTCTCTCTCTCTCTCTCTCTCTCACACACACACACATAATGTTAGTCTCTCTCTGTTACTGGTACACGTGTTTATGCATACATAATAGGTCGAGTTAAGTGTTCATTTAGTGACATTTGCATGCGTAATTGACCGTGTATTGTTCATATTAGCATTATTGGACAATTTGATGCTATGTGACTTGTTTTGAAGCTATTTGAGTGATTCTAGACCAAAAAGTCGAACTCGACTAAGGATGGACGTAGAAAACAAGTCTCACAAGTTAAAAGACGAAGAAAATCAAGCCAAGTCTCAGGAAGCTGAACTCGGCCGAAACAATCAGGCTCGGCTAAGACAGCTAATCAGTGAAAATAGATGTTCTAGTTGTGGAAGAGGCTCGGCCGAGAATCTGATTCTCGGCCGAGAATTTAATATAGAGGGCTCAGCCGAGACTCGAAGCGGGTCAAGTGAGATTTGCTCGAAGATTATCCTTTTCTAGCCCAAATTAGATCTAATTCATCCTCATCCATATAAGTCAGAAAATACAACTTTTACCTTGATTTTGGAGCACGGACCTGGGAATTTCGAAGAACACGAAGTGTCAAGATTCTGCATCTCGGATTTTTTAGTTTTTTTGTCTTTTATTATTAGTTTGTTCTTAGCCATCATTATGATCGGCAAAACTTTTAATTTCCGTCTTTGACTAAGTTGAACCCTAGAATGAACTTGACTCTTTGTTTGTAATGGGAAAATCCAGGTGTACCTAGTATAATCATCTAAAAAAGACACATAATACTTGAAACCTTCTACTAAGGTTGTAGCTGCAGGACCCCATACATCAGAAATATAATAAGCTGAAAAGGAGCAAAATTTTAGTTTCTACAGTAGGATATGAAATGCTATGGATCTTGCCCCTTTGACAAGAATCATGAAAATATGGATGTTGAACAGATGCACTTTTATTAAGAGATTTCATAGTGTGAATCAATATAGAAAAGCAAGGATGCCCAAGTCTGTGATGCCACAAACATTAGTAGAAACAGAAACATTACTGCTTGTGGAATTAACACTAGTACAACCTAAAACATTAGTAGAAACAGAAGGAATACAACTTGAAACATCAGCAGAAACAATTGTTTTAATAGAAGAAATACATCCTGATCTAAGTTCATTATTACTCCTAGATGCAGTATTAACAGTCACAACATCAGCACACTTTTGTTTGTCAACAACTATCTTTGATTTTCCAGAACCAAGATGAGTCAAATCTAGCTGGTACAACCCATCCCTAAGGAAACCTCTCAATAGAATCTTGTGAGTCACCTTGTCCTTTACAAAACAAAAATTAGGATGAAATTCTACATAAACATTATTGTCAGTAGTAAACTTCGAGATACTAAGCAAATTCTTGGTGATATCCGGGACACACAGAATATTTTGCAAAACCAAATTCCTACTATCAGTTGAATTAGGAATACATGCAGTACCAACATGAGAAATAGCAAGTTTAGAGCCATTACCAACAGCAAGGGTGTTAGCACCCCTGTAATTCGTCTGCTGCACATTCAAGTTCCGAGGGTCTGCCGTCACGTGATTTGTTACTCCGCTATCCACGTTCCAACTCACATCACCAAGTTGTCCTCCATTATTCCCATTTTCTGCCAGATGTGCAGAAGACTCATAGGTACTCACATCTTGACTCTGAACACGTTGTCCTGCCTTCACCTGAGTGGCAACATGAGCTTGTGCTGAGCCAAGATTGACACCGAGAAAACCTTGATCAAAACGCTTGAAGCATTTGGAGGCAATATGGTTGGGTTTACCACAGATTTGACAAACCACCCTACTCTTGTTATTATAGCCCCGATGTAGCGCCCCAATCCCATTAACTCGGGATTAAAGTGCTACTAAATTTTCTTTTCTTTTGATTAAATAATAAATCAGAAAATGTGCGAAAGCGTGACATAAAATACTTATTGGATAAAAGTAGAAATTTCATTGACAATAAGATACTGCCAAAACATATTTACACTAGTGGTGCCAAAGTTTCTAAGAAAATGCAAATCCCGGATTTTGTGATACACAAACTTATTAATATACACAGAAGAGGCAAAAACATCTTTGAGTTGCGGGTAGAAGAAGGAACCCGGTGAACTTTGCCGCAACAGCCCCGCCACCTTGCTCAATTAACCTGAAGATTTGTAATAAATTATGGGCATGAGTATAAACTCAGTGGGAACTTTGTAAGCAGTTATACTAACGAAGGTGCACAATAATAAACACATCCTTGACTTAGGAGTTCATCTTACAACTCAAAAGCCATATTGCTAGACTAGGGGGCCAATCTTACGACTCCCAAGTCCCACTCAAAAGCCAATCTTACGACTTAAGAGGTATCATATCATAAGCCCGAAGGCAAACATATTTATAAAGTACAAGTTCAGTAGCATAATATACTTACAAATAGCCCAGTCACCCACCTTGTTTTGCTTGCTTTAAAAATAGTTGAGTCGTGTATGTCCTAGGCCCAACCTGCACTACACCTAGCACATGTTGTTTAATTAATTAGTATTACTTATCGGGTTTAGTATTTTCAGAGTGATTAAGTGTGGTACAACATCTTTGGATTATGTTTATCTTTTACAATTTCTAATATATAAGTCAAATCGTAATAAATTATAGTTCTAAATCAAAAGGCCTAACTATTTTATTAAATTTAAATTATTAACAACATTGATAAATATTTTAAACTAATTACCATTCATCTCAAACAACAACTATTTAATACAAATTTAAGAAAAATAGCTAAATTTATAAATCTACTTAAATCAAGAAAATAATTAAATTCCTAAATTTATATAAACTATAAATGACAATAAGAAAAGAAAACTATTAAAATTACATACCTTAAAAGATTTTAATACTATACGACAACTTTTCGAAACACCGGTAGAAGCGTTGTCCAAATTAAACTGATAAGGACCTCCTAGTTAAAGGAAATCCAATATATTCACTGAAGTGTTGAAATGTTTACTTATTAACACATTACCTACAGTCTATTTATATAGGAAATTTTCTTAAGTTTTCCAAACTGTTTTCGATGTGGGATCGCAATCACTATTAGTTAGTTTAGTAACATTAATTTATAATTTTTATTATTTGTTAATTAGGGTATGTGTGTGTGTTTTACTATATATAGTAATTTATTATTTTATTATTTAGTTAGATTAGGCATATATACTTATGTACGTAGTTTTTATTATTATTACTATATTATTATTATTTTATATATACATATTTATATATATAGTAGTTTTAGTTGTTTATAAGTTAATTTTACTTCTCACTTTTTTTAAACTCGATGTTAATTTTAAACTTCTGTTTTGTAAACTTCAAATTCTTTACCCTTTAGGTGCTAGGAGTGCAGTTAACCTGGTACATCGCGGTCACACTTATTTTCTAAAATAAAATCATAAATCAAATAACTTTGTAATTTAAAATACAATGGGTAAAAATATCTTAAAATACAAACAATGTATTTTATTGTGTTTCGATGGGTAAAAATATCTTAAAATACAAACAATGTATTTTATTGTGTTTCAAAGGTTCGGGGTATCACAGTCTCCCCTACTTTTAAAAATTTCGTCCTCGAAATTGTACTTACTTGGTTTAGGATGTTCGGATATTTTGCTAAAATCTCATCTTCTCGTTCCCAAGTAGCTTCTTCTTTCTCATGTCTACTCCACTGCACTAGTACTAAGGGAACCTTTCTATTCCTCAAAGTGTGAACTTTTCTTCCTAAGATAGCAATGGGGTTCTCTTCATAAGTGAGGTTTTTATTGACTTCCAGATTCTCATGATGAATAACGTGATTCGTATCTGGGACATACTTTCTAAATACTGATACATGGAAGACATTATGGATATTAGTAAGTTCTGGCGGTAGAGCTAACTTATAGGCGACGTCTCCAATTCTATCCAGAATCTCAAATGGGCCAATATATCTTGGTTTCAACTTCCCTCTCTTTCCGAAGCGTATTACTCCTTTCATTGGTGCCATTTTGAGAAAAACCTTATCGCCTGTATTGAATTGTAGATCCTTCCTTCGTGTGTCAGCGTATGATTTCTGTCGATCCTGGGCGGCCTTAATTCTTTCTCGAATCTTAGTTACCACTCCAATGGTTCTTTCGATGATTTCAGGCCCTAAAATCTTTCGTTCTCCAACTTCATCCCAGTAAATCGGCGATCTACACCTTCTCCCGTAGAGTGCTTCATATGGTGCCATCTTTATTGTTGCCTGGTAACTGTTGTTATAGGAAAACTCTACCAGCGGTAAATATGTTTCCCAGTTTCCTCCAAAGTCTAGTACACAGGCTCTAAGCATATCCTCGAGTGTCTGTATTGTTCTTTCTGACTGTCCATCAGTTTGTGGATGATATGATGTGCTGAAGTTGAGCTTTGTCCCAAGGGCCGTTTGTAGACTTCTCCAGAATTTAGAGGTGAAACGAGTATCTCTGTCCGAAACTATGGTCACTGGTACTCCGTGTAACCTAACAATCTCGTCCACGTACCGTTGAGCAAGTTGATCCATGTTAAGCGTCATTCTTACTGGTATAAAATGTGCTGTCTTTGTAAGTCTGTCAATGATCACCCAAATAGCTTCATTCCTTCTTGCTGTTCGTGGCAGTCCAGTAACAAAGTCCATTGCTATGTGTTCCCACTTCCATTCGGGAATCTCTAAAGGGTGTAAGAGTCCTGAAGGCCGTTGGTGTTCTGCTTTAACTTGTTGGCATGTTAAACATCTTTCAACAAATTGTCCTATTGATCGTTTCATATTTCTCCACCAATAGATCTCTTTTAGGTCCTTGAACATTTTCGTCCCTCTTGGGTGAGCTGTGTACGGGGTATTGTGAGCTTCTTCAAGAATTTCCTTCCTTACGTCATCATCCTTAGGTACACATAATCTTCCTTCGTATGTTAAAGTTCCATCTGGTGTTACAAAGAATCCCTTGATGGTTCCTGCAATTGCCCGGTCTTTCATCTTGAGGAGGAATTGGTCAGTCCTTTGTGCTACCTTTATTCGATCTCTTAAAGTAGGTTGTATGGTTAATGCTGCGATCATAGCTGTAGTATGGCCTGACTTCACAAAATCTAGACTCAACTTAGCAAATTCTATTAATAATAGCTCTTGTTGTGTTGGGAGACTGGCCATATGACTTTCATTTTTCCTACTAAGTGCATCAGCTACGACATTTGCCTTGCCCGGGTGATAGAGGATGGTGCAATCATAATCCTTTACTAGCTCCAGCCATCTTCTTTGGCGCATGTTGAGTTCTTTTTGTGTGAAGAAGTACTTTAAACTCTTATGGTC
Organism: Ajuga chamaepitys; assembly: GCA_958295605.1. Taxonomy (NCBI): domain Eukaryota; kingdom Viridiplantae; phylum Streptophyta; class Magnoliopsida; order Lamiales; family Lamiaceae; genus Ajuga; species Ajuga chamaepitys. The sequence goes on from OY282503.1 coordinate 4,280,399, forward strand.
TGTGTAAATTTCACATTTCCCACCATAGAGGTAATGACGCCATATCTTTAATGCGTGAACAACAGCAGCCAATTCTAGGTCATGTGTAGGGTAGTTTAACTCATGGGGTTTCAATTGTCTTGAGGCATAAGCGACGACTTTTCCATGCTGCATCAAAACACATCCTAGTCCTAACTTTGAGGCATCGGTGTAAATGACAAACCCTTCTGATCCGTCAGGGATAGTTAGAACTGGCGCGGTTACGAGTCTCTGCTTAAGCTCTTGAAAGCTGTTTTCGCATTCGTCAGTCCAGTGGAACTGGTTGCTCTTCTTTGTTAATTGAGTCAAAGGCCTAGCGATCTTCGAGAAATCTTGAATGAATCTTCTGTAGTAACCAGCTAGACCCAGAAAACTTCGAACCTCATTCACATTCTTCGGAGCTTTCCAATTCATTACTGCTTCAACCTTCGCGGGATCCACTTCGATTCCATTAGCCGTGATAATATGGCCTAGAAAAACAACTCGATCTAGCCAAAATTCACATTTGCTAAATTTAGCATAAAGCTTCTCCTGTCGTAAGGTACCTAGTATAGTTCTAAGATGTTTCTCGTGTTGTTCTTTATCTCTTGAGTATACTAGGATATCATCAATGAAGACTATGACAAACTGATCTAGATAAGGATGGAATACCCTATTCATCAAATCCATGAATACTGCGGGTGCATTTGTCAATCCAAAAGGCATTACTATGAACTCATAATGACCATATCGTGTTCTAAAGGCTGTCTTAGAAATATCACATTCTTTGACCTTGAGTTGGTGGTAGCCCGATCTGAGATCGATCTTTGAGAACACGCTAGCTCCCTTCAGTTGGTCAAAAAGATCTTCTATTCTAGGCAAGGGATACTTATTCTTGATTGTTAGGCGGTTGAGTTCCCGATAATCAATGCACATTCTAAGAGATCCGTCTTTCTTCTTGACAAATAATATAGGGGCTCCCCATGGAGAAACACTTGGCCTGATGAACTTCTTGTCCAGCAACTCTTGAAGCTGTAATTTTAATTCTTGTAATTCCTTAGGCGCCATCCAATAAGGTGCTTTAGATATAGGCGCAGCTCCGGGCACCAAATCTATTGTGAATTCAACCTGTCGATCAGGAGGTACTCCTGGCAACTCATCTGGAAATACGTCCACATAATCTCTCACCGTTGGTATATCAGCAGGTGTAACCTTAACAGTATTATTTTCCATGACATTCACAAGGTAGCCTTCACTTCCCTTTTTCCGTAACATTCTTACAGCTTTCATTGCTGACACAATATGCGGTCTGGTATTAGTTTTGGCCCCATAAAAGGTGAATTTGGATCCTATTGGTCTTTCAAAATCTATTTCACGCTCAAAACATCGGATTGTTGCTTTATTCTTGGTCAACCAATCTATACCCAAAATAACATCGAAACATTTCATCTCTAACACTTACAAATCAGTTTCCATGTCTTGATCACCTATTAAAAGCTTAACACCAGTCACAATATCCTTAGTCCTAATAGTTTCTCCTGAGGGAATACTTACCGTCAATTCTTCTCCATTTGTATTACTTTTCAAACCCAGTTTTCTTTTAAAATCTTCTGACATAAAAGAATGTGATGCACCAGTATCAAACAAAATATATGCTGGAAGATTGTAGACAAATAGTATACCTGCCATGGTTTCATTCTCCTCGGTCACTTTGTCTTGTCCTAGTGCAAAAACGCGTGCCTTCCTTGTCTTCTTGTCTGGTGTATTAACATTTTGTGGTGCCTTGGTCTGTGTGGCAGTGCATTCCCAATACCTATGTCCTGGTTGACGACACTTATACACTACAAGAAATGTGAGTTTTTGTGACGATAAAAGTCGTCATATAAAATTCATATTTCGTCACCATAAGTATTTGGTGAAGAAATTTTAGCGTCACAACGATCGTCATTGTATGTCCGTGGTATTAGGTATATGTGACAATATTTGAATTCGTCACCAAAAGTATGACTTTTAATGACGTTAATGTCATCGTCAGTATATATTATAATTTATAGTGACGCCTAATTCGTCACTCTTAGCATCCAAATTGTCATATTATATTGTATTTCGTCATTGAAAGTAAACATATAATATGACAAAAACTATTTTTGTTATCAAAACATCATTTTTTGGTGACGAAAATCAATGTATTATTCAACTCATCAAACTTTGGTGACGCTTTCATCGTCACAACTATATTCATTATTTCGTCGTGTTTATAATAAATCGTCACAAAAGAATTACTTTATATTTACAAAATATATATCGTCATTATATCAATATCTATAATGACAATACATTACGTTAGAAAAGATTAAAAAAAAGTGACAAAAGTTTCATCGTCACTAAATGGGCACAAGTGGTGACAACATGTTGTGTCACAATAAAATTGTATGGAGTGATGAAAATTGTATTTGTCACTAAATACTTGGATATGCCGACAATATATTTCGTCATTGTAGTGATATTGTCACTAAATGAATGCAAGTGGTGACTGCATAAATCTGTCACCATACAATTGTATATGTAACGAAAATATAAATAGTCACTAAAGACTTTGATATAGTGACAATATATTTTGTCATTATAGAGTAACATCTAGCGATAAATATTTTTTTTCATATATATATATATATAGTGACATACTAGTTGTAAAGGAGGATTAATTTTTAGTGACAATTTTTTTTCAAACAATCACCTAATAAACTTTTACAAAATATTAAATAAATTTATATACAACAATATATATATAAAACTAAATAGAGCCAAAAGAAATAATGAATAAGCAAGAGCACTAAGCATAGTTCAAATATCCAAGTTTGATATCTAAAATAAGAACATTTTTTTAACTTAAAAATTAACTTAGCTAACAATCATCACTTTAGAAAAAACGAAGAGCCAAAATTATTCTCCTAAAACTTATATCCAAACTTCACTCTGTTTCCAACTCCACAGTGCTAATGATGAAAATCCTCGTCCTTCATCTTCTCGCACAACTGCATCAAATCTAAAAAGGCCAAAAATAATAGAGAAGAAAAGTATATAAAGTTAGTTCAATATAAAAAAATGGATAATTGTTCCATACGAAAAGTAAACTAACCTTGTAGACATTAAGGAATGTACTTCACTATTAGCCAAATATGTCATAAGTATGTTGATAGCACTACTAAGAAAAATTTTCGTTTAGCTCCTTATCAGACTGGAACAAATAAAAGAAAAATGTACAAAATAATAAATTTGTAAGTAGAATAACTTTAAAGAAATAGAGCTAAGTGAAAGAGAACAAGTATCATCTTGATTATTAAACTATTTTGTAAACATTCATCCAATTAACTATGTCAATGCATGTAACCCAACTTCAGAACTTCCCGAACATCTCCATTCAACTAAAATGCAAATCAAGATATAAAACTTGCATGTACGTACAATATATAACATTCACAATTTAATGTCGCTGAAAAGTAAAAGCCTTTATACCTGAAATATGTTTGCATCGCAACTTTTTCCTGTTTCCTTTATTCACCTCACTTGTATACTGCCAAAAAAGTAAAAAAATATCTAAGAGTTTTTTCATTTTTCTATTGAAAAATTTACTCATCGACATATACAGAACCATAACTACAGAGCAAATCCACTTGTTATCTTTTTGCACCTTAAATGAAATGCATAAGAAAAATAAAACATGCATTGTTCACAAACAATCTATCTTCAAGGACATTGATAAAAGAGCACAACACACTAATGGAAAGAGAAACTAGCACATCCATACGAGATTGTTTGACTTTCTTCCAAGTAGTGTGCTTGATTAAGGGATGAACCCTGAATCCGTACTTTCCTGTACCACACCTACTCCAATTTCCTTTTTCAAACAAATGGAAAAGAACTCCAGACAACATTGTAAAGCGTAATTTAGATCAATCACGGAAAAACTGGAAAACTAAAGAGGAAGAGACTCACCATCTTCGATCATGCTAAAGACTCGGAAAAGAAAGCTATAAATACAGAGGTACTGATTCCTTCTCCCTGCATCATAATTAATATTTAGTTACTCTGCATTCAATAAATAAATGATTACTATAAATACTTGTTGAAAATAACATGTTGCATCTGTACGCACTTTAAGATAGAAAAATTAAGGTATTATTATACTTGCACTTGTTATAAGTCAAAATTGTCTTTTAGTGTCTTTGAAATTCCACCACAATTTTACCAACTCTAACATAAGAGTCCATGAAAAATATGCAGTCCTGACCTTGCATAACATCATAGAGGCCCAACATCAACAATAGTAAAGCCAATAACCCAATAAGTCATCTAAATGGATCCCACTTCTCCATTTGTGTTTAGTTGAACAATCATTAGTTTATTTAAAATTCTTTAATGTCTTGTTGTCCCCATTGTCTAATGATTCCATACTTTCTACACACCATTTTAACACATCTAGAGGTCTCCTACTTAAATGCCTACACACTCTTGAGTATGTTTCTATTATTTTATAATTTATTGGAGAGATTCCAACTTTCTTTCTAGTGGACTCATTACTAATCATTAAATAAGATGTTCATATCACATCTAGAAAATTTAGCTATTGATTTAAATGTTGTGTTTAGTAGAGTAGTCAACCTATTTAGAAGATATATCTTCTGGTCTTATACTTTAGTCAAAAGCAATCAAACTTCTTCAATAATGTACATACATATAGAGGTCTAAAAATGTAATACACTTCCAGAATAAGGAAAAAGAAATGCATAAAATATAATCCATGTATATAAACTTGAATCATTATAGAACTCATGTTTTATGTAACTAATTGTGTAATAACTAATATATATTTATATATAGATACCTATTGTAGGCCTTTAATATGCTTTAAATATGCATGCCAATTTAGGCTTGATTGTGAAAAGACCACGCTTGGGCTATAAAAATGGCTTTTACTAATAATAGGCCAATCTTGGCCCTAATATTTGTAAACCAAACCCAGACCGTCTAATTTAAATTTCAGGTTGTCCAGCTTATTCCCACCCCTAATGGCACAATATTAAAGAATAATGTACACTTTTCTCAGTTCTTTATATTATCCATAAATAGTTGTGGCACAATATTAATGCATAAAATATTTCGAGTAAAAAAAAATTAGTAATATTGATGCGGAAAGAAAAGGCCCAATAAAAGAAAATGATATTTTTGCAAAACAGGACAGCACTTGGGCTAAGTTTGAGGAATAAACTGCTTCTTTTCGAGCAGATTTGGGCTGGTTGGCACATATGGATTCGAAGCCCTCCGAGTCTAGTTTCTAACGGTCTAAACGGCGAAGCAATTGGACTTTTCTAGAAGGAGTTATGGCTGTTTTACTAAGGTGTGACAGATGGTGGCGGGAATCTGTCAAGTTCATGAATATTGAGTTTTATGTCCTTCCAACTATCTTTGGGCATTCATTTCGAATTCATTGAACTTTAACTGATTCTAAAGTCTTATTCATGTATTTAAATTGGTCAAAATGCTATTATTTATGAGTCTTGAGTCTAGTAAGTTGTGAGGTCAAGTCATTACTACATTATCTAGAATCATGTAATGACTCCTATAAATTGAGCCTTCTCCTTTGTATTTGCAACAGAAAAATTTATAAAATATATTTGAGAGTCTCTTGACTTGTTTAGAAGAAGGAGTTCTTCTATTTTAGTTCTTAGCCTTTTTGGTGGATTCTTCAAGGCGACAAGTTGCTCCAAACTTGTGGTGGATTCCATTAAGTGAGGGGTTGTATTTGAGTGTACTTGTGTTACCTCCCAAATCTATCTTTCACGTATCAAATACTAATCTTATTGACCGTCTTTTATCAATGGTAGGGATATAACGTATAGCGAGAAAGATATATAGTAAAATAAGTGGAACTTCTTTCACGTGAAGTAGCATTTTGTGTGTACTTGTAGAGGCAAACTGTGATATGTTTGTTTAATTAATGTTGTGATATCCCTATACTATGTACCAAAACACTAGGAAGGCTGAAAGCAAGGTGCGTTCAAATATTTACTTTTTAGACAAAATGGAATTTCTATTATAATTCATCACTCACTCTAGTATAGACAAGTGCATGTGTAGTAAAATAAAGTTAAATAAAAAAGAAAAGAAGTTAAATAAAGTTAAATAAAAAAGAAAAGAAGAAGCTAGTCAATAATTATTCACACCTCATCCCACAATTTATGTAGTTTAATTTGTAAAATTATTAAATCGTTCAAACTAATAAAAACCAGCAAAAGAAAGAAAAGCTGGGAAACCAGCAAAAGAAAGAAAGGGAAGCTGGGTATCCTCTTACTTAGCAAACACTAGTATTTCAATCTTTTGTGCACTAGTATTTCAATCTTTTGTGGCACACAAGCAAATAAATAATACTTCCTCGGAAGCTGGGTATCCTCTTACTTAGCAAGCACTAGTATTTCAATCTTTTGTGGCACACAAGCAAATAATAATACTCCCTCCGTCCCGCTTTAATTTGCACACTTTTCTTTTACGGTAGTCCCATCCCGTTTTGCTCCACTCCAAAATGAAAAGAAATCTTACAATCTCCATCCATAAAATCTCCACCCCTCAATCTCCACTTTTGAGAAAGTCAATGAGACCTCAATCTCCACTTTTGAGAAAGTCAATGAGAAAGTCAATTAAAAAGCAAATTTTTTTTTTTTTAATATACGAGCCAGAGCAAGTGTGCAAATTAAGCGGGACGGAAGAAGTAAACAGCAAAGGAAGACAATTAAACTATAAAATCAATTATAATATATACATATAATAAAAAACGAAGACAATTAAACTACAAAATCAATTATAATATATACATATAATAAAAAAGCGAGACAACTTCCCATCAATAGGAGGAAAAATAAAGATCTTACGGCCTCTGTGGAACAAAAGGAACAAAACTAACACCATAAACAAACATAAACAGGTAGAATTAAACATTGAAACACTTACCGGAATCATTCGAACAAAATTTACTCAAAATTTGAAAAGGGCGAGATGGATGAACTCCAATGAATGGATTTGTTTGTGGCGAACATGTATTGAATCTTGGCTACTCAAGATCGATAATGAAAGCAGTGATGTTTGGAGGGAATAGATGTTCTTAACGTATTACAGGAGCGAGTGGTGAGAAAAACCGCCAAAAATGGACCGCCAGCGAGCATCACAAGCGAGAGAGAGATTAGGGTTTTAGAATTGAGATTTTATCTTTAATGGGGTATTGAAATAAAGGGGAAGCAACAGGTTGGAAAAAGCAATGACGCACGAACAACGGCAATTCAAGTGCAAGGGTGGAAAACAAGGACGAACGATCTCAAGAGAGAGGCAAGGTTCTCTCAATCTTTAGAGTTAAGAGAGAAGAGGGACGAGGTTCTCTAAAGGACTCTTTCCGAAATTGACTTTCTTAAATTGTGGTGATATAGGTGATATATTCTTATTCTTATTAGTAATTAATAATTTAATATTAATATTAATTGAAAGAGAAGTTATTATTATCTATTATATATATAAAACTATATCTTTTTGATTCAATCTTGAAAGAGAAAGTTTTTTAGTATCTTTTCCTCACGTTATGGCTTGCACATTATGTATGTTTAATTATATATTAAATGGTACAATATTTTTTAAATATTGAAGTATGATATAAACAATAAAATAAAAATAAAAATAATTAAAATTAGGTCTTCGCCTAGTTGACAGCGATTATTCAGCCACTTATTTGCTAGGCGATGGCTTGTCAGTCTGATTTGTGTTAAACAGAAGTTTTAGGCATTTTCGGGCTAGTCCAGCGATTAGTCAGCTTAGGAGGTCCAAAATATATATGTATATATATATTAATAATCTTTATATTTATTTTATTACTTTTTCCAATTTATGGTTTATACATTATGGTGTTTAATTATACATTAAATGGTACAACATTTTTAAAATATTGAAGGTATGATATAAGTAATAAAATAAAAATGATAAAAAAAAATATAAATTAAAACTAAGCGATCACCTAGTCGATCACCTAGCGCCACCTATTCATTGGGCAGTGCCTTGCCGACCCGATTTAATGTTTAATGGAAGTTTTAGGCGCTTTCTGAATCTAGACGGGATAGTTGGGCGATTAGTCGGCCTGGCCGGCCGAAATATTATTTTCCTTATTTTTCTTCACCTAACTATGCGATGTTCCGATCAATCCCCTAAACTCCGACTAATAGCTAAGTTCCAATAAGCGGCTCAATGTTTGTTTTTATTTTTATTAGTAAGTTTTTATGTATTTTTTTATTCTTTTATTCAAGTTATAGTTTATACATTATGATATGTATAGCTATACATTAAATTTTTATGATGTGTTTTTTACGAAACTTTTATGAAAAATAGATTATTTGGGTTGTGATTTTAATTTATGACATGAATACCTTATTTATAGATCTTATTACACTATGGTTTAGGACTCCTAATTAGGCTAGGAAATTATTATCTTGTTCCCTAAGTAAAAATAATGGGTTTGGGCTTGACTAATGCATTGGGCTTATGTCTAAGTTAAGTATTGAAAAATATAATAACATAAAATATGCTTTTAACTTTAAATAAAATTATAAGTGACATAATTACTAATTAATAAAATAGAATAAATATCATAAGACATAAAAAAAAAAGGTATATATAATAAATGATTAAATAATTTATGGGCGTTACAACAAATTTCATAAATAGATAAATAAATATATTGTTCCCGTCTTTACAAATTTCAAAAATCCTAAACGTAGATTAAAAACAATAATTCACATTAACAATTTATAAATTAATACGTAATTTGTAGACAACAATTTCAACTAAATTGTCAGGTTAGTTTACTCCATCCAAATAAGACTTTGACCACTTAATTGCACGCATCCAACTCTTGTCCATTATAACACTAACCTAATGTTCAAGAATACATATAACGTGATTCAAACGGGACTACATTACATAATTTAAAAATATAAATATATATAAATTTATTCATTCTTTTAATCAACTGAAAATATATAAATCATTGATAAATTTATGAACAATTCACATCCCACATTTTTCCTCAACATTATCGACTCACTCAAGTTCTAAATTCTTATTATAAAACTGCAATGCAGTTAATGATAATAAAATATAAAAATCAATCAACCCATCTTCCTAATACCTCATAAAATAAACTGAGGAAAAATCTAATATTTTGAATGTATATACTTGACGTATATATGAATACCATATTTAAATTTCATATATTTATAAGAAGTTAAAATATGACTTTTGAATTTTCGAAAATGGAATAGCTCCAGTAGTAAATTCTATGCGGCGATGAGAAAATCTTTATAACTCGAAAAGTAGTCAATGGATATCTTTCAAATTATACAATAATATAGAAGACATGTACATGGAATACATATCCAAAAATTAAAAATTTTAAAGTATTTTAAGTACATATTTCGAATTTTATAAAACAGAATATAGAAGATTTCAGATTCTGAACAGCCATGAGAAAATATTTATAATTAAATAATTAATTGATGGAAAATTCTGAAATTCGTACAGAATAAAAAATACATAATGTAGAACAACATATCCGAAAATCATAATATTTGAAGATATATAAATATATATTACGAATTTTCTAGTTGGAAAAACAGAATATCTAGAATCTGGATCAGTATAGATAGAAAATTAATATAAAATAAATTAAACCTCAAAAATGATTGAAATTTTTTACACTAACTTGATAAATGTTGGTGGAATAACATACTAAAACTTCATCAAAAAATAATAAGTATAGATATGATTTTCGAATTTTATAAAGAAGATACCTGAGAATAGAGTGAAGGATGAAAACAAGGTTCGGACAATGATGTCGGCTTTCGAAGGCTCCTTATGTGCTTTTGACGAAAATTTTATGAAAAATAGATTATTTGGGTTGTGATTTTAATTTATGACATGAATCCCTTATTTATAGATCTTATTACACTATGGTTTAGGACTCCTAATTAGGCTAGGAAATTGTTATCTTGTTCCCTAAGTAAAAATAATGGGTTTGGGCTTGGCTAATGCATTGGACTTATGTCTAAGTTAAGTATTGAAAAATCTAATAACATAAAATATGCTTTTAACTTTAAATAAAATAATAATTGACATAATTACTAATTAATAAAATAGAATAAATATCATAAGACATAAAAAAAAGGTATATATAATAAATGATTAAATAATTTATGGGCGTTACAACAAATTTCATAAATAGATAAAGAACTATATTGTTCCCGTATTTACAAATATAAAAAATCCTAAACGTATATAAAAAACAATAATTCACATTAACAATTTATAAATTAATACGTAATTTGGAGAAGATATTTTTCAGATTAGTTTAGAGGTAATAACTATATAATAATTTCAGTGGAAACTATCCTTGAATGAGTAATAGCTGAGTTGGTAGAGTACTTACCCTAACCTTCGGAAGGTCTTGGGTTTGAAGCCAACCCAGATGTTTTATTTTACTTTTATTACTTTAACTTGATATGTTAAATATATTGAGTATGAATAAAATTTCAAATGAGTAATAGTTGAGTTGGTAGAGAGTATACTTGATCTTCAGGAGGTGTTGGGTTCGAAGCCAACACACGTTCTAATTTATGTTTTTATTTTAACTTCATATGTTAAATATAATGAGTAAGAATTAATTAATAATATAAGCTTTAGACTAATTGGTACAAAATTGGGGCCTTTTATTGAAGGTCTAATGTTCAATTCCTAACAATGTTATTTTTTTCTTTCTCTAGTTCACACTTCTAATATACAAATTAATGAACATTATCAACAAATTTAAATATCTTAGACGAAAAATGATCTACATGTTTCAATTAATAAAATGCAACAACAAAAAAAACTATAAAAAATAAAAAATATTTTAGTTATGATATTCGTATTTGTCATCATATATACACACAAACATATTAAATTGTGAACGAAATATCTTGCAATTTCACCAAATATAACATTTGTGACGAAATAATTTTGTTATCCTTTCGACAAATAATAAAGGTGACGAGTTGGTACTCGTCGTCAGTGAATATGAATATTCACGACGGAGTAATTTTGTCCCTTAATATTTTTAAACATTTGTGACAAGTTTTAATGTTATCACAAATTCAAATATGACAAACTAATTGCCTTTCGTCACCAAATTCAATTAAATATGACGACATCATTTCGTCACACTTACGCACGAGTATTAATAATGAAATATTTTGTCATCACTAATAAAAAGTGATTGTGACGCTAAACATCGTCATAAATTAATAATATTTTTTGTCTTTAAAATCAGTGGTGACAAATTTATTTAAATCGTCACGAAATATAAGAATAGGTGACAAATAAGAATCGGTCATTAATTTTTTTAAACAATTAGTGACGATATATGACATTGTAACGAAAGAATAAAATAGGTGACACTAAAGACCGTCGCTAGTTAGTTTGTACTCGTCGTGAAAATGTTATCCTCCAAAATTTTGGTACGAAATTCTATCTCTAAGAATGATTGTGACACATTTCCAATGTTCGTCATGATATATGCTAATTAGTGACGAGTTGTTTTCTAAATAATGACAAATAGCCTATTTTATTTTGTGTTTGTACGAGTAAGGCCTCGGACTCAGACTAAAAGCTCGTAGATAGACTACCCGAGCTTCCGTCGTCGGCCTTGGCATTAGAACTGGCATTCAAGGCATAAGAAACGGCGTGTGGTCCTCGGCGCCGGCCTGTGAGCGAGATGCCATAAGACCTCGGCTCGCGAGGCGTCACTCCGGTTCCAAACCTCGCCTCGCTCTTGTGACATGCTATGTTTCAATAAATGGAATGGTCCAGGACCAAGTAAAGTCCCGCTTCAGTCAGACCGGTGCTTGACCAACAACTACTTCCAGGTGAAAAAGGAAAATCCATCATGAACTCTTGAAGTACTCGTTAAACTAAGGGGTTTCCGCGCTCGGCGAAGAGACTCTCGCTCAACGGATCAAAGGTACGCCGGGGATAACAGGCCCTTCTTTCTATTAGATTCGAGTCGCGAGAGTTCCATTCGTAAACGCCAATTTCCCTTCACTCGATCTGAAAAGAAATGGATTTCATCAGAGATCCAGCCTATCAAAGAAGATCATAGACGTTAATTCTTTGATCTTTATGTTCCCACTGATACCTACTTAGGAGCTGCCGGCGGAGGAGTCACAGGGGTGACACCGTCCAACCCGGCAGCATTCATGAGTCGCTCGCAAAGCCGGCACACTTCTTTCCCCGCCGAAGCAGGCTTAGGCCATTTCTCACGATGCCTACGACCACAGGGACTACTCCCTCCTTGCGGACACACTACTTGGGGTGATATACCCAGTTGGGAGACCGAGGTTCGGTACGAGTGAGTCAGTTTTGGAGCGCTCTATTGTCGTCATACCCTTGGGCTTGCTGTGCGGAAAGTCAACAAAATCGAATAGGCCCTCGCCTCTCGCCTTTTAGTCGATTAGTCGCAACTTTCCTTGAGTAATGTGATGTATTTCTATCTGCTGCTCTACTGATACATTGTGTATTTAACGCTATCAGCTCTATTACGATGATGTAACGCTTTCCGCGCTTGCTCTTCTTGTGTAGTCACTGTTTCGGGGAGAGAGTGAAGGTTATAGCAGGAGTGAAAGACTTTCTACAACAAAGGCTCTCTTCTTTGAATGACCATAGGTCAGCACCTGTTCACATCAGCTACGCCATCAGAGGCAAAGAGTAGCGACGTAACTTCCGCATTAACTGAGAATCTTGCTACCAGAAGAGGTAAGCAAACTAACTTCTATTTATTGCACTAACAAGGGACGAGACAAAAACGAAATGGCATGTCCCGAGCGCTCTGAGAGCGGGGAGCACAGATATTGGATTGACTTGCTTGTACTTTCATTCTTCTCCCACGTTTTCTTTCTCTTCCTTCCAATGCCCGTCGAAGAAGAAGAAGCAGTCGGAAGCAAAGGCCAAGTCTGCTAAGGCCCAGTCCAAGATCTTCGGCTTCGTCCGTACCGCTCCTCGTGGAGTAGATCCCGCATCCAACCAAAGGATATCCTCAGTCTGCAAGCCTGGTAGCTGCTTCAGGATCAAGTTTTGGTGGAATGCTAAGACTATGCCTGGGCCGGGGTCAGGTTAGCCCTTCCGATCCTTGATACCCCCCTTGCCCCACCTTTCCGTCGGCTTAAAGGAGGGCTATCTCAACGCGGTACCCCTTGACTGCTTAGCCGAGAAAAAGGTCCTCATCTTCTGATCTTGGCTATCAACGGGCTACTAGGTCGGCACCTTTCGCTCATCCATTCCGCCCGCCCGTCCAGACGCATGCAGTCCGGGAACACTTTGGGGTGAACTGGGGGACTAAGACCTAGCAGAGTCCTATCCCAGCGACTTGACACATTGGATGCACGTTGATTTATAAAAGCAACTCCCGCATAGGCCTATCGGTCATGGGTGGTTCCCTAGCTCCGCGGTCTTATCCATTCTCCGCAAGGGGTATTGTATTAGCCCTTTGGAAAGGAAATAACGTGAATCCAATCCGTACTTGAGAAGAAAGAGATGGTCAGAAGGATAGGGCTCGGTTGTATTCGCCTTAGTGGCTTTGTACGTAGGTTCTGGTGGGCACATAGACGGAATGGAAAGAATGGAATACTTGGGATCTCTCCGGTGCGTACACAGAAGAGGAAATCGCAGAAGAGACGCCAGGGCTACAACCTGAACGGAGACTGTCTATCGGGCTTTCTGGGAGCTCGAAGATTTTTAAGTCAAGTAGCTGCATAGCTCCAAACAAGTAAGAATTGCCTCAACCCAAATTTTTCTCAGAACCACCACTCCTCTTCTTTAAGGGAGAAAAAAAGTAGAGGAAGCTTGTTTAACCGGGGCAGTGTAGGCTTTTGGCTCGAACTACCTCCTGCTCGGCACCGCCCGGCCATCATATTGGCGAATAGGCGGGCCCTATCAGATATAACAGAATCACACGAACACGGAACTCTCGTACACGCTAAAATGCTAAAAAAACCTCCGCGGAAGTGGGGAGGGGTGGCGTCTCCGCTTTTGGGGGCGGGAGTGCTTGGTCGCTGGGCCAAGAAGCTTGTAAACACATTAAACCAACCAGAACCGGGAAGGGACTGGACGGCCGGAGGGATCATCGAGTGGTGCAGGTAAGTTGGTACGAGTTTTTTCATTTTTTAAGGAGAAGAGAGTAGCTATAGAGGTTTGAGCCCAAGCGCGCATCCTTTACTTAATGCGTCGACCCCCAATGGAATAGACCTATGTTGCCCCTGGTTTTTTGCTCAATATGAAAAAATACTTCTATCTACTGTCAAGCCCCGATGAGTGAAACTTCTTCTTCCACGGCGGGGTCATTCTCCAAACGGGACGGGGTCAACCATGGGAATATAAAAATTTCGCAAATCTTGCAAGCTTGATGATTGAAGCGAACTACCAGATAGACGCCTGTGAAATAGCTGCAGGAGAGGCGCTATGATGGATCGAGGCCTTAGTACGTTGTACTAAGCGTCTTCAAAGGCGAGCTTAACCCGGGCTTCTTTCTCTTCTCTTCTTTTAGATGAATTAGCCCGGCTGTTCCATTGGCTGCCCCATGTGTTACTAGCCTCTTTCGCCGTATCTGCTGAAGACAGATCATAGGGGGGTGAGTACACCTCTTCTACTCTTAGATTGGCCTCTCTGTAAGCTCTCGCAATCCATTTCACTCCAATTGCAACCAGTTCCAACTTCCGATTCCAATAGTGATCCAAATCCGTTTGGAGAATGACCCCTTATGGCACGGCATCCTGGTGCTGGCTGTAGCCGTGGGAGGTGGGGTATCCCGATACTGGAAGCCGCGTTTGAAGATGAGTGGATCGGGACCTTGGCCCCTTATTGATAGTTCTAGCGTCGACAGCTGAATGTTTCGATCTGGTTCGATTCATGATCCCCCCATTCTGCTGTAGTGAGGCCCCACCAAGTACTAAACGAAAGGACTTTCCACTCTGTATTCTTTTTTTTCATTTCCTTATTCTCCTCCGGGCAGTCACGAGGGATCCACTCTCCCATGCCTTTCTTCCTTGGAAAGCCCTTTCCTAAATGAGCGGGCTACTCCTTAAAGCCCTCTGGAAGCTCTATCGAATCCGCGGCTCTTGATTTGATAGTCTACTTTATTGAACTAGCTCCTTTAAACGATGGTTCTACTTCTTAGGGCATATCGGCCGGAATGAACGGAGAAGTGGTGGAACGTGCGGAACCACAGTGCTGTTACACCATCGGGAGACTTACCACTCGGTCCCCGCTGGCCAGCGGGGATTGGGATTTTCACCTACCCTGCTACTTTGAAATGGGAAGATCTAGGATAGGCGGCCAACCTCCTGGAGAGAGCGATGTGCTGCCCTTCGTCTCGGCAATAGAATATGGGCCTACTAAGAAGATGAAGATAAAGGGCGGCATGCTGATCTGGCTTCTCGTCTCCTAGCCCTCCTCAGCAACCGATGGGTCTACATCCATCCCTGAATGTCCTTAAGAAAATACTTGGTAGAAGAGTTTGAAAGCTTCCATAGAGCGCCTCACCGCAGGCACTGAATGAAAACCGCGGCTGATTCTATTGCCTGCCGGTTAGCGAAACTTTTCCGGTAGTACGAATCGCTACGCCTCGGCTGACGTATCGCCGACGTAGCCTTGCCCTGAATTGGCGGGGGCCTGTACAAGCGGCGAGCGAGAGCGGATTGGGGCTTTGAAGAAAAAGGGAATGAATGTAAAAAAATTATCCCTACCTGCGAGCGATTCCATTTATACTCCTCGCGTATCGGCGATCGATACCTTCTCTAACCCCAGTTATAATAAAGCCCGGACCGAGCCCTCCATCACAACCGAAGCCAAGGTCTCTGGCGAGAATCGGTAGTTGTTGTTCTGTCTCCCCGCCATTGATTCCGATGATGTACGGGCTCAAGCTCTTCCTAAAGTCAAAGCAATCAGTACCGTATTATGACTCTTCAACTAGAGGATTGGTTAGACCGATTGGCCGTTCCAACTAACCACAGCCCAGTGATTCATTAATAGAGAGAGAGCTTGTTGGAACACATGCATGCTAATTCCGGAACTGGAAGGGCTTTCCAAGGAAGAAAGGCATGGGAAGCCATATCCATATTCAGGGGAATTTCGCCAACTTTTTGGCGGGGTATGATACCGTACAGCTTCACGGTGACCGGTTACTTGTTTTTGGGGTCTCGTACTCTGGTTCGAAAAAGGGGTTGATAACAAGTGTGATCCACCGGGTGGATTTGAAGATGGTGGGGCCGATCCAAGCGATTTTTTGACTTCATTTGGTCAAGTGAACCTTTTCAAGGCCTCAAAAGCCAAAGGATTTTTCATTATTTAACTTGTTACCAAAAGCTGCTTGAACTTCCATCTCTGCTTTCATGCTCTCAGTCAATGGATAGCTTAGATCTACCTGTCGCCTGTTACCTTCAAGCAGGAAGGTTTGTGCGGGCATTAGGCGGTCAGACGGAACTTTCTCAATTCCAAGGCAACAACAGGTTTCATTTCAGGCGGGGCTCTATAACTTATATACGACGAAAATTACATTCGTCACTATTATGCAACAAAAGGTGACAAAATTTTGTGCGTCAAGAAGAAAATCGTCACAAAATAACATATTTCTTGTAGTGATAACAAACATTCTTTCCCATCAAACACTCCCCATAGTGGTGCTTATTGCAATTAGGACATATCGGAACTGCATTTGGTCCTGGTCCCCCCCTTGGGGTTGCCTTCTTCACAAAGTGGTTAGTCTTATTCTTATCTCTAAAATCCCATTTCCTTTTCCCGGGTTGCTCTTGAGGTTTCTGGTTGTATTCTAAATTCTGGCTAAGGGATACAATATGTGCTCGTTCAAACGTTTCATGGTACGTAGGTAGTTTCAAACCCGACACGATACCTCCGATCTCTGGACGCAAACCTCTTTCAAAACGTCTTGCTTTTCTTTCATCTGTATCAACCAAGTGTGGGGCATATTTAGATAATTGATTAAAACATCTTTCATACTCCATCACTGGAAGAATTCCCTGCTTCAGATTGACAAACTCAATTTCCTTTTGGTCACGGATAGACTGTGGAAAGTAGCGATCCATCATCATGTTTTTAAAATCATTCCAAGTCATGTTTTGCTTTTGTTCATTCGTCATAGTTCGCTCGTGTGATTTCCACCAGTGTCCAGCATCTTCCACAAGTTGGAATATTGCGCACGAAACTTTCTGATTTTCAGTTGATTCCATATGGTCAAAGATTCTTTCAAGCTCAAGAATCCATTCCTCAGCGACCATAGGTCCTTCGCTACCTCTGAATCTTGGTGGTGAAAAACGACGAAATTGCTCTATAATGACGTTAGTATTGATACCCTGATTCTGTGGATTTGGTATATTTTGGTTAGCTGGCATTTGTTGTATGAGTCCCTGTAGAGAGTTCAAGAACTCCCGTGCAAAATCCGCTCCCTGTACTCCAACAGCAGGTGGAGGTTGCCTCTCAGCAGCTGGCCCGACAAATGGCTCATTTTCATTTTGCACATGTTTACGTGGCCTTCCTCGCGCTGCCATACTTTTGGGAGAAAGAGAAATATCACTTAATTATATGCATATATACCTTTGTTTAACATACCGAATAATTTGTAAACAAAACATATACATAAAAGATATTAGGTTTACAAATCCATATATATATATACAAAAAGTACATTGGTTTTTTTTTTTTTAATACCCTAACCCGTACAAAAAGTCTATTAGTTTATCATGCTTATACGAGCAAAAAGATAGCATGATCAAAGGATGACTTATATACATTCCTATTGCAAAAGGATATTTACGATCTAGTTATGTACCTAGACATCATTATACAAAAACTATCTACTATTACTATATGTACATCCTCTAAGTTTCCAACTATATCAGAACCAATTACTGGGACCCGCCTGGTTCTCTGCTGGTGGGGTACGCATACGTCGACCCCTAGATGGTACGCTCTCATCATGGACTGATCCTATGGACTCGTTGGGCTCGGTATCTTCTGAGGGGTCCTCTTCCTCCTCTGCTACTCCTGCTTCCTCCCTTTGCGATCTTGCGAACTCGAGACAGTATTCCGCCCGATCCCTAGCGCGTTCGGCAAGACGTTCATCAGCAATAGCTTCTGAGCGCTTCTTGGCGGCAACCTCGTCATAATGATTATTTGCCCTTTGCCTCTGTTCCTCTGCCTCCATTTCCATCTGGTCTGCAATTGCGAGGCACCTTTGACGTTCTCTAATAACCATAACGAGGCGGACACTAAAACGTTCATAATTAATTGTCAGTCCAGCCGTAGAGTCTATCGTAAGCACTTCGTCTAATAAACGATGGGCAACATCTCTATAATTTGGGAGGACAGTGTCTGCTAAACGCATAGCAGCCTCGTACTCAGTAATGTGATGTCCTTCTTGTATGGCGTTGTTCCGTCGTCTCCGTAATATATTTATATACTCGCCTATATTCTGATACTCACCCTGTCTGGTCCTCCGGTAGACTGACATCGCGGGTGGTAGATCTCTGTTAGCGAGTATTCTTCGTCTATATACTACTGTTTTTCTAGCAGTTTGTTTTGTTCGAACCATCCTATCATAAAGAAGAAATATGGGTCAGTTTCTAATATGGCTTCTTAATTGGTAGTAAAAGTTTCGAGGACAAAACATTTTTGAACTTATATAAAACTCATAATAAAATATACATACCTTGGAGCGAGTGTCGGTCTGTTGGCAAAGTCACGGTTCCCCTAGGTTTTATTTTATGAATAGAGTATACAGAAAAGTAGACCCGCTCTGATACCACTCTGTAGCGCCCCAATCCCATTAACTCGGGATTAAAGTGCTACTAAATTTTCTTTTCTTTTGATTAAATAATAAATCAGAAAATGTGCGAAAGCGTGACATAAAATACTTATTGGATAAAAGTAGAAATTTCATTGACAATAAGATACTGCCAAAACATATTTACACTAGTGGTGCCAAAGTTTCTAAGAAAATGCAAATCCCGGATTTTGTGACACACAAACTTATTAATATACACAGAAGAGGCAAAAACATCTTTGAGTTGCGGGTAGAAGAAGGAACCCGGTGAACTTTGCCGCAACAGCCCCGCCACCTTGCTCAATTAACCTGAAGATTTGTAATAAATTATGGGCATGAGTATAAACTCAGTGGGAACTTTGTAAGCAGTTATACTAACGAAGGTGCACAATAATAAACACATCCTTGACTTAGGAGTTCATCTTACAACTCAAAAGCCATATTGCTAGACTAGGGGGCCAATCTTACGACTCCCAAGTCCCACTCAAAAGCCAATCTTACGACTTAAGAGGTATCATATCATAAGCCCGAAGGCAAACATATTTATAAAGTACAAGTTCAGTAGCATAATATACTTACAAATAGCCCAGTCACCCACCTTGTTTTGCTTGCTTTAAAAATAGTTGAGTCGTGTATGTCCTAGGCCCAACCTGCACTACACCTAGCACATGTTGTTTAATTAATTAGTATTACTTATCGGGTTTAGTATTTTCAAAGTGATTAAGTGTGGTACAACATCTTTGGATTATGTTTATCTTTTACAATTTCTAATATATAAGTCAAATCGTAATAAATTATAGTTCTAAATCAAAAGGCCTAACTATTTTATTAAATTTAAATTATTAACAACATTGATAAATATTTTAAACTAATTACCATTCATCTCAAACAACAACTATTTAATACAAATTTAAGAAAAATAGCTAAATTTATAAATCTACTTAAATCAAGAAAATAATTAAATTCCTAAATTTATATAAACTATAAATGACAATAAGAAAAGAAAACTATTAAAATTACATACCTTAAAAGATTTTAATACTATACGACAACTTTCCGAAACACCGGTAGAAGCGTTGTCCAAATTAAACTGATAAGGACCTCCTAGTTAAAGGAAATCCAATATATTCACTGAAGTGTTGAAATGTTTACTTATTAACACATTACCTACAGTCTATTTATATAGGAAATTTTCTTAAGTTTTCCAAACTGTTTTCGATGTGGGATCGCAATCACTATTAGTTAGTTTAGTAACATTAATTTATAATTTTTATTATTTGTTAATTAGGGTATGTGTGTGTGTTTTACTATATATAGTAATTTATTATTTTATTATTTAGTTAGATTAGGCATATATACTTATGTACGTAGTTTTTATTGTTATTACTATATTATTATTATTTTATATATACATATTTATATATATAGTAGTTTTAGTTGTTTATAAGTTAATTTTACTTCTCACTTTTTTTAAACTCGATGTTAATTTTAAACTTCTGTTTTGTAAACTTCAAATTCTTTACCCTTTAGGTGCTAGGAGTGCAGTTAACCTGGTACATCGCGGTCACAATTATTTTCTAAAATAAAATCATAAATCAAATAACTTTGTAATTTAAAATACAATGGGTAAAAATATCTTAAAATACAAACAATGTATTTTATTGTGTTTCGATGGGTAAAAATATCTTAAAATACAAACAATGTATTTTATTGTGTTTCAAAGGTTCGGGGTATCACACCCGACCTCTGCCTTTATTGCCACTTTTATTACCAGACCAATTATTTTGGAAACCACCCCTTTTAGCAGAAACCGTAGCCACATTCGCAACTGGAAAACCCAAATTTGTAGAAGCATTGAACTGCCTCAACCTCATATCATGGGTTTGGAGTGCATATTTCACCTCTTGGAGACTTACGCTTCTGTTCTTAAAGAAAAATTCACAATTATTGACTCAAATTCAGAGCCCAGACTAGATCTCCGCTCTTAGTGAAATTATTCCGATTAAAGAAGAACATACGTAACAAGCTCATCATCAGAAATGGTTTGACCAGACGCATGCAAACCATCAGCAGATCCCCTCATCTTAAGAATGTACTCCTCAACACCTATTTCCCCATTTTTCAATGTCTGCAATAACATCCTAAGATGCATCGCACGAGCTTTTGACTGACTTTGAAAAAGAGACTCAAGAATGGACCATACCTTGGAGGATTTGGCACAACGATGAACATAACCCATCATCGGCTCAGAAATTGATTGAAGAAGCCAGCTGAGAAGCAATTGGTCATACCGAATCCAAATTTCATACTCCGGATTTGGGGATCGGCGAACTTTAGTAGACCTTGACACAGCAGGGGACTCAAGAAATTGAGACGGAACAGAAATCGTTCCATTGAGAAAAATTTCGAACCCATGAGCTCGAACAGTACTCTGAATCTGCACTTTCCAATAGTTTGAACGATCCAGCTTCAACGTAATAGTTGGGAGAGTTGGCAACACAGCGGAAGACGCCATCAGATTGAGGCAAGAAAATTCCAGGATCGAATTTAATTGATTGAAGATTTGAAGAAAAAACTCAAGACTTGCTCAAGAACAGGGAAGAATCGAGAGATTGTAGAAGAAAGAAAAATTAAAATCTCAGAGTAGAATCCACGAGGAATTTCGACTCTACTGATACCATGCTAAAAATATACCAAACCAACTAAATTCTTCATTCATAGATATAGAGTATATATACACGCAAGTCTTGAGGCTTTTTGTAACTGCTCTTAAGTTAAACCATCTATTTGTTATACTCTAATAATACGTACATGTGCATTACCAACTTTTTTTTGTTGGTAATTTGCATTTGAAATTGAGAAAAGTTACAAAATGGAACCGGAGTTGTAGCAGCAAGGTTTCTTCCTCAATTCTCACTTTTATCATTCATTTTAGGAAACAAACGAATTTTATCTAATAATTTTTTAATGATTAGATATAGAAACTTGGGTTTAATAAATTTATTCTGAAGTGTTTACCTCTACCTACTTTGTTATTTAAAAAATATATATATATTATATATCTTACTCTGAGACTTACTGATAAGATAAACAAGTACATATGTGGGAGGGAAGTGGAGATGGCATTATGGGATTGTAATCCTTTAATAGGAATACTCATACCAAAAAGTTTTAGCCTTTCTTCCAGAGACTAATTACTCTATTACTTTCCATTGGCTAGGTAAGCTAATTATTGAGAGTAACTCTGGTTATTAGTCAAACATATTTTGTTTTTTACTCAAGTGAAAGCAAATATTTATACTGCATTTCAATTCCCTCTTACTTGTGCTATTTTTATGATTCTTAACTCAGTAAGTATTGGACTTCTGGTTTGAAGAAAATTATCTCTCCACTCTATCTATGTAGGCTTGAAGAAAAACATTATGACATGGAGACTGAGAACAAAATTCTTCGTCAGCAAACCTTGTTAACAACTTCGAAAGGAGGGTTGGAACCTCCATCGGATTCAGTTACCAAGGTTGATTACTTTTTAGGACTTTTAATTTCTCCTATATTCTTTCTTAATCACAATTTATTTCATTCTAACATGTGTGCAGGTATTAGAAAATGGGCACCATGGGAATGAAGCAACAAGAACCAAAGTATTGTTCCTTTTATGCACATTAACATTAGAGGAAATCATTCAAAACAGCCTAAATAGTAACATCAAACTCTTTTTTGTCACTTTTGATAGTTTTACACCAAAAATAGTCTAAAGCCATACAAAATTACCACAATGCCCTTATTTCTTATTTCTTCCACTCCCAATTTATTAATGGCACAACCCCCTCCCTCCCCCACCCCCCTCCCTTCCCCCCAGCCGCCCCCCCTCCCCCCTAAAAGAAAAAATGAAAAACGCTACTCTCCCATCACAACCCCAAACAGCCCCTCCCCCCCCCCCCCCCCCCCAAACACACAGAAATCCCAAAAGCCTCCCCCCTGAAGTTGCGCCACCGCCCCCCACCCTTTCCCAACCAAAAAGTTTTGAACCTTGTTTCTTTTCTTCCTTTTTTCTTCTTCTTGTTCATACCTTTCTTGCGTTTTTTTTACCCATTCTTGTTGGCACAAATTTTCTTATAATCGACATAGTACACGAAAGAGGGTGCTGAGGGCTAGAAACAGGTCGAAGAAGACTCTTTGATGGTCGAAGAAATAGGGCAACAAACAAATTATCTTAAAATCGATTTGGGCTTGTTAATCGGCCCCGAAAAAAGTGTGGTCGCCGGAGTTGAGGTGCAGTAAGGCATGACCCCGCCTTTGTGGTATCCTATGCCTTAGATTGAGAGGTAAAAGGGGTAAAATCATTTGAAATTTTAGATCTGAATTTCTGAGTTTATTTTAGTTTGAATCAGGCTTGAATCTTGTTTTTTGGAAAATTTCAGGGATTATTTCGTGGACTTTAGTGTACTTGTTTCAGAGAACAATTTTTGGTAGTGTGCCTGGTTCAGAGAACAAATTTCGGCCAGATGACGGAGGTGCCAAATCCACCGGCTGATGTAGATGAGGTCAGTTTTATTTGGTTCGTGAGTTAATAATTGGTTCGTGTTACTTGAATTTATGATTCGTGTTTAAAAAGTTGGTTCGTGTTATCTAAAAATGTGTACATGGTATCTAAATCTTGGCTCGTGTTTTTTACAACTTGATTCCTGCTTATAAACATGGGTTTGTGTTTATAATTTATTGTAGATGAGGTCAGTTTAATTTGGTTCGTGAGTTAATAAATGGTTCGTGTTACCTGAATTGATGGTTCGTGAGTTAATAAACGGTTCGTGTTACCTGAAAATTATGAACATGTGACACATTTATACTGGCAAGCCTTTCTTGGGCAGCCAAAAGATCAACAAAGCTACCTCTGTTGCTATAAAAGTTAAACCCGGGATCACAACCAAGTGGAGGAGAGGATGGTCGATCGACAAACTTTTCCTTAGACTTATGTAGATGGTAGGGACTTCCATCGTTGCAAATATACGATCAACATCATCGTCTTCCAGTAATTTCATCTTCCCTATAACTTTTTTGTCATGGGAGTAAGCAAGCGAGTAGATTACATAATCTCGTTTTCGCTTATTTGCTCCACTATACCGTCTACTCTCCTCATCAAATCTCTAAAATATATCCCTTTCAGTGACACGGAAAAAATCTTCTCAACTCCACCAACAAAGTCAAAATTTTGCCAAACTCCGTTGTATCGAATAATTAGATTTTTCCAACTACCCTGTAGTTAATTTAATCAAAAGGAAGTAACAAACAAATAAGTCATAAGCATGAAAAACATACATTCACGATAAAATTTTAATTAAATCTACAAATACCACAAATACCAAAAATGACCGGAAAACTGTCATAGTTTGATAACACAAACCACAACCTAAAAGTCAAACCTATAACATGAACCACGAACCATAGTATAATAACATGAAACACATTTAAGCACACTACGAACCATAGTTATCACCCTCATTAAATTTAAAAAAAAAAAAGAAAACAACAACATTTCTTCCAATCTAATTCATTAGAAGTATGCCCCAGATAATGATAAAACCCACGAACCACAAAATGCCGACATGAACTAACAATTATTGCTCAAAACATAAAGTATTACAGATTAAAACACTAAACACAACCAATGTTTATGCCTAATTTAGACAGCACAAACCTGAACCACGAACCATAGTATGATAACACCACGAACCATAATTATCGACATCAGTATTTTTTTAAAAACAAGAAAATAACAACTTTTCTTCCAATCTAATTCATTAGAAATATGTCTGAGTTAATAATAAAACCCACGAACCATTAATTATTGCTCAAAACATAAATTATTACACATTAAACACTAAACACAACCAATGAACACGCATAATTTAGACAGCACAAACCTGAACCACGAATCATAGTATGATAACACGAACCACAATTAAGAACACCATGGACCATAGTTATCGATATCATTATTTTTTGTAAAACAAGAAAATAACAACCTTTCTTCCAATTTAATTCATTAGAAATATGTCTCAGATAATAGTAAAACCCACGACATGAACGAACCAACAATGTTTTTGCATAATAGAACAAAGAACTCTATTGTTCGAAATTTCCACCAAAATTTTCTCACCTAAATCAGAATCACATCTTTAAGAATACCCTAAATCTCGCAAGTTATTTATTTAAATGACAGGTGGTGAGAATCTTACCTGGTTCTTCCCAATTTTGCCGTGTTTGACCCATTCATCGTTTCGAAATAATTTGAATCTGACTTCGGACCAACAGGAGATTTCGTTGAAGAGTTGTAGAGAAACAGTGTCAAGAAGATTGTGTGAAGAAAAAGTATGAAGAAGAAATAATGTGAAGAAGAAGAAGAAGAAGAAGAAGAAGAAGAAGAAGAAGAAGAAGAGGGGAGAAATCGTAGGTTTTGGTTATGGAGGGGGAGGGGGTTTGAGGACGCAACTAAATTGCAGGTTTTGGTTATGGAGGGGAGGGGTGGGGACGGGACTTTTGTTGGGAGAGGGGGGGTGTGGGGTGGGAAATTAACTTAATAAAATATATTTTTTTTATTTTTTGGTTTGGCATTAACAAATTTAGAATGGAAGAAATAAGGGAAATAAGGACAATAAGGTAATTTTGTATGACTTTAGGCTATTTTTGATGTAAAACTATCAAAAGTGACAAAAAAGAGTTTTGTTGTTACTGTTTAGGCCGAAAAAGAATTTGCCTCTATGTTATATATATATAGGGTCCTTCTACAATAAAATCATTGTATTGATACAATTTATGTTAATAACCATTAGATCATGTCCTTTTAATCTTGACCATTGAATATGGTAACTTGCTACTTGCTAAACTTGTAACCAATACTTTCCTTTTCCTTTTTGTTTTCATTTCTTTTGCTTTGACTCTTATTCATTTATATTGAAAAACTTTAGATTAATTAGAGACTTAATTAAAATAATTTATAATTTATATATATATATATATATATATATATATATATATATGCACACATATGATAAAATATTAACTAAGAAAATAGAGGTATGATGTATGTCAAAATAAAAAAGAAATATAATTTCCCGCTAAAATTAGCTTCAAGACTGAAAACATTTTTTTATTGATTTTTTTACAATTGATAACTTTACGAACATGTATTTAGTTAATTTCTAGCCCACTCTTAACACATAATATTCATATTAATTATTTTTTAAAGATACTAAATTTAATACCAATATTTTACATTACACTTGGAATTTCTTAATCATTCATGATATATCCACACAAAAAGTGACTTTTTATCTATAACTTATCTATGAAATAGTGAATATTTATTATCAATTATCATTTTAAATATATAAATTATGCACCTGAAAGTTGAGAAATACATAAATGAATATAATTTATTTGAAGAAGTTAAACTAATTAGAGATATTAAATTAAAATATTGCAAAAAATAATTATATTTATATACATATATATATATATAATATATCTATCAATATATGAAAAATAGGAAAACCGTCTATAATAATAAATAATAATGATATTATTATTATTATTATTATTATTATTATTATTATTATTATTATTATTATTATTATTATTATTATTATTATTTAACTGCAAAATATAGCATGCTGATAATCTATCACCTCATTTAGCGAGTAAAAGAACTAATAAAAGAAAAAAAAAAAACTAATGAAAACTTCATTCGCTTATGCTTGGAAATGAAAATTTGGAAATTTTGATCAAATACTTTCCGAAGTTCTTAGGTGAGGAAAGTAGTTTTATGTTTATATATATATATATATATATATGAAAATTTATGAAAATATCTAGATATAACAATAGTATTATTTCCTCTTCCGTTTAAGTGCAAAGTTTGGTATGCTAAAAACCTTCCGCCCCATTTAGTGAATAAAAGACTATTAATATATTTCATAACTCACTAATACTTAACATTGGTCTATGTAGTTATTAATATTTGTATTCGCTTGAAAAAAACTATAAACAATGTTCTATCTCTTATTACATATTAGTTTTCATCTTTTATTATATTTTTCAGTCATATAAATAATCTTTCAATTTTGGTATGCTCATTCAATGTTTACAAAATGTGCATTGCACGGATCGTTCAATAAATAATTGTATATTCTGAATAAAATATATATAGAGGGGGTAGTAATTATTTAAAATAATTTGAATACTTTTGTTAGATTTTGCAGTTGATGGATAAGACGATTTATGGTGAATCTATATATATTGTAGAATATAAAATTCTGAATAAAAACTATATGAGCTTATGTGAATATATAAGGAAAAAATATAATAAAATTAATCAATATATTTTTATTAATTATTTTATATTAGTTATTTTTAACGTATTTTGTGTTATTTAGATATGTGTTGGATTGAATACTTGTAATTAATTGAATCATTTGTGTTGTTCACATAGGTAAAAAATGATGCTGTCCCATGATAGGGTGAATTTAAATTTTTTAAAGTAATTAATAAATTTTCATGTGAGAAATACTAGGTTATATAAAGAAGTAAACAAAACCTAATAATTACTCTCTCTGCGCACAAAAAAAAAAAAAAAGTCATTTTAAAGAAAATATTTTTTACCAAAAACACAAGTCATTCTAGTAAAATATCCATATTGCTTTCAATATTCCCCTTAAATAAATTCATACAAATTTATGTACAAATCTCATAATATTATCATTATCGAAATTATTTATTATCTCTATTTGTAAGTTCATCATCTTTCATCTCCTATTTTCTCTACCTAAAAATGGAAATTAAGAGAATAAATATAGATTGTGTGGGGTGTTTTTGTCAATTCCTAAATTCTTAAGTTTGTTTACCAAAAATTCTAAAATGACTTGTCTTGTAAAAGGAAGAAGTATCTATATATATATAATAAGCCAAGTCATCCAGAAATAGTAAGTATAATTTTTTCCCGCTCATTTTTTAGTTACTATAAATAGACCATCTAATTTGAATTTTGAATGTTCCGATTTTATTAGTGTGAATACAATTTCGAATTAATTTTTAGATGTGAAATTCAGTAATAATAAATCTATAGATATACTTATAACAGAATTTGTTAGACATTTTTTAAAATTTTGAAATTTGAATTTTGAAATAAAACTTATCCAATTACATAATTTCTCCTATAAAGTCACAGAGTGTTCAGCAAATGAAAATCATCGTTCTCCTATAAAGAACTTTGATGATTGTAGAATTCAAATCTATCTACCATCATCTACGGTAATATTTAATCATCAAAACAAATTTGATTTTGTTAATTTTCTATTATGTGGATTATCTATATTATTATCCATATATTGTGCTAAACTGTTCATTTTGTTTATAACATGAATACAGACAATCCGTTTACAATATTGGGAAAAGATTATAGATAATCAACTCATTCGAGGTTCAGCTGAGATCGAAGAATAATTCCTATTTTATTATAGTAGAATACAATTTTTTTATTTTCTATACAAATCACTTTATGTATAGCTTCAATTGAAAGAAATTAATTTTGTTTCATTATTTTTTTCTGTTATTACAATATATGTTTACAATAAAATGATAAAATGACGTTGACAAAGTTCATACAATAATATTACAATATATGTTTACAATATATGCTAAATTGATAACTAAATAGATTGCAGAAATAAATAACAATTGATAAGGTTAAATTGATTATTAAATATATTGCAGAAATAAATAGCAATGTTTAATTTCACCGTGTATCAACATATCTAAACCAAAAAATAGACCTGTTT
Source organism: Ajuga chamaepitys (assembly GCA_958295605.1). Lineage (NCBI taxonomy): Eukaryota > Viridiplantae > Streptophyta > Magnoliopsida > Lamiales > Lamiaceae > Ajuga > Ajuga chamaepitys. The sequence goes on from OY282503.1 coordinate 4,309,181, forward strand.
TATCAATCTTTTAATATACAATAATATATGTTTACAATATATGTTTAAAATATATGTTAAATTGATTATTAAAACTTTTCCGAGATCATTGATGCACATTCATGAATTCAAAACTAATTATTTTCGTAAAACATGGAAAATCAAATATTGAATATAATATTCACCAACAAAGTACGTTCAGATATGTTTGAATTTTGAATTTTGAATTTCGAATTTTTAAATAATCTTATCTGATTACATAATTTAATCTATAAATACACACATTTATTTATCTTCAGTTTCTGTGATTCAGCTGCCTAATTCTCTCATTTCTTCATTTCATTATTGTTCCGTTTCAGGTTTGATAGACGTTCATGAATTCAAAACTAATTATTTCCGTAAAACGTGGAAAACCAAATATTGAATATAACATTCACCAACAAAATACGTTCAGATATGTTTGAATTTTGAATTTTGAATTTTGAATTTTTAAATGATCTTATCTGATTACATAATTTAATCTATAAATACACATATTTATTTATCTTCAGTTTCTGTGATTCAGCTGCCTAATTCTCTCATTTCTTCATTTCATTGTTGTTCCGTTTCAGGTTTGATAGACGGGTTACAATGGATGCTCCAAAAGGAATAATGTTTATCTGATTATATAATTTTGGAATAATGTTTATCTGATTATATAATTTTAATCTATATGATACACACATTTATTTATCTTTAGTTTCTGTGATTAACGATCAGAACTACCTATTTATCTAATTTCTTCATTTCATTATTCTTCCGTTTTAGGTTTAATAGGCGCGTTACAATGGATGCTCCAAAAGGAATACCTGAAAATGACGACAAGAATAAATCAGCGTTAAAGAATGTTAATTCCAGAACAATCAATAATGATGGTAGCATAATTCAAATTTATCTACCATCAACATTTTGCATGGTAATTGTTAATCTTTACATTGAATAATTTATTCAATTTATTTTATGTGATTATTTTATTTTATTTCCACCACATTGTGCTAATATCCAAATTGGTTACAAAATCTTTAAACAATCAATTCAGATAAAATATTGGCAAAAGATGATTCAGTTGATTTTGAAGGCTAATGTCAACAAATTGTAATTTCAAGCATTTTTGGATATTATCAATTAATGAATTTATTTTAAATTCGAATTGTTATTTGAAGTGAATTTTGTGTTGCTATTACAAATTAAGATCGAAATTTAATATTGATAACATTACGTGTTTTGCAATCTTCAAGTATATTTGGATATTTGAGATTGAAGTTCAAATTACATTAATAACAATTTGAGGTTCGTACTTAATAATTGCATTAATATTAATTGATTAACAATTACCGTGCAAATTGATCAATGTAAAGATTGAAGTTCATTATTGAAATTTAATAATTTTATGATCAATGCAATTATTTGAGATTGAAGTTCATTATTAATATTCAGTATATTTCGGAAAAAAATTCGTACCGAATGAATATTATGAGATATATAATGATTGTAAAAAATCCGGTAAACCAAATAAGAAATCTTCTATTTAAGATATCTGATAATAAAATAGTCAAATCATATTGAATCTTTCAGATATAATTCATGATGAATTCTAAACTCCTATATTCAAGTTTCCTATTTTAATCGATGAATTATAAGATTAATTGATCAAATATTCGATATGAATATTGTGATGCAAATTATTTTCGAAAAATATAACGTCTTTACAGTTTTCCTAAATTATAATCAACATATTCTATTTAAGATATCTGATATATAGACTGCCAAATCATACTGAATCTTTCAGATATAATTCATGATGCGTTTTTTCTGCCTATATAAATCAAATATGCCTAATCTAAATAGATGAATTACAAGTGGTTGTTTTTATTGTGTTAGAGGGGCAGATCTAGATTCTCTTTTTTGCCAATCAAAACAATATCTGCAAATAAACCTAATATGCCTAACCTAAATAGATGAATTACAAGTGGTTGTTTTTATTGTGTTAGAGAGGCAAACCTACATTCTCTTTTTTGCCAAACAAAACAATATCTGCAAATACAAGTACGAGGATTACACCTTCATTCAAAGAAATGCATTTTTAATAAAAAAATATTGTTCAAGGTAATAGAGCATTTACTAGTTTAACATGAAAACTATAATTATTTTTGGCTTTGGATTCATAAAAGAATAAGAAAACAAAAAGAAAAAAATAAACAAAACAAAAGCTTTTGAAATTCATATTCACGTTGGTTCTGTTAAAAAATAAATAAAAGAAAAAAACAAGATTAAAAAAAACATTTGGTCTCCATTTGGTTGAAGGTGTAGCTTCTTTTAATAGAAAATCATGGAAGTGTTTGAATAATGGAATTAATCAAGAGTGGGACCTACTTTGCTAAATTAAAAAATTAAATATTACCTATTACAACTTGTAATAATAAATTAAAAAGTAATTGTATCAATATAAGAGTTGTATTCTATAATTTCCCCCATATATATTATAATATATACACAGATATATACAGGAAGAAGATAATTTTAACAATGAGACATTAACTGAGATGTAGGAATTTGTAGCACCGGTAAAAGAGTCAGTAAACCACGTGAGAACCCATGTGTACTTCTTCACAGAATCGACCGGCATAAATATATCTTGAACAAAATTATTCGATGACGTAATAATGAGACTTTTTATCTTCTACACCTATAAAAGATCCGGTAATGAGCTAGGGCAGTCTCCTGCATCACCAATTGTATCAATTACTGAATAACTAGCTTACTACCATTAATGGACCATTCAGAAGAAGATCTCACCTTATCCGCCATGCGAATCGCTACCGGTGCAATATTCCCGATGGCGCTAAAGGCAGCTGTCGAGCTCGATCTTTTCGAATTGATCAAGAACTCCGGTAACCCTACCACTTCTCCTTCCGAACTTGCTGCCCTTCTTCCAACCACCAACCCTGGCGCAGCCAGCATGCTTGACAGAATACTCCGCCTCTTTGCCGCTAACTCGCTCCTTGTCTGTACCACCAGTGACGGTGATGAGCGCCGCTACGCTTTGGCGCCGCTGGGTAAGTTCTTTGCCAACAACGAAGATGGTGTATCCCTCAAACCCCTTACGCTGTTAATACAAGACAAGTTGATCATCGAAAGCTGGTAATTAATTAACCTCTTGCTGTATTGGTTCTTTTTTTCACTATTTCGTCAGGCATCACACTTAAATGTTTAATGACTAAGTTCAGGGAGAAAATTGGTAGAAGTAGTGAAAAATAAGTAAAACGTCAATTAATTAAAAAAGAGAAAAACATCAAAAAATGGTAAAAAATAGGTATAAGATCCGAGAATTGTTGGATGATATTTCAGGGAAAATACAAAGATAGCCTTGTAACTTCTAGACGGTTATGAAACTAATGTTTGTATCTTTTTGCTTTTAAAACTACATAATATTGCTAAAAGTTATTCCTAATTTCGTAGAAATTCAATTTTGTTTCGCCAAAAAATTTGATATTTTCTGCGATTTAAATCATTGAAAATTCAGAATCCCCAAATTGTTAAGGACTTGGGTGCACTCAGTGTTCTAAAAAACGGGCTAGGCGGCCCCAGTCCGTCCCGTTTTTTACCTATTCGGTCGTTTTCGGCGCTGGGCGAGTTTGGCGCCGCCTAGACGGGTTAGGCGCGCGCCTAGCCAATTTTTTTTTTTTTTTTTTTAAGTTATATATATATATATATATTTTTTTTTTTTTTTTGAATCACTTAATTGATTTGGATGACATATTTTGATTTTTGACTTATGGACTAATGCTTCACGTATTGCTTTATTCAGTATCGACTATTGAATTTTGCAGTATCCTTTGTTTTTTGTACATGTAAATATTGCACTATCCTTGATTATGTTAGCTAACATGCAAAATATAGTTTGTTTAGGATAGGTTGCTATTATTTTCAAATTTTTTATATATTATTTACTTATTAAATATTTATAAATAATTAAATTATTCGTCTAAGGTGGTGCCGCCTAGGCCCCGTCTAGGCGCCGCCTAGGCGCTCTAGGCGCTAGGCCCCAGTCGACCGACCGACTAGCGACTAGCGATTTTTAGAACATTGGGTGCACTTGAGTTTTTCAACCATAAATTTAACTTATGAGGAAATTCGAACCAGATTCACGAAATTGAAAAGCAACAAATGTAACTATACGATTTTTAGATCAATTATCATTTACAACATGACCTTTTAAACGTAAGGTAGAAATACACAATCTTTTAAAAAAAAATCAATTCGATACGCAAGAGCTAAATTAGGGCCCAGATTGTTGATATGGAGCCCGAAGTAAGAATTTCAGGTTCCACGTGGATTGTACCAATTTTTTTTTTTAAATTTACAAGGACGAAACGATGTTGTTTCATACTAAAATTTAAAAAGAAAAACGTAAACTTAATTTGAAGTTACGACTTTAAACAAATGAAATTGCCAATCTAAAATTAAATTACACACACACACACATGAATAAAAAAAAATCCAAAGAGTTAGAAATGGTCTCGCTCATGAACCCTAATTAAGCTTTAGAAATGGCGTCTTCATGAAACACTACAAGGAAAAGAGGCATTTGTCATTAGTCTTTTGCAACTACAAAAGTGGTTACTAAAAATAACCCCTGTTGTAATTATTAGTAGTTACAAAAAGTATTTCATACAATTTTAATCAAATTTGCTAAAATATGACAAGCTCTTTTGCAACTACTTGTAGTTACATATATATTAATAACTACAAAGTAGTTGCAAAAAATAGTTATTAATGTAAAGTAGATGCAAAAAAAAAAATTTGTATCTTATTATAAGCAACTATTAGTAACTACTTTTAAATATTCAGTTACTAAAAAATATTTTGGTGGCTACTCTCCCTTTTTTGTAACTGTATTTTATATTGCAAAAAGCCTTGTTTCTAAGCATTTTAAAATCGGATTGTTGAAGTCCAACCGTGAAGAAATGTATTCCTCAAATTGTATCTGTTCTCTCGACGGATCTTTCACCCAACCCAAAAATTGTTGCTTTGTCTTATATTTATGTATGAGTTGTTTGGTTATTAACAGGTTGAACTTAAAAGAATCGATTCTGGAGGGAGGAGGGTTATTCGAAAGGACACATGGAATGAGTATATTCGAGTGTGCAGCGAAGAACCAACATCTAAGCAATGTTTTCAACGGCACTATGACTGATACCACCATCCTTCTCAAAAAATTTATTGACATATATACTGGATTCGAGGGCATCAACTCCCTCGTCGATATCGGCGGAGGGACTGGACAAACTCTGAGTATCATCATTTCCAAGTACCCATCTATTAAGGGCATTAATTTTGATCTGCCCTATGTTATTAAGGATGCCCCACCTCTTTCAGGTTAGTATATCTCACTATGTGCTGAAACTTCATACATATTTTAATTGCAATTCGAATTTTCTGTTACAGTAACTTTTTCATCCTCTGTTACACTCAATTCATTATGTGACACATGTTAATTTGTGACATCATACTACACATGTGTCAGTTAATGAATAAGTGAAACACAAGATGTAACACCAAAGTGTAACAGGTGATATGAGTTTTAATTGGAAATATGTATGCAGGTGTACAACACGTGGCTGGAGACATGTTTGTTAGTATCCCCAAAGCAGACGCAATTTTCATGAAGGTAAAATCAAACTTCTCGGAATTCAATTTCGTTCAATCCAAACTTCCTACGTCCAGTCTGCGGTTACTCAGTTCAATCGAAAATCGGAAAACATTATAACAAATAGTCTTTTGAGACAATAATTTTTTTTTCAAATAATAAGTATTTGTCACAATCATATTACTAAAAGTAATTATCGTCAATCATTAGTCATCTCAAAAACTCAATGGTAAATAATATTACTAGCTAGCCTATCTCAAATGCATATAAGAATTTCTCACAGTAAGTAGTTGTATCTAACAAAAGAATTAAAAATTACCTAAATTTACATATACAATATTTTGTGGCGATAACCGTCAAATATAATTACTATAGAAACAACATTTGTCGTCTAAAAAAATAGGTGACATAAAACCATTTTTTGTTGTTTCTTCACTTACGGATTTCTTTTTTGCTTTCTGTTTGAGTATATAAAATTTTAATAAGATACTCGATTTTTGTTATTTACTATATATGTCATGTTTGAAAAGAATAAATGTCAATAAAAAAAAGATATATATATGGACTATAAATCATTAACTTTATTAAGACATCCATATTCGTAAGTAGCATATCGAGTTATGATTATCTTTATTAAGATATATGGACTTATTGACCCTTGGATGCAGTGGATTACACATAGTTGGAGTGATGAAGAGTGTGTGAAAATCTTGAGAAAATGCAAAGAAGCATTGCCAGAAAATGGGAAGGTAATTCTAGTGGAATACTTACTTCCAGATCCAGATACCCCAATTGGTGGGCCCACTGCATATCCAATACATATGGATGTGTTGATGATGACCTACCAAGCCCGAGAGAGGACCGAGTCCGAATATCGGGCCTTGGCCCAACAAGCCGGTTTTAAGGACTTCCGTAAACTTGCCTGCGCTTTTGCTCTTACCATTATGGAGTTATATAAATGAAACCATATTTAATGCAACTGTAATCAAACTCCCTATCGTCTTTTATCTTACTCTTTTTATGATATCTAAAATAGTCTCTTTTTTTATATAAAGAGCATATTAAACGTTATCGTTCCTAAGATAATCTTGCTTAGTTCATTAAAAAGACTACTTTGTTGTAGGAAAATTGAAAAGAATAACAGTAAAGAGAAACGGAAGAGAGACACGGAATAATTAGGGTTCTTTTATTCATCAGATTCCCTTTATATAGGGTGTCAAATACAAAGGTTTCATAGATACATAATATTTAGTGAATACCTAAATTGTCCTTCATCAGTTATTTTTTACGAAGGCACACTAATTGTGTTTTTCCTTCAACACTCCCCCTTGTGCCAAGTCAAAAGGGAATTGGTGCATAACTTGTTGCCTCGTTAAAAACCTTGTCAAGTAACAAAACCCAGTGGGAAAAAATAAACCTTGGTCGAAGGGAAAAAGAGTGCAATACACCTTTGTTGAGACTCCCCCTGAAGTCTACATCTCTCCCTTGATATGTACATCTATCAAGAGAGTTTCGAAAATCTCTTTATCCTCGATTTTCATAAATCATGAGGATATTATGTGATTGTTGGTTATAGAAAAGCGTTGACAGTACATGCTTGGTCTCGTCACCTTTGATGTGTAGCATAATTCATCTGTTTGTTGCAAATAACTTCATCTTCATAACTTCGGGTACGCTCTTCGGTGGTATAGCTCAAGTCACTAATGCTTTAACTCTATAGGTTGATGAACTTCGTGAGATATCATCCGTGAGTGATGTGATGAGGTTGTTTGAGTAGTTGTGATTGATTGATCTTCAAGTTTTCGTCGTGTTCCTCATGGTAATACATAACCGGTTTGGTAATGTTATATTGTCCACTAAGATAACCAATATCTAAACCAACCAAAATAATATTTAGTATTTCGAGTAGGGGGTAGCTTCAATATTTACTTAGGAGTTACATATTCTTTTGTAATATTTTTATCTCTCTATATGAGAACATTTGACATTTACTTTAGAGTTTACAATTTCATTTGTAATCTCTCTTGTCTCTAATATGGGAAGAACAAATATGTGTCAAGGGTTTCTTTCAGATGTCAAAATACTTTTTGATATCATTCCACTGATATTGCGTTGTCCTGAGTAAAATATAACTAACATGTTCTTTGAGAAAGTAATACATGGTTGAGTGCATTGAGCTTTCAATACAATAATACGCACATTTCAATTAAGTAGGAAATTTCATCTCCCAATAGCTCTTTCATCATTTCCTTTGAACTCAAATGGATCTTTCCTTGTCCACACTTCAACCAACCATAGGAGTGCTAACAGATTGCACTTTATCCATGTGAAATCGCCTGATAATATTTTGGACATATGCAAACTGAGGAATTAATATTCCACAAACTCGGTGAGTTTTCCCATGATCCTTTATCTCAATTTAGATTTCAAATACATGACAGTATCTCTTATATCTTTAAGAGTACCTATTATGTCCTTAACATCGACATAAGTTGCTATAGTTGCAAATATAGAAATTGTTTTCTTTATAAATGCATAGGGGCAATACTACTTGTTCTTTCTTTTCCCAATCAAGTAGTCACTCAGATGGGTATACCATTTCTGTCCAGATTTATTTCAATCAAAGTGAGCATTTCAATCTAATATTGTAAATGCACTCTGTGGTCTAGAGTTATTTGAATTGGGCAATGCAGGTCCATCTGACACTTACACATATCTCAATAACAAGATCCCCAAAGAGATATGTTGTAACCACATTAGTATGCTGCATTTTCAATTCTTCGGAAACTTATCGATAAGACGTTATGACGTCCATTGTGGGAGAATATCTCCTCGTAGTCAATTCCAGGGCTTTGTGAGAAAACCTTGTGCTTTAAGGTAAGTTTTGCATCTCATGACTTATTATTCTCACTACGCTTACTGACAAAACATATTTTATGTCCTACAGGATTTACACTTGGTAAGGCTAGCACTACCAAACTAAATACCTGTTGTTCTATCATAGAATCGAGTTCTACCTGGATTGATTCCATATAGGCCAATATGCTATTTGTTGATATCTTAAAATAGAGCGTGGTTCGATATTATTGAGTTCTATAATTCATTGAACAACAATGTATACATCATTAATGCACGTGAAAGATTTTTCCATTAACTCACATGCACTCTCATTATCTCTAGAATCATATTAAACTTCGGAGCGTCCTCCAGTGGTGATTCATGGACATAATTAATTAGAGATAATTTGAGAGTATTTCTTTTTATTGATGATTTAAATTGTGCCACACCTGCCTCCTTCTTTGAGTAGGTGTTCATCGAACCACGTGACATCCCCCATTTCTTTTTGGGAGCCACGGCCTCAACCACACCTCCACTAAGTGTGGTTGCAACAGCTTATCTGTGGTGTTGTGCCCTTTACTAGGGGCTTTTAACCTTACAGGCACATTTGCAGCTGGTATATATGATCTTGTCACTTTAGTGATCTTAGCAAATGCATCAACAATCAAATCTTCCATACTTTGAAGATCGATAATTCGTTTTACTTCACTTTACATTATGAAGTGTGAGGATCCTAATGAAACATACTGGGAAACACTCTCTGTCGTTCCCTGAGAAAATTCTTTTTCGTATCTCCCCCTAACGACGGGAAGACTGTCTCATTAAAGTGACAATCCGCCAATCTAGCGGTAAATAGATCTTGCCTGTCAAAGGTTTCAAATGGCAGGTAATAGTTGGAAATCCATAACCAACATAAATATTTAATTGTCTTTAAAGACCCATTTTGATGCATTGTGGGGACGCAAATAGGCACATATACTGCGTAACCAAATTCTGCGTAAATGTAAAAATATCAGGCTAAATCCAGTTACCAACGGGTACGCATAATTTTTGGTTGGCATTGGGTTTGAAACAAATAAAGTAAAGTTCCAGTGATATTGCATAGTTCCATGTCCGATAGACATTTTAGTGCGCATTGCAATGCCTAATCCTCCATCTATATCCTTTTGATGGTGGCATATGTGAGACCATTTTTGTGTATCCACATGGGTTAAAGGATACTATACATTGATCCTAACAGATATGCAATAATCATCAAATCCTTATGATGAGAACTCTCTAGAGTTAATAAGTCTTATTGACTTTATGGAGTGAGGGTGGTGAGCCCTTAGACTATATTTTCTAGGAGTTTTTCTGATGCAACATTTATTGTGGACAATAATGTGATGATCAGTTAATGTGCCAAAGCATTTCCCAGAACCATAGATACTTTAATGACCCACTTTTCTGGTTTGATAGGTCCACATATATTATATTATGTTCTTTTTGTAAGAATGGAATGTCTTACTTATATATCAGGAATAAGAAGGTCTAGATCCTACTTATTGTTAAATAGTAGGCTTGGTAGAATGAGTGATATGCCCTAAAACAGTTAATGAGGCAGAATGAGATGTTGGTCGTGCTTTTATTACTTTAGAAAGTATTAACTTTGTTATAATAAAATTAGTACTGACACTGTACATCGTATAAGATTTTCATCTCTTTTGTATTTCACTCGAAAGAAAGAATGTCCATATAATTTCTTAAATATGGATCATCATGTTATGACTTGGATGTTTAAGAAAGTCGTACCAAGACCTATATGAATTAATGCCCAAAAGTTCATTTTGGGTAACATATGATTCTGTCTTCCAAAGTTCATTTTGGTGATAGTGTTTGATCCAACGATCAGAGTTGTAGTGGAGTACATGCCACCAGATTGACTCATTTATTTTTCTAAGATGTGCTTCATTTCACATTCATTAGAGGTATCATAAATTATTCAATTCCGTTCTCACATGAAGTTTTGAAATGATAGTCTTTGAGACAAATATCTTTACTTATTAACATTGTAATAGCTCTTGGTGCATATAAAGCGTTTTATGACTATAATTGTTATGTCATTAGGCATCTAAAGAATTCGACTATTCTTCGCCCTTTTAGTTCTTGTGATTCAATGATGGTCATTATGCAGTGATGCAGTGAGTCTCTGTTCTTTGGACTTCCTGAATCTCTTATAGTTAACTGCTCTAGCAGTTTTTATACAAAAGTATAATAGTTTCACACTTATTTAAATGTTCATTACCAACTATATCCCCCTTTTTTAGAGGGTTCCGATGTGTCTTTTACGTATTGTTTCCATAACCACCATGTCCATTTGGAGGTAGGCACGTCGGAAAGCCTTCAAGGCTTCTATGTCCGTTACTTTGTGGTGTATCATTACCACAACTGTAGAGAAAAGATATATCCGTTCCCTTTACTTTTTGGGGCTCTTTCCACTATTTAGTTCACCATAGTTAGACTAGGGAATTTTCTTTATCCCAACGCTTTAGGTGTTATTTTTTTCAGAAGAAACGATCAAACCTCTCAGCTACTTGAATCAGTTGATTAACTAATTGAAAGTTGTAATTCTTTTATTTCATACTCTAGCCTATACATGTTCTCTAGTATAACCACTGGAGTAGAAATATAAAGAGATTTTTTGTATCATATCATCTTCTGTGATTTTTTTATACATAAAGAGAATTTTGCTTTTAGACAAAACATGTCATTATTAAAGTCATTGACCTTTTGTAGTCTGGTAAGTGGATTTCTTTCCACAAAACAATTAATTATGAAAGTAGAGAATCGTCTATTATTCCAAAATTTCTTTTATGGCAACCCACAGTTCATCGGGGTATCATTAACTAAACAATACTTTTAGAGTGAATTAGGATTATAGTGTCGCCTCAATTTCATTAGAGCATAGACTTTGACTCTGTCAAACGATTCTTTATCCTTGGGGTTGGTAGATGGTATGATTGTGGAAGTGTGGTGTTTTCCATAAAAATTGTTTCATATTAAGAATATCAATTATGGTAACTCAATTCCTTTTGAACTCTAATTATTTGAATTTGGATCGAGTTGGTTTAATCATGCTTTTATGAATTATTTTCAAATATTTGAAGGTTGGATTATAGTTTCGAAAACTACAACGATCTCGTATCCACACCGATGACATAGATGCAACTCACAGAGCATTTGTTAATAAATATCCCAATCATTATTGAATCTATTGAAGACTCATGATAGTAATTTATTAATCATTATAAAACATGTATCAGAATGCATATTTTCAAGGACCTGTGATTCCAATTTAGAAAAGTCAAAGTAATGGAATATAATTTGTTAATGCGCAATCCGGAAAACACCCAATCAAACAGTAATTAATGCGAACAGAATGTAAAAACACACAATATACGTGGTTCGATCCGGAGATCTACGTCCACGGGCAGAAAACGGCAATCGCCGAGGTGTTTCTTTCACTTGATGATTCCGTTTACAAGGAGTATTGCAGAATTCAAAGTCCGAACCCTAATTCAGAGTTCTTTCTTCCTATTTATACTACTAAACCCAAACCCTAACTAACCTTAACCGAATCCCTATCATTTCGCCCACCAAATCTGCATGGCAGTTTTGGAAAAGATCGTGGCCTTGATTCTCGGCAGATTCGATCCGCTGCCTGGGCTTTCACGCGCTTGCTGGGCCGATTCGTTGAGCTGGCGAGTGGGCTTAGGACTAAACCGGCCCAAGGTGACCGAATCACCCGAGGTAACCGGGTCATCCCTATCAGATGCCCCCCCCCCCCAGCCGAAGCGAGGTGGGAGCTTCGGTTGTCACCGGGGTGGAATCTTTAAGCAAGGAGGACCGGGGCCACTGGTAGGTCGAAGTGCTTGGTACTTGTAATGAGACATCGAACTTTCCCGAGGGGTAAAGCGCGTTAGAAGTACATGACAGTCTGGCCGAGGTGTACGGTACACCGGAGTGAGATACTGGGCCCAAGTGGTAGGAACACCGGAGTGTAGGAGTATGGCCGAGGTGAAAGGTACACCGGAGTGTATCTTGAATCTTCCTGAAGAAGGGTGAGGCTGATGTGACTGGCGGCGCCATAATGAGAGAGAGGAACGTGAAGTGACACGCTCTGCGAGTTTCAAGACAGCTGTTCCCCACGCGCCTCGGTAACTGTAAAACGCGTTAAAGGCACGCATGAATATCCATCGCTGAATTTGAATAGGCTGCATCAGAGCCGTCGATTCTTTGCATTTATATCAGGAATAATTGCACAGTAACTTTTCATCTTCTCATTGCGATTCATCTGTTAAAGAAGCGGGAAAAAGAGGAAACCTTCGTTCGTGTTTCATCAGAGACCAAAAACCCTTTGCAAATCAATCCACACAAATCTGATCCAAGTAAGTATGTCGTCCTCTTCTTCTTCTTCATCTACTGCTTCAGTCGAAGTGATAGGAGGCTCGGATAAGCCGTTAGATGTCCCCCCCCTGTCATTTATCTTGCCGGAGAGGGATTCTATTAGAACCGTAGACAGGGTTAATGGTCTAGAACGCAACACGATGAGGTTATCGTTTTATGAATGCCCGGCGGAGGATCTTGAGGTGTCCTCGATAGCTCTGCGGATGTCGCGAGAGCAACTTGAGAGGGAACTCCCATCATTCTATCTTCCCTTTGACCTAGATTACATAATTCCTACCCCCGAGGATAGGGCTTGTTGCCCACCGCAGGGGTATATGACTGTATATATCGATCCTCTCAGAGTAGGGTTGAGATTGCCGCTGTGGGGCATAGTTGTAGAGTTGTTAGAATACTACGGTATTGCTCTCTGTCAGTTAGCACCGAACGCGGTGAGGCAGTTGGTAGGCTTTACTGTAGTAAGCAAACAGGCCGGAATAGAGCCAACGGTAGAACTCTTTAGGTTTTTCTTTCAGTTGAAGAACTTTGGGAAATCCAAGGGGTGGTATTCATTTAGTCCCCGAGCCCGAGGAGGGTTCAAGGTGCAAAACCCCAGCAAGGTGGAGGGGTGGAAGGAGAGATTTATTTTTGTTAGGAATAAGGTAGCTCTTCCGAGGTGGAGGAATGATGAGGTGCTGGATACTGCCCCCGTGGAGAGCCCGGGGGCCCAAGTGAAGCACACGTTCCGACAGGTGGGGGTTTTCCAAACCCTTTGTTCCGAGGAGGAACTGGAGAAGGCCGGGCTTAGCCCATATTATTCAGGGAATGGAGATGCCGAAGAGGGTAGGAATTCTTGTATCCTGTTATTTAACTCTGCTGTTTTGTACTGAACTAATCATTGATATCATGCAGTGGGTCGCTTCGGAAAGCAACCGGCATCGGGTAGTCCTGCCAAGACCGAGGTGGCCAAGAAGAAGGGGAAAGCCACCGAGGTATCTCCCCTAGAGAAGAGGCCACAGAGTACACAACCCTCGACAGGGTCAGAGGAGAGGGTGACGCCGGCGGGGTCTCCGGTGTTCTCCAGAAAGAGGCCGGAGCCTTCTGGGGTTCCGCAAGCACTATCCAAGAAGCCCCGGACAGGGGAGAGCTCACAGGTAACATCCATAAACGCTGAGTCATTTCTTGAGTTTGTGCATGATGTATAACCGAGGTCTGATCTATATGCCGCGGTGTATTGTACTTACCCAGCTGGGACAGGAAGCTCCCGATATGTCGGGGTTCGACGGCGCGGATGCCGCGAAGATTTTGCAGTTGGCCAGGGGGATCGTAGAGATCGGCCTGAAGAGCGAGGTGGAGGCCAAAGAAGAACTGGCGGCGACAGCACGGGACCTCCGCGCGCGGAACGACAAACTGTCGTATGACTTGACCCAGGCACGCAAGAGAGCTGCCGTGGTTGAGTCCGAGGTCGCGCGTCTGCGCGGCATGGAAACCGAGATCCACGGTCTCCGCGGTGAGCTGATGCAGCTGCGGGCAGAGATGGAGGCGAGGGAGGCAGCTGTGGAGGCTAGAGAGGCGGCCATAATTAGGGGGCAAGGGGCCTTGCTGAAGGCCTTCGCTGACAAGTTGTTCAAGACCACGACCTTCCTCGACTTTCAGACGGAGTTCGTGGCTGTTGGAGATAAAGCCACTCGGGCCATGGTGCTGGAGGAGGTGAAGCAGGCGTACCCCGATGTGGACATCACCCGTCCCGAATTTGGGTACGACCCTGAAGCGCAGGCCGAGGTGGAAAGGGCTTACTACGCCGTGCTGGCGAAGTTACCGGAGTGGCCCTTGGTGGAGGCTCTCGGGGAGAAGAGGCAACTTCTCACTGCTGCGGAAGTTGCCAGCTGTAACGTGGACCAGGATGAAGAGTTCCTGGCGTTCAGCCGTGGTGACCTGGCCACTGCTCCTCAGGGCATAGACCACCCCCAGATGGAGGTTGAAATCCCTACTACGACCGAGGCCATCACAGCAGCTGAGGGGGGAGATGCCAGAGATGCCGAGGCGACTGAGGGCCAGCAAGAAGAGTTGCCCGAAGAGCCTGAGGCATCGGAGCGGGAGGTCAGTAGATCTCCGCAAATTTAAGCTTGTAATGTTGTAGAAATGTTAGGAATGATGTAATGAACGATTGTACTCTTTGAAATTTGAAATACAATCTTCTTTTCTTTATCTGTTGTTTTCTGTTCTTCTGCATGATCAGTTTAATGTTTGTTGCCGAACTGAATGCGATTCCTTGTACTTTGAGAGTAATTGACCTTGTGTCGTCGTTATCTGTCTAGAACACTGCGGAGCTGCACGAGACTATAAAGAAGTTAATGAAATCACTTGAGTGGCTCCGCGGAGAGAAGAATCATCTGGAAATGCACGTGGTGCCGGGGTTGAAGAAGCAGATAGCCTCGGCCGAGAGGAGGGTGGTTGAGGCTAATGAGAGAGCCAAAGACTTTGAAATGCAATATCGAACCACTGCTGCCGAGATGAGCCGCGTCCGCGTTCACCATAAGGAATATGAGCGGATCCTGTCCGAGTTCGGTCTTCTAACCTTTGAAGAAGTAGAAGAGCGGACCGTGGAAATCCAGAGTGATATTGCGGCGCTGATGTCGAGGGGTTCGATCGATCCTGCAGAACTGGTTAGGAGACGGGAGGTCTTGGAACTCCTGCTCAGCATGTATGAAGGGCTCAAAGGCCGAATCAGGCGGAGGCCTTCTGCTGAAGAGTTTATTGCGAGCACAAGCCAGGATCGAAGCACACAAAGAGCTCCCCGGCGGGACAAGAAAGCTCAGGATAAGAAGAAACCTCCTGTGCCGAGCAAAGGCATAGTAATCCGAGAGCCAGCTCCGGTGGCTGTGACCGAAGAAGAACCCGCGGCGATTGCCGAAGAGGTAGTTGATGAGCTGGTGCAGGAGATCGAGGTAATGGTCCCGGAGGAGTGGGACCCTGAGCAGTGGGCCCAGACACCGAGGCCGGTGCCACAACCAAGTAATCGGGCTCGGGCCCGAGGTGAAACCCCGAGGCCAGCGCCTAGGGAAAGTCCTCGGAGAAGAGAACCTCGAAGGAATGACCGAGCCCGAGCTCGTGAGGGTAACAGAGCCGGGGCCCGAAGTCAAGGATCTTCAAGATCCCGGAGGACCCAACACAGATCGAGGAGCGGGTCCCAGCACCGGAGTGCGCAATATTGGCTCGGGGGCCATAGACGTTAGCTTTAGTGTTTCTGTTGTTGTTTTTTTTTTTTTTTTTTAGGTGTTATGTAAAAAACCATGTGATTTGGAGTGTTTTGTGGTGTATAGCAGAACTGTTGTAACGTGCACACATTGTAGTGGAACTAACTTGTTATAAATCATTTTAATTGAGTGTTCGGGAACACAATAGAAATCTTGTTAACTATTTTACAAGGTGTTCGGGAACACGACTTGGATAAATCCAACCTCCCCGGACGGATCGGGCGGGAGTAAGAAAACTCCCCGGACGGATCAGGCGGGAGTGAGTATTTCTCCGGTTAAACAGACGAGAAAATGATGTGAGTCCGGGGACTGATATGCAAACCTCCTCGGTCGGGCCGAGAGAGAGGTTTATTTGTCCGGAGACTAATAATAACGATGCGATAGTGTTAGGGCATCCCCGTAACGTAAAGAATAACACAGTAATTTATGCAAGCAAGAAATTTTATTCAATGATAAATGCCGGAGCTAACTCAAGAGTACAAAGTGAAATAGCGATTTGTAAAGGAAATCAAAGGGAAAGATAGTACTTGTGATTCAGCCACTACAGATAGAAGCGTCTCAAGTTTGTGACATGCCAACTTCGGGGGATCGGGGTCCCGTTGAGATGCTCGAGCTGATAAGAGCCGGAGTCGTGCGCTGCAACGACTCGGTAGGGACCTTCCCAAGAAGCATGTAGTTTGCCCTCGGAGGCAGCTTTGCTGGCCGAGTTGAGCCGAAGAACCAAGTCCCCGACATTGAACTGAGTACCTCGGACTCGGAGGTTATAGTACTGGGCAGCTCGTTGTTTGCACTTAGCCTGCTGAATGAACGCTTGTTCCCGGCGGTTCTCAAGCTCATCCAAATTGGCGCGGAGTGCCTCGTCATTATCGTCCGGAACTAAGGTGAGTAAGCGAGGACTCGGTACACTGATTTCGGCTGGAATGACGGCTTCGGAACCGTAGGTAAGGCTGTATGGTGTTTCCCCGGTGGAGGTGTGCGGCGTTGTGCGGATAGCCCATAATACTTGCGGCAGGTTTTCAGCCCAGAGGCCTTTGGCACTATCGAGGCGCTTTTTTATTCCTGTGAGAAGAGTCCGGTTGGTGACCTCAACCTGTCCGTTTGCTTGGGGGTGAGCGACCGAAGTGAATATCTGTTTGATGTGGAGTTCCTCACACCATGAGCGAAATGGATCGTTGGCAAACTGTTTACCATTGTCCGAAATAATAGTGCTCGGGATGCCGAAGCGGCAAATGATGTTGCGCCATACGAACTTCAGAATATTCTGGCCAGTGATAGCAGTAAGTGGTTCGGCTTCGACCCACTTGGTGAAGTAGTCGACAGCGACGACTAGGAATTTCAGTCCTCCCGGAGCAACGGGGAAGGGTCCAACAATATCGATACCCCATTGAATGAACGGCCATGCGCCTTGGATGCCGGTGAGCTCGGTCTGTGGTAAATGCTTTATCCTGGAGTGCAGCTGGCACTTGTTGCATTTAGTCACTAAGTCGTGAGCATCATTGAATAGGGTAGGCCAATAGTATCCCCATCGGAGAACTTTTTTGGCTAAAGTTCGGGAACCGATGTGGCTCGCGCAGGCCCCCTCGTGAACCTCCCGGAGAACTTGGATGGCCTCAGCAGGGGCAAGACACCGGAGATTTGGCTGTAGGTACGATTGCCGGTACAAAACTCCATTATGGAGGGAGTACTTAGGGGCTTTAAGCACAACTTGCCGAGCTCGTAGCTTGTCAGCGGGCAGAACCCCATCTCGAAGATACTGAACGATCGGAGTCATCCAGTTCGGATCGCTGTCGGTCAATACCGAGACTGTAGCCTCATGAATTGATGGATGGGAGAGGTCTTCGACCATGATATCCGGAGATATATTAGTTTGGACCGCGGAGGCCAACTTGCTGAGTGCGTCCGCCCGGGAGTTCTGGGCCCGCGGGATTTTCTGTACAATGACCGTATCAAAAGTTGAGATGAGTTTAAGCGCTAGAGTGTGATACCTGACCATGGTTTCTTCTTTGGCGACATAAGTCCCCTGTATCTGCTTAGACACAATCTCGGAGTCCGTGAAGAGCTCCAGGTGACGAACACCTAGAGATTGGGCGAGCCGGAGCCCGGCGAGGACCGCCTCGTATTCCGCTGCGTTGTTGGTCACCTTAAACTTATACCTGATGACATATTTTACCTCAACCTCCTCGGGGTCGATGAGGAGTAGTCCAGCACCACCTCCTCGGGCCGTGGATGCACCATCCACGAAAAGTTGCCACTTCTGGGGTGAAGGAGCAAGTGGGACGTGATGCTGTGTATCTTTGTCTGTGGAGGACTCATGGTTGTCCGCTGGGGCTTCGGCCAGGAAATCAGCAAGTGCTTGCCCTTTAATCGCTCGGCGGGGAAGAAACTGTATGTCATATTCGCCCAACTCAATTGCCCATTTGGCGAGGCGCCCGGATACCTCGGGCTTTACAAGGATTTGGCGTATAGGGTGATTGGTCAAGACCCTTATCTCACGTCCCTGGAAGTATGGCCGAAGACGCCGAGCTGCCATAACGAGGGCCAAAGCGGTTTTTTCAAGCTCGGAGTACCGTGTCTCAGCTCCATGAAGTACTCGGCTCGCAAAGTACACTGGGTGCTGAACCCCCTCCACTTCTCGCACAAGAGCGGCACTAACAGCCTCTTCGGCAGAAGCCAGATATAAGTACAATGGCTCCCCGGGGGAAGGAACTGACAAGGTGGGCAGCTGCTGTATATGGCGCTTCAAGGCTTCAAAAGCCTCGGTACACTCCGGAGTCCACTCAAAGGACTTTGCTTGTCTCAGGATCTTGAAAAATGGGAGCTGACGCTCCGCTGCCTTTGATAAGAATCTGTTTAAGGCCGCTAGGCCACCTGTAAGGCGCTGAACATCCCTGAATGTCTTCGGCGGCTGCAGGTCTAACACATCGCGGAGTTTGGCAGGATTGGCCTGCAGCCCGTCTTTTGAAACCATGTATCCGAGGAACTTCCCCGAACCCACACCGAAGGTGCATTTTGTGGGATTGAGCCGCAGATTATAGCGTCGTAAAGTACGCAATGTCTCAGTAATGTCCCTCACACATGAAGGATGGGAGGAACTCTTGATGACCAGGTCATCGACGTAAACTTCGACATTACGACCGATCTGATCGCAGAAGACAAGATCCATCAAACGTTGATAGGTGGCTCCGGCGTTCTTAAGCCCAAAGGGCAGCTTCTTAAAAGCATAGCATCCAAACGTAGTGATAAATGCTGTCTTGAGGGCATCTTGTGGATCCATAAAGATTTGATGATAACCCTTGTACAGATCGAGGAAGCAGAGTGCCACGTACCCCGTAATAGCTTCGGCCTTTTGGTCGATGGAGGGCAAAGGATAGCAGTCTTTCGGACAGTGTTTGTTGAGATCGGAAAAATCAACACACATCCGCCATGCCCCGCTGGTCTTTGTTACCATTACTGGATTAGATAGCCAGGAAGGATAGAATACCTCGAACAAGATGTCCGCGTCCAGGAGTTGTTTCACCTCCGCTCGAATGGCTTCATTGCGCTCTGGGGCGAATTTTCTCTGTTTCTGTTGGATTGGCTTTATGCTGGGATCTATGTTTAGCTTGTGAGTAATCACCTCGGGAGAGACCCCAGGCATGTCCTGGGGAGACCATGCGAAGACATCGGAATATTCGCGCAGGATCTGGATAATGGCCTGGTGTAGCCAGGGCACATCCACGGCCCCTACTGTTACTGTCTGCTCCGGCTTAGATGGATCTAGCGGGATTTGGACAGTGGCGTCCCCCAACGGGGTGCAGTCCCGAGGTTCCAGAACCTGTGATGTTACCTGAAGCTGTTGTTGGGGCTGGGCCTTGGCAGTCTTTTTGAGCGCCACGTACATGCACTCTTTTGAAATCCGTTGGCTCCCGCGGACAGTTTCTTCACCATGCGAGGTGGGGAACTTCAGCGCGAGGTGATACGTGGAGCATATGGCTTTCGCCGGGGTGAGCCAGTCCCGGCCCAATATCATGTTGTATGGTGACGGGGAATTCACCACGTAGAAATCCACGAAGATTGTTTTCACCTTCGGGTAGGTTCCCAACGACGCTGGGAGGGCGAGGATACCTTCTGGCCGAACTTCACCCTGGGTGAAAGTCTGTAGTGGCCCGGGAGCCGGTTTGAGTTGATCTCGGGAAATCCCCATCCTCTCAAAACAGTCCGCAAATATGATGCTCACTGCGGCACCATTGTCTACGAAGACCCGCCGTACTGTTATGTTAGCTACAGTCATGTCGATGACAATAGCGTCAGTGTGGGGTGTTATCTCGGGGACCGGATCCCTATCCGTGAAGCTGATAGTCTCGGACTGATGCAAACGTTTGTGACGTGGCTCCTCGGGAGGAGGACGTCGAGCCTCTGCTTTCAAAGCATGTCGTGAAGCCCCAGTGGGTAGGGCCCCGTAGATCACGTTTATCACGTGAGGGGGTGCGTCGTCTCTGGGTCCTCCCGGAGGAGGGGGAGGAGGTAGAAGTTGGAGATGTTGTGGCTGGCGATTGCCAGAATCTTGTCGCGTGTGATTATTGGGCCCCGGCCGGTTATTCTGCCAATGTGGCCGATTTTGTTGAGTATCCCGGTCATGATAACCCCCGCGGTTATAATATGAGCCTCCATTGTGGTTTGCCCGAGGTCGATCGCCAGTTCGCGCGACGTATTGCCGCAAGAATCCCTTCTTGAGGCATTCCTCAATCTCCTTGCCAAGTTCCCGGCATTCGTCTGTTTCGTGTCCGTGATCTCTGTGGTACTCGCACCACTTGCCACGATTTCTCTTCTCAGGAGGTGCAGTCATCCGCGGACAAGGTCGGAAGTCGTTCTTGTGGAGCGAAAGAATTTCTGCCCGTGACTTCGTCAGAGGAGTCAACTGCGGAATTTCACTCCGGGATTCTGGACGACCCGTTGTCAGACGGGAAAATGCACTAGCTCGGGTGCTAGGCCCAGCTTGGGCTTTGTCGGCCTGCCTCTTGGCCGCGTGCTTTTCACGCTTCTGCCGAGTCTGCTCCTCGGCCTTCGCAAATTTACACACTGTTTGGAACAGTGCTCGAGTTGTGACCGGTGTATTCCGAGCTAACTCGGTGTGCAGCGCTCCGGGACGGAGTCCATTCATGAAGGCCCCGATGGCCACATTGTCGGGGCAGTCTCCCACCTTGAGACTTACCGTTGTGAAACGGTCCAGAAATTGGGTAACGGATTCACCGTCCCGTTGTTCCATAGTCATGACATCGGCCATGGTGGCCGCGGGCTTCACCCGGGCTTCAAATCTTGCCCAAAAGTGCTCGGCAAGTTCTCTGAACGAGGATATGCTGTTTCGCGGGAGAGAATCAAACCATACCCGAGCTTCATCCTGTAAATACTCCGGGAAAATCCTGCAGTACTGCAGGGACGTGATATTGTCATGGCTAAGCATGCTGTGCCTAAAGGCACCTAGAAAATTGGCCGGATCTCCAGTGCCATTGTAAGGAGGTATGGCTGGCCGTTTAAACCCTTCGGGAAGGGAAGTGTCCATGATTGCCTGGGAGAACGGCGTGATGATCTCTCCATTGGCATCCATGCCCAGGATCCTATCCAGTTCAACATTGCGTTGAACTTGCTCGTACTCTTGAAGGTCCAGAGCATGAGTATTTGTATAGCGAACTCTTTTTGCCGCGTTAAGTGGGCGGCGGCGATCCACGTCGGTGGGTTCCTCATTGGGAGGTTGTGATCTATTTGAACTCCCAAGGTCCTCGGAAGAACCGGGTCGTTCCCTTCGTCGATCCTGATGTCCCCGGTAACCGGGGTTCCGCTGACCACGGGGACGCGGTGGAGGTACACCAGAATCGTCATTGTGGTTAGCGGGCTCTGCGACAGGTTCCGATGGATGTATGCGGCTGGCTGCCCAATCTTGGAGAACATGTGCATGTTCTTCTAGGAAAGCCTGGAGCAACTCGGGGGTAATTTGGACGTTTACCGGTGGTTGAGTGGCAGCAATATTAGGGTTTTGCTGGTCCTGAGGCGGTGGAGGGTTTTGATTACCCTGATGAGCGGAAGCGCTCCTTGCCGGCGATTGTCTCGGCGGCGCCACTTGATCCACGGGTGGATCCTGGTTAGATTGATCTCCGCGACGGGATTGGTTCTGACGGGTTGTCACCATGATTCTTGAAAGATACGTAGACGTCAAAGATTACTGGTTAGTACGCTCAAAAAACTGTCTTGTCGTTCCCACAGACGGCGCCAATTTGTTAATGCGCAATCCGGAAAACACCCAATCAAACAGTAATTAATGCGAACAGAATGTAAAAACACACAATATACGTGGTTCGATCCGGAGATCTACGTCCACGGGCAGAAAACGGCAATCGCCGAGGTGTTTCTTTCACTTGATGATTCCGTTTACAAGGAGTATTGCAGAATTCAAAGTCCGAACCCTAATTCAGAGTTCTTTCTTCCTATTTATACTACTAAACCCAAACCCTAACTAACCTTAACCGAATCCCTATCATTTCGCCCACCAAATCTGCATGGCAGTTTTGGAAAAGATCGTGGCCTTGATTCTCGGCAGATTCGATCCGCTGCCTGGGCTTTCACGCGCTTGCTGGGCCGATTCGTTGAGCTGGCGAGTGGGCTTAGGACTAAACCGGCCCAAGGTGACCGAATCACCCGAGGTAACCGGGTCATCCCTATCATAATTGATATCTATATACATGTCTATAATAGATAATTTATTAGTACATGTACAATTGAGGCGTTAAATTTGACTAAGAATTCTTCGATAATTTGATCAAAGTAAACTTATCTGTATTAGGTTTACATGTGTATTTAACCTCTTGTCATCTTTTGACAAATGATTAAGGAAAATTACGTTCCTACATGGTATCAGTGATCATCCCCTAATTCTAGTCTTCTTTCTCCCGCCGTGGCCGCTCCCGTCGTCGCCGTCGACGATGAAACACAGTCTCGTCTGGATGCCGTCGTTCTTCAGTGGATTTATGGTACCATCTCCCTTGACCTTCTTCACACCATAATGGAACCTGATTGTACTGCACATAAAGCTTGGGAAAACATCAAACGAATTTTCTAGGATAAAAAAAATTCTTGGGCTGTTATCCTCGAAATTTGGTTTTCCACGTGCAACATTTAGTAAATTAATTTTGAAAATTGTATGTTGCACTTGTTTTTTTTTTTTTTTCCTTTTATATGTTTGGCAATTTCAAAATGTTTTCAATAGGTAGTACTCACAAAATAAATCATTTACTTGAAGAATTGAGTTAGTGAATCATAACGTTATCACAAGATCAAACCTTTTTTTTTTGTTGTGAGTTTTTAAAAATTTACTTGAGTGTTTGCTCATCATCGCTCTCTATTTGAATGTTGTCTTCTATATTTTCTTTGTGTTTCTTCCTTTCTTCTTTTCCTCCCTTTTTGCTATTTGTTCATGTTGTTTTTTCTATGATGTTGCTCGTGTTTTCTTCTCATTGTACCCCTTTATTTTTTCTTTTGTAATCTCTATGACATCACCATCTCCTAAAATTATATAGGGTTAATTACAGAATGCAACCTGTACTATTGGCCTTTTTTCCATTTTTAGTCCAAAGTAAATATTTTTTCCGATTGCAACCTGTATAACGCATTTTTGTTGCAGTTTGCAACTCCGGCCATATTTCAGGCTATATAGGCCATGTGCCATGCACATGACCTACATGGGCCAATAACATTGGAACACGTGGCGACTAATTAAAAAAAATCAAAAAAAGAAAAAAAAATACTTATAAATTATTTAAAATTTTCAAAATAATTCACAAAAAAATATAAAAATAATTAAAATTTATAAATATTTAATATAAAAAAAATTGAAAATTTAGGAAATTAACAAAAAATTCTAAAAATAATTTAAAAATTCAGGAATAAATATAAAAAAAAAAAGAAAAATCGAAAATACTTATAAATTATTTTAAAAAAGTAAATTTTTTTATTAAAAATATAAAAATTATATACATATCAAAATAATTTTATATAAAAAAATAAAATATTCCGAAAATTTTGAAATTCAGGAAATTAACAAAAAAAAAATTCTAAAATTAATTTTAAAAATTTTGAAAATAAATATAAAAAAATCAAAAATAGTTTTATTTTGAAAAAAAAATCAAAAAATTAGTAAATTATTTTAAAAAATTTAAATTTTTTATTAAAAATATAAAATTATATAAAAATTTCAATAATTTTATATAAAAAATGAAAAAAAATTGAAAATTTTAAAATTCGGGAAATTAACATAAATCTAATTTATTTTTTTGTTAATTTCCTGAATTTTAAAAAATTTAGAATTTTAAGAATAATTTTTTTTTTTTTAATTTCCTGAATTTTAAAATTCTCTCGTTGGCGGACACATTGAAGGAGATTCAGCTGTTCGGTGCAGACGTCAAACTAGAAATAGAAATAGAAAAAAGAAAAGAGAAGCTGGCCTTCCCTTTCGCAGTTCCGTCGTCGTCTTGCCGCTTGAATAGCTGTCGAGTTTCATTAGGCCGAGAAGCCAGGTCTTCAGAGAAGACCCACACTTCTACTGTCCATGATAATTATTATTGTTCTATGCGCGCGTAAAAAAAATGGAGAGGAATTGGAAATTTAATTCTTAATTCTCAAATTCATTTAAAATAACTTTCAGAAGTAATCTTTTTTTAATTATTTGGATTTTAAATGAATTTGAAATTTTCAAAATAATTATTCAAATTTTATATTTAGTTCTAGAAATTTTAAAATAAATTTTAGATTTTTTGTTAATTTCTTGAATTTTAAAATTTTCAATTTTTTTTTTAATTTTTTAAATAAAATTATTTAGAAATTTATATAATTTTATATTTTTAATAAATTATTTTAATTTTTTAAATAATTTACAATTTTTTCAGTTTTTTGTCAAAATAAAAGTATTTTTTATTTTTCTTTATATTTATTTTCAGAATTTTTAAAATTATTTTAGAATTTTTTGTTAGTTTCTTGAATTTTAAAATTTTCAAAATATTTTTTTATTTTTTATATTAAATATTTATAAATTTAAATTATTTTTATATTTTTTATGAATTATTTTGAAATTTTGAAATAATTTATAAGTATTTGTTTTTTTTTTCGTTTTTTTTTTTTTGTTATTAGTGACCACGTGTCGCCATATTATTGGCCCATGAAGGTCATGTGTATGGCACATGGCCTATATAACCTGAAATATGGCCGGAGTTGCAAACTGCAACAAAAACGTGTTATACAGGTTGCAATCGGAAAAAATATTTAGTTTGGACTAGAAATGGAAAAAGGGCCAATAGTACAGGTTGCATTTTGTAATTAACCCAATTATATATTGGGTAGGATTTGCACACCGCAAACTGTGGCAAAATGTTGTTAAATACTCTAGACCAGAAAGTTACGACATACTCGAATCTTTAATTTTAATGCCAAGTTATAATTGCATATGATTTGATGACATTATACTTTTTTATTACAAGTACAGAGGGTGACTATTCGGGCTGGTTAGTCCAAAACTCCAGCAAAATAAAAATTAGTAAGTAAACTCCGACTCATCCCCTAAAATATAGTATAATTTTTTAGTAAGCCAACCTTCTGTCAGAGTTTTAGTTCATCGAATCGAACCTATTAAGCCCGATAGTACTTTGGGCTCAAATTCAAATAATTTATACTATCTTAAATGTTTGGCCGGTTGACTTCCGTTTTGTTTAGGCTAGACCTACTAAGCCCGATGGTGTTTTGAACCTCGATTTATGGAATTTTAACCTCAGTATTCCCCATGAATTCAAAATATTGAACTTCAGATACAACTCAAATAAAAGTTTCAAAAGCTTATTCTAAATTTTCTTCACACCCTACGAAAAGGTAAGCTTTTCTCCAGAAACCCCTCCAAGTGTTTGATGAAAGTCCCCTGAGATTCAATCTTCGGATAGCAAACTCCCCTAGATAGTTTATGAAATAGTATTATCATTTAAAACATCAGTAAACATTACCACAAAAGTACGGATAGCGAAATCCTTTCAATAATGCCAATGTTACATACCAACGAATTCACATACACATAAACATAAGACATGAGCTTAATTAATCAGCCAAAATGCGCAATTCTTCTAATTTATATGATCATTTTTCGCGCAAGATCACTTTGGCAGTTGGGGAAGATCTAGGCATACTCAGAAGCTTCTCTGCTGCTTTAAAAAGCTTCTCCGTTTCATAAAGCAAATTCTTCTTTGAATAAAACTTGTATCCACGAAAACTTATCACCATATTTTCTAGCATGCTAGCATGTCTCAACAGAAACTCAAGCAATGGAAACATTCGAGCCACCAACAAATCCGTAGTAACCTCAATTGTCCTCAGACTCAATAGATTGTAATTAACGAGATCTGTTTCAAATCTAGTAAACTCGTCTGCATGTGAAACTAGGTCTCTAATAACTAATGTCTTTACATTAGGGAAAATACCAAGAAGATGCACCATTTCATCAAATTGAATAGAACCAATATCAAGTTTTAAAAACTTGACATTTGATAATGGCGAAAACAAATATTCCTTGTAGGACACTCCAAGGGCCTGGTATAAAGATCGAGTTAGATTGCATTCACAAAAAGAGTATAACATTATGTCCAAATCTATTGTTGTGTATATCCCCATATTCAAAGATGAATGAATGTTCATAGTTTCTCATGTACTTATAATTTCACCAATATAACTAGGTATTATGTACAATACCAGCATCCAATTCGCAACATGAAACAGACTTCACACCAGGATGCAAATATATTTGAAACTATACTATATGTACCGGAATGCAAAAATCAACCGTTAGTCTGCGCATTATAGCTTTGAAATGAAATTAAAAGGAAACAATTGATAACATATCCCAAAATAGAAGAACACGTTAAACCATAGTGAGAGTATGATCAAATCATATGATTAGTATCTTTTATGCGACTTCACTATACTCATTAACATATCGTATAGATGGATGTAATTATAGAAAACAAACCTGAATACACCAATCTGATAACGTGACCTTTTCAACACATCGAATGGCTAGAAAAATTTGCCTCAGCATTTCTCCAAGTAATTCTTTCCCAGACAAACCATGATTATCATAGTAATGCGAACCATCAAAACTAAGAGTTGCATCAGTTAAAGACGAAACATTCGTCAGCAGACACTTACTATACAGAATTCCCGAAATTTCCAACATTTCAAGATTAGGACACCCAATTCTCAGCACTGTCTTTGTTGATGGGTGATCATGATCATCACCATTATCATCATCATCACTATCACAATCGAAAAATAAACGCTTCTCGATCTTCAGTTTTTTTAAACTTTTAGACCGAATATTCAAGTTTTCATGACTTTCCAAAAGGCGCAGCATAAAGACTTCCAACTGAGGAGCACCGGATAGAACTCGGTTTATCAATTGTTCACTAAAGCAAAAACCATCAATTTTTAAGCTCTTGAGTTGATTCCATGGCGGAGGTTCAGGGATTCGAAGATTACAAGTCACAAGTGACAATGTTTTTACTGACGAACAAGAGTTCAAGCATGGCGGTGCTCTGTATATATCTTTCTTACTATCTGTTACCGCATTTTTCCAACAGAATTCGTCTGCATGGTACGCCAAATGTATATTCAATTCTTCTACTTTATTCTCCACTGCAAAAAGCACCCACAAATCAATATCCTTAGCTAATGACATATCAAAGTGACCGCCCAAATCAATTTTGAATTGATGAATCTTTTTCCCCCTCCAAAATATGAGCGCCCGATTGATGAAATTTCGGATTGTTTCAACATCGTCTTCATCTATCACGAAATCACAAAAATTAAGGCAGGGGACAGTGGTCCAGAGATTTTTCCAGCGTTTGGAGAGAATGGTCGTCGAAACAACATCTTTCATCGATAAGAAAGAAAGGATGTGAAGTATTAACGAGTGGGGCAACTCACTGAGACGATCCCGACTCTCTGTTTCTTCCATTTCGTAATCTACCTACACGAATTGAATCACAACCGAAACTCAAAAGAGTATCTAAATAATTTTGAAGAACACTGCAAAATTTGTAAACAACAAATAATCGGAAAATAGTAGTTCATAGAGAAAAATACCTGGAAACGCAAGTTTGTGAATGAAGAACCCCTATTATACTCCTCAAAGCCTTATTGAGAATTTCTATCGATTCCTAATTTACCTATTATTATACTCCTCAGTCCACACTCCACAGTGCTTGTTTGTGTCTTTTCGGTTTCTTCACTCTCGGTATTCCAACTTACCCACCTTACGGTAACTCTAAAAACAAAGAAAAAATTCTCTCATTCTCCTACGGTGAGAAGAATTCAGGACCAAAAGCCTAGGTAGTAAATGTTCTGCCACTTGAGCTATCCAACTTCGTCAAAGAAAAAATTACTTTGGGGCTGTTTGTGATTGCTTTTTTCATTTGTTTTTCAGTTTATAGTTTGAGAAAATTTATTTTTGAGTGTTTGAGAAAATAATTTTAGTTATAATAAAAATCATTTTAGACCAAAAGTTAAAAGTGAAAAATAATTATTTTTTTCAAGTTTTTGGTATTTTGGTAAATAAATATAACTTTTTTCCTCACTCATAAGCTAAAATCAGATTAAGTATCAAACATTCTCAGCTTTTATATTTGTCCAAGTCACATTATTAGTGATTTTTATATTCTCACCTTAGAAGAAAACATTATTCCGTCACACGTGAAACCGTTCACACAAGACTCACTCATTTTGTAAAACAAAATGTTTAAGTTTTCCAAAAAAAAAAAATCGATTAGCGATTTCACACACATATAACACGTGAGTTTTAGCAATTGAATTGCTCGATTTAATGTGGGTATAACGGTTCATGATACGGAAGCGTGGGTATCATATTTATGTTCTCGTCTGCCTATTTTCACCCGAACTTAAATTTAATGTTATTGCTT
The DNA here is from genome assembly GCA_958295605.1 of Ajuga chamaepitys. Taxonomy (NCBI): domain Eukaryota; kingdom Viridiplantae; phylum Streptophyta; class Magnoliopsida; order Lamiales; family Lamiaceae; genus Ajuga; species Ajuga chamaepitys. The sequence goes on from OY282503.1 coordinate 4,338,343, forward strand.
AAATATATTTGATAATATAATTGTTGCAGAATATATTATACTATTGAAAGTAAAAGATTGAAGGTTCGATTTGTAACTAGTTTGCAAAATATATTGTACCATACATACAGATCATTGGAAGTAGAAAATTCGATTTGCAACGAGTGACGAATAACAAGATTTTTTGGTAACAAGTAGAGGTGGCAATTCGAACTGCTCGATCAAGTCTAGTCCGTCAGTCCAAAACTCCATAAGATATAAAAGTCTAATTCATTCCCCAAAATATACTATAATTATCAAGTTGGCCCGTCATATGGCAAATTTTCGATCTCTCAAATTGGATCTATTGAATCCAATGACACTTCTGTACAAATTTCTGTAATTTTGTCAGTCTAAAATATTCGCTAGGTAGACCTCCGTTTAGTTTCGGCTTGGCCTTAGGACATCAATATCAATTAAAAAGAGGACCATGATTTCTGAACATATTTCAGGACGACGAATTTCCTCATTTTATGAAACTTTAACCTCAAAATTCCCCCTAAATATTTGAAAAAAATATTTTGCATTAAAGTCGAGGTGCTGGCAAGGTGTTACATTGTAAAGTGTGTCTATAAATGAAGAGATCTTTAGTCACCAAGTGGACTTTCATCATAAATTCAATTGGTAATAGAAGATGTGATTCACTAGGCTTATAAGGTGATTTTTCTTCTACTATTTTATCAATGTGGGACAACTCACATGTAAAATATGTAATATCTCAACACACCCCCTCACATGTGAATCCTTCGTCAATTCAATAATTGAAATAGGATCACCTATGTCGACTCAATCAAGGGGTCCGCTCTAATACCATGTTAAAGTCGAGGAGCGTCTGACACGAAACTAAATTCAGAATGAAAACTCATTTAACGACTAAGAATCTCTCCTGATGTGAGGCTGTCCTGTGCCGGACCCCCAACGTTAGCATTTCTCACCCCTCAATAAATATTTTTTGGCTCCGTTCCTGCATGTATGTCTGATTTGCTAGAGGTTAGCCTTGTTTTTCCATGCAACATCTCATCACCATTATACAAGAATTTATAACTATGAGCATATAAAAGAAATCTAGTGCACCCATAAAGATAATAATTAAAAGAAAAATCTAGAACTCCAAAAAATCCAAATAACTTCGAGGCAATAGCAAATTTTATTTCAAAAATAAATTCGAAAAATGTAGTTCAGTGATAAAAGAGAAGCCAACAAATTCTACAACAGAAAATGTCTTTTGTATAATAATTTTTACGATTACAATTGTTATCATTAATAATAAGTTAAGTGATCACAGATTCCTCTGCAAATTAATTGAGACTATTTTTAGAGATAACTAGTTATTGCAAAAAATTATTTTAGACACAATATATTATTTGCGTCCGAGTTATTGAGATGACAATAAAGTTGTGACAAATACTCATAAATTATAAAAAATATTTATTATTTAAGACTATTACCCATAAACTGTGATATATACTTATTATTTGAGACAACTTTGTTTTATTTTAAACAACAATTTTTTTGTATTGACAGGAGGAAGTACTTGTAGATAGGTTTGGCACTTCATTATGCCAAAAAAAGAGAATCGGCTAAAACCCTAATTTTACTCCTCCCAAGCACTGTTCAATTAAAGCAACTTATGAGAAAAATTCATTTTCGTCCCATAACTTTATGTTTTGTCGATTTTCTACCGCACATGAGCACTTTTACCATTGGCGAAGGTATAGGCATATTTAGAAGCTTCTCTGCAGCTTGAAGCACAAACGCCTTCGGATTTAAGTCGTCTACCTAGATCACCATATAATTAACTGTAATTTATTTATTCCATCCATTACAGCAGAAGAACGATGATTACTTGTTGCACAGCAGAAGATTACAACAAATTAAAGAGATTTTTTTTAGTGATAAATAAAATAAAAAGTTCCAGCTATTAATAGAAAAGCTAAATCCACCAAAAAGCTGACCAAAGGTGGATTCTAAAAAACGGCTCTTAAGCAATAGAACTGATGAGAGGGTGTTTGCAAACTCAATTGCAACAAAAAAATCACTTTTAAAAAATAATTCTAATTGAATGAGTGTTTGCAATATTATACTAGGGGTCTCAGATCACTTCTCAAAAGTGCTTTTGAGAATCCCCAATGTCATAGATATTGGTAGCTTTTAGCTTTTTACAAATAAATTAAACTATTTGTTTATTTATTTATTATTTTTTATTTGTTTAGAATCACTTTTTCTTCCAAACACTACCAAATTCTAACTTTTTCACAAAATCAATTAAAATCACTATTGTTTGCAAACACCCCCTGATTCTGTCCCAAAAGTGGTTTGCAAACACCACCACAGCTAAAAGTAATTATAAAAAATGGTTTTGGGTGTGATGTTTGAGTTTGCAAACACCCCCTAAATCAAACTCGTGACCACAGTTCAGAATCGGAACCGTTACTTCAAACATACAAACCATTAGTTTAAACAGTTACATGACCGGTTCTCCTGATCTAATAGCAATCAAAAAGCCAACACTTCATCTATCACTAAATATGTATGCAATGCACAAGCAACAAAATGGAAATTGTTTTCTTTCCTCTCAGTGGTTGGCAGACAAAACTTGGAATGATCATTTTTAGCGCAAAATCACCTCTACATTTTCGAAGAACTTTGGCAGCGCCTGTACAAACGATTCTATCAGAAACTTCGATTCAGATGCTATTCTGCCTGTTACGTGGAGCACCAATGTTTCTAGCTTGCTACTATAGTTCAGAAGAAACACTATTGTCGAAAATATTGAGGTCTGTCCAAAACAAACAGTCTCCCCTGTTAGGTGAATCGGATTGTGCCCTGGGTGTAGCACACAGTGCTCGGGGAGATCAGTTATCATCTCAAATTTCTTTAGGTGTAGCAGATGGGACTTGGGGAAATCAATTATCGACTCAAAGGAGTTCTCTGTAGCAAACGCTTCTCTTATGTCACAATGGATTTCCTGCGACAATGTTAAACAAGAACATATTAGTTGCAAGAAATGTCCTACAAATTTTATTCATAAAATCATCGATGATCAAAAGAGAAACAATAATGCTACTACTAATTACAGAACTATCAAGACATTCATTACTTCAATTATCTAGGTATGATCCTCGTAATTTTCCAAACATTATTGGATTATTAAAAGAAAAGATGTCACTCACAAAAGTATCAGCGCAATCTTCCAGGAATTCATAATCACGTTCAAGTACTAAAGTCGACAGCTTGGGGCAAATGGCGAGAACACTGGCCATTGTTAGAATATCGGCATTATAAAGGAATACTTTTAAATACTTGGCATCTGATAATGGTGCGACGATATCCTTCTTCCTCAACTCTCTAGTCACCTGATCAGATATCAAATTGAATCGAGTATCAAACTGAATTGAGAGATCACATGGAAACAACTAACGTGAAAGAATAATCTAGTACACATAATATCAGCCGTAAATAGGACCGGAAACAAGCTCAGACATAATATTAGGAGTTTGAACAATAGTACATTTGAACCATTTACAGCCCTGCCTGTAAACTTGTCATCCATTGATCAAGAATGTAAAATATCATTTGCACTTGTGCAAACAGAAATCTCTCTGAAGCAAAATTAAGATCCAAATTATAAGAACTGTGGTTTCATTCAGCAAGAAACGGCAGCCGATCCAAATTAAGAATCTTAGAGTACACATAATATCAGCTGTAAACTTGTCATCCATTGTTGAAGAATATTAACAAAAAAAAAATCTTAAGCAAAATTAGGACCCAGATATCAAATTGAACTGAGAGATAACATGGAAATAGGAAACGACGAAGAAGAATCGTAGAGTACACATAATATCAGCGGTAAACTTATCATCCATTGTTCAAGAATATGACCAATAATCTTCCGAAGAAGCCGTACCTGATCCCAATAGGGTAATTGCAGTTTTGCAATACGACGAACGCTATAGTCAATTTGCGCCAAAATATCTCCATATAATTTGTAACGAGAATACCTGGCAGCATTACTTAACGGAGGATCTTGAAAATAAACAGTTGCATCAGTTAAAGATGAAACATTCATCACCACATACTCATCAAACGGAAACCCTGTAATTTCAAGTGTCTCAACATTAGGAGCCCAGATTGTCAGCACTGTATGCCCTACCTCGTACCCACGAAAATACTTATCAATGAACAGCTTCTTCAAACTACTCGATCGAATATTCAAGTTCTCATAACTTTCAGCAAGACGCAGATCCAGTACTTCCAATTGAGGACTACCGGAAAGAATCTGATCCATCACGTGTTCCCTCAACACCACTTCACCAATTATCAGACATCTGAGTTTATTCCACTGCACGCGCCCATGGATTTTCAAATTACAGCCAGTCAGAGATAGTTTTCGGACTGATGAACACAAATACAGGCGCTCCGGTGCCCAGTATTCAGTATCCATATATTCAGCTGCTTCCAACTCGTTTACCAAATTCACACACAACTCCTCAATTCCGTTCTCCATTGCAATGTTCAGCCATAAATCAACATCACCAGCTGCGGAGGGTTTATACCAGAAATCAACTCCGAATTTCAGCAACTTTGCCCCTTCTCGGAGAAGCAGAGTGCGATTAACAATGTTTTGAAATCGAACGCAGTCGTCGCTGTAATCTTCAAATTTAAGACAGGGAACAATCATCCAGAGATATTTCCAGCGCTTGGAGAGAACACTTGTTCTAATAACATCCTTAGCTTTCAATAACGAAAGGATTAGAACGAGTAAGGCGTCAGGTAACTCACTGAGTCGATCCTGGGACTCACTGCTCTTTGAACTTTCCATCTTGCAGGCAATCTTCAGAAAAAAACACACTCAGAGCACTAATCGAGCAGGCAATTGATTAAAATAGTTCTTTATCAATCAGCAGCTGCGCAGAATTCAAATAGAAAAAAAACCCTAATAGATTGGGGAAGGTAACCCCTACTGAGAAAATGCATCGGAAGCTCGTAAACATGAACAGTTCCCAACGTAATTAAACCAATCAGAGGAAGTAGTAATCTACAGAAAACAGATTCGTCAGGGCAGCTTGAATTCTTCGCAGATTTGAAAGGTTTCCATCTACCCCAAGAAAATGAACTGCCCAAGGTTGTCAAGGCTGCATTTGTAATGATTTCCGTCATTTTGAATCCATCCATTAAGGCTGCCCAAGGTTGTTAAGGCTGCATTCGTAATGAACTGCCCAAGTTATTGTAATTAATTACATATCTAATTTTCAGAATCTAATAGTATATTTTTTGAATTTATTACTAATTTCATAATTTAATTATAATTTTAACATAATTATTTATAATATTTTAGAATTTATTCACGATTTTTCATTATTCATTTTTTTTTTTTACGAAATTTGTTTTTAATTTTAGAAATAAAACTAAAACTTACAGATATTTTCTGAATTTTTTTAAATATTTCTGAAAATTCTAATAAAATTTGAAAATTTATGACAACTTTAAAAATAAATTATGGCAATTCTGTTTAGTTTGTTTTATTATTAGTATTCTAGTTAAACTATGAATATTGTTTTGATATTATTTAATTTATGTTCTTTCTATAGTTTAATATTTAGTTTTAGGAGCGTTTCTTCGATCCGTATAAAGAGAGAACAACATTCTGTTGTATAATTAATGCCACGTTTATTTTTAGCTGTATTTGGCGTCGACCGAAACAAATAACATTCTCTTGTTTGTTGGTGAACGCAAGAGAAGCCGAACACAATATTACGGGATAACTGAATTGGAATGTAGTGGCATGTATTACGCTCGATGAAGTACATTCATAGACGAGACATTCAGAAAAATATTTTAGTTTAAGGATATAATAGATTAGGACGTGTATTGAAAATTGTAAAAGCTGTATTGAAATTTGTAAGAAGTATGTTGGAAGTAGTAAAATGTGATGTAGGTAATAGGGTGTGAATATGGAGCAATGGGCCATCCGATAAAATAAAATATGTTGAGGATGACCCATGCCACATGTGGATGGGGACATCCCAATCCAATTATCCCCTCACGATTGCACCACTTGTCCTTTAACTTTATCTATTTGAATACAATGCACTACAAGAAATATCACTAATAGTGACTGATTTTAGTGACGGACAATTTCCGTCACAATCTAATTACGGACTAGTGACGGAATAGTCACGGATAGAGACTACAAGAGTGTTTGATTATTAGCAACGACTTAGTGACAGAATCATGACGGAATTTAGAGACGGAAAAAAATCCGTCATTAAACCGTAATGTTGTGACGGAAATATTCCGTCATTAATCTTGTATCGACGGATTAGTGACGGTATTTTAGCCGTTGCTATTTAGTGACGGAAAATATTCCGTCATTAATCTTGTATTGACGGATTAGTGACGGAATTTTAACCGTTGCTATGTAGTGACGGAAAATATTCCGTCATTAGTCTTGTATTGACGGATTAGTGACGGAATTTTAACCGTTGCTATGTAGTGACGGGAAATATTCCGTCATTAGTCTTGTATTGACGGATTAGTGACGGAATTTTAACCGTTGCTATGTAGTGACGGAAAATATTCCGTCATTACTTAATGTCCATGTAAATGCACTTATTTAGTGACGGAATTTTCGGTCACTAGTTTAGTGACGGAATAGTGACGGAAAATTCCGTCACTATACCCCTAAACGACATCGTTTTGGCCCTAATTAATTAGGAACGGAAATATTTCCGTCACTATACCAAACGACGTCGTTTTAGACCTCCAATGCCTAAAAATATAAAAACGTTACGCGCCAGCTTCGAACCCATGACCTGATGGATATAAGGCAAGTTGCTTACCACTAGGACACCTATTAATTATTGAGAATTGCTTGCTTGGTTTTTACATATTCAGTATTTCCGTCAATTTGCTTTCTTCTCACTTTGCCCCAAATCCCTAATCTCACTCATTTTGCGCGATTGAAAGTTCTTCTTCTTCAACAGGAAAATCCGGCATCTTCTTCAACAGGTGAGCTCGAATTCGAACTCTCAAATTCCAGAATCCGCTTCTCTCTCTTCTTTTTTCTAACATCATTTTACTCGATCTTCTCTCTTCTGCTGCGAACGAGGAAAGCAACCGCTAGGCAAGTACTACTTACAGCGTCGTTTGGTCCGTATCACCCCACAAACCCCAGGCCTAAACCTCTTTGACGCAGCCGGAAGTGTTCGCCGAAGAAATATCTGTACAAAGAACATTACGATGGCTGTAAGTACCTCTTCTTCTGCTAAATATATAGAATGCTTTGTGAATCTAACTGTATATGCAGCAGATTAGTGTATTACTGTCGCACTTGTATTGTACTTATGGATTGTCAATTTTTTTTGCATTGGTGTGCCAAGAAGTACTCCTGAGTGTAGAATGTTGAGTCTCTCGACTGTAATAAATAATTGTTCATCATCTAGTTTATACTTTTCATTTCTGCTCCTGTTAAAATAATAATAAATCCTGAATCGGTCCTTGTCTAGAATCCTAATCCTATTGGCAGCATATCTAATACAGGTAATAAGTTCGGAAATGGAAGATAACTTGTTGGCCAGGGTTCACGACAGCATAAATATGATAATCTGAAACTTGTGGAAGCATATCCTGCTAATTTAAGTAGTAAATTAAGAAATTATGGAAGCGATCTTAGTTGGTTCTGAGGAAAAAAATAAATGTGAACCTTTTTATAACCCAATTTATTGCCAGTATGTTTCTGTAACAGATCAATTTATAACCCACGACTGTTGTTTTCAGTTCTTTTTCCTTTCACAAATTGGCTTTTCCAGGAGTACCTTCATGGTAGTTATTTACCAATAAAACCTCGATGCCTACAGCTTGTACTTTGGTATCTACTCTAACATTCACTCCAGGACAGTGGTCACGTTCCAGAATATCCCTATGAGCTGGGTTTCATTATTCTGTATGAGACGTTCCATTTTGTATGTTAAGGGACTTGGTGGGTGTTTTAGAATATCATTCTGCTATCATTAAGGCAAGCTGCTCAAAAATCTTCTTGGTCTCTTTCACACAGTTGGGATAAGGTCTAGTTTCGTGGTGTTGAGTCAGAATTCCAGGGAAAATGGTTGTTAGGTTGCACTCAGTGGTTCTATGGTGAGCTCCCAAGATTTTTTCTTGTTTTCCCCCTCCTTTTGAGCAAGGGGGTGAGCACTAAGATTAATTTTTTTACCTGATGGAACTGCTAAGTATATCAGTCATGATGGTCAGTTTAATATTGACAACAGAATTCTCCTTAAGGATGTAGTGTATGTTCCTTCCTTCAATTATAACCTGGTATCCATAGCAGAACTAACACAATCCTCTAATTTAGAATTTATTTCTCTGCAACACATTGTACACTGCAGGACCAGAAAAGTAAGGAAGTAGTCAAGCTTGGAAAGCTAATTGGGAAATTCTATAGTTTGTAGAACAATTCTGATTCTATGATTTCTGTTATTTCTGCAAACACGTCTTTAGATAGAGTTTGTTTCCACAGATTTTTATTTTTAAATTTTGTGATGTTTGAAATTTAGCTTGTTCGTAGTTTGGTAATTGGTTATCTATTTGCGTTTTGCATTATATGTTTTAGCTGAGAGAGTTCTTCGTCTTAATTTTGTGGATGCGTAGTTTTTATTAGAGTAGAGTCTGGAACTCATGTTATGTTGCTGGATTGATGTAGATCTGGAGTTGTGATAATGAATTGGTCTTAAACAAGCTTTATGGTTCGCTGTGTTGTCAAATGAACATGAGATAATGAATTGTTTCTACAATTTTGGAAAAGCTGAACCACAGCCAAGTTCTTCAATATATGATGGCTTTACCTTGATTTTTGTACCTGAAAGAGCTTATTTTTGTCAGTATTATAGTTTACATTGCATCTTGAAGTTGGTTTTACTTCGTTAAACATTCAGATTAATTGAGAAGCAAATATGGACAAATAATGTCTAAAGAAGCAAAGAACTGGCCGAACCTCCCTATCGCTCCTATTGGTTCATGTTGATATATACACAATTGCAAAAGTAGTTAATCTAGAGGTCAGAATGATCATTGCTATTACAATTGGTTCTTCAAATATTTAAGAGTATGAACAAGAATTCTAGTCATATTTGGGTGAATTATCCTAGATGTGTCATGAACAATGTGTGTGTATATGCTTCTTCAACGTGATTGTGATATTTTAGCGAGTGGAAGTCTAAAAAGGCAGCATCTGTTGTTGCGATTGTTGTGATCCGAATCTGGTGTGTTTATGAAGCTCACAGAACTATATGCTTGAGCTTAACTTGGTTGATGCAAAAGGGGACATGTGAGTTGCTGCCTGTGTTGATTTTTTCCCCATTCGTTTCACATCTTATTGTGCTTATTAATTTTTATACTTCTTGATTAAGAGGAGACATTATATTGGTTAGACTATCATCTCACTTTTAGTAGTTGTGAGTTGGTGGGTTACTCAGTTGAAACCAAGAGTTGGAGTCTTAAAGTTTTTTATTTATCATGACAATGAAGCATTTTGACAAGAAATATCTGGACGAGAATGCTCTACGGTCTCAACAATGAATCTTACTGTTGCAGCGTTTTTACCAAGAGGTTTGCTTGGACATGTGTCAACAATTCTTAGCTTTGTTATTGTTATTATTTCAAGTACTTTAGGCCATAGTTTCTTCTGAATTCAATTGCCATAAGTGGCATTCTTGCCATGTTTTTGTGGCACGCTCTATCCATGTTTTTGTGAGCTTCATTTCCCCGATGAAGTTATGTTTATCTGGCACAATTGTTTGAATATTTCAGTTGGATTTGTTAGCAACAAACCACTAATTTTAAAGAATTTATTCTGCTGCACCTTATAGACTGATGATAATTTGCTTCCCGTTCTTGTATCATTTTTTTATATCTAGCTTTAGTCATTTTCACTAGACTGTTCTATATTATTTTCTTCATTGGCTATAACAAACTATAGAATTTATTTCTAATTTCATGTTATTCATTCCTTAGAATCTCAATTGTTTATAAAATTTCTCTTTTTTTCTTTATCAGAATAAATAAAATTTCTCTGAGACGTGTTTTTCGAGAATGATATTTCTGAGAATCGGCTGTAGTTCAAATGGTAGTATATTGTAATTCCGGCAATTGATTACCGATCAATTTCCATCGATCCTACTCCAGCCAAAAATTGTACTTAAAAAAGAGAGAATTAAGAAAAGATTGATATTTCTATATGCTGAATCTAGCGTTCAGTCGGACTTGGGCGGGTAAAGTCCGAAGAAAATGTAAGGAAGTGTTTACAATAATACATTATAATTTTTGTTGTAAAAATATCCGACTAACTTCGATTAATTATTGTCTAGACGCAAGGCTCCAATTCGTAACCTATCTTTTATTTTTACAAATTTTCTCCGCCTTCTATGCTCCACTCAACCAAATTGACGATCTTTTTTTATTTTGCAAATGCATTTCTTTTAGAAACGGATACTCAGAGTTTGAAAAAAGAACAAGAAGAAGTTAGAAACGGCTAAGCAAACTGGAAAGGACTCAATATCTACGGTATGATCCATTTTGACTATGTCTTTTGTAACTTATAATGGGTTACTTTAACTATTCTAACTTCTTTAGAACCCACTTAAATGGGTTGTGCTTGAGCTAGGAGTTATGACTCAAATTATGTTATAATAGGCTCTCAACTAATCGGTTTGGCACCCCGATCTTATTCTTTAAATAAATGTAGGACACAATTAAATGAGTTCAGATCGTCAATGGATGTACACACGAATTAGGAATGGCCTCTTGTCACCAGAGTTTATCCATGGACTTGAAAATTTCATTGGATTTGCTACTAGCCAGCCTGGGTGGATGGATGGTCCAAAGATTAGGTGCCCATGCAATCAACGTAAATGCCAGAACACCAAATACCTAGATGCAGACACGGTGAAGTTCCACTTGGGTAGATATGGTTTTGTACCGAACTACTTTGTTTGGACTTTCCATGGAGAAAGTGATCTAGCTGCAGAAAATATCCATGGAACTGATCAGGCATCATCAGTGGACATCAACGAAGCATACAGTTCATACCACACAATGATCACGGATGCTGCTGGTCCTGAGTTCAATGAAGAAGAGCTAAATGAACCGCCTAATCCTGAGGCTCAAAAGTTCTACGATATGCTGAAAGCTGCAGATATGGAGTTGTGGCCTGGATGCGAAAAACACTCTCAATTATCTCTTGTAGCTCGACTTATGAACTTGAAGTCTGAACATCACATGTCTGAGAGATTATTCGATCAAGTCACTGAGCTGATGAAAGAGATAGTTCCAAGAAACAATGTGGTGACTGAAAACTTTTATAGTGCAAAGAAGCTACTGCGGGGTATGGGTTTTCCTGTAGAAAAGATAGATTGTTGTGTCAATGGTTGCATGATTTATTGGGGCATAGATTCCGAAATGACCACGTGCAAGTTTTGTGCTCACCCTCGCTTTAAAACTTCTCGAGGTGGTCCGAAGCGACATAAGACTAACGTTGCCTATAAGAAGATGTATTATTTTCCCTTAACTCCTCGATTGCAGAGGTTGTATGCATCAAATGCTACAGCCAAAGATATGAGGTGGCATGCAAATTCAGTTGATGATGGGATAATGCGTCATCCGTCAGACTCCATCGCTTGGAAGCATTTCAACCAAACTCATCCAGATTTTGCATCTGAAAGCCGAAATGTGAGGCTTGGTCTTTGTACTGATGGCTTCCAACCATTTGGCCAATCTGGGCAACAATATTCTTCTTGGCCGGTGATCTTGACACCATATAATTTGCCCCCTTGGATGTGTATGAAGGAGCAATACATGTTCCTTACAGTATTGATACCGGGACCTAGAAGCCCTAAAGACAAGTTAGATGTATACTTACAACCCCTTATTGCAGAGTTGCAAGAGTTATGGGATGTGGGTGCCCGCACATATGACATCTCAAAGAGGCAAAACTTTCAAATGCGTGCTGCTCTTATGTGGACAATCAGTGATTTCCCTGCTTATTCGATGTTGTCTGGTTGGAGCACTGCTGGGAGGTTAGCTTGTCCTTATTGTATGGATAAATCAGATGCATTTACACTCAAGTACAGCAAGAAGCAGTCATGGTTTGACAACCACAGGAAATTCCTACCTCCAAATCATAAATTTCGGAGGAACAAGACATCATTCACTAAGAATAAAATCGTTGTAACTGAGCCACCACCTATTAAGTCGGGGCATGAAATCCTTCAGGAGATAGAGAAGTTGGGTTTGAAGAAAGTGACTGAATTAGATGCTGCTGAAGTCAATGGTTCAATTTCAAACAGAAGTGGTTGGAGAAAACGAAGTATCTTTTGGGATTTACCATATTAGAGTTCGAACTTAATACGGCACAATCTGGATGTAATGCACATAGAGAAAAATGTGTTTGATAATGTGTTCAACACGGTGATGAACATTGAAGGAAAAACAAAGGACACCTCCAAATCTAGGGAAGAGCTGAATGAGTATTGTCGCCGTCCTGAGTTAAGAAAGCACGATGTTACTGGAAAATACCCGAAGGCGTGTTACACCCTTGATAAGCCGCAAAGGGATGCATTATGCAAGTGGTTGTTGAATCTCAAATTTCCCGATGGATATGCATCAAACATGGGTCGGTGTGTGGACTTGCAGAAGTTGAAGTTGTTTGGAATGAAAAGTCACGATTGCCATGTTTTCATGCAACGTTTGATACCAATTGCATTTCGTGAGTTACTTCCCCCAAATGTGTGGAAGACGCTTACAGAGCTAAGCTTGTTTTTTAAGGATCTGACCTCTACTGTGATCAGAACTGAGGATATGAATCGACTTGAAAAAGACATCCCAGTGATACTTTGCAAACTTGAGCGCATTTTTCCTCCGAGCTTTTTTGACTCAATGGAGCATCTACCGGTCCACTTAGCATATGAAGCAAGGATAGCTGGGCCAGTGCAATATAGGTGGATGTATCCATTTGAGAGGTATGACCACAAGAAATTTCACGTATTTAGATTAAGATGGTAGATAATAAAGTAAGTCATTATGGTTGATATTATACAGGTACCTTCGTAAGCTAAAAAGTAATGTTAGGAACAAAGCAAAAGTTGAGGGTAGTATATACAATGCATATTTGGTGGAAGAAGCATCAACTTTCTGTTCCTATTACTTTGAGGACCATGTCAAGACGAGAAAGAAATATGCCTCGGAATGAAGATGGTTGTGGTCCTTCAATGGATTTTGATGAAGGAAATATCTCTATATTCACGTACTCTGGTAGAGCATTTGGTAAAGCAAAAATGAGATATTTGAAAGATGATGAATTCAAAGCAGCTCGTGCCTATATTCTACGAAATTGTACAGAAGTTGAGCCATATATTGAGTAAGTTTTATATATTTATATTCATAATTAATTGGGGAACTGATGTTTTATTAATATTGATTAATGATTAATATTTTCTTTCTTAAGTGTTTACGTAGGGCAATTAAAAGAACGTCAACCCCACATATCTGTTGGCGATATTGATGTTAAGTTGCAAAATGAATTTCCAAACTGGTTTGATGACTATGTAAGATGATTCTAACTTTAATTAAAACTCAGCTGCACATTTTTAAAATTCGATTTTATGTTCTTATAAATTTTCTTTCATAATTTATGTATAGGCAAATGATCCAGCCAACAACATCTCTAATAAATTCATAAGAGATCTTGCAAAAGGGCCATTGAGATCTGTTGTTACTTATCCAGGTTACTATGTCAATGGATATAAATTCCACACAATTCAACATGGTTCAACCAAATCTACGATGAACAGTGGAGTTTGTATAAAAGGCACAAATTATAGTGTAGATGAACTTGATTACTATGGTAGGTTATTGGAAGTTGTACAATTGGAGTATCCTGGTTTGCCAATCAAGAGAACTGTGTTGTTCAAGTGTGAGTGGTTTGACACGACGAGCTTAGGCACTAAGGTTCATCCTGATTATAAGCTCGTGGATATCAATCAAAAGCGTAGATTGAATCAGTATGACCCTTTCGTCTTAGCAGTCCAGGCCATACAAGTGTTATATTGCTCATATCCATCTTTACATCGCGCTACGAGTGATTGGCTTGCTGTCTGCAAAATAAAAGCTAGGTCCAAGGTTGAAATTTCGGAGATGATTCAAGATAGTGAAGTTATGGCTGAACCTTTTCAAGAAGAGACTACCAATGTGCAAGGTTTTGTACAAGATGGTGAAGATCCAGCCTATTTGAATGACCCTGATGGAGGTGTGATGGAATTAGATGATGAATTCGTTGACATAGCGAATGAGTTTGAATTGGAGAATGAAACAAATGACCATGATGATAGTGAAGATTCAATTGAAGGAGATAGTTGTAGCAATAGTGATAGTTAGAACTTATAATTAGCGTATACAGTTTTGGCATAGGTTTGTTTCATTCTCGCTTAGTCTTGATGAATATCATTTGTTTTATTGTATATGTTTGTGTATTCATGAAAAATATTGATAAGTATTGTTTATTTCGTTAATTCAATTTCAGATGGTACAAGTATCCGGTGTAGGAGGGCATGGAAAAGCCCGTGGTACTGCTCCATCTACACTTCCAGAATTAGTCGAGGGTACAGGAGGGCATGGACGAGGTCGGGCTACTGATTCTTCTAGGCTTGCAGATATGAGTGCTCAATCACGACGTGTAAGTTAATTATGTATTTTTTTTTTCTTTCTTTTCTTTGATGGTTATTATAGTGAGTTGCACTATTTTCATTTATTTATTTAGGTGGTACAAGGTGGGGGTACGGGAGGGCACAAACGAGGCCGGGTTTCTTCTTCTTCTACACTTCCAGATCTAGGTGATCAATTAGGACGTGTAAGTCAATGTTTTTTGTTACGTTATGTGTTTTCTTTTTTTCTTTTTCTACTCTTTTTCGTTTTCTTTTTTTTTCTACTATTTTCATTTATTTAATTAGGTGGGACGAGGTAGAGGTACAGGAGGGCATGGAAGAGGTCGGGCTTCTGATTCTTCTAAGCTTCCAAATTTAGGTGATCAATCAGGACGTGTAAGTTAATTATGCGTGCTTTATAACATTATGTGTTTTTTTTCTTTGTTGATTATTATAGTGAGTTTTAGTATTTTCAATTATTTTTTAGGTGGTACAAGGTGCGGGTATTGGAGGGAATGAACGAGGTGGGGTTGCTTGTTCTTCTACACTTCCAGATCTAGGTGCTCAATCAGGACGTGTAAGTTAGTTATGCGTTCTTTGTAACGTTATGTGTGTTCTTTTCTTCTTTTTTTCTCTTTTTTGCTGATTATTGTAGTGAGTTGCACTATTTTCAATTATTTTTAGGTGGGACGAGGTAAGAGTACAGGAGGGCATGGAAGAGGTCGGACTACTGATTCTTCAACACTTCCAGGTCTAGGTGCTCAATCTGAACGTGTAAGTTAACTATTCGTGCTTTATACATTATGTATTTTCTTTTTCTTTTTTTTTCTCTTTCCTTTGTTGATCATTGTAGTGAGTTGCACTATTTTCATTAATTTTTAGGTGAGACGAGGTAAGGGTACAGAAGTATATGGAAGAGGTCGGGCTACTGATTCTTCTATACTTCCAGATCTAGGTGTTCAATCAGGATGTGTAAGTTAATAATGCGTGCTTTATAACATTTTGTGTTTTCTTTTCTTATTTTTTTTCTCTTTACTTTATTGATTATTGTAACGAGTTGTACTATGTTCATTTATTTTTAGGTGGGACGAGGTAAGGGTACAGGTGGGTATGGAAGAGGTCGGGCTACTGAATCTTCTACACTTCCAGATTTGGGTGCTCAATCAGTTGGTGTAAGTTAATTATGCATTTTCTTACATTATGTGTTTTCTTGTTTTCCTTTTTCTTTTTTTCTTTTGTTGATTATCATAGTGAGTTGCACTATTTTCTTACTTATTTTTATATGATGTTTAATAATTTCATTCATTTTATTTTTAGGTGGTACGAGGTGAGGGTGCAGGAGGGCAAGAACGAGGTTGGACTGCTGATTCTTCTGCACTTTCCGATACACCGTCAGAGTCAGCTGGTGCCACGGCATCCACATCAGCAGTAGGATCAACAACAAGAACTGGACGGACAGAGATCAGAATGTATGGTAAAAAGTAAGCTCAAATACTTTCGAATTGTTAGAAGTACTTTGGTTTTGCAGTACTTTTGTAAAAGTTGCTTCAGCTCAACTTTGTCTATATTATTTGTATAGATTACTTCCAGGTTATACGACTACAGAAGCCATGACAAAAATATTTCAGAGGATGATCCACGAGAAGGGTACGCAGTGGAAGACATTACCCCCGTCTTATCCAAAAAGATTTTTTGAGGAGTTCAAGGTAAAATATATTTAATATATGTTGGGAGCTTGGGTTTTAAAAAAAATCAGTATATTGATTTATTATAAACATATTTTTGCAGAAACTTTTTATATGGGATCCTTCACTTGATGGAGTAGTAGAACATCTTTTCTATGCACAAGCACGAGCTTGCTACAGAAGCATGGTGAACAGATTTAAAGACGATTGGGTTAAGAAAAAAAAAAATGCCCGAATGTATGCCTAATGAGATGTGGGAAAAGTGGCTTGAGTATTGGGAGTTACCTGAAGTAATATTGCAATCCGAGAAGGGTCGCCAAAATAGGATGAGTGAGCCGGCAGGAGAAGGAACAGGTCCTTCATGCCACACAGGAGGGTCTAGATCGTTTATTGAGCATTGGTTAGATATGGTAAGAAAATGAAGTTGTTTTTTCAATTATATCTTAAGAGTAACATTAATCGAACCATATTTTATATAGCTAAATATCGTGTTGTATTGATTTCTTGATAGCAAGCCAGCACAGGACAAACTCCAAATAAATGGACTTTTTACAAGAAGACACATTGCAAAAAAGGAGGGGAAGAATTTGTTGATGGGAAGTCAAAGATGATAGGTGTAAGTTTTATTACCAATATTTATAAATTATTTGAATTTGCTATTTCGAAGTTTTGAATGTTCCTTTCCTTGCCTCCTTTATTATTTGGGATGATAGGTGTTTGTCTAGAATGGTATGGATTTATTGTAGTTTATTGTCGTGTTTATTTGAAGGTGTCATTTTTTGTCTCAATAATTGAGAGATTGTTGAAAGTTAATGTTTGTAATTTTTTTAAACAGGCTAAGGTTATGTCACGTATAGATGTTGCTGAGGAATCTGGTCAGCCAATGACAGATGCTGAGCAATCAGAGGCGTACGTGGAAGAGGCTGGTGGAATTGATGAGAAACAACGTCTATATGGGATGGGGACAGTGGCTCATACACTCATCAAGAGTAAAAGGAACACCTCAACTTTTGACCAAGATGCAATGCAGAGGCATATGGAGAACCAAGTGGAGCAACAAGTCACTCAACGAGTAGATGCCATGAAAGTTGATATAACAGCTGAGATACGTGCTGAGCTTGAGGCAACATTCAATGCTCGAGTACAATCGACTGTCACACTCATGTTAAAAGAACTTCAATCCAAAGGTTTACTTCCATCATTTGTCCAACCACCCTCCCGAACTTCAGGTCGTGGTGATGATGTTGAGGACGATGCTTATGTTGAAGACGGTGCTTGTGGTGATGATGTTGAGGAGGACGATGCTTGTGGTGATGATGTTGAGGATGACGATGCTTGTGGTGATGATGTTGAGGATGACGCTTGTGGTGATGATTTTGAGGAGGATGATGCTCACTTAGATGATGATTAAACTATGGTTTATGCTTGAACTATATATTTTGATTCTTATTAGACATTTGATGATAAAACTATATTTTATGTTGAACGTTTTGAAATTTTGATAGATTGACATGTCGTTAATCGTATTACATAAGGTTTGCTACGAATTTTATATTTTATTAAGTGTAAATTAATTTTCATAACAGGTTCTACATTAAAGAGAATTATAGAAAGAAAATTAAATAGTATAGTGACGGAATAAAGACGGATTTTTTTTTGTAACGGAATAATTCCGTTACTAATATAGGCAAGATAGTGACGGAAATATTCCGTCATTAATTTGTGACGGAAATATTCCGTCATTAATCCTGTAGTGACGGAATTTTAGTCGTTGCCATTTAGTGACGGAAATATTCCGTCATAATTTTATGACGGATTTTTTTAGAATTGTGACAGAATTTCCGTCACTAAACTAGTGACGGAATAAAAAATCCGTCATTATCGGTTTAGTGACAAAGGTTTTTGTAACAAAATATTTCCGTCACTATTCATTCATTGTGACGGAATTTTTCAATTTAGTGACGGAAATTTCCGTCGCAATTAATTATTTTTCTTGTAGTGATGTCTTCTAATTATTACATTTACGTAAAATGTCATCTAACTTATAAAAAAAGTTGTCCGTTTTATCCTTCAATCTGTTATAGCTGGTCATGCAATCGATTAACAGCCTAGGTGGTGTTTTTTTTCACGTGTGGCAACCCATTTTTCATTTTTAAATGGTTTAACTAATTGGTGTCACGTGACATTTACTAAAAACAACAAAATAAAAGGAAAAACAAGAATCTGCAGACTTGTAAGATGAAATATCCAATTTTTCTCTTGGTCATTGTCAATTCAGGCACTCAGCTGCAGCTGGTAGCCGCAAGGCAGACGACAATGAGGATGAGGAAGTATAGATCGATGAAGTATAATTAGACTTACAGACCCTCGTCTTATTTTTCCTCTTGTTTTGTTGTTTTTAATAAAAGCCACATGACACCAATTAGTTAAAATATAAAAATAAAAAAAAACAAAAAAAAAAACAAAAATATGTCGCCACATGTTAAAAAGAAATGCCACCTAGGATGTTGACCTGTTGCATTACCGGCTATAACAGGTTGAAGGATAAAATGAGTAACTTTATATAAAACAAGAGACATTTTATGCAAATAAGTAAAGTTAAAGGATATTTGATGCAATTTCACGTGTATTTTAGAAGGAGGAGCACTACTCTATCCAGTAGGTTGATTGCTCTCTCTCTCGGAGGAATGAAGTTAATTATTTGGAAGAAGAAGATAAGAATGTGTAGAGGTGCTATGGCGTAACCCTAAGCTCCAATATTTAACAAACAAACTAATCCCTCACCCTTTCTTCCCTTAATCAAAGTGACACCATTTTTCTTTTTTCTGTGGAAAAACTTAATCATGCGAAACACAAAGTCTTCTCACGGTTGAAAAAGAAATCCATAAATTCTTAGACTAGGAATATCAAAAGATTTCAAGTCTAAATAATAACAATAAATTTGTTAGTATTATTGTTGTTACTACTTTGGTCTTATATGAAAACTTTTCAAAATTTTCATTCTATTTCATAGTCGTGTTCACATATAATTTGAACATCTATATTAAAAGAATTATTATTGGAGTGTTAATAGCAAAAGGAAAAGAGAGGAGAAGGAGATTAAATACGGTTATTAGTCTGTTAAGAATTGGTAGTTAAGAAATGTAATTATTGTTAGTTGTTAAACAACTTACAACTTAAATCGTCACAACTGTGTATAAATAGAACAATTATATAAATAAAGAAATTAATCAAGTTTGATTCATTTTAGTATGGGGCTATTCCCCCTCCTATTCATGCCATTGTGGCATCTGATGTAGGACATTCGCCCAACACTTAATCTATGATATCGTCTTTCATTTCTCAAAAAAAAAAAAAAGGGAGTCACCAATCCAAACGGTATCCTCTTATTCCCTTTATCTTCTTGAACCCTAGTTGCTTGTTCTCTCTACAATTGTTCGATTTCTTGCTTCTTTATCTCAATTCCTATTATTCTCTGTCGTAAATAGCTAATTCCGCTGCGATTTCTGTGTTTCCGTCGTTGCCAACACTTTCTCTCAAGCTTGATAGGTTGAATTACTCCTATTGGAAGGTGCAAATCGTCACCACTGCAAGAGCTCACGGATTTGAAGAGCTTCTTCTTGGAAATGCAGAAACACCAGTTCAATTTCTCACAACAACGCTGCCTTCGGCCTCTAATTATGGGCTATTACTAAAACCACCGTGAATCCTGAATACACAATTTGTGTAAGGAAAGATTCTTTACTGTTTAGTTGGCTTATTCAACCTATGACAGATTTGGTACACGCGTTTATTTATGCACTTTAAGTCTGTTAGAGTGATGAATTGTGATGATTGCGTGTAGAATGGAGAGTATTTGGATTGTTTTTAGTGCCTTTGGACTATTTGACGTTTGTGTTTTCATTTTGAGCTTAACAGGTGATTTAAGGCTAAGTATTCGTACTCGGCCGGATGCACAACGAGGAAATGAAGTCCGGAGGTCAAAAAGATGGAAAAATCGCCGGAAAATGAAGAACAAAGCACCGCGACCGCGGCAAAATGGCGCGGCCGCGGTCCAAGTGAAGAAATAAGCAGAAAATCTCTGGACAAGTAGCGCGGCCGAGGCATACTTGCGCGGCCGCGGCGTGGTGCTGGATCAGGAGCGGGCGCGGGCGCGGCCCGTAAGCGCGGTCGCGGCCCATTAAGGCGGTTAATTAATCCTTGGGCCACAAGAGTTCCGTTTTAAAGCCCAGAATCGACCCAAATTGACTTTCTCTATAAAAAGGGATCCTTATGCTCAGAAATAACAGAGGAGAACATTACGAGAGAGCAAGATTGAGAGATTCCGAAGGAGACGGGCAATCAAGATCGGCAATACTCGGGTTTTCTAGTCCTTAAGTCTTTACAATTATGTATTTTCAGTTTAATTTGTCTTTTGTCACCGCCATGAGCGGCTAGTAGGTTATTTCAGTCCTTAATCGAGTCGAACCCTAGTTTTGCTATTCTGTGATATTTACAGTGGTTATTAATCAGTTGATTCCTTGAAACGTTGTTATACTATTTGTTTATCCTTCAATGCTTGTGCGTTTATGTGCTAGATTGATCACCTAGGATTATAATTGCATAAGTAACGCTAGGTTATAATCGTAATCCGTAATTGTTACGAACCTATAGCCACTTAGTAGCGAATAGCGAGTGATATCGCTAGGATAGTATATAGCTCGGTCTGAATGGGTCCGAGCTTACGAGGTCCACACCGTGTCTATCCCGTTATCCTAGTTCTCTAGGCGTCCGGTTAATGAGATCCAGAGAGCTTATTCTGAGGTCACTCAACTGGATAGACTAACCAAAGAGCTTGTTTTGGTTAGTTAAACATAAGGGATAACGAGGTTAGCAGAGCTTGTTGTTAACCTCGGGGTAGGAGTTTTAAGGATAAAATTGGTTAATAATTGCATCTATCACAGGGTAGTAATAACTAGGGGGAGATAAGATTAAGGGCTGGGATTCGTTATTTTATAAGTAGAACAAGTCATAGTTAATTTGCTTAATTTCTGTTTTAGTTCCTTAGTTAATATACATCAATTCATAAACCCCCATTATTTATATATTTATATATGTTGCTAGTATTAGGATTTACTTAAACACTAAGAGTCTTCCTGCTCCCTGTGGGATCGACCCTACTTACCACTTCTACGAGCTAGAAGGGTAGCTAGGTTTAATTAATTTTACCGCATCGCGACAGTGCGGTCAAATTTTGGCGCCGTTGCCGGGGAGCGGTGCAAGATTTTAAGTGTTTATTTATTTGCGTTACACTTAGACTCACTTAAGTTTCTTTTTGTTTTAGCAGTGAATGATCACTCGTTCACGCCAAAATAAAGAATTGCTATTCGACCCTGAAATAACTCGTAGAGATCGCATCCTGAGAAGACAAGCAAGAGAGAACTTAGAAGAATTTGAAGCCTTACCCTTCGCCACTGAAAATTCCACGTCTGAACCTGAGCAAGAAGCAATGGCAGCCGAAAGGACTATGCGGGAATTGGCCACCACTGGCACTACTCACCAGCCTCTATGCATAACCTTCCCTGACTTGGGGGAGGACACCACTTTCGAACTCCGATCAGGGTTAATTCACCTGTTACCCTCTTTCCATGGGTTAGCAGGAGAAGACCCGCATAAACATCTGAAGGAGTTCCACATCGTCTGTTCGAGTATGAAGCCGACGAAAGTCACTGAAGAACAGATAAAACTGCGGGCATTTCCTTTTTCTCTGAAGGATATGGCCAAGGATTGGCTCTACTACCTCCCCTCAGCATCTATAAAAACTTGGGAGGAAATGGAGACCCAATTCTTGGAGAAGTACTTTCCGGCATCTAAGGCCACGAACATCCGGAAGGAAATCAGTGGAGCGGTACAACTGCCCGGAGAAACTTTGTACGAGTATTGGGAACGCTTTGAAAAGCTGGTGGCCAGATGTCCCCAACATCAGATCACAGAACAGTTGCTCATCCAGTACTTCTATGAAGGGCTGACGCAGTCAAACCGGAACATGCTGGACTCTGCCAGTGGGGGAGACCTATGTGACAAAACCCCGACAGCTGCTAGAGCACTCATTTCGAAAATGGCGGCTAAGACTCAACAATTCGGGACACGGGATGTTTCAACACGGATAGTGAGGGAGGTGAACGATTCTCAAATGGATGCGAAGATTGATCAGCTTACCAAAATGGTCCAGAAGGCTGTTTTGGGGGGGAGCTCAAATATCCGACCCTGCCGAATATGTGATACTACCGATCACACAACCGATAATTGCGAAGTTATGGGTAATGAGTTAGAAGCACACGCCAATGCTGTCGGAACTGGAAACTTTCAAGGCCGAAAGTACGACCCATATTCCCAGTCGTACAACCCAGGATGGAGGGATCATCCGAATTTCAGCTATGGTAATCAGCAAGGTCAGTCAAGTGGGCAAAACAGACCTCCACCACCTAGAGGTATGTATTATACAAAGCAGCCAGCCGAACAAGTACCCGACTCATCATTGGCGGATATTGTGAAGACTTTAGCAACAAACACTGTGCAATTTCAAAAGGATGCAACATCAAGCATCAAGAATCTCGAGACACAGATGAGCCAGATGGCAACTGCTATAAGTCGACTAGAGAATATGCAGAGTGGTAAACTGCCATCACAACCTGAAATAAATCCTAGAAATGTCAGTGCCATCACATTGAGGAGTGGTAACCAGCTTGGAGAGCTTAAGAAGCCCGGGCAACCATTGGAAGATGACAAAAACGACATTTCGGAGAGAACAGCCGCAGACAGAGCCGCGACCGCGGCAGACCTGCGCGGCCGCGGCCAACTCGACGTTTCTGAAGAGAAAATCTCTGTAGAAGTTGCGCGACCGCGGCAACCCAGCGCGGCCGCGGCCCCTGTTCAGCAGAAATCAACACATTCTGCACCTATTCCGCCTCTGCCACTTCCTTTCCCCAGTCGCATGATCAGATCGACACGACCTGACAAGGAGAAGGAGATATTAGAGGTGTTTCGAAAGGTTGACATCAACATCCCCTTGATCGATGCTATCAAGCAAATTCCCAGATACGCCAAGTTCCTAAAGGAGCTATGCACCAACAAACGTAAACTCAAGGGGGATGAAAAGGTCCTGATGGGAGAAAACGTCTCAGCAATCTTCCAAAAGAAGATGCCACCAAAATGTAAGGACCCAGGTATGTTTGTCATTCCTTGTAGAATAGAGGGCATAAACATTGAACGTGCCATGCTAGACCTAGGAGCATCCATTAATGTGATGCCAAGAGCGATATTTCATGCATTAAAACTAGGACCACTGAAAGAAACTAGGATAGTAATTCAGTTAGCAGATCGTAGTAATACATACCCCGATGGTCTAATTGAAGATGTCTTAGTAGAAGTAGGTGAACTAGTATTTCCTGCTGACTTTTATGTTCTAGACATGCAAGGAGATTCTCCTACACCGCCTCCGATTTTGTTAGGGCGGCCGTTTCTAAACACCGCTCAAACAAAAATCGATGTCAGTGAGGGAACTTTAACAATGGAATTTGCTGGGGAACTTGTTAAGTTTAATATTTATGATGCCATGAGACACCCGGAGGATGTGAATTATGTTTTTTCTGTAAGCGTCATTGACCCTCTTGTAGAGGAAGTTTTTCAGTTGACATGCAGGGAACCTTTGGAAATTGTGCTCACGCAGGATTTGGAGAAGGACACATTGGAACTTTGGAAGGCCAATAAAGAATTGGTCAAGCTCGTAGCGTCCCTCCAATCCCTTCAACCCGCCAAACCAAGGTATGAACAAAAATTCATCGATTTACCTGAGATTGACCAAAAGCTACTTCCCTCTACAGTCGAAGCACCGAAGTTAGAACTCAAGTCTCTGCCAGAGCACCTCAAGTACGTTTACTTGGGAAAGAGTGAAACTTTACCTGTCATCATTTCATCGCGACTGACCCCACAGCAAGAGGCAGCATTAATAGAAGTCCTAAAAGAGCATAAGAGCGCGATTGGATGGACAATAGCCGATATCCAGGGCATCAGTCCTTCACTGTGCATGCACCGAATACTCCTTGAAGAAGACTCCAAACCGAGTCGAGAACCACAGAGGCGATTGAACCCGCCAATGATGGAAGTGGTCAAGAAGGAGGTCATTAAGCTGTTGAACGTAGGCATTATCTACCCCATATCCGACAGTAAGTACATCAGCCCCACACAGGTAGTGCCGAAGAAATCCGGAGTAACAGTGGTAGAAAACAAAGATGGTGAGTTAGTCCCTACTCGGTTACAAACTGGGTGGCGAGTTTGCATTGACTATCGCAAGTTGAATGCAATGACTCGAAAGGACCATTTTCCTTTACCATTTATTGATCAAATGCTAGAACGATTAGCAGGGCATTCATTTTACTGTTTTCTAGATGGTTTTTCAGGGTACTTTCAAATAGCGATTGCACCAGAGGATCAAGAAAAAACCACGTTCACGTGCCCCTTTGGAACGTTTGCTTGGCGAAGAATGCCATTTGGGTTATGCAACGCGCCAGCAACATTTCAACGCTGTATGGTAAGCATATTTTCTGAGTATGTGGGCCATATCATAGAAGTCTTTATGGACGACTTTAGTGTGTACGGGGAAACATTTGAGAAAAGTCTTGAAAATTTGGTACTTATCTTAAAAAGGTGTGTTGATACTAACCTTGTTTTAAATTGGGAGAAGTGTCATTTTATGGTCGAACAAGGGATAGTTCTGGGTCATATTGTATCGTCTAGGGGTATAGAAGTTGATAAGTCAAAGATTGATATTATTACTTCCTTGCCTTACCCCGCTAGTGTGCGGGAGATTCGTTCCTTCCTTGGTCATGCAGGTTTCTACAGAAGATTCATCAAGGATTTCTCCAAGATCTCAGCACCTTTGTGCAAACTGCTACAAAAGGAGGTGGAATTTGAGATGACCGACGAATGTAAAGTTGCATTCAATCAACTGAAAGAAGCACTTACCACACCGCCTATCATTCAACCGCCAAATTGGGACCTCCCATTTGAAATCATGTGCGATGCCAGCGACTACGCGATAGGGGCGGTGTTAGGACAGAAGATGGGGAAAGCGTCACATGTGATTTACTATGCGTCCCGAACATTGAATCCAGCCCAATCCAACTACACCACGACGGAAAAAGAGCTTTTAGCAATTGTTTTTGCTTTAGAGAAATTTCGTTCATATTTATTGGGCACTAAAATTATTGTTTATTCTGATCATGCAGCTCTTCGATATCTACTATCCAAGAAGGAGGCAAAACCGAGGCTAATACGATGGATTCTCCTGCTACAAGAGTTCGACATCGAAATCAGAGATAAGAAGGGAGCTGAGAATTCGGTGGCAGACCACTTGAGTCGGTTAGCCTTACAAGAGAGTGCACAACCATTGCGAGAAGAATTTCCCGACGAGCAATTACTTCAGGTCACACATATTCCCTATCCCACAACACTCCCAAATACACCATGGTACGCTGACTTAGTAAATTTTCTTGCCTCGCATTATCTGCGCGCTGACTCTACTAAAGCTAGGAAAGATAAACTTAAAAGTGATGCTAAATACTTTGTGTGGGATGATCCATATTTATGGAAACATTGTGCGGATCAAGTAATTAGACGTTGTGTGCCTGAGGAAGAACATGAGTCCATTTTAAAATTTTGTCATACTTATGCTTGTGGGGGGCACTTTGGGTCTAGGAGGACAGCACATAAAGTTCTAGAGAGTGGGTTTTATTGGCCATCATTGTTTAAGGATGCATATTTATTTTGCAAAACCTGTGATAACTGTCAAAGAACCGGGAACAACTCCCAAAGGAATGAAATGCCTCAAAATCCAATCATGATTTGCGAAATATTTGACACTTGGGGCATGGACTTTATGGGACCTTTCCCGTCATCTTATGGTAACACATACATTTACTTGCCACGGCATTCACTTGCCGCGACGTTTACTTGCCACGACAGACTGAAAATATTATTTACCACGAGAGGCGCTAAAATTATACGAATTTGTGGCAAATGTGTGTTGTGATAAGTGAGCATAGTGACAATTTTTTATCGTGGCAAGACTAAAATTCTGATATAGTTACAAGAAAGGCTAAAATTATACTACAGTTATAAAGATGACAAAAATTATGGTAAAAGTTACAAAAATACATAAATTAAAAAATAACAACATAAAATAAAATGCATATAGGAAAATAAGAACGGCTGGTTGTGTAGGAGTCGCATCCCTTCACGTTGTCCTAAGATTGTAATGACATCCCTTGTGCGGGTGTTGTCGGCACATCACTACCCCAAGATGAAACTCAAAGGCCACGCCGACGACTTCTAGTATGAGCATGATCACAAAAAGACTAATCAACAAGACCTTGTCTAGTTGCCCGCAAAACACTATAGAACATGAAGATATATGCATGAATATTGTGTGCATGAATGTATGTGTATATATGTGAGTGTGTGCCTAGGCACAGGGGCGGACCCAAAATATATAGTTACAGGACCGACAAACAAAAAATGACTGACCAACATTAATATATACGTGATAATAAATATTAAATATAATATACTCCCTCCGTCTCGCTCTAGTTTGCCTATTTTCCTTTTCGATTTGTCTAATTTAATTTGCTAGTCCATAAATGATAAATTTCTCTTACAATCCCCACCCTCAAAATCTCCATCCTCAATCTCCACTTTTGAAAAAGTAAAAGATTTCACAAAATCTGTTTTTTATAAACTTCTGTGCCCGGCCAAGGTAGACAAATTAGGTCGGGACGGAGGTAGTATTTATTATAAAATATGTCGAAATGTGTAATTAGTTATCTATATATTGAAATTTAGAGTCCTTTTATGTCATATTATGTAAATTATCTAAAAATTTATCACAATATTTCATAATTATGAGGGGGGCCAAAACACACATAATCTTTAAAATAAATACAGAACATACATATTATGTACTCCCCCCGTCTCACTTAACTTGTCACAGTTGACCCGACACGGATGTTAAGAAAAAACAGATATTGTGGAATCTTTGACTTTTTTAAAGGTGAAGATTGAATGTGGAGATTTTGAGGGTGGAGATTGTTGACTTTAATTGCCTTTTATAGGTGTGAAAAATTAAGTGAGACGAACTAAAATGAAAAGTGTGACAAGTTAAATGAAACGAAAGAAATATATTTTAAACATAAAAGTAGTGAAGTAGGAAACGGAGTGAGTGGGACAAGGCCACCCCCACCCAGTATATACGTCTGCCCCCTACCTAGACACCTATATATGGTGTTAAGTTAATGTAGATACAACAAGAAATTAAAGACACATGATGACTACATAATAGCCTCATAATGGCCTTAATGGGGTGTTACTAAAGAAAGTTTTTAATATTTGAAGTTTTGAAAGAGGTGAAACCCCCCAAATCTATCATTTTATATAACAAATATATAAAATATATTAACTTTGTAAAACATATTAAATCTATCACTTTTGTTTTTTTTGTGTTCATTTCACTTTCATCCCACTTCCAGCCCATGTCTACAAGACTACAACCCATATTTTCCTTCACTTTCATTTCTCTCTCCTCTTTAATTATTTGTACATTTTTTCCTTCTCTCTCCTCCTTTTTCTTTTTGCAGACTTCATTTTAAGTTCTTTCCCTCTCTTCTTTCTTTATTATACAGAGACGCCATTATCATTTTCAAGCTTTCATTTTTTATCTTCAATATGGCACAATCGGCACGACGTCGGAATATTATATTACTAGATATTAGTGACACATGTAGGAATGATATTACGTACTCGTCCCATGACTAATACACTTCGTGCCATAAAAAATATATTTCGTGCCATAATATACCTTGGCACGACGTGAGAATAAGCAATTGCTAGATATTTAGGGGGCAGCGGCACGACGTCAGAATATTATATTACTACTCGTGCCATGACTAATATACTTCGTGGCATAAAAAATATATCTCGTGTCGTGATATATCTCGTCACCGGCTGGACAAATCTTCAGTGGCACGACGTCAAAACATTACTCTCTCCGTCTCGAATGAACTTGCACACTTTCCGAATTCGGCCGTCCCAAGCACACTTGCACACTTCCTAATAAGGAAAGTTATAACATAATTTCCACCCTCAAAATCTTCACCCTCAATTCACCTTTGAAAAGTCAACAAAATCCCTCAAAAGCAACTTTTCTTAATATTTGTGGCGACCCCCCTATGCAAGCTCATTTGGGACGGAGGGAGTATATTATTACTTGTGTCATAACTAATACACTTCGTGCCATAAAAAGATATATATCGTCGCCGGCTGGACAAATCTTCCATTAAAGAGGCAGAGAGAGAGAGAAAGAGAAAAACGAAATAGAAAAATCCCCAAATATGTCATGGATCTTCAGAGAAAATGGAGAAATTTTGAAATGGAGAAGAGAGAGAAAGAATGGAGAAGAGGGAGAAATAATACGTGTTCTGAAAAATAGAATAGGAGGAGAGAGGAGATAGGAGAGAGGAGAGAGGAGAGAGGAGAGAGGAGAGAGGAGAGAAAATACAGAGGAGAGAGGAGAGAGAAGAGAGAAAATGCAGAGGAGAGAGCAAAAGAGAGTGACGTGAATAGTGAAAAAGGGATAATTTTGATATTATTTCAAAATGTGGTTAGATTCTATATATTTGTTCTAGAAAGTGATACTTATATTTTTGGGAGAATTTTTTATCTAGCACTATTGCTAAGAGACATATAAAAAGTAGCAACCTTTTCAATTAATATCAAATTTAACACTTTGCTACTATTCCTCTCACTCTCACCCTACCCCCTCTTTTCCCCATGTCAGGCTTTTAGCCTTCTCCCTCATTCACTCTTTCTCTCCTTTCTCTCTCTTTCTTTCTGTTTCTTCAATGGAGGACTCTTTCTCTCATTTCTCTCTCTTTCTTTTTGTTTCTTCAACGGAGGAAGCACAATTTCTACAAAGTAAAACTCAACCAAAATTATAGAGGCGGCGACGGAAATGTTTAGGCGGAGACGGATCTGCCTACAGACTCGACTGCAGTCTTAAAGTACGAAATATAGTGCGGTGGAGTTTCTGGCTTGGAAAATCATCTCCGTCGCTGCTGCAAGTCTGCAACTTTGATGGCTAAACGGAGAAGAAGATGTATTTTAGTAGGCACGAATAACACTTATCATGGCATGCTGTGTATTTTATGATGGCACGAGTACACAAAAAAGGTTTACTCGTGCCACCTAATATCTAGCAGTTGTTTATTATCTCGTCGTGCCAAGGTATATCATGACTCGATATATTTTTTATGGCACGAAGTATATTAATCATGACACGATTACACAAATATCATTTCTACGCGTGCCACTAATGTCTAATGTTATAATATTCTGAAATCGTGCCGATTGTGCCATGTTGAAAATTAAAAATTGAAAGCTTGAAAATGACAATGATGTCTGTATAATGAAGAGAGAAGAGAGAGACAGAGAGGAGTGAAAATGGTGTCTACAGAAAAAATGAGGAGAGAGGAGTGAAAAAGGTAAAAGCAATTAATGAGAGAGAAAAAAGGTGATGAACAAGATGAGAGATGACATTTTGCAGAGAGAGGGTGGGGGTGAGAGTGAGATGTGAAAAAAAAAAAATACTAAATTTAATACATTTTCATAACATTAGCAAATTTTATATGTTTAACACACAAAGTGATACATTTGGGGATTTTCCCTATATTTTTCTCCCTTTGAAAGAGTCCAAAGGAAGGGTTGGCAGAGGCGTCCGGATGTATGGAAATTAATTTAGTTTTTCTTTTTCATTTTATATTCATACAAATAAAATGAAAACAAAAAATACATATGTTCTTTAATATAAATTCAAGTTCTGTGTTTTGTAAACTTTAGTTTTTCCTATTACAGATACCCATTAAAATAGTTGATTAATGATATATATATGATGGAAAATTTTCATTTTTAGTTCTAGATATTGTCTATTAAAAATTCTTTATGTTAGAAACTTTTAATTTTAGTCCTATATGTTTTAAAAGTTGTCCAATTTAAGAACACTTACCATCATAAACGGCCAATTTCGCCACAATTAATCATGTGCGACGCACGTTACTAATAATTTTGAGAAAGATGAAGAAAAAAAGAAAAATATAATAAAAAATAAAATGAAATGCGCCTCATACGGAAATTAGGGTTTAGCTTTTTCTTTTCTTTTTTGGTGAGCTACTAAAGTAATTTAATGATTTGACATGTTATCTGAACAAATAATTAACACATAAGTATTAGCACTCAAAAACCTTAAATTTATTAGTTTAATTCCGGCTAAATTGGTTGTTGGCAACGGTCAATGTCCTTAAATTGGACAACTTTTGAAATATACAGGACTAAAATTGAAATTTTCTAACATACAGGACTTATACTAGACAAGGCCTAACATACTGGATTAAAAATGAAATTTTCTCTATGAAAACAAAAGATGTGT
Source organism: Ajuga chamaepitys (assembly GCA_958295605.1). Lineage (NCBI taxonomy): Eukaryota > Viridiplantae > Streptophyta > Magnoliopsida > Lamiales > Lamiaceae > Ajuga > Ajuga chamaepitys. The sequence continues at coordinate 4,369,251 of OY282503.1, forward strand.
TCTGGAAATTAAAGTTTTCTCATTTTATATTCCTGAAAACAAAGGAAAAGAAATGTGTACCATAAACTTTATCTTTTCATATTATAAATATACATATGTATTTATTTAAGGTTGAAGAGTCTCGAATCAAACTTAACTGAGGAAATTAATTGATGTACTTTATTAGAATTTGATTCTCTCCATTCACGTAGGAAAACTATAAGCACACAGGTGAATAATTGGTTAATATATGTCATTAAGAATAATTAGTTAAGGATATATATTAGGATCCAAAAGTATTGGATAAGTTACAGTGTCAGTGGTATACTTGATAATGATGCCCTTCAAATCTTTGGTCATTGCAATAAACAATACTCCCTTCGTCTCGGCTTAATCTGTCTAGATTGATCGGATGCGAATGTTAGAAAAACAAATTTTGTAAAATCTTTGATTTTTTTAAAGGTGAAAATTGACGGTGAAGATTGTATAAAAAATTACAATTTATGAACTGATAAATTAAAGTGAGACGGATCGAAATGACAAGTAGACAGATTAAATTGGGACGAATGGAGTATATAAATATAATGTAGCTCACCAAAAAATTATAAAGTTAGATCAAATAATAATTTAGAAAGAAAACAAAAACCCCTATACTTCCCATTAATGGACCACAACTTATAGCCTATTAAAAAACTACAAAGCATGAGAAAACCAAAAATAGCATGTACAGGAGAATGATTTAATTATGCTAGAGAAGCTAACATATCCACGTCTCTACCTATATCTATCCGAAAATGATAGTATATTTCAGAAATATACTGAATTTTGCTCCCTTATTTTTTGAACATAGAATTTTGGACTGATTAATTAAGCCCGATCAAAATATGACGTTGATCCTACGAGATGGACAGCTCAAATTACCACCTCTAGGCAGGGACCTCTTTTTCTTTTTTTTCTTTTCCTTTATCACTTCTTTCAAACCAATCAATCACATTACCAAAAGATATATTTTCACTTTCACATTAAAATCAATGAGAAAAACAAACTTACATGAACAAGCAGACCAGAAAATGCTAAGAGCACAATCACAATCTAATGAACATGCGGTTATACAACACACTACAGATAGAATCTTATGTCCAACAGTTAAAACTACATAGCTCTAACAAAAGTAAACGGGTTAATTGCACCGAGTCCCCTTATGATTTGGAAATGTTGCGTAGAATCCCCTTGTGCTTTGAAAAATGCACGAAATCCCCATGTGGTTAAATAAATAAAGCACGAAATCCCTAATTCGGTAAAAAAGAACAGGTGTGTGGTACACGCGCGCCTAGTGCGATGGATATTCGTTTTTTTTCACTTTTTGATGTGTAAAATGTGTTAATTTCTCTTATTTGACTATATAAAGGCCCCTTTATTTATTTGTGAGGTTTCGTTACAATTTGACGACCTGCCTTTTCGAAAAGGAAAACAAAAACCTACATTTTTCAATTAATACCAATATAATAACCAGCCTTGGTGCAGTTTTTGCTCTATGAGATTTACTTTTTTTTTTTTTACATTTTTTATTTTTTTTATCGGGAAATGTTTATATAATAATATTGATGCACATCTGTTTATGATTATTTTCCTCAACTGATAGCTCAAAATAGTATATTTCATTCAAAATAGAGACCATAACAATATAATTTGTGTTCAGCATGTCAAGAAAAAGTAAATCTCATAGAGCAAAAACTGCACCAAGGCTGGTTATTATATTGGTATTAATTGAAAAATGTAGGTTTTTGTTTTCCTTTTCGAAAAGGCAGGTCGTCAAATTGTAACGAAACCCCACAAATAAATAAAGGGGCCTTTATATAGTCAAATAAGAGAAATTAACACATTTTACACATCAAAAAGTGAAAAAAACGAATATCCATCGCACTAGGCGCGCGTGTACCACACACCTGTTCTTTTTGACCGAATTAGGGATTTCGTGCTTTATTTATTTAACCACATGGGGATTTCGTGCATTTTTCAAAGCACAAGGGGATTCTATGCAACATTTCCAAACCATAAGGGGACTCGGTGCAATTAACCCAAAAGTAAACACTAAACTGTAACCTACTGCCATTAAAACTACGTAGTTTTAACAATTGAACATCTAATCACGAGCCACTGCAACAACTTGCTTCCCGATATTGCGACCGGAGAAGAGTCCTACGAGAGCGCTGGGCGCATTTTCAAGGCCTTCAGCTGTGTCTTCGACGTAAATAATTTTGTTTTCCTTGATCAAAGGAAGAACCATCTCAAGGAATTTAGGGTAGAGATGGTTGTAATCAGCCATACTAAACCCTTGCATACGGATCCGTTTGGAGACGAGGTTAAAAAGGTTGTGTGCACCTTGAGGCTGCTCGAGGTTGTACTGTGAGATCATCCCACACATAGCTATTCGGCCATGGATCCTCATGTTGTCGAGCGCTGCTTCTAGAATCTTCCCTCCCACATTGTCGAAATATATATCGATGCCATTGGGGAAATACCTGATATGTACAACAATGTTTTTTTGTTGAGAATATTAGCAATTTAACATTGTAGGTTGCGGTTGGCTATAGATTTGAAATTCACAATTAAATTCACTTAACTTGTTCGACTAAAAAATCAACTCAATGAATTTTAAATCCCTTTTGAAAGAAGGCGAAAACTCACTTCGTCAAAGTTGCATTATAATCTTGCTCTTCTTTGTAGTTAAATGCATAATCGAACCCTAATTTGTTCTTCAAGAGATCAACCTTCAATACCGTAAAAAAGAAACCTTAATCAAGGCAACTAGCTCGTATGTCCAAAACAAACCTCATATAAATCATCTACTCCATATATATGTAAGAATTACCACAAGGCTAATATAGTAATTAAACTCATTAGCAATTGAAATACTCCCTTCATTTAAGGAGAGTGTGCAAGATAAGGTTGGACGACGGAGGGCGTAGAATAGAGAACACTAACCTTTTCTTTGCTTCCTGCACTTCCAACGACGTAACACCCTGTTAACTTTGCAAACTGCCCAACAACCTGGCCGACGGCTCCAGATGCAGCAGAAACAAAGACTGTTTCGCCCTTTTTGGGAGAGCAAAGCTCGAAAAAACCAGCATAAGCCGTCAGGCCAGCCATACCTATGAAGCAAAAACCTTTTAATTTATAGAAAAGTTCAAGTCAAGTAGACAAAAGATATTAAAAAGACAGCAACTTTCGGTGAGCCTATTATACTGTTTGTTCATACACTTCTTCTCTTTTCTACCCATTTCCACCGTGTTGTAATCCATACATCAACCTCCCTTTCATTGTCTCTCAAATTTCGTCTCATGTTGCAAGCCCGCCGGGTCAATGTCATATGTCAGGGCAGAAATTCTGTGAGCTAAACAATTGTATGCCCTGCAGACCCGACAATACTTTGGGCTATGGCTCTGGAAGAGCCCAGTTAATTTTGTCACCTCTATGCTCTACGCATTACTAAACAAGATGTAAATTGATGGCTAAAACTAATATCAAGAATACCCAACCCCTTTCGTCGAATCCCCATCGAGCACAATATCCGTTTAACATTTAACTTGAGTAGAAAAACAAAGTTCTAGAAATAACTAAATACACAAACAACTTGCTTAGTACATTGATCATCATCTACGTAGGCAGTATTTGCATTTGCTTGTTTAAGCAAATTTCAGTAATTTCTTTAAGTTCAACATTTTATTATTTTTATCACTTTCTCAAAAGTAAAAGCAATCGCAAACAGTCCCATAATAGAGTGACTTACCAAGAACTCCAATGTAATAGGAAAGAGGCACATCTTTGTCTTGAATTTTATAGCAGTTGGTAGTATCTGTAATAAGGCTGTACTCTTCCCACCCAGTAAACCCCCAAACTATGTCACCCTCCTTGTAATTAGGATCTGAAGAATCCACTATTTTGAATACTCCATGTCCAACAATTGCCTATCATCACGGGTGGATCCAAAATTTAGTAATGGAATGAGTTAAAATATAAAAAAATATATACATTGAAGACTTAGAGTTCAGCAAAGTTACGACTTGCTATAAGCTCTAAAAAAACAGAAAGATAGCAATAGAATCTACTCAGATGCTTTTTTCTTTTTAATAAAATATTTACTAAAACAACCAATAGATAAGTTTGGAAAGAAATAATTTGTCATGATTTTGAATATATACTATTTGTTCATACCTGGGTAAGAGACTAGCTAAAGCGTGAACAATAAAATTAAATAGGATGGACTTAGCCAAAATTTGGAGCGAATGATAAATAAATAAACAAATAAATAATGAAAATTACATTACTGAAAACAAAGTTTTATAAATTTTGCATTGGGTTGGGTCCGATTCATGCTTGTCAATGGGGAGGGGTGGGGCCGCGGGGGAGGGAGAGGAAGGAGGAGGGAAGGTAAGTTTAGAAGAACAAAATTAGACAATTTAATCAGGTCTTCTTTAAAATTACAATTTAATGCATGATTTTCTTTTAGCAATTTTATGTACGATAAAAATATTTTAATAAAATTTTGATGATGTGGCATGCGACATTCACTCACTCAGTGAATACAAACTTTACTTAGTTAAGAGAACTCGTATTACATCTTTAAAGACAACATAATATAATTTTAATACACAATAATAATAATGAGTACTCCCTCCATCCCGGGTAACTTATCACAGTTGACCGGATACGGATGTTAAGAAAAAACAAATTTTGTGGAATCTTTGACTTTTTTTAAAGGTGAAGATTGAATGTGGATATTTTTTAGGATAGTGATTGTTGTCTTTAATTGTCATTTATAGGTGTGACAAGTTAAGTGAGACGAACCAAAATGAAAAGTGGGACAAGTTAACTGAGACGGATGGAGTATTTAAATTAACGCGAATTATTTTAATTTATATTGCATCGACAATGACAACGTGTGTAGAGCTCTAAGAAATGTATGTTAATATCCATTCGAAAGTCACATCATACATTCAACTACAAAATTTAAGGCTTAGTTTGTGCTAGGATGGGCCCAACCGTGTTAAAAGTCTTGCATGTTATAGAAAAAAAACAGTGTAGTTTCAACCAGAGATGAAAAGCCCATTAAAATACTATAAAATATATCTAAATTAATATTGTGGGAACAGTAATATTTCATTAATTTAGATAGGTATTAATTAATCGATAATTTAACATAAAAATTCCTAGTTCTTGTAACTTTTGGAGATTTTTAATCTATGATGTTGATGGAATATTATATTAATATAATGGTCTTAATAAAAATTATTATTCTATTAATTTATCGAAATTATAATTTACTAAAGGGGGCAAGCCGTTACCTACAAAAAATATTAACTTAGATAAGGTATTAATTTATTGACTATCACTTTGGAGAGGTATTACTGTATTACTACTTCCTCAAAGTATGGGATTTTTTTTTTTTTTTTCAATACGTTAGACCTTGTTTAGTAAAAGTTATGTATGTTAGAAAATTTTAATTTTAGTCATATATATTTTAAAAGTTGTTCAATTTAAGGACACTGACCATCACCAACGACTAATTTAGCCGGAATTAGACTAATAAATTTAGAGCTTTTGAGTGATAATGTTTATGTGTTAAGTATTTGTCCAGATAACATGTCAAATCATTAAATTACTTTAGTAGCTCGCCCAAAAAAGAGAAGGAAAAGGTAAACCTTAATTTCTGTATGAGGTGCATTTCATTTCATTTTATATTTTAGTTTTTTTTTTCATATTTCTCAAATTTATTACTCACGTGTGTCGCACGTGATTAATTGTGGCCAAATTAGTCATTTCTAATGGTCAGTGTCCTTAAATTGGACAACCTTCTAAACATACAAGACTAAAATTGAATTTTTATAACATACATAATTTTTATTAAACAAGACCTAATATACAGGATTAAAAATGAATTCCCCCCCTCAAAATATAGAGGAAAAAAGCCATAAAAAATTCTGTAATGATTCTTTGGCAGATTATGTCCTGGCAGATTTTTTTTTAATTAACTTTTTTATACATGTATTAAAAATAAATGAAAAAAATATTTTTGAATGCTGTAATTTAATTTTTAACATTACCGCTATATTACAGGTAAAAAATGATAAAAAGGCGCCAATTATCTTTAAATGATAATCCTTCCGTTTCAAAATAAATGTCGTTTTAATTTTTTTTGTAAAAATTAAAGTTTGATAGAAATGAAAAATATATTCCTGCAAAATTTATTTAATTTGGTGTGTTTTGTGGAATAAGAAAATAATAAACTAAATTAAGTAGATTGTTTAGGGTAAGATCGAAAGAATTATGATCTTTTTTTTGTTCAAACGACACTTATTTTGAAAATTTATATCTCCTCTTAAACGACAGTTATTTTGAAACGGAGAAAATAGTTAACATTTAAATTTTATTTTGTAGTAATTATCAATTATATTTATAATTTTAATTAAAAGATCGGTCTAAACGAATCAAGTTTAACATAATTTTTTTTTTTGCCTGCCCATGGGCAAAATCTGGCCAAAAATCAGATTGTAGAAAATTAGAATGGAAAAAACAACTTACAGAGTCAGGGGTGAAGGGATCAAAGAAACAATATCCCTCAATTCTTTTGATGCGAAAAAGCATGTAAGGATCACAGGACAAGTACAGATTCTTCACCAAAACTGCGCCGTTGCATCCTTCTGGAATTTTGAGGTTGATTTTGGATGTCTTCAACAACATGTCGGATTCACTTAGAGCAGCCTTCACATATTTCATGAAAATCACCTGCTTATTCCGAACTTCGTCTCCCATTACAGCCTACTTTCCTTTTCGATTTCAGTGTAACTTGTGTGTGTGTGTTGGGATTCTCTGTTTCAGAGTCTTCGCACCCTACACCCGGAGCACAATAAATTGCCATTCGTCCTCTAGCTCATTTAATACCTCAAGACTCTGACACACCCTATCTCACGTCTAGCCGTCGTAAAAGGCCAATTCGATGCTACACCCTGAGCGATGCTCCGGGCGCGTATTATGATGCCATCTGTCCCTTTCCTATTTAAAATCTGCCCACACTGTAGCCACAGCAGTGTTTGTGGGATCGGATCGGTGACCGAACTGGACAAGCCACCGATTCAAGGTTCGACCGGTTCAACCGGCCAAAGACAATTTGTTGACTTTTGAATTTCGATAATTCTTTATGTGTAAAGCAATCTAATTTGATATTAGAGTTTAACTTGTGAAAAAAATTCAACATATATCAATATCAATTAATTCAAAGATACTTCTAACTCTAATTTTTTTAATAACATCCTAGTGCCAAATTTAAAATAAAACGGGAAAAATAAGGGCAAATGAAGATAAAGGTGAAAGTCCATTTTTTTTTACTTAAAATAGGCCAAAACACAACTTTATTTTAAAAAGAAATAAAAAAAATGAATATAATCCGGTTCGGAGGTCGAACCGGTTCTCACCGGTTTTGACCGATTTTCAACGTTTTTATGTGATTTTCGATTTTTTAACGCTACCGGACCGGTTCCAGGCTCGGTTCCCGGTTGAACCGGTCGAACCGGCCGGTCCGGTCCGGTCCCACAAACCATGAGCCACACCACCCAACCCCTCCCCAAGTGCCCTCTCTTTGCTGCATCCCACCCCAAAACTTCCCATATAATTATTATTTTATAATTATAATTTATGACGAAGTTGGATAGCTCAAGTGACAGAGCATCTACTACCTAGATCTTTGGTCCTGAATTCGAGTCACGAGTTATTATGTATTGAAAAGAAGTTGTCCCCAAAAAAAAAAAAAAAACTGTTCAAAATTCAACATGAGAAATTTATATGTTATACTCCCTCTATTTCAAATGAACTTGCACCCCTAAGGATGCACATATATTTAAGAAAAATTGTTTTTTGTTTTTATGTTGACTTTTCAAAGGTGGATTGATGGTGAGTATTTTGAGGTGAAGATTGTATAATAATTTTCTTATTTAACAGTGTACAAATTTGATTGATACATATCGAAAAAAAACGTGTGCAAGATCATTCGGGACGTAGGGAGTACATATTTATATATAATTATATTTATATATCTATACGTAAGTGTATTTGAGCATATTTTTTATATAAAAATATGGTTGTGATATCAAAATATAAATATAAGTTTTAATAAGTAGGAATATATTTTTTAAATATTGTTAAATTATATAATTATGAAAAATGTAAAATGATATATACTTCCTTCGTCCCATAAAATAGTCATGTTTAAAAATATACATTTTTTATTCTAATGAAGGGGCAACTCTTCAATAACCATCAATACACACTTATATGATTTATTTTAGGGTCCGCTTGGTTGCAAATCATCAATGACAATGGTAATGGATATGAATGCAAGGTTAATCATACTAAGGAATGGAATGGGGGAATTGTTAATAAAATAGGGTAATGATTAACTTATTTATTAGACCATCTTTATCCATGCCCTTGGAGGTCAAGGGCATGGCTAGATGACAAAAGATGGGATTAAAAATTAAAGCAAAAATTGCCAATCATTGGTGACCTAGGTTGTGGATGGGGTTGGTCAACCAACCTAGTCCACAACCCAACCCCCTTCCACAACCTGCCACATGTCGGTATCTCATTTGTTGTATTAAATTATTTATTGGATATAATTTTAATAATAAATAAATAATATAATTTTTATTTTATAAAAATTAAAAAATTATCAAAATTCTTATTTTTTTTTTCTCTACGAATAGAATCTAATGTTGATATTTTTTGAATTAAAATTTGAAGCTCTTTATTTTATTCTTTTTATAAATAGTTGGCTCGTCTGGACCGGTCCGATGGGCTAAATCCCCGGCGGACCCCGGGCCAATCCGATAATCTTAGTATATTATAGGGCAATATCATGGGCCGGACGAATATATCTAGGACTAACTAAATTTTGGCCCGACCTGGACCGATCCAAAATATGACATTAGCCCGACAGACCCCACCTGACCGGGTCGGGCCGGCCAAATTTTGGTCCCTCTATAAATAGAGTCTAATGTATTATATTTCCTCACATAATTTCTATCATTTCATATCATGGATCCAAACAAAATGTTATTATTTTATCATGTTATTTTAAACGTACCGGAAAAACAAAATCGACTTATTGTAATTACGGAATTCAAATATTTTTTTTATTCTTGAAATATATTAAAAAAAGCGCGAAAAATAATATGCAATTATTAAACCGTATCGAAAATATTAATTTTATTGGGAAATAAGACCTGTATTTGGATAAAAGAAATTAATATATATTAAAATGTTGGGTTGGGTTGGGTTGTTGATAAAGTGTGAAAATGTATTTTTTAGGTTGTGTAGGTTGGGTTGTGGGAGGTTGTGGGAGGTTGTTGATAAAGATGGTCTTATGTACCAAACACTATAAATAAGAATAAGTCCTCATTTATTTTCATTCCTTACCCCTAAACCTCCAACCAAACGGGCTCTTAATTTTTTTCATTGACTTATTTAATCATATCTAACTAACATGCAAAATCTCGAGAAAAACAAAAACTAACAAGAAAAAAAAAAAAAAAAAGTCACTTGAACTAGTGAAATGTATTGATTTTTGAAAGATGTGTCTTTTTTTTGTTTTTGGACAATAATTTATTTAAAATAGGACTCTTTTATGGGATAGAGAGGTTACATTTTATTTTAAGTTTTATAAATATAAAATATGTAGTTTGTATAGAATTATTTTAAACTTATTATGGAATAAAATTAATTTATTATATTTTGAAAATATTTAATTGATACTTTGATAATAATTAGTTTTTTTTTTTCTGAAATATATATGTCCTTTTGGATTCGGAACAGGACATAATATTATTTTACATGTTTCAGTAAAATTTAATAACCTAATTTTATATTAAAATAACTGTATTAATACACTATCGGTATAAGTATATATTACAGACAATATATTGTAAAAAATAATTATATATAGAGGGGCAATGGGGAAGAACGGGAGGTGGGGCTGGTGTGATGTGGGTAGGTATTAAATAGAAGAAGGGACAGATAGGCATCACAATACGTATCGCTCCGGGTGTAGCATTGAATTGGCCGTCGTAAAATAAGTCCGATTTGATGGACTTGTCAAGCCCGTCCAACATTTTAGTTGGTTGGACATAGTGCAAAAGATTAAAACTGATACGAGTGGAGTTTGGTCTTGTCAAAGACATATGAGTTCACTTGTTACATTATTGTGTTTTATTATATTTACGAAATGAACATAAGATAATATCATTAATTAATATGGTTTACGACCAATTTATGTGTAATAAAAAAAAAAAAAAACTTAGGTTGTACGTGTTTACTTATGACTTAACTTAATTTATTGAAGATTGAGTCAGTCGAATTGTGTTTTTTTTTTGGGGTTGCTGATAGGGTTAATTGCACCGAGTCCCCTTATGGTTTGGAAATGTTGCGTAGAATCCCCTTGTGCTTTGAAAAATGCACGAAATCCCCATGTGGTTAAATAAATAAAGCACGAAATCCCTAATTCGGTCAAAAAGAACAGGTGTGTGGTACACGCGCGCCTAGTGCGATGGATATTCGTTTTTTTCACTTTTTGATGTGTAAAATGTGTTAATTTCTCTTATTTGACTATATAAAGGCCTCTTTATTTATTTGTGAGGTTTCGTTACAATTTGACGACCTGCCTTTTCGAAAAGGAAAACAAAAACCTACATTTTTCAATTAATACCAATATAATAACCAGCCTTGGCGCAGTTTTTGCTCTATGAGATTTACTTTTTTTTTTTTTTACATTTTTTATTTTTTTTATCGGGAAATGTTTATATAATAATATTGATGCACATCTGTTTATGATTATTTTCCTCAACTGATAGCTCAAAATAGTATATTTCATTCAAAATAGAGACCATAACAATATAATTTGTGTTCAGCATGTCAAGAAAAAGTAAATCTCATAGAGCAAAAACTGCACCAAGGCTGGTTATTATATTGGTATTAATTGAAAAATGTAGGTTTTTGTTTTCCTTTTCGAAAAGGCAGGTCGTCAAATTGTAACGAAACCCCACAAATAAATAAAGGGGCCTTTATATAGTCAAATAAGAGAAATTAACACATTTTACACATCAAAAAGTGAAAAAAACGAATATCCATCGCACTAGGCGCGCGTGTACCACACACCTGTTCTTTTTGACCGAATTAGGGATTTCGTGCTTTATTTATTTAACCACATGGAGATTTCGTGCATTTTTCAAAGCACAAGGGGATTCTATGCAACATTTCCAAACCATAACGGGACTCGGTGCAATTAACCCGTTGCTGATAATATGTTTACAAACCTTATATCATTTTTTTTATCATTTTTTATATTAAAATAAACATTAACGTAATCATCAATCGAATTTTTTCTTTTCACTTTATTTCTCTCAATCTCCTGTACTCTGCACGCAAGATCAATTGATCGAGTAGGATTGTGGGGCATAGCTAATAAAGGAAAGAAAAAGTGGCGCGGAAATAGGCAGTGAGCATAGCTCCGAGTGAGAAGACTTCAGTATACATTAACTCACACACATGCCACTTGCACAGACGCACACCATGCTACATTGTTTATATATATATATATATATATATATATATATATAAATAAATTATACATTATATATATGTATATATACTCACTAGCACACATATAACCACACTACATAATTTCAACAACATCAATACCCAACCCTACAAAGCTGCATGATGCTGCCACCATAACTTATTTGTATATTTTATTTTTCTATTAATTTCAAGATCTTCAAGAAAATTAAAGAAGAATCGTATAAAATCTGAATAAGCACATATTGCCTAAATCGACACTACAGCATAAATGGCTTTAAGTAACACTTTGTTTGGAACACTTTTAAAATTTTAACTTTTATGTAACACTTTGGTAACACTTATGAATATGTAACACTTCCATGTAACACTTTTGTAAAATGTGCGTATATGTAACACATTCATGTAACACTTTTACATAAGTAACACTTTTTACGTAACACTTTTAAATAAATAACACTTTCACGTAACACTTTCAACTAATAAAATTATATATTTCTTTTATTCTAAACTAACAAAATTTCTTTGGATTTATTTTTCTTTTACTCTTGAAGTAAAATCCTTCAATCGCTTATATTTTAGAAATGATTTTTTCAGGTAAATTTTTATGTGTTAATTTTTAACTATCACAATAGAACATTCGTAACATGAGATGATGAAAACAATCAACTAAAATAACAATTTCTTAGAGCATCTGAGAATTTTCTTATTAGTCATATAACATAAATTTTATTATGTTTTTTTTTGTGTATGTGTATAAATATACACACATTATATTTTACTAACAATGAGAAAGGATTTTTATAGCTTAATATTTCGAATACATTATAGTATAAAACATTGGACTTGAAATATTTTGTCATGTCTTTCATGTTCGTAAGTTTATTTTGGTATTTAATTTTATATTCTATAAAACACAAGAAAATTAATCAATTACTAATTTTTCAAGGTTTCTTGAAATTATCTACTAATTGCAATTGAAATTAATGATAATGCCTTAATATTTTATAAAATAATTTGATGTAACAAATTACTGTGATATTGAATAAATTATAAATGTGTGTGTGTATGTGTGAGTGGACGAAATTAGAAAAAGAAATAATCAATGAAAATTTGTATCAAATTATATATTAGGATATGTTAAATAAAATTAAGTTATATAGGTTGTAGTTTGGTAAAAATTTAATCATGAGAGTAGTTTATTGATGTTAGAGCAAAAAATCATGTATATATAGTCTTTCGAATAAAATAAAACAGTAAAGTTATTATAGCCTAGTGGTTTGACATTTACAGTTAAAGATCATGCAGGCTAGCAACCTGTGTTCGAAACTGAACAATGACAAATATTCAACATTTTTTATTTTTAAAAGAAGTGTTACATAAAGGGTTATATGTAACATTTTTTAGTATTACCATGAAGTGTTACAATTTAAAATCTAATGTAACACTTATGAAAAGTGTTACTAAAGATCATTTAAAGTGTTACTTTAGACTTTAGGTAGTACTGACAAATGTATCGCCAATAAAGTGTTACCTAAAGTCTATTGTAACACTTTTTGATATATATGTAACACTTTTTAGGTGTTACATAAGCTCATTTATGTTGTAGTGCGAGAACGCAGGCTCTCAACATATCGTCTAGAATTTGTATCGTCCTCTCTGACTGTCCATCAGTTTGAGGGTGATAAGCCGTGCAAAAGCTCAATATGGTTCCTATGGCCATCTGTAAACTCTCCTAAAACTACGTGGATCACGGTCGGAGACGATAGACACCGCAACTCCATGCAACTTTACAATCTCACACACATAGATCTAAGTATACTGGTCAACTTGTAGGTTCATCTTGACTGGAACAAATTGGGTGGACTTCGTAAGCCGATCCACCACATCAGACAACTCTTTACAAACTCAGCCACGTCGTTCTTCAGGCCTTCCCAAGAATACATTCTCCTCAGGTCTTAATACATCTTGGTACTTCCGGGATGGGCAGTATACGACATACGATGAGCTTCCACAATCAACACGTAATTCGCCCCCAAAAGGGGGACTTATATATACTTGTGATCGTTTTCTAATACGTAACATTCAATTTAAAGGTTCAATTGACAAGGATAATAATTGTTGTTTACCCTTAATTGAAAACTAATCCTAGATTATCCTTATTAATAATTTAATCTCTATAATTTGCTCTTAATCTATCTAATTAGTTTTAGTTGCTTGTTTGCCTTAATTAGTTTTAAACTATCAAAATCCAACCAATTGATCGTCTAGTTAGCCATTTAAATATTTATTATAATTTTCTTACGCGATGTCGATACCAATTCTCGTGGGATCGACCTTGTACTCACCTAGTGCTATATTGACACCGTACACTCGCGGTTGCCATATTAGTATCTAATTTAGTGTGTCAAGAGTGCATACCAGGTAGTTTTGGCACCCGTAAAACCCGCGCTCAATATTATCTTCCTTCCAAGAAGTTACTACAGCAGTTATGAGCCTGCTCGCATCTTAATGGTGATACCTGGCTTCCACTCGAATCGGACATCGGAGGATTGAGGTCGCAATCTTCTTAGGAGAATGGCTATTAGGGTTCTTAAATTTCCTCTCTACAAATAAGAATGAGGAACGGGAGTTTGACTTTTATTTCACTCACCTGGATTCATGACGTGTATTTTTAGTGAGTTTATTTTCTATTTTTAAAATTTTTGCTTTAAATTTGTTAAAATAAATCGTCCACATCAACAAAAATAACCAATTCGCCGTCGAAAATAGTCGTGTGCGTCACATGTGACCATTTTCAGCCACTTTAGTATTTTCTGGCAAAAATATCCTTAAATTAGACAAATTTTAAACATACGAGAACAAATTGAAAAAAGTAATTAGTGATGGGATCAAACTCGTAAAAATAAATAATTATGGGACCAATTATTAGTTTTAGTTGTGTTTCTAGTAATAGTTTTTAGGTACTCTACAACATCTTTTAAGTGTTGCAATAAACCAATTATTTTGTATTACATGTACAAAATAAGAGAGGACACATATGACATGATGCATATACTAATTAAGCATTCTTGATCTTAGGGTGTGTTTACTTAACACTTGGCTCAGTAGATTTAGTGGCCCAAATTCCGATAAATCACACTCATTTACTCCTTCAGTCAGGTTTGACCAACACTTCCCAGTCATAAGTAAACACATCCTTAATGTGTAAATAGGGATTTCCTAAAAAACTTGGCAAATTAACTAGCTAGTAGTATTATTTAACAAGAATTCCTGCGTCTGTATCTCGTAATAGAAATCGTTTGAGACAGAAGCATCAGCAGAGAAAATCATAGCCCCATTGACATCAAAACCATTATCTTCCAACAACTTCAACGCCTCAAAAAATGCATCTCCTTGAATCCCTCTCCCATTCACCTCATAGCTAGGCAAAACCTTGTTTCTATCAAACACCATTGTCCTATTCTTGAATACTTCAACGTACTTCTCCGGGCTCTTCACCTTGTCCGTATAAAACTGATAGTTCACGTAGTCTATAACATCCTCGTACCTTTCGTACAGCTCAATGTACGGGGCGATGGTGACGTAAAATGGGGCGATTGTCGCCACCGTGATCACGCTCTGGTTCTTCAACATGGTTATCAGCTCCCCGATGCAGTAAGCAAAGCTGTCAGTGGTGTGTTTGGGGAAGCGCTCGTAGTCGACGTCGATTCCGTCTAGGTGGTAGGTCTGGACTAGGGTTTTGAGGGATGAGAATGCATTGGATATCCATAGGTTTGGGTCAGAGGGGTTGTACCAGGAGAGGGTTTTGGAACCTAGGCTCCACCCGGAGAGGCTGGCCATGGCTTTCATGTTGGGGTGGAGGGCTTTGGCGGTGGCCACCGAGTTCGGTGTCAGGGTGGCGGCCCAGTAAGGGGAGAAGACGCCGTTTTGACGGTTACCAGAGGGATCTGCGTCAATGGCAAAACTTAGAATAAAGTGGAAGTCTATGCTTGTTTTGATGGGCACGTTCTTCAATTGCACTGGGATTCCTGTGGCGCCTATATACTCCATCATCACTTTTCCATCTACAATGCCAATTAACAGAAAATTATTGTTTTTGTTATTACATCACTGTCATAACATGAGTAACATTTGCACTAAAATAATTATCGTTTAAAAGTTCAGGAGAAGATTTTTACTATTCTTACAATGTTGCCTTACCTAAAAAACCCATAGGATAAATAAATTTTGAAAACAAGAATTGTTAATTAGATAGAGAAAGAAATAGTTTAAAAAATAGATAATATATAATTAAATTTATATTAGGGCATATAAGTCATTTTATGATTTTTTTTAATATTTTTATTTTGAGAAGAGAAAATATCAGCTAGTACTTTTAAATTGGGGTATCAATTTGGATCTTCTGTTACATTACATGTATCATCTTCTATTACATTTAGAGGGTGTTTGACTAAACTTATTTTAAACATCTTATAAGTTGTTTCAAAAGCTTATAAGGTAATAAAGTGTTTGTATAAAATAACTTATAAACTTGTAATTAAATGGAGTGATTTAACATGAATTTGGGAACTAATTTGAAAATTACTACCAAACACACAAATTTGACTAATGTGGGAAGTGTGTATTTGTGTGTGGTGTGTGTGAGAAGTGTGTGTATTATGTGTGTGTAATATGTGTAGTGTGTGTAATATGTGTACATTGTGTATAGTGCGTAATATGTGTTGTGTGTGTAATATGTGTATTGTGTGTGTAGTATAGTGTGTAATATGTGTAGTATGTGTATTATATGTGAAATGGGTATAGTGTGTGTTATGTGTGTAGTATGTGTATTGTATGTAGTGTATGTAATATGTGTATTGTGTGTAATATGTGTAGTGTGTGTAGTGTGTGTATTGTGTGTAAGGTGTGTAATACTAATGTGTGTAGTGTTGCGTAGCATGTGAAATTTGAGTGTAATTATTAAGATTTTAAAAGATAAGATGGAATAGAGGAACCTATAATTTTGGAGCTTATAAGCCCTCAAACATTCTGTAAGGTGTTTTGAGAGTATAAGCTTAGCCAAAGTAAAGAACACATATTAATTAGTTACTATCATTCATGCATGTGGTGCTTATGAAATATTGCATGTGAAACATAAAATCATACATGTGGTGCTTATGAAATATTGTGAAACATAAAATGGAAAATTCATTTTTAGTCCTGCATATTAGGCCTTGTCTTGTAAAAATTTTGTCTATTAGAAAATTTCAATTTTAGTTCTATATGTTTCAAAAGTTGTCAAATTTAAGGAAATTGACCATCACAAATGGCCAATTTAGCCGCAATTAATCACGTGCAACGCACGTGACTAATAAATATGAGAAAGATGAAGAAAGAAAGAAAAACAAAATAAAAAATAAAATGAATTGCACCTCATACGAGAATTAAGATTTAACTTTTTCTTTTCTTTTTTGAAAGAGCTACTAAAGTAATTTAATGATGTGACATGTTATCTGGACAAATACTTGACACATAAGCATTAGCACTCGAAAACCCTAAATTTATAAGTCTAATTCTGGCTAAATTGGGTCGTCGGTGATGGCCAGTGTCCTTAAATTGGACAACTTTTGGAACATACAGGACAAAAATTGAAATTTTCTAACATATTAAATTTTTACTAGACAAGGCCTAACATATAGGACTAAAAAATGAAATTTTCCCAACCTAAAATAAAATATGAAAATGTAATAGCTGATCCATGCATATAGAATACACACTCGTCAGTTTTCTTAAACTAAACACCGTTTTTGCTCCAAAAAAAAAAAAAAAAAACTAAACACCATTTTTAAAGCTATAATTTCGTGACAACTAATAAATTAAAACACTGCAAATTTCAAAAAAAAAAAAATTTAAAAAAACACGGTTAAAATATGAAAATTTTATGTCGTTGAGGCCCAGCTGCTGAAAATTATAACAAAATGTTGTGATTAGGAGTTACCTGCAGAAAGCAGGTGAAAACTTGAACCCAAAGTAATAACCAGGAGAAGTAAATAAAGTGTATTCATTTTGCGTTGTGTATGCATGAATAAAATGACTCAAAAACTCGAATGGATGTGTATATAGGTTTGCCGGCAGAGACAGAATGAAGAAAACAAGGCTACTTAATGGTGATTGTAACATTAAATTAATTGAGGGCGATTTTGTATATGTAATTGAGGACAAAATATTATCGTGAAATGAACAAGGTAGAATCTTAGATGCTGCACAGGCGGCTCTTACTCAAATACTTCCTCCATCTCGGTTAACTTATCACAGTTGATCGAGCATAGATGTTAAGAAAAAGTAGATTTTGTAAAATCGTTAATCTTTTTAAAGATGGTGATTGGATGTGAATATTTTGAGGGTGAAGATTGTTGCCTTTAATTATCATTTATAAATATAATAATTTAAGTGAGACGAATCGAAATGAAAAGTAAAACAGGTTAACTGGGACGAAGAGAGTACTTGCATGTCAATACAAACCGGAAAACAATGAGTATATATTTAATGACTCTGTCTGTGTGGTATCTACAACACGTGGCCACGCGCATACCCACTAATTTCATATGAAAAATAATAATAAGTAAATAGCTTTGACAATTTTTCATTAATGACTTCTTTGAAGAATGTACATCTATCCGGAGCATACTCTACCTACCAAGAATGAAATTAAGAGGACGTCTATTGCGTATCAATTGTGCGTATTTTAGATTCGTACAATTTGAATTATTAACAAAAATATATTAATATTTATGTCTAAATATATTACTTATTCAATGTAAATATATTATGATTAAAAGATATTAATATTTATGCTTAAATGTGTCTTTTGTTTTGGATAAAGACATTATACTATTATCCTGAACACCTATAAGTATAAATCGTGATACTCAACCCGAATTACACCATGCAAATGGTCCATTTTATTTATTAGACTATATTTATCAACAACCCACCGCAACCCAATCGATGAAATAAAATATTCATTTTTCTCTCATCCACATACACAACATACTTCACAACCCAAAAAATACATTTTTATACTTTATCAACAACCTAACACAACCCAACATTTTAATATATATTAATTTCTTTTATCCAAATACATAACATATTTCACAATAAAATTAATATTTTTTTTGCGGTTCAATAATTGCATATTATTTATAGCGTTTTTTCTAATATATTTCGAGGAAAACAAATTATATTAGTTCTGCAATTCCAAAAAGGTAATTTTTTTTGTAGGCATTTAAAATCTTTACAATACAGTTCGGTATTGTTCGGTACGGTTCAGCATAATTTTCGGTTCGAAAAATTAAGAAATATCCAAACCCGTACCAAGAAAATAATCGGTTCAGAATTTTTTTATTCGGAACTAATTCGGTCCGAGTTACGATCCAATTTTGATAATCTCAAAGCTCCATACACAACGCTAATAGCAATATTATGCTTTATTTGTGGAGAAAAAAAATAAGAATTTTGATAAAAAAAATTAATTTTTGTAAAACAAAAATTATTTTAATTATTTATTATTAAAATTATATTGAATAAAAAAAATTAATACAACCAATAAGGTAGTGACATTTGACGGGTTGTGGCAGGTTGTGGAATGACATTGAGTTATGGAATAGATTGGTCGACCAACCTATCCCACAACCAGGTCGTGAAGATAATTTTGATTAATAATTATTTCTTTGTTGCTGCAGTGGACGACCCCCAGCTGGGGTCGTTAATAAACATGGTCTTATAAATACTAATGGCATAATTAATCCTCCTATGTTCTCCGACCTCATTAGTGAATGCTACGGATGACAATGGGGTGGGTTCAAACACTGAACTCACATGAAACCTGCTTCAGTCATACCTATTAAGAACTTGGTTAAAAGGGTTTTAGCGGGTTTGAAGCAGGTAGAAGGCTTTGCTAAAGTCGCCCCTAACCCGACCCGAGTATATTAAATATATAAATATTTTATAAGTTTACAAATACATAACACAAAACAAGTTATTCTGAAATAGTGCACACCCCTCCCACCTCGGATGATGTTCTTCTAATATTAAAATTTTTAAGGATATTTTGTATTATTCATACGATATTAATGCTTTTGTATATGCCTTATATATGCTTAGTTTTTTTATTGAATGAGTAACTGATGGAACTTATGCGAGTTATTCAGCAGTCTACGTCTTAATTTATACATTAAGTTGTTTATTTGATATTTGATTGAAAAGTTATCTTTAAAATATTTAATATTCTATTTAATTTCATTGCACTTTGAGACGAGTGGATAATTCAATGAGGTGAAGTGAGTTATGAATTTAGGATTTTTTTTACGGGGTAAGCTACGAATTTAGCCAAAGCTACCCCATACCCGATCCATTACCATGACTAGTGAATGCATTAATTTCGTCCCACCTCCGACTAAACTCTCTTGTTCTCCTTATTTTTAATTGTGTTTACAAATTAGTATATTATTATTTAATTTATAATTTTAGGAATTTAGTCATATATATGTCCAAATTCATAGGAAACTGTATAATTTTTCCAATTTGTTATGTATAAGAACCATGAGATGAATATATTGTTTATATTTTCTCTTTTATGAGTGAAGGATTGGAGGAATAAGATTGAACTCTTAATCTTTGCTATATAATGAAAAGGCTAAACCACAATGTATAATGTAATATGAAGTATCACTAGAAGAAAAAATTAATAAGAGACGGAAAAAATCATCTTTAATTACATGATATCCTTCTTAAAAGTATAGCAATGACGGATTTGAAGCGAAATGTTTGGTCTTTATAATGTCCGTTTCTAAAATTTAGAGAAGATTCATACCGTTTCTAAATGCATATATAAAAACAAAACCGTCCCAAAATATTAACCTAGGAATTTTTCCGCCCAAATTCCGTTGTTATTTCTAGAAAGCATTATTTTTAGTATAAATCATTTGCCAACCGGGCACTCCACGCGTTATTTGGTAAAAAAAAATTATTTTTGGTATAAATCTACATATATTTGCCTAAAAAATTGTCCAACCCTATAAAAGGAGACCCTCACGTAACCTTCCAAAAAAATCATCCGAACCCATATCTCACAAAATATGTGATATTTAATAAATTTAATTTATTTTATATAATATTTTAATTTTAATTTTAATTTTCTTAGATAAATATATTTTAAGTTGTTCATGACACGGTTAGGGAAATCCATCTTTAATTACATGATGTCCGTCTTTAAAGTAAAGTAGTGACGAATTTGAGGCGAAATGTTCGATCTCTGTAATACCCGTCTCTAAAATTTAGAGACGATTTATATCGTTTCTAAATTTAAGGACGAAATTTTCGTTTCTATTATGAAGTCAGAGGTCAAAGTACCTACGGAATAGAGAAAAGTTATGTACGTCTTTAATATTCGATTGATATTTCTTCACTAATTAGATATAATGAAAAACACTTTTCTAAGGATATAATCTAACTCTTTCCTTTTTTTGGAAGAGTTCCCCTCAATATATAGGTGCACAAAGTAGAACATAATATTTTAAGGGAATTACACAGGGAATTGGGATTTTTATCGCAAAACCGATATAATGAAAGATTACAAATTAAAAAAAGAAAAGGAAAAGAAAACAAAAAAGGAAAAGACAAGAAACAAGAAGAAGTGAAGAAGTTGGTTTCTTCGATCTACACCCAGTGTGATGCACCACCCTATCCACCATTCAACACGTGTCACTACAAGAAAAAGAACATTTGTTATTAGTTTTTTGTAACTACAAATTAGTTACTAAAAATAATTTTTTTTGTAACTATTAGTAGTTACATAAAATATTTCATACAATTTTAACCAAATTTACAACAATATGACAAACTTTTTGCAACTATTCGTAGTTACAAATATATTAGTAACTACAAAGTAGTTGCAAAAAATAGTCACAAATACATTAGTAACTACAAAGTAGTTGCAAAAAAACATTTTGCATCTTATTATAAGTGACTATCCTATAGTAACTATTTTTAAATATTTAGTTACTAAAAATATTTTTGTAACTACTCTCCATTTTTTGTAACTACATTTTGTAGTGGCAAAAGGCTTTGTTTATAGTAGTGTGTCTGGTGGTGTTCAGTAGAAAAATACTCCCTTCATTTCATAAAGAATGTCATTTTAGATACTCTGAAAAATTTCACAATAAGTGTCATTTTACCAAAAAAAACTACAATTCTTCCAATATTATCTTAAACAACCTACTTAATTTAGTTGCTTATTTCCTTATTTCACAAAATATACCAATTAAATACCAATCTTTAATTTCTAAAAAAATAGATAAAATGACATTCTTTATGAAAGGGGGAGTATAATTTAATCAAAAAGGTCAAAAATCTCACTTCTTCTCTAATTTTCTGTCTTTTTTTTGTTTTCTCCTTATTTCAGTCTGCTTCTTTTCATTCCCGCTTCATTTCTCAAAAGTCCACACAGGTGGTGTTTGCAAACACAACACACCAAGTTAAAATCACTTTTGGCAATTCAAAAATGATTTTAGAATGTTTAGAAACTCTTAAAACTGATTATCAGAATCACTTAAAATCTGATTCTGAGAAGCTGCTATCACTCAGCTTCTATCAGCTTTTGACTTTAAAATCACTTTATTTCCAAACACTTTCAAATTCTGATTTTTCTACAAAAATCAATTTAAATCATTTCTCTAAAAGCACAATCATTTGCAAACACCCCCTCAATTTCTTGAACAAGCTTCTCAAGACCCACACCTACAATCTCAGGCCTGTATTGTTTGAGTTTATTTTTCAATGTCCCAAAATAACAATCCTCTTTTCTTCTTCAAAGTTGCCCACAACTCACCATTGTCTTCTTCTGAAAATTTTAATTTGTTATGTTTTGTGAAATAAAAAAATAATCAATTAAATTAAATAATTTGTTTAGGATAAGATTGGAAAAATTATGACTTTTTTAAAAAAATTACATTTTTTTCTTCTCTTACATGACACTTATTTTAAAATGAAAAGAGTAATTTTTTTACTAAAAGCCAAATAAAAAATAAGAAAATAAAAAAAAAGAGATACATAAATCCAATTAACATCCCTGGACACGTGTTGAACGGGAATAAGGTTGTTGATAGTGGTGCCGCGTGGCAAGTTGCTGCTGAGTGGGGCAGTCTTAAGATAGAGCAATAGAGGTGTTAATGATAGTAATTAATCTTGAATTTTCTTTTTAATTATCTTATTCGGTGGGGAGAAGAATAGGAAGAGAAGAGCGACAAAGAAAAAAGACTGGAGCTTCATATGAGCCGATAAATTCAACGCGTTTATTATTAATATGAAACGACACAGTTTTAAGAATCAGGCATGAATTGTGGCTACAGAGGATCCAATCTGTTGTTAGATAATTAACCCACTCCATATATATAAAAAGGTTGCGGGTAATTCTTTAGTGCAATCGTTGCACCTATGTAACTTAGGGTATTTTTATCATTTTAAGTGTTGTATTGGGACCTATTATTGTTTTTTAATAATTTGAATCCACTCCATTATTATTTTTTAATCATTTGAATCGAGGACCTCTGAAAAAGAGGATGTCCCCGACGGAGGGGGACATGCATGTTGGGGTCGACGGCGGAAGGCTGTTGGAGGAGGCTTTGCTGTCGTTCGACATGGTACGTCTATGTGAGGGGGTGAAGACGGATTGGTGTAAAACCGCAATATGTTTTGCAGAAGCAAATAGAAAAAATTGTCTGAAAAACTTGGCTAATGGAGGATTATTTTCGAAACAGATGGAGATAAAGTGTTGAACTTAGTTTTCATAAAGATTTTTTTGTGACTTGTAATAACTTATGGGGAAGAGGAGAGATTAATTTGACATTTCAGCCTTTTTTTTTTTTTTTTTAATTATTCGAATTAAATGAACGTACAGATCGAAATGGAATAAATCTAACAGTAAAAATATGGGAGTCGTATGAATGCAACAGTTGCGCAGAAATCGGACTCAAAAGTTGCACATTCAAATATTATTTTCAATAAGAAGGCTACACAAACGAGTTTCCACATAACCCAGTTTCTATAATGAGGTTGTAATACACAAACCCCAACTTAATTAAGGAAATTAGGGGGTTTTCTAAGAACCTCTTGTTGCTAGTCGTAGTAATTAGCTACCCCCACGTATTTAAGTGGGATCTTCAACATATATTTAATATTGAGATATAAGATTAAAAATTAATATTTCTTATTTTATATCTTTACTATAAATGTAGCATACAAATCCTTTCTTTTCAAAGTGGATAGCATATTGAAATTCCTACGAACCGCGCTGAAAAAATAAAATAGGATAAGAAATACCACGATATAAACGTAGGTACAAGAAAACTTCACTCTTCTATACTTAATTTATTGTATTATCAACAACGCCCAATGATTCCCGTCGACTTCTTCGACACTGACACAGCACACCACCGAGGATCGGACGAACTCTCCCGAGCCTGTCTTGAAGTAGCTTCTCTTGAAGACGCTTATACTTGACACACTAAGACTGACAAACTATTACAACTTGATGACTATGTTATAACACTGAAAATCAACTCTTGACTCAATAAAAATAAGGTTGTCAGATACTAAGATAATGATCTGCTTCTCTGAAATATAATCACGTATTCGATTCATACTGAATGAATGACTCTCTCCAAGTAATAGATTTATGGATAAGAATGTAATCTTCATCCAATTCTTCCATATCTTCCCATATCTTTTGCAATCCTTATCCATAATTTTCTAACCATAAATTCTATTTGCTGCACATAAAATAAATAATTAAATAACATATATTTTTGACAAAAATCCCAAAATTAAATTCTGTTACAATCTCCCCCTTTTTGGGCATTTTTGTCAAAAATAACTTAAAAGAATATCAAGACAAAATTAATGCAGAAATAATCAAGAAGAACTTCCCTTAAAGATGGCACTCCCCCTCAACTATATATTCTTCCCCTCAAGTACAAAACTCAAACACAAGAGCCAATAAACAATATATCCAAGGGAAGTAAGTAAAATCTATGTTGAATAATCATACTAAATTAATCAAGAAGATAGACTCCCCTTACACAAATGCTTGTCTAACACAAATCTCCCCCTGCACAGAAGCATAGAAACTCAAAACAACAAAAATAACAAATACCCTGAAGGATAAAAGGAAGAACCTCAGTATGATATCTCGAAAGTTTATGTTATAACATTTACAAAATGATATCTCAAAAGTAAATGTTATAACATTTTCGGACGAGCCATAGAGGCGGAATCCCACTTCCAGAATTCAGAAATAATCAAATCCCAACAATTTATTCTCCCCCATTTTTTAACATTAAATGCAAACCAAAACATGAAACAAAAACATGACGGAAGCAGTTTAAAAATAACAGCAAACATGGAAACAAATATTGGAACACCATTATGTGACCGGGAGAGACTGTACGCTTGCAATTCCTCGACGTGGATTCAATGTGAGCCATGGTGCGAGATAAGTGGATGATTATGACGACTAGGGTTTATATGAGAGATATGGGATAGTGTAGGAAGATATGACCTAATGTAATGATCCTCGATTTTTGAAGGGGATATGGGTTTAAGTCTAGACCTCTCTTTACTTTAACCCACAAGATATTTTCTACCTGATTTAGGGATTAGAATAGTGGAACCATATAATAAAAATTAAACACATGTCCACTATCTAATTTTATGGATTAAAAATAGGCACCATGAATATAAAAATGAGATTTGCACACACCCGTCAAGTAATTGATAAAACCTGAAAACTAATAAAATTAACACCTAAACATAAGATAATTAATAAAATTAAGAAAGATAATAAAGATTACGAAAATTTTAATTTAATGTATTAGCCCTGATTCATTCCCGAATAATGTGCCGAATATGGTCGATTAGACGTTATTTTTCCGATTTTATCTGTTTTATTCACGAATGAAACCCGAACTACGAATAATTGATAGTGTCGAATATTACCCTTTTCGAATTTTGTTACTATGAGTTATACAAGATACTCTGTCCAACCGTTAAAACTAATACCTCTTATAAAAGTGACCTCTAACGGTAACTGACTGTCATTAAAACTACATAGTTTTAATAATGGAGCATCTAATCACGAGCCACTGCAGCAACTTGCTTGCCAATATTGCGACCGAAGGAGCAATACATTAGGGGTGACACGAGTCTAGATCATTCAAATCGAGCTTGTGAATTTGGAGTTTTGTTTGTCCTATTGTCTCGGTAATTCAAGCATTTAACGAATTAAACCTAGAGAGTTTGTCCTAGGATGTTTGATTAAATCAGGTTAACTAAAGAGCTTGTTTTAGTTAACTAAACTTAAGAGACAAATCAAGCTTACTAAGCTTGTTGTCACTCTAAGGATAGAGAATTCCGAGATAGATTGAGAGACATTTAACTATTTAATACATATTAAGAGTAGGGGAATATTGAACTGAGCACTGATGCTAATGTCAATTAATAAGAATTGTATAATTATTGAATTTGTAAATTAACTAAATATGTAATTATGGGAGCCCGTTTCCGGTACTCAACTCAGACACAAGTATTATTAGGTCCAACCCTGCCTATAAGACATATTTCTTAGGTACAAGAAGAAGTGGATTTTTCTTGTGCATTGTAATCCCGGGTAAAGCTTCGATATCAATGTCGTCTGCCAGAATTCCCGGAGGCAATTCCCAGTCGAATGAGTAAAGAAGATTAGCAATTGTTAGCTCCACATTCGCAAGTCCCATAAACATTCCAGGGCACATTCTTCGACCCGACCCAAACGGGACCACTTCAAAATCTTGCCCCTTTATGTCTATAGTATTATTCAAAAATCGTTCGGGCAAGAATTCATGTGGATTTTTCCAGCACTCAGGATCTCTTGCAACAGCCCACGCATTGACGTAAACAACCGTTTCGGGTTGAATTTCGTAGCCCTCTACAGTGCATTTTTCTACCGTTTCTCTTGGCACAAGCAGTGGAGCAGGAGGGTACAATCTGAAAGCCTCATTTATGACCGCTTTTAGATAGGGAAGTTTAGGCAAATCATCTTCGTCTACTTTTCCTGTTTTGCCTATCAAATTTCTAATTTCGGTTTGAACTTTCTTCATTATGTTGGGTTTTTTTATCAAGGCTGTCATGGTCCAAACAACTGACGCTGCACTTGTATCCGTTGCGGCAATGAAAATATCCTACAAAAAAATCAGAAACAATTCGAGAAATTACCAACAAAGGAAAGCAAAAAAAAAAAAATTCCTAGAAGGCCTGAATTTAAAAAATATATATATCCTAATTCAGGCCCTGAATTTTGAGTTTTTGTCAGTTAGAGGCCTAAATTTTGAATTTTATTCTCGATTCACAGCTTACGCTTTAAAAAAATAAGACATTATCTGATACACGAAAGGTCCAGTATGATATATAAAAAAATTCAATATACTCCGTACTTAACAATTTAATCTACTTCGCACTAAATTTCCGTTCATCTGATACTATTTCCTATTTTTAAGTCGCAAGCGGCTAAATTGAAAAAAAAAAAAAATCCGAATTGTGAACCTCCAAAATTTATGCCCCTGATTAAAAGATTTTTGGTTTCCCCTGATTAAAAGATTTTCCAAAATTGAGGTCTCCAATCGAACACTTTTCTGTAAATTAATTACACTCCCAGAATTTGGTCAATGAACTTCCGTAACTGGAGAAGTAGGCTTTTCTTGAAGAATTTCCGTAACTGGAAAAAAAACACATCCAATTATACTTTTAATTTACAAACATCATTAATTTGATCTTCACGAGATGACATATTTTAAACTACCACCATTATATTTATCTTGACGAGATGACATATTTTATAATTTGTCGCAATTATCATTGTAAATTGAGAGTAGAAATTCACACTAACCGTAACAAGTTATTAAACATAGGTGGTGAATAGAGAAGCACTTCATTACCGTTAGAACTGCTTTAATTTGATCCCAATTGAAGTCGACGGAGCAAGACTTGCTTTCTTTAAGCATTAACAACACATCAAGAACATCTTCCTCGCTCTTCTTCACCCTCTTCGGGTCAAGATGCTCCTCGATGAGCTCTTCATAAAATGAATCCAGATTCTTGAAAGTCCTATCCAGCCGCTTTGTCAATCCGGTGAGCTTATCCACCCAACCAAACGCGGGAAAATAATCGGACAAAAAGAAAGTTGCAAGAAGGGCCTGCGCATCGTGTAGGAGCGCATCAAATCTTCGCATTTCCAATCCTTTCTCATCATATCTCTTGCCAAAAGCAATCCTTCATGAATACACGAATCCAGGATTTAAGAATAGGGTGAGCTTAATCGTGAATTTAAATACAATAAAAGAAATTAATACTCAAAAAGTTAGAGCTTACTAGATTTTAAATAAAAATTACCGGTAATAAAATTTACATAAAACCTTTTTGATAAAAATCCTTTTAAAACACTTAACCAAAGGTACTAACATGATTATAGAACTTGATTTTGTCTTTGAGATAAAGCAAGTTTAAATAAAAATATGAACTAGAATAACAAATAAAATAATAAAACTCAGTACTAAAGATAAGGTTTTATAATTTTTGGGATAAATAGTCTTTTCTAAAATAGTCTTTAATTTCTGGTCCATTAAGTTTCACTATTTTTTCCAGTGACTTTATATTAAATTATTTAACTTTAAAAATTTCATAAATTAATTATTTAACTTTTGAGAACAGGTAATATAATCCTTTTTTGGGTCCTAATCTTTGAATTTCAAAATTAAAGAACCAATATGTTAAATTTTATAAGTTAAATATTGAAAATTTTAAAATATTTTTAAATAAAAATAATACAAATTTAATGAACCAAGAAACATATTTAAATTTTTCAGGATTGGCTTAAGGTAGATCCGCCCTTACCTGCATATCAGAGTGGTGCCGAGAGCCATAGAAATGTCACTCAAATCGACAACCTTACCAGTCGAAGACGAAATCTTCGTAACCATACGATGGATTTCGTCTTCGCGAATCGGCCGAAAAGATTGAATCTTTTTCAGGCTCAGCAAATGTATTGTCGCAATTTTCCTCAGTTCCCTCCAGTATTCACCGTACGGTGCGAACACCATATCCATACAGTTATACGACAGCGTTCGCGCGCCGAGAAACTTGGGCCGCCCGCAAAATGCTAAATCTTGTGTTTTCATAATTTCTTTAGCCAGTTTTGCTGAACAAATTACAAGAATAGGAACTGAGCCTATTCTCATTTGCATAATGGGCCCATATTTCTTCGAGAGTTGCCATAAGTATAGTGGTAGACTGGCGGCAGTGCCGATTTGGAGGAGGTTTCCGATCAACGGCAACCGTGGAGGCCCCGGCGGAGCGCGGGTCTCCGCGGCTGCGTGACGGTGGTTTTTGGTGAGGAGGTAGAGCAAGATTATTGGCAGAGCTATTGATATTAGAAGTATCATTGGAAATTAAATTTGACAAATTTGAAAGGAATTAAGATAGGATAGATGGGAGATAGAAAAATGAAAATTTTGAATCTTTCTAGCAGGATAAATATACATGTTTTAGAAAGAGAAAACAGGAGAGAGAAAGAGAGGGGACTTACGGTGCCGATCGACGCGTCACACGTTTGACCACTACGCAACTTGCATAAAGCTAGATTTCACGGCGGCATATATCTCTATGGCTCGAATTAAATCGGATTGAATCATCTATTTCAATTCGTGTTTCATCTAGTATTTTAAAATAATCACTATCCATTATGTGTTAGTTAGTGATGTCATTATATATCATATACATGTAAAGTGATTGTTTTGAAATATAAGATGGAACACAAGTTAAAATAAATGACCTCATCTGGGCTCGGATGGTCTTTCGATTGTTGGTATAGGGGCTAAAATGGGCCCCGGCTCAGTCTGTCCAGTATTTTAGATAGAATTTGCCTTATACTCTCCTCATTTGATATTAATTGATGTTTTGGAATGTTCTTTCTTTTTTTAATTAATTGACGTTTTACATATTTTTCATCAATTTTACCAATTTTTTCCTAAGCCTTAATTCTAAAATATCTTTACTTTTCAATCTATCATAGATAATTTAATTTGGTCAAATTTTTAACTGAGAGTATATCTGTCAAAATATTCAATCCTTAATTATTTTCTTTCATCATAAAAAGATCAATTAATATGGAACGGAACGAGTATAAATTTGGGTTCCAATTCAAGTATTATCGTATTCAATTAGGCCAACATGAAAACTTGACAAAGAGTGGGACAAAGAGTGGGTGTCATGTCGGTCAAATTAGACATGAACAAAGCTTTTGACCGAGTTGAATGACACTTTGTTTATAGTGTATTGCTTAAATTGGGCTTCCCTCCTGTCTTTTGTAACGTGATTTTCACTTGCATCTCCTCTGTCCGGTTTAGTTTCATTCTTAATGGTCTCAATTTTGGATCTCTCATCCCGCAACGTGGAATCCGACAAGGAGACCCTCTCTCCCCATATTTGTTCATTTTGTACTCGGAGGTATTTTCTTGTCTTTTGCAGGATTTGCAATTATGCGGAAACATTAATGGCGTTAAAGTATCTCGATCGGCGCATGCTATATCACATTTTTTTTCTCGCCGACGATACTTTATTATTTGGATTTGCCATGTTGGAGGAAGCTAATCACCTCAGATTTGCCATCCACTTGTATGAGTCTATTTCGGGCCAATCTATCAACTATGAGAAATCTGGAATTCTCTTCAGTCCCAATATTTCCAATCATACAGCAGCTGCAATTTGTGATATTATGGGCATCAGACGAGTGGATTCTCATGCTAAATACCTTGGTCTCCCCTCCATTGTTGGGCGAAACAAATCAGAGGTCTTCGCCAGCAGTAAAGACCGAGTATGGCAACACATTTCTGGTTGGAAGGACAAATCTCTTAGTAAAGGGGGAAAATAAGTCCTTATTAAATCTGTGTTGCAGGCCATACCGACATATTCCATGTCTTGCTTCTGCATTCCTGATGGTATTCTTGATGATATTGATAAAATGGCTCGGTCATTTTGGTGGGGCGATGGTAATGGGTAAAAAAAAATGAGATGGATGGCTTGGCATACTCTTCAACAAAGCAAGAGAGACGGTGGTCTGTGCTTCCGAAATATGAGAGCTTTTAATTTGGAAATGTTATGCAAGTAGGCGTGGCGACTCCTTGTAAATTCGTCATCTTTGGTTGCGCGAGTATTCGAAGCTAAATATTACCCTTCATCTTCTTTTTTTGAATCAAATTTGGGGTTTAGGCCATCTTCTGACTTGGAGAAGTATATTCGAGGGTCGAAAATTGTTGCTCATGGGTATCCGTAGACTGATTTGTTCGGGACAGCAGACACGTATATGGCACGATCCTTGGCTGCCAACTCAAACTTCATTCACAATTCGCACCCCGATCAATACGCTGCCTTCACATGCCACGGTTTCAAGCTTATTTGATGCTAATGGGTCAAGCTGGAATTATGAACTTGTGCATTCGATGTTCATGGATAGGGAAGCTCAAGGTATCTTATCACTACCTCTTCGCAACGTCCATTCGACTGATCGTTGGTTGTGGCATTTCTCGAAATCGGGCAAGTTCAGCGTAAAGTCGGCTTATCACCTTGCTATGGACTCAGCTAATATCCTTTTTGGGGTGGCATATCCGAGTTCATCTAGTTGAGTCTAGTTTGAGTCCTAATCCTATTTGGCAAAAAATTTGGAAGTTACCTAGTCGTATTCTCCATTTCTTATGGCGATGTTGCTCTAACACACTCCCCACGACTGAAAATCTATTAAGGCGCATGTTAGCTGTGAGACAAGCTGCAATTTTTGTCACTCTCCCGATATATCTTCGACACATTTGTTCTTCCTCTGTCCCCACTCCTCATCCATTTGGACAGCTGCAGGTATTTTTGATTTTATCCGTCAATTTGAACAATGGGATTTTACCTTGTGGTTTCAAGATTTGATGTTGATTGGAGATGATTGCTTGGTGGAATATATATCTGTTATTGCTAGTCTGATATGGTTTGAAAGAAATCAGAGTTTATTTGTTGAAGGAGTTTGCGAGCCATCTTCTATCCCCTTGCGTGCTGCAAGACTGTTGCATGACTACCATGAAGCCAACTCATGGCCCGAGAGATCTTCCTCCTTATTGATATCCACATTAGCTCGTATACCTCCATCAGTAGGCATTCGAATCTGTTTTGACGGGGCTATTTCGATAAGTCAGCGAGCAGCTTTTGTTGGTGTGTATATTGCCTCCGTAGACGGTTCTTTCGTCCATGCTTTGGCAAGAAAATTTTTGTGGGTGTCTGACCCGTCTCTTGCTGAATTCCTAGCCTTGAGGGAAGCTATCCCCTGTGCTTTATATCTTAACTTATCGGATTATCATATTTGTGGTGATTCTTCTTTGGCGGTTCTTAGTTCTTTGGGGGAGGTCGATTGCGATTCTATTTGTCTACAGGTCCTCTTGGATATTCAATATCTCTTATCCAATTGTCCTGATCGTTGTATTAATTGGATTAGTAGATTAGATAACTCCTTTGCCCATTCCATAGCTAAATTTGCTAAATCTTGTAATCTCGACTTCATCCGATGGTTGTCACCTCCGGATTTCCTCTGTCATTCAGCGCTGGCTGTTTCCTGCACTAGTTAATGAAATTTATGTTATGAGTTTCAAAAAAAAAAAAAAAAAAATCTTTTGTCACATGGATCTGGTACATCACCTTATAATATTGAGTCGCTCAAAGAATGTATCCAAAACTATCCCTACACGCAAAATTTCACGATCCTATATCGAAGAATTAAGTCTAAGATCCGAAGCAAATACAAAGTCAACTGGCGATGATCCGTCCATGACCGAAGCTAGGACCTTCAAGACCTGGCTCAGCCTTATTCGACCACTGTGCATCACTATGGCTTCGCTAAACATCTAGTGCGCCACCTTACTAGTTAATAGACAACTTTAGGCTAAAAGTCTAATGGATCGTGGGTCAACCCGAAAATCTTAGTATCTTTAAGAAAATATGATGTGCTTACTCGTTGGTTCAATGAAATTTTAGATCGGCCCAATATATGGTGTTGGCCAAGGGACTGGGTTGGGCCGAGCCTCCCGAATTGCAACCTCTAATTTTTGGTGTTTCACTCTGTGTTTCAAGGACTGTTAATGAACCGAGCCGAGCTTGTTAATTTGGTATTTGTTAATGTTCGTGAACGTTAATGAACACCAAGTTTATTAACATCTTGTGTTCGTAAATATGAATATTATGGATTATTATAGTGCCCCACAAAAAAAAAAAAAAAAAAAAAATCTTTTTTTTTATTCGATCAACAATAAATTCATGGACATTTTAAAGAAATGAGGTGCATAAATAATATAAAAATATTATAAGTATTGTTAATTTTATTACTATCATTTTATACAATCCTAAATCATGTTCACGAGCCCTTAACGAACGAGCCCTTCAGTGTTCGAGCTCTATTTGTTAATTAAAGAACAAAAAATAAATGTGTTCGAACAAGCGCTAACCGAGCTCGAACACGAGTTTTTTACCGAACGCTCTATTCGTTAACAGCCCTATGTGTTTCATATAGCCTACACCATAATTCGTGAACTTTGAATCCAGGAACCATTAACTCTAAATACGTAAAACATAAAACGTGAATCATGAATCGTAAAATCATGAATCATAAACTATAAAATGAAAATATAGCCTAAGTGTAGAGCTCAAATCTTAAATAGTAAATTTGGTCGAGTTACTAAAGTAAATTTGAACCAGAATTATAAAATCAACTACCTTAAACCATGAACTAAGGACCATATCAAATTACTTAGAATAATATCTTATCAATTTAGTTGGGTACCATCTAACTCGGTCAAAGTGAAATAATTCATTTTTTATTTGGTGTGCAACAAGATCAAGAGATCTCAATTATCCACGGACAAGGATAATTCACTGAAGATTTGGTGGATGGGTAGATCAATCATGTTTCACTAATCATATGAATAATGAACTATTTTAATTGAGTAGGATCCGACTGGATAGGCAAAAATCAGTAATCTATCGGGAAAAAATTATTTTTAGTTCAGTATGTTAGGTCTTGTCCAGTAAAAATTCTGTATGTTAGAAAATTTTAATCTTAGTCCTGTATGTTTTCAAAGTTGTCCAATTTAAGGACACTGACCATCAGAAATGGCCAATTTGGCCACAATTAATCACGTGCGATGCACATCACTAATAAATTTGAGAAAGATGAAGAAAGAAAGAAAAATAAAATAAAAAATATAATGAAATGCATCTCATATGAAAATTAGGGGTTACCTTTTTCTTTTCTTTTTTGGTCAAGCTACTAAAGTAATTTAATGATTTAACATGTTATCTGAACAAATACTTGATACATAAGTATTAACACTCAAAAGCCCTAACTTTATTAGTCTAATTCCGGCTAAATTGGTCGTTGATGATAGCTAGTGTCCTTAAATTGGACAACTTTTGAAACATACAGGACTAAAATTGAAATTTTCTAACATACAGGATTTTTACTGGACAAGGCCTAACATACAGGACTTTTACTGGATAAGACCTAACATACTGAACTAAAAATGAGTTTCTCCCCTTAGTCAGCACATGGGATAGTTCTAGATCTATCACGATCATTAGCTAATTAATTCGGATTTAAACATGCTGATAAAATTGAATTTGAAACCATTGATACTAAATAGCACAAACGTCCTTTTTCTTTTTGTGTCTAATCTCTCCTATATACTCTCTCCGTCCCACTTAATTTTACGGAGCTGATCGAACACGAATGTTAAGAAAAATCTGTTTTTGTTTTTCTTTCTTATACTAAAATATAGTGACAATGCTAAAATTTACAAGTCTATCTAATTGACTTGACGTGAGGGGCTTGTATTGCAGTTTTTAGATATAATGTCAAATTTTATTCTTTCATGGTTTTTGTCTATTTAGGCGTGTAATAATAATGTGGAAAAAGTGGGGATTTTTTCTCATTCCTTTATTTCATTATTATTATTATTATTATTCATGTGCAGCCAATAATCTTGTAATTTAATTGCGTCATTCTTGATCGTGTAATTCAAAAATTAAGGGCTCTATAACCGTTCTCCGCCCCTAATTTTTCGATGTACTTTAAAAGCAAATTATTGTTCGTGTGAACGTGAGATCTATATGTAACTAATTGCGTTTTGGGGTTTTTTCTTGGGCAATACATTCGTCACAAGTTATTATCATGACTCATTTTGTCATGTCAAATTACATTCGGGCACATGTAGATTTTATATTATATTGTCCGGGAATATATCTATTTTGTAGTCTTGGAGAATTAATAATGTGAATTATTTAATTTTGTGGTGTACTATTATAATACCCGTAAAATAATTATTATTAAATTGAATTCTATATTATTTTAGGGTTTATGTATATTTTGCTTTAAATTATCTCATATGAAATTTATTTTTAAGCCCATGTTCTAAAATCAAAGTCCAACCCCATAGATTTCTTTAGGTAATAAGAAAATATTTTCTTAGTCTAGTTAGGAATACAAGTTATAAATAGATTCATGTGATAAACCAATATTACAACCACAATCTGTTTTTTCTTCAAATATTTGGCTATATTATTTTAGGAATTTTTATTGTGTCATTTCAATTTACAATCTCTTTTCCTTCTAATAGACAGGTATTTTGTTTCAATCTATTTTCCCTTGTATAGAAAATTCAAAAAAATTATAAAATTTTAGTATGTTGTCTCTTTTCATACCTATGATATGGCAGATATGTTGTGACAATTTCAACTCCATAGAACATATATTTTGTTGTATATGATTTTTATATTTCAGCACATGAACTAAAATATTATGTATTGATATATGTGGAGAAATTTGTAGTTAACCAAAAGTTCTAAATTTTTGGATATGTTGTTCATATACATGTCCTCTATTGTGTTTTAAAATTTCAAAGAGATCTACCTCTTAAATTTTTCGTTATTAAGTTTTTTCTACTGCTGTGCAAAATTTTCAGTTTTAACAAATTCGATTTCGAAATTCAAAATTCATAGTTATATATCTTAAAAACTTCTAAAATTTTAATAAGATCATTTTTTGCGAGTCTATTAGCTACAATTAAGGTTTTAAAGTCTTACTCCTTGCTGTTTTGGAATAAAAATAATTTAAGAGTGGGACTTGGGTGCATAAGGTGCACAATAGGGTTTATTGTACACTCTCTCTGAAAAACCCTAAAATCCTAAATCCTAAAAAATCCTAAAACTACTGATGGGTGTCAAACCGCCAAATTAAATTACCTACTAGCAAATTATGAGTAAAGTGGTGAGTAGGGTCGAATCCACAGGGAACGGGATTAATTTCTTTTAAGTGAAAAGAAGAAATAACAGGGGGGTTTTAATTGTTTGTCTAAACTAAACTAAGAATCTAATAATTAACTAAAACATGCAAATAGAATAATTAAAATTGTAAAGACGAATCAAATTCTACCTGACTTTGATCCAAGGGTATTAATATTCAATTACATTATTGATCATATGCTCACAAATACATTTTCTTGCAATTTAAATCACTACAAGAAAATAAATAATTGGCTACAGAATTTACCTACAAAAACAATTCTGTCTTTAAATAGTCTGAATTACCTACCGATTTGAATGAATTATTTCACCAACAGAATTAGCAACGAAAGAATGGATGTTAATTTAGCTACAGAATAATTCATAGCCAAAACTGTTGCACCTACAAATTTCCCTACAATATATTGGTAGGTGAAAATAAAATTATTTGCCTACAAAATTATTCCTAGGTATCTATATATTTTTTTTCTTTTAATATATTGCCTACGAAATTACCTAGAAATCTAAAAAGTACCACTTTCCATATTACATTATTATATTATATATTATTTTGACAAAATAAAATTTTTAGGCCAAAGGCGCCAAACGAAAACTCATTCCCTCCTCATTCTTAAAAAAAAGGAAAACCCTTTCCCTCATTCATCCTGCACCTCTCTTTGTCCCAATTCCGCCTGAAACTTCCATAGAAATTCTCCCCTCGCCATCATTAGTGATGCTTGGCCCTGCCGTCACACAGTGGTGCATGTCGCCGCCATCGACCGCATCATTAGCTGGTAAAGAGAATTTTAATTATCTTTCTCCATCTTACTATTTCTCTTAATTAAACCCTAAGTATTGTAACAAATTCGTATAGAGCTTGTTATCTACAGAACCAGCTTATCAAAGATTCATTGGATTTGCCACACACGAACATACTCGCTGAAATCTATATATTTCTGCCGGAACTCCAAACTTGCAGCGGTCGCTGAAAAAATTGGAACCAATAATATATATTGAAAAAAAAAATTACCTACAGAATTTCCTAGGGATGTTCTAATAATTTCTTTAAATTTGCTACGGAATTGGTTCCTTAGGCAAATAACAAAAAATAGATTTATTAATTGATTTTTTTAATAAAAAAAATTTTGCCTACAAAAATTTCTGTCGCCAAATTTGCCTACGGAATTACCTACGAAATATTCCGACGTTGATATTTTGCCTACGAATTTTTATTTATTTTGATAACCAAGATGCCTACGGATTTGCAACCGAAAATCGGTAGGTAATCACCTACAGATTTATATTTTCGTAGGGAAACAAATTACCTACGAGCAAAGTGCCTACAAGTGTTTTTCGTTGGTATTCCGTAGGCAAATAAAAATGCCTACGAAATTTGAATTATTGCCTATAAAATATTTCCTAACCAATTAATTATTTTCTTGTAGTGAATAGTTTAACCAAAGATTTATTATTTATTATGATAGTAAATCTTGCGTTTTCCTAAATTAATTGACCAATCCCAGCAACCGGTCAATACTTATCATTAACGAGTTGGGTACGATAGCGTTCCATACCACGTTAATGATAGCATTACGATTTATGAAAACAGCTAAACTTAATTACTTAATAGTCGAGATAGCTGCAACTATCAAAAATTAGCTTGTAGATTCAATTAGGTTAAATTAATTATGTAGCACGATTAATTCAACTTATTGCTACTAGGGTTCAATCCTTCATGACAATTACGGATCATGAATTCATGAATAGCAGTAAAAAAATTGAATAATCAACTGAGTTGTCAATTCAATCAAATAAACAATTCATATACAAATAAACTTGAATCTACAAATACTTAAAATTAACAAGTACAGTTAAATCAAATAGCCTCACAATAATATAATTGAAATCAACCCTTGAACCAGAAAATAACCTTTGAACAAAAGATGAAAACTAGAACGAAAGGGAAAAGGTGGCGTGAATTTTAGGAGAGAGGAGAGAGAGAGCGCGTATTGGAATTCTTGTCCTGGACTGTGCGCGTCTCCTCCTTTTTATTCACGCTAGGAAGTTTTTAATTCCTATTCCTACTCCCAATCAAATCTTAATAAAATCCAATCCTATCTCTAAAAGAAAATATCTAAATAATATCTAGATAATTACATAAAAGAAATAATAAGGCTAATTAAATAAAGCTCTTGATGGGCTTCCCCATAAAATTGAAGTCTTTAACAAATTCAAGTCCATCTTCTCTCTATCTCGACTCGCTTCTTCACTTTTCAGCCCAAAACATCAATTTAAGCCAAACTTTTGTCCAAGTCCAATTATTATTCTCCTACATGAAAAGATAATCAATTAAGATCAATAAAGAATAATAATCAACAAAAAATAAGGGAATATGGATATAAAATATGGAAATATATGCACAACAACTACTAAAAACCCCTAAAGCCCTAAATGTATTGGGCACTTTTGGCCCAACCCACCTGATTTGGGATCATGAACACTTTTGGCCTACATCTTTATAGGTTTGTCTGTTTGTATTTTGCTTGGTTCTTGATTTGATTATTGACAGGTTGGGGACCGAGCCTTACACCCCCACCCGTCTTGGATGTTTTCTTTAAAAAAAATCCTAAAAAACATTGTGCACCTGATGTACGCAAATTTTTGCCATTATTTAATCATTGCTGCCTTGTTAATCAATTTGTGCAAGAGGTTTCTATCTGTTTCAAAATCATTTCCTAAACTATCAAAATGCCCTATATTCTCAATTTCCAGAATTTCCACATACACACGCGCGCGCGTGTACACACACATATATGTATATGTATATGTATATATATATATATATAATACTAAGATAAGATGAAAAATTACTCCTATACAAAGTTAAGTTTATAGTTAAAATTAAAAAGAGTATAATTCCAATAATAACAAGAAAAAAACACCATATATCTTAAATTACTACACAAGGCATTATAAATAAAATAAAACTATAACAATACCAAACATATAAATTAAGGGTGAACGAGATCTTAATGCTCCAATTTGCGAAGCCGGGAAAATCCTAACTCCTGATGCCAAATTTTTGAAAATGAACATACTTGGTTCCAATTTTCTTGCTCAGCATAGGAAAATTAGAAACACAAAGACTTATTTTATCATTTGAAATGCATTCGTTGAACATTTGTGGGCCGAATCGGATTAATTCAATGTATTGTATGAGCAGTTTGCACTATTTTTATATATATAAATCTCGCATTAATTTTATTCAAGTTTACATGTTTTATTTTGAATTTGATTAGTACTAAAAATGTAAAATGAAAATATTAATATGAAAATTATAAATTAAATTTGATTATATATATATATATATATATATATATATATATATATATATATTGTGATTTATAATACAAAGAAATAGAAGTAAAGAGAAAACAAATTAATTATAGAGAATATTTTTTTTGTACACTAAAATAGTAAACGGGCTGTTGGAGATGGCATGGGAATCTCTCTCTCTCTCTATATATATATATAAACAAAATGGATTTATACTACAATTGGAAAATAATATTTTTCCCGCCCAAACTGCTTACTATATATGATAATAAAAAATATTTTTTTAATTAAAAAAAGAACACAATATATGCCTAAAATATCTCCGAATCTGGTACATATATATGTAATGGTAATGTTTTCTCAAAATTAGGGAAGTTGTTGCTGAATTTATTGGAATGAGTTTTTTTGTCCCAAAATATAAGTAATAATTAGTTGTATCCAGATTTACTTTACAAAATTATCAAATCGTAAGATACAAATCAATCTTTAACCATAATATTTTAGAATGAATCTTTACCAATATTATTTATGTTACAATACCTAAATAAATCAGTTATTTCTTTTATCGAAATTACTATGCAAATGAATCTATAAATTTATTTTATCGCATAAAATTAGGGTGAAAAATACTAATTACAAACCCTATATTCCAACTATTCCAACTATCTAAAAAATGTATTATTTTTAAACCTGAAAATAAAACATTTAATCCCCCTCTCTCCTCCCCCCAACTTATATACTTATTTGGGAAATAAAAAATTATTTTATTTATTTGACTGTAAATTTTAATTTATGGCTGAACCACTTACCTACCCTTTTTTACTCCGATAAATTGGGAAACGGTTTCCTTAACTAGCTAATTTGGTAAAAATTAAAAATCAAATCACTTTTTTTTTGGAAGTTATGTATCCCTTCCTAAAAATCTATATATATATAATAAGTCAAGTCATCCGAAATTAGTAAGTTGTTCCGCCCATTTTAATAGTTACCATAAATAGATGTGAATTTGAATTTTGAAATTTGAAAAATCCAATGATATTAGCGGGATTCAAGTTTTCGAATATTTTTTCCGTCTAAAATTCAGCAATAACAAATCTGTACATATATGTATAACAGAATTTGTTGCACATTTTTTAAAATTTTGAAATTCGAATTTAAAAAAAAAAAAAATTATCCAATAACATTATTGCTCCCATAAATACATAAGGTCTTCAGTAAATGAGAATCACTTTTGCAGCTGGTATTTCTATTTTTTATTCATTTCGCAATTTACATTTTTTACTGCAAATTTCTATAATTCCTTCATTCCTTGATTATTATGTGTCAACTTTGATAGTTCATTTCGCAATTTACATTTTTTTCTGCAAATTTAAATAATTCTTTCATTCCTTGATTGTTATGGGTCAACTTTGATAGGTACTTCACAATGGATGCTCCAAAAGTACTACATGCAAATCAAGATAAGAAAATTTCAGCAACACTGAATCTTGATTATGGCGAAAACAAGTTTGATGATTGCAGAATTCAAATCTATATACCCTCATCGTTTTCTACGGTAATCTGTAATCATATAAAAATTCAACCTATATTTTTAATTTCTGTTATGTGAATTATTTATATTATTGTCCATATATTGTGCTAAACTTTACATTTTGTTTATAACACGTACAGTCTCAATCCGTTCAAAATATTGCCAAAAGATTAGAGACAATCAACTCATTCGACGATCAGCTGAGATTGAAGACTAATTTTGATTTTATTGTAGCAGAATTCAGTTTTTTAATTTCTGCAAAAATAAGTTCATGTATCAACTTCAATTGAAATTCTAATTTTATGGCAGTATTTCATTTTTGTCATTACAATATGTTTACAATTAAACTTTGATAAAACTCAGTCTAAAATGTTTACTATACGCAAGACTTTTAAAAAGAAATATCCCATTTAACAACTATCATGAACTATTGCAGAAAAATTTCCAAAATATTATCTCATACACAAAATAAATTTAATATACTGATTGATTGATAACGACTATAAAATGATATCACATATAAATTTAGAACTATCACATAATTGGAATGATTAGCGAAACCAATACTCATTATAGACCGAATTTTTATTTTAATATAAATTATAATTATGATGTGTATATTAATATATGAATTACCATAGTTTTACAAAAAAATAGATGTGATTTTATCCATTTTTTTAATATACAATAATATGAATTGAAGATATCTGATAACAGAATGTCTAGATCATTCCAAATCTTTCAGATATGATTTCTGATTTTTCAAATCTTTCAGACATGATTTCTGATTTTCTATACTCCTATAAAAAGGGCAAATGGATGACCACTTGCTTGATCTCAAGAATTTCTAAATTGTAAAAATCAATGTATCAAACTATATATAGATTATTGTATATCAATAATGATATGGAACCACCAGTGAGTTTTATTATAGAGACCATCATGATGTGTTTGGTCAGCTAACACCATGGTTCTAAAAATCGGCCTAGGCAGCCGCCTAGGCGCTAGGCGCCCCTAGGCCGATCCGAATTTCTAAAAAACGGCCATTTTAGGCGGTCACCGAGTTCGGCGCCGCCTAGACGCCGCCTAACCCGCTTAACTGCACAATTTTTTTTAAAAAATTCTTTTATTTCTTTTTTTTTTTATTTTTTTTATTTTTTTTATCTTGTTAGTGTGTATAACTTTAGGTGAGCCCTTTTAAAATTTTAATTTTTTTTTCACACCCCTAATTTAGTAATTTTCCCTCCACCCACTATTAACTCTTTTAAAATTTGAAGTTGGTGGTGTTTATTTTATTGTTTTTATTATTTTTGTATGTATTATTTATTTATTAAATATTAAATTATTC
Organism: Ajuga chamaepitys; assembly: GCA_958295605.1. NCBI lineage: Eukaryota > Viridiplantae > Streptophyta > Magnoliopsida > Lamiales > Lamiaceae > Ajuga > Ajuga chamaepitys. Next base: position 4,411,502 of record OY282503.1, read on the forward strand.
GTCTAAGATGGTGCCGTCTAGGCGCCGCCTAGGCGCTCTAGGCGCTAGGCCCCAGTGAACAGACCGACTAGCGCCTAGCAATTTTTAGAACATAATTTCATTTTATTTCTCTTTACTTTTATCCGTTTTATTTCTTCTCTCGAAAATAATTTCATTTGTTTTTTTTTCCTTCTCTCGTCTCTCTTTCAAAATCTTAATATTAAATTATAATAAATTTTGAAATAGATCATACTGATTAATAATAATAAACAAACAACCAAAATATACAATCCAGAATTGCAATACAATTTAATAAGATTGAGAAAAGAAATATATTTTCTTAATGATTATTCTTATATAAAGTATTTTATTAGTTTAGTCCATTAATTTTCTAAATTAAAATTCAACTTTATTTATATTATGAGCTCCTCTTATGGATATAGGAGATTATTGGAAATTGAAAGATTTGAAGTCATCTATGTCTTTTAAAATTCTAAATCCAAATCCAACTCTATTTATATGAATGAGCTTATCATATGGACTATGAAGATTCAGTTCATCCTATATAAAATCGTACTTTCTATGTCTTTCTTAAAATTTATTTCTAATAGAGGATATTTTGTAGATAAACTAATAAAATATTTTATTATAAGAATAATCCTTAAAAGAAAATTATGTTTGTTTCTAATAGAAGATGTTTTGTCGTAAACTAATAAAATATTTTATATAAGAATAATCCTTAAGATTATTTGTTTCTCAATTCTATTAACTGATATCAGATTCTGGATTATGTATGTTTGCTTTATTTATTATTAATGTTTTGATAGAGACAAGATATCAAAATAAAATTAAAATAAAAAAAAAAAACTGGAACAAGATACGAGTAAGAAATTCGTGAAAAAATTAAAATGTGTTTTTATTAGTGAAAATTACTAATTTTTCGGAGTAAGAGGCAATGAATGAGTAACACTGCAAAAGAACACAAAAGTTTTCTTTGTAAAATATTTTAACTATTGCCATTTTTATTATATATTATCAAATAAAAATGTGTTTTCAATAAAAAGTATTGTTCATGTTAATATTGATTTACTTTTTAAAAACATAGCCCGTGCATCGCTAGAATGACAACTATTTACAAACAAAATAAATTAGTTAGAATGACAACTTAAAAAAACGGAGGTAGTACTACATTAATTAATTAGTTTATGGAGAAAAAATAAAATTCTTATGGAAGTTCCCCACGTTGACTACCTATTTCTTAATTTTTTTTTTTTTTTGGTTGATTATTGCTAGGGAGAAATCTATTCTCTACTATATAAGTAATAGCATTACCCTGATTTGCTTCACATTTATAGTTCATGTATGAGTTTCAGGAATTGAAGATCTTGCAAGCAATTACTTTCTTCTTTGAGGATAATTAAAGAAATATTTCTAGGTTTATGATGTAGATTTTGGTGGATCCTTTTGCAAAGTCCCCACCGAGGAACAATTTGTAGATTATATTTTTTTTTACTTTTCTGCAAAAGTTTCAAATGACAAACATTTTCTTGATAGATTTCTTATTATTTTCTATAGTAGTTCCTAATGGGGAAATTTGTATACCGACTTTTCTTTCTTTTCCAATGTTATTTTCAATATTTTCAAGACTATATTTTCAAAAGTGGGAGTTTGTGATACTACTGGAATTGACGATATATACTAATTGATGGTACAACTTGATATTTTCGCAATCAGGTTAGGATTGCTCTTTAGTAAGCCTATCTTCTATCGTGGTACATTCTTAGTTGCTTTTAGAGTTACGAATCAAGAATAATTGAAGATTTTGATATTTTATGGGAAAGCTACTAGAGGTTCGTGTATAAATAAGTATTTCAAAATTCGTTAACATTTATGTCTTTTTAGAAACTTGAATGATCTATATTAGTTTTTTCCAGTAATTTTTTGTTATAGTATGTTGATACTAAACCTTTTGTGTTTTTGCATGATGTTTTTTTTTAAGAAAACCTACTAATGTCGAATTTTTTGAATTCTTGTTGTTTATTTATGATGAATTTTGATGTTATTATATTTGTTCTTGAGGATATATTAATGAGAGTAAAAATGATAATTAAAACTTTCCTAACACGAACACACGCATACACAAAAGTTACACATTCAAATTCCAACATGTTACACTTTTAGCACTAAATTACATAATATTTTTTTATATAAAAAATATTAATTTAAACTCTTTCCCGTGTATCGCACGAGGTAACTACTGGTACGTAAAAAAAATATTTAGTGCATGTTTGGTTGGGTTGGGGTGGCTGGGATACTGTTGACTGAGGATAGTGGCTATAGTTAGGGGCTGGAAAAGTAAAAAAATGATGTTTGTTTTGGTGGTTGGGATAGTGGTTATAGTGTAAAATATAATTTTTAATTGTAAAATACGATGTGATGTGTGTAAGAGCTTGTTAATAATGATTAACTTTATAAATAAAATGGTATTGAAATTTATGGTGATTTATAATAATTAGACCTACCTATTTAAATTAATATAAAGAGGTGATAGATTGATTCAACCCCAACCAAAGATACTCTTCAAGCACCGACCCGTGATTTTGAAAATTATTTGTTGCCACTTGACATCGACAGGGTGGCGTATAGATATAGATACATTAATGAACACATAGAAGTTCGTACCATATCCTCTTTGGCAAGGCAGTAGAGGCCTGACGCTGATTTGTAGCTTTTTTTTTTTCGTAGGCATCCGATATCTGAAGATCGATCTCCGATTTTTAAAATTTTTTCGTCTATGAAAGTGTACGGTTTTACAAATTTCTTATTTGTTGTGCATGTCGTCAAGAAGTAAGTAGGTTTTTTAAATTATTGTGAAGTTATTATGAATTAGATTAAGAAATTTGTGTGTGAGCATAATTTTTACCCAACTTTTTATATGTTTAGAGATTGTGATGATGTTGTGCATTGTTTGACACGTTTTTCTTTTATTCTATCAATTCGTCAGTTAGCATTGAGCCAAATATCTCAGTTTTCGATTGAGAATCTTGTACGTCGAGAATTTTGAGTAATAAAATTCTTCTATTAAAAAAAAAAAAATCTTCTTCGTCAACAAGTGTCATATGTCCATGAAAATAGATTGTACTATCATGAAAAATGTCTTTTTTGATGTAATTTTCGAGATCACAATTGTAATTACTAATACTAAGTTATATGTGATAACTTGTTGTCACAAAACTCTCTACAAATTATTTGAAATCATTTTAACTAATTGTTGAAAAAATATGTAAGATGTATTCGAACGCTTGCCGTGTAATATATTATTTGCGTTCAATTTATTGAGGTGATTAATTAATAACGATATATTACTCTAATAAAAATGTTATAGTAAATATTCATAACTTAAGATAATTTTTTTTTCTTGCACCAGTTTGACCAGACTCGATGGAACCTAAAACTCGGTCAATGAGAAAAATCATGTCCAATAATTATATATGTTTTTGACTGATATCACCACCCAACATTCAACCTAAAACTGTTACTTGTTTAAGATATCAACTAAAAGTCAGACAAATTTAAGGACTTGTTTGACGTCTTACTTTTTAATGTTTTTTCTTTTCTTTTAGAGATATCAATTAAACGTCAGACAAATTTTTAGGACTTGTTTGACGTCTTACTTTTAATGCTTTTTCTTTTCTTTTAGCACATATTCCCTCGCACTACAAGGAAAATGGTCTTTTGAGATCACAAAAAAGTGGTCTCAAATAATGAGTATTTGCCACAACTTAAGCAAAGTGGTCTCAAATAATGAGTATTTGTCACAACTTATGAGTATTTATCACAACTTTATTGTCGTCTCAATAACTCGGTCGCAAATAATATATTTGTGACCACAAAAGTGGTCTCAAATGCGTCTCAAATATTTTTTGCAACAACTAGTTGTCTCTAAAAGTAGTCTTAAAGTTGTCTCAAATAATTTGTAAAGAGATTTATGACAACAAGTGGTCACAAATAACTTATTATTGGTGACCACAATTGTGGTGTCAAAAAGTCTTATGCAAAAGACTTCTTTTGTTGTAGTGTCGGTTCCGACTTATTTTGCACACTTTTCGTTTTCGATCGTTCCAACTTATTTTGCACACCCATAAAAAAAAAGGAACTTCTCTTACAGTCTTCATTCTCAAAATCTCAACACTCAATCTCCACCTTTAAAAAAGTCAAACAAAAAGTAAAATTTGGTTTTTCTTAACATTCGTACTCGGTCAACTGTGCAAAATAAATCGGGTAGAGAGAGTAAAATTTATTGATCATGCTTTAATTTTTCGACAGTACTTCTGAAAACAATATCAGATAACTAGAAATTTAGGACGCCAAGCATGACTTTGCACAACAAGAATAAACCAATGTAGAGATAAAAACATTCTATCGCTAGTTACGTAATATCCATCTAAAAATTTAAGCAGTGATATATTTTAGGAAAATATTTAATCTCTAAAATGTTGATTACTATAATTTAAAGTCTCTAAAATAATGGTTACTATAATTTAGAGACGGAATTTTCCGTCTTTAAAATTTGTGACTATTTTTTTTTTCATCTCTCATGTGAAATGGTGGTCAAACTACCCATAAAAATATCGACAGAGTGTGGCCATCTCTAATAATTGGTTGGTGATTCATCACTAATTGGGCACAAATGTTATAAGGACTTTTTGTACCACTTTCTCTCTGTTGGTACGCAAATTTCGTATCTAATTAAAATGCGTTACGTAATAAAATATATATTGAATATTAATTTATATTGATTATTTTTAATATTAGGAATTGGGTAAATAAAATTTCTAAGTTAAATAGTCAATTTAATTGACGATTTACTATATATTTTATTGACCTATTGGAAGTCGACACGTGTCTTGGTATTACTAAATTAAATTACATTAATTTAGTAATTATCCAAAATATGATGGTAGATATCAAATTATGACGGACCAATAAAAAGACTCCATATATCGAGATGTTGTGCAAACCATCAAATTGACCGACTGTGAAATCATGGAATTGGATCCACGTATCCGCATGGATATTATCCTATGTGAGATAAAGTGAAGGAGATTTCATAAATATTCAATTCAAAGATTTGGAAGATCTCGATTTGTCAAGTTGTGAGTGATTATTAGATTAATTTAGTTAATTTTATAATTATCTCAAAAGATATTTGATATATTTGATATTTTGGAGAATCAATGAAATTGTTCCGTTTGGATTCTAGGCTCATTAGGTTTTTCATTCTACACCTATAAATAGGGCCTTATTCTTCAATAAAAAAATGACAACACAAGCTCAAGAAAGGTGGTACAAAATCAATCTTGAGATTAAGGCGGTACGCAGCCAAAATCCGGCGTTACAAAGCCAATATCCGGCGGTACAAAGCCAATCCGGTATTACAATCCGGCATTACGAAGTCAGGCGTTATGAAGTCAATATTGAGATTTTCAAGGTGTTACAAAGCCAATCTCAAGATTTTCAACGTTTGATCCGAGATCAAGGTGTTGAACCCCTCCGATCGGTATTTTCAAGTCAAAACTCGAAGGTATTCTTCGTCGTTCATCAAGATCTTCGAAGGTGTTCTTTGCATATTGAATCAAAAGTATCGTTCAATTCAAAATCACAGGCCTTTGAATTAACGTTACTCAAGTTAAAGTCCAAAACCGAGGAAAATCAAAGTCAACTCCAACATCAATCAATCGAAAAGAAGAATCAGAGGAGAACTATAAAAATATGAACTCACAAGTTATAAACATTATCCATTTGCCCCGAGAAATTCGATCTTGTAATTCTTTTTTGTGTTTATTTATTCATACACGAAATTTGTTGTTACACTCTCATCATTTTATTTGTTTTTTGTTATGAGTAATCAATGTTATCCGCCACTAATTTTTATCTGTAACATGAAAATTTATTGGAGAATTGGATTTATTAGCCGATCGTTGATATATTAAACACTACAACATAAATGAGCTAATGTAACAACCCAAAAGTGTTACATATATACTAAAATATGTTACTATAGACTTTAGGTAACATTTTATTGGTGCTACATTTGCCGGTGCTATTTAAAGTCTAATGTAACACTTTTATGATCTTTAGTAACAATTTTAATAAGCGTTACATTAGGTTTTAGATTGTAACACTTTATGGTAACACTAAAAAAACTGTTATATATAACCCCCTTTATGTAACACTTTTAATTGAAAGAAAAAAATTAAAAAATTGTCATTGCTGGGTTTCGAACTCAGGTTGCTAAATTGCAGGAGCTTAAACACAATGTCTTAACCACTAGGCTACAATAACTTTTTTAGTTATTTTTTTAAGAAAAACAATATATACACAAGATTTTATTGTAACATCAATAAAATACACTCTAAATTAAGTTCTCATCAAACTACCATCTAACTTAATTTTATTTAGGTTATCCATATCAGTTTGACACAAAGTTTTCATTAATTATTTTTCCATTTTCGTCCACTCATATTTATATATATATATGTATATATATATATATAACTTATTTTATATCATATTAATTTTATACATCTAATTATTGTATATAAATCTTAAGACAATATCAATAATTTTAATTACCATAATTTTATGTATTAAGAGACCTTAATATAGTGTTTTTATAGATTTTAGATAAAAAAAAAAAAACTTACAAGCATGAAGAGACATGACCAAATGTCCTAAGTCTAGGTTCTCACACTTAAGAAATGTATTCAAATTGTTAAAGCTACAAGTCTATTTTGTTATTTTTTAGTAAAAATATAATGTGTGTATATCTATATACATACACAAAAATAAGTCATAAATAAAATATAATTTATTCTTGACAAAACGAATAAGTAAATTTTTAGGTGGTCTAATAAAGTGTTATTTTGTAGGTCTGAGTCTATCGTTTTCACCACTTATGTTACATATATTCTATTGTGATAATTAAGATGTAACACATGAGACAAATAAAATTTAAAGCCACACGAGAAAAATAAATCAACTAATATTTAATTAGTTTAAAATAAAATAAATAATTTTATTAATTACAAGTGTTACTTATTTATAAGTGTTACATAAAAGTGTTACTTATTCAAAAGTGTTGCGTAAAAAGTGTTACTTATTTAAAAGTGTTACCTAAATGTGTTACAATTTAAAAGTGTTACGTTCAAAGCGTTACATATTCCAAAAGAGTTACACGAAAGTGTTACATATTCGCAGGTATTACAAAAGTGTTACATGAAAGTGTTACAAAAGTGTTACATAAATGTCAAAATTTTAAAAGTGCTACAAACGAAGTGTTACATAAAGCCATTTATGTTGTAGTGAAATGATTTAAATGATTTAAGTGCCAACACTACGAGAAAAAAAAATGTGTTTGCTGCTATTCTTTTTGGGCAAAAACTCGTATGTGACCGTCACACGGTGGTCACACGGAGTGACATGAAAAAGTATCACTTTTTGTGGTAAAAATATCACGTTTATTTGTAAAAGTATCACTTTTTTTGAACAAAAAAAAAAATATCACTTTTGTAGCAAAAGTATTACCTTTATCTGTAAAAGTATCAATGTAGTAAAAGTATCACATTTTCTTGTAAAAGTATCAAAAGTATCAATATTTTCTGTAAAAGTGCATTCCGTCACACGTGTGACCGTTTACACACAAGACTCACTCTTCTTTTTGCAATTACAAAAGTGGTTACTAAAAATAACTGTATTTGTAATTATTAGTAGTTACATAAAATATTTCATACAATTTTAATTAAATTTGGTACAATATGACAAGCTGTTTTGCGACTACTTGTAGTTACAAATACATTTGTAACTATAAAGTAGTTGCAAAAAATAGCTACAAATACATTAGTGACTAAAAAGTAGTTGCAAAAAACTTTTTACATCTTATTATAAGCGGCTACCCTATAGTAATCACATATAAAATGTGATTACTAAAAATATTTTTGTGACCACTCTCCCTTTTCTGTACCTACATGTTTCAATGACGAAAAGCCTTAATTCTAGTAGTGCAAGGGTTAAATGTAATAGCTAACATATCTCCCAACTTATTATTATGGGTTGACAGTAGCAACTTCAGCAAATTATCAACTTTCTTGCACATAAACCATCAACTATATCAACTCCGTCTTATCCTTTGTGGCAGTTACCATCTCAGAAAGAAAAACAAACTGCTTCATCTCTCAAGATCCTCCAACACTGGTCATATTACGTCAGTCTTTATTTTTCTTGCTTTCTCCTCTCTGCTAGAATTTCTCTTGGCGTGAGATTTTCCCTCGTTGACGTGCGATTTTTGCCGGTCGTTCTGGTCTTTTGATCGTCTACCGTTCGTTGGTTTTCTTTTTTTTAGATGACTTCTGTTGTGTAATTATTCGGTTTCGTAGTGGTGGTTTTTCGATTTCTTGTTTGCTGTGAATGCAATCAAAGAGCAGGGCGTTCTTCGGGTACATATCACTTGACGTATTTTTCTTTTTCTTTTTCTTCTGCCTATCCGCCTGTTTGAATGGGACATGATTTTATTGATTGGATCGAGAGTCTTGTACTTATGAACATTATTTAAGTAATGAGATTCTTGTCTTGGATAAAAAAAACCATCAACTATATTATTTTTGGTACCGATAAATACATGTTTGGCAAATTTACGAGCAAAACCATTTTCCGACCATTTTTACCGGCTTTCTTCACGTGACTCATCGTGACAAATTTTGAATGATTTCTTTCCACTAATTCATATGCAAAATTTTCTAAATATGTATCAGAAAGAAAAAAAAAACAGTTCAATTGTTTGGACAAAAAAAACTTAAAAATTTGTCACACGCAACACAAGTCACGTGTAGAAAATTCGATGAAGAATGACTGAAATATTAGTTTAGCGGTTTATTGCCAATATCAGTGGGGGAAATTTTTTGGTGGTTATGTAGAGAAACGCTGATAATTTCGTGGGATTGTTGCAACTAACCCTATTACGATACGTGGAATTCATCATAATGATAATGGGTCCAAAAGATCAATTGATAAGAAGCAAAACGCAAACCATAGAACACTTCATCATAATGATAATGGGTACAAAAGGGCAAATCAATGGTGTATATATGACCCATATCTATGTCCATTGCCTTATTTTGTCGCAATGAAGAGGCCAAATTAATTTCAACAACGCCACTTTGTTTGATTACATTTATTGGACCAATTAAAAATTATATTTATTTTAGAAGTAAGGATCACTTCCATAAGGGGATAAATGATGTTTTTGGTCTCAACCTCATAAATATGGGTACCTTGCATTTTCAATCCTAAGTCACATGTGAAATGAAATTCCAGAAAGCTAAAAAAAGAAAAAAAGAAAAAAAGGAATTTTCACTTGAAATAAAAAACAAAATCCTAGCAAGAAGAAAAACCATAGACAACGCCGAGGGCTTCTTGAAGTTATTTTTGGTATTTTGTTGACTTTTTTTTTCTTTAACAGATTTTTCTTTTTAGTTTTGTATTTATTTTTCTTGAATTCTGGATTTAATTTTGGAATTAATGCTCAATGTTTTAGTTTAGAGACTAAAATTACAAAACTCCAATATAGTACCCATACTTATCAGACTAAAATTGCATTTTACCCTTTCCATATTGAGATCTATGCATTATTATTACAAACAATATGTGATTGTAACAAATAAAGGGAAAAACTGGGATACCCAGGACGATAATATACTTATAAAAATAAATCCTTTTGAACATAGAATAATAAGAAATATAGTTTATAGGTTCATGATAATAAAAATACAAACATACATTTATCGTTTTGTTTTATTTCAATGCTACAAATTCCAAAACACTTCTTTAAATATATATATATATATATATATATATATATATATATATAATCATTTTAAGCATATAAAGATATAAATAATTAATATCATGAGTTTTTTTAGTTATTATAAAATACAATTGCTGACATAAATATGCAATTTTGAAACTATTTATCACATGTAGCAACATACTAAATAATTAAAACTCTAAACATATTTAAATATTTCTTAACAAATGCATACTTATTATTATTGTAGGGATGGATATAAATATTTATTATTACAAATTGATGCATTGGGCTTGAGTTCTTGAACCATGAACCGTAAATCGTGAAATTGTAAGTTTAGAATAGAAAAATATACCCTAGTCCAAGAAAATTGAATTCTAGGCCTTAAACATGGAATCTAAACATGAATCCCGAATCTTGAACCTAAATCATGAACTTTAAATTCACAAATCATAAAAAAATAATTATAATTGACTCGATTTTAGAGTGGGACACGATTGAGACATGGTAACAATGGGATAGAGGATCCCATGTGTGAGTTCTTGGCTCAGAAGTTTGAGATTAGTAATGAAATGAATAATATAATAAATGATTTTTCTACAAAATATTATGTCTAAAATTAATAAATAAATATATAATAACAAAAATAGCCTCAAAACAATTAATTATTGATTCCCAATATAATGCGACTTGAAAATATTAAACGGCCAAATAATGGGCTATGTTAAGACTTTGTAACACCCCGATTTTTATAAAATATTTGTAAACACTATTTTGGAAGAAAACTTAGATTTTTTAATCACAATCTACAAATCAAAAAATATTTTTACCCTTTAATTTATGCAGAAGAGTTTATAACTAGTACGTAAAAGTTAGAAATAGTATTTTGTTTCAGAATGTAACAAAATAAACTTGATTCGTCACATCAAACTTTGTTTCAAAAATAAATACATAAATACTAGTTAATTCATTTTAAAAAAATAACAAAATACTCCACAATTCAAATATTTGAAAAACTCTACTCTTCCTACTAAAATTCTTAAAATAAATAACAGAGAAAAATATAAAAGATAAATAGATCCAAGAAAAACTTGACTTTACTTGCATCCACCACCTCGTACCATCACCTAGCTACAGTTAACCTGTAGACACTGAAATGTAAATGGGGTGAGCAAGCCACAAGCTCAGTGGGGATCACTTTGTCGACTGTAAATACAATAGATAAAATATTCAATGAATGCATACAACACACTGTAAATAGATGTTGATCAACATAGGAAACATTTTGCCTGTTGACTAGCACATCACAACACACATTACAGCATGGCATAGTATATAACCTATTGCCTATAACTTATTGATACGGATAGGGATAGAGACATCGGACCTGATAGATATAATGATCTAAGAACCCAACGTATAAAATAAGCAGCGGTCTCCCCAGATCGAGAATCCGGTTTGATCTTACTTAGAGCTTGATAAACCTCGACCCGTTGGCTATATGATCAGCCAAGAACCTTGGTATGATTGAACGCTACAAGATCTTGCTTAATGACCTTGAGAAGTTCTTGAATATTTGAATACCTCACAAAGAGAGAATCCAAAATATGAAAAGAAAAGATGATTTTTGGAATTGATTCAATGATGATTTTTATAACCTTTATAGGACCTATTTATAGGCTAGAAAATGACTCTAGAGTGTCCTACATGCATATATAGTACTTAGGAGCATTTAAAAGCCCTTGACTACCTTCAATGACTCCTCAAAGACTAGATAAGACCACTTGACTACATTAAAGGATTCAAGGAAGTCTAGATGAGGACCCTTGACTATATTAACATACAAAAGGTTTATTTGACTGATAACTTATCTATTCTTATGGATCTCTTCTTGGGCTTGAGGTGTAACTCGAAATTGGTGGCCCAATGTCTTCAAAAAGTGTCTTCCAACTTAGTTTAGTTGCGGCCCATCACTTAAATTGAGCCCCAACCCAATAACATTCACCATTGGGCCTTCTAAGTACTTTTCTTGCACATTTTCTTGTATTTCAGCAACAAGATTCAACATGGCCTCTTTAATTTGTTTTGCTCGAGTTCTAGTTATTGGCCCTTCCTGAATTTCGAGCGGATCCTTCTTTCTTTGATTAGGCAGCTTGGGACGGTCCCCGTCATTCCCTCCCTCTTCGAAATGATTCATCCTCGAATATGAACCTACATCAAAAGGAGAAAGATTAGTGACATTAAAAGTAGCACTTACATTATACTCACCAGGAAGGTCAAGTTTGTAGGCATTTTCATTGATTCTTGCAATCACTTGAAACAGCCCATCTCCATGCAAGCGCACAATTTTTCGAAAAAATAAATCAGCAATATGAGTTGCATCATCACTTTTATGACAAGCAATAAAATGTGCCATTTTTGAAAACCTATCAACTACCACAAACACATAATCCCTTCCCCTACTCGTTTTAGATAAACCCAAATCAAAGTCCATGGATATGTCTACTCAAGGTTCACTAGGAAGAGTAGTGGTCTGTAGAATCCATGAGGCTGTGATTTTGATTTAACCTGTTTCCAAGTTATGCATCTTTCACAGATCCTCCCCACATCAACACGCATACCCGGCCAAAAGAAATGGTCACGCAAAATTTCTAAAGTTTTGCGCACACCAAAATGTCCCATTAACCCTCCCCCATGGGCTTCATGAACAAGTAATTCTGTCATAGAACATTTTGGAATGCAAAGTTTATTTTCACAAAACAAATAGCCCTCATGTCTATGGAATTTGTCAAATGCAATGTTCACAAGCCAGGTGAACAGAAGAAAAATCAGAATTATTTTCATACATGTCTTTAATAGACTCAAAACCAAGCAAGTTAGATCCCAATGTAGCTGACCACACTGTCGCGATGCGGTAAAATTAGTTTAACCTAGCTACCATTCTAGCTTGTAGAAGTGATAAGTAGGGTCGACCCCACGAGGAGCAGGAAGACCTATAGTGTTTGTACGAAACCTAATACTAGTAATATATGAATGTTTATATATAAATATAAGGTAGGGGGGGGGGGTTTAGTTGATTCTCAATTAACTAACAAACTGGAATAGAAATTAAACAATTACTTATAAAAACGTCTACTTATGAATTAACGAATCCCATCCCTTAATCTTATCTCCCCCTAGTTATTACTACCCTGTGATAGATGCAATCGTTAATCAATTTTAACCTTAAAACTCCTACCCCGAGATTAGCAACAAGCTCTGCTAACCTCGTTATCCCTTATGATAACTAACCAAAACAAGCTCTTTGGTTAGTCTATCCAATTGAGTGATCTCGGAACAAGCTCTTTGGATCACATAAACCGGATGCCTAGAGTACTAAGATAACAGAATAGATACGGTGTGAACCTCGTAAGCTCGGATCCATTCAGACCGAGCTATATACTACCCTAGCGATATCACTCGCTATTCGCTACTAAGTGGCTATAGGTTCGTAACAGTTACGGATTACGATTATAACCTAGCGTTACTTATGCAATTAATATCCTAGGTGATCAATCTAGCACATAAACACATAAGCCTTGAAGGATAAGTAAATAGTATAACAACGTTCCAAAGTATTCAATTGATTAACAATCACCGTAAATATCACAAAATACTAACAACTAGGGTTCGACTCAATTAAGAACTGAAATAACCTACTAGCCGCTCATGGCGGTGACAATAGATAAATTAAAACGGAAATACATAATTTAAATAACTAAGGAATGAAAAATGCGAATTTTGTCGATCTTGATTTCTCATTTCCTTCAGCCTCCTCTCAATCTCGCTCTTCCGTGATGTCGAAAGTTCTTTATTTCCGAGCAAACAGGTCCCCTTTTATAGAATAAGTCAAGTTGGGTTAATTTTGGGCTCAAAATCGGAAGTCTTGTGGCCCAAGGATTTAATAAATGCTTATTTGGGCCGCGACCGCGCATATTACCCGCGACCGCGCCTGCTCTTGGTCCAGCAACACGCCGTGGCCGCGCAGGTAGGCCGCGGCCGCGCCACTTCTACAACGTTCATGACTTATTTTCGTCAGTTTTACCGCGGTCGCGGTGCTCTGTTCCGTGTTTTCTTGCGTTTTCCTCCATTTGACATCTCGGACTTCGTTCCTTCGTTGTACATCCGACCGAGTATAAATACTTAGCCTTTTATCATCTATTTAGCTCAAAACGAAACCACTAGCGTCGAATGATCCAAAGACATCAAAACAAACCAAACACAATCCATTATACACGTAAACATCACAAATCATCACTTTAACAAACTTAAAGTGCATAAATAAACGCGTGTACCAAAATCCCCCAAACTTAACTCTTTGTTCGTCCCGAACAAATCTAAATCAAACAACCAATCAAGACACGGGTTTTAAGGCACTTTAAGTGGCAATCACGAGTTTCAGAAGAGTTTTTAAAAAGTACAACAACATGAAGTAAATGAACAATTTCGACCGAGCAACTTCAACTACTCTCGATACTTATGTTTTTCAACAATCGATCATCACTGGAATTGTGTATTACTCTTCTCTCAAGTGCTTAAAGTATACAAAGTATTTCACTCACACTGGCTTATATGCAACGACCACCATATGCTTGCCAATTATTTAAGTCGGATGTAGTGCTCAGCATGCGTAGCAGAGAATAAAAAAGGTCTTTTATTCGGTTATAATGTAGGCTTAGGTAGGGCAGGATAAATTCTGGATAAAAGTGACTAACAAGTGGATTAATCGAGCTATTCCTAACTCAACCACCCCTCCAAAATAATCACTCACACCACACTCTCCCAATCTCAGTAAATCACTCTAAAGGTGACTTCTTCTCCCCACGAAAGTTCTTTACAACCAAGTGCTTTGCTTTCCTCACTATATTTTTTTTTTCTTTTTTTTTTTTACTTGGGTACCACATTTTCTGGGACTACATGGATTTCTTCTTTTCTTTCTCCCTCTTTTTTTTTTTACTCCCCTCCTCAACTCATGCTGCATGTATACTCGACTCATTTCTTCCTTACTATTGCATTGTACAAATCAAATAGTCTAAAACTTTAGCACATAGGAGGGTAAACCTTCTTGATTCATCTATCACCAGTTCCCTTTCCATCTTTTATTTTATCCCCTTTTTCAACCCATAGTAACCCCGAATACATCCCCGACTACCTCTCCTTCCGCCTCCCTCTTAACTAGATTAATCCACTAAGGTGAAAGGCCAATTTGAAAGATGTTCAACTTGTAATGTTCGATTCACAAATAACAGGCTCACGGCTCAAATGGGCTAACTAAAGGAGATTTCTTTTTCAACAATTTGATAAAAAAGGGTAATTATTCCGAGGCTTTCAAACTATGCTAAAATAGAAAGAACTGCCTAAGATCATTTTCTAAGCCACAACACATATCGACTTATTCACGACAGACATGCAAGGCAAGTTCTAGAGTCTATTTGCACATAACCAATGAAAATCACACCGAAAGAATTTATACAAGTTACTCCAAGAATGGAAGTATAGTATAGGCTCAAATTCCTCACAGGGTACTTATTGATCAATGTTTCAATTCACAGGTCAATTTCGTCCCCATTACTCGTCATGCTCTATCATGTGCTATTTTAAACAAGTTTTAACAAAAAATTCATCATTAACTCATTGCCAGCTTGTTATCACCTTAATGTGTACATCTTCTTTCTCAACAGCATAATTCAGGGTTCATTTCCTCTTCTAGACTCGATCTAGACTCAACAAAAAGAAAAATAATAAAACATAAGACTCCACAAAACAAAATAATAAAACAGATAACTACGGCTCACAGACCCGACACACTATCAATGGCACACAAGCCCAACAACAATGCTTAATAAAAATTAAAAAAAGGGACAACAAACTAGAAACGCTGCCAAGTCGCCCCACTTCACACCCTCCTCCCCCAAACTTGGTTGAAAACCAAAGTTTGAGAGAAGAAAGAGTGGTGCGGCTTGGTACGTACTTACAGTGCTCTACTGAGGAGGCGGCGGAGGTGGATGATCCCCTTGTCCCCAAAAGGATTGCATATACTGCCACTGAGCTGCTTGCTGCCTCTGCCATTCCTGTTGTTGCTCCTGCCATTTCTGCATTTGTGTCCAGCGGTCGTCCTCTACCTGCCATCGGCTCTCTACTGTATGATGCCATGCAGTCTTACGGGCTTGGCTGGCTTGGAAAGCTGCAATGATCTCCTGATGGCCCGATTGACCCTCTCCTCTATAAAAGGCCAAGTCGTCCCTGAGTGAGGTAACGAGCCCTTCCATATACTCTTGAAATTCCCACTGTGACTGTATGGCGGCATCGGACCTCTTTGTCTTAGGCCGGCGGTGACTGCTTCCTTCAGCTAGGTCCTCTTACCCCTGAGTGGTGTCATCATCCGGCTGATGTATAGCCTGGACTCGACCCACTTGCTACCGCTGCAGGTCAGTGTCGTCGGGCTGTCGAGATTCAGCCAAGTGAGCTGGGGATGCCAAAGCTAAGTTCCGAGTATTGGAGATACTTGTCACCTCAGTGAGCCTAGGATTCGGTAGGCGGAGGAATGGTCCCACATTTTGTATGACATATGGGACTGTCTTGTTGGACGGCGTTCGGGCCACCCCTTCTTTGTAGCCCAAGGTTACCACTCGCATCTTCTTTAAATCCTCCCATGTGAGAAGGAACTGCGTGGGCACTGGTGTCAAGTCAATCACCGGAATGCCACAATCAACTGCTATCGGAGTAATAAGACATCCCACGTATATGTTCTCCCGGTCTTTGAGCACCACTTGCTCAAAATGCTCAATCATGTACTCGGTTACCGCTACCTTCTTCCCAATAAGCATATGCCGCAACAACTTCAACTCATTGTGTCGGGCAGCCCCTGTTTCTTTCCTCGCAAAAATAGTAAGGTTGAGGAGCTTCTGAATATACCGGATCACGGGGCTGCGAATCCAAGAGTTCTTCGAGTTCTTGGTAGAAAAGAGTTGGACGTCAACAAGGCCTGGGGCAACTGTGAGTTGCCCCCAGAAAGCGTTCACATCAAAAGTAGCAGAACAAGGGGGAACCTCGGCATATGGCATCTTATAAATCTTGGATAGTTCTTCCATGGTCTTGGTGAAAGATTCTTCCCCTAGTTGAAATGTGATGATTCCGGGCACATTCCCACACTTGTTGGGATCCATGATGATCTCGAGAGTGCTAAAAAATTCTAGGGTCAACCCCTTGTATGTCAGCTGGGGTTGCATGACCCCCCGAAGCCCGGCGGATTCCAAAAGGGAGATCACATTATCATATATCCCCATATCCTTGAGGAGTTGATCTCGACCGTACCGAGTAGCCATAATCGATCGGTTGTACAGTTTCTTGAACCGCTCTTTGTGGGAGTCCTTTGTCAATACAAAGCCGAAGTGTCGGCTGTCAATGGTGTCAGACGGTAACACCGGAGTTGGGGCTTCCATAGGTGGCTCTTGACCATTGGCTGCTAGCCCTTGGCCTGTCTACGACTAGGACGGGGAGGCATGATAATAGGTACCTACACCAAAGACACCATGAGTATCCATGTAGTATGAAAAACACCTAAGAAATTGAATATAGCCTGACATACTAAAATTTTGAATCAAGGTGACATGCACGACATGATACAATTAGGATGAGCATACGAAAACTACGATGCAATCGGAAGCATATGATGTGTATTATCCTAATTCATTCATAATTCGGAATAAGACTCCAAAATGATGTATAACAAACAACTTAGAATGATGCATGTAAGGTGTCTGACAAAATGTCACAAAGAAGGACCACTCCCAATTGTGCTATCTTTACCACAAGCAAACAGCCCACAACAACGACACACCAAATCCACGACTAACCCTATGAATAACTCGTCTAGAATTGTCAATTGGAGCTAATATATCACCTCAATGCATAAACATAAATATTCAACTCCAATTCGCAATAACAAATGAAATTTACCCCCTAGCAGTCATAATAATTCGAAATTAAAGATGAAATACAAAGGGGAAAGGTTAGCTTCACGTGCCGGATGAGTTTAGTCGAGAAAAAAATTCAAATTTGCGTTTCGCGCCCAAATCGACTTGCCCTAAAACGTGGTAAAAATCAAAAAGTAATCGGACTAGTTCGTGTTTGGAGGTGTGTGTGTGTCTGAATAAGTGCTGAATTAGAGTGATTTTGGGTGGAAGAGTGATTTTGTGTTTGCAAAGTTGGTGGTTTTTGCGCGGGGGGGAAGGAAAAAGTGGGGGAAGTGAACCTGGCCGCGACCAGGGTTTTATTTTGCTGCTCAACAGGCCGCGGTCGCGCAAAATTTTCAACGATTATGGTATTTTCTGGAGTAGTTTGGCCACGGCCGTGAATTGTGGCTGCGGCCGCGGGCCCTGTTTCGAACCTTAGACGCATTTTCTCCATTTTTCTGACCCCCATCTTGACTTTATGGCATTCCTGGTCCTGTGAACTTCATGAAAGACGAGAAAAACATGAAATAAAATAGCTCTACTATAGAAACTATAAAAAAATAAAAGACAAAAACAACCGTAAACATCGGGTTGCCTCCCGACAAGCGTTGTTGGTTAACGTCGTTGGCTCGCCGGATGCACTGCTCAGATTGGAGGAGGGTACGTCTTCGACCTGAGTTAAATCTTTGGGAACTTGCCGAAAATTCTCGAAGTATGGCTTAAGTAAATGGCCATTAACCTTAAACACTTTCCCCATTTTCTCACTTTTTATTTCGACTGCACCATGGGGAAAAACATTAGCAATAATGAATGGACCAATCCACCTAGAATGTAACTTACCAGGAAACAACTTTAACCGCGAATGGTATACGAGCACTTTTTCTCCCACAACAAAATTCTTCCGCTTGATGCGAGAATCGTGGAACACTTTTGTCTTGTCTTTGTAAATAAGCGCATTCTCAAACGCCTCATTCTATATTTCCTCGAGCTCTTGAAGTTGCAATTTCCGGTGTGTGCCAGCCGTGTCAAAGTCCATGTTGCACCTTCTTATGGTCCAATAGGCCCTGTGCTCAAGTGCGACCGGCAAATGGCAGGGCTTCCCGTAGACTAGTCGGTAGGGGGACATGCCGATGGGAGTTTTGAATGCCGTTCGGTACGCCCACAGTGCATCATCAAGGCGTAAACTCCAATCTTTCCTGTTAGGTTGCACGGTTTTCTCTAGAATGGTTTTTATTTCATGGTTGGACGTTTCCGCTTGACCACTCGTCTGGGGGTGGTATGCTGTGGAAACTTTGTGTAAAACAAAATACTTCCTTAGCAACGCCTCAATGGTTCGATTGCAGAAGTGTGTCCCCCTGTCGCTGATTATGGCTTTTGGAACTCCAAACCTAGAAAAATGTTAGCCTTCAAAAACTCTATGACAACCTTAGAATCGTTAGTCCGGGTGGCTTTAGCCTCCACCCATTTGGAAACATAATCGAAAACTAATAAGATGTATGTGTTTCCAAAAGAAGACGGGAAGGATCCCATAAAGTCCATGCCCCAAGTATCAATATTTCACAAATCATAATTGGGTTTTGAGGCATTTCATTCCTCTGGGAGTTGTTCCCGGTTCTTTGACAATTATCACAGGTTTTACAAAACAGGTATGCATCCTTAAATAAGGAAGGCCAATAAAAGAAGGTGGTTGAGGCCAATGAAAGAGCCAAAGACTTCGAGATGAAGTATCGAACTACAGCTGCCGAGATGAGCCGCGTCCGTGTTCATCAGAAGGAGTATGAACGAATTCTTTCAGAGTTCGGTCTGCTGACTTTTGAAGAAGTAGAGGAGCGGGTCGTTGAAATCCAGAGTGACATCGCGGCATTGATGTCGAGGAGCTCTGTCGAGTCCGCGGAACTCGTGAGGAAACGAGAAGTCCTGGAGCTGCTTCTCAGTATGTATGAAGGGCTGAAGAGCCGAGGCAGGTGGAGGCCTACTGCTGAAGAATTCATCGCGAGCTCCAGTCGGGACCGAAGTACGCAGAGAGCTCCTCGGAAGGATAAGAAAAAACCCCTCCGGAAAGACCAAAGGCATAGTTATCCAAGAGCCAGCTCCAGTAGTCACAGCCGAAGAAGAACCCGCAGCGGTTGCCGAAGAGGTGGTCGAAGAGCTGGCCAGGGAAATCGAGGCGATGGTTCCGAAGGAATGGGACCTTGAGCAATGGGCCCAAACTCCAAGGTCCGTGCCCCAACAAAGCAGACAAGCGCGGACCAGAGATGAAGCCCCCAGGCAAGTGCCTAGAGCAAGTCCCCGGCGCAGGGAAACCCAAGAGAGTTACAGAGCCGGATCCCGAGGGGATAACAGAGCCGGAGCTCGAGGTCGAGGATCTACAAGATCCCGGAGGACCCAATGCAGACCGAGAAGCGGGTCCCAACGCCGGAGCGCTGAATATTGGCTCGGGGGCCGTAGGTAGTTATTTTATGTTTTGTGTTTTTTTTTTTTTTTGCGAAGTCCTATGTAAAAAACTTCTTAATGTTGTAATATTCAGATAATAATAAAACTGTTGTAGTGTGTACGAACTGGTTTAATAAAGGTAACAGGTTACGAACCAACTTAATCGGGTGTTCGGGAACACAACGGGAAAGATTATTAACTGTTTAATTGGGTGTTCGGGAACATAGTATGGATTAGTCCAATCTCCCCGGACGGATCAGGCGGGAGTAATATATCTCCCCGGACGGATCAGGCGGGAGTAAACACTTCTCCGGTTAAACAGACGAGAAAGTGATATGAGTCCGGGGACTAAAATGCGAACCTCCTCGGACGGGCCGAGAGAAAGATTTTTAACTGTCCGGAGACTAGTAATGATAATATGACTGCGTTAGGGCGTCCCCGTAACGTAAAGAATAACACAACGGGTTATATAAGCAAAGAATTTTTATTCAATAATAAGTGCCGGAGCAAACTTAAAAGTACAAGGAGAGATAACAACTATAAAAGAAATTAAAGATAAGATAGTACTTGTGATGTGGCCTTCACAGATAGAAGCGCCTCAAGTTAGTGACATGCCAGCTTCGGGGAATCGGGGTCCCGTTAAGATGTTCAAGCTGATAGGATCCCGAGTCGTGCGCGGCAACAACTCGGTAAGGACCTTCCCAAGAAGCATGTAATTTCCCTTCGGGGGCAGCTTTGCTGGCTGAGTTGAGCCGAAGGACTAAGTCCCCGATATTGAACTGAGTGCCTCGGACCCGGAGGCTATGATATCGGGCTGCTCGTTGCTTACATCTGGCCTGTTGAATGAATGACTGTTCGCGGCGGTGTTCAAGTTCATCCAAATTTGCCCGGAGAGCTTCGTCATTATCCTCTGGAACCAATGTAAGGAGGCGGGGGCTCGGCACACTGATTTCAGCAGGGATTACGGCTTCGGAACCGTAGGTAAGACTGTAAGGAGTCTCCCCGGTAGATGTATGAGGTGTTGTGCGATAAGCCCATAGGACTTGTGGAAGGTTTTCAGCCCAGAGACCTTTGGCATTATCCAGGCGCTTCTTTATTCCTGTGAGCAGTGTCCTATTGGTTACCTCAACCTGCCCGTTGGCTTGAGGGTGTGCAACCGAAGTGAAAATCTGTTTGATGTGGAGCTCTTCACACCATGAGCGGAATGGATCGTTGGCAAACTGTTTACCATTGTCCGAGATGATTGTGCTCGGGATGCCGAAGCGACAAACAATATTGCGCCACACGAATTTCAAGATATTCTGACCAGTAATGGCTGTAAGTGGTTCGGCTTCGACCCACTTAGTGAAGTAGTCCACGGCAACGACCAGGAACTTCAGCCCTCCCGGAGCAACGGGGAATGGCCCAACAATATCGATACCCCACTGAATAAATGGCCACGCACTCTGGATTCCCGTGAGTTCGGTCTGTGGCAGATGCTTTACACGGGAGTGCAGTTGGCACTTGCTGCATTTGGACACTAAGTCATGAGCATCGTTGAACAGGGTTGGCCAATAGTATCCCCAGCGGAGAACTTTCTTGGCTAATGTGCGAGAACCGATATGGCTAGCACAGGCCCCTTCGTGAACCTCCCGCAGAACTTGGGTAGCTTCGGCAGGAGCAAGACACCGGAGACTCGGTTGTAGGTATGATCGCCGGTATAAGACTCCATCATGAAAGGAGTATTTGGGGGCTTTGATGACAACTTGCCGAGCTCGTAGCTTGTCAATGGGCAGGACTCCATCTCGGAGATATTGGATGATAGGAGTCATCCAATTCGAATAATTATCGGTCAGTACCGAAACCGTGGCCTCATGAATTGCTGGATGAGGTAGATCTTCAACCATGATATCCGGAGATATATTAGTTCGGACCGCGGAGGCCAATTTGCTGAGCGCATCTGCTCTTGTGTTCTGAGCTCGTGGTATTTTCCGTACAACAACTGCATCAAAAGTGGAGATAAGCTTTAGTGTTAAAGCACGATACCTGACCATCGTTTCATCCTTGGCGACATAAGTCCCCTGGATCTGTCTGGACACGACCTCGGAGTCCGTGAAGAGCTCAAGATGACGAACGTCTAAGGATTGAGCGAGCCTGAGCCCGGCGAGAACTGCCTCGTATTCCGCTTCATTATTAGTCACCTTGAATTTGAACCGGATGACGTATTTAATCTCAACCTCCTCGGGGTCGATGAGAAGCACCCCGGCACCACTTCCTCGAGTCGTGGATGCCCCATCTACGTATAGTTGCCATTTCTGAGGTGAGGACACGAGGGTACCGGGGTGATGTGTATCATTGTTTGTCGGAGACTCATGATTGTCTCCCGGGGTTTCGGCCAAAAAGTCAGCGAGTGCTTGGCCCTTGATTGCTCGGTGGGGAAGGTACTGAATATCGTATTCACCTAGCTCAACGGCCCATTTTGCGAGGCGCCCCGACACCTCGGGCTTGACAAGAATCTGGCGGATAGGATGATTGGTCAGGACCCGTATTTCTCGTCCTTGGAAATAAGGCCGTAAATGCCGAGCTGCCATAACAATTGCCAAAGCAGTTTTTTCTAACACGGAGTACCGTGTCTCTGCCCCGTGGAGAACACGACTTGCGAAATACACGGGATGCTGAACCCCATCGACTTCACGTACAAGTGCAGCGCTAATAGCTTCCTCGGAGGAAGCCAAATATAGGTAAAGCGGCTCTCCGGGGAGAGGAACTGCCAAAGTGGGTAGCTGCTGTATGTGACGTTTCAAAGCCTCAAAGGCCTCGGTGCATTCCGGTGTCCACTCAAAGGACTTCGCTTGTCTCAAGACTTTAAAGAATGGGAGCTGGCGCTCCGCCGCTTTAGACAAAAATCGATTCAAAGCCGCCAAACCACCTGTGAGGCGTTGAACGTCCCTGAATGTTTTTGGTGGCTGCAGATCTAACACATCACGAAGTTTGGCCGGATTGGCCTGCAGGCCATTTTGCGAAACCAAGTAACCGAGAAACTTCCCGGAGCCAACACCAAAAGTGCATTTCGCTGGATTGAGTCGCAAGTTATAGCGCCGCAGAGTGCGCAAGGTTTCGGCAATGTCTTGCACACATGAAGGATGGGAGGAGCTTTTGATGACCAGGTCATCGACGTAAACTTCAACGTTACGACCAATCTGGTCGTGGAAAACGCAGTCCATGAGACGTTGATAGGTGGCTCCAGCATTCTTGAGCCCGAAGGGCATTTTCTTAAAAGCGAAGCACCCAAAGGCAGTGATAAATGCCGTTTTGAAGGCGTCCTGCGGATCCATAAAAATCTGATGGTATCCCTTGTATAGATCTAGGAAGCAAAGTGCCACGTACCCTGTAATGGCTTCGGCCTTTTGGTCGATTGAGGGCAAAGGATAACAGTCTTTCGGACAGTGCTTGTTGAGATCGGAGAAGTCAACACACATTCGCCATGCCCCACTGGTTTTTGTCACCATTACCGGATTGGATAACCAAGAGGGGTAGAATACCTCAAACAGGATGTCCGCATCCAGGAGTTGTTGTACCTCGATTCGAATGGCTTCATTTAGCTCCGGAGCAAATTTCCTCTGCTTCTGCTGGATTGGCTTTACACTGGGGTCGATGTTCAGCTTGTGCGTTATTATCTCGGGAGAGACCCCGGGCATATCCAGAGGAGACCATGCGAAGACATCGGAATATTCTCGCAAGGTCTGAATGATAGCCTGGTGTAGCCATGGCACATCCACGGCTCCTACGGTCACTGTCTGTTCCGGCTTGGACGATCAAGCGGGACTTGTGCAGTGGCATCCCCCAACGAGGTACATTCCCGAGGCTCCAGAACCGATGATGCCACTTGAAGCTGCTGTTTAGATGGAACCTTGGCAGTTTTTTTGAGTGCCACATACATGCACTCTTTTGAAACCCGCTGACTCCCGCGGATAGCCACTTCGCCATGCGAGGTGGGAAACTTCACCGCGAGGTGATACGTGGAGCAAATGGCTTTAGCAGGGGTGAGCCAATCCCGGCCCAATATCATGTTGTACGGTGACGGGGAATTCACCACATAGAAATCCACGAAGATGGTTTTTATCTTCGGATAAGTCCCCAAAGATGCCGGGAGAGTGATGACACCTTCCGGCTGGACTTCACCTTGAGTGAAAGTCTGCAGTGGCCCGGGGGCCGGCCGAAGTTGGTCCCGAGAAATCTCCATCCTTTGGAAACAGTCGGCAAATATAACACTCACCGCGGCCCCATTATCCACGAAGACCCGCCTTACTGTTATGTTGGCTACAGTCATGTCGATGACAATAGCGTCTGTGTGAGGTGTTATCTCCGGAACTGGGTCCCTATCCGTGAAGCTGACAGTCTCGGACTGATGGAGGCGTTTGTGACGTGGCTCCTCGGGAGGAGGACGTCGAGCCTCTGTCTTCAAGGCGTGTCGCGACGCCCCGGTGGGAAGGGCTCCATATATCACGTTTATCACGTGAGGAGGTGCGTTGTCTTCGGGTCCTCCTGGAGGAGGAGGTGGTGGTGGGAGACGTGGTTGCTGGCGATTGCCGGAATCTTGCCGTGCGTAGTTGTTAGGTCCTGGCCGATTATTCTGCCACGGTGGCCGATTTTGTTGAGTGCCCCGGTCATGATAACCTCCGCGGTTGTGGGACGAACCCCCATTGTGGTTTGTCCGAGGTTGGTCATTGGTTCGCGCAACGTATTGCCGCAAGAGACCCTTCTTGAGGCACTCCTCGATTTCCTTACCGAGTTCTCGGCACTCCTCGGTCTCGTGCCCATGATCTCGGTGGTACGCACACCACTTTCCACGATTTCTCTTCTCAGGAGGCGCGGTCATCCGCGGACAAGGTCGCAGATCGTGCTTGTGGGTAGATAGGATTTCAGCTCGTGACTTCGTCAACGGAGTCAATTGTGGAATTTCACTTCGGGATTCTGAACGCCCCGGTGTCAGGCGGGAAAATGCACTAGGTCGAGTACTAGGCCCGGTTTGTGCTTTGTCGGACTGCCACTTGCTAGCATGTTTCTCTCTCTTCTGGCGAGTCTGCTCCTCGGCCTTAGCAAATTTGCACACTGTTTTGAACAGTGCTCGAGTTGTGACCGGTGTGTTCCGAGCTAACTCGGTGTAAAGTGCTCCGGGGCGGAGTCCATTCATAAATGCGTTGATGACGACGTCGTCAGGGCAATTTCCCACCTTGAGACTTACCGCTGTGAAGCGGTCAAGAAATTGCGTAACGGTTTCACCTTCCCGCTGTTCCATGTTCATGACATCGGCCAGGGTGGCCATGGGCTTCGCCCGTGCTTCAAACCGTGCCCAAAAGTGCTTGGCGAGTTCTCTGAAGGAGGATACACTGTTGCGTGGGAGAGAATCAAACCAAACCCGAGCTTCATCCTGTAAGTACTCCAGAAAAATCTTGCAGTACTGAAGGGATGTGATGTTATCATGGCTAAGCATGCTGTGCCTAAAAGCTCCAAGAAAATTGGCCGGATCTCCGGTGCCATTGTAAGGTGGTATAGCTGGCCGTTTGAACCCTTCGGGAAGGGAAGTGGTCATGATTTCCCGGGAGAACGGTGTGATGATATCTCCATTGGCATCTAGACCCAGAATCCTGTCCAGTTCAACATTGCGTTGAACTTGCTCATACTCCCGAAGATCTAGAGCATGAGGATTGGCATAGCGAACTCTCTTAGCCGCATTAAGTGGACGGCGGCGATCCATATCAGTAGGTTCCTCATTGCGAGGTCGCGATTCATTAGAACTTCCATGGTCCTCGGAAGAACCAGGTCGGTCCCGTCGTCGATCCTGACGCCCGCGGTGCCCCGGGTCCTGTTGATCACGGGAACGGGGTGGAGGCACCACGGGATTAGCATTATGGCCGGCAGGCCCCACGGCAGGCTCCGCGGGATGTAGGAGATTAACTGCCCAATCTTGAAGAACATGTGCATGCTCTTGTAAGAAAGCCTAGAGCAGTTCTGGGGTAATTTGAATGTTAACCGAGGGTTGAGCAGCAGCAAGATTAGGGGTTTGCTGGTCTTGAGGGGGTGGAGGGTTTTGATTACCCTGATGATTAGATGTACTCCCTGCCGGCAATTGCCTCGGCGGCAAAACTTGATCCACAGGTGGATCCTGGTTAGATTGATCACCGTGACGAGATTGATTCAAGCGTGTTGTCACCATGATTCTTGAATGCGATGCAAACGTCAAAAGTTGTTGGTAAAAGCGTTCCCACAGACGGCGCCAATTGATAATGCGCAATCCGGTAGTCAAGAACTATAACTATAATCGACGTAAACAATATGGAAAAAACACAGGATTTACGTGGTTCGATCCGGAGATCTACGTCCACGGGCAGAAAATCACTCTTGCCGAGGTGTTTCTTTCACTAGAATTTTGAGTTTACAGATAGTATTACAGAATACAAAGTCCGAACCCTAATTCCGAGTTCTTTTCACCTATTTATACTACCAAATCAAAACCCTAACTAACTCCCTATAATCTTGCCCATCAAATCTGCATGGCAGTTGGGAAAAGATCATGGGCCTTGTTTCACGGAACAGACTTGATTCGCAGGCCTGCCGGGACTGGGCCTTCGCGCTTGCTGGCGCGTTTGCTGGGCCGGTAAGTAGGCTCATGTATTAACCCGACCCGAAGTAACCAGGTTATCCCTATCAGTGGTTTTGGGCGTCCTTTCCTTCATTTTGTTAAAAGATGGAAAATTTGATGTTCGGCTTCTTTGAAATGACCTATCATTCTTCAGTTGTCTTTCCACCTTCATGGTTGTATGCACCATATCCTCTAACTCCACGTAGTGCTGAAGTTCAACTACTTCTCGCAATCTCTCGATTCAGTCCACTCAAGAAGCGAGCCATGGTGGCCTCCCTATCTTCTTCAACATTTGCTGTAATCATGACAATCTCCATCTCCTTATAATACTCGTCCGCAGATTTTTTTTCCTGATTCATAGTTTGAAGTTTTCGATATAAATCATGAAAATAATGAGAAGGTACAAATCTCTTATGCATTATCGACTTCATTTCAGCCCATGTAGACACCGATCTCTCTTTGTAGCGTCTTCGATTTGTAACCAATTGATCTCACCAAACTATGGCATAATCCGTGAATTCAATTGTAGCAAGCCTCACCTTCTTATCTTCGGAGTAGTTATGACAACCGAAAATAAGATCTACCTTCTTTTCCCACTCCAAATATGTTTCCGGATCGCTCCTCCCTTGGAGTGTTGGAATGCTCATTTTTATGCTGCTCAAGTCTCTGTCATCTTATTGAGAATAGTGTCTTGTCTCAAATTTTTATATCTCTTGAATCCAACATTAATGCTACTATGCGGTAATGAACAAATGACTAAGAAATTTTGTGTTGTGTGACATCTACCACAATATTTGAATTCCAGAAAAAATTACCATGCATTGTAGTGCAATGTGATGCATATTCATTATATAAAGCACTACCTCATGCAGTTTCAAGGGTAGATAGTTGAGGTGAAAAGTACAATAGAGGGGTAGTCAAACAGATAAAAACAATAATACTTGTAAGAAATTTATTTGAGAAACTTAACTATTCAAACATTGAAGGCACAAATTTATGGTTAGATGTAACTTTTGGCCACGAGGCAAAGAGTGTTCTTCTTATGTAGAACTAGTCCTGTAGATACATCACTGTCGATGTCTTCTCCATGAGGAATTTCCCAGTCGAAAAAGTAGAGAAGATTGGCCAGTGCTAATTCCACAGCCACAATTCCTAAATTCAGTCCGGGACAGATTCTTCTACCTGCTCCAAATGGAATGTATCCGAAATCTTGCCCGCTAAAATTGACTTTTGTATTCAAGAATCGTTCAGGTAAGAATTCGTTCGGATCTTCCCAATACTCAGGATCTCTACCAATAGCCCATGTGTTCACGAACACAAATATTTGTGGTGGGATTTCAAACCCGTCTATGGTACATCGTTCGGTAGTTTGTCTTGGCACAAATGGAATTGGGGGATACAGTCTCAAAGTTTCCATTATAACTGCCTTTAGATAGGGTAACATTTTAATATCATCTTCATTTATTGATCTTTTTCTTCCAACTAAGCTTCGGATTTCTTGCTGGACAATCTTCATTGCACTAGGTTTCCTCATCAGAGCTGTCAGGGCCCAAATTATCGTAACTCCATTCGTGTCTATTCCGGCGATTATTACATTCTGTGAGGACATTTATTTATATTAGCAAATAACTGGATATGAAATAATTCTATGAATAAAAAGAGAGTGAGTATTGTGTGTGACCGTCACACGGGTGAAGGAATACATTTTTACAGGAAAAATTGATACTTTTACAAAATATAGTGATACTTTTACAGATAAAAATGATACTTTTACAGATAAATGTGATACTTTTGCTACAAAAAGTTATACTTTTACAGGTATACGTGAAACTTTTACCACAAAAAGTAATTTTTTTTTTCCCGTCACACCGTGTGACGGCTGTGTGATGGTCTCATATAAGTTTTTGCCATAAAAAGAATGCTACCTCCGTTCTTTTAGATGTCTTTTAGGTTTTGTGGTTTGTTTATAAATAGATTTTTTCATTTTTTTCACGTTTTTTCCTATATTATCCCCAATAATTTTCTTAAAAAATCTCTAATTATCTAATATACCATATCTGATTTATTCCTAACAATAGTATAAAGAAAATGGGAGAAAATTAAGGGATTGGAAGGGAGGGAGAAAAACTAAATGAAGGGCCAAAAATCATTTTTGGGTCCTTAAGTATTTGCTTTTTCAATTTTAGTCCCATAAATATATGTCTTTTTAATTTAGTCCCGTAAGTACTAAAATTATCCAATTTAAGGACAAATTTTACACAAAAACACCAAATCGGTCGGAAATAATCATGTTCAAGTCACGTGACACTAATCATTAGTAAAATTCGACGACTCGTAGTGATGTGGTAAAAATTAGTTGAGTTGAACTAGTTCCTCTGTCAAATTTATATTCAAAATAATATTATTATTAATGTTATTAGAGAAAAATAGAATTATTTGTGAAATCATATTACACAAACTCAATAAAACATTAAACATCCTCTATATTATCTAATGTTTAATATTTAATTGGATTAGTGTAATATAGTTTTACAAATAATTTTTGTTTTTTTCAATGACATGGATAATAATTTGTTTTAAATTTAAATTTGACAACTCATATAATTTTTATCATGTCACTACTTAAATTTTACTAATTATTTGGGTCACACGACTATTTCCGGGCGATTTGATGATTTTGGGCGAAAATTATCCTTAAATTAGTCAATTTTAGCACTTACGGGACTAAATTGAAATCACATATATTTATGGGACTAAAATCGTAATAGAAAGTATTTACAGGACCAAAAATGATTTTTTGCCCTAAATGAGGGCTTATTTATCCTTCTCCTACCTCTTAATTTTCTTATCCTAATTTATAAAGACATCTAAAAAAACGAAGGTAGTATAAAATACTTGTTACCATGAGCATTCCCTTGATATGCCTCCAATCGATCTTAATAGGGGCTGAATCGTCATCTTTTAGTCGAATTAACAGATCAAGAATGTCATTTTCCATGGAATCTGGCTTATTTGGACTGAGATGCTCGTCAATAAGTTGCTGGTAAAATGAATCCAGGTCCTTGAAAAGATTATCAATTCTACGAGCATGACCAGAAATTATGTTTATCCAACGAAATAAAGGTAAATAATCCTCCAACAAAGTTTCAACAGCACCTGCATGGAAAAATAATGTTTTTTCAGTCTCCTATGTTTGGCCTAGTTCCATTTCCAGGATTCTTCTGTTTTTCGTTTTGTAATTTCAGTCCTCTAAAAATAAAATTTATCGCGATATCAGGACATTTGTCACTGTTGTAGGCCTTGCTAGAGAAGCGCCCGTGCACGCAGCACACATATTTGGACGGTTCCGGCGATAAAAGTGCTGAGATCACGATAAATTGTATTATTAAAGAACTGAAATTATAAAACGACAAACTAAGGGTCCCAAGAATGTAACTAGGTCAAACATAAATGACTCATGATAAAAAAGAAGATGTGAAGAATGCAACTAAGTTAAACATAAAGGACGAGAAAAATATTTATCCCTGTACCTGCAGCAAATTGATTCATAATTATGTCAAACCGTCTTGCATTATTCAACCTCTTACCAAACGCAACTCTGCATAAAAGGTTGCTTGTGAAAGAAGTTACCACCTCTCCTACATTCACGAGCTTACCAGACTTTGCCTTGTTTGAGATTTCATATATCAGACGACAGACTTCGTCTTCGCGAACGGGCCGAAATGTTCGGACTTTCTGGGGACTGAAAAGATGATGAACAACCATTTTCCTCATCTCCCTCCAATACTCACTATAAGATGCACAAATAATGTCATTTTGGCCGTACGAAAATCGGAATGCTGCACTAGTGTGAGGCCTGCCGGAAAATGCGACATCGTTGTGCTTCAAAGCCTTTTTCGCTGCATCGGCTGAAGAAATGACGATGATCGGCGTTTGACAGAGCCTCAAGGAGACGACGGGGCCGTATTTGTCTGAAACTTGAGTGAGCCACAAATGAAGTTTTGAGACGTCAATTTGGTGTATGTTGCCAATAAAGGGGAGGCCTTTTGGCCCTGGTGGTAGGTGACACTTATTTCTTCGAGATTTTTTTTGCTGTGCGATAAAAAGGGCAATAGAAATTAGTGAAAGAGCTATGAGGAAATGAAGTAAAGTCATTTTGAATTTGATGCGCTTTTGGTTAATAGGCCAAGTATTTAAAGATGCAGAGTTCATGGCTCTGTTTGTTTATCGTTGCTGGCGACTGAAATACTGTAGGTTATGAGTAATATAGTGAAAGGGAAAATTGCACCAAATATCCTTTAACTTTACCTATTTGCATAAAATGTCCTCTAACTTTTACACTTGCATAAAATGCCCTCTAACTTACAAGAAGTTGCCCGCTTTATCCTTCAACCTGTTATAGCCGGTCATGCAACCGGTTAACAGTCTAGGTGGTGTTTTTTTTCCACATATGGCATCCTATTTTTCGTTTTTTAATGATTTACCTAATTGGTGCCATGTGGCATTTATTAAAAACAACAAAATAAGAAGAAAAACAAGAATCTGCAGACATGGAAGATAAAACTTTCAATTTTTCTCTTTGTCATCGTCAATTCAGGCCAGCTGGTAGCCGCGAGGCGGATGACGATGAGGATAAGGAAGTAAAGGGCGATGAAGGATAATTAGACTTACAGACCCTCGTCTTATTTTTCCTCCTGTTTTATTGTTTTTAATAAATGTCAACCAATTAGTGAAAACATTAAAAAAAAAAACAAAAATATGCTGCCGCATGTGAAATAAATGCCACCTAAGTTGTTGACCTGTTGTGTTACCTGCTATAACAGGTTGGAGGATAAAGCGGGCAACTTTTTGTAAGTTAGAGGACATTTTATGCAAATGTAAAAGTTGGAGGACATTTTATGCAAATAGGTAAAGTTAAAGGATATTTGGTGCAATTTTCCCTATAGTGAAATATGGAGGTTGAGGTAAATAAGTGATCGAGTGTTTGTTTATGTTGGTTGGAGATTGAGTTATAGTTGATTTATATTACAAAAGGTGGTAAAGGTGATTTGATGTGTGTAAGAGGTAGTTAATAAATGATTTGTTATTGATTAAAGTTGTATTGAGAAATGAGGTGTGGTTAGAGTTGTGGGCAATTTATTGGCCACTATGGGTGTGCGCGGGACAGTACGGTTCGAGAATTTGAAAAATCTAGTACTGTCCCGAAGTTCGGTTCTTCCAAAGTCTAAGGACTGGAACCGAACCGAAACTTATAAGGATCCATACAAATCGTCCCGAAATTCAGGATAGTTCGGTATAGTATTACGGATCTAACGGGTCTACTGAGACGCTTTGGTTGAGTACGACATACTCGGTAATCTAGAAATTTTTAAGTCTTTTAAATCAAAGCTAAAGCTGGAAACAAAAATCAAGATACTCACATCAGAGTTGTAATTAAAATTAAAATTTATGTTAGCGTAAACATCAAATTATAAGTAAATTTTTCAAGTAAGATCGTCAGAAAGTAGTAATATATGAAAATTATGCACAAAACTTGTAAACTACTCGATTTCTAAATTTATTAATATATTTACATATTTTTCTAATCTCGGTTTTCGGTACGGGATGGCTCAGGTCAATTCATTACAATTTGGTACAGTTCTCGATACGAATATTACTGAATATCCAGAATCGTACCATAATTTTTTTCGGTACAATTCGGTTGAGAGAAAGTCAAAAGTCAACGTTTCTTTTTCGGTTCGATATGTTTTCAGTTCGATTTTCGGTACAGTTCGATAAATCCCAAGTTCCATGCACACTCCTATTGATCACAACCGCAAGCCAAACACATAATGAGTTGGGTTCAATCCACAACCGATTGACCAAACCATAAACAAACATGGCCCATGATTCAAAATAGGGAATGTTATAATATATTCCCTCAATTCCGTATTAATTGACCTTAAGCTAGTTATTCTTTTTTTTTCAATAAATTAACATTTTAGATTCACAAATTATATCAATTTTTTTACTGTATTTAATTTTAAAATATCTTTACTTTTTAAACTATCACAGATTTAATTAAATGTTATCTTCTAAAATAGACATTAGCTAAAGATATGTTTGTCAAGTTATTTAATTATGAATTCTTGCATTTCATCCTGAAACGTCAATTATTACGGAGTGGAGGAAGTACCAATTTTGTTAAGTCCATGTCTCTTGGTGCGTGACCGTCCGCACCAATTTCTTTCTCCAATAGCATCATGCAATATGGTAACCCTTTTCTGTAGCTGCAAGCCTGCAAATTATTAGGGTCCGTTTGCTTAAGGTTTGACTCAATAGATTTTGAGAATTGAATTCTAATAAAACACATTCATTAATTCCTTCAGTTAAATTTAACTCAGCACTTCTCAATTTTAAGCAAACGGACCCTGTCTATTTCAATTGCTAAATAGTAAATACGCAGGCGGCATACCCACTTCCCCTCTCTATTTTCACGAAGCCGCCATTAACACCGCCCCCAATCTCGTCGCCGCCTATCACCGTCAAATCCTGCTACCACCTCGTTATTTCCCACCTTTTTCCGGCGCCGGCTTTACTGAAGCCGTTATAACACCGGTGTGGACCTGTGACTTCAAATAAGTTATATAGAATTATTGAATATCGAACCACAAAATTTAGCAGTATTCTTCAAGTAGTTATATTAGCATTTGAAAGAGGCAAAGAAATCTTTATTTTTTTTTCCAATAATTTGCAGCCCCAAAAAAGGGCTATCACGAGGCACAAAGCTATTGGAGAAAGAAATTCGTGCAGACGTTCACGCATCATGAGACATGGACTAAACAAAACTGGAAACTTCTTGTCCCACCTAACTTTTCACAATTGATCAAATACGAATATTAGAAAAAGAAAAAAATTTGACTTTTTTAAAGATGAAAATTGAGTGTGGAGATTTTGAACAAATTTAATTAAGTACGGTATTGTTCATCTAACAATTTAAAAAATAAGTATATATTTTGAGTATTTAAAAAATTAAGTGAAGTCGCTTGTTGTATTTTTCATCAGATACTATTCATAGTCGTCCTTGCCAGGGGCGACATTCATTTAAATTTTTTCCTTTTTTTTTTAACTTAATGAGAAACGCCTCCAGGAGAGGCGACTTTAGGTTTTTTTTTTTTTTTAATAAATAGTTTAATAATAATAATAATAATAACAACAACAACAACAATAATAGTAAACACCGTAACAATTAGAGGTGTGCACGGTACGGTGTGGATTAGATATTTAAAAATATCCAGAGTCATACCAAACTTCGGTTATTTAAAAAGTGATATCAATTATAGATTCGAAAACTCAGGACAGTACAGTGCGATTTTTTTTTTTTGGGACGGTTCGGTTCATAATTTCGGATCTTTTGGAACGGTTCAATTCGCTTCGGTTCAAATCGGATAATTGGAGATCCTTTATATCTTTGAATAATATAAATTTGATGTGATAAAATTATTTATATTAGTTAGACATCAATATATTATGTTCAAATTGTATTTATTATTCAAAAGATATAAAAGATCTCCAATTATCCATTTGAACCGAACCGAATTGAACTGTTCCGAAAGATCCGAAATTCTGAACCGAACCGTCCCGAAAAAAATAAATGAACCGAACCGAATTGAATAGTTCCTAAAGATTCGAAATTCTGAACCGAACCATTCCCAAAAAAATAATAACCGCACCGTACCGTCTTGATTTTTCGGAGCTGTAATGGATATTCACTTTTTAAATAACCGAAATTTGTTATGAATCTGGATATTTTTAAATATCCGATCCACCCGTACCGTGCACATCCATAATTGTTACGGTTTTTATTATTATTATTATTATTATTATTATTATTATTATTATTATTATTATTATTATTATTATTATTATTATTATTATTATTATTATTATTATTATTTAACTATTTTACGCAAAAAGAAAAAAAAAAAAACTGAAGTCGCCTTTGCTTGAGGCCTTTCTCATTAAGTGAAAAAAGAAAAATTAAATGAATGTCGCGCCTGGCAAAGGCGACTACGAATAGTATCTGACAAAAAATGAAAGTCGCCAGTGCTTCACTTATTTTTTTAAATAGTCAAAATATACACTTATTTTTTAAATTGTTAGATGAACAGTAGTACCGTACTTAATTAAATTTGTCGAGATTTTGAAGGTTGAGATTGTGAGTGAATTTTTTTTTAAGGGTGTGAAAAGTTAAATGGGGCGTAACGAAATGAAAAATAGGAAAAGTTAGCTGGGACGGAGAGCGTAACATATATCCCAACTTTGTATGTTTTTGTAGTTTGCTATTCTTTCCGGTTCAAAAAGAGTGTCGCTTTACACTTTTTGAAAAAAAAAAAAAAGATAACTATAAATAACAAATATATTCCTACACAATCTATTTAATTGTGATATATTTTGTTGAATAAGGAAATAATCAACTAAATTAAGTAGGTTGTGTAGGGTAAGGTTGAAAAATTGTTGATTTTTTTTTCTAAAGCAGCACATTTATTGTAGAATACATATATGGGTTAAGTGACTTCTAGAAAAAAAGTAGTTACTCATTCTAGTTGGTAGTATAAATACTTTGTAATCTCTTCTATTTCAGTTGTATCTTCATATATTTCAGATTAACAAAACCATAATTTCTCTCTCTACGAGCTCTCTGAGCTTCACATTCTACATGAGCTTCATCTTCAACATGAGCTCCACATTCCACATGGTATCACTCGCCTAGGTTCAGATCCGCATTCGCCATGGCTAATCCTCATCTGCGCCCTAATGCTTGGCCGCTATTACCGTCGGCTGCTGCTTTCAACGCCAACACTGCTACTTCGCAATCCTCAATTTCTGATCCCTATCTGCTTCAAAATTCCGATCATCCAAGCACCTATCTCGTCAGTAATCCGCTAACCGGTCGGAATTTTCTCTCCTGGAAGAAAGCGATGATGATCGCCCTCGGATCCAAATCGAAGCTTGGCTTCATTAATGGAAAAATTTCTGCACCACCAGAAGACGATCCGACCTACGAGCAATGGCAGAAAGCTGATTACATGGTAACCTCTTGGCTCCTCAATTCCCTCGCTAAAGATATTGTTGAAGATTTCATGTACGTTGACACTGCTAAACAACTATGGGATGAGATAAATCAGAGATTCGGTGAATCTAACGGACCGTTGATTTATCAATTGAAACGTGAAGCATTTCACAAGGAACTGACAGCATTCAAGCATATTATTCGACATTGAAACGCCTCTGGGATCATTACGACAATGTTAAGCCATTGAAGCTCTGTAATTGTGCCATTAGTAAATTTGTGGTTGAGGATGCCAATGAGGACAGAGTCATGCAATTTCTGATGGGGCTCAGTGAGATATATGATCCGATTCAGTCTCAAATCCTTGTTATGGAACCGTTACCGGATCTCAACAAAACATATTCCGTGCTACTCCGCATTGAGAAACAAAGAGCTGTTACGGCTTCCTATCCTGAACCAGTTGAATCTACTGCTTTACTTGCAAAAATCGGTTATAGTAAAGGAACCAGAGGTGGTAAATTCAATCCTAATAGAGGAGGTTATGGTCGTGGCCAGAATTCCACCCGACGTACTAAAGAGGAGAAAGCTAAATTGATTTGTGAACACTGTGGGAGACCTGTTCACGAAATTTCCGAGTGCGTCAAGCTTCGTGGTGTTCCTGAGTGGGTTAAAGCTAGACGAGAACAGCGTGATTCTGCTTATGCTAATTTTACGGAGGTTTCTACAGAGGCTTCGAAGGATGTTGCTCCTAAATATGCCACTCCCCAAGATGTTTCTTCTATGATACAAAAGGAACTCCAGAAATTTTTCGGTTCCATGCCTCTACAGACGAAATCTGAAGCGAATGAGGGAGCGGACTTCGTCCATTTTGTTCATTCAGAAGGTATCATAACATCTACCCACAATGCTTTTTCATTATCTACTCGTAAAAGTGTTGTTTCTTGGATCCTAGATACCGGTGCTAGCAAGCACATATGCACTAATCCCCATCTCATGACCGACATTCATCCCCTATCTATCCCTATCACTGTTATCCTCCCTGATGGATCTCGCAAACTCATCACTCATTCTGGCCATGTCCATCTCACTAACAATATAATTCTAACCGATGGTCTTTACATTCCCTCGTTCAAGTATAATCTTCTATCGATTCCTCAAATTAATACCTCTCTACAGCTGAAATGCACATTTACTCCTTCTAAATGCATGATACAGGACCTTCGGATTGATCACACTGTTGCCACTGGAGAGCTAATTGACAAGCTATATGTCCTGGATACAGCATCTACTTATCCTGTTCCTACTTCTTCATGTAATCATTTGCTTTCTACCACTCACACTTTGGATACTTGGCATCACATTTTAGGACATGCATCTTTGAGAGTCTTACAGAATATTGATTTCCTCAAAGGCATATGTACTACATCTGCTATTCAATCAATAAAAACATGTGATGCCTGTTTTAAAAGCAAAACATCATAGATTCTCCTTCCCTACTTCTTCTATTCATACTCTATCAGTTTTTGAATTATTACATGTGGATAAATGGGGACCTTGCAAAGAACCATCTATTACCAATACTCCATATTTCCTCACCATAGTGGACGATTACAGTAGCTAGAGACACTTGGTTATATCTCATGAGCCACAAATCCCAAACCTCCACACTACTCCAATCCTTCATACAAATGGTCTCCACACAATTCAATAAAACCGTGAAAATGGTTCGGACTGATAATGGCCTTGAGTTCGTGGGCAACGATTGCCGAACTCTATTCTCCACTCTTGGTATCGTACATCAGAAGACATTTACCTACACACCCCAACAAAATGGGGTGGTCGAACGTAAACACAAACACCTTCTTGAGGTTGCTAGATCACTCATGTTTCAATCCTCTGTTCCGCTATTTCTATGGCCTTTTTCAGTATTAATGGCTGCTCACGTTATCAATAGGCTGCCCACACCACTTCTCAATTGGAAATCACCCACCGAGCTTCTTTATTCTAAACCCCCCGACTTACATTCTCTTAAACCATTTGGGTGCCTTGCTTATGCTGCTAATATTCACCCACAAAAATCTAAGTTTCATTCTCGAACACACAAGTGTGTATTCATTGGCTTCTCTCCTGGCCAAAAAGGATACAAATTGTTCAATATGGATACTAAACAAATCTAGATATCTAGAGATGTCAAATTCTTCGATCGGATATTTCCCTTTACCTCATTTACATCGTCTTCTGATTTTGTTCCTCTTCCTCTGATTCCTGTCACTGATCCCTCTCCTAACCCTACAGCATTACCTCAATCTGTCCCTCTTAATGCTCCCGAGTTACCTCAATCTACTGTATCAACTCGTCCTCGCAGGACCGCACAGCCCCCAGTTTGGTTGCAAGACTATGTTGTCAATCACATCTCTCATACCCCTTCTTCTGATGTTACCTCCTCCTTCCCTAATCCCTATGCTCAACCGTATCCAATTGCTAATATCCTGACCCATGATAGTGCATATGCTGCGTTTCTCACCAAAATTTCTAGTATCAAAGAACCTACGTCTTATACGGTAGCTAGTGGACAGCCGTGTTGGGTCGCAACAATGAACCAGGAGTTGGCAGCCCTTGAACGAAATGATACTTGGGACCTTGTTGATCTCCCACCAAACAAGTCTCCCATAGGCTGCAAGTGGATATATAAGACCAAACTAAATCCGGATGGCTCCGTTGAACGTTTGAAAGCACGTCTAGTGGCAAAGGGGTTCAGCCAAATACCAAGCCTTGATTTTAATAAATGTTTCTCACCTGTGGCAAAAGTTGTGACAGTGCGTTTATTTATTGCTGTGGCTACTATGAAGGGATGGCCGATACATCACCTTGATGTAAACAACGCCTTCCTCTACGGGTATCTTCATGATGAGGTATATATGCTCCCACCTCAGGGATATTCTAAGGCGCTTGCGGGACAGGTTTGTCACCTCAAACGCAGCTTATACGGGCTCAAACAAGCCTCCCGCGAATGGAATTTGGAATTTAGCACAAAGATGATACAATTTGGTTTTGTGCAATCAGCACATGACCACTGCCTCTTTACTCTTAACCGTGCTACTGACTTTCTCATAGTGTTGGTGTATGTAGATGATCTCTTGGTGACGGGGTCCAGTTTGTCACTGATCAGCAAACTCAAAACCCATCTAGACTCTCTTTTCACTATAAAAGATCTTGGCATCGCAAAATATTTTCTGGGCATGCAACTAGCACGAACACAGGTTGGTACGTTTTTATCACAACAAAAATATATCACTGATCTTTTGGAGGACACAGGTTTGACGACTTGCAAACCTGCAACTACACCCTTACCTCATGGTCTACACCTTCAAGAACACCACGGTGTGCTCATATCGGATCACGATTGCTATAGGCGTCTCATTGGCCGCCTCTTGTATCTGAATTTCACTCGGCCTGACTTGACGTACTCGGTGCAGCAACTGAGTCAATTCATGAGCGCTCCTCGTTCCGAGCACCTAGAAGCCGCTTACCATGTTCTTCGGTATTTGAAGGGCACCTCCACATTGGGGTTGTTTTATTCTGCCTCTCCAAAGTTTACATTGACAGCTTATAGTGATGCCAACTGGGCGTCATGCAAGGACACTCGCAAATCTGTTACAGGTTATGGTATTTTGTTAGGTGACTCTCTCATATCTTGGAAGAGTAAGAAGCAGGTTATGGTAGCTAAATCCTCCGCCGAAGCCGAGTATCGTGTCCTCAGTACCACCGTCAGCGAGTTGGAGTGGGTTTCATTCATTTGTGTTGATTTTCAGCTCACCATGCCTCTGCCAATCCCTCTTCAATGCGACAATCAGGCTGCTCTACACATTGTCGCCAACCCCGTCTTTCACGAGCGTACGAAAACACCTAGAAGTTGATTGCCATGTTGTTCGCAACAAGTATAAGGCAGGTTTCATCAGTTTGGTTCACACCTCTTCTCAGACCCAGCTTGCAGATTTGTTCACCAAATTGTTTGCAGCTCCATGTCTTCATTACCTCTTATCCAAGTTAGGCATGATTGTTATCACCCATGCCCAACTTGAGGGGGGAGGGGGTGTAGAATACATATATGGGTTAAGTGACTTCTAGAAGAAAAGTAGTTACTCATTCTAGTTGGTAGTATAAATACTTTGTAATCCCTTCTATTTCAGTTGTGTCTTCATATATTTCAGATTAACAAAACCATAATTTCTCTCTCTACGAGCTCTCTGAGCTTCACATTCTACATGAGCTTCATCTTCAACATGAGCTCCACATTCCACATTTATAAACATTTTCAACTTCTCTAAAACGACATACTTTTTGGACCGGATGGAGTATATAAATTGTTTTTGTTGTTAATTGTTATCTCGAACAAATCTCAATTATTGATTGTTCAATTATGGACAGCTAAGAATTCTCTCAAATAATAATTTATAATAAAATCATAAGTTCAAATTATAAATTGTAACAAAAAAATATTTTTTATAGCAAAGTGAAAAAATGCGAAAAATTTGAATGAAATCCTTCCCTTGAGAATACCCCTAGTAATTAGAGCTTCAACACATTTCCATCTACAGAAGAGGTTTGGGTAAATAGGTTTTTTAATCCATCGAGTTTCACTATTTCTAATTTAAGGACAATATTTGTTGTTATTTTGATTTTGATATTTTAACTTTTGAAATTCAACAAATTAATTTTGTCACCGCCTACGATATATAATATTTAATGTGTCGAATTTATCGAATTTCAAGAATTACAAAACTAATTTTTTGAATTTCAAAACGTAAATGAACAAAATTGAAATGACGAAACATAACATCCATAAATAAAATATAGTGAAAATTAATAGACTAAAAACTATTTATCAAGATGTTTTTTGAGTAAAAGTTTTCTTATCTTATAAAATACTTCCTCTGTCCCGGTCTAATTTGCCGACTTTGACTGGGCATGGAGGTTAAGAAAAAACAGATTTTGTGGAATCTTTGACTTTTTTAAAGGTGAAAATTGAGGGTGGAGATTGTGAGTAAAATTTACCATTTATGGGCTGACAAGTTATGTTGGAACAAACCGAAAAGGAAAGTAGACAAGTTAGAGGGGGACGAAGGTAGTAACTATCATCATTTGACACTTTTGGTTTCGTGGTCTAAACCTCTGTCCTTCGGATTCTCTGTTACACTGCTTATTGCATTTTTTGTATCACAATTTTTAATACACGACACAGATTAATTAGTGATATCATTCAATACATGTGTCGTGGGTAATGATACAATTAAAGTGAAATACAAGATGCAATATATAAATAAAACAGGTAATCTCATGACAGAAATAGAACATGTTCCAAGAAAAAAGACACATGATAATAAAAAAACACCTCCTCTCTCCAAAATTGAGAAGAAATTGGAAAGATGAAATCCTTCCTGCACCTATATTTATAAGTAGTGCAACTTCAACTTATTTGTTCCCCTCCGATTGAAATTAACGGAAATCATTAGATATTTTTTAGGCGGCGATTATTCGCAGTTTATAATTTTTTTTAATGCATCCCATTTTTCATGCAATTCGTTTTAATTTAAAATTCAGTAGAAGTTTCTTAATATAGCACATTGAATACTAATAATATTCTTTTTTTATTAAAACAAAAGAAATAAATTAAACTAAAACAAAATAAATTAAATAATAATGATAAACATGAAAAAGAACAAGAAAAATAAAAACATCAAAAGTCATCGGTTTCTGGGCGTCCCATGGCAAGTGCTTGAAGCAGAGACTTTCCCAGTCTGGTTCCCCCAAAAGCACACTTCAGTTTAAGAGTGATGAAGATAATACAAAATCCAAGAGCTTTGCAGATATATGTGAAAGATATACATGGGAGGGCTTTGATCGGAATGACACATACATTGAAACTTTCCTAGTCCGAAAGATATACACTTCAGTTTGGTTCACCATGAATATTACAGATATTGAGTTGATATATGGGAGGGCTTTGATCGGAAATATACATATATAATATATAATATCTTGGGACAGAGTTATTACAAAAAATTGCAAGATTAGATACCCTCTCTCCGGCTTTTCTTCACCTGTTTTCAAGAGAAGATCATCATCCCACATGAAGGGTCATCTATCGTCTTCTTCAATTTAATCGATTTTGTGATATATCAATTTTTAATGAGTTTAATCGATTTATATAATCAATGATTATTTATGTCCTTCATTGATTATTCATTGTTGAAACAATAATAACGTATGAAACCTTAAGAAAAATAGGATTTCTAGAGACATACTAGTTCCAAAAAAATAAAAAAGGCGTGGCTGGATTGAAGATGACAAAAAAGAAAGAAAAAAAAAATGTTTTTTTATGCTTTTTTAATTATATATTACTTTAATTGATTATGGTACTTTTTTTATTAAGGGTGTTGCAGTCTTTTATTAATAGCATTTAAATTATTAAATTAACGGGCTGCATTAACAAAATTTATGGACTGCGAATAACCGCCGTCTATTTTTTATGTTATTTCCCGTATTTATTTTTTTGTTTCCTGTGTTTTACCAAAAACTCAGAATTTCTAAGGAGTAGAAATTCAAAATTATACTAATATAAAAGTGTTTTCTAAAGATATTTGTGAAAAATATTTCTATTTTCTTTATTTTTTATAATATCCTCAATTTTCTATATTTAAAGTTTTTTTCTATTTTCTGTATTTTAAAATAATTAATTTTACACTTTCTGTTTCTGTAATTTATTTATAAAATAAAAATTACGGAAAGGTGAAACATTAAAATATAGGCTTAATAACGTAAAAATACATGACATTTTGGTCACAACATATACAATACGACCTTTCAATTTTAACGTATAAA
Source organism: Ajuga chamaepitys (assembly GCA_958295605.1). Lineage (NCBI taxonomy): Eukaryota > Viridiplantae > Streptophyta > Magnoliopsida > Lamiales > Lamiaceae > Ajuga > Ajuga chamaepitys. The sequence goes on from OY282503.1 coordinate 4,454,326, forward strand.
TGCATCACCTTTTAATTTTTTACAATTTAATACTCAGGGGCTAATTTCAAGTTCCAACTGCTGATGTGGAGCCCGAAATTGAAATTATATTTTTTAACATAGAATTATAAATGCTATTTTTCTTTCATGTAAGCCCATATTTAGCTGAAGGACATGACAACCAAAAGTGTAACAGAGGTTGTGTGTGAATTCTTGTCTTCACTGACGGACTCTTCTCCTCTAATGATTTTTCCAATATGATGAATATCTCTTATTCCGTGTTGTAACAAAGATAACCCAATTATACTGATGGCTCTGCAAATAAAATACATCCATAAACAACTCAAGAAAAAAAATTCAACAATCAACTTTTTTGGCGATGCCATAATGCTCCATCAGACAAACAAATTCTAGTTAAATTCTTGAATACAATCCCTGTGATATCACACGACGAAAACATTATAAATCAGTACATACATTTGCTACAAACTTGTATTCAAAAAAACACGTGGGTATAAGCACACACATACACACATATATATATAAGAATAAGTTTTCAATGGTTATCTACGTTTTGTAACTATGGATGGTTACTATAAAATATATGCTATATTAAAGAATATTAAATGACACTTTACCTACTACAGTGTGTTAAAGATAATTTTACATTTTTCTATTTTTTTTATTTATGTAATAAAATTCCTTATGAATCTTTACATTCAAAAGGTCATTTTGGTATTTTAAAGTTAAGTAATTAATGCTAGTTTATTGTAAATTGCAACTTTAAATTAATAGTATACATTTACTATCTAGTTTTTCTTTTAATATATTGAGAAAATGCTGACATATTATTATTTCATATAATGCAAAAAAAAGATAAAATAATTATAATAATAAATTAGAATTATAAGTAATTTTATGTAAACTACAAAGTTTCGTTTGTGATAAAAGTGATTGTAGATAAAATTACACTATAAAGTTCCGCTTGTGATAAAAGGTATTGTAGGTGAAATTACACTATTTATTACTTAAAAAATTAGTAGTTTCACACTGTGTTTATGGGATCAGATCAGAAGTCATATATCTCTTAAAAGAAAATAAAATAAAAAACAGAAACAGATTTTAGCGAATAGGCGGTCTGGCGGGACAACTATTTTTGGACGGTTTTCAACGGGTATATTTGGATTAATGGTATATCTAGTTTAATTAGCCCTACTGGACCGGGCTAGGAGCATTCGAGGTTGGACCGGTCGAACCGACCAGTCCGGTTCCACAAACCTTGGTTTCACGATATCCGTTTGGCCCCGTTACTAGAGTCAACAAGCACTCACTATTTGACTCAATTCAACTTCTCGAATTAACAAGTACCTACCATTTGACCCGATTCGATTTATTAGATCAAGACGTACCGACTATTTGATCTGTTGGCATATTGGCGCAATAGGTATTTGACTGATTCGGCTTATCAGATAAACAAGTACACACTATTTGACCTGATTCGGCTTATCGGCTCAACAGACACTCACTATTTGCCCCGATTCGACTTATCAAATCAACAAGGTACCACTATTTGACCCGTTCGACTTCTCGGATAAACATGTAAACTATTTGACCCATTCGACTTATTAGATCAAGATCAAGATGTACCAACTATTTGGTCGATTCGATTTATCGGATCAACAAGGTACCACTATTTGACCCGATTTGACTTATTAGATTAAGACGTGCCAACTATTTGACCCGTTTGACTTATCAACTCAATAGGTACCTACTATTGACCAATTAGGTTTATCGAATAAACAAGTACGCACTATTTGACCCGATATGACTAATCGGCTCAACATATACCAACTATTTGACCTGCTCGACTTATTAGATCAAGACATACCAACTATTTGGCAGATTCAATTTATCGGGTCAACAAAGTACTGCTATTTGACCCGATTCGACTTATAGATCAAGGCGTACCAACTATTTGACCCGTTTGGCTTATCGGCTCAACAGGTACCCATTATTTGATCGATTTGACTTATCGAATAAATAAGTGCACACTATTTGACCCGATTCGATTTATCGGCTCAATTGATACCCACTATTTGATCGATTCGACTTATCAAATTAATAAGGTGCCACTATTTGACCTGCTTGGCTTCTCGGGTCAAATGTACCAACTATTTGACTCGTTCGACTTCTTTAATCAATAAATACTCACTATTTGACTCGATTCGATTTATCGGATCAAAACGATCCACCTGTTTGACCTGATTCGCTTTATTAGATCAAGACGTACCAAATATTTGGCCAATTCGATTTATCGGATCAACAAGGTACTACTATTTGACCCGATTCGACTTATTAGATCAAGACGAACCAACTATTTGACCCATTGGCTTATCGATTCAACAAGTATCCACTATTTGACCGATTCGACTTATCGAATAAACAACTACACACTATTTGATCCGATTTGACTTATCGACTCAACAGATACCCACTATTTGATCGATTCGACTTATCAGATCAATAATGTACCACTTTTTGACCCGTTTGGTTTCTCGGATCAAATGTACCAATTATTTGACTCGTTCGACTTCTTGAATCAACAAATACTCACTATTTGACCCGATTCGACTTATCGGATCAAGACGATCCAACTGTTTGACACAATTCGACTTATTAGATCAAGTACCAACTATCTGGCCCTTTCGATTTATCGGATCAATAAGGTACTACTATTTGACCCGATTTGACTTATTAGATCAAGACGTATCAACTATTTGTTCCATTTGGCTTATCGACTCAACATGTAACCGCTATTTGACCGGTTCGACTTATCGGATAAACAAGTACAAAATATTTGACCCGATTTGACTTATCGACTCAATAGATACCCACTATTTGATTAATTCGACTTATTAGATCAATAAGGTACCAATTTTGACCTGTTTGGCTTCTCGGATCAAATGTACCAACTATTTGACCCGTTCCATTTCTTGAATCAACAAATACTCACTATTTAACTCGATTCGACTTATCGGATCAAGACGATCCAACTGTTTTATCCGATTCGACTTATTAGATCAAGATGTACCAACTATTTGACTCGTTTGACTTATCGGATCAATAGGTACCCATTATTTAACGAATTCGACTTATCCGATAAACAAACACACTCTATTTGACCCGATTCGACTTATCAGATTAATAAGTGCCATTTTTAACCTGTTTGACTTCTCGAATCAAATGTACCAATTATTTGACCCGATCCAACTTATCAGATTAAGACGATCCAACTATTTGACCCGATTCGACTTATTAGATCGAGATGTACCAACTATTTTCTTTAAATTTACTATTTGATTATTAGTAATTAAATTTGTAATTTTGAAGTTAAAAAAATTCTATAAAAAATAAGGACTCAAACAATAGATATAAGGTGTCATTACTATTTGACCCCATTCGATTTATTGGGTCAAGATGATCCAATTATTTGACCCGATTCAACTTATTAGATAAAGACGTACCAACTATTTCCTTTAAATTTTCTATTTGGTTATTAGTAATTAAATTTATAATTTCGAAGTTAAAAAAATTCTATAAATAATTGTACATAAATTATTAAGGAAAAAAGCAATTATATTAAGGAATGCATACCAAGCAAATACACAACCTATTAATTAATAGAAAAAAAAAAGCAACACAAAATTATAAGGTGTATTTTTTTAAAAAAAGTCATTTGTGTATAAATTAGTAGTCGCCACCTATTATTTTAATTACAACATAAAAAAAAAAAACGCAGCTAATTGTATTAAAAAAAAGTATTAAAAGTATAAATTATAAGGTGTATTAATGCATAACAACTATCAATGAAAAATTAAATTAAACAATTACTTATTTTAAATTAGTGGGTAAAGTGAAATAGTAATTATGGTATTTAATGACTCTCATCAATAAACGTGCATGTAGTACATATAAAAAGATTCGAGAATCAATAATCTCTACTAAATGTCAAAAAAGGACATGAAATCTTTAATTTCAGATTTCTTAAAATTTAATTTTAAAAAAATAAAAAAATGACACATCATCACTATTACCTACATGTCATCAAGTATCAGGTTATCCATCTTCTCACTATTAAATGTGTTTTATTCAATCTGGGTGAAGTAAATGCATGACCCAACTACTCAACCAATCTCATCCTTTAATTTTTTATCAAATGGCTAATATTAGGTCACCATCCATGGTGATAAAGTGAAAGTAACCATTAAAACCTTACCCATATATATGTATGTATGTATATAATATGAAAATGCATATAAAAACATTTCTCCAACAGTAGCCGTTGGATATTTTAGACAAACCCATAAAAAAAATCTGAAATTAGTTTCCATTTCATCGAAAAGGGAAGAAAAGTTGAATAATAATGCAAGCGCTAACGTTTGTAATAGACTGTAATTAGAAAAAGAAAGGAATAAATAAGAAAATCAACGTAATTGTCCTCCACTGAAGAAGAATCTGGGAAGAAAAATGGCGAAAATCTATACGAGGTTCTTATTTTATTGCACGTTCAAAATGTTTAGAGGAAATCTTCACCAGATTGATTAGGATTGTTTTAAAATAAGAAGTCCAAAATTCACGTCTGTAATTTGGCCCAAAATTTCAGTTACGGGCTCCACATCAGCAATTGAAGTCCAAAATTAGTCCACTTGTATTAAATTGTAAAAAATTATAAGGTGGTTTGTTTATACTTTAAAATTGAAAGATCGTGTTGTATCTGTTAATTGACCAAAATATCGTGTATTTTTATATTATTAAGCTAAAGATATATGAAAATATAATTTTATGTTTTTCTTTTCCTCTTATTAGATCTGTTATTAAATGTTAATTTCATATTTTGATTAAAAATATGAAAAGAATAGTTATATTTTAAAGTTTATTTTTTTAAAAGTTTATAATTTTCTTTATGCGTCACTTTTATAACTTTATTATTTAACTTTTCTGTGTCATTTTATATTTATACTCAATTCCTTAAGGGGCCGTTTGCTTAAAATTGAACTCAATAGATTTAAAGGACCGAATCACAATAAAACACACTTATTAACTTCCCCAGTCAGATTTGACCCATCATTCCTCAGTCTTAAGCAAAAAGACCCTAAATTTTGTTCAAAATTATTCATACTATATATCAGACAAACATCACGATATTCTATTTTCTGTAGAAATTATTTTAAAATATTATTAATCTTCTAAACAGTGTTTTACTTTTTATTCTACATTATTAACATTTGACACATATATAAAATGATATTATAGTAAAATAATTAATAGACACACGTTGCATGTTAATAGTGTTGCCTCATTTGAAATATGTGATTTCATTTTTTAGCTAGGCTACAATGAGTCATATAAGTGCATAGACACATGTTCGCTGTTAGAGCATCTCCAATCCATTATCTATAAATGGTGTGAAATTCGCACTAAATTTACAATTTTTGTGTATACTATCTTCAACCTAACTCTATCCACAAAATTTATAATTTTGTGTAACTATCTCCAACCTACTTTACACTAAATTTTTTACGCAAAAAGAATTATTAATTCTTATTTCATATGCAATTGATTATTTGATTTTACTTATTATAATTTTTTAACTATTTACTTTAACTAAAATTTATTAACATTAATATCTGAAAAATTATATTAAAATTTTAAAAAAAAATTGATATTAAATTTATTGATAAAAATTAAATACATATTTTTCGTAATTAAATTTAATTAAATAAAATGATTTATATGTTAATAAAATATAACATTTATTGAGAAATAATGTTCATTCCCCGAGTATAGAGAACAGGTACAGAATATGGTTGGGGAAGAATTGCGAAAATTCTCCCCTTTTTATTGTGTTACAGAATTTGGTTGGAGTCGGTGTTAAATGGTCTTTATGGTGCTTTGGTAGGGGCCCAATCTCACGTGAAGCCTTGATAGCTGAGTGACCTGGGTGAGTTTCAGGTTTTTCGGATCGGGTACTCGACGGATTGAATATTCAATAAAAGAATTTGATTTTTCAACTCGATTTTGTGGGCACTCGTCTCTCGGGTACCCGACCCCGGTGGATATTCGTCGGATCGGGTTTCTTTTTTTTTTAAAGTTAATTTTTATGTTGAATCATTTTTTGTCTCTTTAAGGTTGTTGAAGGAGGTGTAGACTTGTGATTAATTTTGTTAAAATATGGTATCCGACCCTACAAAAGCCCGACCTTACAAAAACCCGACCCGATATAACCCCACACTAACTCGATACGACATTAACTCGATACTTGATGCATTAAAAAAACTCGATCCTATCGGGTAAAATTCGCACGGGTCGAATCGGGTACCCCAAACCAAAAGCCAGATTCCCACCCCTAAACCTAGCCATTATCGGCGGTGGACCCAACCGACAAAAGCTTGACAACAGGGATAACTTAAGATGAGCTAGTAGCAAAAGGTTTGATTAAAAAAACTTAGTAGCTATGGGGGTGGTAATTCAAATGGTTTGATTCGTCAGATCAGCATCATATGTTGGATTAAGTCGGGTTCGATTTGTTTAAAATTTCGCCCAATAAAAATTTATTGAGCAAATTCTCGTTCATTATTGTAAAACTTACAATGTTTTTCAGATCGACTCGCAACTCGTCAGCATCAAACTTTTGGCCAATTAATTGTGTCAGACCAATATATCTATGTCTCAATTTACCTAAAATATTAAACGTATGCCGACCGAGACGATTTTGTCATCTTTATTAGTAGGGCAAACTACGATATGCTTCGTGTGTATCTTATCCGCATATCAAATACATATATCTCATACAATATTTCTATCTTTTTTTTCATGTAAAATATGGTAAAAATTAAACGAGGTTGTGCTGGTTGTACTGAATAAATATGCCTTTCGAATTAGAGTGAGTCTTGTGTGTGAGCGGTCACACGTGTGACGGAATGCATTTTTAGGGAAAACATTGATACTTTTACAGGAAAAAGTGATACTTTTACAAGAAAATGTGATACTTTTACTACATTGATACTTTTACAGATAAATGTGATACTTTTGCTACAAAAAGTGATTTTTTTTTTTTGTTAAAAAAAAGTGATACTTTTACAGATAAACGTGATACTTTTACCATAAAAAAGTGATACTTTTTCCTGTCACACCATGTGACCACCGTGTGACGGTCACATACGAGTTTTTGCCTTCGAATTATCATTGCGATCGAGTTGTTAAACTGCAAAACAGTTTGTAAACGTCGGTAGATACTCCGTACTCCGGCCTAAAGGTATGAAATGTCTTGATTTATATTTCAAGAATTTATAATTGATAGAGTAGCATGCTGAGTCTTATATAATCGTAATGAACTACTTCCAATTTATATCAAACACCAATTTTGCATGAAGATTATATTTGACAAAGTAAATAAATTTTGAGACCAAATACGAATACACAAGACGATATGGGAAGAAAACTTCTGATACATTTGGTGTAAAAGCAAAAATCTATGAAACTAAATTTGATTTTTTTCCAGTTTGAACCCACTCTACATTGCTAAGAATTTAATTTTGTAAGCAGAAAAAAATTCGAATAAAATGATAGATTCCTAAATGTGTATCACTATTTATATTGAAATTATTGGAAATGATAAAGTATATTTTCAGCATGATATCTCTAAAAAATTATCAAATTTCAATGGAGTATAAATCCGTTAGAATTTTTAAATTTCCAATGAAAATTCCAACGGCAAGATGAGCCGTTGGAAAAAAATTCCAACAGTCGTTGGAATAGCTGTTAGAAAAAAAAATCAATGGTAAGACTCCATTGGAATTGTCGTTGTAATCATTTTTTCATTAGAATTTAATTGTGGAATAAAAAAATTCCAACGACTATTTATCCAATCGGCAGAAAAATCGTTGGAATTGCCGTTGGAACTGAAATTCCAATTGAAATCTACCAAAAACCTTTGGAATATGGTAAATTTTCGATGGATATTTCAGTTCCAACGGTAATTCCAACGGTTCATCTTGCCGTTGGAAAATTTAAAATTTCAAATGAATTCATGTTTTGATGGAATTTTTCCTTTAGAATTTAACAGTGATTTTGTAGTGCTCTTACGAATAAGCAAATATCTTTTAACATAAACATTAATAACTGTTTATTAGAAAAGAAGGACATATAACTCGAATTATACGAATATAAAATTCGGCGACTATTGTACAAAACAACTACTCTGGAAATTGTAATCAATCAACGTACCATGTATAAACTAGATGGTAATCAATCATTACTAAGAAATATTTATAAATTAGAGATCTGATAACTGAGAGCAACATCTGAACTAATGAAAGACATCCTATTAATATTCAATTCAACACGAGATTTTGTCGATAGGGATGGCAATTGTCAGATTCAATAATGTATTGAAAATATGGAATCTCTATTTGGGGACCGGCCGATTGAACACGCTCTAATTCATCAACGGAATCAAATTCTGATGAAGCACGCTTATTAATTTATCACTCAAGTTCGATTCCACAGTATTCAACTAAAGTAAATACACTTCAAATATCGCATTTCTAAACTTCATTTAATTTAAGGATAAATAGTTTGTTTAATCCATTAAATTTTACCAATATATATTATATTTAATGATAATATTTTTGTCATTATTTTTTATCCTTTAACTTTTAAAATTTTATAAACTGGCCATTTCTCAGTTTTCTTTTTAGGTAAAACTTGAGGAATACAACTATGTAAGCAATACGAACATTATATAACTCAAAGCAGAAGAATTCCTCTAGCGGCTGAATTTTAGAAAATGTCTTAATTGTGACTTGAATTTTAGGAATTTTTAATTTGGGGACTAAATGTTGATTTTTTTTTTTTTAATTATAAATTAGTGGCATAAATTTTGCATTTTATTCTCATTTTGGGCTTATGTAGTAAAGAATAAGACACATTATTTGATGTACGGAAAGTTCAGTAAGATATATTAAAGTTTTAAATATAATTTAAAATGAAAATTTCAATTTGTTGTATATTGAATATTCAATTAATTGGATAATGTGTCTTATTTTTCAAGACATGAACCCTATACTGAGAATAAAATTTAAATTTAGGCACCCCACTAAGAAAAGTTAAAAAATTATGGCCATGAATTGAGTTGAGAACCTAAAAAAATCAACCCCTAACTGAAAGATTTTTCAAAATTCAGATCTTTCACTAAATTTTCGAGTTCAATATTCTAAACTCAAGACTCACAAAAACTAAGATATTATATATATATATATATATATATATATATATATATATTAAATAATTATTAAATTAAGATATGAAGAATATAAATACCATACGCGGGGAGTTTGTCACTATTATCGACCCATTACTTGGGAGGACCACGAAGGATGGTTCTTGTTATCCCGACTTGTTCCTTCGCCTACTTTCCATTATTTGTATATCTTTCACACATTTCCAAAAATCTTGTCGAAACAGCATTTGAATGGAGAAATTTCAAATTATTATTTTTTCACGAAAATCAATTCAACTCGCGTCTTTAAACAGCACAATAATTTACATATGACAAAGTCTCATGTGCACTAATTACACGGTGCAATCCAGGTTAGGTATCACCATTTATGTTTAAAGGTATTACATATACTGGTAAATAAATTGTTATACCTTTACCCAAAACGTGTAATACCTTTAAGTATAAATGACAATATATTTTTACCATGATACTTTATCCATTACATGAAATACTTTAGACATAAATAGTACTAATATCTTTTGGCTCATAATTTAAATTATACGGATCTAAAATTCGTGCAACTAATTCACAAGAGGTCTCCCCTACAAAGACCCGTAAGTCTTCAGTTCTATAAATAATCCACTTAAACAGGCTGCATTTAAAATTATATATGATGAAAGTGAATTTAATTTGTAACAGACGCTAGGAAATCTCATGTTATCTACAACAATGGAACAAATATTTTTTGTTTTTAGTACATTATGATTGGCCCAGTTGTATGTTTTTTTATTTATCGTTTTGTAATTTCAGTCCTGTAATAATAAAATTTATCATGATTTCAAGATTTTGTCGCCGAAACCGACAAATTCGTGCACCGCACTTTCGTATCTCTAGCGAGGCCTATAAATCTGACAACAAAAGTCCTAAAATCGCGATGAACGTTAAGAGGACAGAAATTGCAAAATAACAAACATATAGTCCAGAAAATGCAACCAGGCTTAATGAGCTACTCCTCAAACGATTCTTGTATTTAAAATATGTAGGTGTTGTTCTAAAATAAAATAAAATATGTATGTATAGTTGTTTGATACATCATACATTTAAATATAAACAATAATATCTTTCACCAAGCACTAATATATTTCAACGTCAACCCTAATACGTAATAGTAAAAGTAATACCCTATCGTACACATAATAATATCTTTCATCAAAATAAGCAATATTTTTCACAATAACCATCGATACTTATTTTAAATATAATAACAATATCTTTCAATATAAACATCGACAACTTTTCATGTAAAAAATCCTTGTATCTGTCCAGAATTCAAACTCCATGGATTTAAAATCCACCCACCTGATTCACATGACCATTTGTAACCCTCTATATATGCATATCCATCCCTCACCATTTCTACCTCTCTCTATATAATCCATAATGATACTCATACTATCCCTACTTTCATCAATAATCTTCATATACTTCTTCCTCAAACGCCTCAAACGCATCAGCACATCCAAAACCCTAGCTCCACCCGGTCCGCGCGGCCTGCCGTTGATCGGAAACCTCCACCAACTGAGCACCGCCACCAACAAACATGTCTATCTATGGCGACTTTCAAAAAGATACGGTCCCATTATGCAACTCAAAATCGGCTCCGTCCCTCTCCTCGTCGTTTCTTCTGCAAAACTTGCCAAAGAAGTCCTCAAAACACAAGATTTGGCCTTCTGTAGCAGGCCATACCACGTAGGACAGCAGAAGCTGTCCTACAACGGAGTCGAAATGATCTTTTCGCCGTACGGTGAATTTTGGAGAGAGGTAAGGAAGATCGCAACTATTCATTTCCTCAGCCTGAAAAAGACCCAATCCTTTCGTCCCATTCGCGAAGACGAAATCTACCGAATGGTTGCAAAGATTGCTCGTTTGCCGGCGCCTGTCAATCTAAGTGAGATAGCTATGGCGCTTGGAAGCACTATGATATGTAGAATTGCTTTTGGTAAGAGATACGATGAGGAAGGTTCCGAAATACGAAGGTTCGAGAAGCTTCTACACGACGCTCAGGCAATGATGGCCGATCTGTTTGTGTCGGATTACTTTCCTTCGTTCGGTTGGGTTGATAAACTGTCCGGATTAACTGACCGGCTTGAAAAAACTTACAAGGATCTGGATTTGTTCTACGAGGAGCTAATTAAGGAGCATCTGGATCCGGGTCGGGCGAAAACGATGGAGGAGGAAGATCTTCTTGATGTGTTGATCCAGCTTAAAGAACAGAAGTCGTGTTCCATTGATCTCACCTGGGATCATATCAAAGCGATGCTAATGGTATTATCAGCAAAAAATTCAACCTATGCTCGTTAACTTTGCTCATATTTAATTTACGTCGCCAAAATCAGTTTTTCCTAAAAGCCAAGTAATCCCTTCGTTTCGTTTTTGGTACGTCCCAATATAATCTTTACATTTTTTTAAAAAAAAATTATAACATAATCTCCACCCTCAATCTACCTTTGAAAAGTCAACACAACAGTAAAAGAATAATTTCTTTTCAATATATGTACACTCTTAAAGGTGTAATTTTATTTGGGACGGAGTTAGTAACTTTTACGCTCGATTTCAGAAACTCAGCTTGAATTTGTTAATGTGGTGGTGAAGCTACCTACTTGACAGGGAAATTAGGAGTGTCGCACATTAGGAAAAACAGTTTTTTTAAAATCCAAGAACTTATGAGCAGCTGCCCCTCAATTTTTCAATTTTTTCCTGAAACCCCCTCAACTCTAAATATTGATATTTTACATATCTAATATATTTATAATATTTATTTCTTTCAAATATTTATATAGTTTTATTTTTTACTCAACTTGCCTGTCCTTAAATTTTTTAATGTTTTATTTTTAATAGATAAATTATTATTAGTTTCTAAGTTTTTCTTTTTCATCGTGTTAGTCTTCAAATTGACATTCATTGTGTTAAAAAAAATCTACTTTATATTTTTCCTTAAAAAATAAAGATGAATTCCTCTTCCAAATATTTTGGACATTATCATTATTGCATTTTGTATTGTAAACTGAAAAGTACATGATAATATGATTGATTTCACCACCATCTTTGTAGAATATGTTTGTTGCTGCAACTGATACAAGTGCGGCCTCAACTGTGTGGACAATGACAGCCATGATGAAAAGTCCCAAAGTCATGGAGAAAGTTCAATCAGAAATCAGAAATTTGGTAGGCAAAAAAGGTAAAGTGGACGAAGATGATTTGCCCAAACTTCCCTATCTAAAAGCAGTCATAAGCGAGAGTCTAAGATTATACCCTCCGGCTCCATTACTCGTACCAAGGGAAACAATAGAAAGATGCACTCTGGAGGGCTACGAAATCCAACCCAAAACACTAGTTTATGTCAATGCATGGGCAATTGCAAGAGATCCCCATTACTGGAAAAATCCAGATGAGTTCTTGCCAGAGAGATTCATGAACAATAGTATTGACATAAAAGGTACTGATTATGGGGTGATTCCGTTTGGGTCGGGTCGAAGAATTTGCCCTGGGATGTTAATGGGACTTGCAAATGTGGAGCTTACCGTTGCAAATCTTTTGTACAATTTTGACTGGGAAATGCCACCAGGAGTTCGTGCAGAAGATATCGATACAGATGTTTTATCTGGATTAACAATGCACAAGAAAAATGCACTTTTTCTAGTGCCTAAGAAATATGTTCTAGTTTGATATCGTGGTTCAAGTTAAATAAATATGTATTGAATATTGATTGATCTATGTTTTGAATTCAAGTAATTATATGAGAGTAATTTGTATTTGAAAGAAACCTTAACCCGTTTGACTAAGTTTTTACCATCTCCATATAAAGTGGGTTTAGTGTAAATTCGGATTTAACTCGATTAATGATCATCCCTAAATTAAGTCAACTAAATTAGTGTCCAAATAAAAATAAAAATAAATTTGTCTTCTTGAATTAATGATTAAGAGTAAATATAATTAGTGGTCTTCTTTGGAAAAACATGAAACCCCACTATGGACAACAAAAATCATACTCCCTCCCTCCCGAATAAACTTACACACTTTCCGAATTCGATCGTCCCAAGCAAACTTGCACACTTCCTAATAAGGAAAGTTATAATACAATCTCCACCCTCAATCTCCACTCTCAAAATCTCCATCCTCAATCCACATTTAAAAAGTCAACAAAATTCCCAAAAAACAACTTTTCTTAATATCTGTGCTGACCCCTTTGTGCAAGTTCAATTGGGACGGAGGGAGTAATTATTAATTATAGAATAAGTTTTTATATTCCCTCCATCCCATCCCATCCCATCCCATAAAAAGAGTCATATTTGAAAAGATTTTCTTGTCCCAAAATAAGAGTCACGTAGCAAAACTCAATGCAGCGCTTACCTTTGCTGAAAGGTGCCATTGTTTATCTTATTGGCCTATTATCTAGCTTCCTTTTCTGATGAATTCACATTTTCTTCAGGTGCACTAGCGGACCTTTTCTTAGATGAGGTGTGGTTAATAATAATAATACTCATTTTCGCGATGATTAATTCAATTGTGGTATCTAAATATACTTGCATTTGAGATGTGACACGATGACTACTAGGGCTTGCACAAAAACTGAACTATTGCTTGTAGGCTTTTGGCGAGAACGTGAAGAACGAACTCTATCGAATCCAAACAGAACTCAGTTCAGGAAGTCCATGTGATCATTCTGTCACAAGCAATTATTTGGGAATTCACAAACTTGGTTCTACTATTTACATCGATGTACTCAGTGACGGACCCAAGAATTCAGTCAAGGAGGGTTCATTTATAGACGGATCTAGGAGTTCATTTCACGTAATGATTTTTTTTTCTTATTTTTTTACTATGCTATAAGGTTATGTGCCAATATTTTACCAAATAGGAGACAAATTTTGTAGGCTAGATATCAAATTAAAATTTGGCTCTAAATTTAAAATATTGGATAAATTACATTAAAAAATATTTTGAAAAATTTAAAAGGAGGACTACGGTTGTGTGCCCCCTAAATATGTTCATGAGCCTCAACAATTGTCAACTCTATAATAAAACTAGAAAATTACTACCAAATTAGATAAGATAAATAAATTATTTTAATTACCAAAAGAAGAAAAATGATATAATGTCTCTATATTCATTATATTTTTTACATCTTTACCTTAATTTGTTGCTTATAGAGAATAATACATCCATCTAAATTAAACTATATAATACCTTAATTTGGTCCCTTAACTTTTTACCTTTTCTGATTTAGTCCCACAATTAATTACTTTTTCGATTTAGTCCCGTAGCTCTAGTAATTGCTCGATTTAAGGACAATTTTGACCCAATTTTGACCAAGTCGCCGGAAAAACGCACGTGACACCCACGTGCCGGCGCTGATTATCCACGTGGGTTTGATTATGTGATCTGGATTTTTTTTTTTTTTTTTAATTTGACAACTCAGCAACTTAGAATTCTTAAATAAAATAAATATTTAATTAAGGCATTACATATTTCTTCTTCTTCTTCACAATCGCGCGTTCTGCCTCCCCAAATTTGCAGAAAAAGAACCCTAATTCATCTCCTGCCAAACTCTTCCCAAACTCGTGCATCTTGATATTTAATTGCCCTACCCATTTGGAGGCCGAAGAACGACACCCATCCCCCCTAAAATCCACGTCCTGAAATATGTCACAAGATAGCAGCAGCTCGCAAATCGCAGTCGTTTGCAATTGTGGTTTGGTCGCCGCCGTCAAAACTTCTTGGAAAGACGATAACATTGGCCGCAGGTTCTTTGGCTGCCCCCGCTACCCGGTACAAATTTTTTTGACGTTATTTTGTTTTACTGTAAATCCCACTTGTTCCCAGTTTAATATTTTCAAATCGTATTGGTGTGGCCATTTGGTAGAATGCTGGTCACTGTACGGTGTTTGGGTGGATAGAACCACCGCTATGTGAAAGAAGCAGACGCATAATTAGAGGGTTATTGCGAAGGCTAAACGAGAAGGATGCTGAAATTGAGTCCCTGTGCAATTCCCGGGTTAATTTGGAGGAAATCCTTTCCCTTACGGAGATAGAGAATGAATTGCTGGTTGAAGAAAAAAAGAAAATGGATATGAGGAACAAGGAGTTGATGTCGGTTAACAATGAGTTGTTAAATCAAAACCGAGCACTTAGGATGGAGTCGGCCAAGAGATGTCCTAACCTCGTGTTTAAATTGACCGTTTTTATTTTTTCTTGTTATTTTGTAACTCTAATGTTCAAACATTTTGGGTTTGGGATTGATTCAGAGATCAAATTGAAGAGGTTGTATTGATAGGATCACACCCTGAATGGTGAATGTTGTGTAGTTGGTGTATTAGTTGGTGTATTAGTTGGTGTATTTGTTTATGGGTTTAGCAAAGATGTTGGTTGCGTATTGGTGTTGTATTGCTGTTGTGATGCATGATTCTGAAATTCTAATTAATCTCATGGAAATCTTTTTGCAAATTGGTGGTGTAATGTTGGTGTTGGTGTTGTATTAGCCTGGTGTATTGTTTTTCTAGCAATGCGAATCGTATGTATGTTGAGGTTGATATCAACACAAAATAGTTGATGAATTGTGACAACAACATGCTCATCAATTTAATGTTGAAACAAACAAAAAAATTCTAGACAGTTTATATGCCAAACAATCCAATAGATATAAATCGAGAACTCCGAACATGATTCAGTAAATGGATCATATTAAGTAAAATATAAAAGGCTATTGAATTCAGAGGATAACTTCGTAATTCCCATTCGATCACATGAGGAAAGTTTACATGATCTACCCAAAAAGAGTGCACAAAAGCATGTCAGTTGAATAAAAAACATGTGCATGCAAGCACTAAAGTGTTTAATATAATTGTGCAAAGGCCACATCAAACTAGGCAAATTAGCAAATCTGTACAATCTTTGCATTTGACAAAAACATCTTTCTTGTAAAAGTTATGCATTCCCTTTCCCCTTGTCCTGAGATGTATGGGGATTAACCGAGAGATCCAAGAATTTTTGTCCTCGTTCCACAACAATCGGACCACCCTTGCCCTTTGTTACTTGGCTGGCGCTTGCGTAACTAAACGAACCAGATGCAAATGGAGGTGGAGCCCTATACTGCACTCTTCGCTGAATCTGCGGTTGCCCCATTTGTAGTTGTTGATACATAGTAGGCCCCGGAATTGGGACTACTTGAGGCGGTTTCAACCATGAAGCAGTTGGAATTTGGCTTTCTTGAGTCGTGGGCACATGTTGAGAAATTATGATCTCCTCAGCTTGCGTGCTCAACTCTGTGTCATCATTTATCCGGGGAGGTGCAATCTTCACAAAATAGCACACAATCTCAAGTCATATAATTTATCAGATGCTAGAAAATTCAACATATCATATATTCTCCACAAACCCACAAAGATCATTGAATAGGCCTGATAAATAGTGGCAATTCAAAACAATAATCAAAGATTCCCAATAATCATCAGATCGAATAAAAATTCAACATAACATAGTAATCTAGCCAAATCTGTCCTCATTAAAAATATCCGTACCTCTACCTCAAGAGGCTTGTTTCTCTTAAGCGAGCTCGGTTCAGTCACTGTTCTATCACAGATCTATTCCCAAAAAAAAGAAAAATGATTTAATAGACTGAATTGATAAGTTTAACAGCAATTTAATTGGGAAAACGCCGATATCACCTTTTTCTTTCTTCCTTTTTTTCTCGTGACCTCTACAGTCGGTTCTGCCTCCGAGTTATCCTTAGACAAAACAACAAAAAATTTGATTTACCATCACCTTATAAAAAATATAATATACTGAAAAATAACACAAAGTATGTCTTTACCTGATTAGCTTCTGCACGTCTTTCCTCATTTGCTTCTGAATTTTGTACAAACTATATATATAACAACAAATAGAGGAAATAGTCAAAACATGAGCCAACAATTTGCAAGTGCAGTTGTGCTTAATATAGATTGGTCATAAGTTTAGATTACCGGTGGATTGGTACAAGTGGCTGCGTTGTGGCCTTTGCCACCACACTTTCTACAACTAACTGTCCTTTGTTGTCGTTTCATTTTCTGGACTTTCACACCCTTCCTTCCTTTTTTTGCCTTACTCACCTTCTCTCCTTCTTCCGGCCTTCGGTTCATTTCAGGACGGCCTTTTGCTCTTTTCTTCCCAAAATCTGGTGGGAGAGGAGGGATATATAGGCTGTCCCCCCATAACGTGTCGTAGCTCAAAGGAATTATAGGGTGTTCGTAAGCCATCTTGTAAGTGTCCACTTCATAATACGGATGTACAAAATCTTCAGGCTCTTTCCTTTCATGTAGGATGGCAGATAACGCGTGAGTGCATGGGATTCCAGTCAGCTGCCATGCCCTGCAAGAACACTCACGCCTTTCCAAGTCCACCGAATATTGGCCACCATAAAAACAACGGACTTGATAGTATCGAGCGCTGGCCTTAATAGCAGCGCAATCGGTTACCTTCTCCCTGTTTCTCTCTAATATCTTGTTTATTCTTGGACATAACTTCTCTTTCCACCTTGCATTCGCTCTGTCTCGGTGCTTCTGTAAACGCTTCATGATGTGCTCTCTGATCCACTCCATCATGGTGATGATTGCCTTATCACGTGCGTCAAGTATCATGGAATTGAGGCTTTCGCAAACGTTGTTCAGCAGCATATCGCACTTTGAATCAAAACCGAAGAAGGCCTTCGACCATTGTTCCGGGGACTTATCATTGAACCATTCCCAAGCTGCCTCATTCAAGCTTTTCAGCTCCTTCATCCTCTCATAAAATTCACCAACAGTAGTGCTACAGGCAGCCCTCCACATAGCTTGCTTGTAAGCCAACCCTCGAAAACCGGCCGATTTCAAATTGTTGTGCATATGACGAACACAAAACCTATGTGCATTAGCGGGGAAAATCTTCTTAAAGGCTTGTATGAGTCCTTTCTGTTTGTCCAAGATAAACGTAAATCCATCAGATGTAATCATCAGATCTTGTTTCAGAATTGTCAAAAACCACTCCCAGATTTCACCGTTTTCTTTCTCTACTACCGCCCACGCAACCGGATATAGATTGTTGTTCCCATCTATTCCAACAGCCGTTAGTAAAATTCCCCCATGCTTGCTCTTCAAGTGGCAACCATCCACACCCAGCAAAGGCCGACAGCCGGCTAGAAATCCTTGCTTCAAGGCTGCGAAACAGACGTAGAAGTGACTAAAACGAGTTATGCCATCATCCCCATTTGTGCCAAGTAAGATTGTTGAACCAGGATTTGTCCTTCGTAACTCATCGGCATATGACCAAAGCTTGGCATACTGAGCATCGGGGTCCCCCTCTATCATTCGAATGGCTTTGGCTTTGGCTTTGTATGCCTGGTGTCGAGTGATGGTGATGTGGGTGTCAGACGACACATCCTCAATAAATCCCTGAATACTCCTCTTTTTATCACTCTGGAACCTCTGAAGAAACCTCTCCGATAACCATGTTGAGGAAGCGCTTTTTATAGTCTGTGAAGTAGCGCACCTATGCTTTGCATAGAATTTCCTGATTTGCCATGATTCCTCGTCTTTCATCTTCAATGCATGGATCAACCATTTACACCTTCGATTAACACACTTCACATAAATTCTTCTTTCGTCATTCTTAGTGAAACGAATCTGCCTCTGGTGCTTTATTGCATGGTTTTCAGCAGCCTTCTTGAACTCTTTTTTACTTGAAAAAACCTGTGAGACGTGTATGTTGGTATGTTAAATAAATTTCCCAGACAGTGCCTCGTACTAAAATTGATAGTCAAAGCTGCATTTACCACTGATAATTTTGAGGAATGAACCAAATCAGCCTAAACAATAAAATAATTGGACGTCTAAAGTGTATATGAATATTAAATCTGCCATATAATCTATAAGCAGTCAGTTTACTCACAAATCTGCCATAACTTTATTACTTATTTTGTAGCATCATCATCTTAATTACATAAACTAATCGGACATGTTAAAGAAAATAAAAGTAAGACCCTTTGAAGTCTTAATCAGAAACTAAACTGCCATAATTTTATTACTTATTTTACTACTTATATTGTAGTATCATCATCATCTTATTACTTATTTCCTCAAGTGCATAATTTGAACATAACAGTTTAGTTTGTTGTAAAATGCTTATAGACTAAACTAATAGTCTTAATCAGAAAAAACTAGCAACTTGAACCTACTGAACAACAATATTATTCTAAAACACAAGCTGCTGTTTTCAATTAACACACTGAAAATTTCATGAATAATCAGATTTAAAATATAAATCATACAAATCACCAAAGTTACAATTTGAAAGACACAAAATAAGAATAAAATTAAATTAGGAGAAACACCTGCTCAATGACAAACTCCGGGTTGTAGATGGTCCTTGGGTTGAATACGGGATAGTTGGGAATAGTCCCTTCTTCATCCGACTCGCTCAGTCGGTTCTCGTCGAAATCTTCCCCTCCTTCCTCCACTATGTCATCTTCATCCTCACTGTCTGCATCTTCTTCGCTTGAATCAACTACGACCTTTTCTTTTCCCTTTTTGAGATTCTTATCCACCCCGCTACACTGTCCCTTATCAACAGGCTCTACTAAACCTTGAACCTTCCCTTGCCCTAAGCCCTTACCTCGACCTCGCCCTCTAGCCCTACCCCGACCTCTCCCACGGCCCCTACCAACAGCCTGACCTTCAACAATTGGGCTCACCGTTTATGCAGCCTCATCGTGCCCTACTTCCAAACTACCGTGCCCCTGACCGTCTGCGGCATCCACCGTGATGTCAACAAAAAAACTACCGCCATCCAAATTTGTTGGGTCAATGGCATCCATCTCCCCTCCCACATCAACTACATTAGACTCGAATAAAACATCGTCCTCATCTTCGTTACACTCATTCCCAATCACAAAGTCGGGGTCTTCGAATGACTCGTACTCGGAGTCACTAGCATTTGGGGATCTTTCAGGCTGTGAATCATTTTGAAATTCCTCTACATACACATGCATCTCTCTTACTGTAAGGAAGCTATTTGCGCATTCCCTAATACCCTCATCCTCCCCAAGGAATTTAAATGACCCATCCCGCATCATGACATGAAACATCCTTTCCCCCTTAACCCCAGCCTTATCACTGAAACCCATCAAATCAGAATGCTTGATTTCGTTCGCCTTTACCCAATCAAAAACCATCCTATCACTACCGACGTACCTGGTGTTGGGCATATCTGCAAAAACCCCATCAAAGTGCAACACCACACTAAGGTATTTGCTTTTTGGATCTGCAAAATAGCAAACACCATACTCAATCCTAAACTCTTAAAAAACAGCAGCGAAAGAACTCAACAAAAGGGGCCCAGAAACTCAAGTCAACACATTTCATACATATGGTCAATATAAATGATACAATAAAGATAAAGAAAAACTCAATATACTTTAAAAACTGTTGTGGGGACCATTACTGTAGGACAAAATTCAAACAAGGGGACAACATTAACACCCATTACCCCACACACCAAACACAAAATGCATTAAAAATTCACAAATACATTAAAAAAACGAAACTTTTATTAAGAAGAAATATAATAAGATTAGATTCCTGTCGCAACTGAAGACAACACATACGACATTACGAAACTTTTTGCTACGAGACCCACTTCACCCTAAACTGAGCCACCTAAACCAACATCTATAAACCCTAACGCATATATCTTGAAAAACAAGAACAATACAAGTCAAAACAAAATATGAGCGAGTTACCGTAGTTGGGTGGGTTCCAATCCGTTGCGCCCTTCTTTCTAACGAAAACCATCCCGCCGCGATTTATTGACGGCGAGAGTCACCCTAAGACTCTGATTCTGACGTCGCTGCTCTACTAACAACCGAGAGGAAGAGATTTGTGGGTTTATGAAGGGATGCAATTTTCGGGGATGGTTTTGCTTATACGGCTCTTCAGGTGAAATGGGGAAATTGGGAAAATGGAGGGTCGATTAGGGTTCTTAAGTTGTATGCCTAATTTTTGTTTACCAAGTTTTGTGTTCTTTCTTTAATTGAACAGAATTTATCTAATGAATATCTTAGGTGGAAATTAATTTAGTGTGTTGTATATTGATATCTTAGGTGGAAGTCTGTTTGCTTAGGTGTAAATTGATTAATGAAGAAAAAAAATTAAAAAATAAATCCACGTCACATATGGAGCGCCAAATGGCATTAGTCGCCGGAATTCAGTAATCAGCGCCGGCACGTGGGTGTCACGTGCGTTTTTCCGGCGACTTGGTCAAAATTGGGTCAAAATTGTCCTTAAATCGAGCAATTACTAGAGCTACGGGACTAAATCGAAAAAGTAATTAATTGTGGGACTAAATCAGAAAAGGTAAAAAGTTAAGGGACCAAATCAACTTTTTTCCCAATTAAGTTGTATTAAAATTGGAAAAAATACTTATATAATAACACATTATGATGAGACCAACATATATAATAGCACATTATAACGGGGCAGGGGGGCGTCCGTCCCTGAATGTACTCCCTCCGTCCCGACTGAATTTGCACACTTTTCTTTTTGGGACGTCCCATCTAAGTTTGCACACCCTTAAAAAGGAAAGTTTTCTCACAATCTTCACCCCTAAAATCTCCACCTTTAGAAAAGTCATCAAAAAGCAAAAAATAATTTTTCTTAATATACGTTCATTATCGACTCGTTCATTATTGTAAAACTTACAATGTTTTTCAGATCGACTCGCAACTCGTCAGCATCAAACTTTTGGCCAATTAATTGTGTCAGACCAATATATCTATGTCTCAATTTACCTAAAATATTAAACGTATGCCGACCGAGACGATTTTGTCATCTTTATTAGTAGGGCAAACTACGATATGCTTCGTGTGTATCTTATCCGCATATCAAATACATATATCTCATACAATATTTCTATCTTTTTTTTCATGTAAAATATGGTAAAAATTAAACGAGGTTGTGCTGGTTGTACTGAATAAATATGCCTTTCGAATTAGAGTGAGTCTTGTGTGTGAGCGGTCACACGTGTGACGGAATGCATTTTTAGGGAAAACATTGATACTTTTACAGGAAAAAGTGATACTTTTACAAGAAAATGTGATACTTTTACTACATTGATACTTTTACAGATAAATGTGATACTTTTGCTACAAAAAGTGATTTTTTTTTTTTGTTAAAAAAAAGTGATACTTTTACAGATAAACGTGATACTTTTACCATAAAAAAGTGATACTTTTTCCTGTCACACCATGTGACCACCGTGTGACGGTCACATACGAGTTTTTGCCTTCGAATTATCATTGCGATCGAGTTGTTAAACTGCAAAACAGTTTGTAAACGTCGGTAGATACTCCGTACTCCGGCCTAAAGGTATGAAATGTCTTGATTTATATTTCAAGAATTTATAATTGATAGAGTAGCATGCTGAGTCTTATATAATCGTAATGAACTACTTCCAATTTATATCAAACACCAATTTTGCATGAAGATTATATTTGACAAAGTAAATAAATTTTGAGACCAAATACGAATACACAAGACGATATGGGAAGAAAACTTCTGATACATTTGGTGTAAAAGCAAAAATCTATGAAACTAAATTTGATTTTTTTCCAGTTTGAACCCACTCTACATTGCTAAGAATTTAATTTTGTAAGCAGAAAAAAATTCGAATAAAATGATAGATTCCTAAATGTGTATCACTATTTATATTGAAATTATTGGAAATGATAAAGTATATTTTCAGCATGATATCTCTAAAAAATTATCAAATTTCAATGGAGTATAAATCCGTTAGAATTTTTAAATTTCCAATGAAAATTCCAACGGCAAGATGAGCCGTTGGAAAAAAATTCCAACAGTCGTTGGAATAGCTGTTAGAAAAAAAAATCAATGGTAAGACTCCATTGGAATTGTCGTTGTAATCATTTTTTCATTAGAATTTAATTGTGGAATAAAAAAATTCCAACGACTATTTATCCAATCGGCAGAAAAATCGTTGGAATTGCCGTTGGAACTGAAATTCCAATTGAAATCTACCAAAAACCTTTGGAATATGGTAAATTTTCGATGGATATTTCAGTTCCAACGGTAATTCCAACGGTTCATCTTGCCGTTGGAAAATTTAAAATTTCAAATGAATTCATGTTTTGATGGAATTTTTCCTTTAGAATTTAACAGTGATTTTGTAGTGCTCTTACGAATAAGCAAATATCTTTTAACATAAACATTAATAACTGTTTATTAGAAAAGAAGGACATATAACTCGAATTATACGAATATAAAATTCGGCGACTATTGTACAAAACAACTACTCTGGAAATTGTAATCAATCAACGTACCATGTATAAACTAGATGGTAATCAATCATTACTAAGAAATATTTATAAATTAGAGATCTGATAACTGAGAGCAACATCTGAACTAATGAAAGACATCCTATTAATATTCAATTCAACACGAGATTTTGTCGATAGGGATGGCAATTGTCAGATTCAATAATGTATTGAAAATATGGAATCTCTATTTGGGGACCGGCCGATTGAACACGCTCTAATTCATCAACGGAATCAAATTCTGATGAAGCACGCTTATTAATTTATCACTCAAGTTCGATTCCACAGTATTCAACTAAAGTAAATACACTTCAAATATCGCATTTCTAAACTTCATTTAATTTAAGGATAAATAGTTTGTTTAATCCATTAAATTTTACCAATATATATTATATTTAATGATAATATTTTTGTCATTATTTTTTATCCTTTAACTTTTAAAATTTTATAAACTGGCCATTTCTCAGTTTTCTTTTTAGGTAAAACTTGAGGAATACAACTATGTAAGCAATACGAACATTATATAACTCAAAGCAGAAGAATTCCTCTAGCGGCTGAATTTTAGAAAATGTCTTAATTGTGACTTGAATTTTAGGAATTTTTAATTTGGGGACTAAATGTTGATTTTTTTTTTTTTAATTATAAATTAGTGGCATAAATTTTGCATTTTATTCTCATTTTGGGCTTATGTAGTAAAGAATAAGACACATTATTTGATGTACGGAAAGTTCAGTAAGATATATTAAAGTTTTAAATATAATTTAAAATGAAAATTTCAATTTGTTGTATATTGAATATTCAATTAATTGGATAATGTGTCTTATTTTTCAAGACATGAACCCTATACTGAGAATAAAATTTAAATTTAGGCACCCCACTAAGAAAAGTTAAAAAATTATGGCCATGAATTGAGTTGAGAACCTAAAAAAATCAACCCCTAACTGAAAGATTTTTCAAAATTCAGATCTTTCACTAAATTTTCGAGTTCAATATTCTAAACTCAAGACTCACAAAAACTAAGATATTATATATATATATATATATATATATATATATATATATTAAATAATTATTAAATTAAGATATGAAGAATATAAATACCATACGCGGGGAGTTTGTCACTATTATCGACCCATTACTTGGGAGGACCACGAAGGATGGTTCTTGTTATCCCGACTTGTTCCTTCGCCTACTTTCCATTATTTGTATATCTTTCACACATTTCCAAAAATCTTGTCGAAACAGCATTTGAATGGAGAAATTTCAAATTATTATTTTTTCACGAAAATCAATTCAACTCGCGTCTTTAAACAGCACAATAATTTACATATGACAAAGTCTCATGTGCACTAATTACACGGTGCAATCCAGGTTAGGTATCACCATTTATGTTTAAAGGTATTACATATACTGGTAAATAAATTGTTATACCTTTACCCAAAACGTGTAATACCTTTAAGTATAAATGACAATATATTTTTACCATGATACTTTATCCATTACATGAAATACTTTAGACATAAATAGTACTAATATCTTTTGGCTCATAATTTAAATTATACGGATCTAAAATTCGTGCAACTAATTCACAAGAGGTCTCCCCTACAAAGACCCGTAAGTCTTCAGTTCTATAAATAATCCACTTAAACAGGCTGCATTTAAAATTATATATGATGAAAGTGAATTTAATTTGTAACAGACGCTAGGAAATCTCATGTTATCTACAACAATGGAACAAATATTTTTTGTTTTTAGTACATTATGATTGGCCCAGTTGTATGTTTTTTTATTTATCGTTTTGTAATTTCAGTCCTGTAATAATAAAATTTATCATGATTTCAAGATTTTGTCGCCGAAACCGACAAATTCGTGCACCGCACTTTCGTATCTCTAGCGAGGCCTATAAATCTGACAACAAAAGTCCTAAAATCGCGATGAACGTTAAGAGGACAGAAATTGCAAAATAACAAACATATAGTCCAGAAAATGCAACCAGGCTTAATGAGCTACTCCTCAAACGATTCTTGTATTTAAAATATGTAGGTGTTGTTCTAAAATAAAATAAAATATGTATGTATAGTTGTTTGATACATCATACATTTAAATATAAACAATAATATCTTTCACCAAGCACTAATATATTTCAACGTCAACCCTAATACGTAATAGTAAAAGTAATACCCTATCGTACACATAATAATATCTTTCATCAAAATAAGCAATATTTTTCACAATAACCATCGATACTTATTTTAAATATAATAACAATATCTTTCAATATAAACATCGACAACTTTTCATGTAAAAAATCCTTGTATCTGTCCAGAATTCAAACTCCATGGATTTAAAATCCACCCACCTGATTCACATGACCATTTGTAACCCTCTATATATGCATATCCATCCCTCACCATTTCTACCTCTCTCTATATAATCCATAATGATACTCATACTATCCCTACTTTCATCAATAATCTTCATATACTTCTTCCTCAAACGCCTCAAACGCATCAGCACATCCAAAACCCTAGCTCCACCCGGTCCGCGCGGCCTGCCGTTGATCGGAAACCTCCACCAACTGAGCACCGCCACCAACAAACATGTCTATCTATGGCGACTTTCAAAAAGATACGGTCCCATTATGCAACTCAAAATCGGCTCCGTCCCTCTCCTCGTCGTTTCTTCTGCAAAACTTGCCAAAGAAGTCCTCAAAACACAAGATTTGGCCTTCTGTAGCAGGCCATACCACGTAGGACAGCAGAAGCTGTCCTACAACGGAGTCGAAATGATCTTTTCGCCGTACGGTGAATTTTGGAGAGAGGTAAGGAAGATCGCAACTATTCATTTCCTCAGCCTGAAAAAGACCCAATCCTTTCGTCCCATTCGCGAAGACGAAATCTACCGAATGGTTGCAAAGATTGCTCGTTTGCCGGCGCCTGTCAATCTAAGTGAGATAGCTATGGCGCTTGGAAGCACTATGATATGTAGAATTGCTTTTGGTAAGAGATACGATGAGGAAGGTTCCGAAATACGAAGGTTCGAGAAGCTTCTACACGACGCTCAGGCAATGATGGCCGATCTGTTTGTGTCGGATTACTTTCCTTCGTTCGGTTGGGTTGATAAACTGTCCGGATTAACTGACCGGCTTGAAAAAACTTACAAGGATCTGGATTTGTTCTACGAGGAGCTAATTAAGGAGCATCTGGATCCGGGTCGGGCGAAAACGATGGAGGAGGAAGATCTTCTTGATGTGTTGATCCAGCTTAAAGAACAGAAGTCGTGTTCCATTGATCTCACCTGGGATCATATCAAAGCGATGCTAATGGTATTATCAGCAAAAAATTCAACCTATGCTCGTTAACTTTGCTCATATTTAATTTACGTCGCCAAAATCAGTTTTTCCTAAAAGCCAAGTAATCCCTTCGTTTCGTTTTTGGTACGTCCCAATATAATCTTTACATTTTTTTAAAAAAAAATTATAACATAATCTCCACCCTCAATCTACCTTTGAAAAGTCAACACAACAGTAAAAGAATAATTTCTTTTCAATATATGTACACTCTTAAAGGTGTAATTTTATTTGGGACGGAGTTAGTAACTTTTACGCTCGATTTCAGAAACTCAGCTTGAATTTGTTAATGTGGTGGTGAAGCTACCTACTTGACAGGGAAATTAGGAGTGTCGCACATTAGGAAAAACAGTTTTTTTAAAATCCAAGAACTTATGAGCAGCTGCCCCTCAATTTTTCAATTTTTTCCTGAAACCCCCTCAACTCTAAATATTGATATTTTACATATCTAATATATTTATAATATTTATTTCTTTCAAATATTTATATAGTTTTATTTTTTACTCAACTTGCCTGTCCTTAAATTTTTTAATGTTTTATTTTTAATAGATAAATTATTATTAGTTTCTAAGTTTTTCTTTTTCATCGTGTTAGTCTTCAAATTGACATTCATTGTGTTAAAAAAAATCTACTTTATATTTTTCCTTAAAAAATAAAGATGAATTCCTCTTCCAAATATTTTGGACATTATCATTATTGCATTTTGTATTGTAAACTGAAAAGTACATGATAATATGATTGATTTCACCACCATCTTTGTAGAATATGTTTGTTGCTGCAACTGATACAAGTGCGGCCTCAACTGTGTGGACAATGACAGCCATGATGAAAAGTCCCAAAGTCATGGAGAAAGTTCAATCAGAAATCAGAAATTTGGTAGGCAAAAAAGGTAAAGTGGACGAAGATGATTTGCCCAAACTTCCCTATCTAAAAGCAGTCATAAGCGAGAGTCTAAGATTATACCCTCCGGCTCCATTACTCGTACCAAGGGAAACAATAGAAAGATGCACTCTGGAGGGCTACGAAATCCAACCCAAAACACTAGTTTATGTCAATGCATGGGCAATTGCAAGAGATCCCCATTACTGGAAAAATCCAGATGAGTTCTTGCCAGAGAGATTCATGAACAATAGTATTGACATAAAAGGTACTGATTATGGGGTGATTCCGTTTGGGTCGGGTCGAAGAATTTGCCCTGGGATGTTAATGGGACTTGCAAATGTGGAGCTTACCGTTGCAAATCTTTTGTACAATTTTGACTGGGAAATGCCACCAGGAGTTCGTGCAGAAGATATCGATACAGATGTTTTATCTGGATTAACAATGCACAAGAAAAATGCACTTTTTCTAGTGCCTAAGAAATATGTTCTAGTTTGATATCGTGGTTCAAGTTAAATAAATATGTATTGAATATTGATTGATCTATGTTTTGAATTCAAGTAATTATATGAGAGTAATTTGTATTTGAAAGAAACCTTAACCCGTTTGACTAAGTTTTTACCATCTCCATATAAAGTGGGTTTAGTGTAAATTCGGATTTAACTCGATTAATGATCATCCCTAAATTAAGTCAACTAAATTAGTGTCCAAATAAAAATAAAAATAAATTTGTCTTCTTGAATTAATGATTAAGAGTAAATATAATTAGTGGTCTTCTTTGGAAAAACATGAAACCCCACTATGGACAACAAAAATCATACTCCCTCCCTCCCGAATAAACTTACACACTTTCCGAATTCGATCGTCCCAAGCAAACTTGCACACTTCCTAATAAGGAAAGTTATAATACAATCTCCACCCTCAATCTCCACTCTCAAAATCTCCATCCTCAATCCACATTTAAAAAGTCAACAAAATTCCCAAAAAACAACTTTTCTTAATATCTGTGCTGACCCCTTTGTGCAAGTTCAATTGGGACGGAGGGAGTAATTATTAATTATAGAATAAGTTTTTATATTCCCTCCATCCCATCCCATCCCATCCCATAAAAAGAGTCATATTTGAAAAGATTTTCTTGTCCCAAAATAAGAGTCACGTAGCAAAACTCAATGCAGCGCTTACCTTTGCTGAAAGGTGCCATTGTTTATCTTATTGGCCTATTATCTAGCTTCCTTTTCTGATGAATTCACATTTTCTTCAGGTGCACTAGCGGACCTTTTCTTAGATGAGGTGTGGTTAATAATAATAATACTCATTTTCGCGATGATTAATTCAATTGTGGTATCTAAATATACTTGCATTTGAGATGTGACACGATGACTACTAGGGCTTGCACAAAAACTGAACTATTGCTTGTAGGCTTTTGGCGAGAACGTGAAGAACGAACTCTATCGAATCCAAACAGAACTCAGTTCAGGAAGTCCATGTGATCATTCTGTCACAAGCAATTATTTGGGAATTCACAAACTTGGTTCTACTATTTACATCGATGTACTCAGTGACGGACCCAAGAATTCAGTCAAGGAGGGTTCATTTATAGACGGATCTAGGAGTTCATTTCACGTAATGATTTTTTTTTCTTATTTTTTTACTATGCTATAAGGTTATGTGCCAATATTTTACCAAATAGGAGACAAATTTTGTAGGCTAGATATCAAATTAAAATTTGGCTCTAAATTTAAAATATTGGATAAATTACATTAAAAAATATTTTGAAAAATTTAAAAGGAGGACTACGGTTGTGTGCCCCCTAAATATGTTCATGAGCCTCAACAATTGTCAACTCTATAATAAAACTAGAAAATTACTACCAAATTAGATAAGATAAATAAATTATTTTAATTACCAAAAGAAGAAAAATGATATAATGTCTCTATATTCATTATATTTTTTACATCTTTACCTTAATTTGTTGCTTATAGAGAATAATACATCCATCTAAATTAAACTATATAATACCTTAATTTGGTCCCTTAACTTTTTACCTTTTCTGATTTAGTCCCACAATTAATTACTTTTTCGATTTAGTCCCGTAGCTCTAGTAATTGCTCGATTTAAGGACAATTTTGACCCAATTTTGACCAAGTCGCCGGAAAAACGCACGTGACACCCACGTGCCGGCGCTGATTATCCACGTGGGTTTGATTATGTGATCTGGATTTTTTTTTTTTTTTTTAATTTGACAACTCAGCAACTTAGAATTCTTAAATAAAATAAATATTTAATTAAGGCATTACATATTTCTTCTTCTTCTTCACAATCGCGCGTTCTGCCTCCCCAAATTTGCAGAAAAAGAACCCTAATTCATCTCCTGCCAAACTCTTCCCAAACTCGTGCATCTTGATATTTAATTGCCCTACCCATTTGGAGGCCGAAGAACGACACCCATCCCCCCTAAAATCCACGTCCTGAAATATGTCACAAGATAGCAGCAGCTCGCAAATCGCAGTCGTTTGCAATTGTGGTTTGGTCGCCGCCGTCAAAACTTCTTGGAAAGACGATAACATTGGCCGCAGGTTCTTTGGCTGCCCCCGCTACCCGGTACAAATTTTTTTGACGTTATTTTGTTTTACTGTAAATCCCACTTGTTCCCAGTTTAATATTTTCAAATCGTATTGGTGTGGCCATTTGGTAGAATGCTGGTCACTGTACGGTGTTTGGGTGGATAGAACCACCGCTATGTGAAAGAAGCAGACGCATAATTAGAGGGTTATTGCGAAGGCTAAACGAGAAGGATGCTGAAATTGAGTCCCTGTGCAATTCCCGGGTTAATTTGGAGGAAATCCTTTCCCTTACGGAGATAGAGAATGAATTGCTGGTTGAAGAAAAAAAGAAAATGGATATGAGGAACAAGGAGTTGATGTCGGTTAACAATGAGTTGTTAAATCAAAACCGAGCACTTAGGATGGAGTCGGCCAAGAGATGTCCTAACCTCGTGTTTAAATTGACCGTTTTTATTTTTTCTTGTTATTTTGTAACTCTAATGTTCAAACATTTTGGGTTTGGGATTGATTCAGAGATCAAATTGAAGAGGTTGTATTGATAGGATCACACCCTGAATGGTGAATGTTGTGTAGTTGGTGTATTAGTTGGTGTATTAGTTGGTGTATTTGTTTATGGGTTTAGCAAAGATGTTGGTTGCGTATTGGTGTTGTATTGCTGTTGTGATGCATGATTCTGAAATTCTAATTAATCTCATGGAAATCTTTTTGCAAATTGGTGGTGTAATGTTGGTGTTGGTGTTGTATTAGCCTGGTGTATTGTTTTTCTAGCAATGCGAATCGTATGTATGTTGAGGTTGATATCAACACAAAATAGTTGATGAATTGTGACAACAACATGCTCATCAATTTAATGTTGAAACAAACAAAAAAATTCTAGACAGTTTATATGCCAAACAATCCAATAGATATAAATCGAGAACTCCGAACATGATTCAGTAAATGGATCATATTAAGTAAAATATAAAAGGCTATTGAATTCAGAGGATAACTTCGTAATTCCCATTCGATCACATGAGGAAAGTTTACATGATCTACCCAAAAAGAGTGCACAAAAGCATGTCAGTTGAATAAAAAACATGTGCATGCAAGCACTAAAGTGTTTAATATAATTGTGCAAAGGCCACATCAAACTAGGCAAATTAGCAAATCTGTACAATCTTTGCATTTGACAAAAACATCTTTCTTGTAAAAGTTATGCATTCCCTTTCCCCTTGTCCTGAGATGTATGGGGATTAACCGAGAGATCCAAGAATTTTTGTCCTCGTTCCACAACAATCGGACCACCCTTGCCCTTTGTTACTTGGCTGGCGCTTGCGTAACTAAACGAACCAGATGCAAATGGAGGTGGAGCCCTATACTGCACTCTTCGCTGAATCTGCGGTTGCCCCATTTGTAGTTGTTGATACATAGTAGGCCCCGGAATTGGGACTACTTGAGGCGGTTTCAACCATGAAGCAGTTGGAATTTGGCTTTCTTGAGTCGTGGGCACATGTTGAGAAATTATGATCTCCTCAGCTTGCGTGCTCAACTCTGTGTCATCATTTATCCGGGGAGGTGCAATCTTCACAAAATAGCACACAATCTCAAGTCATATAATTTATCAGATGCTAGAAAATTCAACATATCATATATTCTCCACAAACCCACAAAGATCATTGAATAGGCCTGATAAATAGTGGCAATTCAAAACAATAATCAAAGATTCCCAATAATCATCAGATCGAATAAAAATTCAACATAACATAGTAATCTAGCCAAATCTGTCCTCATTAAAAATATCCGTACCTCTACCTCAAGAGGCTTGTTTCTCTTAAGCGAGCTCGGTTCAGTCACTGTTCTATCACAGATCTATTCCCAAAAAAAAGAAAAATGATTTAATAGACTGAATTGATAAGTTTAACAGCAATTTAATTGGGAAAACGCCGATATCACCTTTTTCTTTCTTCCTTTTTTTCTCGTGACCTCTACAGTCGGTTCTGCCTCCGAGTTATCCTTAGACAAAACAACAAAAAATTTGATTTACCATCACCTTATAAAAAATATAATATACTGAAAAATAACACAAAGTATGTCTTTACCTGATTAGCTTCTGCACGTCTTTCCTCATTTGCTTCTGAATTTTGTACAAACTATATATATAACAACAAATAGAGGAAATAGTCAAAACATGAGCCAACAATTTGCAAGTGCAGTTGTGCTTAATATAGATTGGTCATAAGTTTAGATTACCGGTGGATTGGTACAAGTGGCTGCGTTGTGGCCTTTGCCACCACACTTTCTACAACTAACTGTCCTTTGTTGTCGTTTCATTTTCTGGACTTTCACACCCTTCCTTCCTTTTTTTGCCTTACTCACCTTCTCTCCTTCTTCCGGCCTTCGGTTCATTTCAGGACGGCCTTTTGCTCTTTTCTTCCCAAAATCTGGTGGGAGAGGAGGGATATATAGGCTGTCCCCCCATAACGTGTCGTAGCTCAAAGGAATTATAGGGTGTTCGTAAGCCATCTTGTAAGTGTCCACTTCATAATACGGATGTACAAAATCTTCAGGCTCTTTCCTTTCATGTAGGATGGCAGATAACGCGTGAGTGCATGGGATTCCAGTCAGCTGCCATGCCCTGCAAGAACACTCACGCCTTTCCAAGTCCACCGAATATTGGCCACCATAAAAACAACGGACTTGATAGTATCGAGCGCTGGCCTTAATAGCAGCGCAATCAGTTACCTTCTCCCTGTTTCTCTCTAATATCTTGTTTATTCTTGGACATAACTTCTCTTTCCACCTTGCATTCGCTCTGTCTCGGTGCTTCTGTAAACGCTTCATGATGTGCTCTCTGATCCACTCCATCATGGTGATGATTGCCTTATCACGTGCGTCAAGTATCATGGAATTGAGGCTTTCGCAAACGTTGTTCAGCAGCATATCGCACTTTGAATCAAAACCGAAGAAGGCCTTCGACCATTGTTCCGGGGACTTATCA
Source organism: Ajuga chamaepitys (assembly GCA_958295605.1). Classification (NCBI taxonomy): domain Eukaryota; kingdom Viridiplantae; phylum Streptophyta; class Magnoliopsida; order Lamiales; family Lamiaceae; genus Ajuga; species Ajuga chamaepitys. Next base: position 4,487,752 of record OY282503.1, read on the forward strand.
TTGAACCATTCCCAAGCTGCCTCATTCAAGCTTTTCAGCTCCTTCATCCTCTCATAAAATTCACCAACAGTAGTGCTACAGGCAGCCCTCCACATAGCTTGCTTGTAAGCCAACCCTCGAAAACCGGCCGATTTCAAATTGTTGTGCATATGACGAACACAAAACCTATGTGCATTAGCGGGGAAAATCTTCTTAAAGGCTTGTATGAGTCCTTTCTGTTTGTCCAAGATAAACGTAAATCCATCAGATGTAATCATCAGATCTTGTTTCAGAATTGTCAAAAACCACTCCCAGATTTCACCGTTTTCTTTCTCTACTACCGCCCACGCAACCGGATATAGATTGTTGTTCCCATCTATTCCAACAGCCGTTAGTAAAATTCCCCCATGCTTGCTCTTCAAGTGGCAACCATCCACACCCAGCAAAGGCCGACAGCCGGCTAGAAATCCTTGCTTCAAGGCTGCGAAACAGACGTAGAAGTGACTAAAACGAGTTATGCCATCATCCCCATTTGTGCCAAGTAAGATTGTTGAACCAGGATTTGTCCTTCGTAACTCATCGGCATATGACCAAAGCTTGGCATACTGAGCATCGGGGTCCCCCTCTATCATTCGAATGGCTTTGGCTTTGGCTTTGTATGCCTGGTGTCGAGTGATGGTGATGTGGGTGTCAGACGACACATCCTCAATAAATCCCTGAATACTCCTCTTTTTATCACTCTGGAACCTCTGAAGAAACCTCTCCGATAACCATGTTGAGGAAGCGCTTTTTATAGTCTGTGAAGTAGCGCACCTATGCTTTGCATAGAATTTCCTGATTTGCCATGATTCCTCGTCTTTCATCTTCAATGCATGGATCAACCATTTACACCTTCGATTAACACACTTCACATAAATTCTTCTTTCGTCATTCTTAGTGAAACGAATCTGCCTCTGGTGCTTTATTGCATGGTTTTCAGCAGCCTTCTTGAACTCTTTTTTACTTGAAAAAACCTGTGAGACGTGTATGTTGGTATGTTAAATAAATTTCCCAGACAGTGCCTCGTACTAAAATTGATAGTCAAAGCTGCATTTACCACTGATAATTTTGAGGAATGAACCAAATCAGCCTAAACAATAAAATAATTGGACGTCTAAAGTGTATATGAATATTAAATCTGCCATATAATCTATAAGCAGTCAGTTTACTCACAAATCTGCCATAACTTTATTACTTATTTTGTAGCATCATCATCTTAATTACATAAACTAATCGGACATGTTAAAGAAAATAAAAGTAAGACCCTTTGAAGTCTTAATCAGAAACTAAACTGCCATAATTTTATTACTTATTTTACTACTTATATTGTAGTATCATCATCATCTTATTACTTATTTCCTCAAGTGCATAATTTGAACATAACAGTTTAGTTTGTTGTAAAATGCTTATAGACTAAACTAATAGTCTTAATCAGAAAAAACTAGCAACTTGAACCTACTGAACAACAATATTATTCTAAAACACAAGCTGCTGTTTTCAATTAACACACTGAAAATTTCATGAATAATCAGATTTAAAATATAAATCATACAAATCACCAAAGTTACAATTTGAAAGACACAAAATAAGAATAAAATTAAATTAGGAGAAACACCTGCTCAATGACAAACTCCGGGTTGTAGATGGTCCTTGGGTTGAATACGGGATAGTTGGGAATAGTCCCTTCTTCATCCGACTCGCTCAGTCGGTTCTCGTCGAAATCTTCCCCTCCTTCCTCCACTATGTCATCTTCATCCTCACTGTCTGCATCTTCTTCGCTTGAATCAACTACGACCTTTTCTTTTCCCTTTTTGAGATTCTTATCCACCCCGCTACACTGTCCCTTATCAACAGGCTCTACTAAACCTTGAACCTTCCCTTGCCCTAAGCCCTTACCTCGACCTCGCCCTCTAGCCCTACCCCGACCTCTCCCACGGCCCCTACCAACAGCCTGACCTTCAACAATTGGGCTCACCGTTTATGCAGCCTCATCGTGCCCTACTTCCAAACTACCGTGCCCCTGACCGTCTGCGGCATCCACCGTGATGTCAACAAAAAAACTACCGCCATCCAAATTTGTTGGGTCAATGGCATCCATCTCCCCTCCCACATCAACTACATTAGACTCGAATAAAACATCGTCCTCATCTTCGTTACACTCATTCCCAATCACAAAGTCGGGGTCTTCGAATGACTCGTACTCGGAGTCACTAGCATTTGGGGATCTTTCAGGCTGTGAATCATTTTGAAATTCCTCTACATACACATGCATCTCTCTTACTGTAAGGAAGCTATTTGCGCATTCCCTAATACCCTCATCCTCCCCAAGGAATTTAAATGACCCATCCCGCATCATGACATGAAACATCCTTTCCCCCTTAACCCCAGCCTTATCACTGAAACCCATCAAATCAGAATGCTTGATTTCGTTCGCCTTTACCCAATCAAAAACCATCCTATCACTACCGACGTACCTGGTGTTGGGCATATCTGCAAAAACCCCATCAAAGTGCAACACCACACTAAGGTATTTGCTTTTTGGATCTGCAAAATAGCAAACACCATACTCAATCCTAAACTCTTAAAAAACAGCAGCGAAAGAACTCAACAAAAGGGGCCCAGAAACTCAAGTCAACACATTTCATACATATGGTCAATATAAATGATACAATAAAGATAAAGAAAAACTCAATATACTTTAAAAACTGTTGTGGGGACCATTACTGTAGGACAAAATTCAAACAAGGGGACAACATTAACACCCATTACCCCACACACCAAACACAAAATGCATTAAAAATTCACAAATACATTAAAAAAACGAAACTTTTATTAAGAAGAAATATAATAAGATTAGATTCCTGTCGCAACTGAAGACAACACATACGACATTACGAAACTTTTTGCTACGAGACCCACTTCACCCTAAACTGAGCCACCTAAACCAACATCTATAAACCCTAACGCATATATCTTGAAAAACAAGAACAATACAAGTCAAAACAAAATATGAGCGAGTTACCGTAGTTGGGTGGGTTCCAATCCGTTGCGCCCTTCTTTCTAACGAAAACCATCCCGCCGCGATTTATTGACGGCGAGAGTCACCCTAAGACTCTGATTCTGACGTCGCTGCTCTACTAACAACCGAGAGGAAGAGATTTGTGGGTTTATGAAGGGATGCAATTTTCGGGGATGGTTTTGCTTATACGGCTCTTCAGGTGAAATGGGGAAATTGGGAAAATGGAGGGTCGATTAGGGTTCTTAAGTTGTATGCCTAATTTTTGTTTACCAAGTTTTGTGTTCTTTCTTTAATTGAACAGAATTTATCTAATGAATATCTTAGGTGGAAATTAATTTAGTGTGTTGTATATTGATATCTTAGGTGGAAGTCTGTTTGCTTAGGTGTAAATTGATTAATGAAGAAAAAAAATTAAAAAATAAATCCACGTCACATATGGAGCGCCAAATGGCATTAGTCGCCGGAATTCAGTAATCAGCGCCGGCACGTGGGTGTCACGTGCGTTTTTCCGGCGACTTGGTCAAAATTGGGTCAAAATTGTCCTTAAATCGAGCAATTACTAGAGCTACGGGACTAAATCGAAAAAGTAATTAATTGTGGGACTAAATCAGAAAAGGTAAAAAGTTAAGGGACCAAATCAACTTTTTTCCCAATTAAGTTGTATTAAAATTGGAAAAAATACTTATATAATAACACATTATGATGAGACCAACATATATAATAGCACATTATAACGGGGCAGGGGGGCGTCCGTCCCTGAATGTACTCCCTCCGTCCCGACTGAATTTGCACACTTTTCTTTTTGGGACGTCCCATCTAAGTTTGCACACCCTTAAAAAGGAAAGTTTTCTCACAATCTTCACCCCTAAAATCTCCACCTTTAGAAAAGTCATCAAAAAGCAAAAAATAATTTTTCTTAATATACGTGCCGGCTCAAGTGTGCAAACTCAGCCGGGACGGCGGGAGTATTCTTTATCATGGTTATAACTTGTTTGTTAGTTTAACATGTCAGCGATGATCAAATTGAAGAAATCTCAACTCAGAATCTAGAGGCAACGTGGAGCTGAAGTTCTTTCCAAAGTAAGGTTTATACTTTATTTCATTTGTTCAGTTCCAACGGACGCACGTAGGGGCCAAGTGCCCCCCGTCCCCGTTATAATGTGCTATTATATATGTTGGTCCCATCATAATGTGCTATTATATATGTATTTCTTTTTGAATTTTAATACAATTTAATTAAATAAAATAAATAATAATATAGTTTAATTTAAATTAGATGGATGTATTATTCTCTATAAACAACAACCATAAAGATGTTAAAAAATATAATGAATATAGAGACATTATATCATTTTTCTTCTTTTCGTAATTAAAATAATTTATTTATCTTATCTAAATTGGTAGTAATTTTTTAGTTTTATTTATAGAGTTGACAATTGTTAAGGCTCATGGACATGTTTAGGGGTAGTCCTCCATTTAAATTTTTTAAAATATTAATTTTTAATGTAATTTATCCAATATTTTAAGTTTAGAGCCAAATTTTAATTTGATTTCTAGCCTGCAAATTTTGTCTCCTATTTGGTAAAATATTGGCACATAACCTTATAGCACAGTGAAAAAATTAAAAAAAAAATCACCCCGTGAAATGAACTCCTAGATCCATCTATAAATGGGCCCCCCTCGACTGAATTCCTGGGTCCGTCACTGGTTCCAAGTAAAGCATTCAGCTCATGACACTTGTGAAATATGGCTTACTATTCATACATAAGATCGGCAATAGTCTGCATTATTCAGTTCTAGAATATACGATCTAACTTCTTGATGTACATCTCTGTTAGTGGTTAAACAATACTATCACTACAAGAAAAAGGGTCTTTTGAGACCACAAAAAATGGTCACAAATAATGAGTATTTGTCACAGTTTAAGCAAAGTGGTCTCAAATAATAAGTATTTGTCACAACTTATGAGTACTTGTCACAACTTTATTGTCGTCTCACTAACTCGGTCGCAAATAATATATTTGTGACCACAAAAGTGGTCTCTAATGCGTCTCAAATATTTTTTACAACACCTAGTTGTCTCTAAAAGTAGTATTAAAGTTGTCTCAAATATTTTTTAGAGCGATTTGTGACAACAAGTAGTCACAAATAACTTATTATTAGTGACCACAATTATGGTGTAAAAAAATCTTATACAAAAGACTTCTTTTGTTGTAGTGTATATTAGTTATTTTTAATTTCATATGGTTTATCCCCACCAAAAACAGCAGTTCTTTAATTGTGGGCAAAGCTGATTATTTCCATGGTTGTCTTTTAAAAACACGAACATATTTATAGTCGGTTTAGTTTTAACTACACACGATTAGGCATCGGATGTTTAGTCTAAGGAAGTTCTCAATCGTGGACATAGATATCGTAATCATAGATGCTATTAGTACGACAACGGTTGAATACCGTAATTTTTATAAATAACTACTACGGTTCATTAACCGTAATTATTGGTGATGAGTCTACGACAGGACACCTACTACCGCGGTCGCTATACGCCTTTAACTACGATTTTTGACCGTAGTCTTTTAATTTTTTTGACTGTAGTTAAAGGGGAATAGCACAACATCAATACGTTTTAGGGGAATAAGTTGTAGTATTAATTGATAGATCATCTTGTAACGAATTAATTGATCAAATTTCAATTCCCACGAATCCTACCCCAATCATAATTTGTACTAAAAAACTGAACCTCTCACCAATCAAAATTGTACTAAAACATAAATTAACATAAAGATCGCTTTTACAAAATTACCAACATAAGGGTTAATGTAAAATCCATGCCATTAACTAGGACTTAAATCCATAACTGTACTAAAAAACAAAAAACATCAACATGGGTTTTCTAAAATTACCAATGTAAGTGCAAAGGTACAAATCTAATATGTATAGAGGGGGCATAACCGGATTCACTAAAAAACATAGAGCCCACTAAAACTCGTTTTATCGGATTTAAACTAACTCAAAATAAGACAACTTTAATGCGGGTGTGGTTTGTGAAAGTAATGGACTAGATTAGGATATGAGCTTTAATTAATTAATAGGTTATACTAATTAATTAATTAAAGCAGGTCAGAATATTAGGTCCATATACCTAGGGTATATGAACTATATATGTATATATCTATTCTCTATTATAGGAATAATTAATCTTGTCAGTAAAAAACATCAAAGGGTTCAATAAGGGATTTCCTAGTGATCACTTATTGAACGATTGTACCGAGAATAGTTCCTGCGGCGGACGACATACGCGTGAATACTTGAAGTGGTGAATCAATCGCTCAATTCAGTCCGACTAATTACGCAACAAGTAAGTTATTTCAACTTTAGCGTAATCAATGCTCAACGTTTAATTCAGTTATAAATCACTATCATAATTCTCGACTGTTTATTCCGCTGCATATATAAGATGTAGCCGAAAATTACTAACAGTAGTATCAGAGTCCGGGGCTTGATTTATAATTGTTTTTAACTCAATTATTTGTGGATTAAAATTGAGATTCAGAGATTTGTAGTTTGAAATTAGTTTGCAAAAGTTTTGGAATCTGTTGCATATTATTCTTGACAATAAAATTGGAAATTTGGATATTAGTAATGAAAAATCAGTTTTAAGTTTTGAAACATGGTTTTGGACCTTTTGAAACAATAATCGCTGCGTCCTCTGCCGCCGCCGCGCACGTGACGGCGACCGCTGTTGTTGCGCAATTCCGGCTGTAGCGGCGTGGACGGCGGCGAGAGTTTGCCGCTACCGCGCTTCTATTGCGCGATTACGGTGCGTCTGGTCGCGGCGGCTGTGTGTGGAATGGCGGTTATGCAGCCCAAACCCTAATGGGTTGTGGGCTGCTGACCAACTGGCTGGGCCTATTTCATTGGGCTGCTGTTTTTTTAAATTGGGCCGGTTGGATATGGGACTGGGGTTTTCTGGAACACAAAATAACATCTACTTCTATAGGCAACATGCTCAAGACCTACAAATCATCTACTTCTAAAGGAAACTCTGCGCTCATGGTGAGCTCTTCTGCGAGATCTTCCAAACAGAAGAATAAGCAGAAGAAGAGGAAGAAAGCATCTAAGGATGCGACCTTGATGCCTAAGAGTGGAGGGGTTCAAAAGAAGCCGAGAATACCAAAAGATGAGTATCTGTTCTGCAATAAGAAGGAGCACTGAAAGAGAGACTGCCCGAAGTTCAAAGCACATGGTGCATTAGATGAGAGCTAAGGTAGTTTGTTTTGTACATTGAAATTAGACTAGATTAGATCTTCCTTCGGGATATAAATTAGATTTATATAATTGTTATTTTGTTCTTTAGATTTCAAAGAATATTATTTCCATTGTAATAGTAGACATTTATGACTTTTTCCTTTTATTTTGAAAACAGTAGATGCTTGTTTCGCTTAATGGATTGTTTTAAGGAAGTGTCTTTCTTTCGAATGGAATATATATGCTTGAATGTGAACAAAATTTTCTCAATGGACAAGAATAAACGATCTAAGCTAAGTAATACGGATATTAAACCCTACCTATGGCACTGTAGACTTGGTCATATCAATGAGAAACGAATAGCAAGATTGAGAAAGTTAGACTATCTCACATCATTTGATTTCAAATCATATGGTGCTTGCGAATCTTATCTCAAAGGAAAGAAGACAAGTTAATCACTTTCCGGAGAAAGGGTTACGTGCCAAGGTTGTGCTCGAGTTGATCCACACAGCAGTGTGCGAACCGTTCCAACTTAAGCAAGAGGTGAATATTCGTACTTCATAACGTTCGCTGATGATTTTTTAAGGTATGGATATGTGTACCTCATGAAACAAAAATCTGAGCCCTTCGAGAAATTTAAGGAGTTTAAGCTAAAAGTTGAGAAATAACTTGGAAAAGTATTAAGACTCTCCGATTAGATCGAGGAGGGGAATACTTAAGCTAAGATTTTCTTGATTACTTGAAATCACATGGAATCCGGTCAGACTGGACACCTTCGGCTACACCATAGATGAATGGAGTATCCGACAGGAGAAATCGAACTTCATTAGATATGGTTCGATCCGTGATGAGTTTCACCAGTCTCCCCTTATTCCTTTGAGGTTATGCCTTACTAACCGCTGGTTATATTCTGAATAGAGTTCCTCTTAAATCAGTCATGCAAACACCATATAAGTTATGGTGTGGCAAGAAGTCGAGTCTTAACCATATGCAGACCTGGGGTTGCCCTGCTTTTGTTAAGAAAATGACGACTGATAAATTGGAGACTAAAAGTGAGTAATGCTATTTTGTGGATATCCTCAAGAAACTAAGGATATGAATTCTACTGCCCTGGAGATCAAGGTGATAATTTCCAAGAATTTGGCGTTTCTTGAAGATATTTGTATCTTCGAGGAACAAGGTCACAACAAGGCAGATCTTGAAAAGATTTAATAACCACAAAATAACATAGAGGATGAGGTATTGTTCAATGTAGTGGAAAAGAACTCAGTGGGAGTTTTCGATGATCTATTGGAAGGAGAAAACAACTCTTGGAGGGTCACTTCAAGACAATAAGATGCATCAAAGACAAGATATTGTATCAGTCCCCCCTCAAGAAAATCATAGTGAAATTCTTGAGAATATTTCAAAATATTGAAAACCAACTCACGATCAGAATAAACCGCATGAACCAATGTAAAACCGACTCAAAAGATCTCAAAGGAATCGTCGTGCACCTGAAAGACTAAATCTATTGGTTGAGAACCAAGATGATGAGGTTGATTCAGAAGACGACGAACCTAAGATCTATATCGAAGCGGTGTCGGGCACCAATTCGAAGATGTGGCTGGCTGCCTTAACATCTGAAATGGACTCGATGTACCTCAATCTAGTCTGGGAACTAGTTGATTTGCCAGATGGGGCTCACTCCATAGGCTGCAAATGGATTTTCAAGAAGAAGAGAGATGTAGATGGCAAGGTACAAACCTACAAGGCTAGGTTTGTGGCAAAGGGTTATAGTCGACGCGAGGGCATTGACTATGATGAAACCTTTTCGCCAGTTTTCGCTAAGATCAAGTCCATTAGGATATTACTTGCAATAGCTACATACTATGACTTTGACATTTGGTAAATGGATGTCAAAACCGCGTTTCTCAATGGAGAACTCGAAGGCACTGTGTATATGTCACAGCCTGAAGGTTTTATATCCAAAGAAAAGTCGAATGGAGTATGCAAGTTAAAGAAGTCCATTTATGGACTCAAGCAAGCATCTAGGAGTTGCAATATTTGCTTTGATAGAGCTATCAAATTCTTTGATTTTGTCAAAAGTAAAGAGGATCCATGTGTTTATAGTAAACGTAAGAATGAAATGTTGTCTTCCTTACCATATATGTTGACGATATACTAATAATGGGAAGCGATTGTTCCATGTTGCAGTCCATGAAAGATTGGTTGTCTAGCTCCTTCATGATGAAGAATCTGGGTGAAGCTTCCTACATCCTTGAAATTAGGATCTATCGAGATAGACCTAATAGGTTGTTGGGATTGCCTCAGTCTACTTACATAGACAAATTGTTGAGATGCTTCTCAATGAAAATTCCAAGAAAGGATTTCTTCCTATAGGACATGGCATTATATTGTCTAAGAAAGGTTGCCCTTCTAATGACAAAGAAATGAGTTACATGAAGAAGATCACGTACGCTGCGGCTATAGGATCTATTACGTATGCCATGATATGTACTAGGCCAGATGTGGCTTATGCACTCAGCATGACAGACAGATTTCAGCAAAATCCGGTAAGATACACTGGAGAACTGTCAACACTATTTTTAAGTACCTTAGAAGGACTAAAGAATATTTCTTAGTCTATGGTGGGCAACTAGAGTTATCAGTTACTAGGTATACTAATGCTAGCTTCCAACCGGACCATGATGACTTTAAGACTTTGTCTGGATATATTTTCGTTCTCAATGGTGGTGCAGTGAATCGAAATAGTTCTAAATAGAGTAGAACTGCTGATTCTACCACTGAAGCCGAGTATATTGCTACATCTGAGGGGTTGTTGCTTTGTTAAAGTTCGTAAAAGAACTAGGTGTTGTTCCAAGTGACAACAATGCAATACCGTTGTATGGTGACAATGGTAAGTGCGGTTGCGGTAGCAAAAGGAACTGAGAGCCACGAATAGAAACAAGCATATTCCCTGGAGATATAATCTGGTTGGAGAAATAATAGATAGGGAGATGTGAAGTTAGATAGAGTATCCACTGATGATAACTTGGCTAATCCTTCAACCAAACAATTGTGTATAGCAAGACACAACAAGCACTTTGAGAGCTTGGCACGTTGGTAGTTGGCTTTAATTCAGTGGGAGTTTATAGTTTGTATGTCTTAGAAACCTTTCGTTTGAGACATTCATTCTTGATCGCATTCTATGACATTTGATTGTCTTTTGGGTTTATGCAATTATCAGAATAATAATTTTGATGCTTTGTTATTATTCTTATAATTGTTCCCTTGAATCATGACTGTCATTTATGGTGTGAAACATAAATGATATAGTATGATTTTAAAATCACCATAATCGATAGTCATCAAGAATGGGATATTGATGACACGCGATAGGTTAGCATGTGGTCTGCATCACATTCTCAGAGAATGTAGGTCTCACGACTACGAGATATTAGATATCCGTGATGGACACCTGGGTACTTTGGAGAGTATTGGTACACCCTACTATTAAACCGTTTGTTTTACTATTAAACCGTTTGTTTTAGTGTCTGCGGTTTATTAGTATGTGGAGTATGTAAAGATCCTTTGACCTGAGGTCAATACTCATTTTGTTTGATTAATGAGGAATTTTGACCAAGTACAACGCTTGCCTCCCAAAGGAGGATAAAACACGTCTTGTGTTGGGTTCATCATGAGGCAAATGGAAATGGTAGTTGAGCCAAGAATGAGATTCATTCCTCGATTGAAACTCGAGAGAACACTCTTATTTCTCTATATTATTTGACATTAAAGTCATTGGCCAATACAAAAGATATATTCTATTAAAGTAATTGAATATGATCGAATGTGTCATATAATAAAGATGAGAAAAATGATTGAGCTATTTGGACAGACACATGGCAGATCCTAGGCTCAATCGGGTGGTTCGTGAATTAAGGGATATTACATAAAATTCATATAAAGGTTTGTTTACTGGATTCAAGTAAACGTCATTCGTATATCGAGGTCGTTGCACAACGCAGTCTAGGAGTTTTGTGCAGATTTTAATTAGATTATCGTTGATAATGGGGGCCTGAAGGGTCACACTTTGTGTGTATTGTTGTTTCGCTCAAGGGTACAATGTTGGTGTTTCGAATTATATCTAATGCTAATCAAAATGGGAGATTGAAAGTAATGGACTAGATTATGATATGGACTTTAATTAATTAATAAATAGGTTATACTAATTAATTAATTAAAGCAGACCAGAATATTAGGCCCATATACATAGGGTATATATATATATTCCCTATTGTAGGAATAATTAATCTTGTCAGTAAGAAACATCAAAGGGTTCAATAAAGGATTTCCTAACGATCACTTATTGAACGATTGTACGGAGAATAGTTCCTGTGACGAACGACATATGCGTGGATACCTAAAGTGGTGAATCAATCGCTCAATTCAGTTCAATTAATTACGCAACAAATAAGTTATTCCAACTTTAGCGTAATCAATGTTCAACATTTAATTTAGTTACAAATCACGATCATAATTCTCGACTGTTTATTCAGCTGCGTACATTAGATGTAATCGAAAATTACTAACAGTTTGAACCCACTACATTATTAAGCAATTAATTAATTTGCAATTAGATCCGTGCAATTCGGATCATGGGTCAAAAAATATTACTCCCTATGTTCTGTTCTAATTTGCACATTTTCATTTTTTGATCGTCCCATCCTATTTTGCACACCCCCAAAATGAAAAGAAAACTTACAATCTCCATCCTTAAAATCTCCACAATCAATCTCCACATTTGAAAAAGTCAATTAAAAAGTAAAAAATATTTTTTTCTTAATATACGCACTGGAGCAGGTGCGCAAATTAGTTCGGGACGGGAGAGTACTATTTGTGTTTAAAGACATTACATGTGATGAGTATATCATGGTGAAAATATATCACAATTTATACTTTAAAATATTACGTTATCTGGGAAAATGTAATACTTTTACCCTAAAAATATGATGCATTTAAACATGAATAATTATATCCAATCTAAATTATACCGTACAACTGGTGTACATGAAACTTTATCATCAATAATTAATAAGAAATATTAAAAAAATTAGATATCTTACAACCGAGAGCAATGCTAAACTAATTGAAAGGCATCCTTTTAATATTTAATTCAATACGAGATTCTTTCCATAGGAATATGGATTCTCTATTTGGTATCTGCCGAATGGATATAAGTTTCGGCATATACAATACTGACATAGCGGCCGAATCGACACCCTTTAGGTTTCGGCATATACTATACTGACAGAATCGGTCGAATGTTTTAGAGGATCCGATACAAAAAAAATAATGCTTCAAAATAATTTTCATCGACAATACATAAAATTTAAATATATAAAAATTCATATTTCAATCAGAATAAATTTACATAAATTATCACTTAATTTTCTTACATAATAATTGAGAAATTGTAAAATTAACTATACAATCAAATGTAAAATATTGATATCGTCAAAATCATCAATAAATCTTTAAAAATTAATTTTTGCTAGAAATAAAATGGCATAATTAATTTATTTAAATAACTTATAATTAAAAAAATACCTTTGAACGCGTGTCCTTTATTAAATTGTGACACTATAAAATCTGCGGCCAGTCAGCAAAATTTATTTGAGAAACGAGTTTGAATGTGTGGCCTAAATTATATTGTGCCAATTGAAAATAGTTAGCAGGCCCTACTTGATGTCACTATTCTTAAAAATGAAAAAACAGATTGACTTACAATCTTAACTCACAAATATATATATATATATATATATATATATATATATATATATATATATATATATCCATTTTATGTCCTATGTAATAGTATTAAGATTTAAGGGTAACAAAGTAATTTAAATATTTTAAGTATTTATTTATTTGATTAAAAAAGATCCTAAACCTTTTACATTTTTAAGGGATAAGGTATAAATAGACTCATCAATTGTTCGATCAAGTTCGGACAAACAACTCAATTTGATTATAGAAAGGTAAGAGACCTTTTATATTTCTATCGAATAACCGGATAAGGTGCAAATAGACCCCTCAATTATACTCTCAAGTTCATATAAACACTTCAGTTATGTTTTTGTCTTGTTAGACATTTAAATTTTCAGAATTTGATAGATAGATACTCTAACTTTTCAATTGAAAATCAAATGCATTTTTAATTTTAAAAAGACGGTGTTAATCAACTAACTCACAATTATGCTTCTAACCATATGCAAAGTGGTGATAACTTCAACTCATTTATTTTGAGGAATATAAATCCCATGACAAGGAGGGTGGCTGGATAGGAGTTGGCCTCATTCTTCCATTATTTTATTTTCTTTTATTTTATTTTCTCCGCTTCTTCTTTTTCTTATACATATATAAGAAATAGTGATGTTCTTAGTCTTCCCCACATGTGTCTTTTTTATTGCATTTAACAATGGAAAACAAGTGAGGGTGATTGTCTGCGGAGAAGTGATGGAGATAAGATTAGAAGATTTGATTAGATATATTATTTACTAGTAACATTATATTTGATATAATATATCTTTAAGAATATTTGTTTTGATTTGTTTCTTATTTGATTAGATTATTTTCTTAAGGCCCAAGTTAATCTATTAGTATAAATAGGGATCTTCTCTATTGTATTAGATAGTTGATTTAATATATTGATATAAGAAAACGGGTGTTATTCCCAGTTTGTGTCTCTTTTCGGGTATTCTTAGAATCAACGGAGTTAGACCTGCATATTATTGTTCGTCCACACTTCTCGCCGCATCAGTTGGTAATCAGAGACCAGTTACGATTCTCGATGACGGGTCCGAGGTGTCAATTAGTTCTTGATACTATTTTTGATGAGGAGTTACATGAAAACAAGTTTATGCAAATACGCCAACAAATCAACTTGTTGGCAATTGAACATGGTGGTTATGATGAACAACCAATTTTTGACGAGGAATTGGATGTCAATACGATGTTAGTTGACGATTTATTTTTTCCATCATGTGAATCCTTCTCGGATGTGATTGGTGATGTTGGTTATGATGGCCCACCAATTTTTGACAAGGAGATTGTACCGGATGAGAAGTTTGATGATACAATTTCATATAAGAAAATTGTTGATACTTGTGTTGAAGTTGTTCATAGTGTTTATGATCTACCGGCAATTTTTTATGATGAGAATACCAATTAAGAATACGTTGATCCATTTTTGGATGGATTCATCTTCAAGGCTAAAGCACTTTCGATCACTTCCATGGTTGTGGATACTGAATTTATTTTTCAGTTTTTTGCTCATTTGATCTACAATTTCATAAATGTTATTGTTGCTCCTTGGATGCATGAGTACAAAGATGCTCCAGCCTGTCTTCGCACATACACGATCTATACGATTCGAGGACGAATCACTTTCTGGGAGAGGAGAATCATGGAGATAAGATTAGAAGATTTTATTAGATATATTATTTACTAGTAAATTAGATTTGATATAATATATCTTCAAGAATATTTGTTTTGATATGTTTCTTATTTAGATTAGGTTATTTTCTTAAGGCCCAAGTTAATCTATTAGTATAAATAGAGATCTTCTCTATTGTCTTAGATACTTCCTCTGTTCCATATTAATTGACGTTTTAAGATGTTGTTCCATTTTCTAATTAATTGACGTTTTACATATTTTTCACCAATTCTATCAATTTTCTCCATGTACTCCATCCTAAAATATCTCTATTTTTCAATCTATCAGATATAATTTGATTTGGTCAAATCTTTAGTTGAGGGTATATCTGTCAATATATTCAATTCTTAATTCTTCCCTTTCATCCTAAAACTTCAATTAATATGAAACGCAGGGAGTAGTTGATTTGATATATTGATATAAAAAAACAGGTGTTATTCCCAGTCTGTGTCTCTTTCCGGATATTATTAGAATCAACGGAGTTAGACCTGCATATTATTGTTCTTCCACGCTTCTCGCTGCATCAAGAAGCTAGCAAAATTTCGGGACTGGCTCATTTTCCTTTGTATTATGCTTTGAAATTCAATGTGTGTTTTAATTTATAAAGTAGCATCTTATAAGGTCTAGGCAACCGCCTAGGCGCTAAGCGCCACCTAGTCGCTCCGGTTTTGCCTAAAACGGTTAAAGAAGACGTTTTCTGGTACGGGTGATAAACCACTAAAAAGTGATAAGTTTGCAAACATTCAATTCTCTAAAATTTCACTACAAGAAAATTGTCAAATTTCAACGGAAAAATTCTAACGGAGCATAAATTCATTGAAATTTTTAAAATTTTCAATGGCAAGAAGAGCCGTTGAAATTTTGGAAATAATTCCGACGACTTTTGCCGTTGGAATAGCTGTTGGAAAAAATTCCAACGGCGTTCGAATAGCTGTTGAAAAAAAAAAAAAATCCAACGGTAAGAGACTCCGCTGAAATTGCCGTTGGAAATTATTTTTCCATTTAAATTTAATTGTTGGAAGAAAAGAATTTCAATAGCCATTTTTCCAACGGTAGAAAAATCGTTGGAATTGACGTTGAAATTGAAATTTCAATGGACATTTACCAAAAATCTTTGGAATATCGTAAATTTCCGTTAGAATTTCAATTCCAACAGTTTTTTTGCCGTTGAAAAAGTAGTCGTTGGAAATTTGTTGTTCCAACAATTAAAGTCCGATGGAAAAATGATTTCAACGACAATTCCAGCGGAGCCTCTTACCATTGGAATTTTTTTTCCAACGGCAAAATTGTTTCCAACGATTCCTTTTGTTGTTGGAATTTTTCTCCAACAACTACTCCAGTGACAAAAGCCATTGAAATTATTTCCAAAATTTCAGTGGCTCATCTTGGTGTTAGAATTGCCGTTGGAAATTTTAAAATTTTCAATAGATTTATGTTCTGTTGGAATTTGTTAGTTTTCTTGTAGTGTTTGTTACAAAGTATCATCGAACACCATGTTATGCTGTTTTTCTATAAAAACCAATTTAAAAAATATTACTCCCTCCATTCATATTAATTGACATTTTAGGATGTTCTTTCCTTTTTTAATTAATTGTCGTTTTACATAATTTTACCAATTTTTTTCCAGGCTAAATCCTAAAATATCTCTACTTTTCAATCTATCAGAGATATTTTGATTTGATCAAATCTTTAGTCGATGGTATATCTGTCAAAATATTTCATCCTTAATTTTTCTTTGCATCATAAAACGTCAATTAATATAAAATAGAGAGGGAGTATTAATTTTTTCAAAAGTTCAATCATGCGTGTTTGGCATAAAAAGATCCGGATACGGTACTCTTTTCTTCATTTTAGAAAAAATTACATGTTCCAATTTTTCCTTTTTAATTGGCCTTTATGCTAATTTGGCAGTGCCCTAATCCAATGGGAAGGGCTTGAAAGTCAGGTACTTAACTATGGTCGGCAGGTGGACCCAGAAACCAAATGGACCTCCTACTATAAATTACTTATTTGTCCGATAAAAATATGCTATTGTTTATTTTAGTTCGTCTTAAAAAAATATTACACTATACTATATTCAATATATTATTAATTCTTTATTTTTACATTTACTCCTAATTAATGTGTCTTTATATTTTCCATATCGATCAAATATATAAACGATAAATGAGAGTAATGGATATAAAAAAAAGTGTTAAATTTAATATTTTATCTATATTAACTTCAATTTCTTATTATGTGGGAAAATAACTATAAGTCTACCTTTATAGATAGGCGGAGTATGTACATCTTCTCATGCGGTTATATACCTAATACATTGACATAGTTACAAAGTGAAATTATCCGTACATTCACTATAAGAAAAATAGTTTTATGAGACAATAAAAAATTATATGAAATAATGATTTTATGTCATAAGTATATTATTATAAGTTAATCGTCTCAATATCTCGGTCGCAAATATTATATTTGAGACGACAAAAATTATCTCAAATGCATCTCAAATATGTTTTGTAACAATTAATTGTCTCTAAAAGTAAGCTGAAAATGATCTCAAATAACTTTAAAAAATTTTACGACAAATGATCAAAAATAACTTAATATATTAGTGACCACAATTATAGTATCAAAACATATATATATCACAAGATACATATATTGTTTTATTGTGATTAGATATGCCCATGTGCCCCATATATATATATATAATTTACTATAGATCCAAAAGGGATAAATTAAGACATAAACTAGTATGGTATATCTAATGTGTCTTATTCGCATATAAAATACTTTACTTATATCTCATATAAGATTGGATAATATTTTTTTGGGCAAAAATCATAAAATATGATGGAGGGGTTAAAGACCCCCAAACTATATATAAAAGTTCAAGAGTGTGTTACAATATCCTAATGCATCACTCTTCAACAAATGAAAATGAGTTAGAGAGTCTATTTCAAGTCAAATTTTAGTAATTCCTTTTCTAAGACATAGTTTGAGAGCCTAAAAAATGGCTATCAACTCAGAAGCCATGGTATCAGCGTTGCCAAATTTTTATAAAAAGCAGACACAAGTTGAGAGTTGGAGTCACGAATGATACCCTCAGTCCCATTAAATCGGGATTACTTTTGATGCCAGATTGGATAATATGGATAATACCGGACGGATATACGAGAGCCACTATAAGAAACATTTTATTCGAATAACTAGGTGGCTTCTGTGTATTTCTTATTTGTGTTTAAGTTCCTCGTTGGAATATAAGATTGTAATCTTTATCGCGAAGTTGGCATTTCTTCATGTGATAATAACTATGATATTTGATGTAGATAGAGAGCATTGCATGAAATATAAAATTTCTCCTGTCATTGTCTATTCTAGTGAGATTTTAATTTGTATTGTCAAAATTGGAAATAAATGAAAAGAAAATGTATACAGTTTTGTCAGTATTGAAGATGGGGATCAGACATTTGGTTGAAACTTGTAAGAAATTTGGTTCCATTGGACCTAATGTCCTTTTCCGATTTTATGAGCACCACAAGTATATATTCATAGTTTTAATGAAACATTAAAGAAATGGGAAAAATCCGTTTTTGGTCCACTAACTTAGGGCGAGTCCAAAACTAGTCCATTAACTATGATATTATCAATTTTAGTCCAGTAACTTAGGACCGAGTCCAATTTGAGGACAAATTTCGCCGGAATTGACTAAGTTGGCCGGAATTACTCACGTGCAAGGCACGTGGTCGTTCAATTTGGGGCTTTCCGGCGATTTGTCCTTATATTGGACTCGGCCCTAAGTTACTGGACTAAAATTGATAATATCGTAGTTAGTGGACCAGTTTTGGACTCGCCCTAAGTTAGCGGACCAAAAACAAAAATTTTCCTTGTTTTGTCCCATAATCCAAATTTAGCAGAATACATTGATTTTTTATCATATTTCTTTTACCTAGATTCAAATGGTTCTTGCCATGATTCAAATAGTTGGAGATTTTGTAAGATACTTATATCAAAACTCAACCGTGGCAATCTTTTTTGTTACTCCAACACAAAATAGTGAGGATCCTCTATTCGATTCTTTAATATAAAGTTGGAGATTCATTCGAACCATACCTCTTCTTGGTTTTGCGCGGTTTGATCTTCTTCCAAATCAGTCTCATCGAAATTGTTCATCAGACACTTCCTGGATTTTGCGTTGTGACCCACACCACCATATTTTCTACACTTCTCAACACCTGAATCGGAAAGCCCCAAATTAAACGACCACGTACCTTGCACGTGAGTAAGTGTGGAAAACGTGGTGGTGTGGATCACAATGCAAAGTCGAGAAAGTTTCCGATGAACAATTTCGATGAGGCTGATTTGGAAGAAGATCAAACATCGTAAAACCAAGAAGAGGTATGGTTCGAATGAATCTCCAACTTTATATTAAAGAATCGAACAGAGGATCCTCACTATTTTGTGTTGGAGTAACAAAAAAGATTGCCACGGTTGAGTTTTGATATAAGTATCCTACAAAATCTCCAATTATTTGAATCAAGGCAAGAACCATTTGAATCTAGGTAAAAAAAAAATGATAAATAATCAATGTATTCTGTTAAATTTGGATTATGGGACAAAACAAGGAAAATTTTCGATTTTGGTATGCTAACTTAGGGCGAGTCCAAAACTGGTCCACTAACTACGATATTATCAATTTTAGTCCAGTAACTTAGGGCCGAATCCAATATAAGGACAAATCGCCGGAAAGCCCCAAATTGAACGACCACGTGCCTTGCACGTGAGTAATTCCGGCCAAATTAGTCAATTTCGGCGAAATTTGTCCTCAAATTGGACTCGGTCCTAAGTTACTGGACTAAAATTGATAATATCATAGTTAGTTGACCAGTTTTGGACTCGCCCTAAATTAGTGGACCAAAAACGAAATTTCCCCTTAAAGAAATGGAAGTTAGTGCGATGCCACATCATTTGCAATTCGAATTCTCTGTTACATACATCTTGTATCTTTTATTACACAATTTTTAATACACGATACATGTTAACTAGTAACATCACTCAATACACGTGTTGTGAATAATGAAACATGCACAACTAAGATGAAACATAAAATGAAACAGGTAATCTCATGGGCATCATTTGTGTAGTAATTCATGAATTATCAATTCCACAAATTGGGAAAAGCGTAATTTTAGTTCTCCATATTTGGCGACTTGCATTTTTAGTTCCCTTAATGACGATTTTGCATATTGTCTTATAATTTTTTCTGCAATTTACGGATAAATTTGGCCAAACTTTCTTAAAGTACATGTGAGTCTCACATGACTCTCAAGGTCGGAAATCTTCATCTATTTAAACCATGTGGTCCAATTTGAAGCATTAAATGTATTATAAATAAAAAGAATTCCACCTCGTATTTTTTAATTACACACAAGCATTAGTTTCCTATGCCACAGGCAATTTAACATAAGTTTTCTTGTTAAAAGATTAAAAAGAGAATTATAGAATTAAAAGAAAAAGTAGACGCCTTTGTTGGGATTGTCAAAAAATCCCACAATGGATATACATGAGAAAATCATGGGATTTTAATAGAATTCGAGTATCTCCGTTGTATGAGGCTTTTTGCAAGTTAGACCAAAACAAATCAATGGGGGGTTCATACCAAAATGAAGATCAGGGACACAGTTAGGATCATACAAGTGGTATCAGAGTCATGATCCCTCACATAACCGATCTGGTGGAGGTCCTTAAAGTGCCAAACAAAGCAGCAAGAGGTTCTACTCTACGGACCAGGTGCAAAGGCTCGATGAGGTGTACACCTGGGTAGGGAGACCATGTGAGGTGTGCACCTAGGTAGGGCAGGCTTCCCAACAGAGACGAAAAGTCTGGCTCTACAGTCCAGGTGTTGTGTGGACTTGGGTAGGGCATGCACCCCAGCAGGTCCGGCTATAAGCAGCAGTGATAGGTTTGGCTCTATGGACCAAGTTTGGTGTGCACCTAGGTAGGGTAGACTCTCCAGCAGAGACAACATATTTGGCTCTACAGACCAAGTGAGGTACACCTGGGTAGAGGTAGCAATTTCCAACGCTGGTACAAAAGGTCCGGCTCTACGGACCAGGTGTAAAGACCAGGTTAGGTGCACCAGGGTATGACTGACTCTCCAGCGACTGTAAACCATAGATTCCATGTAAAACATGTGCCCAAATACTGTGGAGATGGATAGTCGATTGGATAGAGCATACATGGCTAATCGACGTGGATTGTCGTTTAAGGGGAGGTCCGGTGGTTCTAGAGAAGGCTCCCCAACAAAGATGAAAGGTCTTGCTCTACAGACCAAGTAAAACACACATGTATAGGGCTAATATGTTCCAACGGCGGTACGAAAGGTCCGGCTCTATGCACCAGGTGCAGAGACCAGGTTAGGTGCACTTGAGTAGGCTGGCTAACTGGCTCTCCGATGACAGTAAACCATAGACTTCATATAAAGTGTTTGCCCAAATACTTTGGAGATGCATAGTCGACTGGATGTAGCATACATGGCTAATCGACGTGGATTGTCGTTTGAGGGGAAGTTTAGTGGTCCTATGTTCAAAGTGGAGGATTGTTGGATCAACAAAGTCCCAATTCAGATATAAATGAGAAGATCATGGATTTTAATAGGATTGAAGTATCCCTATTTATATGAGGACTTTTAGCAGTTAGCCTCTAAAACAAATCCGTGTGGACTCGGTACAACGTGAACAATATCATAACAATATGGAGATTATGGGCCTAGTCAGGCCCAACAATTTCATCTTCTTCGTTTGGTTGGGCAGCCTGTAGAAAGAGGGTGACCGAAAAATTTCAATCTCGCCCGTACGCAACTCCCCTTTCGGTAAATTAGCCATTTAAGGCCTTTCATCTTCATCTCCAACCCATGCATAATACCATTAATATTCATCTTTAACCCGTAACACCATTAATCATTTTCTTCTCAATCTTGTTCTTCTCCAAATTAGGGTATTGACAAATTGGAGATTTTGTCCCTCTTCTACAATGATTTCTTGAACTCATATACGCTCGTCTCACATTTGCTTACTGTAACTCAATATGTCTGGGGGCCTTATCACCATTGGTATGTCATCATGTTTATTTGTCTTTGTATTTAGATATGTGAGAATATAGAGAAGAAGTCTAATTTTGCAAGATTGCATAGGTGAAAGTTTGGCTATCATGGAAGTGAGATTGCATACGTGAAAATTTCCAATTTGTAAGAGATGTGATTTGGAGAGAGAATATGAAATGATTTTGGCTCGCGAATCTTCCGTCGAATTTCTTTAATTTTTTCTTTTTTAATTTATTGAAAATTTTCTTATTTATTTTTTATTTTCGTCAGTTTACTTTAAATTTTATTTTTTTAATTTATTGCATTTTATTTTGGTATTTTTTATTATTATTATTATTCTTATTATTATTATTATTATTATTATTATTATTGTTATTATTATTTATTGGAACTTTTTCCCTATTTTTCTTATTTGCTGGAATTTTCCTTTTTGAAGGGTTGAAATATCGCCACGTGTCCCTAATGAATGAAGATACGCAAATTAGTGAATCACGTGACTCTCACGTGAGGAATTTTGGTTGTTTCAAAAATAATTTTGGCCAAAATGGGCCTTAAAGTGCGATTTTGAAAATTATACGTCTAAATGTGTAAAATCCTGATGAGGATTAAACATGCAAGTGACCAAAACATAGAGGACTACAATTACATTTCCCCCCACAAATTGGATAAAAATTACTATAGCCAACATGTCGGAGTAAAATGTTAGGATTGTCCAATAAACTCCCACATCGAAAAATATAAGGGAAGGATCATGGAGATATAAGGAAAGATGGATCCATTGATATGAGACATTTTGGGAGTTAACTCAAGAATAAAACAATACGGGCTTGATCCAAATCCGATGATATCATACCAATGTGCAGATGCGGGTCCAACATAAAATATTTCGATACAAGCCCATGAGATATCATTCCGATTGTGCAGCAAATGCATGTACCCTACATTTAGAGGTCATAATTGGGGTCGGATTAGATCAATTCAAAATTTTATTGGACCAATAATTATTCAGTGAAGTCCCGGCCCATTCAATTAAAATATACTATGGTTCTTCGTCAGTTCATGACTCGTTGGACTTTTGAAACATCAAATGAAACTTATTAGACTCAATGATAATTCGACCACTAATCTTATAATTCAACTCATTTAAAATATCGGATGGACCACCTAAATTTTTGGCCCTCTAATAACTCTATGAGAAAGGAAAGAATAAAATAAAAACATAAAATTTGTGTAATGACTCGAGACATGTCATTGTCACAAATTGACAAAAATATTGTTGCCAAGGAAGTTTTCGTTCTGCGACGGAAAGTCGAAACTTGTTGTTTTCAGCACTTCGTTTTCCAATTTCGTGCATTTAAGGGAACAATATTTCTTGGAGTGTTCCTATAGATTAACATATCCTATCGACATACAACATTTTAAATATATTTATTCATTTATAAGAAAAAATAAAATAAAGTAATCAAAAAAAAAAAAAAAAATTTATTAAAAAATAAAAAAGTTATTTATTGATTTTATATATAGGTTATATTCAGTATAAATAATTTAACTCACAATAAATACTCTAACCTAAGTCCAATAATCAACCAAAAAGATAATGACTTAATTTACATTTAATAATTTATTACAATAATGTATGTTCGTGTAAGTATAAAACTTAGAGACGTTTCTTTTGTAAAGGTGAAGATAAAGATAACTTGGTTTTGTTTTTTTCAATTCGGATTCTTTGTTATCGTATGTGTTTCATCCTTTATTACATTCAAATTCACTATGTGATACATATTAATTTGTGATATCATACTATACACGTATCGATTAATTAATGTAATGAACACAAGATGTAACACCAAATCGTAACAAACGATCTCATGGAGTTTCCTCTGGGTATGGGCACTACACAAAACAATCATACAGAAATCAAAGGAGTCATATTTTACTTAGTCATGAGCGGAATGTTAACAATCATACAAAAATGTAGGAGCCATATTTTACTAAGTTCTGAGCGAAATATTAACCTTTCTATTTATAGAAGCATCTAGGACCTGGTTTTATTATTAACTTTTCTCAATTTCTTTTTGTTTTTCTGATCCAGGTTATCAATTTCATTTAGATCCCATTTGGATTTGTTAACTTGTACAAATTATGTTATGTTAGCATATCATAGTTCATTTCTAATTCTCTACCACGTTTATTTCCTATCCCTGTGTCCCACTTTAAAAATCTGAAGCTCACAACATAAAACATATACCCGGCTCAAGCTCAAGAATTTAAACTATGAATAATGAACCCTGAATTATGAAACTATGAACTTGAAACTTAGAACCATGAAATCATGACTCCTAAAACCATTAATTATAAACCCTGAACTGTACACTCATAAATCGTGAATATATATAAGTACTCTAAATCCTTAAAATCCAAATGTAGAACCTAGACTTGAACAAGTATTATATTCATAGATCTAAAGAATCATGAACTTACTTATTATAAAAAGAAAAAGTAAATTATTTTTGTAAGGTATTGATACAGTAAGAAATGAGACGGGGATCTCACGTAGCAAAACAATCCAAAAATACTTAAATAGTTAAAATCTCCATATATATATATTGGCTTAGACCTTTAAAAAATATAAACCCCTCTTGTCATGGTTTGTATACCTCAAATTTACTTCCGCTCAAGTTCTCTATTAGTCTGTCCGACGGTAGACCCATCAAACTTTTGCATCAAAATTAGTAATGTATTTTCTCCATGAAGAAGAAAAACACAATAAAATTCTTAAATTGGAATAACGGTGTCATATGATTTACTTTTAAATTTAACGTTTTGATATATTATACTCCCTCTGTCCCGTTCCAATTTGTCTATCTTGGTCGAAAACGGAGGTTAAAAAAAACAGATTTTGTGGAATATTTAACTTTTTCAAAGATGAAGATTGAATATGGAGATTTTGAGGGTGGAGATCGTGAGAGAAATTTCAGATTGAGACAAACCAAAAAAGAAAGTAGGCAAATTAGATCGCGACGAAGGGAGTGTTGGATTATGGATGTTACATGGATTGACAACTTAATACATGTTGGATCATAGCCTGTATTAAGTCATTAATGCATGTATTTTTTATTAATCTTTTTGATTAGACAAGTCAAGCTGGACCTGTTAATGCTTATTACCATATTTGGTAATAAAGCATTCTAGCTTAGGAAAGGTACTATCCTAGTGTTGCTTCTTATAAGCACACATTAATGTTTTTTGTTTTTAGTATTAATCTGCTAGGTTATGTTGCTGTTGTGATATATAAGCACAAACATCTGCAGCTCATTTTGTAAGAAACATGGCCGCACTCTATGTTCTTCATTTATGAAGCTCATTCAATGAAACAAGATATAACTGTTGCCATTACTTCTGCTTCTTTTATTTATTTCTCTTAACATGTATCTTGCATACATCCTATAAATTTCTACATGGTACCAGAGCAGTGTTGATCCAAATATATGTCATCAACCGGAAGTGCTTGGAGTTTACCACAAGGAGAGTGGCCACAACTCAGATCTGAAGAAGTTGAAAGAGCCATGGCCACCACAGAATCTGCCACAACTCAAACTGCAACAAATATTTGTCTTGATAATGATCCATTGAGCCTTCATGCTCGGATCACCCAGGTATGTCTCTAGTATCTACCAAACTGAATGGAAGCAACTATTTGCTATGGACTAAATCAGTTCAAATAGCTCTCTTAGCTAAAAACAAGATAGGGTTCATAAATGGCAGCATTGCTATGCCCACTGACAATAGACTTAAAGAGCAGTGGGAAAGAGTGGATGGTATGGTTAGGGCATGGCTATTGAACTCTTTGTCTAAGGAAATATCAGAAACATTTCTTTATGCCAAAAGTGCAAGGGATCTGTGGGAAACAGTAACTAACAGATTTGGAGACAGTAATGGACCCCAACTGTTTCATGTCCAGAAGGAGATATGCAACTTGACTCAGGGGAATCAATCAATGGCTGTTTACTATAATAGCTTGCATAAGCTATGGAATGAGCTGTCTATGCTTAGATCCTTGCCAGTCTGTACCTGTGGGGCCTGCTCTTGTGGAGCTACTAAAGGGTGGGAAGAATTTGACATGTTTGGAAAGTTGATTCAGTTCCTAATGGGATTAAATGAGTCATATGATCCCATTAGGAGTCAAATCCTACTGATGGATCCACTTCCAAGTGTGAATAAAGCATACTCAGTGATCTTGAGAATTGAGAGACAAAGAAATGTGCATGTATCTGGAAATGAGCTAATGGACAGCTCAACCATGAATGTGAAATTCAACAATGGTGGTAGAGGCTCAACAAATAGACCAGTCCATTTTGGCTCAAATAGCAGAGGAGGGCATTCTAATGGCAGAGGAAGAGGCAACATCAGATTGACAAAGGAAGAAAAGGCAAAATTACTTTGTGACCATTGTGGAAATCATGGACATTTGATTTCAAACTGCTTCCAGTTGAAAGGATATCCAGTTGAAAGGATATCCAGTTGAAAGGATATCCAGATTGGTGGAAGGGAAACCAAGGAAATTATGCTCACTTAGCTGATGTAACTGGAGAAGATGGGACAGGAAATGAACATTACACTGAAAGTCACA
Organism: Ajuga chamaepitys; assembly: GCA_958295605.1. Classification (NCBI taxonomy): domain Eukaryota; kingdom Viridiplantae; phylum Streptophyta; class Magnoliopsida; order Lamiales; family Lamiaceae; genus Ajuga; species Ajuga chamaepitys. Next base: position 4,514,246 of record OY282503.1, read on the forward strand.
GCAGATCTCCAGATATATCAGCCATTGTACAAAGGGAAGTGGCAAGAATTCTGAATCAGTTAGAACTGAAACAGCAAACAGAGGGTTCAAGGGTGAAGAATTCAAACAATGCACATGCTGGAAGCTCATTTTTTGCTTTCACATTAATAGATGGAGTGGATGATGGTGCATGGATCATTGACACAGGTGCTAGCAGGCACATGTGCAATGATCCAACTCTGATGAGCAACCTTAGACCTATGCAGCACACAGCTATGGTGACTTTACCAGATGGAACAGAAAGAAAGGTGGAGCAGTGTGGAAGTGTTTTCTTATCAGACAAACTTACACTGACAGAGGTATTTCTTGTACCAAGTTTTACTTGCAACCTGTTATCCATATCCCAATTGACAATGGACACAGGACCAAAGGCTGTGTTTGATCATGAATCTTGCATTGTCAAAAGTGCAAGAGATGGAAGCATAATCCTCACTGGACAACTGGTTGGAAAGCTGTACATTGCCAAGCCAGCATACTCAGAAGAGGCTTTAGCAGCATATGCAGCTAATGCAGAACATTATAACAAGTTGTTCAAAACTTGGCATAGAAGACTGGGACATGCATCACCAGCTTCTACGCAGCACCTACACTTCCTGGAGCATATGTGTACTCAACCTGTTCTGGAAACACACAGGCATTGTGAAATCTGTCATATCTCAAAGCAAACAAGACTCAGCTTTCCCACCCGTTCAATTAGCACCACCAGGGTGCTAAAACTTCTGCATGTGAATATCTGGGGACCATATAGTCAACCCAGCATCACCAACACATCCTACTTTCTTACCATTGTGGATGATTATAGTAGGATGACCTGGGTGAATCTTATGGCAAGCAAGAAACAAGCAGTCAGCTCACTTAAGGAATTCATCCACATGATCACAAGGCAACTGGAGAAGACAGTGAAGATGGTTAGAACAGATAATGGAGCTGAGTTTCTAAGTGGAGAATGCCAGCAGTTTCTCAAGGATCAGGGGATAATACACCAGAGAAGCTGTGTTTACACTCCACAACAGAATGGAGTAGTGGAGAGAAAACACAGACATTTGCTTGAGATGGCAAGAGCCTTAATGAAGGAGTCTTCAATCCCACACTACTTGTGGCCATACTCCATTCTCACTGCAACACACATCATAAATAGACTACCCACAAGAGTTTTAAACTGGCAAGTCCCATTCACAGTAATGTTTCAACGAATACCAACATATGCAATGATGAAACCCTTTGGTTGTCTTGCTTATGCCACTGATACAAGTCCACAAAAGAGCAAATTTGATCAAAGAGCCAAGAAATGTATTTTCTTGGGATATGCTCCTCACCAGAAAGCTTACAGAGTATATCACATTGCTAGTAAGCAAGTGATTACTTCAAGAGATCTTATTTGCCTTGAGAATACCTATCCATATGCTGATCCTGATTTGGAGAACAAGACAGACTCATCTCCAATACCACTACCATTCCTAGATGATGAAGAAGGCTCTTCAACACCTATTTCCAGTCCTTTAGCTGTACCTATTCCATCTAGCACAGCTGATCCATCATAGGAATTACTTGAATCAGAGAGAGAAGCAGATAAAGTTCATGCAGGCCCAACACCACTCAGAAGGAGTGCCAGGCTAACACAAAGAGATCAAATTCATGCAAATCCAACACCACCAAGAAGAAGTACCAGGCAAACATCTGAATCAGAGGGAGGAGCAGATCAACTTAATGCAGACCCAACACCACTCAGAAGGAGCACTAGGCAAATCCAAAAACCATCCCATCTGCAGGATTTTGTAACATCCATGTTTAAGCATCCACAATCTCATGCAGCCTTTCATGCCAATCATTTGATTGTGCCAGAGCCTAAAAACTACAAGGAAGCTGTTACTTATTCAGAATGGAGGGAGGCCATGGATCAGGAACTTAATGCCTTGGAAGCTAATGATACATGGGAGATAACTGATCTGCCTGCAGGAAAGAAACCCATTGGTAGCAAATGGGTTTACAAGATCAAGCTCAAACCAGATGGTACGGTTGAGAGATATAAAGCAAGGCTAGTTGCTAAGGGGTATAATCAGATTTTGGGAGAGGACTATGAGGAAAGTTTCTCCCCAGTTGCCAAGCCAGTGACTGTGAGATATCTCATAGCACTTGCCACTATGAAAGGATGGCTATTGCATCACATAGACATCAACAATGCCTTCTTACATGGCTTTCTGGACAAAGAAGTATACCTGCAACCACCTGATGGATACACCAAGGCTGGTCCTAGACAGGTATGTAGGCTTAAGAAAAGTCTATATGGACTTAAACAAGCCTCTAGACAGTGGAATACAGAATTATGCACTAAACTGCTCCATTTTGGTTTCACACAATCTGCACATGACCATTGTTTGTTTACATTGACTGGAGATGATGATTTTCTGGCTTTATTAGTCTATGTTGATGATGTTTTGATCACTAGGAATAATCCTGATCTTATATATGCTGTAAAGCAGTTCATGGATACTAGCTTTAGCATTAAAGACCTGGGAGAAGCTACTTATTTTTTAGGCATGGAATTGAGTCAGAATGAGACAGGTACTTTCCTTTGCCAAAGAAAGTACATTCTGGACATTATCAATGATGTGGGATTGGACAATTCTAAGCCCACCTCTATACCACTTCCTTATGGTCAGAAGCTTAATAGTCCAGATGGATTGCGTTTTGCAGACACTGAATCCTACAGGAGATTAATAGGACGGTTGTTGTATCTGAATCTCACAAGGCCAGACTTAACATTTGCTACACAGCAGTTAAGTCAGTTTGTTAGCTCACCTAGAAGCTCTCACTGGAATGCTGCTTTACATCTGCTCAGATATCTGAAGGGCACTTCCAATTTTGGCCTCTTCTATCCCAAAGCAGGTGAACTATCTATTCAAGCCTTCTGTGATTCTGATTGGGGTGCATGTCAAGACACCAGGAAATCAGTTACTGGTTATTGTGTCTTTCTGGGAAGATGTCTTATTTCTTGGAAATCTAAGAAACAAACCACTGTTTCTAGAAGTTCAGCAGAGGCCGAATATAGGGCCATGGCTTCCACCACTTGTGACTTGATGTGGTTAAATTATGTCTCATCAGATCTGCAGATTGAGGTGCCAAAGCCACTGCTTCTTGGATGTGATAATCAAGCTGCTGTCCACATAGCTGAAAACCCAGTGTTTCATGAACGCACAAAGCATTTGGACGTTGACTGTCATGTTGTGCGCAATCAATTCAAGGATGGCTTTCTCACCTTCCAGTCCTTATCATCCAAGGATCAATTGACAGATGTCTTCACCAAACAGTTACCTCCAGGACCGTTTGCTGGAATCCTTTCCAAGCTTGGATTGTGTTCATCCACACATCCAGCTTGAGGGGGGAGTGTTGGATTATGGATGTTACATGGATTGACAACTTAATACATGTTGGATCATAGCCTGTATTAAGTCATTAATGCATGTATTTTTTATTAATCTTTTTTATTAGACAAGTCAAGCTGGACCTGTTAATGCTTATTACCATATTTGGTAATAAAGCATTCTAGCTTAGGAAAGGTACTATCCTAGTGTTGCTTCTTATAAGCACACATTAATGTTTTTTGTTTTTAGTGTTAATCTGCTAGGTTATGCTGCTGTTGTGATATATAAGCACAAACATCTGCAACTCATTTTGTAAGAAACATGGCCGCACTCTATGTTCTTCATTTATGAAGCTCATTCAATGAAACAAGATATAACTGTTGCCATTACTTCTGCTTCTTTTATTTATTTCTCTTAACATGTATCTTGCATACATCCTATAAATTTCTACAGGGAGTAAGTTCTTTTTATAGTTGTACCTTAATATAAAGTTAAAAAAAATACTTTTTAAATTACATATGATTTAAATGGAATAGAGTAGGTTGACCCATGTTCAAACGATTTTTTTATCATGTTTGACGGGTTCGGCCTTTTTAACCCATGAACCTATCATGCCTCTACACAGACCCGTTTAAAGCGGGTTGGGTTCGTACCGGTCTGGTGTGTGTTGAGGTCCTGACTTGTGTTGAGACTCGTATTCCCACCCTTAATCAAAAGTATTTATTATGTTTTTACTTTATATATGTTTCTAGTATATTATTGAAACTCTCTTTAATTTTAATTTAATTTGGATTAAAGAATAAATATAACAATAAATTCTAAAAAGTGCATTAGAAGCAAATTATCAATTTGAAGAGAGGAAGAAATGATATAATAAAAATTATAATTATAACATAATTATAAAAATTATAAATTGTATAGTTAATATGGAAAAAGTGTATTAACACTACTATAGATAAAAATAGTAATAAAGTAAATAAAAAATGTGCAAAAAATAGCTGAGGGATAAGTGAGAAAAGAAACTAATATCGTAGAAAATCATTTTTGTTTCATGGTCATGAGTTCTAAATGAAGTTCACATTCCTAGAAAGAAATATTTGTAACCATTCCAATAAGAAAATAATATTTGATACATGAATTTTTGCGATCTTGGTTAATCCTATATTTATCCGGGCTGGATTAGGAAAATTTGGGATTATATTTAAGTAGAACTCATTTAATTTTTCTTGCTTTTTCAGCGAAAAAGTTACTTATTAATATTTTAGAATCAAGATGTTCTAGCATACTATTTTCGATAAACAATATACTTAATCCATTCAATCTCTCTTGAAATATAGTTGACTGTAAATAAGATCTTAATACTTTAATTTTGAAAAACTTCTTTCAGGTGAAGCAATTGATATACTGTTAATAATATTCTATAAGCAATGCAAGTATTTGGAAAATAACCTAATCTTTTTACATAATTTAATATCTTAATGTATTAGTTTTTAAGATAAGTAAGGATAGATTACCAATCTCTGTTGGTATATATCCGGTTAGATAGCTACATATGGTGTTGCTGAGATGAATCTTGGTGAGATGTGGAATAGCAAGCACATCCAATTCATTAAGGTTCGCTTCGTTGCAAATCATCAATGATAATGATAATGGTAATGAGTATGAATGAGGGGTTAATCATACTACGAGATAAGGTGGTAGGAATTATTAATAAAAGAGGGTAATGATTAACTTATTTATTATGTACCAAACACCATAAATGAGAATAAATCATCATTTATTCTCATTCCCTATCCCTAAATCCCCAACCAAACGGATCCTAAGTCTACGATCGCCTTCAGTCGTGCTCATTATGCTCATCTCTACAACACGGCCCACATGGTTACAGGTGATGCCTCTCCACTTGCAATGATAGTTTATTGAGTCGGTAAAAGGCCACCAAGCAGTCAATGCCTCCACTTCTCTCCTCGAATCATCAGAAGCTGTCGTTGCTACTACGTTGCTGATGATGATGATGGTGATGATAGCACACCAAAGATTCAATAAGGAGGTGGAATTTTGCTACAAAATTTTCTTGTATGTACTATTTATAACTTTTTTTTGGTTGCATGGGTGAAAGCTCTGATGCAAAAAATCCTGACTATCTTCCACTAGTTTCCATCTAGACGCTAAATTCTCATTGGTTGTCTATATATATACTTTTTTTATTTATTCATTTTTGTTTAATCACGTCTATGTCTTGTTTGCACCACCTAGAAGCCTAACTAGTCACTAGACCTTACTCTTTTATCCAACTAGCACTTAGCGACTTTTATAATATTGAGCGAAAGTGTGGCAAATGCAATATTGATTTTTCCAAATGCGAATGAAATTCCAAGTCAACAAGTCAAGATATTGCATAGACTTGCAAGTCCACTCAAATTTCTACGGTCGTTTCCCAGGAATAATGAAGGGGTCTTTATTCTTGGAATTTTTTTGCTTGGGTTCAGTTTTCTTATTCTTTCTCAACCACATGAATATTCATGCTGGAATGTAGATATCCGGAACATATTCTTCTAAATGCAACTGACGAAATAATAACAAATGTTTATATATTGATTTGGGCAACATAATAGACAGGTTTGACCAATTTTATTTACTTTCAGTTGCATAGGAATTTTAAGTGGGATGATTTTATTTTTTTCGACTCAGGGAACCAACACGTCAATACCACAAATTCATAATAATTTTGGATATTCTGAACAAATATTTCGATAATTAAAAGATACTCCCTTTGGTTCTACTTAAATTTGCATACTTTTCTTTTCGATTCGTCCCATTTAACTTTGCACATCCTTAAAAGGAAATTTATCCCACAATCTCCACCTTCAATCTCCATCTTTGAAAAAGTAAAAAATTCCTCAATTTTTATTTTTTCTTTTAATAGTCGTGTCTGGTCAATCGTGAGGGAATATTTAATAATCGTTAAATGACCTGGACATGAATTTTGCCAGTATATTATGACTCTGCACGACCTTCATGGAATTATTCCAAACATTTGAGTTACTAGCTATATAGTTTCTAAAATTACGTTAGGATTGAGGTGGAAGTGGCCTTAGTTGCGATTAATTTTTCAAAAGAGCTGAAAAATTCTATAAATTAATATATCAAGTGTAAAAGATTGATTTTACATAAAAGAATTCGAAATAATACACATTTCTTAACTAAAAGAACATCATGTAATCCGCTGTCTATTAATTGGTCCACTTGAATACTTGTGTAAAACGAATGGAAACTAACATGGATGACAAAATTCTCGTAGGGATCCAATATTCTTGTTGGGATCTACAACTATTAGGTATAAGATATGTGGGAAGTTATTTTATATTGATACATAAGCTCAAGTATGTATATAAGATGCAAGGGAATACAAAGATGTAGAAAATACAATGTAGGCTAATAAACAAATACAACTAATACGAAACAGATACATAACAATACACCCCCTTAAGATGGCGTGCTAGACACAACGCCAATCTTGCGCATCAAGAGAGAGAACTGTGTGCGAGCTAAGGGCTTAGTGAGAGCATCAGCCAACTGATCAACGGATGAAACATGAGTGGCGCGCAGGTGAGAGGCTTTGACCAAATCACGAACAAAATGATAATCTATTGCAATGTGTTTCATTCGTGAATGGAACACTGGATTACAGCAAAGATAGGTAGCGCCAATGTTGTCACTATAGATGACAGGAACATATGGAAGAGTAATGTGAAGTTCTCACATGAGAGAACGGACCCATCGGAGTTCAGCAGCCGATGTAGCAATGGACCGATATTCGGCTTTAGTGGACGAGCGAGCAATTGACCTTTGCTTGCGAGAACTCTAAGAGATAGGATTGGAGCCAAGAAAAACAATATAGGCCCCGGTGGAAGTGCGATCATCACAGTTACCAGCGTAGTCAGCGTCAGGGAAACAATGAAAAGAGTGGGAGGACTGCGGACACAAATTGAGACAAAGATCACGAGTCCCATTCAAATATCGCAGTAGACGCTTGACAGCACCCTAATGCACCTAGGGGCATGCATAAACTGAGATAATTTGTTGACGGCAAAGGCAATGTCTGGACGTGTAAATAGAAGATATTGAAGACTGCCTAAGATCTGACGATACTTGCCCGACTCAGCAAGTGGCATGCCATCACGTAAAGAAAGATTAAGACCAGGTGCTAAAGGCGTTTGAACAGGTTTGGCAGTAAGCATATTGTGGCGACCAAGGAGATCAGTGATATACTTGCGCTGAGAAAGGAGGCAAGACTGAGGAGTGCGAAGAACTTCAACACCAAGAAAATAAGAATTAAAGATTGCCCAGGTCTTTAACCGAGAACCGTGAAGATAAGTCACGAATGACACCTGAGAGAAATTGCATGTCACTGCCAGTTAAGATGAGATTATCCACATATTAAATGGGCTGATTTGGGTTAGGGGTGATATTTGTATAAATAAACAGAATTTTTGGAATAGAAATTGTGAATTTTCTTTCCTTTTTAGTAAGTATGCAAGTTTGCTTGGGACACCCGAATTTAAAAAATATACAAGTTCATTCGGGACGGAGGGAGTATTAGAGAACTTACATTCTCGATCAAATACCTTGTTAGTATAATAGAACAATTTTATATTATAATTGTTCTTTTTTCTTCTATCTATATTGATCGTAATATATATATATATATATATATATATATATATATAATATTTATATTCAGCCTTCAATATGTTATTCAAATGGTGAATGTTTTATGTTAAATATTGAAATGATTTTTGGGTACAGCTACATAATCCTAGAATATTTATGTCTTAATTCTTATATTCACTGAATTTATATTTTGACGTGAAAGAAACACAAAATTTGTTAGGGATGGTTTTCCTTTGCTTTTTAGAATTAGTAAATGAAGTCTTGAAAACAATCTTATTCTTCCACAATATTGAGTTAATTTTATATTAATTGAGTTTTTTTCTTCTCTTTTGTATATTAAATATTTTCTCCGTCCCATAAAAAGAATAATGTTTGACAAATGTAAATTTTTTTATTTTCGATTAATTTGATGAATGTACAATCTCTAAAAATAATAAATTCTAACTCACATAACTTATTTTATTTTTTAATTTGACATATTCAATCATATCTATGTTGTAAAATCATTATTTATCTAATGTGGCATTTGTTGAAAAATACTCTCTTGTAGCTTCTTTCTTTATGGCAGGATTGACTAAATGGAAAAAGGAAAGAAGGACAAAAGAATTTGACTCCATTCCAAGAAGAAATCAAATTCCAAGGATCAAGGATTTAAAGTCAAAACTTCCAAAAGAAACACCAACTATCAAGGAGATTGATGGAGTTGATGAAGAAGTGATTGGAGTGAAGAGAAAAGTCAGGAAGACACTCTGTATAAATAGAGGCACAAGATGATGAAGACACTATCGAGTTTTGGAGAGAAGAACACTTGTTTAATTCATCAAATCTTGCATCTGTTCTACTGTAGTTCAAACTGTGAACGAACCTCAGTAGATCACAAGATACAATTCGGGAGAACTTGTACCTTGTTTGTTCGGGAGAACATATAGAGATTCGGGAGAATCGATTTAGTACAGATTGAGGGATCATCTGTACTGAAATTATCATTTGAGAGATCGAAAGAGTGAGCACCAATTTAGGGGGAGTACGAACTGTAACTTAGAGGGATTCTTGAGTGTTTCTGAGAGTAACTAAGTATCCTCTGTCTACTGTACTTATCCTAAAGTTGTTGCTTGTAAGGAAGAGAGTAATCTTTCCTAACTCTTATGAGTAAGATTTCTCTCTGTTCTTACAAAGTTTGTACTCTGTAAGAACTTCTTCTACCATACAATAAATTTCATATTTATACGTCTTTCGTTTTAATTACATTGCACACGCGCACAAACTCTGACTTTTCAATTGGCACCAGAGCAGGTTCCAGTTTATTATAAAAACAGGTAGATCAAGGGACCTAGAATGGCTTCTGTTGATCAAGCATCATTACGTCCTCCGTGCCTTGATGGGGCAAACTATTCATACTGGAAATCCATGATGATGGTTTACCTTCGTTCAAAGAAATGTTGGCTTGTGGTTGTCAATGGATGGGAATGGCCACAAATTGAAAATGAAGAACAACAGACGATTCCAAAACCGGAGGAAACCTTCAGTGAAAAAGAGAAGCAAGAATCAGAAGCAAACTTCACAGCCTTGTTTGCACTACTTGCTTCAGTAGATCAAATGCGTCATAAAATGATCGTGAAATGCACAACAGCTAAAGATGCGTGGAGGGTACTGCAGAGTCAATATGAAGGAAATGCGTGGTCAAAACCTCTAAACTCCAAAGATTGTCCTTACAATTCGACAATATTCATATGAATGAAGAAGAGAACATCGAGGTTTTCTACACTAGATTCTGTGATGTTGTAAATGAATGCTACATTCTTGGTGAAAACATTTCAGAAGAAAGACAAATTTCAAAAATCATGAGGACGCTGCCAGGACGGTTTCGAGAAAAGATCACTGTTCTCGAATCATTTATGAAGATCAAGGAAATGACTCTCGATGATCTCATGGGTGAACTACGAACATTTGAGATCAACAACGGTTATGATCTGGTCAAGACTAAAGGGATTGCTCTAAAGGCTGAACTAAAGGCTGAACTTTCACAAAAACCAGAAGAAGAAGCTAGAGATCCAGATATGGTGGCATTTGCGGACACCATGGCACTCCTTGCCAAAAATTACGGCAAGATGTTGAAACGATTCAACAAAGGCCCTGGGAGGAACGTTCCAGGAAAGAACAAAACTGGAGGCAAAAATGTGCCTTCAAAATCAACAGGAAACAAGAAAGACAATGATCAATGCAGAGAATGCAAAGGTTTCGGACACTATCAGGCTGAATGTCCAAATTTTCTGAGAAAGAACAAAGCTTACAAGGCTACCTGGAGTGACTCAGAATCAGATGATGATGGACAGACTGAGGAAAATACTCAACACACGAGTAATCTTGCTCTATGTAACTCCTCAAAGGACTATACATGTCTGATGGCACATGTTCGTTCTTCCAAAGAACAGACTGGTAGAAACAAAGAAGACATCATGGACTCTGATGATGAGTGATGTCCTACTGCAGAGCAACTGCAAGCCATGTACGAAGAAATTTCCTCAAGAGCAAACAAGGCTGCAGAAATCATAAGAACTCTTGAAGCCAAGGTCAGAAGTTACGAGAAAAAAGGAGATCCGAGTACTTCCTCACAAACTCATGACAAGGTCAATGCCAAGTACAATTTACTGGAGAATGAGCTGAAAGCGGCAAAACAGGTAATCAATTCCAAAAATGCTTCCATTAGCTCATTAGAACAAGAATTGTTTGATGTGCAACAGGTTAGCAAAAATAAGGAAAAGGAGATACACATGCTGAAAAGGGAGTTGACAAGAATAATGAGAAAGGGGCAGGAACCATTCTTCAACTCGTCAAAATGGAGATCTGTGAATCACTCTAAAGGTAAAGGTAAAACGGTAAGGAATCAAAATGATCTCTTTGAAGAACATTCCAGTCAAGAACGAACTATGTTCGAACAGAGGTCACAAACTGACCAAGAACAAGGTAGTCCAAGATTGTTCTTTGAAACTGAGAGCATTAAATTCATTCCTACCTGTCACTACTGCAGTATAAAAGGACATATCCGACCTATGTGCAATAGGATGCGATATGACTTATATACCGGTAAAACAACCTTAAGGGATATTTATAGGGCTCAAACCAGACACTATCAAAGACCAAATCCTAAAATAAAAGTAGACTTGAGCAACCGACAACGAACAAAAATGTGGGTTCGAAAGGAAAATCAATGTTTCACATCCATCCTTGCTCTAAAGTCGAACTTTGAAGGAACATGGTACTTTGACAGTGGATGTTCAAGACACATGACAGGTATCCATAAAAACCTTACGTGCGTTATTCCTGTAAAAGATAAATTTGTTACTTTTGGTGATGGTGTAAGAAATAAGGTAATTGGAATGGGAACTCTAAATGTTAATGGTATACCCAAATTTGAAGAAGTTCTACTTGTTGAAAATCTTACAGCTAATCTTCTAAGCATTAGCCAACTCTGTGATCAAGGACTGAATGTCAAATTTACACAAGACAAATGTCGCGTTCTTGATGAAAATGAGACATGCATTCTGACTGGCACTAGAACTGCTGGTCATTGTTATATCTTGGATCATGATAACACATGTCATTTTAGCTCTTTGAATGAAACTGAAATCTGGCATGAAAAACTGGGTCACATTAACTATGATCATTTGGTGAAACTGTCAAACTCACAGGTAGTTCGAGGATTACCCAAATTGAAGAGAAAAATGTCGGGTACGTGTGGACCATGCCAATACGGAAAACAGAAACACTCACCACACAAGGCGGTAACTGATGTACTTACGAAACAAGTACTTGAACTGCTTCACATGGATCTGATGGGTCCAGTTCAAACTGAAAGCTTCAGTGGTAAGAAGTTCATTTTTGTTTGTGTGGATGATTTCTCACGATATACATGGGTCTACTTTGTCAAAGAAAAATCCGAAACTTTTGAAATATTCAAAAACTTGTGCTTGATTCTGGAAAATGAAAAGAAATTTGGTATTTCAAGAATCAGATCTGATCACGGTCGTGAATTTGAAAACTCATCTTTTGATGATTTCTGTTCCTCGAAAGGTATTACTCATGAATTTTCTGCACCAAAGACTCCCCAACAGAATGGGGTCGTTGAGAGAAAGAACAGGACACTGCAGGAAATGGCTAGGGTTATGCTGGCATCCAAAGGAGTGTCTCAAAGGTGGTGGGCTGAAGCTGTGAATACGGCATGCTATCTCATAAACCGAGTATACCTAAGGAAGGGTATGAACGTTACACCATACCAAATCTGGAAAGGTAAAACTCCTAATCTTAGTCACCTATACATTTTTGGATGCAAATGCTACATCTACAAGGATAGAGAACCTCACGGTAAGTTTGATTCTAGAAGTGATCTTGGTTTCTTTCTCGGTTACTCTAACAATAGTCGAGCTTTCAGGGTCTATAATCTTAGAACTCAAACAGTAATGGAAAGCATCAATGTGGTATTTGATGACCATTCCAGAACCACAGTAGATCAAGAGACCTGGAGTTCAATTCAGAGTGAGTTGAGTCCTTCGGGAGTTGGTTCTCCGGAGGAACAAGTTTCAGAATCCAGTAAGAACAACGAACAACTTCAGACAGAACGTGATCTAAAGAGAGATCCACCAGCAAAAATCCAGAAGGATCATCCAAGTGATTTGGTTATAGGGGAACTAGATGAAGGTATGAAAACCAGAGGTAAACCCAAACCTAATTACAGAAAAATGTTGGGATACTCTTATTTAGCATGTTATACTTCGATTATTGAGCCAAAAAATGTCAAAGAAGCACAAACAGATGAATGTTGGATTAAAGCTATGCAGGAAGAACTGGAGCAGTTTGAAAGAAATGATGTTTGGGAACTTGTTCCTAGACCAAGAAGTTCCAATGTAATAGGGACAAAATGGATCTTTCGAAATAAAACTGATGAATTCGGAAATATCACCAGAAACAAGGCCAGACTTGTTGCCCAAGGATACACTCAAGTAGAGCGCATTGATTTCGAAGAAACTTTTGCACCTGTTGCACGTCTAGAGTCTGTTAGGTTGCTACTTTCTATTGCATGCATTAAAAACATCATTCCTTACCAAATGGACGTTAAAAGTGTTTTTTTAAATGGTTTTCTAAAAGAAGTAGCCTTTGTTGAGCAACCAAAAGGATTTGAAGATCCTTTCTTCCCTGAACATGTGTATAAACTCAAGAAGGCATTGTACGGACTCAAACAGGCCCCTCGTGCCTGGTATGAGCGACTTGCACAATTTCTTCTTGACCAAGGCTACAAGCGTGGCGGGGTTGATAAAACACTGTTCATACAGAGTACGAACAAAGACATTATGATTGCACAAATTTATGTCGATGATATTGTCTTTGGTTCTACCTCCAAAGCTAAGGTAAATGAGTTTGTACAGAACATGTCCAGAGAATTTGAAATGAGCATGGTTGGAGAACTATCATACTTTCTGGGTCTGCAGGTCAAACAGAGTAAGACCGGAATCTTTGTCCACCAAACAAAATACGCCAAAAATTTGGTTAAAAAGTTTGGTCTTGATGAAGCAAAACATCCTGATACTCCGATGGGTACAAATACCAAACTGTCCAGGGATCTTTCTGGAACTGCTATTGAACCCACACTTTATCGGAGCATGATAGGTAGTCTTTTGTATTTAACTGCAAGTCGCCCTGACATTTGTTTCAGTGTTGGTATGTGTGCTAGGTATCAAGCGAACGCCAAAGAATCACATTTGAAAGCAGTCAAACGTATCATAAAATATGTTGGAGGAACCTCCAACTTTGGTATTCATTATTCTCGTGACACTAATGCAAGTTTGGCAGGATATTGTGATGCAGATTGGGCCGGAGATATTGATGATCGCAAAAGCACTTCTGGAGGATGTTTCTTTGTTGGAAACAATCTAGTCTCCTGGCTTAGCAAGAAACAAAACAGCATATCACTATCAACAGCCGAAGCGGAGTATATAGCAGCTGGAAGTTGTAGTGCACAACTTGTCTGGATGAAACAAATGCTTTTGGACTACGGGTTTGATATTTTGTCTGTAAACCTCTTTTGCGATAACACCAGTGCGATAAATATATCAAAAAATCCAGTCCAACATTCCCGAACAAAGCATATTGATATTCGATATCACTTTATTCGGGAATTGGTTGAAGAAGGAACAATAATCTTGGAACATGTTCCTACACAGGAACAACTGGCTGACATTTTCACTAAGGCACTTGACTCCAATAGATTTTTAACATTAAGGAAGTCCTTAGGTATTTGCACTGCTTGAAATTTAAAAAAAAAAAAAAAAAAAAAAAAAAAAAAAAAAAAACCTTTGTTTGCTGCATTAGTCATACTCCGCATGCATGTACACATATTTAGATTATGATTTACAATACCCACTGGTGATTATCCCAAAGAGAACTGTTATGGTTTCTTATCTGTCTTCTGTGATTTGTGACCTATTAAAACTGTCAGAAAGAGCTACCGTCGGGAAATGATGCAGTGAGCAACCATCCAAAAAGGAATCAGGGTCTCATGCACAGAAAATGACCGAGTGTGTGACAGCTAATGACAGGCATTGTACTTTGTATAATGTTATTTTATTCCGGTGTAATTTTTCTTTGAATCTCACAGTATCATGAAGTAATGGGGTAGCTTTCAGGCGAAAATTCTGATAGCTCTAAGTGAAAATTGATACTACATCACTAAGTAATGGGGTAGCTTTCAGACGAAAATTCTGATAGCTCTAAGTGAAAAGTGATGACAGAGCACAATAGCAATCATAAAGTAATGGGGTAGCTTTCGGGCGAAAATTCCGATTGCTCTAAGTGAAACATGATCCGCTGGCTCCATAGAGGAAACCACAAAGTAGTGGGGTAGACTTCAGATGAAAAAATTCTGTTGTCTCTAAGTGAAACGTGGCCTCTCGATTAAAAAAAAAAAAAAAAACAGGGTAATAAGGTGTTGTATCGAACGCATTTTTTTTCTTCTGTTTTTGGTCACTTCATCACTAGCGACACTGATACCCTCAGCTCTCTCATTGGATTTATCTTACCCATGTGGCGTAACAAATCTTATCTCCTGTGTGTATTTTTTTATTTTTTATTTTATTTTTATTTTTGCACTCTTAGGCATAAATCGGATTTTCCTTATTGTATATATCTAGATTTGCTTATTTAAAGCAAGGAGATTTTCAGTTCCTAGAAATATGGAAGGTCATATATGTTCCAAGATTAACTGCTTTTCTTTAGGAAACACACGTTAATTTGAATTTCAAAATCAGGACACAAATTCTTCCCTATTTTTTCCTTTAAATTTCGTATCTTCATCATCTCTCCACCACTATCACCCTTTGCTCTTCTCTCACTGTTGTAGGGTTTTTGCCAAAATGGGGCGCACTAAAGAAGCGGCAAAACGCAAACGCACCTCTACAGCGGCTCCACCTCCTTCCACTGTCCCTTCCCCACCACCTGTAGTTGATGCCACTCCTCTTCGCTCCATACCCCCTGTTCATGCTCCCCTGATCCCAGGCCTTCGTGACTCTTCCGGGTCATTCTCTGAAGGGCCCCCAGAAGCCACTCCGTTGAGAAAATCCCCAACCTCCAAAACCGCTACAGGGCCCCCGTCTAAAAAACGACCTGTATCTCCAACTCCCTCGCTGCGCTCTACAGAACCAGATTCGGACCCCTCTCCACCTCCAACTCGCAAATCTGCTTCACCGATCGTTCCCCGAAAGACCAAATACGGGGTGGTCATCTCAGGTCCCTCCCGGCGCTCTACTCGGCACAAAACCCCTGATCCTGATTTTGTCCCTCCGCCTGCCAAGCCCACTACTGTTCGGAAATCTTCTCGATTGACCAAAGAAAAGGCTCCACCTACTCCTTCAAAGGACAAGGGAAAGAAACCCATGTCTCTTGATCCAGATACTGAGCCTCTCGACAAAATCAAAGCTCTCTCGAAGCGGTTCTACTCTCTTCGAGCAAAGGATAGGTTTGTCTCTTTTCAAACCATGAACTTTTGGGAAGAACGATTGCTTGATGTGCGCTCCTTTCAGAAATATAATATTTTGTCTCTTATCTCTGCTGTTGGGTTGACTTCTACTGTCCTTAATATTCAAAGCTTCTGTGGGGCTATTGTTAAGGAATTTTACTCAAATCTGTCACCGTCTATCTCCGACCCAACCTCATCTAGATTTCACAAGATTTTCTGCAGAAATGCCGTATGCACATTTTCCCCTGACATCATTAATGATCTCTATGGCTTGGAAACTCCTCCGGAGTATGATCTTGTTGAGGATATGGATGTTGTCGCTTCTACTATCACCAAGGGTAAAGTGGACAAATGGCCCAGTTCTGGTCTTTCTCCGACTGATCTTACCCTCGAGTGCAATTTCCTTCACAAAATTGGAATGCGAAATTGGACTCCCACGGCTCATAAATCTTCCCTCAATCCTAGTCAAGGAGTCTTCATTTTTCGAGTGTTGACAGGAAAACCGATTAACTTTGGAGCACATGCATTCCAAACAATTGTGGAATTTTCAGGACGTCCCGATGCTCGAAAACTTCTCCCATTTCCAAGCTTAATTTGGCGCATTGTTGCTCATCAAGACGTCTTCGTTGATGACAGGCGTGGCGACTTTCTTGATCCATCCCCAAAGATGTTTACGGTATCTTCTCGCACCACTAATTTTCATGCCTCTTCCTCAGTCCCATCACAGGTCGAACCAGGTGCTGTTTCTGGACAGCTTGAACAGTTTCTACATCAACAAATTGCTGTGTTTACTGATATGGCCAAGTCGGCCCTGAACCAGAAAGGATACTACCAAAGAATTATACGCTCTCTCACCAAACCTCAGCATTCCAGGTCGAAAAAGGGGGAGAAGAAATCTAACCAAGATGAAGAAGTCGAAACTGGTCTGAATGAGGATGATGAAGGGCAAGATGAAGATGATGCTTCTGATGATGAAGCTTCAACAAATGAAGATGAGGAGCCCGACCAAAGTCCAAGCCAGAGCTTTTGAAGCTTGACCTAGCATCTCTCTTTATTAATGTCTCTTCTCTACTCTACTTTTGAGATAAACAGTTCTTTTTGTTATAATTACTATCTGTTACTCTTCTTTTGGACTAATGTTCAGTAACTAGTGTTTTCACCTGTTATTCTGCATTTTTTAGAGAATTCTCTTGACTTTGCCCTAATACGCCATGAGTTGGTTTAAAGTTTTTTTCAAGAGACCAGATTTTCTGACTATGTCTTGCAGGAATTTCAGCAGTATTTTTCGAACTAGAATGCCAAGGGGGAGATTGTAAAATCATTATTTATCTAATGTGGCATTTGTTGAAAAATACTCTCTTGTAGCTTCTTTCTTTATGGCAGGATTGACTAAATGGAAAAAGGAAATAAGGACAAAAGAATTTGACTCCATTCCAAGAAGAAATCAAATTCCAAGGATCAAGGATTTAAAGTCAAAACTTCCAAAAGAAACACCAACTATCAAGGAGATTGATGGAGTTGATGAAGAAGTGATTGGAGTGAAGAGAAAAGTCAGGAAGGCACTCTGTATAAATAGAGGCACAAGATGATGAAGACACTATCGAGTTTTGGAGAGAAGAACACTTGTTTAATTCATCAAATCTTGCATCTGTTCTACTGTAGTTCAAACTGTGAACGAACCTCAGTAGATCACTAGATACAATTCGGGAGAACTTGTATCTTGTTTGTTCGGGAGAACATATAGAGATTCGGGAGAATCGATTTAGTACAGATTGAGGGATCATCTGTACTGAAATTATCATTTGAGAGATCGAAAGAGTGAGCACCAATTTAGGGGGAGTACGAACTGTAACTTAGAGGGATTCTTGAGTGTTTCTGAGAGTAACTAAGTATCCTCTGTCTACTGTACTTATCCTAAAGTTGTTGCTTGTAAGGAAGAGAGTAATCTTTCCTAACTCTTATGAGTAAGATTTCTCTCTGTTCTTACAAAGTTTGTACTCTGTAAGAACTTCTTCTACCATACAATAAATTTCATATTTATACGTCTTTCGTTTTAATTCCATTGCACACGCGCACAAACTCTGACTTTTCATATGTAATTGATGAAATAAAAACTGTAAGTTTCTGACCCAATTAACTCGTTTTCATGTACCCTGTCCGTAATCATCACTAACTTTTTTACATCGAGCAACATTCCAAGAAGCACCGGTCCATCAAGTTTGAATAGAATTTACATGACGTTTTAGTAAAATGACATTTAATAATGGCAAAAGCAAATACTACCTTCGCCCTAGTTAATTTTGTACATTTTTCGTTTTTGTTCGTCCCAATTAATTTTTCACACCTCTTAGAAAAGAACGTTATAACACAATATCCACCCTCAAAATCTCCACCCTCAATCTACCTTTGAAAAATCAACAAACACTTAAAAAACAACTTTTCTTCATACTTATGTCAACCTCTCCTTTGTAAAATTAGTCGGGACGGAGGTAGTATTTCTTTTGAAACGCCCCAAGGACCTGACATAGAGATTAAGTTAGATTGCATTCGGGAGAAAGTGAGTAGTGAAAATTAATGGACATAACATTACGTCTAATCTATTATCGTTGATTTCCTAAAAATCGAAGATGATCGTTCACTACAACATAAAGGATCTTTTGTACAAGACTTTTTGACACAACAAATGTGGTTACTAATAATAAATTATTTATGGAAATCTCTCTAAAAAATATTTGAGACAACTTTAAAAATACTTTTAGAGACAACTAGTTGTTGCAAAAAATATTTTAGATGCATTTGAGCCCCACTTTTGTGGTCACAAATATATTATTTGCGACCGAGTTATTGAGACGACAATAAAATTGTGACAAATTCTCATTATTTGAAACAACTTTGCTTAAGTTGTGATTGGATATTTGAGATCACTTTTTATCGTCTCAAAAGACCCTTTTCTTGCGTGGTTAAAAGTTTCTCATTTAGGGTTTCTCAAATATAAATAGGGACTACATACAATATCAGCACCCAATGTGCAAACATATGTCATAAATATCTTTGGAATGATCAATTCATATCAAGTGAGTGTTCCCATGATTATTATAGTTGTGACTTCACAGGTCATTATTTTGCTTATTATTTCTCACACCAACTTCTTAGCACGTAGGTTGATAAATTAGAACAATGTGAGATATGATGATTATGAAGAAAAAAAAAAAAAAGAAATCAAGCGATTATATTCGTGACCTTGAGCAATCAATATAACGAGTACAAAGAGTATTTGGACAGAATTCTGTTTGGTATTGTTCACCAGACTTGATTTGGAGAGAGAAAAAATAAACCCAAATCCAAACATTACTAGTACGAAGAGGATTTGTCTAAAGTCTCGTATGACATTGTTGTATATAAAGTGATATTCTAAAACTTGTAAAACACATTATATATGTGTATGTTGTAATTATGAGATTCATGCTTATACATTTGTTTATATAGTAAAATTTTTATATTTTGCATATTTGAGCACAACCATTCAACATTGATAAAAAGTTATTTTTCCCCATAATGCTGTATTTGGATTTTAATCCCATAATATATAAAAAACTACAGAAAAATATAATATCATGTGCATACAATTTAAAATAAAATTCTCCCTTAAAATTAAAAATATATATATATATATATATATTTAATTTAAATCAAATACAATCTAATACACATTTCCTTAAAAATGAATATATTCACTAATAATAACTATAACCATTCAAAACAAATAATTCAACCCAAGAAAATATTACAATCAATATTTCGAATCTAATACTTTATTTTACTATATATGCAATATAAATGTCAAATTAAATATTGTAGAAAAGTAATTAATATGACAATATTACACGTAAAAAACAGCTAAGGAATGTAAAAGTAATTTGCATTTGGAAAAGAATTGAAAATATATTCTAGAATTTTTTTTTGAAGCAATTTTAGAAATAATTAAAAGAAAAGGAAATACTGCTTTTGTGTGGGGGAAAATTTCCTTTTTAGTCCAGTAATGTTAGGTCTTGTCTAGTAAAAATCCTATATGTTAGAAAATTTTGATTTTAGTCCTGTATGTTCCAAAAGTTGTCCAATTTAAGGACACTGACCATCACCAACGACAAATTCAGCCGGAATTAGACTAATAAATTTAGGGCTTTTGAGTGCTAATGCTTATGTGTTAAGTATTTGTCCAGATAAAATGTCAAATCATTAAATTACTTTAGTAGATCGCCCAAAAAAGAAAAGAAAAAGGTAAACCCAAATTTCCGTATGAGATGCATTTCATTTTATTTTTCTTTCTTTCTTCTTCTTTCTCAAATTTATTAGTCATGTGCATCACATGTGATTAATCGTGGCCAAATTGACCGTTTCTGATGGTCAGTGTCCTTAAATTGGACAACTTTTTAAACATACAGGACTAAATTGAAACTAACATACATGATTTTTACTAGATAAGGCCTAATATACAGGACTAAGAATGTGGAGATTACCAATTTTTTTTTAAATAATATAATTCTCGGGATTGTTTCCACATTTAGAAACTAAAAAGTTTATGCGATTTTGCTATTCACATATGAGTGTACTTTCATAAAATAGTATAACTTTTAATTGGGTTTTAAGTTGATTTTTACGCTAAATTTTATTTATCATTATCGTATTTATAAATAATGTTTCTTAAACATTTGCATTCTCCTTATCAATGGTTGGATGCTACTTTGTTTTAAAATGCGGAGAAAAACATATGGAGACTACATAAGTAGGCTTTATCTTTTTTCATTTTTATTTTTATTTTCTAACATCAGTTGCACTAAGATCTGTATGATCCGGATTATCGTAGGATCCATGAGTTGTATGTTGTTTTCATGAAAATATACTAGTATTTCTATGAAAAGATATTATTTATTTTGAAAAATGTATTAGTGTTTTCAACGTAAATAGTACTACATTGTATCCCCCAAAAAAATATAACTTTCAACATAAATAGCAATATATTTCATCAGAATACGTGCTATGATCTCAATATTTTTTTTATTAATTTTGAGCAATATATGATCTCAATTTTAAGTATTAACAATAATACATTTTACCAAATCAACTACTACATTTTTGTATGCACAATAATACAACATAAATTACTGATACATTTATGTGAAGAACTCTACACAATCTGCCAGTAAATTTGATTACAATGATCTAAAATCTATGCACCTGACGCATTTGATAATTTGCCTTGACTATAAAGTTAATCTTAGTTTTTGAACAATAGGTTATTATAGACGCGCGAGACGTTGATTAATTTGTAAACACACGATCCTTACTTTTTAACCAACAAAAGATGTTTTGACTTCATGTCTCCATCCGTCCTATAAAAATAGTTTGGATTGAAAAAAATCATTGTCCTAAAATAAGAGTCACATTTCAAAAATCAATCTCTGATTTTACTAATTTTAAGTAAAAGTAATTTTTTAAATTTTACAAACTAGTTAGATATGATTGAATAAGTTAATTAAAAATAAAATAAAAATAATCGTGTAAATATGCATGGATTATTTTTTTTAGAATTGTACCTCAATCCTCTTTTCAATGAAAGGGGAGGGAGCATATTATTAAAATTAGGGGGTCTCTTGTGTACCAGATTGCACGAATCTTAGATCCGTGCAATCCAGGTCATAGGTCAAAAGATATTACTATTTATACATACATGTATTGCATATGATGGGTAAAGGTATCACAGTGAAAATGTATCACAATTTATATTTTATAATACATTTATCCAAAACATGTATACATTTAAGCATAAATTGTGATACCTAACTTAAATTGTATGGTGCACATAATACTTTGCCTATTAAAATTTAGATGGATCACCTAACTCAAAAGCAGTTCCAATCATGTTAATCACACAACCTTGATAACAAGAAAGAACATATACTTCACCACTAAATAAAAAATAGTAACATACTATAAAATTTATATTCCTATTAACTACTCCCTCTGTTCCGTAATAATTGACGTTTTAGGAGGTTCTTTTCTTTTCTTATTAATTGACGTTTTACATTTTTTTCACTAATTCTACCAGTTTTCTCCCTGACTCAATCCTTAAAAATCTCTTCTTTTAAATCTATCAGAAATATATTTATTTGGTTAAATCTTTATCTCCTAAAATATTTCCGCTTATTATAGCGCTTTCTTCCCTCTCCCTCCTTATTCCACGCGCCTTATTCCCTCTCCCTCCTTAATCCAGACTTTCTTCCCCTCTTTCTCCTTCATTCCCCAATTTAAATTGAATAAAAGAAATAGCTTAAGTTACTTATGGAATTCCCTAGTCTACATTTCTAACAGATAGCTTGATTTAATGATACAATGAGGAAAGTTAAATATAGCCTTATGGAATTGTCTGGATATATGTCTAATAGCATTATCTAGAATTGTCTAGTATTGAGAAGTATACAATGGATACTCTAAAAGCTAGACATTATCTAGCACATTCATGAGATTTTAGTGTATGTTAGTTGTTGGATGGAAGATGGAATTTTAGAGAGAGAAAAGATAAATATTTAAAGATGCCGGAGTTTCACTCTCCAACGATGACGAGAGAAGATGAAATTTCAGAGAGAGAAAAGATAAATATTTAAAGATGCTAAATTTTAGGAGTCATATAAGAGAGATAAATAATTAAGTGAGGGATAAATTTGTCAAAAATTTTCATTCTTAATTCTTCCATTTCTTTCTAAAACGTCAATTATTATGAAACGGAGGGAGTATGACAAAGCAAGCGTAAATAAATACTACTACCTCCGTCCTGGCTAACTTTGTACATTTTTTGTTTTCGTTCGTCATAGACGAACTTGCAGACTCCTTTAAAAGGAAAGTTATAACACAATTTTCATCCTCAAAATCTCGGTCCTCAATCTCCACCCTCAATCCACCTTTGAAAAGTCAACAAACACTTAAAAAATAATTTTTCTTAATACTTGTGCCAACCTCCCTGTACAAGATTAGCCGGGACGGAGGTAGTACAAATTAACAATTAATTGCAACATTGTGTTTTCCACTAAGAATATGCTTTGACAATTTCTAACCAGGCACAATAGATTCAATTTGACTTGAATTTATTTTCAGCCAACATAATTATGATTAACTTGATTATAATCTAAATCAATTCCACGTCAATAATTTATATTAAATAAAATAATTACATAGTTTAAATATTTTTTATATATAATTTGAATTGGCTCAAGATAAAACCTCAATCCGACTCGATGATTCAAATAGCTTACGTTGTAAATATTATACTATGACATTTATACCCTTACTTTAAAATTTCCCATTTACTTAAAGAACTTATGATTTTACAGCTAACACTTTTTTTTTTTTTTTTTTTCTTTTTATAACTTAACATAACGAATGCTTAAATCGGAGCATACTTTCTTTTCATTATCCAATTTGAATAGTAGTAGTAGATACCATGTGTGTTTAATTAATTAGAGAGACCAAAAGTAAGGATGTTGCCAAATCGACACCAACTAAATATTTAAAAGTTTGAGTTTTTAAAGAATATATGTAATAAATATTATAAAAAGATATATTTTTTTTTTAAATACTCAATCAATTTTATTTGCAGCTCAAACTCAATTTAAATGATCCAACTCGTACTACATATCCAAAATATCTATACCCTATTATAAAAGTATGAATGTTTTGTTTCGTCCAATTTATGGTATCTCTAATATACCCTTAGTAGTATTATAATTTAAGGGTAACTAAGTAATTTAAAATTTAAAATTATTTATTTATTTGATTATAAATATCTATATCTATATCTATCTATCTATCTATCTATCTATCTATCTATTATTACTAATTATATAATATGTATACACACACTAATATAAAAATATGGATTGTTTTGTATTATTATTTTGCTCATCTTTTTCTCGTGATTCCTATAATATTCTTACTAAGTATTTAATTTACGAATAGTTAAAGTAATTTAAAATAAATTATGCCTTTCCATACTTCATTATAAAAACAAGAGTTCCTTTATATTTCAAAATCCTCCTTAAAAACTACTCCTTACGTCCCGGCCCAATTTGTCTATGTTGATCGGGCACGGTGCTTAAGAAAAAGTAGTTGAGTGTGATGTTTTGTTGACTTTTTAAAATTCCCTTAATTTTTTAGGGGAAGGATTAGTATTTTAACACTTCTGTCCCTTTCCTTAATTAAAATCTATTAGATGAACAGTAAAAAAATTTAAAAACTGAAAAACATAAAAACATCACAACAACACCAAAAAACCTGAAAATTGAGACTTTAACATTGAATTTTTTTGGGGGGGAAAATCCCCTCCAAAAACCTGATTTGCAGCAGTAAATAATGCCCAAAATTTGGGATTTA
This sequence comes from Ajuga chamaepitys, assembly GCA_958295605.1. Taxonomy (NCBI): domain Eukaryota; kingdom Viridiplantae; phylum Streptophyta; class Magnoliopsida; order Lamiales; family Lamiaceae; genus Ajuga; species Ajuga chamaepitys. Next base: position 4,538,750 of record OY282503.1, read on the forward strand.
CATTTCAAATTTACTCCCTAAAATTCAAATTTCAGTCTAATATCAGATTCACCTAACTCTATAAATAGAGTCCAAAATGCATTTTGGACTGAGTGTTTTACGACACCAGATATAGTAATTTTATTAGAATGACAAATCACAAAAAAGGGGAAGAATTTTGCTCCATCAGATTGACTTTGCATAGCTCAACGTGTTCTTTAAAACAACAAAGACGACGTTCGGAAGTTCGGCATCACCGGTGAAGTCACAACATCATATGGAGTCTCGGTTCGGACAATACGGTGAATTTGGCAGGCTGCAAAAAAATACGTTTCAACAGATGTCCCCATCTCTTTTCTGGAGGTAAGGCCTCGACAACCTTCATCTAGCATTCAAAAAACTAGACGAAGAAGCCATGAAGGCGATACCATTCGAAAAGAGGGGAACCATAAGGCAATTTGCCAAGGAGTTAGAGGTCAGCAAGTCACAAATAGGAAGATGGGTCAAGGTAGGTAAGATCAAAGCCCATACTAACTCAATTAAACCATCTCTCACTGATGCAAACAAATTACAAAGGCTGAAGTACAACCTTTGTTTTTTGCATCAAGACACAAATACCCAAAAGTGCAAATATGAAAGCATGCATAATATTGTGCACATAGACAAAAAATGGTTCTACATGCAAAGGGAAACATAAAGAGCATACAAGCTTGAGGCAGAAGAAGACCCTTACCGGGCCTGTAAAAGCAAACGCTCTATCCAAAAGGTCATGTTCATGTGCACAGTGGTTAGGCCACAATATTCAGATTCAGGGGAACTTATTTTCAATCGGAAGATTGATATTTTCCCATTCATAAAACAAGAACCGACTATCAGAAACAGTGCAAATAGAGCTAGAGGCACATTGGTTACAAAACCAATCGACTCTATAAACATTAAAGTAATTAAGAGCTGTATATTGGATAAGGTAAATACTCACTATCAGGAAAAAAAAATCATCATTTAGTGGTTTAGTGATAGTAAGTCTCCACAATTTTAATACATTTGTTAAGTTCAACAAATATGGTAAAATTGGTGACATTACTAACACTAACAGCTCCTAACATACACTCTGTTTCATCATATGGCTGTCCAAATTAGGTTCTTCCAGCAATTAAGGGCAAATGGTCATCTCATGCAAGCAAAACAATCATCATTCAACAAGATAATGCTGGGCCACATTTAAGCAACTTAGATTCGAATTTTAGAAGGGTTGCAACAGCCGATGAGTTTGACATTAAACTGATGTGCCAACCACCAAACTCCCCAGACACAAATGTGCTGGATTTGGGCTTTTTTAGAGCCATTCAATCTTTGCAGATCGAGACAAGGAGTTATAATGTGGATGACTTGGTTTCAAATGTCCTCAAATCCTTTGAGGACCTTGAATTCAATCAAGTTAGACTACATATTTTTAAGCTTACAAGATTGCTTGGTGGAGATAATGAAAGCTAAAGGAGGAAATAATTACAAACTACCACATATGGGGAAAATTGCTCTAGCAATGGCTGACACACCAACAAAAGCATTAGAAGTTGAAGAAAAACTCGTAAGACAAGCAATTGAGCATCTCATAGAACATGAACAAACAACATTTGCATATGACATTGAAGGGATAATGGCTGATTTGGACTACATGTAGATTAAAAGTAGAAATTCTGGTTTGTTTTGTCTTTTGTTTACAGAGTAAACACTTATGAAAGTGTTCATTTTGCAAAAACTATAAACAATTGAAACTAATGAATTTAGTTTTTATGATTTTTTTTTCTTTTTTATGAAAAGTTTCATGATAGGGAAACATCTAATTAACCACTGTTCAGAAATGGAAACATTAAGTTGGTTATATTAAATGACCAACTTAAGCTACGCATTTGTTGAACTAAACTGCTCAATTTCACATAAAATGTGTTGAAACTGAATTACAGTTAGGCAGCTACGTAATCAATCAGCAAATTAACAACATCATTTCGATGAAGCCGCCATGCAACAATTCAGAAAAATCACATGTACATAACTGTAATTCACCAGTTTTTACAGCATAGTTTAAGCCAACAATTCAGAAAAAAATAACATTTCTATTAGGCCACAATTCAACATCAACATGGTTTAATCAAGTAATTGAGAAGACATCACTAGCCAAGCAACCCTAATTACGGCATAGATTAATCAGCCATACATAACATTAAGGTAGCACCAGCTAAAGAAAAAAAAACAACACATATTAGGCCAAAAACCCAGTTTTCACATAATCACCACCCAATCAAGCACTAATGAGCAGAGTTTATATTTCAGACCCAATATTACGGCATCACCAGCCAAAAATCCCAAAAACAGCACAGAAGGCATCACCCAGCCTAATTTTACATCAGCAAAACTAAATCAAGCCATAAACATCACAATTTTAGCATAAGACAAAACATTAAGGCATCACCAGCCACACTATCTAAAAAATAGCACAACATAAAAGCAATAATCGCAAATTCTGTACATTAGGGTTTGCACCGAACATCAAAGATGAACAATATATCAAATTCAACAAAAAAATAATAAATCTGGCAACCAGTGGAACCCAGATCGAAAGGCATTCATAGAAATGCCTTTTCATTTCTGGATCTGAGCCTCTCGACAAAATCAAAGCTCTCTCGAAGCGGTTCTACTCTCTTCGAGCAAAGGATAGGTTTGTCTCTTTTCAAACCATGAACTTTTGGGAAGAACGATTGCTTGATGTGCGCTCCTTTCAGAAATATAATATTTTGTCTCTTATCTCTGCTGTTGGGTTGACTTCTACTGTCCTTAATATTCAAAGCTTCTGTGGGGCTATTGTTAAGGAATTTTACTCAAATCTGTCACCGTCTATCTCCGACCCAACCTCATCTAGATTTCACAAGATTTTCTGCAGAAATGCCGTATGCACATTTTCCCCTGACATCATTAATGATCTCTATGGCTTGGAAACTCCTCCGGAGTATGATCTTGTTGAGGATATGGATGTTGTCGCTTCTACTATCACCAAGGGTAAAGTGGACAAATGGCCCAGTTCTGGTCTTTCTCCGACTGATCTTACCCTCGAGTGCAATTTCCTTCACAAAATTGGAATGCGAAATTGGACTCCCACGGCTCATAAATCTTCCCTCAATCCTAGTCAAGGAGTCTTCATTTTTCGAGTGTTGACAGGAAAACCGATTAACTTTGGAGCACATGCATTCCAAACAATTGTGGAATTTTCAGGACGTCCCGATGCTCGAAAACTTCTCCCATTTCCAAGCTTAATTTGGCGCATTGTTGCTCATCAAGACGTCTTCGTTGATGACAGGCGTGGCGACTTTCTTGATCCATCCCCAAAGATGTTTACGGTATCTTCTCGCACCACTAATTTTCATGCCTCTTCCTCAGTCCCATCACAGGTCGAACCAGGTGCTGTTTCTGGACAGCTTGAACAGTTTCTACATCAACAAATTGCTGTGTTTACTGATATGGCCAAGTCGGCCCTGAACCAGAAAGGATACTACCAAAGAATTCTACGCTCTCTCACCAAACCTCAGCATTCCAGGTCGAAAAAGGGGGAGAAGAAATCTAACCAAGATGAAGAAGTCGAAACTGGTCTGAATGAGGATGATGAAGGGCAAGATGAAGATGATGCTTCTGATGATGAAGCTTCAACAAATGAAGATGAGGAGCCCGACCAAAGTCCAAGCCAGAGCTTTTGAAGCTTGACCTAGCATCTCTCTTTATTAATGTCTCTTCTCTACTCTACTTTTGAGATAAACAGTTCTTTTTGTTATAATTACTATCTGTTACTCTTCTTTTGGACTAATGTTCAGTAACTAGTGTTTTTACCTGTTATTCTGCATTTTTTAGAGAATTCTCTTGACTTTGCCCTAATACGCCATGAGTTGGTTTAAAGTTTTTTTCAAGAGACCAGATTTTCTGACTATGTCTTGCAGGAATTTCAGCAGTATTTTTCGAACTAAAATGCCAAGGGGGAGATTGTAAAATCATTATTTATCTAATGTGGCATTTGTTGAAAAATACTCTCTTGTAGCTTCTTTCTTTATGGCAGGATTGACTAAATGGAAAAAGGAAATAAGGACAAAAGAATTTGACTCCATTCCAAGAAGAAATCAAATTCCAAGGATCAAGGATTTAAAGTCAAAACTTCCAAAAGAAACACCAACTATCAAGGAGATTGATGGAGTTGATGAAGAAGTGATTGGAGTGAAGAGAAAAGTCAGGAAGGCACTCTGTATAAATAGAGGCACAAGATGATGAAGACACTATCGAGTTTTGGAGAGAAGAACACTTGTTTAATTCATCAAATCTTGCATCTGTTCTACTGTAGTTCAAACTGTGAACGAACCTCAGTAGATCACTAGATACAATTCGGGAGAACTTGTATCTTGTTTGTTCGGGAGAACATATAGAGATTCGGGAGAATCGATTTAGTACAGATTGAGGGATCATCTGTACTGAAATTATCATTTGAGAGATCGAAAGAGTGAGCACCAATTTAGGGGGAGTACGAACTGTAACTTAGAGGGATTCTTGAGTGTTTCTGAGAGTAACTAAGTATCCTCTGTCTACTGTACTTATCCTAAAGTTGTTGCTTGTAAGGAAGAGAGTAATCTTTCCTAACTCTTATGAGTAAGATTTCTCTCTGTTCTTACAAAGTTTGTACTCTGTAAGAACTTCTTCTACCATACAATAAATTTCATATTTATACGTCTTTCGTTTTAATTCCATTGCACACGCGCACAAACTCTGACTTTTCATATGTAATTGATGAAATAAAAACTGTAAGTTTCTGACCCAATTAACTCGTTTTCATGTACCCTGTCCGTAATCATCACTAACTTTTTTACATCGAGCAACATTCCAAGAAGCACCGGTCCATCAAGTTTGAATAGAATTTACATGACGTTTTAGTAAAATGACATTTAATAATGGCAAAAGCAAATACTACCTTCGCCCTAGTTAATTTTGTACATTTTTCGTTTTTGTTCGTCCCAATTAATTTTTCACACCTCTTAGAAAAGAACGTTATAACACAATATCCACCCTCAAAATCTCCACCCTCAATCTACCTTTGAAAAATCAACAAACACTTAAAAAACAACTTTTCTTCATACTTATGTCAACCTCTCCTTTGTAAAATTAGTCGGGACGGAGGTAGTATTTCTTTTGAAACGCCCCAAGGACCTGACATAGAGATTAAGTTAGATTGCATTCGGGAGAAAGTGAGTAGTGAAAATTAATGGACATAACATTACGTCTAATCTATTATCGTTGATTTCCTAAAAATCGAAGATGATCGTTCACTACAACATAAAGGATCTTTTGTACAAGACTTTTTGACACAACAAATGTGGTTACTAATAATAAATTATTTATGGAAATCTCTCTAAAAAATATTTGAGACAACTTTAAAAATACTTTTAGAGACAACTAGTTGTTGCAAAAAATATTTTAGATGCATTTGAGCCCCACTTTTGTGGTCACAAATATATTATTTGCGACCGAGTTATTGAGACGACAATAAAATTGTGACAAATTCTCATTATTTGAAACAACTTTGCTTAAGTTGTGATTGGATATTTGAGATCACTTTTTATCGTCTCAAAAGACCCTTTTCTTGCGTGGTTAAAAGTTTCTCATTTAGGGTTTCTCAAATATAAATAGGGACTACATACAATATCAGCACCCAATGTGCAAACATATGTCATAAATATCTTTGGAATGATCAATTCATATCAAGTGAGTGTTCCCATGATTATTATAGTTGTGACTTCACAGGTCATTATTTTGCTTATTATTTCTCACACCAACTTCTTAGCACGTAGGTTGATAAATTAGAACAATGTGAGATATGATGATTATGAAGAAAAAAAAAAAAAAGAAATCAAGCGATTATATTCGTGACCTTGAGCAATCAATATAACGAGTACAAAGAGTATTTGGACAGAATTCTGTTTGGTATTGTTCACCAGACTTGATTTGGAGAGAGAAAAAATAAACCCAAATCCAAACATTACTAGTACGAAGAGGATTTGTCTAAAGTCTCGTATGACATTGTTGTATATAAAGTGATATTCTAAAACTTGTAAAACACATTATATATGTGTATGTTGTAATTATGAGATTCATGCTTATACATTTGTTTATATAGTAAAATTTTTATATTTTGCATATTTGAGCACAACCATTCAACATTGATAAAAAGTTATTTTTCCCCATAATGCTGTATTTGGATTTTAATCCCATAATATATAAAAAACTACAGAAAAATATAATATCATGTGCATACAATTTAAAATAAAATTCTCCCTTAAAATTAAAAATATATATATATATATATATATTTAATTTAAATCAAATACAATCTAATACACATTTCCTTAAAAATGAATATATTCACTAATAATAACTATAACCATTCAAAACAAATAATTCAACCCAAGAAAATATTACAATCAATATTTCGAATCTAATACTTTATTTTACTATATATGCAATATAAATGTCAAATTAAATATTGTAGAAAAGTAATTAATATGACAATATTACACGTAAAAAACAGCTAAGGAATGTAAAAGTAATTTGCATTTGGAAAAGAATTGAAAATATATTCTAGAATTTTTTTTTGAAGCAATTTTAGAAATAATTAAAAGAAAAGGAAATACTGCTTTTGTGTGGGGGAAAATTTCCTTTTTAGTCCAGTAATGTTAGGTCTTGTCTAGTAAAAATCCTATATGTTAGAAAATTTTGATTTTAGTCCTGTATGTTCCAAAAGTTGTCCAATTTAAGGACACTGACCATCACCAACGACAAATTCAGCCGGAATTAGACTAATAAATTTAGGGCTTTTGAGTGCTAATGCTTATGTGTTAAGTATTTGTCCAGATAAAATGTCAAATCATTAAATTACTTTAGTAGATCGCCCAAAAAAGAAAAGAAAAAGGTAAACCCAAATTTCCGTATGAGATGCATTTCATTTTATTTTTCTTTCTTTCTTCATCTTTCTCAAATTTATTAGTCATGTGCATCACATGTGATTAATCGTGGCCAAATTGACCGTTTCTGATGGTCAGTGTCCTTAAATTGGACAACTTTTTAAACATACAGGACTAAATTGAAACTAACATACATGATTTTTACTAGATAAGGCCTAATATACAGGACTAAGAATGTGGAGATTACCAATTTTTTTTTAAATAATATAATTCTCGGGATTGTTTCCACATTTAGAAACTAAAAAGTTTATGCGATTTTGCTATTCACATATGAGTGTACTTTCATAAAATAGTATAACTTTTAATTGGGTTTTAAGTTGATTTTTACGCTAAATTTTATTTATCATTATCGTATTTATAAATAATGTTTCTTAAACATTTGCATTCTCCTTATCAATGGTTGGATGCTACTTTGTTTTAAAATGCGGAGAAAAACATATGGAGACTACATAAGTAGGCTTTATCTTTTTTCATTTTTATTTTTATTTTCTAACATCAGTTGCACTAAGATCTGTATGATCCGGATTATCGTAGGATCCATGAGTTGTATGTTGTTTTCATGAAAATATACTAGTATTTCTATGAAAAGATATTATTTATTTTGAAAAATGTATTAGTGTTTTCAACGTAAATAGTACTACATTGTATCCCCCAAAAAAATATAACTTTCAACATAAATAGCAATATATTTCATCAGAATACGTGCTATGATCTCAATATTTTTTTTATTAATTTTGAGCAATATATGATCTCAATTTTAAGTATTAACAATAATACATTTTACCAAATCAACTACTACATTTTTGTATGCACAATAATACAACATAAATTACTGATACATTTATGTGAAGAACTCTACACAATCTGCCAGTAAATTTGATTACAATGATCTAAAATCTATGCACCTGACGCATTTGATAATTTGCCTTGACTATAAAGTTAATCTTAGTTTTTGAACAATAGGTTATTATAGACGCGCGAGACGTTGATTAATTTGTAAACACACGATCCTTACTTTTTAACCAACAAAAGATGTTTTGACTTCATGTCTCCATCCGTCCTATAAAAATAGTCTGGATTGAAAAAAATCATTGTCCTAAAATAAGAGTCACATTTCAAAAATCAATCTCTGATTTTACTAATTTTAAGTAAAAGTAATTTTTTAAATTTTACAAACTAGTTAGATATGATTGAATAAGTTAATTAAAAATAAAATAAAAATAATCGTGTAAATATGCATGGATTATTTTTTTTAGAATTGTACCTCAATCCTCTTTTCAATGAAAGGGGAGGGAGCATATTATTAAAATTAGGGGGTCTCTTGTGTACCAGATTGCACGAATCTTAGATCCGTGCAATCCAGGTCATAGGTCAAAAGATATTACTATTTATACATACATGTATTGCATATGATGGGTAAAGGTATCACAGTGAAAATGTATCACAATTTATATTTTATAATACATTTATCCAAAACATGTATACATTTAAGCATAAATTGTGATACCTAACTTAAATTGTATGGTGCACATAATACTTTGCCTATTAAAATTTAGATGGATCACCTAACTCAAAAGCAGTTCCAATCATGTTAATCACACAACCTTGATAACAAGAAAGAACATATACTTCACCACTAAATAAAAAATAGTAACATACTATAAAATTTATATTCCTATTAACTACTCCCTCTGTTCCGTAATAATTGACGTTTTAGGAGGTTCTTTTCTTTTCTTATTAATTGACGTTTTACATTTTTTTCACTAATTCTACCAGTTTTCTCCCTGACTCAATCCTTAAAAATCTCTTCTTTTAAATCTATCAGAAATATATTTATTTGGTTAAATCTTTATCTCCTAAAATATTTCCGCTTATTATAGCGCTTTCTTCCCTCTCCCTCCTTATTCCACGCGCCTTATTCCCTCTCCCTCCTTAATCCAGACTTTCTTCCCCTCTTTCTCCTTCATTCCCCAATTTAAATTGAATAAAAGAAATAGCTTAAGTTACTTATGGAATTCCCTAGTCTACATTTCTAACAGATAGCTTGATTTAATGATACAATGAGGAAAGTTAAATATAGCCTTATGGAATTGTCTGGATATATGTCTAATAGCATTATCTAGAATTGTCTAGTATTGAGAAGTATACAATGGATACTCTAAAAGCTAGACATTATCTAGCACATTCATGAGATTTTAGTGTATGTTAGTTGTTGGATGGAAGATGGAATTTTAGAGAGAGAAAAGATAAATATTTAAAGATGCCGGAGTTTCACTCTCCAACGATGACGAGAGAAGATGAAATTTCAGAGAGAGAAAAGATAAATATTTAAAGATGCTAAATTTTAGGAGTCATATAAGAGAGATAAATAATTAAGTGAGGGATAAATTTGTCAAAAATTTTCATTCTTAATTCTTCCATTTCTTTCTAAAACGTCAATTATTATGAAACGGAGGGAGTATGACAAAGCAAGCGTAAATAAATACTACTACCTCCGTCCTGGCTAACTTTGTACATTTTTTGTTTTCGTTCGTCATAGACGAACTTGCAGACTCCTTTAAAAGGAAAGTTATAACACAATTTTCATCCTCAAAATCTCGGTCCTCAATCTCCACCCTCAATCCACCTTTGAAAAGTCAACAAACACTTAAAAAATAATTTTTCTTAATACTTGTGCCAACCTCCCTGTACAAGATTAGCCGGGACGGAGGTAGTACAAATTAACAATTAATTGCAACATTGTGTTTTCCACTAAGAATATGCTTTGACAATTTCTAACCAGGCACAATAGATTCAATTTGACTTGAATTTATTTTCAGCCAACATAATTATGATTAACTTGATTATAATCTAAATCAATTCCACGTCAATAATTTATATTAAATAAAATAATTACATAGTTTAAATATTTTTTATATATAATTTGAATTGGCTCAAGATAAAACCTCAATCCGACTCGATGATTCAAATAGCTTACGTTGTAAATATTATACTATGACATTTATACCCTTACTTTAAAATTTCCCATTTACTTAAAGAACTTATGATTTTACAGCTAACACTTTTTTTTTTTTTTTTTTTCTTTTTATAACTTAACATAACGAATGCTTAAATCGGAGCATACTTTCTTTTCATTATCCAATTTGAATAGTAGTAGTAGATACCATGTGTGTTTAATTAATTAGAGAGACCAAAAGTAAGGATGTTGCCAAATCGACACCAACTAAATATTTAAAAGTTTGAGTTTTTAAAGAATATATGTAATAAATATTATAAAAAGATATATTTTTTTTTTAAATACTCAATCAATTTTATTTGCAGCTCAAACTCAATTTAAATGATCCAACTCGTACTACATATCCAAAATATCTATACCCTATTATAAAAGTATGAATGTTTTGTTTCGTCCAATTTATGGTATCTCTAATATACCCTTAGTAGTATTATAATTTAAGGGTAACTAAGTAATTTAAAATTTAAAATTATTTATTTATTTGATTATAAATATCTATATCTATATCTATCTATCTATCTATCTATCTATCTATCTATTATTACTAATTATATAATATGTATACACACACTAATATAAAAATATGGATTGTTTTGTATTATTATTTTGCTCATCTTTTTCTCGTGATTCCTATAATATTCTTACTAAGTATTTAATTTACGAATAGTTAAAGTAATTTAAAATAAATTATGCCTTTCCATACTTCATTATAAAAACAAGAGTTCCTTTATATTTCAAAATCCTCCTTAAAAACTACTCCTTACGTCCCGGCCCAATTTGTCTATGTTGATCGGGCACGGTGCTTAAGAAAAAGTAGTTGAGTGTGATGTTTTGTTGACTTTTTAAAATTCCCTTAATTTTTTAGGGGAAGGATTAGTATTTTAACACTTCTGTCCCTTTCCTTAATTAAAATCTATTAGATGAACAGTAAAAAAATTTAAAAACTGAAAAACATAAAAACATCACAACAACACCAAAAAACCTGAAAATTGAGACTTTAACATTGAATTTTTTTGGGGGGGAAAATCCCCTCCAAAAACCTGATTTGCAGCAGTAAATAATGCCCAAAATTTGGGATTTACATTTCAAATTTACTCCCTAAAATTCAAATTTCAGTCTAATATCAGATTCACCTAACTCTATAAATAGAGTCCAAAATGCATTTTGGACTGAGTGTTTTACGACACCAGATATAGTAATTTTATTAGAATGACAAATCACAAAAAAGGGGAAGAATTTTGCTCCATCAGATTGACTTTGCATAGCTCAACGTGTTCTTTAAAACAACAAAGACGACGTTCGGAAGTTCGGCATCACCGGTGAAGTCACAACATCATATGGAGTCTCGGTTCGGACAATACGGTGAATTTGGCAGGCTGCAAAAAAATACGTTTCAACAGATGTCCCCATCTCTTTTCTGGAGGTAAGGCCTCGACAACCTTCATCTAGCATTCAAAAAACTAGACGAAGAAGCCATGAAGGCGATACCATTCGAAAAGAGGGGAACCATAAGGCAATTTGCCAAGGAGTTAGAGGTCAGCAAGTCACAAATAGGAAGATGGGTCAAGGTAGGTAAGATCAAAGCCCATACTAACTCAATTAAACCATCTCTCACTGATGCAAACAAATTACAAAGGCTGAAGTACAACCTTTGTTTTTTGCATCAAGACACAAATACCCAAAAGTGCAAATATGAAAGCATGCATAATATTGTGCACATAGACAAAAAATGGTTCTACATGCAAAGGGAAACATAAAGAGCATACAAGCTTGAGGCAGAAGAAGACCCTTACCGGGCCTGTAAAAGCAAACGCTCTATCCAAAAGGTCATGTTCATGTGCACAGTGGTTAGGCCACAATATTCAGATTCAGGGGAACTTATTTTCAATCGGAAGATTGATATTTTCCCATTCATAAAACAAGAACCGACTATCAGAAACAGTGCAAATAGAGCTAGAGGCACATTGGTTACAAAACCAATCGACTCTATAAACATTAAAGTAATTAAGAGCTGTATATTGGATAAGGTAAATACTCACTATCAGGAAAAAAAAATCATCATTTAGTGGTTTAGTGATAGTAAGTCTCCACAATTTTAATACATTTGTTAAGTTCAACAAATATGGTAAAATTGGTGACATTACTAACACTAACAGCTCCTAACATACACTCTGTTTCATCATATGGCTGTCCAAATTAGGTTCTTCCAGCAATTAAGGGCAAATGGTCATCTCATGCAAGCAAAACAATCATCATTCAACAAGATAATGCTGGGCCACATTTAAGCAACTTAGATTCGAATTTTAGAAGGGTTGCAACAGCCGATGAGTTTGACATTAAACTGATGTGCCAACCACCAAACTCCCCAGACACAAATGTGCTGGATTTGGGCTTTTTTAGAGCCATTCAATCTTTGCAGATCGAGACAAGGAGTTATAATGTGGATGACTTGGTTTCAAATGTCCTCAAATCCTTTGAGGACCTTGAATTCAATCAAGTTAGACTACATATTTTTAAGCTTACAAGATTGCTTGGTGGAGATAATGAAAGCTAAAGGAGGAAATAATTACAAACTACCACATATGGGGAAAATTGCTCTAGCAATGGCTGACACACCAACAAAAGCATTAGAAGTTGAAGAAAAACTCGTAAGACAAGCAATTGAGCATCTCATAGAACATGAACAAACAACATTTGCATATGACATTGAAGGGATAATGGCTGATTTGGGCTACATGTAGATTAAAAGTAGAAATTCTGGTTTGTTTTGTCTTTTGTTTACAGAGTAAACACTTATGAAAGTGTTCATTTTGCAAAAACTATAAACAATTGAAACTAATGAATTTAGTTTTTATGATTTTTTTTTCTTTTTTATGAAAAGTTTCATGATAGGGAAACATCTAATTAACCACTGTTCAGAAATGGAAACATTAAGTTGGTTATATTAAATGACCAACTTAAGCTACGCATTTGTTGAACTAAACTGCTCAATTTCACATAAAATGTGTTGAAACTGAATTACAGTTAGGCAGCTACGTAATCAATTAGCAAATTAACAACATCATTTCGATGAAGCCACCATGCAACAATTCAGAAAAATCACATGTACATAACTGTAATTCACCAGTTTTTACAGCATAGTTTAAGCCAACAATTCAGAAAGAAATAACATTTCTATTAGGCCACAATTCAACATCAACATGGTTTAATCAAGTAATTGAGAAGACATCACTAGCCAAGCAACCCTAATTACGGCATAGATTAATCAGCCATACATAACATTAAGGTAGCACCAGCTAAAGAAAAAAAAACAACACATATTAGGCCAAAAAACCAGTTTTCACATAATCACCACCCAATCAAGCACTAATGAGCAGAGTTTATATTTCAGACCCAATATTACGGCATCACCAGCCAAAAATCCCAAAAACAGCACAGAAGGCATCACCCAGCCTAATTTTACATCAGCAAAACTAAATCAAGCCATAAACATCACAATTTTAGCATAAGACAAAACATTAAGGCATCACCAGCCACACTATCTAAAAAATAGCACAACATAAAAGCAATAATCGCAAATTCTGTACATTAGGGTTTGCACCGAACATCAAAGATGAACAATATATCAAATTCAACAAAAAAATAATAAATCTGGCAACCAGTGGAACCCAGATCGAAAGGCATTCATAGAAATGCCTTTTCATTTCTGGATCTGCAAACAAATCGGAAGTTGGGGTGGCCTCCTTGATCCCAAGAGGGAGAGCATCCACTCCCTCTTCTTCGAACTGCGTCTCAGGAACGAAGCTCTCTTCAGAGTCGTAAATGAAACCACACTCCTCTAATTCATCGAAAAAAACTTCCATAGAATACGAATCTGTAACAGATCGAGCCGCTTTACACCAAAAAGTGTGTTTTCTCACATCATATCATGAGATTCGGCTAGATCTGGTGTGGATCCGGAAGAATCTTCAAATTTTTGGACGAGATAAGTTTTTTCAAGAAAGGGAAAAGGTGAGACAGAATTCGCGTTTGTGAGGGATAATGCGGGATTAAACCCAGAAATAAGGGTTTGTAGAGTGATTCAGTAGAAGAACATGGAAGATTGGAGCCGCCAACAATGGCGAAGAAGAAACGGCAAGGCTGTGAAGCTCAAGAACCTAGGGTTTCTTGACGAGAGAGGGGAAGAGAGATAGACGAGGATTACATTTGGGCCTGAAATGATTTAGGGATATGTTGGGCTGGGGCAGGATTGGGTTTTTAGTGGATTGAGGGAGTGTTTAATAACATTGGGTTAGTTTAGTTGGAATTAGGATTAGTATTTATTTAATCAGATTTCTTAAATGTTAACAGAATGACATATTTGTAATAATATGAAAAAGTAGGGGTAATATGTGTTGACTTTGTTTGCCATTTTTTGGGTGACATTAAATTATTAGGACAAATAGAAACGGAAGGTAGACAAATTAGAGGGGGACGGAGGGAGTACATACTTAAATTATTATTCTTCTACACTTTTAATACTTTGAATTTTAAAATAATTTTTTTTCATATTAAAATAGATCTAAAATGTATTTTAAGAAGAGTATGTGATTAGATGATTTTTATTAAAATAAGTCTAATTAATTAATTAATTATTTTTAGAACCATTCGTTTTTTTGACACTATATCTACAAACATGAAAATTACACTTTATAATTTAGTTTAATGAATTAGTTGAAGATCCCGATCGAGATTTCAATGAGCAGGTAGGAGCGGCGAGGCCTACCCCCGGATCTAAGAAGAGGCCGGAGCCATCTGGGACACCTCCGGCAACAGCAAAAAGACTCCGCACAGGGGAGAGTATGGAGGTAATTCCAAGATGTGCTGTTAGTTACTGTTAACGCAAATGCAGTGTACATATATCTATGCTGATTTCTGTGTGCTGCTGTTGGTGGCAGTTGAAGGAGCAGGGGCCCTCAAGTCTATTGGGGTTGGAGGGGGCCGATGCCGAAGATCTTCTGCGCTTGGCGCGAGGAATCGTGGAACTCGGTCGTAAGAGCGAGAAGGAAGGCAAGGAGGAGCTAGCCGAAGTGGCTAGAGAGCTTCGGGCGCGCAACGATAGGTTAACACAAGACCTGGCCGAGGCGCGTAAGAGGGCAGCCTTGGTTGAAAATGAGGAGGCGCGTCTGCGCGGAGTGGAGGCAGAAACCGGTGTCCTCCGAGGGGAAATATTGCAGCTGCGAGCAGAGACGGAGGCTCGGGAAGCTGCAATAGTCGAAGGTCAAGAAGCGATGCTGAAGGCGTTCGCCGAGAAACTGTTCCAAACCAGCACGTTTCTTGACTTTCTGACAGACTTCGTCGCCGTCGGGGACAAGGCCACACGATCTGTGTTACTGGAGCAGATCAAGGAAATCTACCCGAATGTGGATGTATATCGTCCAGAATTCAGGTATGACTACGAGGCTATGTCCGGGGTGGAGAAGGCCTATTACACAGCTCTATCGCATCTGCCGGAGTGGCCTCTATTGAAGGCCCTAGCGGAGAAGAAAAAAATTCTGAAGGCCGAGGATATTGCTAGCTGTGAGGTGGACCAGGACCAGGAATTCCTGGCATTCCGCCGGGGTGAGCTTGTATCCGAGTCCCGAAACAAAGAACCCCCCCCCCCCCGGATGGAAGTTGCTGCCATGGCTGCGGATGAAGCTGCTGCAGGCAATGTTGAGGAGGAGGCAGAAACGACGGAGGGCCGGCGAGAGGTGGTGCCCGAGGATACTAAGGGGATCGAGGAGGAGGTCAGTCGTTCCCCTCAAATTTAATGTAGTAGATAATAGGAGTAGATGTAAATCCCTTGTACTGGACCATGGATAATGTACTTCGATTTTGTTGAATATAAATGTTGTTTTTGAACTGAACTCCCGTTCATTGTATGTTTGAGATTGATCTTTCTCGTTGATTCTATTGTCTATTCAGAATACCGCGGAATTGCACGAAACGATAAAGAAGCTCATGCGATCACTAGAGTGGTTCCGCGGAGAGAAGAACAACCTGCAAATGCACGTAGTGCCAAGGCTAGAAAAGCGGGTGGCCGCTGCAGAGAGAAAGGCGAAAGAGGCCGAGGAGAAAGCCTTTGACCAGGAGTTAAAGTATTTGGCAAAAGTTGCTGAATTGGACCGAGTCCTCATCCATCAAAGGGAGTATGACCGGATATTGACCGAGTTCGGCTTACTGTCATTTGAGGAAGTTGAGGCGCGGGTCGTAGAGATTCAGGATGAAATTTTAGCACTTATAGCGAGGAGCCCAGCCGAGTCCTCGGAGCTTGTAAGAAAGCGAGAGGTGTTGGAGTTACTCCTCAACATGTACGAAGGATTGAAAGGCCGTGGCAGGTGGCGGCCCTCTGCTGAGGAATATATTGCGAGTTCAAGCCGGAGCCAAGGTACTTCAAAAACCCCCCGGAAGGGTAAAAAGAAGCCAGCGGGAAAGGCCAAAGGCATTATTATTCGAGAGCCAGTTCCAGTGACTACGGTCGAAGAAGAGCCCACTGTTGTCGCCGAAGAGGTAGTCGAAGAACTGGCCAAAGAAATAGAAGTAATGGCCCCCGAGGAATGGGATCCTGTGCAATGGGCCCAAACTCTGAGGTCTGCCCCGCAGGCAAGCAGTCGGGCTCGTACAAGAGACGAAATCCCCAGACAAGCGCCGAGGACGAGTCCGCGACCCCGGGGGGCTCGAGGAGGGGAAGGAGCCAGAGCTCAAGGCCGAAGAACGACAAGATCCCGGAGGATACGGCGTAGGTCCAGGAGTAGATCTCAACGCCGGAGCGCTGAATACTGGCTCGGAGGCCATAGATAAGTGTTTGTTTGTTTTTTTTTTTTTTTTTTTTTTTTTTTTGAAGTCTTATGTAAAAAACTTTTTGGCATCACCTCGAAAGAAGATAATAAAACCGTGTTGGTGTGCATAGTTGTGTTAAGGAAAACAACAAGTTATTAACCAAAAGTAATAATTGTTTTAACGGGTGTTCGGGAACACAATATTGATAGCTCCAATTTAAATCTCCCCGGACGGATCGGGCGGGAGTAAAATCTCCCCAGACGGATCGGGCGGGAGTAAACACCTCTCCGGTTAAACAGGCGAGAGAGTGATACGAGTCCGGGGACGAAACGTGAATCTCCTCGGACGGACCGAGAGAGAGATTTAATTGTCCGGAGACGAATAATAATAATACGATTGCGTTAGGGCGTCCCCGTAACGTAGAAGAGAACACAGCAAGATGCATAAACAAAGAATATTTATTCAATGATGAGTGCCGGAGCAAATTGAATGATACAAAGAGAGATAACAACGTAAAAGAAGTGTACAGTGAGCATAAAGATAAGATGATACTTGTCATTTGGCATTCACAGATAGAAGCGTCTCAAGTTGGTAACATGCCAGCTTCGGGGTATCGGGGTTCCATCGAGATGCTCTAACTGGTAGGATCCGGAATCGTGTGCGGCAACGATGCGATAAGGACCTTCCCAAGAAGCATGTAATTTCCCCTCGGGGGCAGCTTTGCTGGCCGAATTGAGTCGAAGAACTAGGTCCCCGACATTGAATTGAGTGCCTCGAACCCGGAGGTGATGATACTGGGCTGCACGTTGTTTACACCTGGCCTGCTGGATGAACGATTGATCACGACGATATTCAAGCTCATCCAAATTTGCACGGAGAGCTTCGTCCTTATCCTCGGGAATCAATGTGACGAGGCGGGGGCTTGGTACGCTGATCTCCGCCGGAATAACAGCTTCGGAGCCGTAAGTCAGGCTGTAGGGGGTCTCCCCGGTAGAGGTATGCGGCGTCGTGCGATAAGCCCATAGAACTTGCTGAAGGTTTTCGGCCCAAAGACCTTTAGCATTATCCAGGCATTTCTTTATACCCGTAAGCAGTGTTCGATTAGTGACTTCCCTGACCATTGGCTTGAGGGTGAGCAACCGAGGTGAAAATTTGTTTGATATGAAGCTCCTCGCACCATGACCGGAAGGGATCGTTGGCAAATTGTTTGCCATTATCCGAAATAATAGTGCTCGGTATGCCAAAACGACATATGATATTTCGCCAGACGAACTTCAAGATGTTTTGACCAGTGATGGCAGTAAGAGGTTCTGCTTCTACCCATTTAGTGAAGTAATCCACGGCGACCACAAGAAATTTCAATCCCCCCGGAGCGACCGGAAATGGGCCAACAATATCAATTCCCCACTGGATAAATGGCCACGCACTTTGAATTCCAGTGAGCTCGGTTTGTGGCAGGTGTTTCACACGAGAGTGCAGTTGACACCTGCTGCATTTGGTCACTAAGTCGTGGGCATCGTTAAACAAAGTTGGTCAATAATACCCCCATCGGAGAACTTTCTTGGCCAACGTCCGTGAGCCGATATGACTGGCACAGGCCCCTTCGTGAACCTCCCACAGAACTTGATTAGCCTCGGCAGGAGCGAGGCACCGGAGACTCGGTTGTAGGTACGACCGTCGATATAAGACTCCATCGTGAAAGGAGTACTTGGGGGCTTTAAGGACTATCTGCCGAGCTCGCAGCTTATCATTAGGCAGAGTTCCATCATGGAGATATTGAATTATAGGGGTCATCCAACTCGGATCACCATCAGTCAATATCGAGACCGTTGTCTCATGAATCGCCGGATGACATAAATCTTTGACTATAATATCCGGAGATACATTAGTGTGGACCGCGGAGGCCAATTTACTGAGCGCGTCAGCTTTAACATTCTGTGCACGTGGTACCTTCTGGACAACAACCGTATCAAAAGTTGACATGAGTTTGAGTGTTAAAGCGAGATACCTGATCATCATTTCATCCTTAGCGGCATAAGTACCCCGGATCTGATTGGATACAATCTCGGAATCCGTAAAGAGCTCAAGATGACGGATAGCTAAGGATCGAGCGAGCCGGAGCCCGGCGAGAACTGCCTCGTATTCTGCTTCATTATTGGTCACCTTAAATTTGAATCGGATGACGTATTTAACTTCGACTCCCTCGGAGTTAATAAGAAGCAGCCCAGCACCACTCCCACGAGCTGTGGAAGCACCATCCACATATAATTTCCAGGTGCGAGGTGTAGGTTCAAGAGAAGCAGGGTGGGATCACCGTTGTTTGCCGACGATCCATGATTATTATCCCCGGGGGTCTCGGACAAGAAATCTGCAAGTGCTTGACCCTTGATAGCTCGGCGAGGAAGAAACTGAATGTCATACTCTCCTAGTTCAACAACCCACTTGGCGAAACGCCCTGACACCTCGGGCTTGACAAGAATTTGACGGATGGGATGGTTGGTTAGAACCCGTATTTCTCGCCCTTGGAAATATGGGCGCAAACGCCGAGCCGCCATGACAGGAGCCAGCACTGTTTTTTCCAGCATGGAGTACCGTGTCTCCGCCCCGTGAAGCACTTGGCTTGCGAAATACACTGGATGTTGAACACCATTAACTTCTCGTACAAGCGCAGCGCTAATGGCTTCCTCGGCGGAAGCCAAATACATGTAAAGCGGCTCTCCGGAGAGAAGAACTGACAAAGTGGGCAGTTGCTGTATATGACGCTTCAAAGCCTCGAAAGCCTCAGTACACTCCGGAGTCCACTCAAATGACTTCGCCTGTCTCAAAATTTTGAAGAATTGGAGTTGACGCTCTGCTGCTTTAGATAAAAAGCGATTTAAGGCCGCCAAACCACCCGTGAGGCGTTGAACGTCTCTATACGTCTTCGGTGGTTGCAGATCTAAAACATCCCGAAGCTTGGCCAGATTGGCCTGAAGACCATGTTGCGAAACCATATACCCAAGAAACTTTCCGGAACCAACGCCGAAAGTGCATTTTGCCTTGAGCCGCAAATTGTAACGCCGCAGAATACGCAACGTTTCAACAATGTCTTGCACACATGAAGAGTGGGAGGTACTTTTTATAACCAGATCATCAACGTAAACCTCGACATTGCGGCCAATTTGATCGCGAAAAACGCGGTCCATGAGACGTTGATATGTGGCTCCAGCGTTTTTTACCCCGAAGGGCATTTTCTTAAAAGCAAAACACCCAAAAGCAGTAATAAATGCCGTTTTAAGGGCATCCTGAGGATCCATGAAGATCTGGTGGTATCCCTTATACAGGTCTAAGAAACAAAGTGCCACGTACCCAGTGATGGCCTCGGCCTTTTGGTCGATGGAAGGTAAAGGATAACAGTCCTTCGGACAATGTTTATTGAGATCAGAGAAATCGACACACATTCGCCATGCCCCGCCGGACTTTATCACCATCACTGGATTGGACAGCCAAGAAGGGTAATAGACTTCGAACAAGATGTCTGCATCCAAGAGTTGTTGTACCTCGATTCGAATGGCTACATTTCGCTCTGGAGCAAACTTCCTTTGTTTTTGCTGTACAGGTTTAATGCTGGGATCGATGTTCAGCTTGTGGGTTATTACATCAGGAGAGACCCTGGGCATATCCAAAGGGGACCATGCGAAGACATCGGAATACTCTCGCAAAGTCTGAATGATGGCCTGATGCAACCACGGCACATCCACGGCACCGACAGTTACTGTTTGTTCAGGCTTGGATGGATCGAGCGGCACCTGGACGGTGGTGTCCCCCAATGAGGTACATACATGGGGTTCAAGAGCCGATGACGCCACCTGAAGCTGCTGTTTGGGAAGAACCTTGGTTGTCTTTTTGAGCGCGACGTACATACACTCCTTAGAAACCCGCTGACTGCCGCGGATGGCCACTTCACCGTGCGATGTAGGAAATTTTAACGCGAGGTGATATGTGGAGCATATGGCTTTTGCGGGAGTAAGCCAATCCCGACCCAAGATCATATTGTACGGTGACGGGGAGTTAACCACGTAAAAATCCACGAAAATGGTTTTTATCGCTGGATAAGTTCCAAGAGTCGCCGGGAGACTGATAACGCCTTCTGGCTGAACTTCTCCCTGGGTGAAAGTCTGCAGTGGCCCGGGGGCCGGCCGAAGTTGCTCCCGAGGAATTCCCATTTTTTGGAAACAGTCAGCGAATATAACATTCACTGCGGCTCCATTATCTACAAAAACTCGCTTTATCGTAACATTGGCTACAACCATATCGATGACGATGGCGTCAGTATGGGGTGTAATCTCTGGAACCGAGTCTCTATCTGTGAAACTGACAGTTTCAGACTGATGGAGGCGCTTATGCCGAGGCTCCTCGGGAGGAGGACGGCGTGCCTCTGCCTTCAACGCATTTCGAGAAGCCCCCGTGGGAAGGGCCCCATATATCACGTTTATTACGTGAGTAGGTGCATTGTCTCCGGGTCCTCCCGGAGGAGGAGGTGGTGGCAAAAAACGAGGTTGTTGGCGATTACCAGAGTCTTGCCGTGCATAATTGCTAGGCCCCGGCCGATTATTCTGCCACGGCGGCCGATTTTGCTGTGAACCCCGATCATGATAACCTCCGCGGTTGAGAGACGAACCCCCATTCTGATTTGTCCGAGGCTTGTCATCGGTCCGTGTTAGTGAAAACAACTCAAGAACACACAACACCAAAGAACCTGGAAATCGTACGAAGAAACTCTCTCTGTCCGGCCAAAGTTAAGAAATACACGCCGAACTCACACCCGCAGTTCGACCAGAGTTGTGGCTGAATTCAGCTTACGCAGAACAGAAATTAGAAATGAATCAAACGCAGTTTTAACGTGGTTCGTTCAATATGAACTACATCCACGGAGGCAAGGCACACCTCAATCCACTAAGAACTTCAATCAATTGCAGAGAAATAGCTCAAGAAATGAAATGCCCAATTCTGAATGCGAATTAGGGCACGCACACTCTATCTCTAAATACTCTCTCTAATCTAAAGTACAGGAGATAATGCTACATGGTTATCTTCTCCTCAATGAGAGCTTTTCAATGATATATGGCTTGAAGCTCGAATACAACTGGATAGGAAGTTATAACCGCAAGAAGTTCACGCTGCTTTCGTTGAGCTATAGGACAAATGTGACGCTTTCACGTCGTCACTAACTGAATCTGCTTCGTCACAAATGGCTGTTACATTACCTAACTTGAACCCGGTTTGCTCATGACCAGTTTGTCTTCTTGATAATAAACCCCAGTTTAAACCGCCGGTTCTCCACTCCCTAACTCCGGTTCCACATTCCCAACACACCATATTACAAAGTATAGGCTCACTTGATGAAATTGAACATCACCTCACAAATCTCCACCTCAATGAATCATGTGTGCCTCTTACTGCCTCACCACTGCCTTGTCTGTCAGTGCTCTTCATGACATTGCTCAAGCTGCAGCAGGCTCGAGCAATGTTCCACTTTGTTCCCAGGTACACCGTTAGTAAGAAAATCAGCAGGGTTATGCAATGTGTGTACCTTCTTCACTTCTACAGAACCAGAATCAACAATATCCCTAGCAAAATGCAACCTAACATCAATGTGCTTTGACCTTTCATGAAATGCTTGGTGTTTCACAAGGTGTAGAGAACTTTGGTTATCACAGTAAATCACCACACACTTTTGCTTGATGTCCAAATCTCTCAAAATTCCTTTAAGCCAGATTGCTTCTTTGATGGCTTCAGTGAGAGAGATATATTCTGCTTCAGTGGTTGAAAGTGCTACAACTGATTGTTGTACACTTCTCCAGCTGATGGCTGTTCCAAATAAGGTGAACACAAATCCAGAAATAGATTTCCTAGTGTCTATGTTTGCTGCAAAATCAGAATCAGTAAACCCCTCCAATGAAACAGTGCTTCCATTCACTTTCTTCTCAAACTTCAGTGACAAATTCACTGAACCCTTCAAATACCTCATCACATGCTTCAAAGCTTCCCAATGTTCAACACCTGGGTTTGACATGAACCTGCTCACTAAAGAAACAGCATAGGCCAAGTCAGGCCTACTACAGATCATACCATACATGAGACTACCAACTCCACTAGCATAAGGAATATTGCTCATATGTATGACCTCCTCTTCAGTCTTTGGGCATTGTTCTTTGGTGAGTTTCTTCTGCAGATTAACTGGAGTGGAGAGAGGTTTAGATTCATGCATGTGGAACCTCTCCAAAACCTTCTGTAGATATTGCCTTTGAGATAACCAAAGAACTCCAGCTTCTCTTTTCCTCAGAATGTCCAAGCCCAAAATCTTCTTGGCATCTCCAAGATCTTTCATGTCAAATTCAGTGTTAAGTCTGTCCTTCAACCATTGTACACTCTTCTTGTTCTTGCTGGCAATCAGCATATCATCCACATACAAAAGAAGGAAGACTTTATCTTGCTTTGAACACTTGTTGAAGTAAACACAACTATCATAAAGACTTCTTACAAAGCCAGCACTGATCATGAAGTCATTGAACCTCTTATTCCACTGTCTTGGACTTTGTTTGAGTCCATAAAGTGACTTCTTCAGCAAACAAACTTTGTCTTCTTGTTCAGGAACGACAAAGCCTTCTGGCTGTTTCATATATATTTTCTCAATGAGTTCTCCATGTAAGAATGTTGTCTTTACATCTAGTTGTTGTAGTTCCATGTCCTCTTGAGTAACCTTTGATAAAAGCAACCTGATTGAGCAGTGCTTTACTACTGGAGAGAAAACTTCATTAAAATCAATCCCTTCCCTTTGTGTAAAGCCGCTAGCCACCAATCTTGCTTTAAACCTCACTTGTTTGGATCCTGCAGTCTCTAACTTCTTTTTGTATATCCATTTAGAACTCACAAGTTTCTGACCTTTTGGTTTATCCACCAATGTCCAGGTCTCATTCTTTTCCAGGGATTCCATCTCTTCAATCATTGCCTGAACCCAGTGTTCTCCATCTTCACAATCTAGTGCTTCTTTAAAACTACTAGGCTCTTGTGATTCCAGGTCTTCAGCAACACTCAAGGCATAATAAACACTCCCTGCTTGACCATAGAAGTCAGGTCTATTGATTGTTCTTCTAGGTCTGTTCCTTCCAATGCTACATTCTCTCACATTTTGTGAAGGTCCAGCTTGTTCTTCTTCTTCAGATGATGAATCACTATCTTGTAGATTCTCTTGTTGTTGAGATGTGTGATGATCTTCAGCAGGATGCTCCACCTGAATTGATATCTCTTCAGTCTCTTTAGCACCATCAAGTTCTTCCTTAGAACCTGTTGAAGTATAAGCCATCACATTCTCATTATTTTACTTCTCTACTTGTGATTATCTTCTGATTTCCCTTCTCTAGACACCACAATCTGTAGCCCTTTATCCCATCTGGATATCCAAGAAATACACATCTTAGAGCTCTTGCATCTAACTTGTCTTGCTTGACATGGACAAAAGCAAGACAACCAAACACCCTTAAACCTTCATAACTTGGTTTCTGTCCACTCCACACCTCTTCAGGTGTTTTGAACCCAATCACTGATGAGGGTGACCTGTTAATGAGATAACATGTGTAGCAATGGTTTCACCCCAAAATACCTTTGGCAACCCAGCGTCCAACAGCATACACCTTACTCTTTCAAGAAGAGTCCTATTAAACCTCTCAGCAACCCCATTCTGTTGAGGATTCATTGGGACAGTCCTATGTCTCTTGATTCCTCTTTCTTCGCAAAAGTTTGTGAACTCAGTGGAGAGGTATTCCAATCCATTATCAGTCCTAAGGTGCTTCAGCTTCTTCCCTTTGACATTTTCCAGTTGAATCAACCATGTTTTAAACTTATGAAAAACATCACTCTTATTCTTCATCAACATGATCCACACCTTTCTATTGTAATCATCAATCAAAGACATGAAATACCTTGCTCCACCATGAGTCTCTGTCCTTGCAGGACCCCATATGTCAGAGTGGATATAATCTAATGGCTCTTGAGTTGTGTGAACACCCTTTCCATAGGGCAGCTTCTTGGACTTGCCCAAAGCACACTGATCACAAAACTCCAGGTTTTGGTTTCCCATGTTTCCAATTACACCACTTCTTGACAATTCCTTCAACCCTTTCTCTCCTATGTATCCAAGCCTCTTGTGCCATTTAACAAGTTCAGAACTGCTCAAGACCATATCAACACTCCCAACAACAGGTGAACCAATTAAGATAAACAACCCATTATGCTGTCTACCTTTAATCACCACTTTACCATGTTTAGTGATATGCAAGAAGCCATCCACTGAGCTAAACCGACAACCACTAGTTACCAAAGAACCAAGAGATAGAAGATTTCTTTTAAGGCCAAGAACATATCTTACATTAGAGATGATTCTTACCACACCATCAAACATTCTTATGCTCACTGATCCAATCCCTTTGACCTTGCATGATTGGTCATTGCCAGGAGAACATTTCCACCATCTTCTCTCTTCAATTCATCAAACCATGACTGGTGTGGACACATATGAAAGGAGCAGCCTGTGTCCAAGACCCATTCTTTCACCATTCTTGATTCAGTAACATTCAATACCTCTGGAGGATCTTCTTGAAGGTCAATGGCATCAGCTTCTGCTCCTTGGTTTCCACCTTTCTTGTTCCTTTTAGGACAATCCTTCTTCAAGTGACCAGGCTGCTTGCACTTGAAGCATTTCCTCTTCTCAACCCATTCATTTCCCTTCTTTGGATTAGAATCTCCCGCTTTGAATTCCTTAGAATTCTGTCCCTTCTTCCCTTGCCCAGGTTTCTTGAATTTAACATTCAAACCTTCTCCAGATTGCACCATGCCTTTATCACCTTGAGTCTGGAAGCATTTAGACCTCAGAGCCTTCACTATCCCATCATAAGATAGCTGCTCATCTCTCCCATACATCAAGGCATCCTTAAAACTTTCCATGGATTTTGGAAGAATGTTTAACACCATCAATGCTTTATCATCCTCCTCCACTTTCACATCCAGGTCTTCCAATTCCTCAACCATCTTAATAAACTCATCAAGTTGATCAGAAATTACCTTATCTTCAGTGATCTTGAAGGCCAACATCTTCTGCTTTAAGAACAGCTTGATGGAAACTGACTTAGATTGATACAAATCTTCCAACCTCTTCCATGCTTCTAAGGAACTCTTGCATCTTGAGACCTCTCTTAGCGGTTTATCACCCAAACGCAGAAAGATAAGACTGAGGGCTTTCTTATCCACGGATACAAACTTGGGTTTCTCACTGGCTTCCCAAGAATCAAGAGGTATCAAAGCAAGATCAAGGCCATTGTGAACCAAAACTGCATTCATGTTGATCTTCCATAGTGTGAAGTCATTTCTCCCTGTAAACTTCTCAAAGTCCATCTTCATACCAGCCATTCCTTCCCTTCTTCAAGCTGTGAGAGTTGTTTCCCACAGACGGCACCACTTGTTAGTGAAAACAACTCAAGAACACACAACACCAAAGAACCTGGAAATCGTACGAAGAAACTCTCTCTGTCCGGCCAAAGTTAAGAAATACACGCCGAACTCACACCCGCAGTTCGACCAGAGTTGTGGCCGAATTCAGCTTACGCAGAACAGAAATTAGAAATGAATCAAACGCAGTTTTAACGTGGTTCGTTCAATATGAACTACATCCACGGAGGCAAGTCACACCTCAATCCACTAAGAACTTCAATCAATTGCAGAGAAATAGCTCAAGAAATGAAATGCCCAATTCTGAATGCGAATTAGGGCACGCACACTCTATCTCTAAATACTCTCTCTAATCTAAAGTACAGGAGATAATGCTACATGGTTATCTTCTCCTCAATGAGAGCTTTTCAATGATATATGGCTTGAAGCTCGAATACAACTGGATAGGAAGTTATAACCGCAAGAAGTTCACGCTGCTTTCGTTGAGCTATAGGACAAATGTGACGGTTTCGCGTCGTCACTAACTGAATCTGCTTAGTCACAAATGGCTGTTACATTACCTAACTTGAACCCGGTTTGCTCATGACCAATTTGTCTTCTTGATAATAAACCCCAGTTTAAACCGCCGGTTCTCCACTCCCTAACTCCGGTTCCACATTCCCAACACACCATATTACAAAGTATAGGCTCACTTGATGAAATTGAACATCACCTCACAATCCGCGCAATATATTGTCGCAAGAGACCTTTCCTTAAACATTCCTCAATTTCCTTGCTGAGTTCTCGGCACTCCTCTGTCTCGTGCCCATGATCTCGGTGGTACACACACCACTTTCCGCTGTTCCTTTTCTCAGGCGGAGCAGTCATCCGCGGACAGGGCCGTAAATCATTCTTGTGAACAGAAAGAATTTCAGCTCGTGATTTTGTCAGCGGAGTGAATTGTGGAATATCACCTCGAGATTCTGAACGCCCCGGGTTCAGACGAGAAAAGGCACTAGGTCGTGTGCTAGGCCCAGCCTGTGCCCTGTCGGACTGCCGCTTGCTAGCATGTTTCTCACGTTTCCGACGAGTCTGCTCCTCGGCCTTAGCATATATGCACATCGTATTAAACAATGCTCGGGTTGTGACCGGTGGATTACGAATCAGCTCGGTGTAAAGTGGTCCGGGACGGAGTCCATTCATGAATGCGTTGATGATAACATCATCTGAGCAACTTCCTACCTTGAGACTCTCCGCTGTAAAGCGGTCAAGAAATTGGGTAACGGTTTCGCCGTTCCGTTGTTCCATATTCATAAGGTCGGCCAGGGTGGCCATGGGCTTCGCACGTGCTTCAAAATGCGCCCAAAAGTGCTCGGCGAGTTCTCTAAAAGAGGATACGCTATTGCGAGGGAGAGAATCAAACCAAACCCGAGCTTCATCCTGAAGATACTCCGGGAAAATCTTACAGTAATGAAGGGATGTAGTATGGTCGCGGCTAAGCATGTTGTGCCTGAAAGCTCCAAGAAAATTGGCTGGATCTCCAGTGCCGTCGTAAGGTGATATGGCAGGCCTTTTGAACCCTTCGGGAAGGGAGGTGGCCATGATTTCTTGAGAGAACAGTGTGATGATATCTCCATTGGCATCAAGGCCCAGGATTCTGTCTAGCTCGACATTGCGTTGGACTCGCTCATACTCTTGAAGATCTAGAGTATGAGGATTGGCATAACGAACTCTTTTAGCCGCGTTAAGTGGACGGCGGCGATCGACATCTGCAGGTTCGTCGTTGCGCTGTCTTGACCCATTAGAACTCCCATGGTCCTCGGGAGAACCAGGTCGTTCCCGTCGCCGATCCTGACGCCCGCGGTGCACCGGGTCTTGTCGATCGTGCGAATGCTGACGATGTGGAGGCACTGCGGGGTGGGTAGCGTGTCCGGCAGGTCCATCAGGATTCAGGCGATTGGCCGCCCAGTCTTGAAGGACATGAGCATGCTCTTGTAGGAAAGCCTGGAGTAATTCTGGAGTTACTTGAATATTAACCTGCGGCCGGGCGGCAGCGGGATTAGGGTTTTGCATGTCTTGCAGGGGCTGAGGTAAGAATTGGTTGTCCGGATTCATGGCTGGGCCTTGATTGCCCTGATGATGAGATGTATCCCTCATCGGCGATTGCCTCGGCGACATAACCTGATCCACGGGTGGATCTTGATTGGCTTGATCACCCTGGCGAGATTGATTTAGACGAGTCATCACCATGATATATCGAATGCATTGTTAATATCAAAAAACCACTTGCGTTCCCACAGACGGCGCCAATTGATAAAGCGCAATCCGGTATCCAAGAAACTTAATGAAAACCTATGCAAGAAATATTGAAAAACGCAAGATGTACGTGGTTCGATCCGGAGATCTACGTCCATGGGCTCAAAATAGCACCTGCCGAGATGTTTCTTTCACTATCTCTTTGAGTTTACACGTAATGATTTCAGAATACAGAATGCGAACCCTAATTCAGAGTTCTTTTCTCATATTTATACTATCCCCTACTAAACCCTAACTAACTCCCTATTATCGCGCCTATTTTCCGCTGCATGGCGGTTGGGAACAGATTGTGGGCCTTGAATCGCGGAACAAGCCACAAGTTGGGCCGCGCCACATTATCTGGGAAGCGTACTTCTGGACCTTTTGGGCCGGTTAGTGGGCCGAGGTATTAGGTATTAACCCGACCCGAAGTGACTGGGCCACACCTATCAAATATAAAAAGTAAGAGTTCTTATTTAATTCAAACTCCTCCTAAGAAAATACTTACTTAAATTATTCTTCTACTACACTTTTAATGCTTTGAATTTTGGAACAAAAAAATAGTTTCATGTAAAAGTGTGGATTTTTTTGTCTTATTTTATGTTTCGTCTTTTCTTATGATGCCTATAATATTCTTACTAGGTATCAAATTTAAGGGTAGTTAAGTAATTTAAAATAATTTATGTTTCCTTACTTGATTATAAAAAAGAGTCATTTTATATTTCAAACTCCTCCTAGAAAACTACATAGCTAAACTATTCTTAATACTTTCAATACATTGAATTTTGAAATGAATTAGTTTCATATTAAAATAGATTTATAGAGTTTTCCAGTGATATGTTCTTTGCATTTATTTTAAGCAATTATACTAGATAATATTACATTATGGTGTTATAAAAAAAATGAAATTTATTGTATTTTGAATCTTATCTATAACTACTATATTAATATTCAACTATCAATTATTTTTGAAAAATAAAGATAAATTTTATGGCATAATCTTAAAACTTTTATAATACATGCGTTTTTACTATTCAAAGTTATTGTACTACAATTTTTATTTTTACATGTTAAATTTATTTCACTGACCATTAACAAGTAAACATAATCCAAGCTCTTATGCTTGCATATAATGTGATTATATATAAAATTATTTTAATATAATAAGAAGAGGAAAAATGTATATAGATAGACAAAATAAAAATATTGTCTTTTCTTAACACTATTATTTAAGTTGGTTCATATTAGAAGAATGAAAAGCCTAAAATATTTGAATGGAAAAAAAAAAAAAAGAAATAGTGAGAAAATTCGTTGTGATAAATCTTATCAAACGTTAGAATAGAAAGAATCCGATGACAACAACGTTCTTATCAAAACTGAATCTTATATAAGCACGAAGACACGCACACACACGTGTAGCTTGTCGTATGAAAAATCTAACATCATTTTCTAAACTAATATTTGCTTTACAAAAAATATTAATATCTCATTTACACCTCTAATTATAAAGTAGAACACAATACCTTACTAAAACTGAATCTTTGAGGATAACACATGCACACACTAAAAGTAGGTAGCTAACTTCTTAATATTAATTCAAAATTGAATAAACCCAGAATAATCAAACAAATAGGAATTTACCAAAATAAAATGAATTTTATCTTTTATTAACTCATAAAGATATTATTAAATATCATTTATCCAACAATCTAAACTACCTACTTTTAATCCTAATTAATATCAATATATCCAACATAAATCCACTTATCCAAACTATCCAGTTCCTAATCCTATTTAATCATTGAACTAGCTTTATAAGCCTATTTAATATACTTAGCCAAACAATCATTGATCCAAGCTCGCATAATCCGAAGTTGGAAAATTAACGGAGATTCAAAGTTAGAGAAATTAGAAGAGAATAGCATAATCTAAAGTCGAAGAAATTAGTGGAGAACCGAAGTTGAAAAAATTAGCAGAGAATATAGAAAAAGTGGTAATGTTTCTTTTTTTCCATGCAATTCGATACAAATTCACTTTTTACGATTAAATCTTAGAAATTGAACTTATATATTATGTTGTTTTTCAATGAAAAGAGGGCTGAGTCAACCACACTAACTTATAAATTAAGGTGATGTTCTCTTAGATATGTGTTTCATATTTTTTTCTTTTTGGTACTAATTATATCGATATATTTCATTCCAGATGGTATACAATCGACAATTGTAC
This sequence comes from Ajuga chamaepitys, assembly GCA_958295605.1. Classification (NCBI taxonomy): domain Eukaryota; kingdom Viridiplantae; phylum Streptophyta; class Magnoliopsida; order Lamiales; family Lamiaceae; genus Ajuga; species Ajuga chamaepitys. The sequence continues at coordinate 4,569,572 of OY282503.1, forward strand.
AATGGAATTCAGGTAATTTTAATTTAAAGCAAATTTTATAATACCAAATTTAGTTCTACAATTATTACATAATCGAATTGCCCACAGATGAAGAACCAAAAAGACGAAGAAAACTTGATGTCCAGAAGAGGAAATATGAAAATTTGAATTTTCGCAAAGAAAAATAACAAAAATAAGTTTTTGAAGAACAAAAGAAAGTGGCATCTTACAAGCAATACAAGAGCATTATTGAATCCATCTGAGTCAAATGGTGAGTAATTTAAATTTTATAAATTAAAGTAGCTTAGTTAGGTGGAAAATCCTATTATAAATTTGTCATATTTTATATAGGATAAATATTCCATTAACTGACAATCTAAAAGCTATAAGAATTGAATAAAGTACCTGGCTGCATTCATTGCGGTGCTAGAAGATTTAAGTACGAACCTCCGAATTTTTGTTTCTATCGTGACTTTTAAATTTTAAATTAAGATTTATCTTAGTTTGTTTTTACTTATGTTTTGATGAAACAAAACTGTGAAAACATTACTTATTTATATTCCTTTCATTAGAATTCATTATTTTTAAATTATATTAAAATCTACAATTTAGAACTAAAATTGTCAGTACAAAATACGATTTACAACAACAAACAATAACTTTAAAACATATCACTACAATATCATTTTATTAACAACTGATCTACAAACAACTTCATTACGTAATATATTTTTTCTATAAAGCAAGAAGTTTCACAAAAAAAAAAAACCAATGAAACAACAAATTTGAAGATGATACAAATAAGTAATCCAACTATCAAATTTTCTTTTGTATTTTTTATTTTCACCACTTAATCTTATCATGTTTTACATCTTTTTTTTTTTTTTTTCTTTTTTAGCCCCTTTTTAGAAACATTATACTTACGTAGTCATCAACTTTCGTCACATATTATCTTACGAAATTTAACAAACAAATGAAATTTCATACCTAAGTCTGAACTCTAATTATCGTAGTGCACAAATAATGAAAACAATGAATCAAAGATAATAATATGCATGTTTGCCCATATAAAGTTCATGATTATGCTCACAAATTAAAGGTCTAACGGAGAAAGTGAAAATGAGTGAGATGTTGAGAGTGTGATTCTATGTTTAAATTAATTTTAGTATTTTAAAATATTAATAATTATAAAAAAATGAACCCACGTGCAAAGCACGTGCTCATTGCTAGTAACTAATAATCGACAAATATTTTTTTTTAATTTAACTTCTTTTAAAAATAAGATATTATAAATGTCAAATTAAAGTAAAAAAAAAATAATTTGATATATTACATATATAAATAGAAATGTAATGGAAGATTATTTGTGTTTGAGTTTTGGAAAAAAAAATTATATATAAAATAGATCAATTATAAGTTGCTTCCTATAATTTTTAAATACTTAATAAATTACCAAAGAAAACTTATCCAAATTTGAATGTAATTTTTTTCATGATTTAATATATATATATATATATATATATATATAATATATATATATATATATATAATTATTAAACAACATATTCTCAGCAGGCAAAATGGCCAAGGAACTGTCCCTTGGTTTTCTCATATGAGTTCTCTTTGATTATATAGAAAGATTAGTTCGGATGTCATCTATTTTCATCTCGACACATAAATTAATCATTTATATTTAGTGTTCAATAATATATAATATTTATTTTATTATTTTGTAATATTAATTTATGCCTATAACTATTCTTAATTTTTTTTAAATTTTTACTAAGTGAAAGCATTATTTAAACAGTATTGTACATGATAATTATTAAATTTGATAAGTTAATCTTCGAGAGAAAGTGAAAGTATTTATCAGTCACTTGTATTATCATTCTAATACACGGGTAATTTTTATAGTACAATGCATAGATCACAAAATGACTACACATATTAAAGGGTTAATCGCAAAAAAATAATTTTTACCACATTTTACAATTTAGTCATATCTTATTCAGAATTTGCAATTTAATGCATGATTTTCAAATTTTTGCAATTTGACGTACCATGTAATGTTTTAGATGTAATATTAATAACATAATTGCTGAGTTCGACACCTGCTAATACGACGTAAACAAGATATATCAAATATCTAGAATTTACTTAAATACACACAATTATCAATTGTTTTCATATACTTAGCTCTTAAATATCGAGGAAGCGAGTATTCAGTTTCGGGTGTCGAATTATCAAAACATTATTAAAAAATAACATCATGCGTCAAATTACAAAAAATAAAAATTCATTTATTAAATTGCAATTTTCAAAAGAATATGATTAACTCATTACTATAGAGTTAAAAACTTTTTTGGTCCCGTAACTTTTGACTTGTGCTATTTTGGTCCCAAAAAAAATTATGAATTTGATTTAGTCCCACAACTCTTGAATTGGATCCCTTTTGGTCCTAATTTAGCCGGCGGTGACTAATTTCGCCGGAAAAGAGCTACCGGAATTCTTTGGCACGTGACCCACACGTGCTGTTTTCCGGCAAAATTAGTCACCGCCGATCAAATTAGGACCAAAAGGGATTCAATTCAAGAGTTATGAGACTAAATTGAATTCATAACTTTTTCTGGGACCAAAATAGCACAAGCCAAAGGTTATGAAACAAAAAAAGTTTTTAGCCCCATTACTATATTACTTTAGTCTTCAATTTGCCTTTGAAAAACCAAATGAATCCCCATAGCTCCATGTCCATAACAACGTAAAGGTTTTTTCTATTAACAAATTCAACACGGTTTAGTAAGAATTAATCTAACAACTTCAAAACCATTCGACTAAAAGTTGTAGAATAGATTTTAGAAGAACCGATATTCTAAAACTTGCTAAGCCTAATTGCACGATAAATTGGACTTTAACGCTTTATTGAAACTTATACGGGCTAAATGAGATCTGGACAGTATTAAGTGGGAAGAGTTTGAGAAAAAACGTAGATGATCAATGATAGTCTTACGTCTAGACAACATCTAATCAATTGTGCTCCATAGGTGTCATTCCTATCATTCCCTTAATACTTTCGTATGGTGTCAATTGATAATATATTTTACCACTTAATTCTTAAATTTAATAATTTAAAATTTTATAGAATTGAGATATACATAATCTCGTAGGTCGGATCATACAATTTGATCTTAAATTTACTAACATTACGGATGATGTGGCAATGCATATCATCAATTAGACTTCATACGAAACTCTACATTGAGTTCCTCAATTATGGTTCCTCTATATATATACATATGTTTATAAAGACACAGAAAAGGTCATTGGTTGCTTATTATTCTTTTAATATTTTCGTATGGTGTCAATTGATGATATATTTTGCCACATATTTCTTAAATTTAGTAATCTAAAATTTCATAAAATTGAAGATATACATAATTTCGTAAGTCGTATAATATAATTTGAACTTAAATTTCCTAACATCACCGATGAGGTGACAACACATATCAAAGATATCAAAATATTTCTCACTATAAAACATAAACTCATCCCAGAAATATGGTAACAAAGCCTCATCCTGTAGTTTGTTTTGAATTTCCATCACCGTCTTATCAAGATATTGCATCAACATCGCATCGATATCAACATCGATGACACGTTGGTTTTACTGAATTAGAAGAAATAATTAGAATAATGGAACAACTAATATAGTTGAAGAAAAGTTTAGAAGTAATACGTCCTCACACACTTCAGGTAAATGAGCGGCCATGTTCCGCCAAAATTTTAGAAAACTAGAATTGGTTTCATATTTAGCTGACCTTGCATCATTGTACACACCCTTCATTTCTTGAGCAGTAATTCCACTAGAAATATCTTTATAAAAAGCATCTGTCAGAAACCAATATTTTCTCGTATTTTTAAAATGTCTCGTCCAACGTCAAAACTTTCAATATACTTAACAGCTTGGCCATATTTATCAATTTCTCCTTGTGACATTAAGTTACGCATTTCCTATATAATTCGGCAAAAACATATTTTCATTGTTGAAGACATTATGGCCAAGTGATTTGCAATCAATGACTCATTTTTTCTACAAAGAAAAAAAATATAGTATACTCTAGCATTAAACATACCCATACAATTTCAATACGAACTATAGCTTAATAATTTATTATCACTTTTTTTGGGTGAGTTTGTGTTTTATAGAGATAAATGTTTTGTTATCTTTGGTTTCTGTCATTTTTAATAATCATGCATATTTTTTGTTGTTCTATTAAGTCCTTAGCCAAATGGGAGGATTTGGTGATAATGTGTGCATAATAGGATATCAAGTATGACTAAATTTAATTGTTATTAATTAAGCCTTCTTTTATTCTCTACCTCCATACGAGCGGCTAACTTTCATATCATTGACCGACTAACTTTCATATTATTAATTAAATCTTCTTATATTCTCTACTTCTATACGAGCGACTAACTTATATTATTAATTAAATATTCTTATATTCTCTACTTCCATACAGGCGATTAGGATGTTGCATGACTCAATTTCTATGTTATTTATCTCATAAAAGAAAAAAAATTGCCTTAATGTTTCTCCAAATAATTATTTCTACAAACATATTTAGTCTGGATAATTAAGTTTTTTATTTTTCTTCTAAAAGCCATAGTATAAAAATTTCCAACTGATAAGCACTAGACAAAACTTGAATTATCAACGCTTCACTAAAGTTAAAACCATAAATTGTTGAACTCTTCAATGTGGAGAAATCGAATGGAAATATTACAGTCCACAAGTGATGCTACCATATCATCTTCATCTTCCAAGTCTATATTCCTTTGCAAAAGAGAGCCTCAAAACACAGAAATTTAAACTTAAAATATGAACATATATTACATATTCGGTCGTATGTTATAAATTTAAAGTTTTTTATATTCTTTTTTTAAAATAAAAAAATCTACTCATTAATTTCTTTACACAGACTTTCTTTTTAGGAAAATTAATATTTTGAGATATGATTCTTTTTTATTTTTTCAAATATAACGTTCAAGTAATTTTCAGAAGCTTTTAATGAGTATCGATAATACTACATTATAATTTTATTAATTTTTATTTGTAGCACAACATACTAATAATTAATCCACATAATCAACTAACATAAAATTCTTTGTCTATAATTTAATTTAATTTAATTTATTTATATAATATGATGTCAAACTATATATCAATAATAGATGACTTATTTAATTTATATACAGGAAAATCACATTAGAAATTGAAAAAAAATATAACTTTTCGTTTAAAAAATTAGATAATTTTTTTGAAAAAAAAAATGTTGAAATTATAAAATATTTACTAAATAATTCTATTTTTATATTTTTATATGTTTTAAAAAATTATTAAGAAAAAAATTAATAAAAAATGAAACAAAATTCAAATTAACATTAAATATAAAAAAGACAATTAGGAATATATTTGATAAAGTCGTACTAAATCTATTTTTTTGTTTTATTTTTTTTTCTTTATTTTTTTTTTCGCTTTCTAGGTATGAATATACTTGACCATAAATTATTATACTTATAATTGATATTACACAAATTAAAGGATACATTAAGTGAACATAGAAAATTAAATAGAAGAAGAAGGGGTACAACAAACATAATACATAGAATTTTAGAAACAAACTAATAATAATAATTTTGCTTTTATCGACAAAGTCGTTCCCATCTCACTCCCTTCCCCCACATTTCCCCCCATCCCCTATCCCGATACTATTATGGCTTGTTTGCTTTGTGGTAAGGCCGATGCAATTTCTCTCTTGTGTATTTGAATGCAGTATTGCTCCTATTCTCATATTTGCCTTGTAGTATGCATAAATATTTCAAGCCCTAAAAAAAAGAAAGCCCGATTTCCATAATCCCCTATTCCCATAATTATGGATACCACCTATAATGTGGGATCCAGTTTCCTACTGTCTAATAGCAATATGATTAGGTTTTCAAATTCCCAAATTACCTGCAATCACTTTAATTTTATAATCTTTATATTATTTTAAAAATAAGATTAAGTCTTGCAGTATGCATAATACTTCAATTCATAAAAAAAGAGAAAGTTCGGTTTCCATAATCCTCTATTCCCATGATTATGGATACCACCTATAAGGTGGATCCAATTTCCTACTGTTTAATAACAATAGGATTAGGTCTTGAAATTCCCAAGTTACCTGCAATCACTTTAATTTTATAATCTTTTGATTATTTTAAAAATAAGAAAATAAAAATTCAAAAACACAAATTAACTATAAAAATAAAACGAAGCGTCACCTTAAAAAATCACAAAAATAATCTGATTATTTGAAGATTGGGAAGATATTTAAAAATCTAAAAAATATTATAAGAACTAAAAGGTATTTTAAAAAGTTCAAATACTATTTAAAATTTTCGAAAATGAATTTCAAAATCTGAATTTTGAAGAAATCACATATCATTTTTAATATCTTGAACTTACCTTATAAAATCTTAACTTTATTTAAATATAATTGGAATTATTTAAAAAATGTAAGAATAGTCCAATTAAGCAAATCTATTTGATAAATTTACAAAAGATATTTAAAATTCAAATCTTCAAATTATTTGGAAGGTTCTTAAATAACTTTAGATATATCAATATTTTTTTAAACTCTTGATTAGGGCTATGCACGGAACTTGGAGATTACCGAAATCGCACCGAAATCCGCACCGAATAAGTTCCGAACCGAAAAAATCCGTTGACCAGTTGACTTTTTCTGAACCGAACTGAACCGATTATTTTTTTGATACGGATTTGGATATTTCTCAATTTTCCGAACCGAAACCCGTATTGAACCGTACTGAATCATACCGAACTGTATTGAACCGAATAACCGAATAAAATAATAAATAATAAATTTAAAAATATATTATCCCTAACAGATTAATTTAAATAATAATTAAAAATTAAATTATTCATAATTTTGTAGTTAGTTATATGTAACATAAATTATTAAAAATATTATATTTAATTATTATATAATTTTCAAAACACAAGTTAGTTAGTTGGAAACAAATTTGATGCAATAAAATTATTTATATTAGTTAGACGTCAATATATTATATTAAATTGAATTTATTGTTCAAAAAGATAAAATAAATCTCCGATTATCCGAACTGAACCGAACCGAACTGAACCGTTCCGTTAGATCCGAAATTCTGAACCGAACTGTCCCTAAAAAATAAATAATCACACCGTACCGTCCCGATTTTTTGGATCGGTAATGGATACTAATTTTTTGAATAAACCGAAGTTTGGTATAGATCTGGATATTTTCAAATATCCGATCCACACCGTACCGTGCACACTCCTACTCTTGATACGAATTTTCAGTTTTCTAAAGTCATTTTTAGACTTCTTAAATCAGTTTAGATTTTCTAAGTAATTCTTTTATATTTTAAAATACTTAGTTTTTTGAAGTCATTCTTAGTTTTTTTTATTCATTTTAAGAATATTTAAAATAATTTCCCATTTGTTTAAATAATTTTGCTATTTATTTGTAAAATTTCATTTTTTTTTTAAAATGGTATTTTAATTTGTTTTTTGTATTCATAAGATAATTGCTAGGAAAAATACTACACTTGTAATTTTTCATTTTAAAATTAATTATTAAAATAAAATTAAAACCTTAGCAAGTTGCAGGTAATAAAATGATGAAAGGTTGAATGTTTACAAGTTACAAGATTAAAATCAATTTGGAAAAACGTAACGGTCTGAAATCCAAATGAGTGAAAATTAGTGGATAAAAAAACTATTTACCCTACTTTTAGAAGAAATTTAAGTTAGGATGACTATCATGGTACTACAAGAAAAATGGTCTTTTGAGACCACAAAAAGTGGTCACAAATAATAAGTATTTGTCACAACTTTATATCGTCTCAATAGCTTGGTCGCAAATAATATATTTGTGACCACAAAAGTAGTCTCAAATGTGTCTCAAATATTTTTTTGCAGTAACTAGTTGTCTCTAAAAGTAGTCTTAAAATTGTCTCAAATAATTTGTAGAGAGATTTGTGACAACAAAAAGTCACAAATAACTTATTATTAATGACCACAATTGTGGTGTCAAAAAGTCTTGTATAAAAGACCTCTTTTGTTGTAGGGCTTCAAATCATCTGTTCCAAAAGTGGCTATTCCACTATTTGTTCCATCCACAGGAGAATGACATGTGTCCCATGTTTTCTTTTTTTTTTTTTAAATAATGGAGAATGAAATTTTGAGTAACGTCTGTTACATGCTTGACGGAAACATATCTAACCGAATCCATGTTCCCTCCACTTTCAGTTTACGTGTGTGGTTCCTCAACAAAAACATATAAAAAAAATATAAAATTTATCAATTCACGTAGAACCCATTTTGTAGAAATAAAAATTTACATGAACTCGGTTCAGCAATTTCAAGTTCTATATTCTCTGTTCAACAATTTCAATTTCTACAATTAAGTGATCTCCATTTATTATTCCAAGCTCATGTTAGGACTAGATTATATATATCTTAGTTATTGAAAATTCCAGAATCTCTATTATTAGCTTAACTAAATAAATAGTCATCATTTGCTGGTTCTTCTTCTATTAAAGTTTTGTGGTTCAGCAAGTTGAGACAGAAGACGTCACCTCAAAATCCAAACTGAGAGTTTGTATCAGGTATGATTTATTTATATTGTTTCACCTTATGGTATCAAAGAGTAAAATTCCAAGAGTTGGCATGGAGTTTGATAGTGAAGAAGATGCTTATCGATTTTATAATGAATATTCAAGAGCTGTTGGTTTCAGCATTAGAAGGCACACAGTTCATAATGACAAAAATGGAAAAATTATTGATCGAGTATTTTGTTGTTCACGCCAAGGTAAAACAGGCCATGATAAAAGAGATGCGAATGTTCAATTACCTCGTCCGGAAACACGATGCGGTTGTGGTGCATTAATGAAAATCAGTGCTCGTCGTGCAAATAAATTTTAAGTTGTCAAGTTTATTGATGCTCATAGTGGACATGGATTGGTGAGTCCAAGTAAAAGCCATATGCTTCCTTCCACAGGACTATAACAACATCCCAAGCAGCACAAATTGACTATATAGAGAAGTCGGGAATAGCACCTAAAGCTGGTCTGAATTATATGGCCAATCAAGTTGGAGGGCGTGAGAATATCGGATTCACAATTGAGGATTATAGAAACTACTTGCGTTCAAAGAGCACAATTGAAGTGAAAAAGGGAGATACAGGGGGAGTACTTGAATATTTGCAGCAGAAACAATCAGAAGACCCAAATTTCTTCCATGCAATTCAGGTTGATAAAGATGATTTGATTACAAATGTATTTTGGGCAGATGGGCAAATGATGGCTGATTATGTGCATTTTGGGGATGTGGTATGTTTTGATACTACGTATAGGAAAAATAAAGAAAGAAGACCATTTGCACTTTTTGTTGGTGTCAACCACCATAAACAAACTATTGTTTTCGGTGCTGCATTATTATAGGATGAGACTGCTGAAACTTTTATGTGGCTCTTTGATACTTTTGTGAAGGCAATGTTTGGGAAAAAACCATTGACCATTCTTACAGATCAAGATGCGGCAATGGCAAAAGCTTTAGTTGAAAAATGGCCCGAAACTTGTCATCGTCTATGCATTTGGCACATATACCAAAATGCAGCAACCCACCTTAGCCATGTCTTCTCAAGCTTTAAAGAGTTCTCAAAAGACTTCAGTTCTTGTATATATGATTGGGAAGATGAAGAAGATTTTCTAAAGGCGTGGGAAGAAATGCTCGAGAAATATGGTCTTCAAAATAATGAGTGGCTGAAGAGAATGTTTGATATAAAAGAAAAATGGGCTCTTGTATATGGACGACAAGCATTTTGTGCAGATATGACTACGACTCAGAGAAGTGAAAGCATGAACAGTGTTTTGAAGAGGTATGTGAATTATAAGTACAATTTGCTGCAGTTTTTTCAACATTTTACTCGATTGATTGAGGATCGCCGATACCAAGAGCGGAAAGCAGATTTAGATACCAGTCAATATAACCCAACTCCCTCTTTTCCTGTTCAAATTCTTAAGCATGCATCACTAGTTTACACATGTGAGGTCTTCCGATTATTTAAAGATGAATTGTGTAAAGCTCATGATTCTAAGATGGAAATATTTTCAGAGTCTGAAACAGTTGTTGAATATAAGATTACACCTTTCAAGAAGCAATATAAACACACTGTTACATATGACTCTGTGGAAGGTACCGTATCCTGTAGCTGTATGAAATTTGAGTTTGTAGGGATTCTGTGTTCTCATGCTTTGAAAGTCCATACTTCAAGAAATCAAGTTAGTATCCCCAAAATTTACATAAAAAAGAGATGGACAAAACAAGCTAAAAAGGGGATAACACATGTATCTCCAACTTTCTTGGAGTCAAAAGATAAATTAGCTTGTGAATCAGAGGAGCAAACCGAAAGGATGATGTTTGGAATGCGCTATAAGGAGCTATGTAGCTTGCATAACCAAATTGCTTCGAAAGCTGCACTAACTGAAGAAAAATATAGAAGTGTCAAGCATGCTTTGCTTGAAATCATTGAGAAAGTTGATGCAGATGTGGAAGACACACCAACTCAGAATACCATGATAATTCAAAGAGTCGGTGCAATTGAGGGAGGAGCAAGAGAAAGAAAACATGATGTGGGAAACATTGGAGAAAATGTTATTAAGGGGGCCATGATAAAAGGTTGGAAAACCAGAGCAAATTCAAGGACGAAATCTGGTAAAAGGCCAAAAAGTGGATTAGAGAAGGCAACAAAAAAGAAGAAATCAACTGCACATTTATCATCTTTGAAAGACATGGCAAATGGGGCAAACAGTGAGGTAATTATGTTTCAATTCTTAAATAAAATACCTTATAAATGCATTGTTACTTTAAACATGGTAGTGACAAGCTTTTCTTTTTTGTTCGTATACTTGCTTTGTCTGCGTGTTTATTTTATATATATATATGCATTTGAATCAGCAAAAATGGTTTACAAGATTGTTATATGTTAGCAGCTTGGATCTGCATTGCCAAGCTGTTGAGCATCAGTAGTGCGTTCAAAAGAATAACCCATCCACTAGACAAGATCTTTTCTTCCTTTTTTTGAATTTAGCTTGGATTATTCTCATTCTTCTTCTTTTTCCCAATCTGTTTTAAAAACAAAAATAGGATTATCAAGCTCATATGCGTTCCAGTTTGAGTATGTACCAACTGATGGAAAGTTCTTGTTTTCCACACATGGCACCACCAGAATTAACATAGGTATGTTTTGACAATTTCACATTTTGTTGTTTTGTATAATTGTGATCATTATGAAATAATTAAAAATATAAATGACCAGTCAATTAATCAGGTCGAAGATCAACTTCACAATGCAAGTATGATGGAGCTGTTAAAGGTGATTTATTATATTGTGATTTTTTTTCTATTAAATTCAAAGCATAACATGGCTTTCAACTTAGTATGGTGAATTACGGGCCCAAATGTCACAGTCACAGCATTCCAAAGGGATATCAGTGTCCAATACTTCTACAGGTAAATATTGAACGGACGGAAGAATGATGGAGGAGATTATTTTTGGTGGAGCATTTCCTGTGCCATTATATGGATGTCAAGTTTGTTTGAATTATTGGATCATAATAATTTAGTGATATTGATTAATTTAGTGATTTTTTACTTCTGTATTTTCTGTTTTATTGCATTTGGTATTGGCTTGCAATAGAAGAGCCTTGTGAAGGAACAAAAGGCTGTTTCTATGAATTCAATACTTCAAAATTCAAAATCATTTTGATCAACTTATTGTCAATATGTGAGCGTATTGACTTGATAAAAGTTGTAATGGGTAAAAAGAGAGCTTCCGTAATTTTTTTGCTTAATGAAGTGAAATATTTTATAGTTTTATTTGTAGAGTTGACTATTATTGAGGTTTATGGACATATTTAACGGGTGCACAACTGTAGTCCTCCCTTTTGATTTCTAATCTATATAGAATTTGCTTCATATTTGGTAAAAAATTACCACATAACCTTATAACGTAGATTAAACATTTACCCTGTAAAACGAACTCCTACCTACATTTATAGATGGACCTCCTCGATCAAGTTTGTGGGTCCGTTACTAACTTGGATTGAGACTAATCGAAACTAGCCGGGTAGTTTGCGACATAGCAGTCAACACATAATAACTACGTCCCAGTTATTGCAAATCTAAAGAGAATTTCTTCAAGAATTTCCACGATTTTTTAAAACGGTGCAACGAAGTCCCTATAATTGAGAACATAAGGAATTGTTATTGTGCCCAACTCCAGAGATATCAAATATTATTCATCTGGTATCCTATATTTGAGACCACATTCACTAGTTATTCTTATTATTCTTGTGTTAAGTTAGAATTGACTTCTTCCTTCTTCACTTTTTTTCCTTTTCTGTTTTCAATTAAAACCTAATAACTTTTGATTTAGCATTACGGCACTGTTATGGGGTGTTTGTAATTGCTTTTGCTTTTGGCAAAGCGATTAAGGGGGTGTTTACATTTACTTTTTTTTAAGTGATTTTCAGTTTATAGCTTGAATAATACTATTTTGTAGTGTTTGCAAAATCAACTTCTACTTTAAAAAAAGTGCTTCCAATGTAAAAACTAAAAGCAGAATTTTAATGTTTTTCTCTACTCAATAATAATTCTGTAAATAATATGATACTTTTTAAAAGACATAAGTGATTTTATACCAAACTCTCCAACTTCTACTTTTATTAGAAATCATTTTTTTTTTCAAACACTACCTACTTTTTACATAAGTGAATTTTATAAATTCTCTAATTTTAATCACTTTTCAAAAGAAAAAACAATCACTTTATTTATTTATTTTAATAAATAAAGTTACTCAAAAAAATTATCATATTTGTCATATGTAGTCTAAATATAGAACTTGAAATTGCTGAACAGAGTTCATGTAAATTTTTATTTCTACAAAATGGGTTCTACGTGAATTGATAAATTTTATATTTTTTTATATGTTTTTGTTGAGGAACCACACACGTAAACTGAAAGTGGAGGGAACATGGATTCGGTTAGATATGTTTCCGTCAAGCATGTAACAGACGTTACTCAAAATTTCATTCTCCATTATTTTAAAAAAAAAAAGAAAACATGGGACACATGTCATTCTCCATTATTTCTTTCATGATTTTATTTTTAATAAATAATGTTACTAAAAAAGTTATCAAAATTTTTATATGTTGCCTAAATTTAATGTATGGAAAGATAATTTTTATCTCCATAAGAAAAGATCTAAATAGAGGTTGTAAATACTTGTAAGTTAGGGTACATTAGTCAAAATCTAAATCAATCACAATGTTAATATTTTGAAGCAAACATTGTATAGCAAATCAATATGTTATATCTTGAATTATATTATTGCATACAAAACATGAGATTTATACACAATACGAAATACCAAATCCTAGTATTACGTATCAGACATTATCCCATCAAGGAGCCCATACATTGTTAATAATTTTATTTGTACTCGTACTCTAGAAAATATGGGCCCCAAGATCATGTTAATAGTCACGTTGTATTATTCTTTTGTCCATGAAATAATATACATCAGAATAAATTGGAGAAATGAAATACGAGATCATTTTAAAACATCAGTAAATATTAGGGTTTTTATCGGTCAAAGACCCGAAAGATAGGTCAACTATCAATTCAGGTCCTGAAAGATAATTTCTATCAATCCAGGGCCTAAAAAATTTGAAACTATCAATGGAAGAACCATAAATTCAAAATCATTATAGGGCCTGTTTAGAAAATTGCAAAACCCACAAAATAAATTTATCTCGAAGTGATAAGTAAAAAAATATATGTCAAAAGTCTTTCACTACATTTTTTTTTTTTTTTAAAAAAAATTATCGCAATATATCTAAAATAATTAAATATTTACAACATTTTTTTAAAATATACAAATTAACAAAAATGTATTTACATAAGAAAAAAATATATTTTAGTGAAATATGTTTATGTTAAGATTTATAGGATTGTTGGTGGTGTAATAGTCTTGAGTTTATGGTGTTTAGGATATGTAGAAGAATAATTATTATTGAAGTTGGGATATGTAGGGGATTCAAGAACTATGATATTAGAATTAGATAAAGGAATGAAAGCTTGAAAGTTGTTTTAGTAGTACTAGGAATTGGAATTTGATTTTCATTCATCCATTCAACTACATCATTACATATATATATATAGAACTTATGGCACTTTCCCACATAGTTGAGAATTGCCTAGATCCTTCTAGGTACATATTATCTTTTCTTTTATTTTCTAGTCTTCTCTATTTCTACATCCTTCCAAAATTTTCTTCTTCCTCAACCATTACTAGATAATTCTAGAATAAATTTCTCCTGACATTTTCTTTTCTTTTCTGGAAAATTCTAGAAATATGCATCACTTTCCAATAGTTTACATGAATTTAAGTATTATGAAGTCAAAATGAAATTGCTGACTTTTTTCTAAAAAAACAATTTTTTTTCCCGTGTATGACTTAAAAAAATACAGATGTTTAAAAAAAATTTAAAAGAACTAACAATTTCAAATATGAAGCTACAAAAAATTCAAAAAATAATAAATTTAAAAAAATATCGTGATAGACTTTTAACGTATATTTCCACTGTTTATCACTTTGAGACAATTTTTATTTGTGTATTTTTATTTTGTGGGTTCTGCAATTTTCCAAACAGGCCCTATAATGATTTTGAATTTATGGGTCTTCCATTGATAGTTTCAAGTCTTTTAGGCCTGGATTGATAGAAATTATTTTTCAGGACCTGAATTGATAGTTGACCTATCTTTCGGGTCCTTGACCGATAAAAAACCTAAATATTACCACAAAAATACAAACAACAAACTCCTTACAATAACGCCAGTATCACATACCAAAGAATTGCCACCATAAACAGCATATGATCTTAATTAATCGGCCAAAAGCGTTCTTCTAATCTAAATGATGAGTTTTCACACAAGATCACCTTGGCAATTTCAACATGTGGAATGGTTTGCCTCAGCGTTTCTCCAAGCAAAATTTCCCCAGACAAACCACGATTGTCATAGTAATATAACCTGTTAAACCTAAGTGTTGCATTAGTTAAAGATGAAGCATCTGTCAGCAGACACTTACCATACAAATTTCCTGACATTTCTAACACTTCAAGATTAGGACACCCGATTCTCAGCACTGCCTTTGTTAATGGGTGATCACTTTCATCACCATCATCAATCCGGCAAAAAAATAAGCGTTTGTCAATCTTCAGTTTCTTTAAACTTTTAGACCGGATGTTCAGGTTCCCATAGCTCTCCACAAGGTGCAGCATAAAGACTTCCAACTGATGAGCACCAGACACAACTCAGTTTATCAATTGTTCGGTAAAGCAAAAACCATCAATTTCTTAAATTTTTTAGCTGATTCCAGGGTGAAGGTTGAGGGATTCGGAGATTACAGGTAACAAGTGATAATGTTTTTATCGAAGAACCTGAGTTCAAACATTTCGGTGCTATGTGTACATCTTTCTTACCATCTGTTACCACATTAACCCAACCAAATGTTTCTACTAAGCGCGCATTATCGTAATCAAATGAATCTTGTAGGTAGACTAAATGTATATTCAACTCTTCTACTTTATTAAAAGAAAAAGACATATATATGCCTAGAAATAATTTCGTAGGCAAATAATTTTATTTTCACATATAGCTATTATGTAGTAAAATTCGTAAGTGTGTCTTTCTGGGACTATTTTGCCTACGGATTATTTCATAGCTAAATTACCATCAATTATTTCATTGCTAATTTTGTAGGTAAAATAAACCATAAAAATCGGTTGCTAAGTTGTAGACAATTCTTACTATATAAGGACAATATTATTTTTGGTGATAAATTTCGCAGTCAATTCTTTAGTTTCTTGTAATGATACACCTACCTAAAGCAAGTTTCCACCATCAATTTAAAATAAACCTAAAATTCCAACAAAATAATTATCGGCAAACAATTTATAGAGAGAGCAAAAGGCATACGAAATCGCTAGAATCGACACAGTTATGCCATTTCGTGCTACTAATTGTACACAAAATTATAATACAAAAGATATCCACCATTACATCTCCTCCTATATCTTCCCACCACAAGAATTTTCATTTCTTCTTTTGGTTACAGGCACAGGCAATGCGAACAGCAGATGAAGAGGATGAGGACAACATTTATTGCAGGTTATCCTTTTGAGATGAATAGGTTAAACGTCCAAGCTTTGACCATGAAATCTTTGCTCCTGGATAAACACAAATGTAATGACTTATTAAGAAGTTTAACTTTGCAGCATCATTTGATGGAAATAAATTCAAACATTGAACCTTCGCTGCAGTTGTTTTGAAACCCTTCGCATAAATACTATGTTCAGACTTTATGAAAGATGTCATAGTTATTACTTAGGAAAAAATTCGTTTTTGTCCGCTAAATTAGCGTGAATCCAAAATTTGTCCATTAACTACAATATTATCAATTTTAGTCCAGTAACTTAGGGTCGAGTTCAATTTAAGGACAAATTTCGTCGAAATTGACTAAGTTGGATTCAGTCCTAAGTTACCGAACTAAAATTGATAATATTGTAGTAAGTGGACCAGTTTTGGATTCGCCTAAAGTTAGCAGACCAAAAATGAATTTTTTCCCTTTTGCGAGTCCACTATTCAATTCTTTAATATAAAGTTGGAGATTCAGTCGAACCACAACTCTTCTAGGTTTTGCGTGGTTTGATCTTCTTCCAGATCAACCTCATCGAAATTGTTCATTTCGACACTTCCACAATTTTGCATTGTAACTCACACCACCACATTTTATATTACTTACTCACGTGCAAGGCACGTGGTCGTTCATTTTGGGGCTTCCCGATTCAGGTGTTGAGATGGACTCAAATTGTGGTGGTGTGGATCGCAGCGCAAAATCGAGGAAGTGTCCGATGAACAATTATGATGAGGCTGATTTGGAAGAAGATCAAACCACGCAAAACCAAGAAGATGTGTGGTTCAACTGAAAATTTCGTTTTTGGTCCGCTAACTTAGGGCGAGTCCAAAACTGGTCTACTAACTACAATAGTATCAATTTTGGTCCAGTAACTTAGGGACGAGTCTAGTATGAGGACAAATGTCGCCGGAAAGCGCTAAATTGAACGACACGTGCCTTGCACGTGAGTAACTCCGGCCAACATAGTCAATTCCGGCAAATTTTGTTCTCAAATTGGACTCGACCCTAAGTCACTGAACTAAAATTGATAATATTATAATTAGTGGACCAATTTTGAACTCGTCCTAAATTAGTGGACCAAAAACAAATTTATTCCTTATTACTTATGGATGGAGAAAGAGACAAGATATCTCATACATATCAGGAATATATATGGATAAGAGTAATCTTCACACAAAGTGCTACAGAGTTTCGCTATAGAAGTAAATGCAGTCCATAGTGTAATGTGAGCTATGTTTAAAGAATTTGCCGTACTTGGCATTTAAGCGTGGGGATAATTACAAAATGACCGTAAAACTATTAACATTTTTTTACTTCGGCATATAAATTATCAACATTGACTAAATCATCGTCAACCTATTTGAATATTATTACTCAAAAGTTGTCGGTCATAATACCGTCTAAATCCATTGCACATCCAGTTTTGCAAAACCACCTCTTGGGACATAATTCGGGTTGTATTCTGGCCGACAACTTTCAAGTAATAATATTCAAATAGGTCGGCGACGGTTCAATCAATATTAATAGTTTATGTGTCGAAGTGAAAAAGTGCTAATAGTTCAACGATCATTTTATAATTATCCCTTTTAGATCTGTATACACTTTCTAAGGCTACTCCATACAATTAAACTAAGTATATTAAACCAATTTGTCTCATAAAATACTGATTTTTCATGAGGTATAGCTGCCAAAAGAGATTTGGCAATTATCACTACTAAAATCAAGGTTTTTTGCCACTACAAAATGTAGTTACAAAAAAAGGGTGAGTGGTCACAAAAATATTTTTAGTAACTAAAGGTCTAAATGTAGTTACTATAGAGTAGTCAAATGCAAAAAAAAATTTTACAACTACTTTGTAGTTACTGATGTGTTTGTAACTATTTTCTGCAACTACTTTGTAGTTACTAATATATTTATAACTACGAGTAGTTACAAAATTATCACTAAAGTAGCTCAGCAAATGTCATCAACTAAACATTTCAAGGTGGATTGTAAGTGGATTTTCGGATTATAGAAAATAATTGATATTTGTAAGCAGACAAAAAGAGTGGCAATTTGCACAAATAAGAAGTAAAGAAATTCAAATCATATTAAAAATTAATTCACCAGATACCGTTTCTCCAGTTTACTTTTCTATTGCCCCGCCTTCATCTTCTGTTTCTCCAGACTTTTATTCTTCGTCTCTCCATTTAATCATAAATTCACACTTCTAAGTTGTGTAAATGTTGCTTGTAGCCTTACCTAATCTCCTTAAAAATTATGAATTATTTAATTTTTAATTCTTGTTTGAATTAATTTATTATGAATAATATATTTTTAGATTTATAATTTATTATTTTATTGTGTTATTCGATTCAATACAGTTCGGTACGGTTCATTATGACAGTCAATTTGAAAAATTAAGAAATATTCAAATCCGTACCAAAACAGTAATGGTTAACTTTTGTTCAACAAAAAGTTAAATGATCAACAAAATTTTCTGGTTGGAAACTTATTCGATCCAAAATTTCGACTCAATCTCAATAATCTCCACGCTCTACTCGTTCCTCATCTTAAATTATTGTTTCAATGTGTTTTCACTTTTGATTTGGAGGTATTTTGTGGGAAAAAAATCATAAATCGTCTCATAATTATAGTGACTTCCACTAAATATCTCGTATCTATCTGTTTTTTCAATTTCGTCCCACATTTTTTTAGATTATCCGATTTTCGTCCTAAAATTCAAATTTTCGCCGGAAAATACACGTGCCGGACAAAATTTGGGGGTTTTTTGCCATGTGGCGTCAGGAAAAAATCATATGTCCACTAAATATCCCACAACTTTCTGTTTTTCTAATTTCGTCCCATATGTCCTGAGATTATCTAATTTTAGACCAAAATTCAAATTTAAGCCGGAAAATGCACGTGTCGGACACGTGCCGTCCAAAATTTGGGTTTTTTTTTTTGCCACGTGGCGTCAGAATTCTGAGCTGGATTTGAATTTACATTTTTCTTTTTCTTGCCACATTTTTCTAAAATTTTACCCCCTTCCAATTTATATTTTTCTTGTACAACTAGGGTTGAGATACCCTATGGAGCTCACGACGGCGCTAATAGTAGCGGCCGACATGGCAGCGATGGAAGGAGGGTGCGAGCCGTCTTAGAAGCAGGGATCGAAATAGAGAAAAGATGGAGTGATGAAGATGAAGTGTATGGATGGCAAGTCATAGTGCTCGACAGCGATGAAGTGGCAAAGGATATAGGGGTCTGGGCCGCCGCCGTGAGAGGCGGGGGAGGGAGATTTCCGCCACCGTGAGGGTGGCGGGTGGATGTCGGGTTGAGGTTATTTGCACCTTCACCGGAATGTGTAGAATAGAATCGCCTACGTCGAAATGAAGCGGCAGAAGGAGGATAGTTCTGCCGGCACAAAATGAACACCGGCGGAGGGTGGGGGTTGTTGGCGATGTCTGTCGGGGAAGAGCAGCGGTAGACGAAGCTGCAGGAGTAGAACAGCTACAGGAAAAAGAAAAAGAAAAATATAAATTCAAATTCAGCTCAGAATTCCGACACCACGTGGCAAAAAATCCCCAAATTTTGGCTAACACGTATCCGACACATGCATTTTTCGGCTTAAATTTGAATTTTGGGACGAAAATTGGATAATCTCAGGACATATGGGACGAAATTAGAAAAGCAGAAAGTTGTGGGATATTTAGTGGACATATGATTTTTTCCCGACGCCACGTGGCAAAAAACCCCTAAATTTTGATCGGCACGTGTCCGGCACGTGCATTTTCCGGTGAAATTTTGAATTTTAGAACAAAAATCGGATAAATTAAAATGATATGAGACAAAATTGAAAAAGCAGATAGATACGAAATATTTAGTGGAAGTCACTATAATTATGGGACGGTTTATGATTTTTTCCCATATTTTGTTGAGGGAAACTAAGGTATGCCTCAGATATTCGTTCTCTATAAAAAGAAAAAAAATCCACTCTCCCGTTTCGTAAAATAAGTATGTTTCTTGGACATCAAGTGCATGAATTTTAGAAGAGTGGATCTCTTGTATACTAGATGCATGCATTTTAGAATCGTATAATTCGTATAGGTAGTCTTTTATGAAAATATATTAGTGTTTATATTGAAAGATCACTACTAAAGAAAAATTTAAGACTACGGTGAAAAACCATAGTTAAAGGCATTCGAGCGGCCGTGGTAGTAGATACCGTAGTCGTAGACTCTCTACCAATAACTACGGTTCATAACCATAGTGGTTAATTCTAAAAACTACAATTGAGAACCGTAGTGGTATATTTTTAATATCTACTACCACGGTATATTATGACCACGGTTAGGAACTGATGTCAGATATTCAAAAACCGATACTAATAATTACATTTAGTATTAGAATGTTTTTCTGCTACAAAATTTCCGATACTAAAATTATATTTCTAGCAATGAGGCCAATAGACATTCAGGAAAGAACAATTTAAAAAATTAATAATAAATATTTTTTAATTGTAAAAGATAATCAAGATTCAAATATTAATATTTGAATCTTGATGGATGCCGTGTTAAGATATATTTTTTATAATCTTTTGGGGTTTTATCAATCATGCGCCCAGGAGATAGGTGTATTATCAATTCAGGTTCTGAAAGAAAATTTCTATCAATCCAAGACTTAAAAGATTCATAACTATCAATAGAAGACCCATAAGTCAAAAATAATTGTAGGGCATGTTTGGAAAATTGCAAACCCACAAAATAAAATTATCTCGAAGCGATACGCTTGGGGAAATATAAATCAAAAGATTTTCACTATATTATTTTTTTTAAAATTATCATGATATATCTAATAATTAAATAATTTGCAATACGTTTTTTAAAATATATAAATTAACAAAAAAAAAATTATATAAGAAAAAAATACTCTCTCCATCCCGCCTAATGTTGCACACTTTTCCTTTTGATGTGTCCTACATAATTTTACACACTCTATTAAAAGGGAAGTTTCTATCACAATCTCCTCCCTCAAGATCTTCACTCTAAATCTCCATCTTGGAAAAAGTCAACTAAAAAGCAAAAAATAACTTTTTCTTAATATACGTGCCCCTTCATATGTGCAAAATTAATTTAGACGGAGGGAGTACATTTTAGTGAATTATGTTTACATAAATTTAAATATTATGAACTCAAAAAAAAAATTACAAAAAAATATTTTTTTTTCTTTTGTGTGACTTAAAAAAGAAATTGCTGATTTTTTTTTTTAAATAACGATTTCAACATAAGAAACTAAACAAAATTAAAAAAATATTCCCTCCGTCCCAAGTTATTTTGCACACTTTCTTTTTCGGGGTGTCCCACCATATTTTGTACATCCCCGAAATGGAAAGAAATCTTACAATCTCCATTCTTAAAATCCCCACTCTCAATTTCCACCTTTGAAAAAATCAACTAAAAAGTAAAAAAACAGGGTGAAAGAGTGTGCTACATAACTTGGGAAGGAGGGAGTAACAATTTTTTACAAAAAATAGTGAAAGAGGGCATAATCAAGGTGAAAATAGAAATTGAATCAAATATTAATAACTAGCTTGTGATGGGTGAGAACTTGGAAGGGACGGGGAATTATGAAGCTAAGCGATCACTGTTTTAATAGTGGAGAAGAAGTTGGGGAAATTATTAAGTAGGGTATATGATGAATCTCGTTTCAATGGATTAAATAAAATAAGGAACTACGTATTAATTAGGTTTAATAGTTTAAATATGACGAATTTTTGTTGGATATAATGGTATATCTGTAAATCGATATAGAAATATTACTATCATTTAAAGATATGTGTTTTAATAATATGAGTTTTTATCGGTTAAGGGGCCCGAAAGATCGGTCAACTATCCTGATAGAAAAAGTCTATCAATCCAGGATCTAAAATATTTATAACTATGGATAAAAGACCCATATGTCAAAAATCATTGTAGGACCGGTTTAGAAAATTGCAAACTCACAATGTCTCGAAGTGATAAGCATTGGAAATACACATAAGAAGACTTTCACTACATTATTTTTTAAAAAATTATCATGATATATCTAATAATTAATTAATTTGCAATTTATTTTTTAAAATATACAAATTAACCAAAAAAAAAAAAGTATTTATATAAGAAAAAACTACTTCAATCCATCCCGTCTAATTTGCACACTTTCCCTTTTGATCCGTCCCACACAATTTTGCACACTTCTAGCATCTACTACCTAGGTCTTTAGTCCTGGGTTCTAGTCACCATGGGAGGAGGGGAGGATTTTTTCTTTGTTCTTAGATTAGGAGAAAAAAAATTTAAAAAGGAAGTTTCTCTCACAATCTTCACCCTTAATATCTTCACTCTCAATCTCCACCTTTGAAAAATTCAATTAAAAAGCAAAAAATAGCTTTTTAATATACGTGCCCTTTCATATGTGCAAAATTAGTTGGGACGGAGGGAGTACATTTTAGTGAAATATGTTTACATGAATTTAAATATTATGAACTAAAAAAAAAAAAATTACAAAAAAAATTAATTTCTTTCTTATAGAAATTACAGATTTTTTTTTTTTCAAATATAACAATTTTAAGAAAACTAACAATTTCAAAATAAGAAACTACAGAAAATTCAAAAAAATAACAATTTTAAAAAAAATAGTGAAAGACTTTTGACGTATATTTCTCCTACTTATTACTTCGAGACAATTTTATTTTGTGGGGGTGTTAATGTAACGTCCCGTAAATTATTTAATTATTATTATATTTCAATATCTATTTTTGTCCAATGAAAATTATTTATTTTTCGTAAACTATGAAATATTTTTTAAGTTATGGCTAAAAGTATATTCCATGTTAGTAGACTTTTAAATATTTAATTTAGATACTAGTCCAATACATTAGTCAAGTCCAAGATAGCCCGTGATTTTTACTTAGGGAACAAGAAAATATTTTCCTAGTGTAATTAGGAGTCAAAAACCCTAGATATATATTCTATAAATAAGGGATTCATGCCATAAATTAAAATCACAAACCCACATAATCTATTTTTCTTAGAATTTTCGTCCAAAATCACAGTAGGGATCTTCGGGAAGCCGACATCATCGTCCGAACCTTATTTTCCTTTTTTATCCTAATTTCAGGTATCTTCTTTATTAAATTCGAAAACTATAACTATACACATTATTTTTCAATGAATTTTTATTATGTTATTCCATGATATGCTCTCAATTTACAGTAAAAATTTCAACTCCATATGAGTCGTATTTTATTTTATATAAATTTTCTATCTTCGCTGATCCAGATTGTAAATATTATGTTTTTCCATCTAGAAAATTCGTGATATATATTTATATGCCTTCAAATCTTATGATTTTTGGATATATTGTTCTATAGTATGTATTTTATATACTGTACAAATTTCAAAATGATCAATCAAGTAATTATTTAATTATGAATATTTTCTCACGAGTACTGCACAGAATCTGAAAATTTCCCTATTCTGTTTTATAAAATTCGAAATATGTGTTTAAAGTACTTCAAAAATTTCAATTTTTTGATATGTATTCTATGTACATGTTCGAGTTATAAAGGTTTTCTCATTGCTGCGTAGAATTTACTGCAGCAAATACTTCGATTTCAAAAAAATTCAAAAGTCATATTTTTACTTCTTATAAATTTATGATATTTAAATATGGTATTCATATATGAGTTAAATTTTCATATTCGAAATTGTAGATTTTTCCTTCTTATATTTTTTGAGATATTAAATATTTATTCACTACTACGCACTATATATATAAGTTTTAGAACTTTTGTTTTCTTTCAAAATGATTACACACCTTTTTAAAATCATGTCCAAGCTCTAAAATTCCTATTTATTCCTAAGTCTAAGCTAAGAAAAATATATTATATTAATATTATGGTGACTACGGTATGAAGGCACGAAGGATTAGGACCATAATCTGCATAAGCTCATCCACATGAAATCCTCAAAGTGCATTCACGCATCATATTACAGGTAGGGATTTACTATTTATTGCAATTATATGCTTAATTAGTTGTGTAGTTTATAACTGTTATATTTACAAGTTACAAGTTTATATTCAATTTATCGAATATAATATCAAGTTGCAAGTTACAAGTTACAAGTTATAACTATTTATACTTTATGCTTTTGATTTTGTTTATAATTGCTATGAATTGTGATCCTCCACGAGCTGAAGGAAACTCACCCCAACCCACTATTGAGTCTTTCAGGTTAACTTGAAGCTAGTGGATGGAGTAAGAGGCGGGACCGAGAGCATATGCCATATTAGGACGTAATTCTATTCCTAAAGTATTTGATTGTTGAAATATTAATGTTCATTTATGTTAGTTGGCTAGCTCGTTTTGAATTATGTTATCATTGTGCTTTAGTTCAAATTCAATAATCTCTTTTCATTATGGAAAGTACTAGTATATATTTAAATTATTTGTTGGTTTGTACATGAATTTAATAGAGGATAACCATGTTAGTTTAGTGGCATGATCGACTTTATGGATAATATGATAATTTGAATTTTCACGTGGTACTGTGCGAATAACATAGAAGTATTTTGGTGCAATATGTTATGTTTAAAAAGTATAATTTATTTCTGAGCATGTGATTATATGTTGTACTAGGTTTTCGTGGATAAGAATGATTTATATTTAAGTTGGGATGAATTAATAAGTTAAATTAGAAAATTATTTCTTATTTTCCGCTGCTACAAAAATTAAGGTTTATGGAATTAGATGTTATGATTTTTTGTTTTGCTTGTGTGGAAAAAATGACTATTTTGTATATTTGTTATGAAATTATCTATGCTCAAAATTTTTCTAACGATCTAATTTATGAATAATCTTATATTAAAATAAATGATTTTTATTAATAATATTATTTGTCTTTTTTAAAATGCTTTTAAAGAGTTTTATGAAAATCGGGTCGTTACATTTAATTTTCCAAACAGGCCCTACAATGTTTTTTGAATTTATGGGTCTTTCATTGAATGTATAAATCTTTTAGACCCTGGATTGATAGAAAATTTATTTTAGGACCTGAATTGATAGTTGATCTATCTTTCGGGTCCTTAACCGATAAAAATAATATATCCCTAAAATTTAATATTTTGAATGGGTGTTATACATAGACATCACAAGAAATGACAAGACTAAAAACTGGACGAAACAACCGATACTTATATATCTGTATAATAATAACAATAATAATAAATAATAGATAGATAAATAGATATAAATATTATACGTACGTCCCTTTAGTTGTATCTCACTAATATACGTCAAATAGTACTACCTTTATTTTTATTTAATATTCTTTTAGACTTGGATAAGAAAATTAAAGGATAGAGAAAATGGACAAATAAGCTCACTTTAGATTTCTCTCACTCCTTAAATCCCTTAATTTTCTTTATATTTTCTTACTATTGTTATCTAATTATATGGTAGATTGTATAATGAGATATTTTTTAGGAATAGTCAAAGGTGTAGTGCTGAAAAATTATGAAAAAAAAAAAAAAACTAGAATTTAACTATGAAGAATGAGGTTGAATATCAATATAATATACGTATCGTTTCAATGGATTAAATAGGATTAAGACATAAGAATTAAATAGGTGTAGTAATTTGAATATGTTGGATTTTACTTGGAATGTTTGCTTATAACTTGATGATTATGTCAACATAAGTTTTAATTTTAGTTGCAATTCTGGTAAGAGTATGTTGATTTTTGTTTTTCGGTTGAAACATTTAAAATCTTGGAAAATTTCTGAATGGTCGAGTATATTGTATTGAACCAAACCGTCTCACAAGATTCGTTTTATCTGAAACATTGCATCGAACTGTGCAGAATTTTGGGACAGTTTTGTGCAAGTCTTTATACGATTTTGCTTCAATTTCGGTCCTTAGATTGTACGAGTACCGAACTTTGGTACAGTACAGAATTTTTCAAATTTCCAAACCGTACTGTCTCGATCAGTTTGACGTTTTTACATTTGTTCAAATATTTTTAACTTATCGAACTTGAACTCGAGTCAAAGCTTTAAATTTTATCAAACGTAAAAATAGGTTAAACTTGTTTGATATTTTTTTGAACATAATCAAACGATATTGAATAAAGTGTCAGAGTAACTTAATTTGATATTGAGTTCTAATTATCGGGCAATGTGAAACCAAGATCGAAGATTACTTGTGGCTCAGTTGCTTATTATAAGAGAGCAATTATTGATCCGGTCAATTTCCTGTAGAAGATGGATGAGGTGCAAAATTAATTGATTAAATATCTGTTTTAAATTTCTTAACAACCAGGGGCGGACCCACCCTTATGGGTGGGGTGGCCCTGGACTCCCCCAACTTCGATCTACATCTCACTATTTTTATTTCTAAAACGTGTATAATATGTATATTATGTATTTGTTTTGAAGAAAATGAGTGTCTGTCCCCCTTAAAATTATAAAATAGTAGGATATACTTAGATAATTTCCATTATATACAACAAAAATGTACTCTAAGTTTTAATATATATGGATAATTAGTGATATATATTTCAACATATACAATGATAAATATTGTTGATATTCTATTAAAATAGTAAATATAATATGTTTAATATTTATTATCACGTGTATGTATATATGATGGTTGGTTGGAGATTTTTTTGATCGGCCCCCGTAACCATGAGTTCTGGGTCCGTCCCTGTTAACAACTATTGATGTGATGATCTTCACTTAATTCTGTTTAGTTCAAGAATTAAATCCCTAACAACTGTGGATGTGATATTTTGAAGAACTGAATTATACCAATCATGTCATATAATTACTTGTAATATATTTGTGGTGTCACTATTACACGTATCGTGTGTGGATTAAAATATGATAAAAGATGTTGTATTGTATGAAGTAGGAGAACCAAAATGGAAGAGTCGGGGTCGTTCAGATGGCAAGAAGAAGAAATGATGTACATAAAAAATAATCCATTATATTGTTGTAACTTGTAATGGCAAAGAAAAAGATTGATGGGTGTTCACATGTACTGGGTAGTATAAATAGGGGAGAATGCTGGACATATATGCATTCCACACCAAAAACCTTGTTACAACAAATTAATCAGCCATGGCCAAACCAACCGCCTTTACTATTGGTTCTTTCCACCCAAAACCAAGTGATGTAATTTACCAAGGTGATGCCTCCGAACGTGGTGATCTCCTAAGTCTTACAAGTATCGATAGTGATTCATCCCCGGAGTCACAGAGCGTTGGCCGAGTCTTGTACTCCAAAAATGTGCAGCTCTGGGAACCTGGAAAACAAGCCATTTTCGAGACTACCATAACATTTAGAATTGATAGCAAGGGAAACAGTCTTGCGGGTGATGGCATCGCTTTCTTCATTGCACCCATTGACACTAAAATCCCCAATGGTTCCACTGGAGGCAACCTCGGCATCTTTGATGCGCGTGGTCATAGTCCCAACCTTTTCGCAGTGGAATTCGACACTAATGTTAATCATTGGGATCCATCTACTACACATATTGGAATCAACATCAACTCAAGGGAATCCAAGGCTTTCACCACCTTCGAGGACTTTCTGGGGAAAGAGGTGACCGCAACCATAACCTACAGGGGGAAACATGTTACTGTTGTGGCTTATACTAGCAACAAAACTTTCAGGGTCAGCTATGACGTTGATTTGAAGGGTGTTCTTCCTCAGCTCGTCCAGGTCGGAATCTCCGGTTCTACGGGAGATGACGTTCAATATAATTACATTCGTTCATGGAGTTTCACTTCCACCCTTGTGCATGACGCGTAGAATGTATGCAGATGCAGTGCTAGCTAGCGGTCAAGTGCTTGTCATGTGTGTGTATGATTAATAAGGTCACCAATCTTCACCCTTGTGCATATGTGACATCAAGGGCTAGAAGTAGAAAAATATATGTATGACCAGTTGTGATGTTATATGTCTTTATTAATAAGGACCAGCTAGCAATTGAGTGCGTCTTCTTCTGTGTAATTTACCATTTTATATTATATCAACGGACTTCTTTATTGATCAGATGTGCGTGCAATGGTATATTGGCAATGATCGATTCATAATATTTTGTCGCATAATGTTCTTGTTTCTTTTGAACATGTGAAGAATGGGTCAATTGCATCAAAGTGTAACCAAATTCTGTATATGATGCTGGGGTGGTTCAGGAACCGGATAGATCAGCTGAAGAACCGGACCGGAGAAACAGGTTTTGTGAGAAAGCCGAAGTCATAACCACCGGTTCAGGGTGGTTATGAAGCAGTTGCAGGAGAACAGAATTAGACAACGGTTTTGAAACCGTTGTGAGGCAGTTGAGCTGATAACTTCGTTTCCCGGATAATTTGAGCTAATCCTTCAATACAGAGCAGTGTTATATGATGTATAAATACATAATTTACAGTTTTCCCTCTAGCTTAATCAATATCAAGAGAGAATTGTGAGATAAGAATTACGGTTTTCAGTTTTAGGGTTCTTGACTGAGGGGTTATGTAATTCTGGAGAAATTCTTGTATTCTTGTGAAATTGATAGTGAATTGAGGTGTGCTGATCCTCCGTGGATGTAGAACAATTGTTCGAACCACGTAAAACTCTTGTGTGTGTTTGTTTTTCTTTCCTGTTCTTAGTTTTCTTTTCTCGGTTTCTGGTTCGTTCGAATTACTTCTCAGTTCTCGGCCATTGTTCTTAATTCTTTGGCCGAACGTGTTAGAGAGGATTTGAGTGTTGAATCCTTACAGAACATCTGAAAGGCAAGTGTAAAATCTCAATTTAGAAGCAAATTGGCATAAATTATCTACTTTTATTTTTTATTTGCAAAATCTTTATATATAATGATATATAAATATTTAGTTTTTTGTTATGTGCTTGTTTCTATTGCTACCGTAAACTTTTTTTTCTTCTTAGGAATGTTAATTGCTAGCTATTGTCTTTGAACGTGCTTCATTTAAATCTATTTTAATTTTCAGTATCTATCTCAGAGAAAATTGTCTTTTTTATCCCAAGGGTCACAAATTTATTTTATTTTGGTCCCTGTCATTGTAGAAGTGAACCCAAAAAAAAATTCACTTGTGCTTTTTGCCCCAAATCCCTTTTTCATTGCACGATTAATCCCATGGTTTAACAACTTTAGTCCCAAACCGTCTTAACCTAACGTTTCCAGTCATTAGCCACTCACGTGGCTGTTTAATGACGTCATAAACCAAATTAATTAGAAAGAATATCAAAGGAAGAAAAGGTGAAAATTGCATGCAAAAACTCCGATTCTTGAAACTCATACATAAATTTTTCATCTATATATATGAATATAAAAGGTAATTGGAGGGCCTTATTGTTATTTTAACTTTTCTGCCAAAAACATTAACACTAATTTAGTAAGTTTTTTGTCAATTTTTGTAACTTTATAATTTTCTTTCAATTTTTTTAAAATACAAATAACTTTTATATTTTTAATCCATTTTTGTAACGCCCCAATCCCATTAGCTCGGGATTAAAGTGCTACTAAATTTTCTTTTCTTTTGATTAAGTAATAAATCAGAAAATGTGCGAAAGCGTGACATGAAATGTTTATCGGATAAAAGTAGAAATTTTATTGACAATAATATATTGCCAAAACATATTTACACTAGAGGTTCCAAAGTTTCTCAGAAAATGAAAACACCCGGATTTAGTGACATGTAAACTTATTTATATACATTGAAGAGGCAAAAACATTATAAAGTTGCGGGTAGGAAAAGGAACCCGGTGACCTTTGCCGCAACAGCCCCGCCACCTCGCTCAACTAACCTGAAGATTTGTAATAAATTATGGGCATGAGTATAAACTCAGTGGGAACTTTATAAGCAGTTATACTAACGAAGGTGCACAATAATAAACACATCCTTGACTTAGGAGCCCATCTTACGACTCAAAAGCCATATTGCTAGACTAGGGGGCCAATCTTACGACTCCCAAGCCCTACTCAAAAGTCAATCTTACGACTTAAGAGGTATCATATCATAAGCCCGGAGGCAAACATATTTATCAAAGTACAAGTTCAGTAGCATAATATATTTACAAATAGCCCAGTCACCCACCTTGTTTTGCTTGCTTTAAAATAGTTGAGTCGTGTATGCCCTAGGCCCAACCTGCACTATACCTAGCACATGTTGTTTAATTAATTAGTATTACTTATCGGGTTTAGTATTTTCAAAGTGATTAAGTGTGGGACAATATTCTTGAATTATGTCTATCTTTTACAATTTCTAATACATAAATCAAGTCGTAATAAGTGATAGTCCTAGATTAAAAGGCCTAATATGTTATTAAATTTGAATTATTAACTATTTTGGTAAATATTTTAAACTAACTACCATGCATCTTAAACAACAACTATTTAATACAAACTTAAGAAAATAGCTAAATTTATAAATCTACTTAAATCAAGAAAATAATTAAATTCCTAAATTTATATAAACTATAAATGACAATAAATAAAAAAAAAGACTATTAAAGAAAACATACCTCAAAAGATTTTAATACTATTCGACAACTTCCCAGAATACCGGCCCGAGCGTTGTCGAAAATAAACTGATAAGGACCTCCTAGTTAAAGGAAATCCAATATATTCACTGAAATGTTGAAATGTTTACTTATTAATACATTACCTACAGTCTATTTATATAGGAAATTTTCTTAAGTTTTCCAAATTGTTTTCGATGTGGGATTGTGATCGTATACGCAAGTTAAGCTTATAATTCTATCATACTTGCTGGTTATCATTCTTTTCTAAATTTAGTATACTTAACATCTTTACTAAGAATAGTTATATTATTATTTTATTATATTCTTTACTTAGTTGTGTGTGTATATATATATATATAGTATATTACGTATTTTATTATATAGTTTAGTTAGGTTAATATATAATATGTTATAAATTAAATATGTTTCTTATTTCTTATACCCGATGTTAATTTTAGGTTTCTATTATATATTTTTAATTTTCATCCCTTCGGTGCTAGGAGTGCAGTTGACCTGGTACACCGCGGTCACACTTATTTGCCAAAATAAAATCATAAAATCAAATAACTTTGCAATTTAAAATAAAATTGGTAACAATATTTTAAAATGCAATCAATGTATTTTATTGCGTTTCAAAGATTCGGGGTATCACAGTCTCCCTTACTTTTAGAAATTTCGTCCTCGAAATTGTACTTACTTGGTTCAGGATATTCGGATATTTTGCTAAAATCTCATATTCTCGTTCCCAAGTAGCTTCTTCTTTCCCATGTCTACTCCACTGCACTAGTACTAAGAGAATCTCTCTATTCCTCAAAGTGTGAACTTTTCTTCCTAGGATGGCAATGGGGTTCTCTTCATAAGTGAGGTTTTTATTGACTTCCAGATTCTCATGATGAATAACGTGATTTGAATCTGGGACATACTTCCTTAGTACTGATACATGAAAGACGTTATGGATATTGGTAAGTTCTGGCGGTAGAGCTAACTTATAGGCGACATCTCCAACTCTATCTAGAATCTCAAATGGGCCAATATATCTTGGTTTTAACTTCCCTCTCTTTCCGAAGCGTATTACTCCTTTCATTGGTGCCATTTTGAGAAAAACCTTATCGCCGGTATTGAATTGTAGATCCTTCCTTCGCGAGTCAGCATATGATTTTTGTCGATCCTGGGCAGCCTTGATTCTTTCTCGAATCTTAGTTACTACTCCAATGGTTCTATCGAGGATCTCAGGGCCTAAGATCTTTCGTTCTCCAACTTCATCCCAGTAAATCGGCGATCTACATCTCCTTCCATAGAGTGCTTCATACGGTGCCATCTTTATGGTAGCTTGGTAACTGTTATTATAAGAAAATTCTACTAATGGCAAATATGTTTCCCAGCTTCCTCCGAAGTCTAGTACACAAGCTCTAAGCATATCTTCGAGTGTCTGTATTGTTCTTTCTTACTGTCCATCAGTTTGTGGATGATATGATGTGCTGAAGTTGAGCTTTGTCCCAAGGGCCGTTTGTAGACTTTTCCAGAATTTAGAGGTGAAACGAGTATCTCTGTCCGAAACGATGGTCACTGGTACTCCGTGTAATCTAACAATCTCGTCTATGTACCGTTGAGCAAGTTGATCCATGTTAAGCGTCATTCTTACTGGTATAAAGTGTGCTGTCTTTGTAAGTCTGTCAATGATCACCCAAATAGCTTCATTCCTTCTTGCTGTTCGTGGCAGTCCAGTAACAAAGTCCATTGCTATGTGTTCCCACTTCCATTCGGGAATCTCTAAAGGGTGTAAGAGTCCTGAAGGCCGTTGGTGCTCTGCTTTAACTTGTTGACACGTTAAACATCTTTCAACAAATTGCCCTATTGATCGCTTCATATTTCTCCACCAATAGATTTCTTTTAGGTCCTTGAACATTTTCGTCCCTCCTGGGTGAGCTGTGTACGGGGTATTGTGAGCTTCTTCAAGAATTTCCTTCCTTATGTCATCATCCTTAGGTACACATAATCTTCCTTCGTATGTCAAAGTTCCATCTGGTGTTACAAAGAATCCCTTGATGGTTCCTGCAATTGCCCGGTTTTTCATCTTGAGGAGGAATTGGTCAGTCCTTTGTGCTACCTTTATTCGATCTCTTAAAGTAGGTTGTATGGTTAATGCTGCGATCATAGCAGTAGTATGGCCTGACTTCACAAAATCTAGATTCAACTTAGCAAATTCTATTAATAATAGCTCTTGTTGTGTTGGGAGACTGGCCATATGACTTTCATTTTTCCTACTAAGTGCATCAGCTACGACATTTGCCTTGCCCGGGTGATAGAGGATGGTGCAATCATAATCCTTTACTAGCTCCAGCCATCTTCTTTGGCGCATGTTGAGTTCTTTTTGTGTGAAAAAGTACTTTAAACTCTTATGGTCTGTGTAGATTTCACATTTCCCACCATAGAGGTAATGACGCCATATCTTTAATGCGTGAACAACAGCAGCCAATTCTAGGTCATGTGTAGGGTAGTTTAACTCATGGGGTTTCAATTGCCTTGAGGCATAAGCGACGACTTTTCCATGCTGCATCAAAACACATCCTAGTCCTAACTTTGAGGCATCGGTGTAAATGACAAACCCTTCTGATCCGTCAGGGATAGTTAGAACTGGCGCGGTTACGAGTCTCTGCTTAAGCTCTTGAAAGCTGTTTTCGCATTCGTCAGTCCAGTGGAACTGGTTGCTCTTCTTTGTTAATTGAGTCAAAGGCCTAGCGATCTTCGAGAAATCTTGAATGAATCTTCTGTAGTAACCAGCTAGGCCCAGAAAACTTCGAACCTCATTCACATTCTTCGGAGCTTTCCAATTCATTACCGCTTCAACCTTCGCGGGATCCACTTCGATTCCATTAGCCGTGATAATGTGGCCTAGAAAAACAACTCGATCTAACCAAAATTCACATTTGCTGAATTTAGCATAAAGCTTCTCCTATCGTAAGGTACCTAGTATAGTTCTAAGATGTTTCTCGTGTTGTTCTTTATCTCTTGAGTATACTAGGATATCATCAATAAAAACTATGACAAACTGGTCCAGATAAGGATGGAATACCCTATTCATCAAATCCATGAATACTGCGGGTGCATTTGTTAATCCAAAAGGCATTACTATGAACTCATAATGACCATATCGTGTTCTAAAGGCTGTCTTAGAAATATCACATTCTTTGACCTTGAGTTGGTGGTAGCCCGATCTGAGATCGATCTTTGAGAACATGCTAGCTCCCTTCAGTTGGTCAAAAAGATCTTCTATTCTAGGCAAGGGATACTTATTCTTGATTGTTAGGCGGTTGAGTTCCCGATAATCAATGCACATTCTAAGAGATCCGTCTTTCTTCTTGACAAACAATACAGGGGCTCCCCATGGAGAAACACTTGGCCTGATGAACTTCTTGTCCAGCAACTCTTGAAGCTGTAATTTTAATTCTTGTAATTCCTTAGGCGCCATTCGATAAGGTGCTTTAGATATAGGTGCAGCTCCAGGCACCAAGTCTATTGTGAATTCAACCTGTCGATCAGGAGGTATCCCAGGCAACTCGTCTGGAAATATGTCTACATAATCTCTCACTGTTGGTATATCAGCAGGTGTAACCTTACCAGTATTATTTTCCATGATATTCACAAGGTAGCCTTCACTTCCTTTTTTCCGTAACATTCTTACAGCCTTCATTGCTGACACAATACGCGGTCTGGTATTAGTTTTGGCTCCGTAAAAGGTGAATTTGGATCCTATTGGTCTTTCAAAATCTATTTCACGCTCAAAGCATCGGATTGTTGCTTTATTCTTGGTCAACCAATCTATACCCAAAATAACATCGAAACATTTCATCTCTAACACATATAGATCGGCTTCCAGTTCTTGGTTACCTATCAAAAGCTTCACACCAATCACAATATCCTTAGTCCTAATAGTTTCTCCTGAGGGAATACTTACCGTCAACTCCTCTCCATTTGTGTTACTTTTCAAACCCAGTTTTCTTTTAAAATCTTCTGACATAAAAGAATGTGATGCACCAGTATCAAACAAAATATATGCTGGAAGATCGTAGACAAATAGTATACCTGCCATGGTTTCATTCTCCTCGGTCACTTTGTCTTGTCCTAGTGCAAAAACGCGTGCCTTCCTTGTCTTCTTGTCTGGTGTATTAACATTTTGTGGTACCTTGGTCTGTGTGGCAGTGCATTCCCAATACCTATGTCCTGGTTGACGACACTTATAACAAACATTCTTTCCCATCAAACACTCCCCATAGTGGTGCTTATTGCAATTAGGACATATCGGAACTGCATTTGGTCCTGGTCCCCCCCTTGGGGTTGTCTTCTTCACAAAGTGGTTAGTCTTATTCTTATCTCTAAAATCCCATTTCCTTTTCCCGGGTTGCTCTTGAGGTTTCTGGTTGTATTCTAAATTCTGGCTAAGGGATACAATATGTGCTCGTTCAAACGTTTCATGGTACGTAGGTAGTTTCAAACCCGACACGATACCTCCGATCTCTGGACGCAAACCTCTTTCAAAACGTCTTGCTTTTCTTTCATCTGTATCAACCAAGTGTGGGGCATATTTAGATAATTGATTAAAACGTCTTTCATACTCCATCACTGGAAGGGTTCCCTGCTTCAGATTGACAAACTCAATTTCCTTTTGGTCACGGATGGACTGTGGAAAGTAACGGTCCATCATCATGTTCTTAAAATCATTCCAGGTCATATTTTGCTTTTGTTCATTCGTCATTGTTCGCTCGTGTGATTTCCACCAGTGTCCAGCATCTTCTACAAGTTGGAATATTGCGCACGAAACTTTCTGATTTTCAGTTGATTCCATATGGTCAAAGATTCTTTCAAGCTCAAGAATCCATTCCTCAGCGACCATAGGTCCTTCGCTACCTCTGAATCTTGGTGGTGAAAAACGACGAAATTGCTCTATAATGACATTAGTATTGATACCCTGGTTCTGTGGATTTGGTATATTCTGGTTAGCTGGTATTTGTTGTATGAGTCCCTGCAGAGAGTTCAAGAACTCCCGCGCAAAATCCGCTCCCTGTACTCCAACAGCAGGTGGAGGTTGCCTCTCAGCAGCTGGCCCGACAAATGGCTCATTTTCATTTTGCACATGTTTACGTGGCCTTCCTCGCGCTGCCATACTTTTGGGAGAAAGAGAAATAACACTTAATTATATATATACCTTTGTTTCACATACCGAATAAGTTATAAACAAATCATATACATAAAAGATATTGGGTTTACAAATCCATATATATATATATAAAAAGTACATTGGTTTTTAATACCTTAACCCGTACAAAAGTCTATTAGTTTATCATGCTTATACGAGCAAAAAGATAGCATGATCAAAGGATGACTTATATACATTCCTATTAGCAAAAGGATATTTACGATCTAGTTATATACTTAGACATCATTGTACAAAAACTATCTACTATTACTATATGTACATCCTCTAAGTTTCCAACTATATCAGAACCAATTACTGGGACCCGCCTGGTTCTCTGCTGGTGGGGTACGCATACGTCGACCCCTAGATAGTACGCTCTCATCATGGACTGATCCTATGGACTCGTTGGGCTCGGTATCTTCTGAGAGGTCCTCTTCCTCCTCGTCCTCGTCCTCTTCTGCTACTTCTGCTTCCTCCCTTTGTGATCTTGCGAACTCGAGACAGAATTTCGCCTGATCCCTAGTGCGTTCGGCAAGACGTTCATTAGCAATAGCTTCTAAGCGCTTGTTGGCGGCAACCTCGTCATAATGATTTTCCTTTTGCCTCCATCCCTCTGCCTCCATTTCCATCTGGTCTGCAATTGCGAGGCACCTTTGACGTGCTCTAATAACCATAACGAGGCGGACACTAAAATGTTCATAATCAATCGTCAGTCCAGCCGTAGAGTCTATCGTAAGTATTTCGTCCAATAACCGATGGGCAACATCTCGGTAATTTGGGAGGACAGTGTCTGCTAAGCGCATAGCAGCCTCGTACTCAGTAATGTGATGTCCTTCTTGTATGGCGTTGTTCCGACGTCTCCGTAATATATTTATATACTCGCCTATATTCTGATACTCACCCTGTCTAGTCCTCCGGTAGACTGACATCGCGGGTGGTAGATCTCTGTTAGCGAGTGTTCTTCGTCTATATACTACTGTTTTTCTAGCAGTTTGTTTTGTTCGAACCATCCTATCATAAAGAAGAAATATGGGTCAGTCTCTAATCTGGCTTCTTAATTGGTAGTAAAAATTTCGAGGACAAAACATTTTTGAACTTATATAAAACTCATAATAAAATATACATACCTTGGAGCGAGTGTCGGTCTGTTGGCAAAGTCACGGTTCCCCTCGGTTTTATTTTATAAATCAAATATACAGAAAAGAGACCCGCTCTGATACCACTCTGTAACGCCCCAATCCCATTAGCTCGGGATTAAAGTGCTACTAAATTTTCTTTTCTTTTGATTAAGTAATAAATCTGAAAATGTGCGAAAGCGTGACATGAAATGTTTATCGGATAAAAGTAGAAATTTTATTGACAATAATATATTGCCAAAACATATTTACACTAGAGGTTCCAAAGTTTCTCAGAAAATGAAAACACCCGGATTTAGTGACATGTAAACTTATTTATATACATTGAAGAGGCAAAAACATTATAAAGTTGCGGGTAGGAAAAGGAACCCGGTGACCTTTGCCGCAACAGCCCCGCCACCTCGCTCAACTAACCTGAAGATTTGTAATAAATTATGGGCATGAGTATAAACTCAGTGGGAACTTTGTAAGCAGTTATACTAACGAAGGTGCACAATAATAAACACATCCTTGACTTAGGAGCCCATCTTACGACTCAAAAGCCATATTGCTAGACTAGGGGGCCAATCTTACGACTTAAGAGGTATCATATCATAAGCCCGGAGGCAAACATATTTATCAAAGTACAAGTTCAGTAGCATAATATATTTACAAATAGCCCAGTCACCCACCTTGTTTTGCTTGCTTTAAAATAGTTGAGTCGTGTATGCCCTAGGCCCAACCTGCACTATACCTAGCACATGTTGTTTAATTAATTAGTATTACTTATCGGGTTTAGTATTTTCAAAGTGATTAAGTGTGGGACAATATTCTTGAATTATGTCTATCTTTTACAATTTCTAATACATAAATCAAGTCGTAATAAGTGATAGTCCTAGATTAAAAGGCCTAATATGTTATTAAATTTGAATTATTAACTATTTTGGTAAATATTTTAAACTAACTACCATGCATCTTAAACAACAACTATTTAATACAAACTTAAGAAAATAGCTAAATTTATAAATCTACTTAAATCAAGAAAATAATTAAATTCCTAAATTTATATAAACTATAAATGACAATAAATAAAAAAAAAAAGACTATTAAAGAAAACATACCTCAAAAGATTTTAATACTATTCGACAACTTCCCAGAACACCGGCCCGAGCGTTGTCGAAAATAAACTGATAAGGACCTCCTAGTTAAAGGAAATCCAATATATTCACTGAAATGTTGAAATGTTTACTTATTAATACATTACCTACAGTCTATTTATATAGGAAATTTTCTTAAGTTTTCCAAATTGTTTTCGATGTGGGATTGTGATCTTATACGCAAGTTAAGCTTACAATTCTATCATACTTGCTGGTTATCATTCTTTTCTAAATTTAGTATACTTAACATCTTTACTAAGAATAGTTATATTATTATTTTATTATATTCTTTACTTAGTTGTGTGTGTATATATATATATATAGTATATTACGTATTTTATTATATAGTTTAGTTAGGTTAATATATAATATGTTATAAATTAAATATGTTTCTTATTTCTTATACCCGATGTTAATTTTAGGTTTCTATTATATATTTTTAATTTTCATCCCTTCGGTGCTAGGAGTGCAGTTGACCTGGTACACCGCGGTCACACTTATTTGCCAAAATAAAATCATAAAATCAAATAACTTTGCAATTTAAAATAAAATTGGTAACAATATTTTAAAATGCAATCAATGTATTTTATTGCGTTTCAAAGATTCGGGGTATCACAATTTTTTATGCAAAATTAATCAAATTATTCATCTTTTCACAATCTTCAATTTGACATCCATATCACATATATTATAATGAGCTAGCGAGATATTTAATTTTAAAACAATAAATTCTTTATTGGTTAATTATTTGGGTTATATTTCAGTGTTTATTAATTGTAAAAATTAATAAAATAATTCCCCTTATAAAAAATGTTAGTTGAGTATTTTCTCAAAGTACAACAAATTTATTATATTTCACATGAATTTTCAAATATATTCTTTACGGGAAAATTTCATTTTTAGTCCCGTTATTAGGTCTTGTCTAATAAAAATCCTGTATGTTAGAAATTTTCAATTTTAGTCCTGTATATTTCAAAAGTTGTCCAATTCAAGGACACTTGCCATCACCAACGGTCAATTTGGCCAAATCTGATAGCGACAGCCTTGGGAGTCACTGTTCCCTTAATATGTTGGGATGGAGGGAGTACATTTTAGTGAAATATGTTTACATGAATTTAAATATTATGAACTCAAAAAAGAAATTATAGAAAAAAATTAATTTTTTTCTTTTGTATGACTTTAAAAAGAAATTACATATATTCTTTTTTTTTTAAATATAACAATTTTAAGAAAAACTAACAATTTCAAAATAAGAAACTAAAGAAAATTCAAAAAAATAACAATTTTAAAAAAAAAATAGTGAAAGACTTATGACGTATAGTTTACGCTACTTATCACTTCGAGACAATTTTATTTTGTGGGTGTTTTAATTTTCCAAAACAGGCCCTACAATGATTTTTGATTTATGGGTCTTCCATTAATAGTATAAATCTTTTAGACCCTGGATTGATAGATTTTTTTTTTCAGGACCTGAATTGATAGTTGACCTATCTTTCGGGTCCTTAACTGAAAAATAATAAATAGATAAATAGATATAAATATTATACGTCCCTTTAGTTGTATCTCACTAATATAAATCAAATAGTACTACCTTCATTTTTATTTGATGTTCTTTTAGACTTGGATAAGAAAATTAAAGGATAGGGAGAATGGACAAATAAATCCTCTTTAGATTTCTCTCTCCCCTTAAATCCCTTAATTTTCTCTATATTTGCTTACTATTGTTATCTAATTATATGGTAGATTGTCTAATGAGAGATTTTTTAGGAATAGTTAAAGGTGTAGTACTGAAAAATTATGAAAGAAAAAACTAAAATGAACAAACCACAGAAGTTAAAAGAACATTTGAAAAACGAAGGTTGTATTATTTTATATACTTTGTATATATGGGAAATATACAGAAAATTAACTAAGACAATACTAAATAATTACCACGAATTCCATAATGGTTTAGTTTAATCGAATAAATTAAAAGAATAAACAAATATCATGTTACACTTTTCGTTTTTAACTATGAAGAATGAGGTTGAATATCAATATAGTATACGTATCGTTTTAATGGATTAAATAGGATTAATACACAAGAATTAAATAGGTTTAGTAGTTTGAATATGTTGGATTTTTATTGGATATATTGGTAACTTTATAAATCGACATTTATAGATATATTACTATTATTTAAAGATATGTGTTTTAATAATATTAATAGTTTAAAGTTTATTGATTATGAAATGTTACTTATTTATCCTTAAAATTTAACATTTCAAAAGGGTATTATAGACTTCACAAAAAAAGATAAAACCAAAAATAGAACGAAATAATTCATACTTTTATATTATTGATATATATATGATGGTATGAAAGACGGCCAAATGTGAGTGCAGAAAAAGAAAAGAAATACAATGTTTGGCTGCTGATGCATGGTAGAGGTGGTAAAATTGGTCCAGTCCAATGAGTCGGTTTAATATGCCCGATATTTTAGATGGATCGGGTCATAAAAATATAGGTTCGAAGTACTATTTGGCACGATCGAACTGGTCTGATTGACCAAAAGCCCGACGGCCCCGTGCCGACCCGAAAATCTAAGTATATTATATGGAATTACTCCGGGCCGGACCGACTAATTGCAGGCCCGACCAAATCTTGGACCGCCCCGACCCGACCGAAAAATTGGTTTTGGCCCGACAGGCCCGCCCATTCGAATTGCCAAAATAAGCCAATCGAATTTAATAATTTTGGTTGGCATAACCTACATTCTAGTCGAGTCGAATCGAATCGAACGTATGATTGTTCATGCACGTTTGAGCTTGTTTAATTATTAATCGGGCTTGAACGAGTTTTAATTGAGCCGAATATGAGTCGAGTTCAAGTAGCTTGACAATTTTACAGTTGTTTAAACATTTTTAACTTATCGAACTCGATATTACAACAAAAGAGGTCTTTTGTATAATACTATTTTAGAGCACTTGTGGTCACTAATAATAAGTTATTTGTGGCCACTTGTCCCAAATCTCTTTGTAAATTATTTGACACATTTTAAAAAAAACTTTTAGAGGCAACTAGTTTTTGCAAAAAATATTTGAGACATATTTGAGACCACTTTTGTGGTCACAAATATACTATTTGCGTCCGAAATATTGAGACGTCAATAAAGTTGTTTGAAAATATTCATTATTTGAGACAATTTCTCATAAGTTGCGACAAATATTAATTATTTGAGATTACTTTTTGTTGTCTCAAAAGACCATTTTCTTTATAGTACGAGTTTAAATCAAGCTTTAAATTTTATCAAACGTAAGATTATATTTAAATTTATTTGATATTCTTCGATAAAATATAGTTCAAACGAATTTCCATCGAATGTTATCGAATAACTATCTGAGTGACAATGTGGCTTAG
Source organism: Ajuga chamaepitys (assembly GCA_958295605.1). Classification (NCBI taxonomy): domain Eukaryota; kingdom Viridiplantae; phylum Streptophyta; class Magnoliopsida; order Lamiales; family Lamiaceae; genus Ajuga; species Ajuga chamaepitys. The sequence goes on from OY282503.1 coordinate 4,611,330, forward strand.
TAGCTGACTATAAGATAGCAGATATTAATTTGGTCAATGGCCCGTAGAAAATGGAAGAGGTGTAGAATTAAGTGATTCAATATTAGTTTTAAATTTATTGTATTTCCTAACAATAAGTGACACATATTTTGAGGAAATTCCTAACAACTATTGATGTAATGATCTTCAATTAATACTGTTGAACTTAAGAGAAACTCCCTAACAACTATCGAGTAATATCAAAATCGAGAATCGTATACTAACCTATATCGAACTAACGTGAACAATCTCGTATCGAAAATTGAGATCACAAAAATATATAAATAAATTAATCATTTCAGACATAGAGCAATTTACAAGTTTTGTGCATAATTTTCATCCGTTTCTTTTTCTGGACGACTTTAATTGAAATGTTTGCTTATAACTTGATGATTATGCCAACATAAATTTTAATTTTAGTTGCAATTCTGATAAGAGTATGTTGATTTTTTTTTTTCGGTTGAAACATTAAAAATCTTGGAAAATTTCTGAATAGTCGAGTATATTGTATTGAACCAAACCGTCTCACGAGATTCGTTTTATCTGAAATATTGCATCGAACTGTGCTGAATTTTGGGACGGTTCGGTGCAAGCCTTTATACGATTTTGCTTCAACACTACAACATAAATGGCTTTATGTAACACTTCATTTGTAATACCTTTTAAACTTTTGACTTTTATGTAACACTTTTGTAACACTTATGAATATGTAACACTTTTGTAACATCTGCGAATATATAACACTTTCGTGTAACACTTTTGGAATATGTAACGCTTTGAACGTAACACTTCTAAATTGTAATACATTTAGGTAACACTTTTAAATAAGTAACACTTTTTACGCAACACTTTTGAATAAGTAACACTTTTATGTAACACTTATAAATAAGTAATACTTGTAATTAATAAAATTATTTATTTTATTTTAAACTAATTGAATATTTGTGGATTTATTTTTCTCATGTGACTTTAATTTTTATTTGTCTCCTGTGTTACATCTTAATTATCACAATAGAATATACTCCCTCTGTCCCAGCTAAACTTGCACACTTATCATTTTCGTCCGTCCCAGTTAAACTTGCACACCCCTTAAAAAGGAAAGTTATAATACAATCTACACCCTCAAAATCTCCACCCTCAATCTCCACCTTTAATTCACGTTTGAAAAGTCAACAAAATCCCAAAAATCAACTTTTCTTAATACTTGTGCCAACTCTCCTAGTGCAAGAATAGCCGGGACGGAGGTAGTATGTAACATAAGAGGTGAAAACGATCGACTCAGACATACAAAAATAATAATTTATTAGAACACCTAAAGAATTACTTATCGTTATCAAGAATAAATTAAATTTTATCTGTGACTTATTTGTATGTATGTATATAGATATACACACATTATATGTTTACTAAACATTAACAAAATAGACTAGTAGCTTTAACAATTTGAATACATTTCTTAAGTGTGAGACCCTAAACATGGGACATTTGGTCGTGTCTCTTCATGTTTGTAAGTTTATTTTTTTTGTTTAAAATCTATAAAACACAACAATTAAGGTGTCTTAATACATAAAATTATGGTAATTAAAATTAATGATAGTGTCTTAAGATTTATATACAATAATTAGATGTATATATATATATATATATATATATATATATAAATATAAGAGTGGATGAAAATGGAAAGACAATTAATGAAAACTTTGTGTCAAATTGATATGGATAACCTAAATAAAATTAAGTTAGATTGGAATTTGATGGGAAATTAATTTTAAGTGTATTTAATTGATGTTACAACAAAATCTTGTGTATATATTGTTTTTCTTAAAAAAAATAACTAAAAAAGTTATTGTAGCCTAGTGGTTAATATATTGTGCTTAAGATTTAGCAATCTAGCAACCGGGGTTCGAAACCCAGCAATGACAAATTTTCAATTTTTTTCTCTCAATTAAAAGTGTTACATAAAGGGGGATATATGTAACATTTTTTTAGTGTTACCATAAAGTGTTACTATATAAAATTTAATGTAACACTTATTAAAAGTGTTATTAAAGATCACCCAAAGTGTTACATTAGACTTTAGGTAGCACCGGCAAATGTAATACCAATAAAATGTTACCTAAAGTCTTTAGTAACATATTTTGGTATATATGTAACACTTTTTGGGTGTTACATTAGGTCATTTATGTTGTAATGGATTTTGGTCCTTACATTATACGAGTACCGAACTTTGGTACAGTACAGAATTTTTCAAATTCCCAAACCGTACTGTCTCGATCAATTTGACGTTTTTACATTTGTTCAAATATTTTTAACTTATCGAACTTGAGCTCGAGTCAAAGCTTTAAATGTTATCAAACATAAAAATAGGTTAAACTTGTTTGATATTTTTTTGAACATAATCAAACAATATTGAATAAAGTGTCAGAGTAACTTAATTTGATATTGAGTTCAAATTATCGGGCAATGTGAAACCAAGATCGAAGTTTACTTGTGGCTCAGTTGCTTATTATAAGAGAGCAATTATTGATCCGGTCAATGGCCTGTAGAAGATGGATGAGGTGCAAAATTAATTGATTAAATATCTGTTTTAAATTTCTTAACAACCAGGGGCGGACCCACCCTTATGGGTGGGGTGGCCCTGGACTCCCCCAACTTCGATCTACACCTCACTATTTTTATTTCTAAAACGTGTATAATATGTATATTATGTATTTGTTTTGAAGAAAATGAGTGTCTGTCCCCCTTAAAATTATAAAATAGTAGGATATACTTAGATAATTTCCATTATATACAACAAAAATGTACTCTAAGTTTTAATATATATGGATAATTAGTGATATATATTTCAACATATACAATGATAAATATTGTTGATATTCTATTAAAATAGTAAATATAATATGTTTAATATTTATTATCACGTGTATGTATATATGATGGTTGGTTGGAGATTTTTTTGATCGGCCCCCGTAACCATGAGTTCTGGGTCCGTCCCTGTTAACAACTATTGATGTGATGATCTTCACTTAATTCTGTTTAGTTCAAGAATTAAATCCCTAACAACTGTGGATGTGATATTTTGAAGAACTGAATTATACCAATCATGTCATATAATTACTTGTAATATATTTGTGGTGTCACTATTACACGTATCGTGTGTGGATTAAAATATGATAAAAGATGTTGTATTGTATGAAGTAGGAGAACCAAAATGGAAGAGTCGGGGTCGTTCAGATGGCAAGAAGAAGAAATGATGTACATAAAAAATAATCCATTATATTGTTGTAACTTGTAATGGCAAAGAAAAAGATTGATGGGTGTTCACATGTACTGGGTAGTATAAATAGGGGAGAATGCTGGACATATATGCATTCCACACCAAAAACCTTGTTACAACAAATTAATCAGCCATGGCCAAACCAACCGCCTTTACTATTGGTTCTTTCCACCCAAAACCAAGTGATGTAATTTACCAAGGTGATGCCTCCGAACGTGGTGATCTCCTAAGTCTTACAAGTATCGATAGTGATTCATCCCCGGAGTCACAGAGCGTTGGCCGAGTCTTGTACTCCAAAAATGTGCAGCTCTGGGAACCTGGAAAACAAGCCATTTTCGAGACTACCATAACATTTAGAATTGATAGCAAGGGAAACAGTCTTGCGGGTGATGGCATCGCTTTCTTCATTGCACCCATTGACACTAAAATCCCCAATGGTTCCACTGGAGGCAACCTCGGCATCTTTGATGCGCGTGGTCATAGTCCCAACCTTTTCGCAGTGGAATTCGACACTAATGTTAATCATTGGGATCCATCTACTACACATATTGGAATCAACATCAACTCAAGGGAATCCAAGGCTTTCACCACCTTCGAGGACTTTCTGGGGAAAGAGGTGACCGCAACCATAACCTACAGGGGGAAACATGTTACTGTTGTGGCTTATACTAGCAACAAAACTTTCAGGGTCAGCTATGACGTTGATTTGAAGGGTGTTCTTCCTCAGCTCGTCCAGGTCGGAATCTCCGGTTCTACGGGAGATGACGTTCAATATAATTACATTCGTTCATGGAGTTTCACTTCCACCCTTGTGCATGACGCGTAGAATGTATGCAGATGCAGTGCTAGCTAGCGGTCAAGTGCTTGTCATGTGTGTGTATGATTAATAAGGTCACCAATCTTCACCCTTGTGCATATGTGACATCAAGGGCTAGAAGTAGAAAAATATATGTATGACCAGTTGTGATGTTATATGTCTTTATTAATAAGGACCAGCTAGCAATTGAGTGCGTCTTCTTCTGTGTAATTTACCATTTTATATTATATCAACGGACTTCTTTATTGATCAGATGTGCGTGCAATGGTATATTGGCAATGATCGATTCATAATATTTTGTCGCATAATGTTCTTGTTTCTTTTGAACATGTGAAGAATGGGTCAATTGCATCAAAGTGTAACCAAATTCTGTATATGATGCTGGGGTGGTTCAGGAACCGGATAGATCAGCTGAAGAACCGGACCGGAGAAACAGGTTTTGTGAGAAAGCCGAAGTCATAACCACCGGTTCAGGGTGGTTATGAAGCAGTTGCAGGAGAACAGAATTAGACAACGGTTTTGAAACCGTTGTGAGGCAGTTGAGCTGATAACTTCGTTTCCCGGATAATTTGAGCTAATCCTTCAATACAGAGCAGTGTTATATGATGTATAAATACACAATTTACAGTTTTCCCTCTAGCTTAATCAATATCAAGAGAGAATTGTGAGATAAGAATTACGGTTTTCAGTTTTAGGGTTCTTGACTGAGGGGTTATGTAATTCTGGAGAAATTCTTGTATTCTTGTGAAATTGATAGTGAATTGAGGTGTGCTGATCCTCCGTGGATGTAGAACAATTGTTCGAACCACGTAAAACTCTTGTGTGTGTTTGTTTTTCTTTCCTGTTCTTAGTTTTCTTTTCTCGGTTTCTGGTTCGTTCGAATTACTTCTCAGTTCTCGGCCATTGTTCTTAATTCTTTGGCCGAACGTGTTAGAGAGGATTTGAGTGTTGAATCCTTACAGAACATCTGAAAGGCAAGTGTAAAATCTCAATTTAGAAGCAAATTGGCATAAATTATCTACTTTTATTTTTTATTTGCAAAATCTTTATATATAATGATATATAAATATTTAGTTTTTGTTATGTGCTTGTTTCTATTGCTACCGTAAACTTTTCTTTCTTCTTAGGAATGTTAATTGCTAGCTATTGTCTTTGAACGTGCTTCATTTAAATCTATTTTAATTTTCAGTATCTATCTCAGAGAAAATTGTCTTTTTGATCCCAAGGGTCACAAATTTATTTTATTTTGGTCCCTGTCATTGTAGAAGTGAACCCAAAAAAAAATTCACTTGTGCTTTTTGCCCCAAATCCCTTTTTCATTGCACGATTAATCCCATGGTTTAACAACTTTAGTCCCAAACCGTCTTAACCTAACGTTTCCAGTCATTAGCCACTCACGTGGCTGTTTAATGACGTCATAAACCAAATTAATTAGAAAGAATATCAAAGGAAGAAAAGGTGAAAATTGCATGCAAAAACTCCGATTCTTGAAACTCATACATAAATTTTTCATCTATATATATGTATATAAAAGGTAATTGGAGGGCCTTATTGTTATTTTAACTTTTCTGCCAAAAACATTAACACTAATTTAGTAAGTTTTTTGTCAATTTTTGTAACTTTATAATTTTCTTTCAATTTTTTTAAAATACAAATAACTTTTATATTTTTAATCCATTTTTGTAACGCCCCAATCCCATTAGCTCGGGATTAAAGTGCTACTAAATTTTCTTTTCTTTTGATTAAGTAATAAATCAGAAAATGTGCGAAAGCGTGACATGAAATGTTTATCGGATAAAAGTAGAAATTTTATTGACAATAATATATTGCCAAAACATATTTACACTAGAGGTTCCAAAGTTTCTCAGAAAATGAAAACACCCGGATTTAGTGACATGTAAACTTATTTATATACATTGAAGAGGCAAAAACATTATAAAGTTGCGGGTAGGAAAAGGAACCTGGTGACCTTTGCCGCAACAGCCCCGCCACCTCGCTCAACTAACCTGAAGATTTGTAATAAATTATGGGCATGAGTATAAACTCAGTGGGAACTTTATAAGCAGTTATACTAACGAAGGTGCACAATAATAAACACATCCTTGACTTAGGAGCCCATCTTACGACTCAAAAGCCATATTGCTAGACTAGGGGGCCAATCTTACGACTCCCAAGCCCTACTCAAAAGCCAATCTTACGACTTAAGAGGTATCATATCATAAGCCCGGAGGCAAACATATTTATCAAAGTACAAGTTCAGTAGCATAATATATTTACAAATAGCCCAGTCACCCACCTTGTTTTGCTTGCTTTAAAATAGTTGAGTCGTGTATGCCCTAGGCCCAACCTGCACTATACCTAGCACATGTTGTTTAATTAATTAGTATTACTTATCGGGTTTAGTATTTTCAAAGTGATTAAGTGTGGGACAATATTCTTGAATTATGTCTATCTTTTACAATTTCTAATACATAAATCAAGTCGTAATAAGTGATAGTCCTAGATTAAAAGGCCTAATATGTTATTAAATTTGAATTATTAACTATTTTGGTAAATATTTTAAACTAACTACCATGCATCTTAAACAACAACTATTTAATACAAACTTAAGAAAATAGCTAAATTTATAAATCTACTTAAATCAAGAAAATAATTAAATTCCTAAATTTATATAAACTATAAATGACAATAAATAAAAAAAAAGACTATTAAAGAAAACATACCTCAAAAGATTTTAATACTATTCGACAACATCCCAGAATACCGGCCCGAGCGTTGTCGAAAATAAACTGATAAGGACCTCCTAGTTAAAGGAAATCCAATATATTCACTGAAATGTTGAAATGTTTACTTATTAATACATTACCTACAGTCTATTTATATAGGAAATTTTCTTAAGTTTTCCAAATTGTTTTCGATGTGGGATTGTGATCGTATACGCAAGTTAAGCTTATAATTCTATCATACTTGCTGGTTATCATTCTTTTCTAAATTTAGTATACTTAACATCTTTACTAAGAATAGTTATATTATTATTTTATTATATTCTTTACTTAGTTGTGTGTGTATATATATATATATAGTATATTACGTATTTTATTATATAGTTTAGTTAGGTTAATATATAATATGTTATAAATTAAATATGTTTCTTATTTCTTATACCCGATGTTAATTTTAGGTTTCTATTATATATTTTTAATTTTCATCCCTTCGGTGCTAGGAGTGCAGTTGACCTGGTACACCGCGGTCACACTTATTTGCCAAAATAAAATCATAAAATCAAATAACTTTGCAATTTAAAATAAAATTGGTAACAATATTTTAAAATGCAATCAATGTATTTTATTGCGTTTCAAAGATTCGGGGTATCACAGTCTCCCTTACTTTTAGAAATTTCGTCCTCGAAATTGTACTTACTTGGTTCAGGATATTCGGATATTTTGCTAAAATCTCATATTCTCGTTCCCAAGTAGCTTCTTCTTTCCCATGTCTACTCCACTGCACTAGTACTAAGAGAATCTCTCTATTCCTCAAAGTGTGAACTTTTCTTCCTAGGATGGCAATGGGGTTCTCTTCATAAGTGAGGTTTTTATTGACTTCCAGATTCTCATGATGAATAACGTGATTTGAATCTGGGACATACTTCCTTAGTACTGATACATGAAAGACGTTATGGATATTGGTAAGTTCTGGCGGTAGAGCTAACTTATAGGCGACATCTCCAACTCTATCTAGAATCTCAAATGGGCCAATATATCTTGGTTTTAACTTCCCTCTCTTTCCGAAGCGTATTACTCCTTTCATTGGTGCCATTTTGAGAAAAACCTTATCGCCGGTATTGAATTGTAGATCCTTCCTTCGCGAGTCAGCATATGATTTTTGTCGATCCTGGGCAGCCTTGATTCTTTCTCGAATCTTAGTTACTACTCCAATGGTTCTATCGAGGATCTCAGGGCCTAAGATCTTTCGTTCTCCAACTTCATCCCAGTAAATCGGCGATCTACATCTCCTTCCATAGAGTGCTTCATACGGTGCCATCTTTATGGTAGCTTGGTAACTGTTATTATAAGAAAATTCTACTAATGGAAAATATGTTTCCCAGCTTCCTCCGAAGTCTAGTACACAAGCTCTAAGCATATCTTCGAGTGTCTGTATTGTTCTTTCTTACTGTCCATCAGTTTGTGGATGATATGATGTGCTGAAGTTGAGCTTTGTCCCAAGGGCCGTTTGTAGACTTTTCCAGAATTTAGAGGTGAAACGAGTATCTCTGTCCGAAACGATGGTCACTGGTACTCCGTGTAATCTAACAATCTCGTCTATGTACCGTTGAGCAAGTTGATCCATGTTAAGCGTCATTCTTACTGGTATAAAGTGTGCTGTCTTTGTAAGTCTGTCAATGATCACCCAAATAGCTTCATTCCTTCTTGCTGTTCGTGGCAGTCCAGTAACAAAGTCCATTGCTATGTGTTCCCACTTCCATTCGGGAATCTCTAAAGGGTGTAAGAGTCCTGAAGGCCGTTGGTGCTCTGCTTTAACTTGTTGACACGTTAAACATCTTTCAACAAATTGCCCTATTGATCGCTTCATATTTCTCCACCAATAGATTTCTTTTAGGTCCTTGAACATTTTCGTCCCTCCTGGGTGAGCTGTGTACGGGGTATTGTGAGCTTCTTCAAGAATTTCCTTCCTTATGTCATCATCCTTAGGTACACATAATCTTCCTTCGTATGTCAAAGTTCCATCTGGTGTTACAAAGAATCCCTTGATGGTTCCTGCAATTGCCCGGTTTTTCATCTTGAGGAGGAATTGGTCAGTCCTTTGTGCTACCTTTATTCGATCTCTTAAAGTAGGTTGTATGGTTAATGCTGCGATCATAGCAGTAGTATGGCCTGACTTCACAAAATCTAGATTCAACTTAGCAAATTCTATTAATAATAGCTCTTGTTGTGTTGGGAGACTGGCCATATGACTTTCATTTTTCCTACTAAGTGCATCAGCTACGACATTTGCCTTGCCCGGGTGATAGAGGATGGTGCAATCATAATCCTTTACTAGCTCCAGCCATCTTCTTTGGCGCATGTTGAGTTCTTTTTGTGTGAAAAAGTACTTTAAACTCTTATGGTCTGTGTAGATTTCACATTTCCCACCATAGAGGTAATGACGCCATATCTTTAATGCGTGAACAACAGCAGCCAATTCTAGGTCATGTGTAGGGTAGTTTAACTCATGGGGTTTCAATTGCCTTGACGCATAAGCGACGACTTTTCCATGCTGCATCAAAACACATCCTAGTCCTAACTTTGAGGCATCGGTGTAAATGACAAACCCTTCTGATCCGTCAGGGATAGTTAGAACTGGCGCGGTTACGAGTCTCTGCTTAAGCTCTTGAAAGCTGTTTTCGCATTCGTCAGTCCAGTGGAACTGGTTGCTCTTCTTTGTTAATTGAGTCAAAGGCCTAGCGATCTTCGAGAAATCTTGAATGAATCTTCTGTAGTAACCAGCTAGGCCCAGAAAACTTCGAACCTCATTCACATTCTTCGGAGCTTTCCAATTCATTACCGCTTCAACCTTCGCGGGATCCACTTCGATTCCATTAGCCGTGATAATGTGGCCTAGAAAAACAACTCGATCTAACCAAAATTCACATTTGCTGAATTTAGCATAAAGCTTCTCCTATCGTAAGGTACCTAGTATAGTTCTAAGATGTTTCTCGTGTTGTTCTTTATCTCTTGAGTATACTAGGATATCATCAATAAAAACTATGACAAACTGGTCCAGATAAGGATGGAATACCCTATTCATCAAATCCATGAATACTGCGGGTGCATTTGTTAATCCAAAAGGCATTACTATGAACTCATAATGACCATATCGTGTTCTAAAGGCTGTCTTAGAAATATCACATTCTTTGACCTTGAGTTGGTGGTAGCCCGATCTGAGATCGATCTTTGAGAACATGCTAGCTCCCTTCAGTTGGTCAAAAAGATCTTCTATTCTAGGCAAGGGATACTTATTCTTGATTGTTAGGCGGTTGAGTTCCCGATAATCAATGCACATTCTAAGAGATCCGTCTTTCTTCTTGACAAACAATACAGGGGCTCCCCATGGAGAAACACTTGGCCTGATGAACTTCTTGTCCAGCAACTCTTGAAGCTGTAATTTTAATTCTTGTAATTCCTTAGGCGCCATTCGATAAGGTGCTTTAGATATAGGTGCAGCTCCAGGCACCAAGTCTATTGTGAATTCAACCTGTCGATCAGGAGGTATCCCAGGCAACTCGTCTGGAAATATGTCTACATAATCTCTCACTGTTGGTATATCAGCAGGTGTAACCTTACCAGTATTATTTTCCATGATATTCACAAGGTAGCCTTCACTTCCTTTTTTCCGTAACATTCTTACAGCCTTCATTGCTGACACAATACGCGGTCTGGTATTAGTTTTGGCTCCGTAAAAGGTGAATTTGGATCCTATTGGTCTTTCAAAATCTATTTCACGCTCAAAGCATCGGATTGTTGCTTTATTCTTGGTCAACCAATCTATACCCAAAATAACATCGAAACATTTCATCTCTAACACATATAGATCGGCTTCCAGTTCTTGGTTACCTATCAAAAGCTTCACACCAATCACAATATCCTTAGTCCTAATAGTTTCTCCTGAGGGAATACTTACCGTCAACTCCTCTCCATTTGTGTTACTTTTCAAACCCAGTTTTCTTTTAAAATCTTCTGACATAAAAGAATGTGATGCACCAGTATCAAACAAAATATATGCTGGAAGATCGTAGACAAATAGTATACCTGCCATGGTTTCATTCTCCTCGGTCACTTTGTCTTGTCCTAGTGCAAAAACACGTGCCTTCCTTGTCTTCTTGTCTGGTGTATTAACATTTTGTGGTACCTTGGTCTGTGTGGCAGTGCATTCCCAATACCTATGTCCTGGTTGACGACACTTATAACAAACATTCTTTCCCATCAAACACTCCCCATAGTGGTGCTTATTGCAATTAGGACAAATCGGAACTGCATTTGGTCCTGGTCCCCCCCTTGAGGTTGTCTTCTTCACAAAGTGGTTAGTCTTATTCTTATCTCTAAAATCCCATTTCCTTTTCCCGGGTTGCTCTTGAGGTTTCTGGTTGTATTCTAAATTCTGGCTAAGGGATACAATATGTGCTCGTTCAAACGTTTCATGGTACGTAGGTAGTTTCAAACCCGACACGATACCTCCGATCTCTGGACGCAAACCTCTTTCAAAACGTCTTGCTTTTCTTTCATCTGTATCAACCAAGTGTGGGGCATATTTAGATAATTGATTAAAACGTCTTTCATACTCCATCACTGGAAGGGTTCCCTGCTTCAGATTGACAAACTCAATTTCCTTTTGGTCACGGATGGACTGTGGAAAGTAACGGTCCATCATCATGTTCTTAAAATCATTCCAGGTCATATTTTGCTTTTGTTCATTCGTCATTGTTCGCTCGTGTGATTTCCACCAGTGTCCAGCATCTTCTACAAGTTGGAATATTGCGCACGAAACTTTCTGATTTTCAGTTGATTCCATATGGTCAAAGATTCTTTCAAGCTCAAGAATCCATTCCTCAGCGACCATAGGTCCTTCGCTACCTCTGAATCTTGGTGGTGAAAAACGACGAAATTGCTCTATAATGACATTAGTATTGATACCCTGGTTCTGTGGATTTGGTATATTCTGGTTAGCTGGTATTTGTTGTATGAGTCCCTGCAGAGAGTTCAAGAACTCCCGCGCAAAATCCGCTCCCTGTACTCCAACAGCAGGTGGAGGTTGCCTCTCAGCAGCTGGCCCGACAAATGGCTCATTTTCATTTTGCACATGTTTACGTGGCCTTCCTCGCGCTGCCATACTTTTGGGAGAAAGAGAAATAACACTTAATTATATATATACCTTTGTTTCACATACCGAATAAGTTATAAACAAATCATATACATAAAAGATATTGGGTTTACAAATCCATATATATATATATATATATATAAAGTACATTGGTTTTTAATACCTTAACCCGTACAAAAGTCTATTAGTTTATCATGCTTATACGAGCAAAAAGATAGCATGATCAAAGGATGACTTATATACATTCCTATTAGCAAAAGGATATTTACGATCTAGTTATATACTTAGACATCATTGTACAAAAACTATCTACTATTACTATATGTACATCCTCTAAGTTTCCAACTATATCAGAACCAATTACTGGGACCCGCCTGGTTCTCTGCTGGTGGGGTACGCATACGTCGACCCCTAGATAGTACGCTCTCATCATGGACTGATCCTATGGACTCGTTGGGCTCGGTATCTTCTGAGGGGTCCTCTTCCTCCTCGTCCTCGTCCTCTTCTGCTACTCCTGCTTCCTCCCTTTGTGATCTTGCGAACTCGAGACAGAATTCCGCCTGATCCCTAGTGCGTTCGGCAAGACGTTCATTAGCAATAGCTTCTAAGCGCTTGTTGGCGGCAACCTCGTCATAATGATTTGCCTTTTGCCTCCATCCCTCTGCCTCCATTTCCATCTGGTCTACAATTGCGAGGCACCTTTGACGTGCTCTAATAACCATAACGAGGCGGACACTAAAATGTTCATAATCAATCGTCAGTCCAGCCGTAGAGTCTATCGTAAGTATTTCGTCCAATAACCGATGGGCAACATCTCGGTAATTTGGGAGGACAGTGTCTGCTAAGCGCATAGCAGCCTCGTACTCAGTAATGTGATGTCCTTCTTGTATGGCGTTGTTCCGACGTCTCCGTAATATATTTATATACTCGCCTATATTCTGATACTCACCCTGTCTGGTCCTCCGGTAGACTGACATCGCGGGTGGTAGATCTCTGTTAGCGAGTGTTCTTCGTCTATATACTACTGTTTTTCTAGCAGTTTGTTTTGTTCGAACCATCCTATCATAAAGAAGAAATATGGGTCAGTCTCTAATCTGGCTTCTTAATTGGTAGTAAAAATTTCGAGGACAAAACATTTTTGAACTTATATAAAACTCATAATAAAATATACATACCTTGGAGCGAGTGTCGGTCTGTTGGCAAAGTCACGGTTCCCCTCGGTTTTATTTTATAAATCAAATATACAGAAAAGTAGACCCGCTCTGATACCACTCTGTAACGCCCCAATCCCATTAGCTCGGGATTAAAGTGCTACTAAATTTTCTTTTCTTTTGATTAAGTAATAAATCAGAAAATGTGCGAAAGCGTGACATGAAATGTTTATCGGATAAAAGTAGAAATTTTATTGACAATAATATATTGCCAAAACATATTTACACTAGAGGTTCCAAAGTTTCTCAGAAAATGAAAACACCCGGATTTAGTGACATGTAAACTTATTTATATACATTGAAGAGGCAAAAACATTATAAAGTTGCGGGTAGGAAAAGGAACCCGGTGACCTTTGCCGCAACAGCCCCGCCACCTCGCTCAACTAACCTGAAGATTTGTAATAAATTATGGGCATGAGTATAAACTCAGTGGGAACTTTGTAAGCAGTTATACTAACGAAGGTGCACAATAATAAACACATCCTTGACTTAGGAGCCCATCTTACGACTCAAAAGCCATATTGCTAGACTAGGGGGCCAATCTTACGACTCCCAAGCCCTACTCAAAAGCCAATCTTACGACTTAAGAGGTATCATATCATAAGCCCGGAGGCAAACATATTTATCAAAGTACAAGGTCAGTAGCATAATATATTTACAAATAGCCCAGTCACCCACCTTGTTTTGCTTGCTTTAAAATAGTTGAGTCGTGTATGCCCTAGGCCCAACCTGCACTATACCTAGCACATGTTGTTTAATTAATTAGTATTACTTATCGGGTTTAGTATTTTCAAAGTGATTAAGTGTGGGACAATATTCTTGAATTATGTCTATCTTTTACAATTTCTAATACATAAATCAAGTCGTAATAAGTGATAGTCCTGGATTAAAAGGCCTAATATGTTATTAAATTTGAATTATTAACTATTTTGGTAAATATTTTAAACTAACTACCATGCATCTTAAACAACAACTATTTAATACAAACTTAAGAAAATAGCTAAATTTATAAATCTACTTAAATCAAGAAAATAATTAAATTCCTAAATTTATATAAACTATAAATGACAATAAATAAAAAAAAAAGACTATTAAAGAAAACATACCTCAAAAGATTTTAATACTATTCGACAACTTCCCAGAATACCGGCCCGAGCGTTGTCGAAAATAAACTGATAAGGACCTCCTAGTTAAAGGAAATCCAATATATTCACTGAAATGTTGAAATGTTTACTTATTAATACATTACATACAGTCTATTTATATAGGAAATTTTCTTAAGTTTTCCAAATTGTTTTCGATGTGGGATTGTGATCGTATACGCAAGTTAAGCTTATAATTCTATCATACTTGCTGGTTATCATTCTTTTCTAAATTTAGTATACTTAACATCTTTACTAAGAATAGTTATATTATTATTTTATTATATTCTTTACTTAGTTGTGTGTGTATATATATATAGTATATTACGTATTTTATTATATAGTTTAGTTAGGTTAATATATAATATGTTATAAATTAAATATGTTTCTTATTTCTTATATCCGATGTTAATTTTAGGTTTCTATTATATATTTTTAATTTTCATCCCTTTGGTGCTAGGAGTGCAGTTGACCTGGTACACCGCGGTCACACTTATTTGCCAAAATAAAATCATAAAATCAAATAACTTTGCAATTTAAAATAAAATTGGTAACAATATTTTAAAATGCAATCAATGTATTTTATTGCGTTTCAAAGATTCGGGGTATCACAATTTTTTATGCAAAATACATCAAATTATTCATCTTTTCACAATATTCAATTTGACATCCATATCACATATATTATAATGAGCTAGCGAGATATTTAATTTTAAAACAATAAATTCTTTATTGGTTAATTATTTGGGTTATATTTCAGTGTTTATTAATTGTAAAAATTAATAAAATAATTCCCCTTATAAAAAATGTTAGTTGAGTATTTTCTCAAAGTACAACAAATTTATTATATTTCACGTGAATTTTCAAATATATTCTTTACGGGAAAATTTCATTTTTAGTCCCGTTATTAGGTCTTGTCTAATAAAAATCCTGTATGTTAGAAATTTTCAATTTTAGTCCTGTATATTTCAAAAGTTGTCCAATTCAAGGACACTTGCGATCACCAACGGTCAATTTGGCCAAATCTGATAGCGACAGCCTTGGGAGTCACTGTTCCCTTAATATGTTGGGATGGAGGGAGTACATTTTAGTGAAATATGTTTACATGAATTTAAATATTATGAACTCAAAAAAGAAATTATAGAAAAAAATTAATTTTTTTCTTTTGTATGACTTTAAAAAGAAATTACATATATTCTTTTTTTTTTAAATATAACAATTTTAAGAAAAACTAACAATTTCAAAATAAGAAACTAAAGAAAATTCAAAAAAATAACAATTTTAAAAAAAAATAGTGAAAGACTTATGACGTATAGTTTACGCTACTTATCACTTCGAGACAATTTTATTTTGTGGGTGTTTTAATTTTCCAAAACAGGCCCTACAATGATTTTTGATTTATGGGTCTTCCATTAATAGTATAAATCTTTTAGACCCTGGATTGATAGAATTTTTTTTTTCAGGACCTGAATTGATAGTTGACCTATCTTTCGGGTCCTTAACTGAAAAATAATAAATAGATAAATAGATATAAATATTATACGTCCCTTTAGTTGTATCTCACTAATATAAATCAAATAGTACTACCTTCATTTTTATTTGATGTTCTTTTAGACTTGAATAAGAAAATTAAAGGATAGGGAGAATGGACAAATAAATCCTCTTTAGATTTCTCTCTCCCCTTAAATCCCTTAATTTTCTCTATATTTGCTTACTATTGTTATCTAATTATATGGTAGATTGTATAATGAGAGATTTTTTAGGAATAGTTAAAGGTGTAGTACTGAAAAATTATGAAAGAAAAAACTAAAATGAACAAACCACAGAAGTTAAAAGAACATTTGAAAAACGAAGGTTGTATTATTTTATATACTTTGTATATATGGGAAATATACAGAAAATTAATTAAGACAATACTAAATAATTACCACGAATTCCATAATGGTTTAGTTTAATCGAATAAATTAAAAGAATAAACAAATATCATGTTACACTTTTCGTTTTTTACTATGAAGAATGAGGTTGAATATCAATATAGTATACGTATCGTTTTAATGGATTAAATAGGATTAATACACAAGAATTAAATAGGTTTAGTAGTTTGAATATGTTGGATTTTTATTGGATGTATTGGTAACTTTATAAATCGACATTTATAGATATATTACTATTATTTAAAGATATGTGTTTTAATAATATTAATAGTTTAAAGTTTATTGATTATGAAATGTTACTTATTTATCCTTAAAATTTAACATTTCAAAAGGGTATTATAGACTTCACAAAAAAAGATAAAACCAAAAATAGAACGAAATAATTCATACTTTTATATTATTGATATATATATGATGGTATGAAAGACGGCCAAATGTGAGTGCAGAAAAAGAAAAGAAATACAATGTTTGGCTGCTGATGCATGGTAGAGGTGGTAAAATTGGTCCAGTCCAATGAGTCGGTTTAATATGCCCGATATTTTAGATGGATCGGGTCATAAAAATATAGGTTCGAAGTACTATTTGACACGATCGAACTGGTCTGATTGACCAAAAGCCCGACGGCCCCGTGCCGACCCGAAAATCTAAGTATATTATATGGAATTACTCCGGGCCGGACCGACTAATTGCAGGCCCGACCAAATCTTGGACCGCCCCGACCCGACCGAAAAATTGGTATTGGCCCGACAGGCCCGCCCATTCGAATTGCCAAAATAAGCCAATCGAATTTAATAATTTTGGTTGGCATAACCTACATTCTAGTCGAGTCGAATCGAATCGAACGTATGATTGTTCATGCACGTTTGAGCTTGTTTAATTATTAATCGGGCTTGAACGAGTTTTAATTGAGCCGAATATGAGTCGAGTTCAAGTAGCTTGACAATTTTACAGTTGTTTAAACATTTTTAACTTATCGAACTCGATATTACAAGAAAAGAGGTCTTTTGTATAATACTATTTTAGAGCAATTGTGGTCACTAATAATAAGTTATTTGTGGCCACTTGTCCCAAATCTCTTTGTAAATTATTTGACACATTTTAAAAAAAAACTTTTAGAGGCAACTAGTTTTTGCAAAAAATATTTGAGACATATTTGAGACCACTTTTGTGGTCACAAATATACTATTTGCGTCCGAAATATTGAGACGTCAATAAAGTTGTTTGAAAATATTCATTATTTGAGACAATTTCTCATAAGTTGCGACAAATATTAATTATTTGAGATTACTTTTTGTTGTCTCAAAAGACCATTTTCTTTATAGTACGAGTTTAAATCAAGCTTTAAATTTTATCAAACGTAAGATTATATTTAAATTTATTTGATATTCTTCGATAAAATATAGTTCAAACGAATTTCCATCGAATGTTATCGAATAACTATCTGAGTGACAATGTGGCTTAGTAGCTGACTATAAGATAGCAGATATTAATTTGGTCAATGGCCCGTAGAAAATGGAAGAGGTGTAGAATTAAGTGATTCAATATTAGTTTTAAATTTATTGTATTTCCTAACAATAAGTGACACATATTTTGAGGAAATTCCTAACAACTATTGATGTAATGATCTTCAATTAATACTGTTGAACTTAAGAGAAACTCCCTAACAACTATCGAGTAATATCAAAATCGAGAATCGTATACTAACCTATATCGAACTAACGTGAACAATCTCGTATCGAAAATTGAGATCACAAAAATATATAAATAAATTAATCATTTCAGACATAGAGCAATTTACAAGTTTTGTGCATAATTTTCATCCGTTTCTTTTTCTGGACGACTTTAATTGAAATGTTTGCTTATAACTTGATGATTATGCCAACATAAATTTTAATTTTAGTTGCAATTCTAATAAGAGTATGTTGATTTTTTTTTTTTCGGTTGAAACATTAAAAATCTTGGAAAATTTCTGAATAGTCGAGTATATTGTATTGAACCAAACCGTCTCACGAGATTCGTTTTATCTGAAATATTGCATCGAACTGTGCTGAATTTTGGGACGGTTCGGTGCAAGCCTTTATACGATTTTGCTTCAACACTACAACATAAATGGCTTTATGTAACACTTCATTTGTAATACCTTTTAAACTTTTGACTTTTATGTAACACTTTTGTAACACTTATGAATATGTAACACTTTTGTAACATCTGCGAATATATAACACTTTCGTGTAACACTTTTGGAATATGTAACGCTTTGAACGTAACACTTCTAAATTGTAATACATTTAGGTAACACTTTTAAATAAGTAACACTTTTTACGCAACACTTTTGAATAAGTAACACTTTTATGTAACACTTATAAATAAGTAATACTTGTAATTAATAAAATTATTTATTTTATTTTAAACTAATTGAATATTTGTGGATTTATTTTTCTCATGTGACTTTAATTTTTATTTGTCTCCTGTGTTACATCTTAATTATCACAATAGAATATACTCCCTCTGTCCCAGCTAAACTTGCACACTTATCATTTTCGTCCGTCCCAGTTAAACTTGCACACCCCTTAAAAAGGAAAGTTATAATACAATCTACACCCTCAAAATCTCCACCCTCAATCTCCACCTTTAATTCACGTTTGAAAAGTCAACAAAATCCCAAAAATCAACTTTTCTTAATACTTGTGCCAACTCTCCTAGTGCAAGAATAGCCGGGACGGAGGTAGTATGTAACATAAGAGGTGAAAACGATCGACTCAGACATACAAAAATAATAATTTATTAGAACACCTAAAGAATTACTTATCGTTATCAAGAATAAATTAAATTTTATCTGTGACTTATTTGTATGTATGTATATAGATATACACACATTATATGTTTACTAAACATTAACAAAATAGACTAGTAGCTTTAACAATTTGAATACATTTCTTAAGTGTGAGACCCTAAACATGGGACATTTGGTCGTGTCTCTTCATGTTTGTAAGTTTATTTTTTTTGTTTAAAATCTATAAAACACAACAATTAAGGTGTCTTAATACATAAAATTATGGTAATTAAAATTAATGATAGTGTCTTAAGATTTATATACAATAATTAGATGTATATATATATATATATATATATATATAAATATAAGAGTGGATGAAAATGGAAAGACAATTAATGAAAACTTTGTGTCAAATTGATATGGATAACCTAAATAAAATTAAGTTAGATTGGAATTTGATGGGAAATTAATTTTAAGTGTATTTAATTGATGTTACAACAAAATCTTGTGTATATATTGTTTTTCTTAAAAAAAATAACTAAAAAAGTTATTGTAGCCTAGTGGTTAATATATTGTGCTTAAGATTTAGCAATCTAGCAACCGGGGTTCGAAACCCAGCAATGACAAATTTTCAATTTTTTTCTCTCAATTAAAAGTGTTACATAAAGGGGGATATATGTAACATTTTTTTAGTGTTACCATAAAGTGTTACTATATAAAATTTAATGTAACACTTATTAAAAGTGTTATTAAAGATCACCCAAAGTGTTACATTAGACTTTAGGTAGCACCGGCAAATGTAATACCAATAAAATGTTACCTAAAGTCTTTAGTAACATATTTTGGTATATATGTAACACTTTTTGGGTGTTACATTAGGTCATTTATGTTGTAATGGATTTTGGTCCTTACATTATACGAGTACCGAACTTTGGTACAGTACAGAATTTTTCAAATTCCCAAACCGTACTGTCTCGATCAATTTGACGTTTTTACATTTGTTCAAATATTTTTAACTTATCGAACTTGAGCTCGAGTCAAAGCTTTAAATGTTATCAAACATAAAAATAGGTTAAACTTGTTTGATATTTTTTTGAACATAATCAAACAATATTGAATAAAGTGTCAGAGTAACTTAATTTGATATTGAGTTCTAATTATCGGGCAATGTGAAACCAAGATCGAAGTTTACTTGTGGCTCAGTTGCTTATTATAAGAGAGCAATTATTGATCCGGTCAATGGCCTGTAGAAGATGGATGAGGTGCAAAATTAATTGATTAAATATCTGTTTTAAATTTCTTAACAACCAGGGGCGGACCCACCCTTATGGGTGGGGTGGCCCTGGACTCCCCCAACTTCGATCTACACCTCACTATTTTTATTTCTAAAACGTGTATAATATGTATATTATGTATTTGTTTTGAAGAAAATGAGTGTCTGTCCCCCTTAAAATTATAAAATAGTAGGATATACTTAGATAATTTCCATTATATACAACAAAAATGTACTCTAAGTTTTAATATATATGGATAATTAGTGATATATATTTCAACATATACAATGATAAATATTGTTGATATTCTATTAAAATAGTAAATATAATATGTTTAATATTTATTATCACGTGTATGTATATATGATGGTTGGTTGGAGATTTTTTTGATCGGCCCCCGTAACCATGAGTTCTGGGTCCGTCCCTGTTAACAACTATTGATGTGATGATCTTCACTTAATTCTGTTTAGTTCAAGAATTAAATCCCTAACAACTGTGGATGTGATATTTTGAAGAACTGAATTATACCAATCATGTCATATAATTACTTGTAATATATTTGTGGTGTCACTATTACACGTATCGTGTGTGGATTAAAATATGATAAAAGATGTTGTATTGTATGAAGTAGGAGAACCAAAATGGAAGAGTCGGGGTCGTTCAGATGGCAAGAAGAAGAAATGATGTACATAAAAAATAATCCATTATATTGTTGTAACTTGTAATGGCAAAGAAAAAGATTGATGGGTGTTCACATGTACTGGGTAGTATAAATAGGGGAGAATGCTGGACATATATGCATTCCACACCAAAAACCTTGTTACAACAAATTAATCAGCCATGGCCAAACCAACCGCCTTTACTATTGGTTCTTTCCACCCAAAACCAAGTGATGTAATTTACCAAGGTGATGCCTCCGAACGTGGTGATCTCCTAAGTCTTACAAGTATCGATAGTGATTCATCCCCGGAGTCACAGAGCGTTGGCCGAGTCTTGTACTCCAAAAATGTGCAGCTCTGGGAACCTGGAAAACAAGCCATTTTCGAGACTACCATAACATTTAGAATTGATAGCAAGGGAAACAGTCTTGCGGGTGATGGCATCGCTTTCTTCATTGCACCCATTGACACTAAAATCCCCAATGGTTCCACTGGAGGCAACCTCGGCATCTTTGATGCGCGTGGTCATAGTCCCAACCTTTTCGCAGTGGAATTCGACACTAATGTTAATCATTGGGATCCATCTACTACACATATTGGAATCAACATCAACTCAAGGGAATCCAAGGCTTTCACCACCTTCGAGGACTTTCTGGGGAAAGAGGTGACCGCAACCATAACCTACAGGGGGAAACATGTTACTGTTGTGGCTTATACTAGCAACAAAACTTTCAGGGTCAGCTATGACGTTGATTTGAAGGGTGTTCTTCCTCAGCTCGTCCAGGTCGGAATCTCCGGTTCTACGGGAGATGACGTTCAATATAATTACATTCGTTCATGGAGTTTCACTTCCACCCTTGTGCATGACGCGTAGAATGTATGCAGATGCAGTGCTAGCTAGCGGTCAAGTGCTTGTCATGTGTGTGTATGATTAATAAGGTCACCAATCTTCACCCTTGTGCATATGTGACATCAAGGGCTAGAAGTAGAAAAATATATGTATGACCAGTTGTGATGTTATATGTCTTTATTAATAAGGACCAGCTAGCAATTGAGTGCGTCTTCTTCTGTGTAATTTACCATTTTATATTATATCAACGGACTTCTTTATTGATCAGATGTGCGTGCAATGGTATATTGGCAATGATCGATTCATAATATTTTGTCGCATAATGTTCTTGTTTCTTTTGAACATGTGAAGAATGGGTCAATTGCATCAAAGTGTAACCAAATTCTGTATATGATGCTGGGGTGGTTCAGGAACCGGATAGATCAGCTGAAGAACCGGACCGGAGAAACAGGTTTTGTGAGAAAGCCGAAGTCATAACCACCGGTTCAGGGTGGTTATGAAGCAGTTGCAGGAGAACAGAATTAGACAACGGTTTTGAAACCGTTGTGAGGCAGTTGAGCTGATAACTTCGTTTCCCGGATAATTTGAGCTAATCCTTCAATACAGAGCAGTGTTATATGATGTATAAATACACAATTTACAGTTTTCCCTCTAGCTTAATCAATATCAAGAGAGAATTGTGAGATAAGAATTACGGTTTTCAGTTTTAGGGTTCTTGACTGAGGGGTTATGTAATTCTGGAGAAATTCTTGTATTCTTGTGAAATTGATAGTGAATTGAGGTGTGCTGATCCTCCGTGGATGTAGAACAATTGTTCGAACCACGTAAAACTCTTGTGTGTGTTTGTTTTTCTTTCCTGTTCTTAGTTTTCTTTTCTCGGTTTCTGGTTCGTTCGAATTACTTCTCAGTTCTCGGCCATTGTTCTTAATTCTTTGGCCGAACGTGTTAGAGAGGATTTGAGTGTTGAATCCTTACAGAACATCTGAAAGGCAAGTGTAAAATCTCAATTTAGAAGCAAATTGGCATAAATTATCTACTTTTATTTTTTATTTGCAAAATCTTTATATATAATGATATATAAATATTTAGTTTTTGTTATGTGCTTGTTTCTATTGCTACCGTAAACTTTTCTTTCTTCTTAGGAATGTTAATTGCTAGCTATTGTCTTTGAACGTGCTTCATTTAAATCTATTTTAATTTTCAGTATCTATCTCAGAGAAAATTGTCTTTTTGATCCCAAGGGTCACAAATTTATTTTATTTTGGTCCCTGTCATTGTAGAAGTGAACCCAAAAAAAAATTCACTTGTGCTTTTTGCCCCAAATCCCTTTTTCATTGCACGATTAATCCCATGGTTTAACAACTTTAGTCCCAAACCGTCTTAACCTAACGTTTCCAGTCATTAGCCACTCACGTGGCTGTTTAATGACGTCATAAACCAAATTAATTAGAAAGAATATCAAAGGAAGAAAAGGTGAAAATTGCATGCAAAAACTCCGATTCTTGAAACTCATACATAAATTTTTCATCTATATATATGTATATAAAAGGTAATTGGAGGGCCTTATTGTTATTTTAACTTTTCTGCCAAAAACATTAACACTAATTTAGTAAGTTTTTTGTCAATTTTTGTAACTTTATAATTTTCTTTCAATTTTTTTAAAATACAAATAACTTTTATATTTTTTATCCATTTTTTTATGCAAAATACATCAAATTATTCATCTTTTCACAATCTTCAATTTTGACATCCATATCACATATATTATAATGAGCGAGATATTTTATTTTAAAACAATAAATTCTTTATTGGTTAATTATTTGGGTTATATTTGAGTGTTTATTGTAAAAATTAATAAAATAATTCCCCTTATAAAAAATGTTAGTTGAATATTTTCTCAAAGTACAACAAATTTATTATATTTCACGTGAATTTTCAAATATATTCTTTACGGGAAAATTTCATTTTTAGTCCTGTATGTTAGAAATTTTTAATTTTAGTCCTCTATATTTTAAAAGTTGTCCAATTCAAGGACACTGGCCATCACCCACGGCCAATTTGGCCAAATCCGATAACGACGGCCTTGGGAGTCACTATTCCCTTAGTGAATAACTGGAATACTCACCGTCGTCAACAGAATTAAAAAACAAAGAAAGATAGCAACCAACGTCAAGAAATAACCCAACTAAAATACCCATACATAGTAAAAGAAAAATAAAAGTTGTGTCCATAGAAGAAACAAAGACCACACTCATTACCAACTAATTAAGATTGTGAAATCACTGAAGTCTGTGAGAAATAACCTAAATCCTAGGTTTTAACCTATGGAAACTGTAACGTGCACTACAAGAAAATAATTAATTGGCTAGAAAATATTTTATAGATAATAATCCTAATTTCGTAGGCATTTATATTTGTCTACGGAACACCAACGGAAATACTTGTAGGGACTTTGCTCGTAGATGATTTGTTTGCCTACGGAAATACAATACGTGCATCGGCCGCAAATCTGTAGGCATCTTGGTTATCAAATTAAATAATATATATATATACATATATATATATATATGCCTAGGAAAAATTTCTTAGGTAAATAATTTTCTTTTCATCGAGCGCAATTCTGTAGAAAAATTTGTGGGCAATATATTAAAAGAAGAAGAAATATATATGCCTAAGTAAAATTCTGTAGGCAAATAATTTTATTCACCTACAGCTATTCTGTTGGAAAAATTTCGTAAGTATGTCTTTCTGAACTGTGTTGCCTACGGATTATTTCATAGCTAAATTACCATCAACTGTTTCATTGCTAATTCTGAAATAAAGGGTTAGCAGATCATAGTGATCGCTAAGAACAAACTAATAATGAAAAACATAAACTAGAAAATACGAGATGCCGAATCTTGATCCTTCATGCTCTTCCCAATTCCCAAGTCCGTGCTCTCAAAATCAAGGTAAAAGTTATATTTTCGGACTTGGGATCTTCCTTTTATAGATGAGGATGAATTAGGCTCAATTTGGGCTGGAAAATGAGTATCTGCGAGCAAATCTTCATTGGGCCGCCTCACGTCTCGTCCGAGTATGGCTAGTCTCGGCCGAGCCTTGTGCACCAAATTCTCGGCCGAGATTCTTTTTCAGCCAAAAATCCTGGTTTCATTGGGCCGCCTCACGTCTCGTCCGAGTATGGCTAGTCTCGGCCGAGCCTTGTGCACCAAATTCTCGGCCGAGAATCAATTTTCTCGGCCGAGATTCTTTTTCAGCCAAAAATCCTGGTTTCTCTGATTTTCTCGGCCGAGCTCAATTTCCTGATGCTTTGGCTAGGTGTTTCTCGGTTTTTGACTTGCGGAATTTATTTTTAACATCCATCTTTAGTCGAGTTTGACTTTTTGCTCTAAATTCACCTAAATAACTCCAAAACAAGTTATAAACATCAAATTGTCAAGTAATGCAAATACGAATAGTACACAGTTAATTACGCATGTAAATGTCACTAAATGAACGCTTAATTCGACATATTATGCATGCATAATTATATGTACCACAAACCAAGATAGCAACCAATGTCAAGAAAAAACCCAACTAAAGTACCTGTACACAGTAAAAAGAAAAATAAAATTTGTGTCCATAGAAGAAACAAAAGCCACACTCATTACCAACTAATTAAGATTGTGAAATCACTGAAGTATGTGAAAAATAACCTAAATCCTAGGTTTTACCCTATGGAAACTGTAATGTGCACATTAAGAAAATAATTAATTAGCTAGAAAATATTTTGTAGGTAATAATCCTAATTTTGTAGGTATTTATATTTGTCTACGGAACATCAATAGGAAACACTTATAGGGACTTTGCTCGTAGGTGATTTGTTTGCCAACAGAAACATAATCTGTATGTTATTACCTACCGATTTTCGGCCGCAAATCCGTAGGCATCTTGGTTATCAAATTAAATTAAAAAAAAAAATATATATATATATATGAAAAATTTCGTAGGTAAATAACTTTCTTTTCACCGAGCGCTATTCTATTGAAAAATTCGTGGGCAATATATTAAAAGAACATGACATATATATGCCTAGGAAAAATTATGTACGCAAATAATTTTATCCACCTACAACTATTCCGTAGAAAAAATTTCGTAAGTGTGTCTTTCTGGACTGTTTTGGCTACGGATTATTTCGTAGCTAAATTACCATCTACTGTTCCATTGCTAATTTTGTGGGTGAAATAAACCACAAAAATCAGTAGGTAAGTTGTAGGCAATTTTTACTATTTAAGGACAAAATTATTTTTGTTGAAAAATTACGTGGCCAATCCTTTAGCTCTTGTAGTAGTGGTACATAAAATTTGTACCTACCTTAAGCAAGTTTCCACCATCAATTTAAAATAAACCTGAAATTCCAACAATTTAAGGACAAAATTATTTTTGTTGAAAAATTACGTGGCCAATCCTTTAGCTCTTGTAGTAGTGGTACATAAAATTTGTACCTACCTTAAGCAAGTTTCCACCATCAATTTAAAATAAACCTGAAATTCCAACAATTTAAGGACAAAATTATTTTTGTTGAAAAATTACGTGGCCAATCCTTTAGCTCTTGTATTAGTGGTACATAAAATTTGTACCTACCTTAAGCAAGTTTCCACCATCAATTTAAAATAAACCTGAAATTCCAACAATTTAAGGACAAAATTATTTTTGTTGAAAAATTACGTGGCCAATCCTTTAGCTCTTGTAGTAGTGGTGCATAAAATTTGTACCTACCTTAAGCAAGTTTCCACCATCAATTTAAAATAAACCTGAAATTCCAACAATTTAAGGACAAAATTATTTTTGTTGAAAAATTACGTGGCCAATCCTTTAGCTCTTGTAGTAGTGGTACATAAAATTTGTACCTACCTTAAGCAAGTTTCCACCATCAATTTAAAATAAACCTGAAATTCCAACAATTTAAGGACAAAATTATTTTTGTTGAAAAATTACGTGGCCAATCCTTTAGCTCTTGTATTAGTGGTACATAAAATTTGTACCTACCTTAAGCAAGTTTCCACCATCAATTTAAAATAAACCTGAAATTCCAACAATTTAAGGACAAAATTATTTTTGTTGAAAAATTACGTGGCCAATCCTTTAGCTCTTGTAGTAGTGGTACATAAAATTTGTACCTACCTTAAGCAAGTTTCCACCATCAATTTAAAATAAACCTGAAATTCCAACAATTTAAGGACAAAATTATTTTTGTTGAAAAATTACGTGGCCAATCCTTTAGCTCTTGTATTAGTGGTACATAAAATTTGTACCTACCTTAAGCAAGTTTCCACCATCAATTTAAAATAAACCTGAAATTCCAACAATTTAAGGACAAAATTATTTTTGTTGAAAAATTACGTGGCCAATCCTTTAGCTCTTGTAGTAGTGGTACATAAAATTTGTACCTACCTTAAGCAAGTTTCCACCATCAATTTAAAATAAACCTGAAATTCCAACAAAATAATTGTCAGTTGAATGGGCAAACAATTTATAGAGAGAGCAAAAGGCATATGAATTCGCTAGAATCGACACACAGTTAAGCCATTTCGTGCTACTAATTGTACATAAAATTATATTACAAAAGAAACCTACCATACATATCCTTCTAGATCTTTCCACCACCAGAATTTTCACTTCTTCCTTTGGTTGCAGGCAGTGACGGATTGGGGGGAGGAGCGGGGGGCGGCGGTCGCCCCCCTTGGACTTCTAAAAGAAAAAGTTTACATGTAATTTTATCTGATAATTTTCATTAATACTTTTAATATATAAGAGTTTGCCCCTTACTCTTTTAAACTTCCCCCTTTGATTCAAAAATTCCGCCCATACACTATATAATATAGTTATAAAATACACTCGCCTCCCTTACGACGGGTTCCTAGATCCGTCCTTGGTTGCAGGCACAGGCAAAGAGCAACAGCAAATGAAGAGGATGAGAACGACATTTATTGCAGGTTATCATTTTGAGATGAATAGGTTAAACGCCCAAGCTTTGACCATGAAATCTTTGCTCTTGTATAAAAACAAGGTAATGACTTTTTTAGAAGTTTAACATTAGAGCATCATTTGATGGAAATAAATTCACAAATTGGACCTTCGCTGCAGTTGTTTTGAAACCCTTTGCATAAATACTATGTTCAGACTTTGACATAGCCCAAATTTTATGAAAGATGTCATAGTTATTACTTATGGATGGAGAAAGAGACATGATATCTCATATATATCAGGAATATGGATAAGAGTAATCTTCACACAAAGTGTGACAGAGTTGATCAATATAGAAGTAAATGCAGTCCATAGTGTAATGTGAGCTATTGCTTAAAGAATTGTCGTACTTGGCATTTAGATACCGGGATAATTACAAAATGACCGCGAAATTATTAGCACTTTTTCACTTCGACATATAAATTATTAACATTAACTAAACTGCCGCCAATTTATTTGAATATTACTACTCAAAAACTGCCGGCCATAATACCACCCAAATTCATTGCACACTCGGTTTTGCAAAACTACCTTTTGGGACATAATTCGGGCAGTATTCTGACTGATAGCTTTGAGTAATAATATTCAAATAAGTCGACGGCGATTTAGTCAATGTTAATAATTTATATGTCGAAGTGAAAAAGTGCTAATAATTCAACGGTCATTTTATACTTATCCATTTAGATGCGTATAAACTTTCTAAGGCTACTTCATACTATTTAACTAAGTATATTAAACCAATTTGTCTCACAAATACTTCTTTTCATGAGGTGTAGCTGCCAAAAGTGATTCGGCAATTATCACTGCTAGAATCAAGATTTTTTGCCACTACAAAATGTAGTTACAAAAAGGAGTGAATGGTCACAAAAATATTTTTAGTTACTACAGGTCTAAATGAAGTTACTATAGAATACAGTTGAGAACCGTAATTGTATATTTAATATCTATTACGGTATATATGACCACGATTAGGAACTGATGTCGGATATTAAAAAACCGATACTAATAATTACATTTAGTTTTAGAATGTTGTTCTGATACAAAATTTCCGATACTAAAATTATATTTCTAGCAGTGAGGACAATAAAAGACATCCAGGAAAGAATAATTTAAAAAAATTAATAATAAATATTTTTTAATAGTAAAACATAAAAAAAGTATTTGAATCTTAATGGATGCAATGTTGATATATTTTCCATAATCTTTTGGGTTCTTATCGGTCATCGGCCCGGAAGATAGGTCTACCATCAATTCAGGTCCTGAAAGAAAATTTCTAACAATCCAAGACCTAAAAGATTCATAACTATCAATAGAAGACCCATAAGTCAAAAATAATTATAGGGCATGTTTGGAAAATTGCAAACCCACAAAATAAAATTGTCTCGAAGTGATACGCATGGGAAATATACACCAAAAGACTTTCCCTATATTATTTTTAAAAAAATTATCATGATATATCTAATAATTAAATAATTTGCAATATGTTTTTCAAAATATACGAATTTAAAAAAAAAAAAAAAAAAAAAAAAGATATTTATATAAGAAAAGAAATACTCCCTCCATCCGGCCCGCCTAATTTTGCACACTTTCCCTTTTGAGTTTGTTTAATTATTAATCGGGCTTGAACGAGTTTTAATCGAGCCGAATATGAGTCGAGTTCAAGTAGCTTGACAATTTTACAATTGTTTAAACATTTTAAACTTATCGAACTCGACACTACAACAAAAGAGGTCTTTTGTTTAATACTATTTTTGAGCAATTGTGGTCACTAATAATAAGTTATTTGTGACCACTTGTTTTCCTAAATCTCTTTGAAAATTATTTGACACCATTTTAAAAATACTTTTAGAGGCAACTAGTTGTTGCAAAAAATATTTGAGACCACTTTTGTGGTCACAAATATATTATTTGTGTCCGAATTATTGAGACGACAATAAAATTGTGAAAATACTCATTATTTGAGACAACTTCTCATAAGTTGTGACAAATATTAATTATTTGAGATCATTTTTTGTTGTCTCAAAAAACTGTTTTATTATAGTACGAGCTCGAGTTAAACTTTAGATTTTATCAAACATAAGATTATGTTTAAATTTATTTGAAATTCTTCAATAAATTACGAATAAAGTATCAAGTGACATAATCTAATTTTTAGTCGTAATCGTCGGACAATGTGGTACCAAGAAGTTTACTTGTGGTTCAGTTGCTGACTCTAAGATGGCAGATATTAATCTGGTCAATGGCCCCTAGAAAATGGATGAGGTGTAGAATTAATTGATTCAATATTAGTTTTAAATTTATTGTATTTCCTCACAATAAGTGACATCATATTTTGAGGAAATTCCTAACAACTATTGATGTAATGATCTTCAATTAATACTGTTGAACTTAAGAGAAAATCCCTAACAACTATTGAGTCAAAATTGAGCATCGTATACCAAACTATACCGAATTAATCTGAACAGTCTCATACCGAAAATCAAAATTACAAAAATATGTAAATAAATTAATCATTTCAAAGATAGAGTAATTTACAAGTTTTGTGCATAATTTCCATGCGTTCCTTTTTTTGGACGAGCTTACTTGAAATGTTTGTATATAACTTGATGTTTATGCCAAGATAAATTTTAATTCTAGTTGCAACTCTGATAAGAGTATGCTGATTTTTGTTTTCCAGTTTCAACCTTGACATTAAAAATCTTGGAAAATTTCTGAATAGTCGAGTATATTGTATTGAACCAAACCATCTCACGAGATTCGTCAGATCTGAAATATTGCACCTAACTGTGCTGAATTTTGGGACGGTTCGGTGCAAGCCTTTATAAGTTTTGGTTCAATTTCGGTCCTTAGATTGTGGAAGTACCGAACTTTGGTACAGTACAAAATTTTTGAAATTCCCGAACCGTACTGTCTCGAGTATCTTGACGTTTTTACACTTGTTCAAATATTTTTAACTTTTCAAACTTGAGCTCGAGTCAGAGCTTTAAATTTTATCAAACGTAAAAGTAGGTTCAAACTTGTTTGATATTTTTTTACGGAATATAATCCAAACGAGCTTTCATCAAACGATATTGAATAAAGTATCAGAGTAACTTAATTTGATTTTCAGTCCTAATTGTCGGGCAATGTGACAAGATCGAAGTTTACTTGTGGCTCAGTTGCTGATTATAAGATAAAAATTATTGAGGTGCAAAATTAATTGATTCAATTTGTTTTAAGTTTCTTTACAACTAGTGATGTGATGATCTTCACTACATTTTGTTTAATTTAAGAATTAAATCCCTAACAACTGTTGATCTGATATTTTGAAGAACTGAATTCCCTAACTATTGATGTATTATTATGATATAAAATTTAGTTGGGATTAAAGATCTAAATATTAGAGATTTTTTTATTTTTCTTGTAGTTTAGTGAGCGTAGAGGCGCGGTTCGGATTTTCTACCATATTTGGTACAACATCTTCTACAACATATTACATCAATTATGCCATATAATTAAAGATATTGATCCAAACATCAGAAAAAACCAACTCAAGGGGCATGGTAGATGTTAAAGACGAATCATAAAATGGAAGTCTATGACTTTGAATACATTTGCATGAAACACAACTAAAACTAGGAGTCTTAGACATAGGAAAATTATTGCTAGACAAGGCAAATTGTAAAATTTTTAGTGAGTGATGACCCAATCGAGCATGCCAGATGGAAGTAGAACACCTGAAAGCAGAATGAAACGAAGGAGTCAGAGCAGGACCAGAGTGTGGCCACACATAAAGCCCATTAACACGCGGGCCCCGAACAATCATACCTCCCATGTGGCAATCCTTCACCTGAAAATCAGAAGCAGAAAAGACAACTGAAACATTATTCTGCTGGCACAGTTGAGAGACAGAAAGCAAGTTTTCCGACATGGACGGAACAAGTAAAGTCTCAGAAAAACGAAGAGAGTGTAAATCAGAGAACGTTAAACTTCCAGTGTGCGAAATATTTAATTTGTTAGCATCACCAACAATCACACCATCTGAGCCATCATACGGGGTGTGAAGAGACAAATTGGTCAAATCAGTCGTTATGTGATGGGAGGCGCCCGGATCAAGAATCCAACCGGGTGAATAAGGGGCCGAGGTGGCAGCATAAGCCGAGGGAGACGTGTAGGCTGATGGACCAGGTGGACGACGGGATTGAGAGGCAGTGGTGAGAGCCTGGATATCCGGACAACGACGAGCCAAATGACCATGGGTTCCACAATATTGGCACCGACCCTAGTAGCCGGGGCGAGCCGCCGCCGAAGAGGGATGGGGCTGTGAGGGACGAGGCACGACTGAGGTGGAGGACGGCCCACGAAACTGGCTCGATTTGGGCGGAGCAAACGAACAGTGCTGGTGAGAGCCAGCCGCGTAGGCAGTCGCCGGCAGGGCTGGAGAAGCAGCAACTTTGGACGCGAGCTGTGATTCTGTGGTAAGGAGCTTCTCATGAAGCTCATCGAACGAAATTGATGTCTCTCGGGCCTGAATTGCATTACCAAGCTCTTTAGAGGAGGCATCAAGGCCATTCAAAATTTTAAGAACAAGATCCTCATTATCAGTGGAGATGCCTAGAAGCGACAGTTCGTCGACAACACCCTTGATCTCAAGCATAAAATCGATAATGCTACGGGTTCCTTTCTGAGGATTAAGAATTTTAGTTTTGAGAGCCAATATCTTGCCACGAGAAGACTTGCCATAGATAGATGTCAAGGTGGTCCAGACGTCTTGCGCGGTTTTGACAGACGCAATAAATGGAATCAACTAGGGTTGATTGAGCCAATGATGGTGCTGAGGATCATTTGATCCTGGAGAACCCAATAGAGATGCGGTGGGTTCGGTTGAGAACGTCCGTCAGTGGTGACAGTGGACGCAGCGCACGGGAAGGTGCCGTCAAGAAATTTGACGAGATCGTAACCGGCGAGAAGTGTGCGAATCTAGAAACTCCAGGCCACAAAATTGACCGACGTGAGTTTCAGCGGGGCTTGTGACGTAGTGTTGAACACCACAAGGGATGGCGGTGAGGTGGCGAGAGCAGCGGAAAGGGATGATTCCGATCCAGTAGCGATAGAAGACGATAGTGGCAGCGTGGTCATGTTTTTGCAGAGGCAGAAGGCCGTTGACTGCAATATAAGGTGCGTGAGGCGGGACGGGCGGATGGGAGAAAAGAAAGGGTTTCCAATAAAATTGGAGAGAAATCGGGAGAAATAATGTAGGATCGAAAAAAAAGGCGTTAGCCAATTAGGCTCTGGTTACCATAAAGATATTGATCCACAGATAATTTTATATATCAAGAATAGATATATAAATACACAAGAGAAAGTCTAATACAAGAGCTAAGTTTACAATGTGGGATACAAGAGCAGTTCCACATGATACACATACAACATTATTCCTAATAATAATTATGTATGATATATTTGTGATGTCATTATATACACGTATCATGTGTGAATGCACTTACAATATACAGTCTTATGAGCTGAACATGATAGAACAAATATGTATGGAGATCGAGGAAAAGTCACAACCTGATACGGATGTGGATAGAGACATTGGACCCGTTAGATATAATGATCTAAGAACCCAACGTATAAAATAAGCAGCGGTCTCCCCAGATCGAGAATCCGGTTTGATCTTACTTAGAGGTTGATAAACCTCGACCCATTGGCTATATGATCAGCCAAGAACCTCGGTATGGTTGAATGCCACAAGATCTTGCTCAGTGACCTTGATAAGTTCTTGAATATTTGAATACCTCACAAAAAGAGAATCTAAAATATGAAAAGAAAAGATGATTTTCAGAATTGATTCAATGGTGATTTTTACAACCTTTGTAGGACCTATTTATAGGCTAGAAAATGACTCTAGAGTCTCCTGCATACACGTATAGTACTTAGGAGCATTTAAAAGCCCTTGACTACCTTCATTGACTCCTACAAGACTAGATAAGACCACTTGACTACATTAAAGGATTCAAGGAAGTCTAGATGAGGACCCTTGACTATATTGGCATACAAAGGTTTTTTTACTCATAACTTATCCATTCTAATGGATCTCTTCTTGGGCTTGAGGTGTAGCCCGAAATTGGTGGCCCAAGGTCTTCAAAAAGTGTCTTCCAACTTAGTTTAGTTGTGGTCCATCACTTAAATTGAGCCCCAACCCAAAAAATTCACCATTGGGCCTTCTAAGCACTTGTCTTGCATGTTTTCTTGTATATCAGCAACAAGGTTCAACATGACCTCTTTAAATTGTTTTGCTAGAGCTCTAGTTATTGACACTGCATAAATTTCGAGCGGATCCTTCTTTCTTTGATTAGGCGGCTTAGGGCGGTCCCCATCACAACCCCTCCCTAATTTCCCTAGCTTGGGAGATTTAGAATGGGAACACATCGATCCCCACAAAGCTCCAAAAAGAAAGAGAGCCGAGCTAGCAGAAGAATTGGTCAATATCCCGATCGATCCTAATCGACCGGAACTTGAAGTTATAATTAGAGCAGAACTCCCAAAACCAGAACGGACATCGTTGCTCAAATTTCTGCGGAATAACCTTGGTGTTTTCACATGGTCTCATGAAGACATGATAAGCGTAGACCCTGAGGTAATCATTCATCGATTGAACATAAACTCGGAAGCTAGACCGATCAGACAGAAGCATTGTCGCTTTAGTCCTGAAAAATACAACGCACTTGAGTGTGAAATGCAAAAATTACTGGCGAACGGGTGCATGAGGTTTTCTACCCTGAATGGATAGCAAATCCGGTCCTTGTAATAAAACCTAACCTTACCTGGCGCATATGCATAGACTTCACGGACCTAAACAAAGCATGACCAAAAGATAATTTTCCACTTCCTCACATTGATCACTTAGTGGATGCGACCGCTGGTCATGAGTTGATGCGCTTCATTGATGCCTTTTTGGGTTATCATTAAATACCGATGCACCCTGATGACCAAGAAAGTACTGATTTTTTTTACAGATCGCGGTCTATTTTGTTAGGCTAAAATGCCTTTTGTCTTAAAGAACGCCGGGGTGACCTACCAGCGGTTGGTAAACAAAATGTTCGCCCAACAAATTAGGAAAACCATGGAAGTATATGTCTACAAAATGTTAGTTAAGAGTCGACACAAAGGCGATCATGTGGTCCATTTGACAGAGGCCTTTGCGATTCTACAATAATTCCGAATGAAACTTAATCCAAAGAAGTGTGCATTCGGAGTTGCCTCAGGGAAATTTTTGGGATTTATGGTGAGCGAAAGAGGAATCGAGGCCAATCCGCGGAAAATCCAAGCAATACTGGATTTACAACCACCGCAGAAAGTGAAAGACGTTCAATCCCTTGCAGGTAAGGTAGCTGCTCTGGCCCGATTTATCTCCAAGTCATCCAAGAGATGTAAGCCTTTCTTCCAGGCAATAAAAAAGGGAAGAGTGTTTGCCAGGGACGACTAATGTGCTCAAGCTTTGGAAAAGCTGAAAGAATTCCTCCAGTCTCCACCACTCTTATCAAAGGCCTTGGACGAGGAGAAACGCAACCTATACCTCGCTGTAGCAGATGAAACAATAAGTGCGGTCCTTATTCAGAATCAAGAGGGATAGCAGCACTCCGTCTACTATGTGAGTCAAGCTTTACATGAGGCAGAGATCCGTTATACCGCCGTTGAGAAATTGGCGTACGCATTAGTGATCGCCGGTCGCAAGTTAAGACCTTATTTCTACGAGCACACAATAGAAGTTCTCACGAACTATCCCTTGCAACAAATTCTGCAATGGCCAGACACGGCTGGAAGGTTACTGAAGTGTGCGGTCGAGCTTGGGCAATTCAACATACTATTCGCCGGTAGACGTACAGACACCTGAAGAGGACCCGTGGGAAATCTATGTTGACGGATCTTCAACCGCCCAACGAGCCGGAGCGGGAGAGGTACTCCTAAGCCCACACAAACAATACCTAAGTTCCATAATACGGTTCGATTTTAACGCCACAAAAAGCGGAGTACGAAGCAATCTTATATGGAACGAACACCGCCAGATCGCTAGGCATTAACATGGTAAAAATCTATAACGATTCTTAGTTGGTAATCCGTCAAATAAATGGTGATTATGAGGCAAAGGAAGAAAAGATGGCGATATATCTGAAGATAGTCAGAGAGAAAGCTAAGAGCTTCAGCAAAATCGAGTTTTAACAAATCCCAAAGACCAGAGACGCTCAAGCGGACGCTCTAACCCAATTAGCCACCTCAGAAGGAGTAGAAAGCCTAACTTCTTTAGTGTTCCTTCAAGCGGAAGCGCCATTTATTCAACAAGAGGAAGCAATGAAGATTGAAGAGAGCCCAAAAGGATGGATGGTCCCGATAGCACGCTACCTCAAGACCGGAGAACTTCCTTTAGATCTTTTGGAAGCCCATCAACTTTGGATGCGATCGGCTCGTTATACTGGCCCTTCTAGACGGAGTTCTTTATAAAAGAGGGCATGCTATGGCATTGCTGAAATGTGTTCAGGAATTTGAACAACCATACGTTATGGAAGAGGTCTACGAAGGAGTTTGCGGGAACCATACGGGAGGACATGCCCTTGCACAAAAAATTTAGAGACAAGGCTATTTTTGGCCAACTCTCAAGAAGGACGCGATCCAATATGCCAGGTCATGTCCTCAATGTCAGAAACATGCTCCTTCTATTCGACTCTGCCCAGAAGTGGCAACATCAGTCCGAAGTCCATGGCCATTCGCAAAATGGGGGATCGATCTCATAGGGCCCTTTTCGAGAGCCAAAACAGGACTCACGCAGGCGATCATTGCGGTCGACTATTTCACAATATGGGTAGAAACTGAGGCTTTGGCAAAGATCACACAGAAAAGAGTTGAAGATTTCATCTGGAAGAACATAATTTGCCGCTTTGGAGTTCCAATGCCATTTGTAACCGACAATGGTAAACAGTTTGATAACCAATAGTTCAAAAACTTTTATTCCAACCTCAACATCAAAGCCCACTTCACTCCACCACATCACCCATAGTCGAACGGATAGGTTGAAGCGGTCAACAAAGTTTTGAAGCACACGCTGAAGACTCGCTTGACAGAGAGAAAGGGATACTGGGCGAAAAAATTGCCAGGCGCTCTATGGTCATACCGAATGACACAAAGATTGTCTATAGGTGAAACTCCCTTTAGCTTGGTTTATGGCATAGAAGCGGTCATCCCGGTGGAAATAGGGTCTCCAACTCCGAGGATTACACACTTTGAAGATCACAACAACGACGAATGCTTACAAACTCAGTTAGATTTTCTTGAATAACGGCGATTGGAAGCAGAAAGTCAAAACATAACATACAAATGACGCTTGGAAAGGTACCACAACAAACTGGTCAAAGTTCGAAAATTCCAAGTAAATGATCTCGTCATGAAGAAGGTCCTGCCCCCAGCTCAAACAGTAGTATTTAGCCCAAATTGGGAAGGACCATACAAGGTAATCTAATGCATCGTCAACAGAGCATACGACCTGGAAGACTCCAACGGCAAAAGATTACCTCATCCATGGAACGCATTACACTTAAAGAAGTACTGCCAATAGGGGAGCTAATGTATAAATGCTTTGTATAAACTGGAAGCCTTAAATAAACTAAGTGAATGTTCATAAATAAAATGTTTTTTCTTCCAAATTGTCTTCAAGTCTCAAAAGACTCGTCTAAGGAAGAGCACGAAAAGACTCGTACGGACGAGCAGAAAAAGACTCGTCTATGGACGAGCACAAAAAGACTCGTCTAAGGACGAGCAGAATAAGACTCGTCTATGGACGAGCACAAAAAGACACGTCCAAGGACGAGCATGATAAGATTTGTCCACGGACGAGCACGATAAGACTTGTTAAACTAAACAAGCACAAAAAGACTAATCAATAAATTAAAATTATAAATAGGCAAACAAACAGAAATCAGATCATATCAAATTAACTAAGTACAAAAGATGACGGTCCAAAAAGAAAATTTCATTAGGCAAAAGTACTTATACAAAACGAACAAAAATACAAAATCAAGATGTTTCAGGAGCGCTTGGAGGCTGAAGGGTCTCAAGACCTTCAAGATCTTTAGCACTTGGAGGACCGCCGAACAGTGCCCAGTCATCGTCATCCAGTTCCTCCTTATGAGGATTTCTCTTAACAAAACGGGCCAAATTC
This sequence comes from Ajuga chamaepitys, assembly GCA_958295605.1. NCBI lineage: Eukaryota > Viridiplantae > Streptophyta > Magnoliopsida > Lamiales > Lamiaceae > Ajuga > Ajuga chamaepitys. Next base: position 4,649,367 of record OY282503.1, read on the forward strand.
CTTCTAAGGACTATGACATCAATTCCTTGCTCGGACATCACTCTGGACGCTCTGATATAAGCCTGAATGTAAGCAGAATTAGCCCAAGCAACCCCCTCAGACGTAGAGTAGGCCTTGACCGCGGCCTCAATGGCCTTCTCCCTCACATATCGCTCCATCGACCTGGCTTCTTCAATCTTCGTTGCCATCTTCGTCTCCTGTCTCTTCAGAGCTTCTTCCAGCTCGGCCTTGGCTACCGCAGTTTCAGTCCTAGCAGCAACGGCCTCAGCGACCTGCATTTGAGAAGCAGTAGCAACAGCAAGAGCCCAATCCTTCTCTTCTTCAGCACCTATCAATAGCTCTCTAAGGTGAGCAACTTCAGCTTCAGCAGCCTTCCACTTATTTTGTTCTTCATTATATAGCTGACAAACCTTGACCACAGCTGGGTTAGACAACGAATCCCCAGACATTTCCGCCTGAGCTGACATAAAAAGATTAAGACACCGCCCTAGATGTACAATAGCGGCCTCCATCTTACCGCTAAAAGTAAGCATGGACTCTATATCAGATAGGCTATTTGTCCAACTCTTGGCAGGGACGGCCCTCAGATAGGGGGGCATCGCCTCAAAATTTGAGCGGTCAGGAGAGCGGGAACGTTGATAATTCCTCAAAAAAGATGGTTGCTTCTCGCCATCTACCCCCCGCTTTTCCAAGGCGGTCACCTTCCTATGTCCCATCCTAAGTAAGAGGAATCCGAAAGCTAGGTGGAACTGGATGACCGAGCGATCACCTTAGAGCGAGATCGCTTTGGAGCATGATGAGCCAGCTCTTTAACAAGAGGCCTCTTCTTTTGAAGAGTCTCAATAGCAGGAGCGGAGATGCCTTCTTCAATGATCGGAGGTACCTACGAAGGATCCTCCGAGACCGCAGCAGCCGGTGCTTGGCCCCCTCGTGAAGAAGACCCAATTCCCTGGGAAGCTTCATATTTCTCCCATTTTTTCAATTCGTCCCTCCAATAATTTCTTTCCTGCACCGTCATATCTTCCCACGGCATAGGAATGACAGGCTTTGTCATCACGGAAGGCCCAGATTGATCGCCAGCCGACTGCAAAAATCGGCGTAACATCCAAAGGTTCACCAGCCAGAGGGGGCAGAATGTCGAAGTCTGCAATCATCAGGCCAACAAAAAAATGAGAGGGGTAAAGGTCAATATATATATATATAACAATAATAAAAACAGAGTCACATAGATCGCATACTGAGATCTGGAGCGAGAGTTTGATGAAGAGCGATCAAAAGCCCACAGTCACGGAGCTTCTTCTGAGTGGTGTATACCAAAACGCCATAAGGCTTGTTCTGGTTCTTATCACGAAGTTCCTTCAAGTTCTTCCTAAACTCTTTTGATGGAACCACTGAACTGCTGCGATCTATAAAATAAAAGAAATCGGGGGGGGGGGAAGTAAGATCAGCAAAATTTTAGAACAAAGAAGGCATATACAAACGTACCACGGCACAAAGCATAATCAGTTGGGATAAGAACGCGATCATGCCGATCGCCTTGATCAGCCGAGGCTGCCGATGCTCAATCACCCCCGACGAAGAGCCACTTGTCTTTCCACCCGGCGACCGAGTCCTTCAGGTGACCGATCAGTTTCTGACCCTTCCGTGGGGTTACGTAGTACCAACCTGGCAAAGATCGATCGCGCTCCACCAACTTATATATACTGCTCATCTCTTTAGGGGTTGGAGGCAGGAAATCCTTTAGATCGGAAGAGGCAAACGGTGGCACAAAGCATGTGCTAACCGTTCGCAACTAATTTGAGATAGGGCAACTCACCAAAACCGTAAATAAGCACTGAGGATTGTCGGTAGAGGAAACCGGACTCCTCCCTTCATCTACCATATCGTGATTGCAACACATCCTTTTGGCGGCTGATCGACTCTCTCTATGGGATCTGGAATATGGAAACGAACGTTTCCAGGAACCTGCGCCGCAAGTGCAGCATCGAACAATTCAGTCGCAGTCACGGAACTGGGTAACCCATCTGCGCCGAACTGAGATAGATCGTCGGAGGCTCTAACCGGCGGTCAACATGTCCTATCTAGATCAAAATTAGGAAGACGAACTCCTTTCGCGAGCGCAAGCTCTTTCGGGTATCTCCAGAAAGGGAAATCCGCCACCAAAGCATATAAATCTAGACCCTTGTCCCACATATTGCCCTCCCCCGGCCCAGATTCCCAAGAAGAAGGTCCAGGCCCTCCACTGCCTTGACGATCTAGTCCCAGACTCCTCTCTAATTCGACCGCGAATGCATCGACCTCCTCTTCATTGATGGGCACCGTCGAAGGAGTTTCCAAAAGTTGATTCGCACGACGAATTACGTCAGCATCATTTCCTTCCAGAGCCCGTCTAATGTCCTCGTCAGTATACCTGGCTTCCCTTAAATCCTTGATATATTTATTCCATTCTTTGGACACTTTCTCCCCCCAATCAAAGCTAGAAGTACTCTCTTCCTCCTCCGTATTCTCATAATCAGGCTCAGCTTGAGGCTCCATGAGAGCACTTCTAATCTCTCTTTCGCAAATCGTTTTAGGAGAAGGAGAGAACTAGAACCCAACGAAGACATATCTACCAAAAGAACAAAAACAAAATAGAAGATACCTTAAGTCTCCACAAACGGTCTTCAATCAAAATCAACTAGTCACGAATTAGTAGAAGACGCGAGCGACAGTAAGAAATTTTATAAGGGTAAAAAATCTTAAGATGAGTCGAACTGAAAGGTATATATAGTGAAAAAAAATCAACAAAATCAACGGTCACGATTGAAAAAGCTTAATCGTCTACGATGTAGCCGCAAGATTGAACCAATCACAGTTTGACACGTAATCGCACGTACAACACAAGCGCGTGACGAAACATAGCGCCAGAAAAGGCGAAACGTCAACTCATCCCACGTAATCAGCGATCTATGACGTGTCGCAAAATCCCCCCCCCCCCCTTCCCGACAGAGGTTCGAATTTTGAAATAGACCGGTTTCCCACCAAAAGAAAAAAAAATTCGAAGCAATAAGAGTTAGAAGACCGTCATGATGTTCTCCGCTCCCCTAACTCCGGGGGGCACTTGTGGATGCCATTCACATAAATAAGGTGACAAAGCTTGATCAAGAAATCCAAACAGTACTTCCCCGAGCTTATGCATCTTTTTTAACCGGTTAGACTTCAGACCGCCATCACATGGTCCGGTGACCGTCCAGTGGCAGACCGGTGCTCAGCTCCTCTAAATGACCGCACCTGGACCGATCCCCTACCTCCTACTGTCTTACCAAAACATCTTCATTTTCGCCGCTAAAAACACGTTTTCTTATAGTGTCTCTAAATCGGCAAAGAGAAATATTTTGCTAGTTTATAAATCTCTTTTGTAAAATTATTAAACATTTTGCAAATACTGACTTGCTCATGACTTCTGTGGAAAGTGGAATGAAGTAGCAGGCGTGGTTAGCAAGGTTGACACCTTAGCAAATAAATCTCAAAGAATGCTTGCAGAATAGCACGTGGTCCTTATCTCAAATAGCAAAAGAAGTGGGCAGCTGCTACCACAACATTAGTTAGCTAAGGAGATTAAACAGTTGTCATTATGTCATGGATGTTTAGAATTGACATTGATTATGGTTTTGTGTTAGTTTAGACAAGAAACTCTATAAATAGGGGTATTGTTCCATTTAGTTTCAGTCCTTTTACATTGTAGCTCATTAAGAGCAGTTCCTATTCTGATGTAAGAACATTTTTTACTCAATGAAGTACTTCGTTTTCCTGCGTACATTGTGATCTTCACATGGTATCAAGAGCTACAGGTTAGAGAGTTGATTAACACACAATGGCGCGGAACAATGTTTGGCAATCCAAGGAGCAGTGGCCTGCATTAGCATCCAATACTAATGCTTAGGATCGAAGCAAGCTGCCGTCGTGGAGAATAAGGAAAGCGATCCTCTCATTCTGTACGGATCTAATCATCCAGGGATGGTACTAGTCTCTAATCCAATGAATGGCTCAAACTTTCTGCCATGGAGCAGATCCATGAAGATAGCTCTGGCAGCAAAGAACAAACTCGGCGTCATCACAGGAGATGTCAAACCACAAGAGAATGACAATGATGCATACAACAAATGGAAGAGAGTGGATTGTATGGTGGTTGCTTGGATCTTGAATGCAATCTCAAAAGAGATCGTTGATGCTTTCCTGTATACAAATTCAGCCAAGGAGCTATGGGAAGATTTAACTCAGAGGTTTGGAGAATGTAATGGACCTCAATTGTATCATCTACAGCGAGAGATCAGCAGCATGAGCCAAGGAACCGACTCTATAATGGTATATTTTACCAAACTTAAGAAGCTATGCGATGAATACTCGATTCTGATGCCTATACTAGACTGCACATGCAGTGCTTCCAAGGCTATGCATGATTTAGAAACAAATACCAAACTGCTGCAATTCCTCATGGGACTAAATGAGAGTTTTGATGCGGTTAGGAATCAAATTTTAGTAATGGATCCATTGCCATCCACTAACAAAGCTTACTCGATGATACTTCGAGTTGAAAAGCAGCGAAGTGTGCATCAAATTTATCCCGAACGAGTCGAAAATCCTGCATTCTTCACAAAAGCCACCACCAATGCATCTAACCATGGTAGAGGTTATAACGGAAAAAATCAGCAAGCATCAAGAAATATGAGCTATGGAAGAGATTATAATCGAGAAAATATAGCCGATGCTTGCTGATTTTTTCTATAATCGGCAAAAGACATAGTTGATGGATGCAGTGTTAAGATATATTTTCCATAATCTTTTGGGTTTTTATCGGTCAAGGGCCAGGAAGATAGGTCTACTATCAATTCCTAAAAGAAAATTTCTATCAATCTAGGACCTAAAAGATTCATAACTATCATTCGAAGACCCATAAGTCAAAAATCATTGTAGGGCCTATTTGAAAAATTGCAAACCCAAAATAAAATTGTCTCAAAGTGATACGCATGGAAAATATACATCAAAATACTTTCACTATATTATTTTTAAAAAAATTATCATGATATATATAATAATTAAATAATTTGCAATATGTTTTTTTAAAATATACAAATTAACAAAAAAAAAAAAGGTATTTATATAAGAAAAAAAATACTCCCTCCATCCCATCTAATTTTCCACACTTTCCCTTTTGATCCGTCCCACACAATTTTGCACTCTATTAAAAAGGAAGTTTCTATCACAATCTTTACCCTCAAAATCTTCACTCCAAATCTCCACCTTGTAAAAAGTCAACTAAAAAGTTAAAAAAACAACTTTTCTTAATATACGTGGGCCCTTCATATGTGCAAAATTAGTTTGGACGAAGGGAGTACATTTTAGTGAAATATGTTTACGTGAATTTAAATATTATGAACTCAAACAATAAATTACAGAAAAATAATTTTTTTTTTTAAGTATGACTTTAAAAAGAGATTACAGATTTTTTTTTTTAAATAACAATTTAAGAAAAACTAACAATTTCAACATAAGAAACTACAAAAAAATTAAAAAATAACAATTTTTTACAAAAAAAGTGAAGAGGGCATAATCAAGGTGAAAATAGAAATTGAATCAAATATATAATAAATTGAAAATGGAGCTAAGCGATCACTGTTTTAATAATGGAGAAGAAGTTGGGGGAAATTAATAAGTAGGGTATATGGTGAATCTCGTTTCAATGGATTAAATAAAATAAGGAAATAAATAGGTTTGATAGTTTGGATATGGCGAATCTTTGTTGGGTATATTGGTAAATCTGTAAATCGATATAGAAATATTACTATCATTCAAAGATATTTGTTTTAATAATTTGAGTTTTTATCGGTCAAGGGCCCGAAAAATAGGTGAACTATCAATTCAGGTCATGAAAGAAAATTTCTATCAATCCAGGATCTAAAATATTTATAACTATCGATAAAGGTTATATGTAAAAAATCATTGTAGGGCTTGATTAGAAAATTGCAAACCCACAACATCTCGAAGTGATAAGCAGGGGAAATATACATCAAAATACTTTCACTACATTATTTTTTAAAAAAATTATCATGATATATCTAATAATTAATTAATTTGTATTTTTTTTAAATATACAAATTAAAAAAAAAAAAAGGTATTTATATAAGAAAAAAAATACTCCAATCCATCCAGCCTAATTTTGCTCACTTTCCCTTTTGATCCGTCCCACACAATTTTGCACACTCTTAAAAAGGAAGTTTCTCTCACAATCTTCACCCTCAAAATCTTCACTCTCAATCTCCACCTTTGAAAAATTCAACTAAAAAGCAAAAAAATAGCTTTTTAATATACGTGTCCTTTCTTATGTGTAAAATTAGTTGGGATAGAGGGAGTACATTTTAGTGAAATATGTTTACATGAATTTAAATATTATGAACTCAAAAAAGAAATTACAGAAAAATTAATGTTTTTCTTATGTATGACTTTAAAAAGAAATTACAGATTTTCTTTTTAAAAAAAATTAACAATTTTAAAAACTAACAATTTCAAAATAAGAAACTATAGAAAATTCAAAAAAATAACAATTTAAAAATAAAATTATGAAAGACTTTTGATGTAAATTTCTCCTACTTATCACTTCGAGACAATTTTATTTTGTGGGTTTTTTAATTTTCCAAATAGGCCCTACAATGATGTTGGATTTATGGCACTACGACAGTTCTGCAAAACGACAAGGGTGAAAAACCGTTGTCGTTTTTGATAAGTCGTACCTGGCGTTGTGGTAGACCCAACCTACCACAATAGTTTTTCCACCGTTGTCGAAGATTTCTATCACAACGGTTTAAAACCGTTGTAATTTATATTTATCACAACGACCGTTACAACGCAGCGGAACCGTAACAACAGTTATTAACCGTTGCCTTTTGTGACTTTACAACAATTGTCATTACAACGGTTTTTGACCGTTGTCGTTTTAATCTTTGCAACAACAGTAAAGACAATGCTTTACCAAAAGATCCGCTAATATCCATAACTAATATAAAATTCAACTATGCAACTAGATCTTCTTGAGCTTCAATGACTTCATAGTATGCAAAAATTTGCTTAGCCGAACCTTGTCCGCAAAGGGAATAAATGGGTCTTTCATTGATAGTTATAAATCTTTTAGGCACTGGATTGATAGAAAATTTCTTTCAGGACCTGAATTAATAGTTGACCTATCTTTCGGGTTCTTGACCGATAAAACTCATCTATCCCTAAAATTTAATATTTTGAATGGGTGTTATACATAGACTTCACAAGAAATGATAAGACTAAAAACCGGACGAAACAATCCATAATTTTATATCTGTATAATAATAACAATAATAATAAATAATACATAGATAAATAAATATAATTATTATACGTCCCTTTAGTTGTATCTCACTGATATACGTCAAATAGTACTACCTTCATTTTTTTCTAGATGTTCTTTTAAACTTGGATAAGAAAATTAAAGGATAGGGAGAATGGACAAATAAACCCTCTTTAGATTTCTCTCTCCCCTTAAACCCTTAATTTTCTCCATATTTTCTTACCATTGTTATCTAATTATATGGTAGGTTGTAATAATGAGAGATTTTTTAGGAATAGTCAAAGGGATAGTATTGAAGAATTATGAAGAAAAAAAACTAAAATGAACATCTAACTATAAACAAACCATAAAAGTTAAAAGAAAAATCAAAGATAGTATTATTTTATGTACTTTGTATATATTGGAAATATGCAGAAAATTAATTAAGACAATATTAATTAATTACCACGAATTCCATAATGGTTTAGTTCAAGAGAATAAACTAAAAGAATAAACAAATATCATGTTAACTTTTCGTTTCTTACTATGAAGAATGAGGTTGAATATCAATATAATATACGTATCGTTTTAATGGATTAAATAGGATTAAGACATAAGAATTAAATAGGTTTAGTAGTTTGAATATGTTAGGATTTTTACTGGATATATTGGTAAGTTTATAAATCGACATCTATAGATATATTACTATCATTTAAAGATATGTATTTTAATAATATTAATAGTTTAAAGTTTAATGATTATGAAATGTTACTTTTAAAAGGTATTATATATAGACTTAAAAAAAAAACCAAAAAAAAAAATGAAACAATTCATACTTTTTTATATTATTGATATACATATATATATATGATGCTACGAAAGACGGCCAAATTAGGGATGGCAAAAATCCCGCGGGGACCCGTTCCCGTTGGGACCTAAAAATATTGGGTCGGGGATTCCCCGAAACAAATGGGGACGGAGATGGGGACGGGGATTCCCCGAAATTCTATGAGTGAGGATGGTATGGGGATGGGAATCATACTCCCCGTCCCGTCCCCGGCCCCGAATCCGACTCCGTATAGGCAAAGCGGGGATTCCCCATTCCCCGTTATAATATATATATATATATACACATTTATATATAAATATAATATCCTTTAAATAAATTTAAATAATATTATATATATAATTATATACACACTAAACACACACTCACAACTTACTGCATTACTTCATCTTTAGTTAAAAAATAATATACATATATAATTATTTTAATACTTTTATTTTAGATTTATTGACTTTTGACATGTTTTGGGCTTGGTGATTGAATGTTATAACTTTATTATTCTTTTTGTCTAAAAGATTTGAAAAAAAAAAAAAGGAATAAGGAGAACCCGAATCCCCGCGGGGACACTCTTCCCTGAATAGGGATTCCCCATCCCCGACCCAAAGTCTCCAAGTGGGGAATTTAGCGGAGATGGGAATAGGGTTGGGAGTTGGGGATGGGGATGGGATGTCCAATACCAGTCTCGATTCCACCCATTGCCACTCCTAGGCCAAATGTGAGTGTAGAAAAATAAAAAATATACAAGGAGCGTGGTTTGGCGGTTGATGCATGGTACCTGGAGGTGACAAAATCGGCTCGATCCGACGAATCTGTTCAATAGGTTCGATATTTTAGATGGGTTAGGTCATAGAAATATAAGTCTGAATTACTATTTGGCCCGATCAGATCGGTCCGATTGGCCAAAAGCTCGATGGGCCCCGGACAGGACTGACTAATTGTAGGTCCGATCAAATCTTGGGCCGACCCGACCCGACTCGAAATAGGGTGTTGGCCCCAATCGGGCCGGGCCGCCCGAATTGCCAAATAAGCCAATCAAATTTAATAATTTTGGTTGACATAACCTACATTCTAGTCAAGTCGAAATCGAATCGATCGACCGTATGTTGTTCACACACATTTGAGCTTGTTTAATTATTAATCGGGCTTGAACAAACTTTAATCGAACCGAATATGAGTCGAGTTCAAGTAGCTTGACAATTTTACAGTTGTTTAAACATTTTTAATATATCGAACTCGACATTACAAACAAAAGAGGTCTTTTGTATACTACTATTTTAGAGCAATTGTGGTCACTAATAATAAGTTATTTGTGACCACTTGTTGTCTCAAATCTCTTCGTAAATTATTTGACACCATTTTAAAAAAACTTTTAGAGACTTAGTAGTTATTGCAAAAAATATTTGAGACATATTTGAGATCATTTTTGTGGTCATAAATATATTATTTGCGTCCGAATTATTGAGACGACAGTAAAGTTGTGAAAATACTCATTATTTGAGATAATGTCTCATAAGTTGTGATAAATATTAATTATTTGAGATTATTTTTTGTTGTCACAAAGATCATTTTTTTGTAGTACCAGTTCGAGTCGAACTTTAGATTTTATCAAGAGTAAAATTATTTTCAAATTTATTTGATATTCTTCGATAAATTATAGTTCAAAGGAACTTTGATAGAATGATATGGAATAAAATATCGAGTGACGTGATCTAAATTTTAGTCGTAATTGTAGGACAATGTGTAACCAAGAAGTTTAGTTGTGGCTCAGTTGCTGACTGCAAGATGGCAGATATTAGTCTTGTCAATGACCCGTAGAAAATGAATGAGGTGTAGAATTAATTGATTCAATATTAGTTTCCTAACAATAAGTGACATCATATTTTGAGGAAATTCCTAACAACTTGATGTAATATCGAAATTGAGAATTGTATACTAAATTATACCGAACTAACGTGAATAGTTTTGTATCGAAAATCGAGATTATAAAAATATATAAATAAATTAATCATTTTAGACATAGAGCAATTTATAAGTTTTGTGCATAATTTTCATGCGTTACTTTTTTTCGACGATCTTACTTGAAATGTTTGCTTATAAGTTGATGTTTATGCCAACATAAATTTTAATTTTAGTTGCAGCTCGAATAAGAGTATGTTGATTTGTGATTTCCAGTTTCAACCTTGACATTAAAAATCTTGGAAAATTTCTGAATAGTCGAGTATACTGTATAACCAAACCATCTCACGAGATTCGTTAGATCTGAAATATTACATCGAACTGTGTTGATTTTTGGGACAGTTCGGTGCAAGCCTTTATAAGTTTTGGTTCAATTCCGGTCATTAGATTGTGGGAGTACCGAACTTCGGTACAATACATAATTTTCCGAATTCCCGAACCATACTATCTGGAGTAGCTTGATATTTGTACACTTGTTCAAACATTTTTAACTTATCGAATTTGAGCTCGAGTCAAAACTTTAAATTTTATCAAACATAAAAGTAACTTCAAACTTGTTTGATATTTTTTTATGGAACATAATCCAAACGAGCTTTCCTCGAACGATATTGAATGAAGTGTCTGATATCTTGATTTGATTTTTTTTCCTAATTATCAGGCAATGTGGAACCAAGATCGAAGTTTACTTGTGGCTCAGTTGCTGATTATACGATAGCAATTATTGATGGATGAGGTGCAAAATTAATTGAGTCAATATTTGTTATAAATTTCTTAACAACTATTGATGTGATGATCTTCACTTAATTCTGTTTAATTTAAGAATTAAATCCCTAACAACTATTGATGTTGTTGCAATATAATGCAAAGAAACACCAAGATTCACTCCCTAAACCTCACAAACAATACTACAATCACTCTTTGTAAACAAGATGAATTAATCACTCACAAACACAAGAAATTAAGCTTGAACACACCTGAATTACGTGGTTCGGCAAATGCCTACATCCACGGACCAAAGAGAGAGAGATTTCACTAATGAGATCAAGAGGTTTACAAGTTACACAATGAATCCAAGAGCTTGAACCTAACTTAATAAGCTCTAATCAAATGTAACCGCCTTCTAGAAGGAAAGCATAACCAACCATGTGCTTATAATGTCAGTTATAACCATCTAACTATCTAGCTGAATCCGGGAATGAGAAGGTATAACAGAAAAACTCCAAAACATCACAACTAACTCATCATTCTGTTAAGCTAAACGACAACACAGATAAGACAACAGTTTTTCTCTTCATAGACAACGGTTTTGACGGTTAAGTTGGTTAAAACCGTTGTCTTATTGCTAAACTCAGTTTTTCCAGAATTCTTGAGCTGAAAACTTTTCCTTCTGATCCTGATTAGCTTCCACACTTCTTCCAGGTTAGTTCCATGATTGTTGAGGACACTTCTTCACACTTCACATTCTCCACCTTGTCTGAAACAATCTATTTATCTTACCACTTCTGCAATCTCAATCAAACCTACTTCTCTCCTTAATCAACCACAGCCTTGCCAGGCTGCTATTTACTCAAATCTGCTCCACCTGAACTAACTGCTGACAATATTGAAATTTATCAGCAGTTAAAGCTTTTGTTAACATGTCTGAAGCATTCTCTTCTGTTTTTACCTTCACCAGTTTAATCAATCCTTTTTCAGTGATATCCCTTACAAAATGTAATCTGACATCAATATGTTTGCTTCTTTCATGAAACACCTGATGCTTTGCTAAGTGTAAAGCACTCTGAGAATCACACAAGATTTCTACATATTTCTGTCCCAGACCAAATTCTGTAAGAATTCCTTTAAGCCACATTGCTTCCTTCACTGATTCAGTCACAGCCAAGTACTCTGCCTCTGTAGTTGATAATGCCACAACCTGTTGTAGCATAGACTTCCAATTTACAGCAGTTCCATACATGGTGAAGATATATCCAGTCTGAGATTTCCTTGAATCCAGATTGGAAGCATAATCTGAGTCAACATATCCTTGAATAATCCTTCCATCAGAGACATCAGCTCTTTTAAACACCAAACCAATACTGCTAGTTCCATTTAAGTACCTGAGTACCCACTTCAAAGCCTCCCAATGATACTTACCAGGATTGGCCATATACCTGCTGACTACACTGATTGCATGAGCAAGATCTGGTCTAGTGCATATCATAGTATACATTACTGAACCAACAGCATTTGCATAAGGTATTCTCTCCATCTCTTCAGCTTCTGCCTTTGTTTGTGGCTTCTGTTGTTCTGACAACTTGAATTGATGACCTAATGGAATTGATACTCTCCTTGATTCATGCATGTTGAACCTTCTGAGTACCTTCTTTATGTAATCTGTCTGATGTAAGCAGAGAATTCCAGCTGATCTTCTTCTCTCAATATCCATCCCCAATATTCTTCTGGCATTTCCAAGTAACTTCATGTCAAATACTCTCTGTAACTCAGACTTGAGCTGATTGATCTCTCCTTTATCCTTGCTTGCTACTAGCATGTCATCAACATATAGTAGCAGGAACACCACCACCTGTTTGCCAGAAAACTTTAGGTACACACAGCTATCAAACTTGGATCTTTCATATCCAATTGTCTTCATATGTGAATCAAATTTGATATACCACTGCCTTGGACTCTGTTTGAGTCCATATAGAGACTTCTTTAACAAACACACTTTGTCTTCATGCCCTGGCATCTCAAATCCCTCTGGTTGTCTCATATAAATCTGTTCTTTTAAATCCCCATGAAGAAAGGCAGTCTTTACATCTAACTGTTCTAACTCCATGTCAAACTGATTTACTATTGCAAGAAGAATCCTTATGGAGCAGTGTTTGACTACTGGTGAGAAAATTTCATCATAATCGATCCCCTCTCTTTGTGTAAATCCTCTTGCAACCAGCCTGGCTTTGAATCTGACAGACTCAGTGTGTGTGACCTCCACCTTTTTCTTATATATCCATTTACAGCTCACTAGTTTCTGCTTATGAGGTTTATTCACTAACACCCATGTCTTATTCTTTTCTAGAGATTCAATTTCTTCCTTCATAGCTATTAACCACTTGTCCTTGTCAAGACTGCTAACAGCTTCCTTAAAAGTTCTTGGTTCAGGGAATGCAACCTCTTCAGCTGTTATCAATGCATAAGCTGTAAGATAGTCTTCAGAGTATCTGGTGGATGGCTTTATTACCCTCTTTTCTCTGTCTCTTACAAGTTGGTAGCCTTGAATATCATCCTCTTCTGTTCCATCAGTATCAGAGTCTTCTGATTCTGCAGTGTCATCTTCATTTGTATACTCCACCTTAACTTGTGACCCCCTTGGGATAGATTCAGTGATCAGTTTCTGGTTGTATGATTCATTGAGTGGCATTATATCCTCTGCAAATACTACATCTCTACTGATGAGAATCTTTCCTTTCCCAGATTCAGTACACCAAAGTCTGTAGCCTTTCACTCCTGCAGGATATCCTAACATAATGCATTTCAATGCTCTAGACTCCAATTTGTCTTGTTTAATGTGCACATAAGCCCTGCACCCAAATACTCTCAGATGTGAGTATTTTGGAGGTTTCCCTGACCATATCTCTTCAGGTGATACACCATTGTTTGCTGCTGATGGACATCTATTTATCAGATACACTGCTGTGGAGGCAGCTTCCCCCCAAAACCTTTTGTCTAGACCAGAGCTGGAGAGCATGCATCTTACTCTCTCTAATATAGTTCTGTTCATTCTCTCAATGACACCATTTTGTTGGGGATTTGCTGGAACTGTTTTATGTCTTTTAATGCCCTTATTCTTACAGAAATTATTGAATTCTTCTGATAAGAATTCTAAGCCATTATCTGTTCTTAGGCATTTCAGTGTTGTCTGCTTCTCGTTTTCAACCTCTTTGCACCAGTGTTGAAACTTATCAAACACTTCTGTTTTTGTCTTGATAACATATAGCCATACTTTCTTTGAGAAGTCATCCATCAAACTGAAGTAGTATCTGCCTCCACCTAAAGTTTGGACCCTTGAAGGACCCCATAGATCTGCATGAACATAATCCAATATAGCTTGTGAGTTTGATTTTCCTGTAGGATATGGTAGCTTCTTGGATTTCCCAAGAATACAGTCTTCACATCTTGGTAGGCTATCTGCTATGCCTTTGCACTCAATTGCTTTGATCTTAATCAGCTGTTGGATTCCAGATTCACTGACATGCCCCAATCTGGCATGCCATAGGTATTTGTCCTCAGAAATTATGGCATCAGCTTCTCCCTCAATTACAGAACCATCTAGGTAATATAAACTGGATCTTCTAACTCCTCTGAGAACCACCTTGTTGTCTTTTATGACCTTCAGATAACCTTCTCCAGATTGAAAAATGCATCCTCTGGCTTCCAGTGTCCCTAGACTTATCAAGTTTCTTTTCAGTTGAGGAATATACCTTACATCCTTGAGTATCTTTACAGATCCATCATGGATTTTCAGTCTGATGGATCCAATTCCTCTTACAGGACACACATGATCATTTCCCAGCATAACATTTCCAGTTTGGAGTTCTTTGAAGTCATAAAACCATTTGATATTTGGACTCATGTGAAAACTGCATCCCGAGTCCAAAATCCAACTGCCTTCCCCCTTTGTTTCTGATACATTCAAAATCAGTGGATCTTCTTCTTTGGATTCTGCAATTTCAGCAGAGCTTGATGCATTGTTGCTCTTTTGGGCCATCCTTTTCTTCCATTCAAAACAGTCTTTCTTGAAATGCCTAGGTTTCTTGCACCAGAAACACTTCTTGGATTCTTTGTCATCTGCAGCTTTGCCTTTACCATTTGCCTTTTTCTTTGATGAATCAAAGTTTCCAGGTTTCTTGGATTTCCAATTCTTTCCTCCTTTTATGCTCAGGCTCTCAGAATTTCCTTCTGACTTGTCTGTATGCCCTCTCTGCATTTCCTTTGATCTCAGTGCCGTTTGAACCTGTATCAGAGTCACAGTAGACTCTTTCCCATATAGCATAGCATCTTTCAATTGATCATATGCTTTAGGTAGAGAGTTTAATAGCAGAATTGCTTTGTCCTCATCACTCATTGTGACTTCTACAGATTCTAAGTCATCAAGAGTCTTATTGAAATCATCTAACTGATCTTCAACTCCCTTTTCTTCAGAGAATTTAAAGGAGAAAAGTTTTTGTTTAAGGTATAACCTGTTGGCAGTGGACTTTGCCATATACATCTTGTCCAGAGCTTGGATGATTCCTGCTGCATTCTCTTCCTTTGACACTTCTCGGAGAACTTTATCCGCGAGGCATAGAATCACTAGACTGTGAGCCTTTTCCACGATTTCTTGCCTCTGATTAGGAGCCATATCCTTTGGAAATGCACCTTCCCCCTTCAGCGCAGCAGACAAGCCCTGTTGAACCAGGAGGGCTTTAACTTTGATTTTCCATAATCCATAGTCGTTCTTGCCGTTGAATTTCTCAGTTTCCATCTTTGTGATTGACATGTTTGAGTTTGTTATCTTCTCCTTCGCACCTGTTCCCACAGACGGCGCCACTTGTTGCAATATAATGCAAAGAAACACCAAGATTCACTCCCTAAACCTCACAAACAATACTACAATCACTCTTTGTAAACAAGATGAATTAATCACTCACAAACACAAGAAATTAAGCTTGAACACACCGGAATTACGTGGTTCGGCAAATGCCTACATCCACGGACCAAAGAGAGAGAGATTTCACTAATGAGATCAAGAGGTTTACAAGTTACACAATGAATCCAAGAGCTTGAACCTAACTTAATAAGCTCTAATCAAATGTAACCGCCTTCTAGAAGGAAAGCATAACCAACCATGTGCTTATAATGTCAGTTATAACCATCTAACTATCTAGCTGAATCCGGGAATGAGAAGGTATAACAGAAAAACTCCAAAACATCACAACTAACTCATCATTCTGTTAAGCTAAACGACGACACAGATAAGACAACAGTTTTTCTCTTCATATACAACGGTTTTGACGGTTAAGTTGGTTAAAACCGTTGTCTTATTGCTGAACTCAGTTTTTCCAGAATTCTTGAGCTGAAAACTTTTCCTTCTGATCCTGATTAGCTTCCACACTTCTTCCAGGTTAGTTCCATGATTGTTGAGGACACTTCTTCACACTTCACATATGTGATATTTTGAAGAACTGAATTATACCAATCATGTCATATAATTTCTTATGATATATTTGTGATGTCACTATTACACGTGTCGTGTGTGGATTAAAATATGATAAAAGATGTTGTATTGTATGGAGTAGGAGAACCAAAATAGAAGAGTCGGGGTCGTTCAGATGGCAAGAAGAAGAGGAAATTATGTACGTAAAAAATAATCCATTATATTCTTGTAACTTATAATGGCAATTACGAAGAAGAAAGGATAGAGTGTTCACATGTACTGGGTAGTATAAATAGGGGAGAATGCTGGACATATATGCATTCCACACCAAAAACCTTGTTACAACAAATTAATCAGCCATGGCCAAACCAACCGCCTTTACTATTGGTTCTTTCCACCCAAAACCAAGTGATGTAATTTACCAAGGTGATGCCTCCGAACGTGGTGATCTCCTAAGTCTTACAAGTATCGATAGTGATTCATCCCCGGAGTCACAGAGCGTTGGCCGAGTCTTGTACTCCAAAAATGTGCAGCTCTGGGAACCTGGAAAACAAGCCATTTTCGAGACTACCATAACATTTAGAATTGATAGCAAGGGAAACAGTCTTGCGGGTGATGGCATCGCTTTCTTCATTGCACCCATTGACACTAAAATCCCCAATGGTTCCACTGGAGGCAACCTCGGCATCTTTGATGCGCGTGGTCATAGTCCCAACCTTTTCGCAGTGGAATTCGACACTAATGTTAATCATTGGGATCCATCTACTACACATATTGGAATCAACATCAACTCAAGGGAATCCAAGGCTTTCACCACCTTCGAGGACTTTCTGGGGAAAGAGGTGACCGCAACCATAACCTACAGGGGGAAACATGTTACTGTTGTGGCTTATACTAGCAACAAAACTTTCAGGGTCAGCTATGACGTTGATTTGAAGGGTGTTCTTCCTCAGCTCGTCCAGGTCGGAATCTCCGGTTCTACGGGAGATGACGTTCAATATAATTACATTCGTTCATGGAGTTTCACTTCCACCCTTGTGCATGACGCGTAGAATGTATGCAGATGCAGTGCTAGCTAGCGGTCAAGTGCTTGTCATGTGTGTGTATGATTAATAAGGTCACCAATCTTCACCCTTGTGCATATGTGACATCAAGGGCTAGAAGTAGAAAAATATATGTATGACCAGTTGTGATGTTATATGTCTTTGTCTGTATATCTTTATTATTAATAAGGACCAGCTAGCAATCGAGTGTGTCTTCTTCTGTGTAATTTACCATTTTATATTATATCAACGAACTTCTTTATTCATCAGATGTGCATGCAATGGGATATTAGCAATGATCGATTCATAATATTTTGTCATAATTTTCTTGTTCTTCTGAACATCTGAAAGGCAAGTGTAAAGTCTCAATTTAGAAGCAAATTGGCATAAATCATCTACTTTTTTTTTTTATTTGCAAAATCTTTATATAGAATTATATATAAATATTTAGTTTTTCTAATATACTTGTTTCTATTGCTACAGTAAACTTTTCTTTCTTCTTAGGAATGTTAATTGCTAGCTACTGTCTTTGAACGTGCTTCATTTAATTCTATTTTGATTTTCAGTATCTATCTCAGAGAAAATTATATGTTTGGTCTCATAGGTCATAGACTTGTTTTTTATTTTGGTCCCGTCATTGTAAAAGTGAACACAAAAAAAAATTTCGCTTGTACTCTTTGTCCCAAATCCCTTTTTCATTGCACAATTAATCCCATGATTTAGCGACTTTAGTCCCAAGCCGTCTTAAATTAACGTTTCCGGTCACAAGCCACTCACGTGACTGTTTAATGACGTCCTAAACCGAAATAAACCAAATTAATTAAACTGACGGGGTCTAACCTAAATCAAACAAATCACTCCCAAATGTTAAAAACCTAAACTCCCCAAATTGACACAATCACTACACGACATTACACCAAGCATTTAACCTGTAGTCCCGCAATGGTAATCGTCCCCCCTTAAGCATCCCAGCTTCGTAAGTAGGTGAAGGGTTGTCAGTAAAACATATTTCTACTTTCAAAACATTTATTTGCAGAAGACTTTTATTAAAAAATGAGTTAGAATATTTATCGTTAATTAATCTATTCTTTACACAAAATTAATGTATTTGTAACTATTTTTTGCAACTACTTTGTAGTTACTAATATATTTGTAACTACAAGTAGTTGCAAAAAAGTTTGTCACATTGTAACAAATTTGATTAAAATTGTATGAAATATTTTATGTAACTACTAGTAGTTACAAAAGGGGTTATTTTTAGTAACTACTTTGTAGTTGCAAAAAACTAGTGGCAAATGTCCTTTTTTTTGTAGTGAGTGCATCACTTATTGGATCAATCAGAAGTTGGAAATAATATTACATGGGGATTATTCGAAGACAATGCTAACATACTATTTTACAATGTGTTTTAAAAGTAAAAGTGAAAAAAGAAAAAATCTTTACAGAAAATTTTCAGAGCGTTATGTATGACACATGAAAAAATAGATGCTGGAGAGAGACAGAGCCAACCTGAGGGCGATCAACTCGGTGCTGCCGCGCGGGCCCCTGTCCCACAAGGGCCATACTTTTTTTTTAATATATTATTGCTCTTAAAATTCATGTGTATATATTAATGTCGCTGTTTGTTTGGTGAGAGATGTGTTTGCTTTTAAGGGGCGCAAGTTCGAGCCTCAAGCACATCATTTTTGTTTCATTTTTCTATATATATATATATATATATATATATATATATCAGTTTCTCTAGGGATGTAAATGGGTCGGGTAGGGTACGGGTATGCTTCCCCCATACCCTACCCTATTTGATTCGGGTACGTGTACGGGTAATACCGTCGGGTAATCGGGTTACCCGCGGGTAATCGGGTTACCCGATTGATATATAAAAATATTATAAATAATATGTAATATGTATATATACCATATATAATGTGATACAATAAATCAAATATAACATATATAATATGTAAATGTTACATTATATGTTATTTTATATATTAAATCATATATTATAAACATAATATATTAATTATAATGATAATTATATAATATATAACATGTAAAATAATACATAAGTATGTAATCGGGTAGGCGGGTAGGGTAATCGGGTAGGGTAAACGAGTAATATGCTAAACCCGTACCCTACCCGAT
Source organism: Ajuga chamaepitys (assembly GCA_958295605.1). Taxonomy (NCBI): domain Eukaryota; kingdom Viridiplantae; phylum Streptophyta; class Magnoliopsida; order Lamiales; family Lamiaceae; genus Ajuga; species Ajuga chamaepitys. Next base: position 4,668,869 of record OY282503.1, read on the forward strand.
GGCAAAAATATCGGGTTCGGACGATACCCGACCCTATTACCCGTTTACCCTTCGGGTAGGGTTACCCGCGGGTAAAATTGACATCCCTAAGTTTCTCAGATGGACATATATATAGAGAGAGAGTAGATTAAACTATATTGTATTTCCTTCTTTTCTTTTGAGTCTTTTCTCACTATTTTTTTATTATATGCTTTTCATTTTTCTGTTAAGCAACATCAAATATCGAAGAAAATATCAAATACAACTTGGTACAAATTCAAAGACCTCGAGATCAAGCTCGACAAAAAAAAGATATGGTGAATTACTAAAACCTTAAGCCTCTACGTAAATACATTAATTTCATAAAAATGGTTAACATATATTTCAAATGAAGCAGATGTTTGTCGAATGGTTGCAAACGTGAAAAATACCAAAATAGTCATAAATTACAAGGGGGAAGAATCAACCTCGTGGAAAATAACCAGCATGGACACAAAATAAGTAAAGTCCTCCTCGAAAGTCCTTTCAAGTATCCTTCGTTATTCTTATTGAAAAACATTAATAAACAAATGTATTTATACATGTACACATAGATAATTTCTATGTCATGAAACAATAAATATAAAACTTTTAATTATAACCATGCAACTTTATAAGAAACTCATTCAATTTTTATAATAAAAAATATCTAAAAATATAAAAGAAAATATGAAAAGATACCCTTAGAAAACTAAAGAACATAAAAAGTTGAAAAGGAAAAAGAAAAAAGAATCAAAACCCTAATAGATAAAAGAATTGATAATAGGCGTATTAATCAATTCAAGAAGATTCATAATTGGAGAAATTATTAAATTGCCCTGTTTTCAGCTATCTACTAACATTGAAATTAATTAGATAGCTCAAGTGGCAGAGCATCTGCTACCTAGGCCTTTGGTCCTGGATTCGAATCACCATGGAAGAAGAAGGAGGGTTTTTTCTTTGTTCATAGATTAGGAGAAAAACATTAATTGAAAGCCCGAACCTAGTTTATATTATTATTGCACGTACGAAGAAAAGAATTTGTCAGAGTACGTATGTGTGTATATATATTGCATACACATTGATATTTTTACGAAACAGCAAAGAACTATGGATAAAATATATAGGATTAGGAACTAAGGATTAAATGAGTTTAGCCATTGAGACAAAAAACAAGTTCATATTCATGGTATAGAAAGATCATAATACTGCTGATAATCAAATACCGCCCCTAACTCTATATAATTCAAGTAAACTATTTGAGGTTTTAAATTTGGATATAGATCCTCTCCATTTCATCCATGGATGCAAAAGGAGGCGGTGCCTAGGCGCTAGGTGCTACCCATCCGTTTCGTTTTTGCTAAAATCTTCTTTCTTAGACATTTTTGGGCCTAGGCTGGTCTAGGCGCCGCCTATTTTTATTTCTATTTTATTTTTTTATAATATTCTTATTATTAAAAACGCTGTCTTTTTTGAACTTGAAGCAATTTATCAAATTAAAAAGATAAAACTTAAAACTTAAAACACTCACTCTCCTCATTTCAGTGGCAGAAAAAATGAAACAAAAGTTAAAATCCTCTCCCCAACAATTCGAGTTCCTCCGTCACCTCTCTAGTTCCTCCGTCGCTGACCGCTCTGTCGAGGCACTTCAAATTAGTTATTATTTCCCTAACTTCCTTCCTAATAGTAGGTAGAGTAAGTCAGGATCAATCTCACAGAGAATAAAAAAATTAATCGAATTATTGTATTAAACCAATTTGTATAACCAATTATAATGCTATAAATATAATATAAAGAGAGGGGAGTTTTGATGAGAATCAATTAACTAGTGCAACTAACAATTAAACTAACAACTGAGATGAATTTAATTATGATGAAAGTATTCCCGCATTTAACCCAGTATCCCTCTAGTCCGAATCATTCATGTAACTATTGTAACCATTTGACAAATTAGTTCTGAGACCCCTACCCCAAGAATTAACAGGTACGTGTAGCTAATCCTTGTTACCCCTTAAGTATAATTAATCACAGGTTCGCTTAGTAATTAATCATATCCAATTAAGTAGTCCTAGGATACGATCGCTAGAACACCATTAATAGGGAACTAAGGCAATGGAGTAGGTACAGTGTTGTACTCGCAAGCTCGGTACAAGTGACCGCGACTTATGTTATCCTAGCGAATAATTCACTATTTGCTACTCTTGGACATAAATGCATAACAATTATGGATTATGAATTTACGACCTAGCAACGATTATATGCCTAATACCAGGGTGATCAGTCCAAATAACAAGCATATAAAAGATATGAAGAAAGCAAATACCATAAATAATTTCATAACAAAGTTTAATCAAATAATTACCGGAATAATTATAAAAACATCTTCCTAGGGTTTAGCATGGTTAAAGACGGAAAATAAAGGCTTAGTCGATCATAGCGATGACTAAGAACAAAGTAATAATGAAAAACATAAAACTAGAAAATTCGAGATGCCGAATCTTGATTCTTCGTGCTCGTCGGAAATTCTCAATTTCACGCTCCAAAATCAATGTAAAAGTTATATTTTCGGACTTGGGATCTTCCTTTTATAGATGTGGATGAATTAGGCTTGGATTGGGCTTGAAAATGCAATTTTCGAGCAAATCATATTCTGACTATACATCAGTCTCGGAGAGAATCATGTATAGTATTCTCGGCCGAGAATCATCTGTCTCGACCGAGATTCTTCTTCAGCCAAAAATCATGGTTTCTCTAATCTTCTATCTCGGCCGAACCCTTACTGTCTCGGCTGAGTTCAATTTCCTGAAGCTTTGACTCGATTTTGTCTTTATTTCATTTTTCTTTTGTTTGATGACATTTATTTTATTTTATTACTTTTTATTTATTATTATTATTATTATTATTATTATTATTATTATTATTATTATTATTATTATTATTATTATTTGTAGAACTTTAAGGGTAAAATGAGAACTTAATGTGACGTTTTAAGAAAATAAGAGTAATTACTAATTAACTTATTTATATGTAGTGTATTTAGTAAAAGTGGTGTAGTTAGAATATTTTATGGTGGCATTAGTCGCCGCCAAGGACTGAAAACTCGCGAGAAATCGGCGAAATCTCGCCGATTTCTCGCTAAAATGAACATACCGAGACGAAATACGCCTAACATTGCATTTTGTACTGTTATCGCCGAGATTTCGCGATTTCTCGCGAAAATCTCGGTGAGAAATCGGCCTTCTTCCGCGCTGAATGTCTGCTGTGTATTTTTGTCGATTTTTGGCGATATTCCGGCGATATCTCGCCGAAATATCGCCAAAATATCGGCGAAAAACATTTTTTTTTTCTTTTTCTGATGCTGATTGAAGGTGATAGGCTGAAATTAGTCAAAGGGACAGCTTCTCTTCAATTTCCAGAGGCACGAGGTTGTGCAGATAATTAATGGCGGTGTGCAGGCTGTAAAGAAGAAGTGGAGGTGACAAATGGATTGATTGGTGTGACATTTGGAGAGATAATTTGTTCAGCTTGAGCTTGAGGGTTGCTGTATATATGTGTATAAATGGAGTGCAGAGTTCATTTGTTCATTCTACAAAAAAATTGACGTAGTTTAGTGAATTTTTTTATCAAATATCGGGTAGTAGAGAGATCGAGATATAAATAGGCGCAATAGCAATTTTGCAATTGAATAAGAATTGTCTATCCAGTCTGAAGATCGTGAAGAACAACGGTAATTTAATTTATGTTACCATTTTTTTATTTCAGTCTTTCCGGTTCAGTTATACATATTTCTTTATTGCTCGACGTGTTTTATTGATCTGCATATTTGTGTTGTTAATCGGATTGGATGCAGCCCATGCTTTTATCGTTATCAATTTTCTGTTCTTGGAATTAATTCATTGTTATCTGATGGGGCTTTTTGAAACATTGAGTCAAATATTTAGTTGTTTGTATTGTAGATGTTTATTGATCTCACGTTTATTTGAATTTGAATATCAAAATTTAAAGCCCTATTATTTTTCATTATGTTTTTTGTTTAGTTCCTTTCTATTCAGAACTATACACAAAAAAAGGACCCTAATTTAGTAGAATTGGAATAATTAACCCTATAATTTATTTACAGAAAATTATCATCTTTAATAATAATTTATGTCTCAACTTTTCGTAACAATACACTTTTTATATTATTTAATTTATTTATATACATTTAATTTTTAGAGATGACTAGTTTTTTTTTGAAAAATATAATCTTCCTTTTATTCTTAAGGCCCAAACAAATCCCAATAAAATACACTCATTAACTCCTTCAGCAAATGGACTCTTATATTTATATATTGATAAAAACAACACATATGCATATTGGTATATTCATATATATAGAGAGAGAGGGAGAGAAAGGGTGTATTTTGTGAATGAGTTTAAGTTTCACCATAAAATATATTAGTAATTTTGTAAAAAAATTAAAATTAGGTAATAATTATTAGAATTTCAATTGCGCTCCATAAGAAACCAACATTGAATTTCATTTCATTTACTAGAATTTGACATGTATCAATTGAGCTCCATAAGAAACCAACATTGAATTTCATTTCATTTACTAGAATTGGACAATATAATAATGTTATAAACTGTGTAGGTGGGAAAGTAATGGCAAGCGAGAACGATGCTGGTGATCGCAGGTCTTCAAGACTTGACTACGCTTGGTGGTATGCCACTGCCGTTCCAGGGAATAAAACTGCTACCGTTTGTCAGTTTTGTGGAGTCCAAAATTCCGGGGGTATAACTAGGTTCAAATATCATCTTAGCGGTACGGACCCAGAAAAGAACGTTGCACCGTGTAGGAAGGTCCCACCAGATGTGAAGAAAGAAATTCGTCGATTAATTATTGCTAAAAATATGGCCAAAGGGAAGAAGGCTGAAAAAATGTCTGATATAAGATCAGAATTACGACAGGGACTCTCCCGGGGAGACGAAGACGAAGACGATGAAGACGATGATGAATACATCGCATGTCCGCCAGATCTTACATCGGAGGAGCGAAATAACTACCGTGCCGCTGTTAGAGCGTCGAAGGCGAGTGAGTGGGAGAGGGAACAGACGAGACAGTATGGTGGCAGCAGAGGAGGTAGTTCGAGTATGCGCTCGGGATCACAACCTGCCCAATTCCGTCGTTCACAGAGTGGTCGATCAACCCACTTCGAACCTTGTCCGGCCCCTGCACTGTACAAATCCGCTGATGCACGTCAAAAGAGGATAAAAAGTATGTTCTCTGGTATCAACTTAAAGGAAAAGTTGGGCAAGGCCATCAGTAAATTTTTTATTTACGATAATTTACCGCCGAACAAAGCTTCGTCACATCACTTCAAGAATATGATTGCTTGTGCTCAAGACGTAGGGCCGGCTGTTGCAACCCCTACTCCATATGAGATAAAGCACAAGTATCTAGACGCGGAGTATGAGGAAATGCAGGAATACGTCAGAACCCAAAAGAAAAAATGGGAGACGTATGGCTGCACAATTATGGCGGATGGATGGACCGGGCCGACGAAGCTGTCCATAATTAATTTTATGGTTTACAGTAAGGGGACAACGGCGTTTCTGAAATCAGTGGATGCATCGAACCGGATAAAAGATCACAAATACATCTATGAGCTGCTCAAGGACATTGTGAAGGAAGTCGGGCAGTCCAGAGTTGTGCAAATTGTTACAGACAATGGATCGGCCTATGTGAAAGCCGGAAGAAAGCTACAAGAGCGCTACAACTTATACTGGACTCCATGCGCTGCTCATTGTATTGACCTTATCTTGGAAGAGATCGGGAATAGAGATAACGTCAAAGCGGTCATTGTAGCTGCGAGGCAAATAACCAACTTCATATATAACCACGGTTGGTTACTTGCGCGTGTGAGGGAGGTATGCCAAGGTGATATTGTTAGACCCGGAGCGACACGTTTTGCCACTAACTATATCGCCTTGGAGAGTTTGTATAAGAAAAAATCGCCCCTGAAGCAGATTTTCACCAGTGATGAATGGGCAGCCAATAGACTCAGTCGTACGAAAGTTGGCATAGAAGTAGAGAAAAACGTGCTTGATCATTCTTTTTGGGAAGGAGTGCAACACGCAGTGGCTTTATTTGAGCCAATATATCAAGTGCTCCGAGTGGTTGACACAGAGGTCGTTCCAACTATGCCAATCTTGTACGATCTGATTAAGGTAATGAAAGAGAAAGTCTAATCACTAAGATCTACGCAGTGGGTGACTAGGATTATTGAGTCTAGGTGGGACAAAACACTATCTCACCCACTCCACGCAGCAGGTAATAAAGTCCATAATCAATTTTTTATTTTTAACTTTAAACCTTGATTTGCAATGATTGACTGACATTTCCTAAACAATATTTGATTAATTTTCGTAGCATACTACCTTAACCCAAAAACCCAGTACCAGCCCGGAGTTGGCGAGGACACAGACCTTATACAGGCAGTCCTTCGTGTTTATGATAAGCTATATCCCGGACCAACGGGGGTTGCCGATTTTGGGAATGAGGTAACGTTAACGCAACTGAAAATCAATATCGAATTAGTGAGTTAATCATTCTTGATTTTTCATTTCGTGCAGCTAATTTATTTCCGTGATGCAAAAAAATCATTCGGAAACCGAACCGCTGTAGCTGCTCGAAATACTATGGCGGCATGTGAGTTTATTTTAAATTTGTTTTTAATTTGGTTTAGATTGCATCAACCTAAAACCATTCAATTTATTGACCTAAATCCTTATTTGACAGCTGACTGGTGGATTATGCACGGTAGTTCAGCACCAACACTGAAAGGGTTAGCCGTTAGAGTACTGGCGCAGACTGCATCATCTTCCGCATGTGAGCGAAACTGGAGCACGTTTGCCTTGATACACACTAAACAACGAAATCGTCTTGCTTATCCAAAACTCGAGAAGCTCGTATTTTGCTACTACAACATGAAGTTAAGAATACGAGATTTGGAGGCTGAAGCAGATAGGGTTGCTGAGCAAGAATTCATAGATTTAGTGGACATCACCGGTGAAACCGACAACGAAGAGGGTGATCAGCTCTATCAATGGATTCGACCAGCACACCTAGACGACGAAGCAGGCAATCCTGATCCTCAGGTCGCTGAAGCGGCAAGCGAATTCGGAATTGATGTGGATCAGGTAATGCGTGATGAAGTGGGTGTATCAAGTAGTGAAACACAGACAGGGAGCTCTACAGATGAAGACGGAAGTAATGACGATGGGAGTGGCGGTGGTAGACGTAATGATGACCATCAAGATTATAACCTAAGTCCAAGGGAAATGAGTCCATTCACTGTTGAAGGGTTGTACACACACTCTACACAAGATGCAGATCACGGAAGTAGGGCTGGGGGTCCAGGGATCGGTGCTATTGGAAAAGATTTCACGAGCAGACGGGGGCGGAACCGAGGAACAAGCTCAAACGCAGACTTTGCTTCCCTCTCGTCGAATTTTGACTCGATGAGTGTGAGCACCGATCGGGAAGATCTGTATCCTAATTTATTTCCACATAGAATAGCAGACAGATCCCGAGATTCAGCCTGGACTGATCGTAGCCCCCTTGAGGACACAGCCCCTCACGTGATTTATGAAGAACAACAGTACAATTCTTGGGTAAATCCGAATTATCCAGTATATGGACAGACGGTTGGACGAGACGCTTCAACATATTTATATTATCTTGATGATTATCTTCAAAATTACGCTAACTCCCTTAGCTGGTACCACTATTGTAATTACATCGATAACCAATACTCTCAGGTTGAGCCTCACCGGAATTCATTTTGGTGTTAGGAGGTAGTATTGTATGATGAAAATAGTTCATAATGGTAATCCCATCAGCGGACAGTGTATGTAATGTTTATTCTTTATCGAATAGGTGTAAATGTGTGTATTTTGATCTATGTTACTCCATTAGAAACTAGAATTAAGCTATTTTATTGACAATCTAACAAATATAGTGATAAATTAAGTGTTTTAATACATTTTACGCCGATTTTCAGAAAATTGCACCGATATTCCGATATTAATCGATATCTCACCGATATCTCCATAAATTGAAAGACCGATATCTCCGCGAATACCGATTTTTTCGTCCTTGGTCGCCGCCTTATTATAATTATAATATTTGATTTTAAGTAATTTATTTCATATTAAAAAAGGCTTAAAAACTGGTTGCAGTGGGTTAGGTTAAAAAATTTGTATTCATTTTCTAATATATGAATGAATATGAATTGCATAAAGAATTAGGAGCGTTAACAAATTTAGTGGGTCAGTGGCTGCTTAACCTAAAACATTTATCCTACGATTCCTACCCATATATAATCTCGATTTTCCCACGTCATGAAACGCATTCCAATTTCTAGAATTAGGAGTGTACAATTAGGCATGGTTTGTGGGATCGGACCGGACCGGCCGGTTCGACCGGTTCAACCGGGAACCGGGCCTGGAATCGGTCCGGTAGCGTTAAAAAATCGAAAATCACATAAAATCGTTGAAAACCGGTCAAAACCGGTGAGAACCGGTTCGACCGCCGAACCGGTCGAACCGGATTATATTCAATTTTTTTTTATTTTTTTTTTTAAAATAAAGTTGTGTTTTGGCCTATTTTAAGTAAAAAAATGGATTTTCACCTTTATCTTCATTTGCCCTTATTTTTTCCGTCTTATTTTAAATTTGGTACTAGGATGTTATTAAAAGAATTAGAGTTAGAAGTATCTTTGAATTAATTGATATTGATATATGTTGAATTTTTTTTTACAAGTTAAACTCTAGTATCAAATTAAATTGTATTACACATAAAGAACTATCGAAATTCAAAAGTCAACAAGTTATCTTTGGCCGGTTGAACCGGTGGTTGAACCGGTCGAACCTTGAACCAGTGACTTGTCCGGTTCGGTCACCGGTCCGGTCCCACAAACTGCAATTAGGGTTTATGGTGTTGCTTTTTTTCCATTGAGAAAAGCTTCTTTCTCAACGTTACTTTCTATTTGAAGCATTCCATTGAAATTTGGTTGTTAATTCCATAATTTGTTGTGTTATTGTTCGAAATCATTCAGATAATTGAGTTTCGTATTTCAATTCAGTTGGCGTAGCCATGGATGATGATGATGGTTTCTTCGGCCACAATCACTATATGGACGAATCAGAGATGAGCGAGAACGAGATGGAAGAATCAGAGATGAGTGAGAAGGAGATGGAAGAATCAGAGATCAGCGAGAAGAAGGATCTGCTCAGTGAGTTGCCTTCTTCGTTAATCCTTCAGATCCTTTCGCTTTTGCCGATGAAAGATGTCGTTTCGACAACGATTCTCTCGAAACGCTGGAAAGATCTCTGGAACACTGTCCCCTGCCTTAATTTCTGCGATTACATTGATGGTGAAGAAGATGCAGATAGAATCCGGAATTTTGTTAATCGCGCTTTGATGTTCTGGAAAGGTGATAAGATACAAACGTTCACACTTGATTTCGGAGGTCACTTTGATATGTCGTTAGCTGATGAAATTGATGTATGGGTCCTTTATGCAAAGAAATGTAAGGTAAAAGAGTTGAACATACATTTGGTGTATGATTTAGATTCTCTGGATTGGGGTAGTGAAAATGACATGTATAGGTCACCAGCTTGCTTGAACACATGTTCGTCGTTAGAAAAATTATCACTAGTAGGTTGTAGTCTTCGAATACCTGAATCTCCGCTGCCTTGGGATCAACTCAATAGTTTAAGGATCGATGGTTTTCGCTTGAGTGAACACTTGATAGATCGAATTTTGTCGGGTGCGCCGCAGTTGGAGGTCCTTAAGTTGCGTCTTTTGGAAAGCAATGAGAATTTGAACATTTGGTCCAAACGTTTAAAAAAGCTGAGGGTTGAGAAGTATATATACTCTGATTATGATGAATCACCATCAAAAGATAAAAAGCTCAGAATATGGTGTCCATGTCTTGAATCATTAGAACTTTGCGGACTTTTGTATAGTGAGTATTTGCTGACTACTGTCTCGTCTCTTACCGACGTAACTCTTGGTTTTCCTTGTCCATATCAGTATGATTATGGTGGTGCGTTGGCTGGGAAAGAATTACTTGAAGAAGCATTGAGGCAAATTCTTTCCACTGTCCGCCATGTTGAAAAGTTCACATTATCAAACTGGTGTGTTGAGGTTTGTTTCTTTTGCATATCAACCTATGTCTTTTAGGTTATGATTGCTTATTAAATTTATTATGTTTACCTGGCAATGCACTCACAACTTTTTATATCCAATGCCATTTTGAGCTTTAATGCATTAGCTGGTACTTTTATTCTAGTTTCCGAAAGCAGCTAAATTGGGTTTATGATTCTGAATTGGACTGAGTAACATTTGTGCAAAACCGTGTTCTGCTAGTTAGGAGTTACTTTTAGCCTAAATCTTTTTACTTTTCTTACTCTTTACATTAAAAGTTACATTTTTTCTGATAAAGTAACTTTCATCCTACGGAACTTATTTAAGCATTAGCCGCTAATGCTTATTGCATTTCTGTTAGTTGTTTTCTATTCAATCTGCTGCTCTTCTTCTGACAAATGCAATCTAACTTGGTTCCTACACCAGGCGATTGTACCATTGCGGAAGAAATATTCATTTTCATCATTATCAAACGTCAAGATCTTGAAACTCGAAGTTAGTTCTATCGAACTTGACAAAATGGTGGGTATTCTTGCGGTTTTCCCCAAGGTGAAGACATTGATCATTGAAAAGGAAGGTTGCCCATCAGTGACGTATTATTATGAGTCGCAACATGCCATAATGCCGCACAAGCTCGATGCAGAGTATACTGTAAGCACACTGCCCAAGTCATTGATGTTACATAATTTGGAGACTGTTGAGATCACTTGTTGTTTGTGTGACATATCCGTGTTTACTTGTTTCGAGCTTCTGTTGAGACACGCTAGCGTGCTGCAAAAGATGTTGATTCGGGCTAGAGAAATCATGTCGTTTTCGCTCGAGTCTTTTTTTCTTGCTTCGGAGAAGCTGCTCAGTATGCCAAGAGCCTCTCCAACTGCAAAGGTGATTTTGTGCAAGAAGTGATTAATATTTTTATAATCTTTTGGGGCAAACCTTTTTTTTTTTTTTTTTAAAGTTACCATCCCGTCTAAACTTATTATGGATAGCAGGATAATGGAATGACTGAGGAACAAATCATCTTTTGCTCATTAATTGCGATAATTTTCCTAATTTTGTGGTTTGGACCATATTTTCATTTGGAGTAACACTGTCTTCCGTAAAATTATTATTCTTTTAACGTTATTGTTTTTGCATAAAGGTTAACACCTTATATAACACTCTTTGAATGATAACACTTTTATGATAAAAGTAACTCCGTCTTGAAGTTGACGTAAAAAAATATTACTATTTAAAATTGTTGTTTCCATGTAAGGGTTCAATAAAAATATTACTCGTTTACAGAAAATGATCCATTAGACGGTTTTATTGGAGCGTTTGCCTTTAATCAGTTGAAGTGCATTCATGTAGTGTAAATTGTGCACTTGTCATTGAAATAAAAAAAAGTACTCCCTCCGTCTCAGCTTAACTTGCCTAGTTGTCATTTCGATCTGTCCCAACTTAACTTGTCAGTCCATAAATGACAAATTTCTCATACAATCTTCATTCTCAACCTCCACCTTTGAAAAAATTAAAGATTTCATAAAATCTACTTTTTGACTCTGTACCCGATCAACTAGGCAAGTTAGTCGGGACGGTGGGAATATATACGTACCAGTTTTCGAATGAAAAAGAACGCCATGTCACTTGAAAAAGCCAACTTCAGTAGCTACCGGTTCTTTAACTTGTTCCTAACAATAACCGGACCTTTTTGAAAATTTTAATTGGTTATAGAACCACTTTGATCTGGTGACAAGGACATTTTTAACGTATGATAAAGTCAAATAGAATTTGTACAAATTTTCCTAATATTACTATCTATCATCGTTTCATTAAAGACGCCTATATTTTTTATTTTCTTTTTTTATTTGTATGTTTTATAAATTTCTTATTTTACAAATATGTTGTTAAAGTTCACTAGCAATATTAGTAACACGATTAACAAGTTAAAAATTATTAACATGAAAAATGAATATATCATTAAAATGAAAAGTACTGTAATACTACTATGTTACCATATGAAAAGAGTTCATGAGTTGTACAATGCACGGCTCATTTGGTAGCCCTTATAATCCCAAATAATATAGTATATTAGACTTAATCGGTTGTTTGGTACTCAATATAGTATATATGTGTTAAAATAAGGGGTTCGGTATAAGTCCGTTATAAACCCTTAATAAGAATCAGGTCTTTCGGACATAATAGCTTATACTGCCTTCTATCATGGGCCTATTAAGATTTTTTCAGCCTTTTTTTAAAAGAATTCAATTTAATTAAATATTATATAATCTAATATAAAAAAATAGAATTATTATATCCGAACTAAATGAATATTTAAATAATTATTTTTTCTTGTTTTACGATCACAACCTGACTTTTGCGATTTCCCACCTTTGCATCCGTTGTTGCAATTTTCGGAGAGAAAAGAAACTATTTAAAAATAATAAAAATATTAAGAAAATAAAATATTTATTTTTAAATTCTAAAAAATTATTTAAAAATATCATAAGCTTAACTGACAAATGTAGAAATTATTTTAATAAAAAATTAAATTTCACAAAAAAAAAAAGATCGAATATATTGATATTATTTCAAATAATTTTAAAAAAATTCAAATGATTTTTTTTAAAAAAAATAATTAAAAAAATACTTATGTCATAAAATGGCTTTCACAGATACCTCCACATATTTTAAACGAAATTTTAGAGATTTTAAAATAATTTTCAAATAGTTTAAATAAATTTTTAGAGTTTAAAAGATAATTTTCAAAAATTCATAGTAGTTTTATGATTTTTAAAAAAAATTAATAACTTCTTATTTTTCTTGCTGAAAATGATCTGATTTTAACTTTTTTCTATAAAAAACTGATTTTTTTTAATATATTTTCAACAAGTTTAAGTTAATTTTCTGATATTTTAAATGAAGTTTAGAATTTAAAAATTATTTTTTAGATTTTTAAACAATTTTATGTTATTTAAATATTTTTTAATATTCTTTTATTTTTCGCACTTAAATTGCTGGCAGAGGTTGCAAAGGTGAAAAAACATGTAGTTCAGGTTGTGATTGAAAAAAAAAACTGAAAAAACGCGCATACTACATATTGCAAATGATATAAACCCAAAATGTAAATATCAATTTCACCCACGTGATATATGAATTTAATATAACTTACTTTTAAAATTGAATTGTAGTATAAGAAAATTAGTGTTTTCTTTTTTTTTTTTTCAAAATTTTTAAATATTTTAATTTATCCAAATAATTTTACAAATTTGAACTATAACTATTTAACTTTATTTAAAAAAATATAGGGACAAATTAGGAAATCCAGCCTATTTTGGGATCTTATAAAGGGCGTTATAATGGCTATCAAACGTCTGATATAATATATGACAATGAGGAAATACAACCCACCAAACTCAAGATAGCATTGTTTATGATGTTTGAACTTGATATGCTATCTGATAATAGTTTATACTACCTCCGTTTTTTTTAGTTGTTCTTTTAGCTTTTGTACTTTGTTTATAAATAGTTGTTCTTTTAGCTTTTTTTTTTACATTTTTTCCTATAGTATCCCTATAGTTACTCCTAAAAAAACTCTAATTATCTAACCTCTTATATCTATGTAATATAATTAAGGGCTTAATTGTCTATTTTCTACATTTCTTAATTTTCTTATCCAAACCTAAAAGAACATCTAAAAAAAAAACGGAGGTAGTACAATGTTAACCAATATAGGCTACCAAATGAGCCCCTAAAATACTAGTCCACGATTTCACTTAGTGGCTAGAGTTGATAAATTAGCCAGAGTGGGAATCGCTTGCAAACGACTTCCTTGAGCTCTCAGATTTTCTCAATCCTTAAAATACAACTCAAAAACATTTAAAAGTGCATCAAATTATATTAAAAATAAAAATTAACCCGAAAATATATTTTTACACAAAATATTTCACTTAAACGTATCAAACAATCACAATTCCCAATCAAATATGAGCGTGAAATATGTAAGAAACGATTATTTCTCGATGTTCATCAGGAGTCATATATACACTTCTTCCTGGAGGTTGGTCTATTGTATATGATCTAAAGGGCCGGAGTGCTTGAAATACTATATTGCGAAAACTCATAACATACTACTAGAAATAAGGTTTTTTGCCACTACAAAATGTAGTTACAAAAGAGGGAGAGTAGTCATAAAAATATTTTTTTAGTAACTACAAATCTAAAAATAATTACTATAGGGTAGTCACTTATAATAAGATGCAAAAAGTTTTTTTGTAACTCCTTTGTAGTTACTAATGTAATTGTAACTATGTTTTGCAACTACTTTGGAGTTACTAATGTATTTGTAACTACAATGAGCTTGGGGTATTGTAGCAAATTTAATTAAAATTGTATGAAATGTTTTATGTAACTACTAATAGTTACGAACGAGGTTACTTTTAGTAACCACTCTTATAATTACAATAGGCTAGCGGCAAATACCCTTTTTTCTTATAGTGACAATAGGATCACATAAATTAGGGATAGATATTGTCTCTGCATGTGCAATTACGGAAATTGATTTTAAAGTCGAATATTCCAATATAGCTTTCTTATTTTGAATCTTGTCTTATTATTTATTTGCATGAGTTATTACTCATTGTAACAGTCTTAGGGTCTTGACTTTAGTAGTTAGGATAACTAGCAATGCTCTCGTGCAATACACGAGCATATATAAAATTTAATATATTTTTATTACGTATAAATGTATAAATCAATGATTTTTGTTATTTAAAATTTTATTGTCAAGATTAAATATTATTTTTTATACATGATTTTTGTTCTTTTATAATAAATACCAGTAAACATTAGCTCGAGATCAGGTCACCACCATATGTTGTACCAGGTTGGTCCAAAATTTCATTGGACCAAAAGTTAGTGAATATCAGCTCTCTAGAAAATAAAAGATTTTTTTAGTGCACTTTGTTTTTGATACTTTATCAAGGACTCATAAATGTATGAGACAATACCAATGACATATAAAATTAGGTTTCATGAAAAATTATGTGATATATAGATTAACAAAAAACACAAAAGGAATATAAAAAAAATAAGGAAATAAAATTGAATGTTTACGATGTAAGAATTTGAAAAGTCAATTGTTACTTGTATCCTTCGATAAGTTTTCACTTAATAGCCTAATAATCATTATTTATCCCCAAAAGTAAAAAGAAAAAGAAAATATATATATATTTTTTAGATTCAAAGTTACCATGATAGTCTTTCAAATATTTTTTATTTTTCTCAATGAATATATAATTTATGTTATTTGTTGTGGTTGCAAAGTTGTCTATAAAATATTTATTGTTACCTCTAATTAGTACATTCGAGGTTTAGAAAATCTATATGTGGTAATTCGGGAGGCCAAGTTCAGTCTATATTCACGTGTCAATGTCATGTGTCGGGTTGATCTTGTGCTAGTTTAAAATTTTATCTGTTAAAAAAATTAAGAGTTAAGCACATCGCGCCCTTCTATACACTTTGGTTGGACAGACCCGCTGCCCTTCGCACCATTAGGCCAACGATCGGGTACAGTTATACTTCGGCCTCAGATTCTTGTGGCCCAGCCCGCATAGAATATTAGGTGGACCGAGTTGATTTTACCGCCTCTAAATATTCTCATCATATTTGATTAAATAAAGGTTATTATTGCAAACAAAAATATTTTCACGAATTAGAAACTAACTTGAGGGTGGGGGAATCATCCCCTATTATTTTGGGGCTAACTTCTCCTTATACATATTTATAGATATAGATATAGATATAATTAATGAATTACATATTTCTTAAATTTTTTATTGTCAATTATATATTTTTTCTATTAATTATTTTGAATTTATATATTTATGTTAAATATCATTAGAGATGACAATTTGGGCGGCCTAGTTCAGACTGAACCCACGTACCAATGCCATGTGTCGGGTTAGATCAGACCAACCCAAAAGTCGGCCAGACCAAAAAATGAGAAATAAGCCTGACTTCACCCTCCTACACATTATATTAGATTTAACCGGTCCGCGGTTCGTGGGGCTATTAGCCCATCGATCGGGTCTGTTAGGTTCAATTAGAAAGTAATTTTGACAGAAAAATCAACCCCTATATATTCATTCTTTTTGTTGAGGGTGCTATATATATTGATTCAACAAAACATATTATTGCAAAATAAATAAATAAAAACTACTTTCGAATTTAGAAAGTAATTTTGACGGGAAAATCAACCTCTGCTATTTTGGATCGAGTTCTCTTTATATATATAAATTACCAACCAATCACAATTCCACCTAGATATTTTAGTACTAGTATCACTTTAATAATCCTAATCATATTCATCAGTGTCTATGGGATACGATCTTGTTTACCATTGGCAGCTACTACACCGTATACTTGTGGTTTAACTGGTAGAAAATTAAGTAAATCACTCATCCAACATGTTTGGCTAATGTCATATGTCGGGTGGGCTGCGTCGGGCAGACTCAAAATTATGTCGGTCCAAAACTTAGTGAGCAAAGTTTGACACATCTTCCAAAATATACTATTATTTTTGAATCATCCGTGGTCTATCAGACTTTTGATCCATCAGATCACACCTATGGAGCCCTAAGACACATGATTGTACTAGTAGCATAATAGATTAAACTATTAAAGGAGAAAATGAAAGGATAATCAAATAGCAAAACACTTGTGAAAGCTTTATCATCAATACTTGGGGGTGGCAACATTATTTAGGTTTGAAGGAATTAAAGAAAAGGAAGAGAAACACAAGACACAAGGCTTTTTGCACATAAAGTTGCAGAATTAAAAGAATACAAGAAAAAAGAAAGCATGGCATTGGCAGCCAAGTTTGCAGAGTTAGCCAACACAATTGGTGTCTCTAAATGCATTGGGTGAAGCAGGCAGCAGCGCTGACTGGGTGTGTATTAGCGCAATGCCCAAAACACGCAATAGCGCAGGGGGAACGTTGTGCAGCTGACACGTGTGCATACACCATTACTGCAACTGCAAATACCACCATAATGCGGCTCATCATCATCTTTATTTCCGTTTCTCTCTCTCTGTTTCTCTTTGGATGGTTCATTTGCTGGGATTATATAGATACAGATGCAGGGATTATGGACCAAAAATCACGTTTGGTTCTGTAGCTATTTTTTTCTTTAACTTTAGTCTCATAAATATTTATTTTTTTAGTTTAGTCTCATAGGTAGTATTGTAAATGGGTCGTGTCGAATTTTTAATATAATGTTTTAGCTTGTTTCATTATTAACCGAATCGAATTTGGACGAGCTTTAATCGAACCGAACACGAGTTGAGTAAAAGTTGCGGAATTTTTTTAAAATTCTAGGCAACCGGAATTATACCAATCTAGCCCCTATCAAGTTAAGAACGAGGATGTGGTGGTTGAGCACACCCTCATGACCGGTATATATGATATACTATCAAATACCAAGAAAATGTAAGGTTAAACTTATTTAAAATATTTTATAAATTTAATATTTATGAAATGTTTTTAGGACCTATAAAATGTTAAATCTTATAAAATGTTATAAGATGTTAGTAATGATATTTTTATAATTAACATATTATTATATAAAATTAACTTGAACAACAATTGATATAATGTGAACAATACAAAAGGATGAGGATAACAAAGATATTCAGTGCCTAAACTAGTGAAAATAATCTCATAATTTAATTATTAATATGTATGTATTTTTTTTTATTATTAACGAACATATAGTTTTACATCGTTTATTCAATTTTGATTTAATATTGTATACATTATGATCATATAAGTATATCGGTGTTTATTTTATAGGTAATTCTGTTGTGCAACGATTGCATAGGTGCAATCAGGGGACACAAATGTCTTTTCACAATATTTTAATGATTTTTTAAAAGAAATTCTTTTTCTTTACCCAACGAAATTTATTTCCCACAGTAATTAATTTCAACCTTTTGTTTTGCATCTTGTGATCTAGTCTCTTGTTTTCCTTTTTTCTTCTCATCACCTTCTTCCTTTTGTTTCTTTCCTCCCTTTTGTTGCTCCTACTTCGCGACCAACCCCTCCGACAAATCCACCATCAGTACCTCCCTCTCCACCTCTAAAACCCTTTCACTGCTAGCGTCACCGTCAATACCACCACCAGTACCACCTCCAAATCTAGAACCATCACCAAACCCTTCACCTCCGCCGAATCAACCAGCACATTTTATAATTTTGACGTGTTGGTTTTCTAAATCGTGTGAGTTACTTTTTAAAAAAGTTGTCAATATATTATAGAGATATGGCGGGTTTTTATTATATTGAGTATCGAAATAATTTGTTGGCTTCAACCACGTGCTATAAGATATATACATGTTATTTCATTTATAATTCATATTTTATGGTGTAATGAGAATTTGTAAATCTGTTTAATTTCTTTTTATTTAAGATTTATTGTTTGCACTTTACGCAATTTATATGAAAATTTTATTATATTACTACTTTTATAAGATTAATAAACTCTTATGCAGGAGATGTAATATCTTACACAATATGATAGTGTGACACGACTGATATGATTCGTGTACCAATGCAAAGATACAATGATATGATAAGACATTATATGATAAACGTGATCTAACAAAAGTAAGTCTTGTGTGTGACGGCCATGTCATGATATTATCAATTTTACTATATATAGTAAGATAATTTTTCTAATTTTCTTTTTTATGTTGCTACCCATGTCATAATATTATCAATTTTTTAATATATAACTTAATAACCTATATTTCTTCTGTTCCACATTAATTGACGTTTTAGGATGAAAGAGAAGAATTAAGGATGAAATATTTTGACAGACATACCCTCGCTAAAGATTTGACCAAATCAAAATATCTCTGATAGATTGAAAAATAGAGATATTTTAGAATTGAATCCAGAGAAAAAATTGATAAAATTAATGAAAAATATGTAAAACGTCAATTAATTTGGAACGAATGGAGTAATTATTAACATTGATAATTGTTTTGCCCTATGCACATGTAATACTTTTTATAAAAAAATCCAAATAGAATTATTAGTTAGTGGGTGGGTTTGTACTTGAGTTAGATCACTTCGTTCGAATGTATAATTTTATTATTACTAATAATAATTCGCTATTATAGTATAATAAATTTCACAAATTACGCAATGCATCGGTGAAATACACTAGTAAAATCAAAATTTCACAGAAGTCATTTTATATGGCTAGTTTAGAAACGACGTGTTACATATAGACATGTAAATGTATGAACTAGTAACTATTTTTCTTCTTTCTTTCTTTAACTTCGACTAATGAATGTTTTTTCACGAAAAATTTATACATTTTCAAGACTAACTAATATTATTTCTGAAAAATGTATTGCTCTTTGTGAAAGGTAATATTGAAAAGCAGATCTTGAGATATCAATACGAAAATTATAAATAATATACTTTTGCATGAACTTTATATAAAACTAAATAAGAATACATAAAGTTAAAAACACACAAGGATTATTATTATAGGAAAATATTATTGCCTCCATTTTATAATGAGAATCGTATTTGTAAATGTAAAACTTCTTATTTTTTTATAAAATTTTATGAAGGTTCAACTCTCCAAAAATCATATATCTGCATTTGTACGATTTTTTTATTTGACTAATTCATCAAATTAAAAATCTTAGTATTAATTAGCTTACTTGGACTACTCAAACAAAATATTGACTTTTAAAACATGATTCTAATTTTGGGACAAGAATTTTATGGGACAAAAGGAGTACATTTTACATTATTTTCTATTAAAAATTTACTTTTTCAAAAGACGTACTCCCTCCGTCCCGGTTGAGTTTGCACATGTGAGCCGACACGTATATTAAGAAAAACTGTTTTTTGCTTTTTGGTTGACTTTTTTAAAGGTGGAGATTGAAAGTGGAGATTTTAAAGGTGGAGATTGTGAGAAAACTTTCCTTTTTAAGAGTGTGCAAACTTAGTTGGGACGTCCCGAAAAGAAAAGTGTGCAAACTCAGCTGGGACGGAGGGAGTATTAGTTTTCTGAAAGTAATACTTTTTACGAAATAATAGTTGATATAGTTTGTGGTTTATAAATTGATAGCTTATATAAATCTTGACATTAAAAAAATATATAAATTTGATAAGAACAAATAATTATTTAAAAAAAAAAAAAAAGCAAAATAATTTTCTTTTTAGGAAATCGATTACATTTTCTTTTTCTGGAAACAGTATCACTTCATCCTTGTTTGTCGTGGATGCAAACTTTTTCTTCTTTCATCTGAGCGAAATTTGATTGAATCAGGAATTTAAATTCATACATTTGTGACACATAAATATTAGCGTAATGATAATATAAAAATAAAATATGATGTGCAGTTTGGACCACATCCATGGAGCAGGAAGCAGCATGTATCCAAATCCACTGTTTAAGCCTCAACTTAATTCTAAAAAGTACAAAAGGAAAAAAGTAAATAGTATAAATTTATAAAATTAAAAAATATAAAAACAATTTGTCCTCTAAGTAATGTATTGTATAAGAGATTATCTTTTTCTATTCCTGCACTGCCTTCACTTTTCCGGTAAAAAAATACTCCCTCCGCCCCGGTTTAATTGGCACTTACCATATTTGTTTGTCCCAACCTAATTGGGGAAAATTGCACCAAATATCCTTTAACTTTACCTATTTGCATAGAATGTCCTTTATGTTTAACATTTACATAAAATGTCCTCTAAGTCAGAAAAACTTGCGCGCTTTGTCCTCTGACCGGTTGTAACCAGTTGAACAACCGGTAATGAACCTATGTGGCATTTTTTTTCTGATGTGGCATTAAATGGATGTTTTTTCTTTATTTTTAACTTTTTGCTGACATGGCTAACCAATTGGGAGGGGAACCAAACCATTTAGGAGTGAAGACTAAGTCAAATTCCCTCTTTTTCTCATTTTTGTCAAACTTTCACATTTTAAAATTAATAATTTCTTATTTTCTCTCACCGCACTCCAATTTTCATCATGGCGGCGGAATTGAAACTCGTCTTCGTGATAATGTTCCAGAAATTGAAGCAGGGAAGCATATCAATTTAACATTTATTTTTCACCAGCAGTATATTCAAATTTCGAGCATAGTATATGTTATGATGCCTAACATTATATTTAATATTTCGATGTAGCATACGTTATGTTGCCTGACAATATACGTTGTTTTAGTTAAGTTTTGTTTTATACTGCGAATTTTTTTTCCAACTTACAATACTCACCGTATATTTAATATTTCGATACAGTATACGTTGTGATGCCTGACAGTATATGTTATTTTAGTTATTTTTTGTTATTGGGCCGAAACTAAAGTTGTTGGGCTAGGAGAGGGAAGATTCTAGAAGAGCGGACCGGATGATATGCTTTCTGTTGTGGAGAAAGCGGGATGACTAATTTTTAAAATCTCCCCTGCTTCAATTTCTGGAATATTATCACGAAGACGAGTTTCAATTCCGCCGCCATGATGAAAATTGGAGTGCGGTGAGAGAAAATAAGAAATTATTAATTTTAAAATGTGGAAGTTTAACAAAAATGAGAAAAAGAGGGAATTTGACTTAGTTTTTCCTCCTATATGGTTTGGTTCCCCTCCCAATTGGTTAGCCATGTCAGCAAAAAGTTAAAAAAAAAAAAAACGTCCATTTAATGTCACATCAGAAAAAAATGCCACATAGGTTCATTACCGGTTATTCAACTGGTTACAACCGGACAAAGCGCGCAAGTTTTTCTGACTTAGAGGACATTTTATGCAAATGTTAAACATAGAGGATATTCTATGCAAATAGGTAAACTTAAAGGATATTTGGTGCAATTTTCTCAACCTAATTGTCATAATCCATAAATGATAAATTCTCTCATAATCTTCATTCTCAAAATCTCCACTTTTAATCTCCATCTTTGAAAAAGTTAAAGATTTCACAAAATCTATTTTTCCTTAGTCTCCGTGCCCCGCCAAGATTGGTCAATTAAATCAGGACGGAAGGAGTACTAATTTCAGTAATAAAGTCATATATAATTTCGAGTAAACGTACTCTACTTAATTAATTTTTTAGAATATTGTAGGAAATACATATTTGACTAAACTAATTATTTTTAAAAAGTCGATTTTCCTATCGTGTGATACACGATTTTTTTTTTTTTTGAAAAATAGAGTTAAATAATTGAATAACTATTTTTTACATTAATTATTCTTAAATTAATAACTTTTAATGAATTAAACATGTCTTTCAAAAATATGTTCATTCGAAAAATTATTTAATTCAATTATATTTGCAACTCAAATTCAATACAAATAGTCAACCATAATAAATAATATTCAACCATAATCGCAGTAATCTATAAATAAAAATAAATTGTTAATCTAAATGTAATATTCTATACCCCTCTTTCACAAAGATATTAATACAAAAATCTAACCTGGATAACGGACAATTTTTTTTTTTTTAACATTTAATTCTTTTTAAATATGCAGTATAGGTGTCTGAGAAGAAAATGATTAGTTTGATATATTTTACATAAAAACAAAAAACAAAAAATTAATTTATGTTTTTACTTTTTTGAATTTTTTTATGAATAAATGACTCATAATATACCACCTATAAGTTTTTGATTTAGCAACCTGCCAAAAAAAATCCAAATTTGGATTAGCATTTCACTAATACATATACATCTCTTATTTAACCAGTAATGATTTTTCCAAAAAAATTATATTAGTAATATTTAAAGTATCCATCTTTAGTAGGTGAAATAAGCAGGAGACTTATCCGTAATTTTTTTTGTAGAGAATTATCTTTTGTTATAAAGTAAGATAATAGGGAAGAAGCCGAGATGCTGATTCCTTTTAGTGTGGTGTAGCCCAATACAAGAATCTGGCCTAATTAATAATTTTGGAGAAGTACTTAAAACATGTGCATGTAAATATCAATGTGAAAAAAGAAAAATATTTTAAATTCACCACTATTTTTTTCTTTTTCACCATGCATAATAATTTTGACCTAACTCACCCTAATATATTCTAACTTGAGCTGTTTGGATCATCGTATCTTGTAATTTGCAACTAGTATATTGATTATGTAACTATTCCATCCCACCCTATTTTGTTGTAAGTGTTTGATACACAAATTTTGTGTTCAATTGCAATGCGCCACGTAATAAAATATATAATAAGAAAAAGGGTCTTTTGAGACCACAAAAAAGTGGTCTCAAATAATGAATATTTGCCACAACTTAAGCAAAGTGGTCTCAAATAATGAGTATTTGTCACAACTTATGAGTATTTGTCACAATTTTATTATCGTCTCAATAACTCTGTCGCAAATAATATATTTGTGACCACAAAAGTGGTCTCAAATGCGTCTCAAATATTTTTTGCAACAACTAGTTGTCTCTAAAAGTAATCTTAAAGTTGTCTCACATAATTTGTAGAGAGATTTGTGACAACAAGTGGTCACAAATAACTTATTATTAGTGACCACAATTGTGGTGTCAAAAAGTCTTATGCAAAAGACTTTAATTTTAAATTGATTATTTTAATGTTGAAAATTAATTAAATAAAACTCCTAAGTTAAATAATCAATTTAATTGATGATTTGATATATACTTTATTGACCTATTGAAAGTCGTCACGTGTAAAAGTATTACAAATATTATTAAATTAAATTAATTTAATAATCATTCAATAAAGACGACGGTGAATATCAAATTATGATGGACTAATCAAGAGCCTCGTGTATTGAGAACCAGAATCACTAAGGAAGCCTTGAATATATTGATATTATTTTCACATTAGATTCTCATGTGAATATATATTTATCAACAATAGGATTACCAAAATCACGTTGACTTGATAAAAAATAGGTCAAGTAAATAATGGCATCGTATATACATATACGTATAATGCATCCTAATAATTATTTGGGTTTTCAACGGTTAAGGACCCGAAAAATATGTTAACTATCAATTTAGGTCTTGAAAGATAATTCTATCAATCCAAGGCCTAAAAAAATTGAAACTATCAATGGAAGATCCATAAATTCAATATCATTATAGGGCCTATTTGGAAAATTGCAAAACCCACAAAATAAATTTATCTTGAAGTGATAAGTAAGAAAATATATGTCAAAAGTCATTCACTACATTGTATTTTTTTTAAATTATCGTGATATATCTAAAATAATTAAATATTTACAATATTTTTTTAAAATATACAAATTAACAAAAAAGGTATTTACATAAAAAAAAATACATTTTAGTGAAATATGTTTACATGAATTTAAATATTATGAAGTCAAAATGAAATTGCTAACTTTTTTAAAAAAAAATAAATTATTTGTTCTCCGTGTATGACTTAAAAAAAAATATATAGATGTTTAAGAAACAAAATTAAAAAAAATAACAATTTCCAATATGAAGCTACAGAAAATTCAAAAATTAATAAATTTTAAAAAATGTCGTGAAAGACTTTTGACGTATATTTCCACTGCTTATCATTTTGAGACAATTTTAATTTGTGTATTTTTTTTTTTTTTTTTGTGGGTTTTGCAATTTTTCAAACAAGTCCTATAATGATTTTGAATTTATGGGTCTTCCATTGATAGTTTCAAATCTTTAAGGTCCTGGATTGATAGATATATATTATCTTTTAGGACCTGAATTGATAATTGATCTATCTTTCGAGTCCTTGACCGATAAAAACCCTAATTATTTAGCAAAGGCATCGTT
This sequence comes from Ajuga chamaepitys, assembly GCA_958295605.1. Classification (NCBI taxonomy): domain Eukaryota; kingdom Viridiplantae; phylum Streptophyta; class Magnoliopsida; order Lamiales; family Lamiaceae; genus Ajuga; species Ajuga chamaepitys. The sequence continues at coordinate 4,693,838 of OY282503.1, forward strand.
CTAAATACACGAATCTTATGTAGTAATTCAACATCATAAAAACAAAAGGCATTTTGAATATCTGATGCAAAATGCATCCACCCATCGCCTCAACTGGATCATAAAATTCTCTTGTAGAATGAAGAAAATAAAAAAGATAATAATATGCATGCATATATTGAATGCATATCTACAACAAACAATAAATACGTGCAATGAATCTTGTAACAGGCGTTCCACTATTTATACTATCATCATCATACTTGATGAAAACTAGGATGGAGCGCGTATAACAGCTCTCAAAATCAGTGCATTCAATCAACACATACACTGAATCACAAATTACGATCACAAGCATCGATCAACTACTCCACTCCTTCAATATTTACATTAGCATTCCAGTGCCTATTAATACTTCATTAATCGCAGGAAAACACAACAAGGATTGCCAAGATTGAAACTGAAGCTGAGACTAACAATGGCAACAAACCAAAACAGCCAGTCAACCCTTATACCAGCAACTTATGGGATCAACAGGCTTCAGGAGATATACAACTATGATCAACTGTATGTCGCGAGGGGTCCTCAATTTATTGTTTTGTTTATAGACACGTGTTTCTTTAACTGAAGAAATTTGTATCTATATCATCACTTTTGAATTTTTCAACATCTAGTCTTAATAACTTAAAATATTGAACCCCTAGATTGAATTTCTGGTTCTCGTTGTTTACAGTCTCTACTGGAGCAGGCATCAGAATTCAAGGTTACCTGGAAGAAAAGTAGAAGTTGATCTTCATATAACTCATGATACTGAAGAGCTGCCGAAGCTGCTTAAGACGTGCATTTGTAGGTGTAACGAACCAAATCAAGAACCACTGCAGATCTGTGCATACTATTGCAGTGTCCTGATTTCCTATTTCCCGAATCTAGAATATCAATTAGTAGATATATTGAAAGGATGTGGGGCAACAGTCAGAACTGAATATGGTAGAGAGCGTCGCATGGAAATTCTTACTGGTGATGACAGCTTTGTTAACTTATGTTACTTTGGTCAGGCTGTATTGCTGCTCTACAAGAACATATCATCCTACCAAAACTTCATGAGAGATCGGACGAATGAACTCCAAACTCATGCTGGGGTCCCACCAAATGTTACTGTTGGAATAGCATTCAATCAACATGCGGCAGCTACTATCAGAAGTATGTTGGGAAACAACCATGTGATGAGGAAGTTAATTCTTGAGGCACTCTTGGTTACATCTCGAAGTCACAATCTGTTGGGATATGCCTGTAACTATTTGTGCAAGAACCTGGAGTGGACGGATATGGATTCAATAATATGCATCGTCGACACTTTGCTCATTACCAGGTCTCCTGTGCTGAGGGATACAAGGATAGCAGTCGAGGTTCAACTATTTTCTGAAGCTTACAACAAGGTGAAAGAGTGTTTTATGCCGCAATTCTTTGCAATTTGGGAGCCGCCTTCAGTGACCCGTGTTATTGACAGCACAAGGTTTCCGACAATAACTGCTGTTGCCGAAGCTATCAGAGGTACAAATGTTGCTGCAGAGAGTGCATTGGTGGCTGAGCTGAGGGAAGTACACAACACCTATATGCGCAACAGTGGTGGTGGTGGTCGCGCTGTCACTGTGGAACTAATTGAATGAGAATTAGTATATCCTATATCTAAGTTTCTAATAAATATCTATTATTTACGACTATTACTATTATTACTACTGCTGCTACTACTTGGGACCGGATACTTAATTGTACAAGTTACTTGTTCTTGTACATAATTCTCTAAACATTGATCTTAATTTGCTACAAGTATAAAGATATTTGTGGTTATCTTTTGAAGTTCTGTTTCACATCTTCATTAGTTCAAAGATGATGCACACAATGTAATTAGATTTCGTTTAAGTTGACCTGTTAACCTCATTGCCTGGCAACTTTTGTGGAAATTACTTTTTAGTTGTAGAAAAGGGTTTCTATGATTGCTTTATCAACCATCTGTTCCTAAGATCAACATATCTAAACTCAAGCATCATAGCAAGAATGTTCTCAACCAAAGGGTATTACATAGTCTATTAGTCCAGATTTTTATCACCAATGTAATACATACAAATTCATACCCACCAACTGTTCGAGGAATGGCTGGAGCGATAATAACGCAAATGACAGAATAATTCAATTTGAGATGTTTACTGAATCAAATATGGAACGCGATTAGCACGAATAGATGCCGCGTGCGAGGATTCGGCAAAACAAGACCCTTATTGATGCGAACAAGATCAGTATTGTGCGACTGTGAGTCTGAGTAATTGTAATCAAGAGGTAATTTCATTAGAGAAAAGGGTTTGCAGGTTCTATATAAAACAGGAAAATAAGGATTCCAATTCCAACCACTTTAATTAGAGGGCCGAATTTATCCAATTAGAGAAGTAAATTTTAGGGTTCTAGTAAAATTGAAAAACAATGGCTAATAAGAGATGCCACAAACTGTTATTGTAAACATTACAAAGACAACAATAAAAAATGTTGTTGTTACCGTTGTTGTAAAGGTAAAAACGCCAACGCCTAATATCTGTTACTAACAACCGTTGCTGTAGATCCAAAAGAAAATGGTTCAACTGCATTGTAATGACTGTTGTGGTAAATATAAAATACAAGGGGTCTACCACAACGCCATGTACAAAAACACTAACTTTTCGTAAACAACAATTGTTTTCACTATTGTTGTTTAGCAAATTTCCCTAATTACAATCTGTTTCAACTGAAAAGAATTGAGGTAATTACGTATTCCGTTGTGGCCGAAATGTTACCATTGATTGAGTTTCTATTGAGACATGGTAGCATGCTAGAAAATATGGTGATCCGAGTAGACGACCTCAATTCGAAGGTATCTCTGCTTCAAGCAATAGAGAAGCTTCTACATACTAGATCTTCTTCAATGGTAAAGGTGATGCTACGTGCCAGCAAAATATATAATTATGAAATATAAAGTAATTTAATTTTGAAACTCAATTGTATTTTTTTGAAATAAAGTTAGGCTATTGCCTCGAAATTATTTGGATACTTTTGGAGTTCTATTTTATTTTTCTTTTGGATGGAGTAGATAATTTTTATAAGCTCATAATTATGAACATAATGGTGATGATGCTACGGATATCATGTTTAGGCGACGCGGAAGGACATGGGAATGGGCCTTAGGCCTATTCCTGTCTTATTTTATTTAATTCATGTTTTTATTTCTGTGATATTTTTCATTAGCCGGTTTGTGGGCATTGAGACATTATAAGTAGTTATTTAGGAATTTTGAATTCATTATTGATCATTGAATTAAATTTTCGACTATCTGGCTTGGGCATAGAAATTATTCTTGTTATTTACTGCTTCTGCATTTTATTTCTCTTAAATCCCAACAGATGCACTTTTAGATGTATCAATCTTATTGCATAAGTTGGACATTGGAGATAAAGAACAAGGCTGACCTCTGTACCAATTCGTGCATACATGCAGAGACTGAGCCAATCTTTTTTTTTTATCGGGGGAGGGGGGCGCAGAATATCTATTTAAAACCTTTTAAAATATTTATCAAGGTTTCCAAATTTGAAGGCACCGTAGTTCGTTATTACATCGTATATGTACATAGTAGTTATGCTAAAAATTAGAAGAAATTTTAGAATAAGCTTTTGAATTTTGTTATTTCAACTCTGTCCAAAGTTCAAAATTTTGATTTTTAGGGGGAATTTTGAGATTAAAGATTCATAAGTGGAGGAAATCCATCGCCCTGAATATTTCAGCCTAATCATGGTTCTCTTTTGGTTGCACTTTTTTTTTTTTTTTTCTAAGTTTGGGCCGGAAGTACCTTGGCCGATGGATTAAAAGTCCGACAAATTTCGGACCAACTTAAAAATCATAATATATTTTAGGGAATGAGCTCGACTGTACTTATTAAGTTAGGGGATGATCTTGACTTTACTTACTAATATTTTGTGGGATGGAATTTTAAAGATTCATAAATGTAGGAAATCCATCGCCCTGAATAATCCGGCCTAATCATGGTTCTGGCTTTTGGTTGCCCTTTTTTCAAAGATTCATAGTGGTTCTCTTTTGGTTGGTTCCGAATCCACCCGAAATAGAGCACGAACCCGATAATCCGAATTTCCCTCAATTTCAAGTAATTTTTATATGATATTCGTATCATATAGTCTTAGCATTCCATCTTTCCTCTAATTTTAGCTTGACATTTTTGTAGTGAGAAGGGGTTTTGTTGAATTAAATCGATTTTTTTCCTTTTTCTTATCGTACACATCTTGCATATGTCCAATCAAACATGTTCCTAGAGATGGTAATCCGGATCTTTGGTTCGGGTACATGCTCGGAATAGAGAGACGAGACTCTTGAGATTATGGAGAATGAAATCGAAACGAGAAACAGCCCTGATTTATACGACAATTAGGGTTCTCTGTTGATTGAAGTCTTACTTGAACCACTTGTTTTGGAAGCTGCAACTGGTACTAAATATGTTCTGCTTCCAAATTGTTCAGATAGAGATGAATTCAGCGGAGGAGATGGAAGAACTAGAGATGAGTGAGAAGCGGGATCGACTAAGTGAGTTACTGTTCCCCTTAATTCATCACATCATGTCGCTAAGACTGTTTTTCTCTCCAAACACTGGAAACACTTCTGGACCACAGTCCCCTGCCTTAATTTATGTGATTTAGATAGAACCCGAAATTTCATTAATATTCTGGAGGGGACTTAAATCACAGTTGATTTAGACGGTGAGTTTGAAAAGTCCTTAGCTAAGGATCTTGATTTGTGGGTGCTTTTTGCCAAGGAAAATAAAGCAGAAGAGTTGAATATACATCTGGCGTACCTCCAAGAAACATTTGGTTGGGATAATGTGGTAACAAATGGTAAATGATGTATACAAAGCACCATTATGTTTGAACTCATGTTCTTCGATAAAAAATAATCACTTGTACTTGTAATCTTCGAATCCCTCAACCTCCGCCCTGGAATCAGCCCACGAATTTAAGAATTGATGGTTATTGCTTTAGCAAATAGTTGATAAACCGAGTTGCGTCTGGTGCTTCTTAGTTGGAAGTCTTGTTGCACTGATGATTTGACCAATGATGAGAGATTTAAGCAGGTTTATCGAAGAAAGAAAGATTTGGTGAGAGATTGAAGATTGGAAGAAGATTTGCTGATTTACAAATTTTATGCATCTTAATTAGTTTTACTTGATTTGATTAGTTGACTTTCTGATTTGAGTTTTGGCCAAGGGCCCGTAGGATTTGTTTGAGAGACTATTTAAATATTGCTAGGGATGTTTACAAGTTTTAAGCAGAAAATTATTTGAGAGTTATCTCGTTTACAGCAAGTTGCTCATTACTAGTGAATTCGTGCATTCATTCGAGTTCTCTAGAATACCTCGTCGAGAGGTTTCATCAATTGGTATCAGAGCCAGACGACCATTCACCACGTTCACGCGCAATATGGTTTCGAACAAGCAGCGCTTCGAAAACCTAGAAACAGCGGTATGATGGTTGAGCAAAACGGTGCACATTGTATCACTCCGGATCGACGATCATGACCGTACGAATAATCAGGAGGAGGAGCACCGCAGAAGGCGTCGGGGCGCACGCAATGAAAGCCCTAGTCTTGATGACGGCAAAAGAGGATGATACCGAGGTCGCAGGAGGCATTATGTGAACGAAGGCCGCAGGGGACACAGCTCGGATCATAATCATCACGAATTGCCATGCTGGAATGACAATGAGGGGGACAACCATTTCGCCAATCCAGGGCCATTCCACCGAGATGGATTAGTATCCGAGAGTCAGGAGGAAAAGGAGGAATCAGATACTTCGAAAACTGAAATGGAACAATCGGTCGTAAGCCGTCGAAGGAAGAAGGCGGCAGATCATAGGCCAAAGGGAATTTGCCTTGAATTTCCTAAATTTGTGGGCGACGAAGCACGAGATTGGATCGATAAGGCTGAACAATACTTTGACATCCAAGAAGTTCGCAAGAAAGATTGGGTGCATATTGCCTCATATTATTTTGAGGGGAAGGCATGCCAATGGTGGAGATGGTTTGAACTAACCAATATGGAGTATGGTTTCTCGTGGGAAGACGTTAAACTAGGGCTGGTGAGCTGATTTGGATCCGCACAGGAAGAAGATGTTAACGAAATGATGGGCAGAGTTAAACAAACCATAAATTTCCAGGACTATCTACGGGAATTCGAGAAAGCTATGAGTCAAGTGCCACATTGGCCACATAGTGCCTTGCTTAGGGTATTTATGACGGGACTTAAAAACCAAAATCGCCGTCGAATTAAAGATGTGGAAACCGGCTAATCTTCGTGAAGCCATAGATTTAGCAAGGAGAAAGGAGAAGCAATTGCGCCTGGCCAAGGAAACAGGTCCCTCAAATAAACCCTTCTCGGGCAGCGGCAGGTTCCAAAATTGGCCAATCGCAACTGGACAGGTTTCGAGCAACGTATCCACAAGTCATAAGACTTCAACGAACATGGTGGGGACAGCGGGCAATAGCCGAGTACAGCTGTCCAATGAAGAAATTAATCAGAGAAGACAGGTCAGATTGTGTTTCACGTGCAATGAAAAGTACACGTGGAATCATGTGTGCGCGAACCATAGAACAATTGACACGTCGGTTTCTAACCTAGTGTTCCGCAAGTGTACGATGTAGGTGTAGTACTATTGTCAAGGTCGATCCCACAAGGAATAGTTTAGGTAGTTTGGTACCTTAATACTCTAGGAATGTCCTAACTAGATACTAAGTTGCAAAGGTTGATTTTAACACGACTTAAGGAATTTAACAAATAATTGGCAAACAAAAAGAACTAACAATCGATGAGAAAAGGTATCCTAGGGCTTCGATTTCAGGATATTAATTCAATCTTGAATATGATTAACCTATTAATTTACCAATTCTAGTGTTTATTAGGCGGCACGACAATAATCTAATCCTTCTCTCGAAGCGATTAAACCGTTGATTAATTAAGCTAATTACCCTCTCGAGTCAATTAAACCTAATAACTCCCAAACGAACCTAAGCCACGGCCTACACAGTCATAGACAACTGCGCTCTATGTTCTAAGTCTGATAACGCTTCCCTCCTCTCGAAGCGGAATTGTTAAACTAAATTACTAAATCTAGGTGATCAAGCTAAATTCAGTTTTAAGCACAAACATAGAGATAAAACACATAAAGAACGGAATTAAATAGATTAAATCATAATCAAACCAATGTCATAAAAATCCCTACTTTCTAACCCTAGGACACGAATAGCTTAGCTACTCATGCCTAGCAATAATCCAATACAAAATCTTAATAAAAACATTGTAAAGAATTAAACTAGAAAAGAATAAATAAACCCGGATGACTCCGTCTCGCTGATCTTCGTCTTCCTTGTCCTCCAAGACTTCTTCTAGGTGGAATGATGTAATTGATGTTCTTCTGTGATTCCTCCCCTTTTTCCAAGAGCTTGGGGTCCTTTTTATAGAGTTGGGAACGAATCTTGGGGAAGATAAGATCAAAATCCTATTAAAAATAGGAAATCTTCGCAGAAAAATCCTTTTGACACGGCCGTGTTGCTTAACTGACACGGCCGTGTTGCTTCGCAAATTTCTCTTTTCCAGCAACAATTTGACACGGCCGTGTTACTTTGTGACATGGCCGTGTTCTATTCCAGACTCAACAGCACGTTATGGACCACTTTTGACACGGCCGTGTTGCTTTGTGACGCGGCCGTGTCGGTTCTTGCCCCGTTTTGCTCCTGGACCGGTTCAAGCCGGTTCGGACCGGTTTGGACCGGTTTTTGGACGGTTCTCACTCTTTTGGGCCGGTTTTTATTCTTTTCCAACTTGTTTCCTCATCCGGTAGCCTGAAAATGCTCAAAATACCTTAAAACAAGTCGAAACACGCCAAATGACCCAAATATTATTAATATAAATAATTGCCGGTCAAATATGCACGTAAATGATATAAAATATGATCCTAAATTGACCTAAATACATGCATAAGTAACGTGTTATCAACAATGAGTCTAATCATTGAAGACATAGAAGCGACGGAAGAGGAGTATGAGGCTCCACCCAAGTTCGACGAAGAACCAAAAGGAAAGGTAGAAGGAGATGAACCCATTCTGTCCTTCAACCAATTGGGTGTAAACCGTGCGGCGGCAAGTTTGGAGTATGAGGGGCACATCGGGAGGCAACGAGTGAAAATACTTGTGGATAGCGGAGCCTCACTTAATTTTATCGATGCTTCCCTCGCTCAATACCTACGACTAAAGTCGGTACGCGATGGAGAAAATTACAAAGTGTCTTCGGCAAGTGGTCATGTATACAAGTGTGACACTAAGTATGAAAAGGTGTCGATGGTGATTCAAGGTATACGATTTCAAATACGTTATTTGCCATGCCTCTATCACCATATGATGTTGTTTTGGCATGTCGTGGGTACGGGCGATGAACCCCTTGTCACTTGATTGCAAAGGACTTTCGGTTCGATTTTGGATAGGGAAAGATGTGGTAGTGTTGAAGGGAATAGGCTACTGTCCTTTTCTATCTATGGGGGAAAGGATGATTCCGAGGAAAAGGGCGAGAGAGGGGGAATGTTACATGCTGACTTCGCCAAGCATGGGTCTGGATGGAGAATCAAAACGTCCGAGCTGGAGTCCAAAAATTGAAGAATTGCTGACTGAATTTCTAGAAATCAGCCATCCACCGAGCTCACTACCACCTCGGCGTGAGTTTGACCATCGTATTCGGTTGATTGATGAATCAAAACCCGTCAACGTGGCTCCTTACAGATATGCACACTTCCAAAAGGATGAAATTAAGAGACAAGTCGAGGAGATGATGAAGAACGGGCTGATACGATATAGTACGAGCCCCTTTTCATCTCCCGTATTGTTGGTGAAAAAGAAGGACGAGACCTGGCGAAATTTTACTGATTATCGAGCTTTGAACGCGGCAAGCATCAAGGATTGTTTTCCTATACCAACAGTGGAGGACATGCTCGACGAATTACACGGGGCATCCTATTTTTCGAAGCTAGATTTACGAGCGGGGTATCACAAGATATGAATGCATTCGGATGACATCCATAAGACGACATTTAGAATGCATAGCGGGCACTATGAGTACGTGATCATGCTGTTTAGGTTGAGCAATGCCCCGTCGACATTTTAGGCCGTTATGAACCACATATTCAGACCCCACTTAAGAAGGTCCGTGCTCATATTTTTTTATGATATTCTCATATATAGCCGTGATTGGGAGTCTCATTTGGATCACTTGCGTAAAGTGTTGAGCATTTTGAAAGAGAATCACTTTGTAATAAAACCGTCTAAGTGTTCTTTTGAGGTCTGCGAAGTTGAGTATTTGGGCCATTTTATTTCGGGAGAAGGGGTGAGAGTCGACCCTCGAAAAATTGAGGTTGTCCGTGATTAGTTAGTGCCGACTAACGTGACTGAATTGTGGGGATTTCTAGGCCTGGCAGGTTATTATCGAAAATTTTGTCCAAAATTTGGAGAGATAGCAAGACCCTTACATAATCTCACCAAGAAGAACAAGTTTTGTTGGTCTGATGAAGCACAAATAGCCTTTGACAGCCTTAAAAAAGCAATGAGCTCTACACCTGTTTTGGCTTTGCCTAATTTCGAAGAAGAGTTATTGATAGAAACGGATGCATCAGGTTTCGGCATAGGGGCTGTCCTTACTCAAAATAAGCGACCCATAGCCTATATGAGCAAGAGCATAGCTGAAGTAAAGAAGGGGTGGTCAGTGTACGAGAAAGAGATGTTGGCAATATTAGAGGCAGTTCGTACATGGAGACCATATTTATTGGGGCGTAAATTCAGAATTGTAGCTGATCAAAAAAGTTTACGACACTTGTTGGAGCAATGCATCACCACTCCGGAACAACAAAAGTGGATAGCAAAGTTGTTTGGGAATTAATTACGAGATTGTGTATCGACCTGGAAAGGAAAACGACGCAGTTGATTCATCTCCAGGGAACCCATCGGTGATCAGGCGATGCATCCTGATGAACCCTTGGCGGGTTTGATGGCACTGACTGCACCGATGTCGGACGTATATCACGAGATTGCGCATGCCACCAAAGAAGACTCCGAGCTCGGTACTATACTGCAAAAGGCTAGTTTACCTAATCAAGATGGTGACACGTCTACTGGGTTCGAAATCAGACAGGGGTGCTTATCTAAACGAGGTATCATTTGGGTACCGAAGGGCGAGCTGAGGCAAAGATTATTGCACGACTTTCAAGCATCAGTTTTTGGCGGCCATTCGGGGATATTACGCACCTTTAAGAGGATATCCTAGCTGTTCTATTGGCCAGAATTGAAGAAAGAAGTGACCGCCTTCGTGAAGGTCTGCGACATTTGCCAGCGTAACAAGGCGGACAATAGGTCGCCGGCAGGTTTATTAGCTCCTTTGCTTATACCGGCGCAAGTTTGGGTGGATATATCGATGGATTTCATAAAGTTACCTCGTTCGAGAGGAAAAGATACCATAATGGTTGTGGTAGACCGATTGTCCAAGTATGCACATTTCATCGCTCTAAGTCATCCATACTCTACTCGAGACCTGTTTGTACGGAATGTGGTTAAATTGCATGGACTCCCTAAGTCAATTGTGTCTGATAGGGATCGAATCTTTGTGAGTAAATTTGGCAAGAACTGTATAAATTACAGGGCACGAAATTGAAGATAAGCTCGGCATACCTCCCCTAAACTGACGGCCAAACGGAGGTAGTGAATAGATGTTTGGAGCAATATCGGTGTTTTTCGTCTAATAAGCCGAGGGAACGGGAGAGGTATTTGGCGTGGGCAGAATATTGATACAATACCACGTATCAACGATCAATCGCCATGACACCTTTCGAAGTGGTCTACGGGCGAAAACTTACCTCAAACTGCAGCCGTATCGCCAAGGGTACATCTTTAAATGGATAAAGCAGAAATTAGCAAGTCGATATTATGGGCCTTTTCAGGTACTTGAGCGAATTGGGAGTGCAGCTTATCGCCTAGACTTGCCACTGGGGGCGAAAATTCATCCGGTGTTTCACGTATCCTTGCTGAGACGCTGCATTGGGGACGGAGATGTTGTGCAAATGACAATGCCCCCTTATTCAGCTGATGGACTACCAACTTTGGAACCAAGTGTTGTTTTGGATTACCAGCTCCATGTGTTAAGTTGTTGCAGTAATTATTAAATTAAATACAATTAATTTAATTATTATGGATAATGATATTGTGAAAGACCAATCATATCGCTCCGTTCATACTCAAGTCCATTACGATTTTTCCATCCTACAACTATCAATAGAGCTTCATTCTCCATCAAAATCATCAACAAGACGAGTCAAGAAGCAAGTGAAGAATTCCAGAGCAAAGTTCTTCGGCGTTCTTCAAGCAACTTCAAGCGTTCTTTGGCGTTCCTCAAGAAGTCCATCAAGAATCGACCTTCGATTCGAGATTAAGGTGTTGAGTATGATGGACACATGGATACTTTGAAGAGTATTGGTATACCCTACTATTAAATCGTTTATTTAGTGTCTACGGTTTATTAGTGTGTGGAGTATGTAATGATCCTTTGACCTGAGGTCAATACTCATTTTGTTTGTTAAGTGATGAACTTTGGCCAAGTACAACGCTTGCCTCCCAAAGGAGGATAAGACACGTCTTATGTTGGGTTCATCATGAGACAAATGGAAATGATAGTTGAGCCAAGAATGAGATTCATTCCTCGATTGAAACTCGAGAGAACACTCATATTTCTCTATATTATTTGACAATAAAGTCATTGGCCAATGGAAAAGATATATTGAATTAAAGTAATTGAATATAATCGAATGTGTCATATAATAAAGATGAGAAAAATGATTGAGCTATTTGGATAGACACATGGCAGATCCTAGCTCAATCGGGTGGTTCGTGAATGAAGGGATATTACATAAAATTCATATAAAAGTTTGTTTACTGGATTCACGTAAACGTCTTTCATATATCGAGTTCGCTGCACAACGCAATCTAGGAGTTTTGTGCAGACTTTAATTAGATTATCGTCGATGATGGGGGCCTGAAGGGTCACACTTTATGTGAATTGTTGTTCTGCTCAAGAGTACAATATTGGTGTTTCGAATTATATCTAATGCTAGTCCAAGTGGGAGATTGAAAGTAATTGACTAGATTAGGATATGGACTTTAATTAATTAATAGGTTATACTGATTAATTAATTAAAGCAAGCCAGAATATTAGGCTCATATACCTAGAGTATATGAACTATATATATATATATATATTTATTCTCTATTGTAGGGATAATTAATCGTGTCAGTAAGAAACATCAAATGGTTCAATAAGAGATTTCCTAGCGATCATTTATTGAACGATTGTACCGAGGATAGTTCTTGCGGCGGACGATATACGCGTGGATACCTGAAGTTATGAATCAGTCGCTCAATTCAGTCCTATTAATTACACAACAAGTAAGTCAGTCCGATTAATTACACAACAAGTAAGTTATTCCAACTTTAGTGTAATCAATGCTCATCGTTTAATTTCTATTATAAATCACGATCATAATTCTCGACTGTTTATTCCGCTGCGCACATTAGATGTAATAGAAAATTACTAACATAAAGGAGATTCATACCCTCATCGTCTACGATGGTAAATAGAATATGGGGATTACTCTCAATTTACCATATATGTGTCGACCACAGGACGTTTATGTCATCTATTTAAGGGGTGTGTTTATTTAAGAATGGAGAGTGCTGAGTAAAGTCTGACTGAGAGAATTAATGAGTGTATTTTATCGAGATTTGATCCTTAAATTTACTAAGTCAAAGTTTAAGTAAACACACCTAACATCTATGTGTTGTTAATTGTTGACATATTTATCTAATTTAAGTTATACTCGTTGATTAAACTCAATTAATATTGGTTTGTTTATTTCACCTTAGTTTGATTTCATTTCTAAACATTTATACTCAAAAAAATACTTCAATAAAAAGAAAAAGAAATCCTATAAATTATTTTACATTAGAGAACATATAAAAAAAACATAATTGTAAAATACCCACAAATATCTACAAAAGATCGATGTTCTAAAAATGCTAGGTCTTAGTCGGGTGACAGACTAAGGTCTAGCGATTAATTGGGATTTAGGTAGGATTAGTCGGATCTAACTATCTAAGTGGGGTTAAGCAGTGGATGTGGCAAAATCGGTCCGGCCCGACAAGCCGGTCCAGTAGGCCCAATATTTTAGATTAACGAGGCCATAAAAATGTAGGCCCGAAGTACTATTTAGCCCGACAGGTCCTGGATCTACCCGAAAATCTAAGTATATTATAGGGGAATATCTCAGATCGGACCGATTAGTTTAGGCCCAACCAAACCTTGGGCCGGCATGACCCAACCTGAAATATGGCTTTGGCCCGATGGGCCCCGCCCGATCGGACCGGACCTTCCAAATTACCACCTCTATTAAGCAGGAAATATCGAGGAAAAGATAAGGCCATCATACATTGTCTAGCGCCTAAGAGCATCCCCATTGATAAGAAATATGCTGACATGGAAAGGTAAAAAAATCTGAGTTGGGGTATTTAATCAATGGGGAGGGAATTTTGGGGTAGGGTATTATCCCTAGGTAGTGAATTCACACCCCAGAAATTTGAGGAGAGAGAGGGGTCAGGCGAGAGTGGGGCTTGGCGGAGGTGGAGAAAACGCGCGCAAGGGGTGGCGCTGGCCAGGCGCGTGGCCCCCATGCGCGCGGCGTGGGGCCCGCGCCTACAGGCTGTCCCCCCCTCATTTAATATTTATTTATTTTTTCGTTTTTTCAGCTTTTTTATTTTTATTTTTTTTTATTGCTTTGAATTTTTGGATATACTTTAGGAGACAATATAGCCGTTGCAAACGGCTTTTTCTTCCCTTTTTTTTTATTATAATTTTTTAAAATCTAGCAATTATTTTCAGTATTTTTTTTGAAAAAAAAAATAATTTTTTCCTATAAATATATGTTCAACAATCACCATTTTCTTCATCCTCTACTACTCTTAAAATTTCAATCTTCTATCAAAATTTTACATTTCTCCTCTGAAAAAATGGACAAAGATTCATGGAATCAATGGGGCAATTCTTCAAATTATGGAGAAAATGCAACGCCTCCAGATATCAATTTTCGTCCTCCAAACACCAACTACCGTCCTGAAAATCCAAATTTTCAGCCCCAAAATTATCCAGCCCATTTTTCATATTTTCCAGATTTTTCGGAAGGTGGAAACACTCAATTCAATCCGCTCAATTCATCCGGTGCATCATACTACGGGCATCCAGATCAAAGTCCCTATAGGCCAGTTCCGCAATATGGGTTTCGTCCGATAATGGGCACAAATTCATCAAGAAGACCCAGCACTGATTCCTCGGATACAGACAGAGACACCCCAACTTCTCAACATTCGTCCCCCTTCTCATCTCAATTCTCTCCAATCGGACTAGATCGGATTAATCTCTCTGCCAACTTTGAAGCCGCCGCTGAACCACCAAGGGTTCCAGCTCTAAAAAAGAAAACTTACTCTGATGAAGAAAACTCTCTTCTTGCAAGTTGTTGGCTTGATATTAGTACAGACTCTGTGGTAGGCAACGCACAAAATTGGAACAAATGTGGGTCCGAATCGGGGAAGCGTACAACCGAAATCGTACCAACAACATGCCGCCACGGAGTTATGATGTGTTGAAGCCACATTACTACACACTACAGAAACAGGTGAAAGCGTTCTGTTGCAGTTTCAACCAGACGAAGAAGGCCTGGGGAAGTGGTTGTAGTGATGCGGATATTATAGAGAAGGCGAAGGCCCATTACAGTGCAACCAACGAGCCGACTGTGTTTAGGCATATGGGTGCCTAGCATATCTTGAAAGATAGTCCGAAGTTTGCCGATGCAGGCGGAGAAGTTCGTGGACCCAAAAAGACAAAGATCTCTGCTTCTGGAGAGTATGTGACGTCTTCCAACACTGATTCAAGCGCGGGGGAGGATTTCAGAGTGGAACGTACTCGCCCAATGGGCCAGAAAGCGGCAAAGAGGCTGAGTAAGGGAAAAGGAAAAGCAAGCACATCCTCTGAAGATAACAAGGACGAGATTGAGCAGAGGCTTCGGGTCCTGGAAGAACAAAACAAGAAAAAACTTGAAGGGCTAATGAGTCTTGCCGCCACGCGTGAGTACAAAATACTCATGAAAGATACCTCGAAGATGACTGAAGAACAACTTCGTATCCATCTCCATATGTGTGATAAAATTAAGAAAGAATGGGGGATGTAGTTTAAGTTTAGTTCGCTGTTTGTGTGCCTAGTATTTGTGAAATTTTCTATTTTGTAATCGTGTTTTTCAATATATTTGTTGTGTGCTTCCGTTATTAATCAACCGTTATTGTTTACGTTTCGTTGTTAAAAATAGCCGTTGTAAAAGTAGCCGTTTTAAAAGGTTTCGTTGTAAAAGTAGCCGTTGTAAAACTAGCCGTTGTAAAAGTATTTGTTGTGTGCTTTTATTTTCTATAAATAGCAACCATTCGGATTGTTGTAGCTCTCATCTCAAATCTTTTTACTTCAGTCTCTGCTTCTTTTATTGACTTCATATTCTTCTCTCAAAAATATCTTCGTCTTCTCACTCGTTATCCGAGGAAAATGATAGTGAGAGCCTTATTGAATTCTTAACTGATGATACGACTGAGATAGAGATACAGTCGTTGCTTCAAAAGAAACAGGAGATGCTTGGTGGTGCAGGGAGTTCTACTGGCAGGGTCAGGAAGCGTAGAACGTACGTTGATAGAGGTCGTGAGGCGGGTCATGCAAGACTCTTCCTTGATTACTTCGCTGAAGATCCGATATACGGAAGCGACATATTCCGCCGGCGTTTTCGTATGTCCAGAGAGTTGTTCATGCGGATAGTGAATGCATTGGAGTCCAACTATGACTATTTCCGGCGGAGGGTCGACGCAGCTGGTAAAAAAGGATTCTCCCCACTTCAAAAGTGCACGGTGGCTATTCGTCAACTGGCGTACGGTGGACCAGCCGACCATTACGATGAGTACCTACGCGTTGCCGAAACAACCGCCATTGAAAGTCTATTTAATTTTTGCCGTGGTGTGATTGAACTATTTGGGGGATACTACTTGAGGAAACCCAATGCAGGGGATTGTCAACGGCTCTTATAAATGCATGAGGAAAAACACGGCTTTCCGGGAATGTTAGGGAGCCTTGATTGTATGCATTGGGACTGGAAGAATTGTCCAGTTGCTTGGAAAGGTCAATTCACACGCGGTGATCATGGCGTCCCAACTATCATGCTCGAAGCGGTTGCTTCTGCCGATTTGTGGATATGGCATGCATACTTTGGAGTGGCAGGATCTAACAACGACATAAACTTGCTCAACCAGTCTCCTTTATTCACAGATACTCTCAAAGGTTGCGCGTCTTCCGTTAATTTTACAATTAATGGCAAGCAATATAATCAAGGATACTATCTTACAGATGGAATCTATCCGGAGTGGGCTACTTTTGTGAAAAGCTTTCCATGTCCACAAGATCCGAAGCGAAAGCATTTCAAAGTACTACAAGAGGCTGCTAGAAAGGATGTCGAACGTGCATTTGGAGTACTTCAAGCTCGTTGGGCAATGATTAAAGGTCCAAGTCGTTTCTGGTACAAGAATAACTTAAAGGAAATAATGTTAGCTTGTATTATACTGCACAACATGATAGTCGAAAATGAAGGAGATTCAGCGACTGATTGGTCCGACGATCCCAATTACGCTACGCCACCTCCACAAGTAAGTCAAGGATCAACCGGAGCATTCAATGACTACATCCGGAGAGGTGTTCAACTACGCGATAAGCAAAAACATCACCAGCTACGCCAAGATTTAATTGAACATGTTTGGAACCGATCCGGCAATTATTAGCAAAATATTAAGTTAGCCCTCGAAATTTACTTTGTTGTATTCGGATTTTTTAATGTACCGTGTTTGCCTTCGTTTTGTATTTTTACGTTTTATATGAATAGCAAATTTATTAATCATTTTATGGGAATTTTTTTTTTCCGAAATATAAAAAAATCCAATAGTCGGAATATTAATCACTTATTATTTATTCGAAAATTAAATAATTAATTTAGTTGATAAATTAATAAATAAAAAGATAAATAGAATATTTAAGTGGGGCCCCCACATATTCCTGCTTTTTGGGTATATTGTTGGGGAGGAGTTTTATTTTGTGGGATAGATATTTTAACTTTTGAGGTGGCGCTGATGTGGCAAACATATTATTCCTGCTTTTCACTGGGATGCTCTAAGTAAAATATAGTTGGAGGTTGACGACCACGTCAGAACTAAGCAAAAGATACAACAAAATAATATTTATCTATCAAATCCTTTTAAGGTAGTGTAGCAAAAGGCTTCCACAGGCCACACTTATCCAGTAACAATAAACAAATGAAGTTACATTCGAGAAAGCATCCTAAATATATACCCCCATTTTGGTACTCTCTGTGAGATGGCAACAATTTGGTAATCAACAGAATTTGTGAACTGCTTCTTCATCTCCATCAACATTCTCTTGGAAGCTGCAGCTGCTGCCTGAATCAAGTCCTTTAAGCTGTTTCTAGGTATTTTCTCTCTCCGTAGGTAACTTTTTGTCTCACCAGGAAATCTTCGAAATTGGTTGTTGTTTCCAAAATTTGTCGTCTTATTGCTTCGAAATCATTCAGATACTTCTCGAGATTTTGATTCAATTCATGTAGCTGTAGCCATGGATGATACCTCCGAAGATTACGAAAGGAAAGAACCATGAAGTCCTAAAAGCTGTTTCTAGGTATTTTTCTCTCTATTGGTTATTTTCTCTCACTAGAAAATCATTGAAATTGGTGGTTATTTTCAAGCTTTTTGTGTTATTGATTCGAAACATTCCGATACTTTTTGAGTTGTGATCCAATTCTTTTAGCTGTAGCCATGGATGATGCATCTGAAGATTACGAAATGGAAGAATCTGAGACCAGTGAGTGCCAGGACCGACTCAGTGAGGGACAGGGGCGACTCAGTGAGTTGCCTCTCTCATTAATTTTTCACATTTTCTCGTTCTTGCCAATGAAAGACGTTGTTTCGACAACCATTCTCTCTAAATGCTGGAGAAATCTCTGGAATACCGTCCCCTGGCTTAACTTTTGTTATGACGGAGATGATGAAGTCGAGGTATATAGATTCCAGATTTTCGTTAATCGGACTCTGATTAACTGGAGAGGGACCAGGATTTTAAAATTTAATATTGAATTGGACTGCCACTTCTCTATGTCATTAGCTGAGAATGTTGATTTGTGGGTACATTTTGCAAAGCAAAAAGAAGTGGAAGAGTTGAATATACATTTGGGTTACTTGCAAGAAACATTTGATTGGGATGATACGGTAGAAGATAATCAGATAGATATATACATAGCACCGCAATGCCTCAACTCATGTTCATCGATAAAAGCATTATCACTTGTGGGTTGTAATCTTCGAATCCCTGAACCTCCGCTCTGGAATCAGCTCAAGAACTTAAGAATCGACGGTTTTTGCTTCAGTGAATGTTTGATAAATCGAGTTCTATTAGGTACACCTAAGTTGGAAGTCTTTGACTTGCGCCTTTTGGAAAACCAGAAGAACTTGAATATCCAGTCTAAAAGTTTGAAAAAGCTGAAGATTGAGAAGTATTTATACTTTGATGATGATGATGATAAACCATCAACATCTTCAGTGCTGCAAATCGGGTGTCCGAACCTTGAAATGTTTGAAATTTCGGGAATATTGTATAATAAGTGTGTGCTGAAAAATGTCTCGTCTTTAACTGATGTAATTCTTGGGTTTTGTGGACCACGTTATTATGATAATGGTGGGTTGTCTGGTAAAGAGTTACTTGCAGAAACTTTGAGGCAGATTTTACCAACCATTTATAATGTCAAAAAAATCAAAATATCAGATTGGTGTGTTCAGGTACGGTTTCTTTGTGATACATACGCGTCATATGTTATGATTAATAGAGGTTATTCATGAGCATAATGAAGTCACCTGTTATGGATTTGGTCATCTTCTTATGATGTCTGCATGGTTATGGTACCATTTAATAAGTTCTTTTGCGTCAGACGGTAGCAAAACATGCTTTGCCATTGGCTTCAAAAAATCATTGCAACAATGTTTTTGTATGTTTTCATGCTCACAACCGTTTATATTGCACATAATCATAATGTTAAGGAGAGCTAGAGGTAGTAGCAATTCGGATTGGCCGGCCTGAGCCCATCGGGCCTATACCATATGTCAGGCTGAAAGTTGGAGACCCCATTCTAGCCCCCTGAAAATACTAAGGTTGCATTTGAATTGAAGATTTTGAGGATGCATTGCAGTTCTAAATCTCAAATCCATTATTGTTGTTTGGATTACCATGGATTTCTAAATCCATGATTTCATTTTGAGCTATTTTTTGAAGGATTTGAGTGGATTTCAAATTCGTTCTAACTTGAGTAGATTTGAAATCTATTGATCTTAAATCCATCAATTTCAAGTCCCTTAATCAAAACACAACCTAACATTTTTTGGGCGGCCGGTGAGCCGTTCGCCAGATGATACACCGGGCCCCAGATTCCTGAGGCCCAACTCGCCTAAAAGGTCGACCGGCCCGGGCCAGACCGATTTTGACGCCTTCTATTAGAGCTAATGTTGCTAATGCTATATCCATCTAAAGCCTTATCACTTTCTCTTTCTCCTTGTTTTGCATCCAATCAGTCTCCCCTTATTATGAATACAACCTGACTTAAGTGTTAATGCAGGTGCTTGGAGCAATAGGGAACAGACATTTGCTTTCGTCATTATCAAATGTCAAGTTCTTAAAACTTAGTATCTGTATACTTGAAATCGACAAATTGATGGGTGTTCTTGAATCTTTCTCTAAGCTAGAGACGTTAGTCCTAGGCGTGGGTGACATATTGCCGCGCCACCACAAGTACATACGGGAGCCAAACGACGGTGAGAATTGTTTGGAGCGTGCACGGAGTCACCCCAATTCCTTTTTGCTGCAGTTGAGAACAGTTGATATTACATTGACTTTTCTTGAACTTTTCTCCCAAATATTTTCTTTTATGGAGTTGGTGTTAAAACATGCTAGCATGCTAGAAAGGATGGTGATCCGGACTCTAGGATTCCTGCCGTCTGAATCAGAGTATCTAAAACTGCTAAGTATGCCGAGACGTTCCCCAACTGCCAAGGTGGTTTTTTTGAGAAAGAGGTTATAGGCATGGCATATGCAAATTTTCAGGCAGTTTGCTAATGTTCGTATGTTTCACCTCACCAGTTTGGTTTGTAGCATTTTGAACTTCAGGGAGTTTTAGTATAAGTACCTCTGTGAATGCTTCATCATCAGTTAGTTACTAAGCTCTACTCTGCAGCCACCCCCTTATAAATTATTAATATGGCATTAAATTTGTTGCTTTCAGAAGAACTTCTGGGTATTAATTCTATGAACAGAGCATATGGGGTCAGTTGTCTTTTTGAATATGTAACGACTTGATTCTAGATTTCAATGGTATATATTCTGAGTGATTTCCATCTCTTCCCTTGGTTACTTGAATTTTGGACAGTGTTGGTTTGTTTTCTTAATATCAATACCTGGAGTTTGGTATTGGGTTCATAGACATGTCTCTTATTGTCGACTCTGTTTTATATGGAATTCTTTACATCTCATATAACCGATTTATCTGATTTTATCTCATACTCCCTCCATCCCAGCGAACTTTCATAGTTGACTGAGCACGGATGTTAAGAAAAAATAAATTTTGCTTTTAATTTGACTTTTTTAAAGGTGGAGATTGAGTATGGAGATTTTGAGGGTTGAGATTGTGAGAGAATTTTTTTTTTTAAGGGTGTGAAAAATTAAATGGGATGGATCAAAATGAAAAGTAGGAAAAGTTAGTCGGGACGAAGGAAGTATAATCCTTGTTTTATTGTTACTTTCTATTTATTAATAATGCAGGAACTACACATTTAGTATATACAGATTTTAGGAAGTCCTATTTTGTCTAACAATGAAAATTCATATCTTACTACGTTATCGTATAATGCTTCCTTTGTTTCAAAATAAGTGTGGTTTAAGAGAAGCTAAAAAATTTCAAAATAAGTGTTATTTTAACAAAAAGCCCACAATTTTTCCTATATTATCCTAAACAACCTACTAAATTTAGTTGATTATTTCATTGTTACACAAAATATACCAAATAAAATGAATTATGTATAGATATATTTGTCATTTTAATGAATCCTTAATTTTTAATTTAAGAAAAGCTAAAACGACACTTATTTGAAACTGAGGGTGTAAAATGGAACCCTCAGTAAAAGGAAATTACGCAATTTTTTCGCTCATTTTACTTTCTAAATATAGTAGGTTTAAAACATAATTAACATAATAAGAGATTGTACATATATGATAGAGATTTGTATATATATGGTAAACAATTTTCAAAATTAGTTTCAAATTTAAATTTTGTTGATATTTTTTTATATAAAACAATTATAGGTGATAACTTTTAATTAATTTTCATTTTATAATAACAATAAAATAAATAAAAAACACACATATTTTCTGGTTCAATTTCCCTTTTTAATGTAAATTTCATGTTTTTTGCTACTTTTAATTTGATATCTGCATTGCATATTTTAAAATAAGTTATGTTAAAAAATACAATTGTTTATCGATTATTTTGGCCAAATTTATTTATGTAATATGGGTTGAATAGTAATAAAAACTAACTATTTTACAATATTATAATTGACCAGAAACAATAAAAGACTAATTATATTCGAGTTTTAGATTCATGAGTAATATTTAATTTTTTAATAAAGAAGAAGAAAAGAACAGGAATACATGTGCCTATGTAAGAGATAAATAATTTAGAGATCTGTTTTATTTTATATATATATATATATATATATATATATATATGTTATAATTTTTTCAATATCCTAAAGACACTAATAGTTTATTAGATAATTTAAAATCCTTTTATTCTAAAAATTAAGTTATCCAATTAAATTGTTCAATTGTTTACCTTTCATTTTTCTTGCAAAAAATATATTTTAAATTGTACATCGCACGTGAAATTCTAAAAAAATCTAATTTTTATACAAACACAAATGACACGTTCTCTAAGTATTGTTTACCTATAAGATACTAAAAGAATGTTAATTTTTTTGTAGGTTTTATCAAAAGTATCTTTACTTTCAGGATAGTGAAAAAGATAATAATAATTTAGACTTTATAACTATTATAGTTCTTAGGTATCAAATAACCTTATATTAATAAAATCATTATTTCGATTAGCTTGTCACTAAACTAATAAAGTATAAAGACATCCTTCCTAAATAATTCACCTATAAAATATTAAAAAAATTATTTTTTTATTAAAAATATAACTTTATCTTTTAGAATAGCGAAATTAATAATAATTGACACCTTATAAATATTAGTCCTTAGGTGTCAAATAACTTTCTATAATGAAATTATTATTTCAATTACTTTATCACTAAACGGTTATTGTATATGAACAGTATTTTTAAGTAATTTATCTATGAAATATAAAAGATTTTTTTTTTCTGAGGAGGTATCTTGTGCAAGTTTCGTGAACAAAAATATATCAGTATCTATGTATTATCGCAAGAAGTATTAAATTAAGAGAAAAAAAAAAGCCATGTGTCAATTCTTAAATAGAAGAACAAATTCATGAGAAATTAGAAGCAAGACTTGGTCAATGCAGCAAATTTTTTTAGGGATTTTATCGATTAAGGACCCGAAAGATAAATCAACTATCAATTCAGGTCCTGAAGAATATTTCTATAAATCTAAGGCCTATAAAATTAGAAATTATCAATGGAAAACCCATAGATATAAAATCATTATAGGGCATGTTTAGAAAATTGCAAAACCAACAAAATAATTTGTTCTCGAAGAGATAAGTAGGGGAAGTGTACGTCAAAAGTGTTTCATTACATTATTATTTTTAAAAATTGTTTTTTTTTTTTAATTTTCTATAGTTTCTTTTTTGAAAGTTGTTATTAAAAAATATGTTCATTTTTTAGTCATATGCAACGAAAAACTGTTTTTTTTTTTTTAAAAAAAAAATGTAGTTTCTTTTTTGAGTCATAGTTTTAAATCATGTATACATATTTCACTAAATTGTATTTTTTTTGGCTTATTTAAATATATATTTTTGTTAAATTTTATATTTTAAAAATCAAATTTAACATTATTTAATTATTTTAATTATATAAAATAATTTTTTGAAAATAATAATGTATTGAAAGACTTTTGTCGTATATTTTCTCTGCTTATCAGTTCGAGACATTTTTTTTTTTGTTTTCTTTTGTTCTTTTTTTTGTTTTTTTTTTTTTGTTTTTTTTTTGTTGGTAATTTTCCAAACAAATCCTACTATAGTTTTAGATTTATGGGTCTCCCATTGATAGTTTCTTATCTTATAGGCCCTGAATTGTTAGAAAAATTCTTTCAGGACCTGAATTAATAGTTGACATATCTTTCGGGTCCTTAACCGATAAAATCCCATTTTTATTTTTGTAGTAAAAATTTAGGGCATAAATGTTAGGGTGAAAACATCAAAGGTCAGGATTGAAAGTGTGAAAATGCAACAGTAAAAAACTTAGTTTTATCCATACTATGTGGGTACTGTATAATTTTTCTTAATTCTTAGGTATGTTTATGTTAAGCTTATATATTTTATTTAATAAAATACTATAATTTAGCAATTAAGTAGTTAATAGGATATACTTTTCAAATAATAATGTACATATATATATAATATATATATGATTAATATATAAGTAAGTGTTAATTAGTTTTTTCAAACTCATTCCCACTGCATTGGCATGATCTGAAGAGAGATTCCCAGTCAGATCAGGAGGAAACATATTACCCGTTCAGATATGCAGCATCTTGTCATCCCTAGAACACATTGATACTTTTATGGGATTTGAATTGCAAAAGACCATCTTATTGCAATGCTTATCATGTCATTGTAATACTTCCTCCGTCCCGCTCTAATTTGCTATTTTTTCTTTTGATTTGTCACATCTAATTTGTCAGCTCATAAATGATAAATTTCTCTCTAAATCTCCATCATCAATCTCCATGTTTGAAAAAGTTAAAGATTTCACAAAATTTATTTTTTCTTAAGTTGCGTGCCGATCAAGGTAGATAAATTGAGGCAAGACGGAGGGAGTATTTATAACTTCAAAAATAAAAAGTCAAGTCTTATCATTATTTCTTGCTCATATAAAAGAATTCCATTCCAAAAGTTAATCTCTCTTTCATTATTTAAAATAAAAAATACAATTTCAAATTTCATAAATAACTTATATACAATTAATTGAAACCAAAGAAGTTGTGTGGGCGAGACTTAATAGTTAACCTTAACATATAATAAGTGTATATTTTTTTAAATAAGTTTAATATATAATTCGAATCAATCCAAAAACAAGATCTCAACTTGATAGATTCGAATTTGCCATGGTAAACACATCCTAATCCTAAATTGAGAAGACAAACGAGGGGGGCTTCAAATTGAAAATTGAAATATTGATGAGAGTGAATCGAGAATCCCCATAAAGGTGTTGAAAAGACACAATTGAATGACAATTCCATTAATTAAGAAATTGAAAAGGCACAAACAGGTAGAATTAGGGTTTTTACAGCTTCTTCATATTGAGTAGTTCGAGGGACGAAAATATTTTTATTTTAGTTTCTTATTCTTTAATTTAACTAAAATGTTGTCTAACATTTGGGGTTTGATTTCGAATCTTCTACTACATATGATGTTACACCTCCTACTACAATTATATAAATATAGTAGATATGTATATTTGTGATGTATTAATGATGTTACTGTGTATATTATGTATATGTGTCAATGTATTATGTAACCGCAGTCTAGGTAACAAACAAGGGTAGTTTTCTTAATTTGGGACCCCTCAGTTTCCAGCAATTAATAAATTTTAGATGCTGGTAGACAATTTTGAAAACTTAAAAATTACCAAGTATTCGAACGTCTTAACCTCTTAACTATTTGGTCGTTTGAATATCCATCTTATCGTAAACAATTTGACGATAAGACAAGTAATTATATTTGATCATCTATGTTGATTATTTGATCATATTTAATTAAATTTAATTATTTAATCATTGGAATATCTGCCTTACCGACAGAGACGGAGTCAAGATTTCATAATAAGGGGGACGAAATATTTCTTTTGTGATAGTTATCAAAGTTTTTAAAATTTGAGGAAGACGAAATTCAATATTTAATTATAATTACAATATATATGTATATAGTACACTATAGTTTCAGTAAAAAAATTGAGGAGAACGACCGCTGCTAGCAGTCCCTCGCTGGCTCCGCCTCTGCTCACGGTAGAAGACGACCTTTTTTCCATTTGGCACTAACCGTATATAGAGATGCAATTATCTTTAGCGATACAATTGAAATTTTCAGATTGCAATTTGCAAATTATTGATATTCACAAACACCTGGAGAAAGTGAAATGTTATGGCTCATGTTCAACACTTTTGTAGTTTATGATACTCCCTTTATTTCATAATAAGATTTTTCTCGTTCAAAAGTAAGAGCCATGTTTCAAAAATCAACGTCTCATTTACTATAAAAAAATTAATTTTTCTAATTTAATATACGGTAATGCTACTCGGGCACATTGTGCCCGGGCCGATTTTTTTTATTTTTTGTTTTTTGTTATTTTTTTTATAAATGTATGAAAAATCATTAATGAAGACGATAATTTGATTTTTAACAATAAATCTCGGCTACGGGTCAAAAAAAGAATTAAAAAAGGTCATTTTTTTAGATTGCTTTAAAATGATAGTTAATTTTTGTTTTTCATGTTGTGTTATTTATCTATTATATTTGTAATTGTAATTGTAGATGATCGAAAAAAATAAAATAGAAAAACAAAAAAAAAAAAAAATTGTGCCCGAACACAATGTGCCCGTTTAGGCATAATATATTAGTTAGATATGATTAAATAAGTAAACAAAAAATTCAAATAAGTCAACAGAAAGTGATCCTCCACTTTTTAAACAAAGACTCTTACAAATGGATACACACGATTATTTTAAAATATAAGTTTAACATTACCACAAAAATACAGAAGGGAGACTCCTTACAACATTGCCAACATTATATACCAACGAATTCACACGCACATAAACATAGAAATATAGACGAACTTGGATAGCTCAAGTGGCAAAACATCTACTATTTAAGTTTTGATCTTGGGTTCGAGTCATCGTGAAAGAAGAGGAGAATTTTTTTCCTTTATTCTTAGATTAGAAGAAAAAATTTGAACATAGAAATATATGATGATTTTTCGCGCAAGATCACCTTGTCAATCGGGGAAAATCTAGGGATACTCAGAAGCTTCTCAGTCGTTGCTTTAAGCAAATACTCCTTTGATCGAAGCTTACATCCTTGATAACAGATCATCATATTTTCTAGCATGCTAGCATGTTTCAACAAAAACCCAAGCAATGGAAATATTCGAGTTACAAACCAATGTGTAGTAATTTTTATCCATAAATATATATGAGAATAATAAGCACATGAGTTGGATATCCGAGAAAGTGGGGTATTAATTGCATGAAATCAGGAAAATAATTGCGTTAAAAAATACTACAAATATTCACAATGGTAAATATACGGATATATATTGCTGAATATATAATTAGAAAAATGTTTAGGCAAGAAAATGCTACGATAAGGTGTTTAGGCGGGAAAAGTGTTACAAAATATAGACGGTTGCATTTAAGGCTTAATACCTATAGAGAAGGATAAATGAATGATAAAGTAGCTCAAGGATCTATTGCCGGAAGAAATCATCCTCTTCCAAATTTGAAACATGCATAAAAACATCTACATAGAGAAACCTATCCAACCTGTTAACATGCTCATAATTAAAAAAATTATCATCCAATTATTATTTGTTGATGAGTGTTTGCAACTGTCAAATGTGACACTACAACAAAACAGGTCTTTTGTAAAACATTTTTTGACACCACAATTGTGATCACTAATAATAAGTTATTTGTGACCACTTGTTGTCACAAATCTCTCTACAAATTATTTGAGACCGCTTAATTAAGACTACTTTTAGAGACAACTAGTTGTTGCAAAAAATATTTGAGATGTATTTGAGACCACTTTTGTGGTCACAAATATATTATTTGCGTCTAAGTTATTGAGACGACAATAAAGTTGTGACAAATGTTCATAAGTTGTGACAAATACTCATTATTTGAGACCACTTCACCTAACTTGTGGCAAATACTCAGTATTTTGTGGTCTCAAAAAACCTTTTTTCTTGTAGTGTGACCTTTCGATAGTGTAACACCACCCTTATATAGTCACTACAACATAAATGGCTTTATGTAATGTTTGCTTGGGGCCGTGTTCCAAATATCTTACTATAAAATAAAACAAAAATGTTTATAAATAGTAGTTTATACAATTCCCCCGTCAAACGTATTGCTAAAATTGGAAAAGTCATAATTCAATAAAAATAAGAAAATCGAAAAAGAAAAATCAACGTGAACAATCGCTCAATTATTGACAGTTAGGATAATCTATTTCAAATCATGTTTCATCTTGTATTTCATCATCTCTACTAATTACCATGTGTACATTTATGACACCATAGAGGAAGGAGAAGGTGTTGGACGCTGAAAATGGGACACTGCATGTGCTCCTATAGTCCTATGGATTTGACTAAAATAATAATAATATATCAATTTTTTTATTATGTATGTGTGTTTCTAGATAGATATATCGGTGTTTTTGCCGGTATGTTTGTGTTAATATATACTAGTATCGTACCCGTGCGATGCACGGGAAGATCTTTCGAATGTTTGTATTTACTTAATTTTATTGTGATACGAATTGTCTTTAATCGTTTCATGATGTGTGTACTATTTAATAAAAAGAATAAGTACTTTTTATAGTTCATTTCGAAAAACAATAACATAGAACTTAACTTCTTATTTTATTCGATTTCAAGTAAAGAATAAAATAATATCATTTTACATATTTTGATATTTTGTTAGTTATTTTAAATTAAGATTAAATTTAAGTTTAACATAGCTGCATTTCATGTCTAATGATTAATAAAGTCTAATGAATGTTAGGGTGTATTTATTTAAAGTCTAATGAATGTTAGGGTGTATTTATTCAAAGCTTGGCTTAGGAGATTTAGGAGATCAAATCTCAATAAAGCACACTCATTAACTTCCTCAGTCAAATTTAACCCAGCACTCTTCAACCTTAAGTAAACAGACCCTTAGTGAATATGATAAGTCACAATTTCGTCTTCCTAAAACAAATAAAATAGATAAATATCGCAAACTCATCATCCAAATCATTTTCATCACCACTTACAAAAATTGAAGTATATCAAAGATAAAATTCACCTAATACAGTTGATATCACATAATAATACAATACCTTTATTCCTAAAAACAAAATCCCAATTTGTAAAAGGGAGTTATAAAACAATATAAAAACTTGACCAACACTTGAATTCTTCTCTTACTTTCTAACCACCTTCATCTTGATATTTGTCTATGACCCAATTGTTGAAAACTCATCCAAAGGCTTTCTTTTGTGTCATGGTCTCATAATCTAAGTCGCCATAAAACATGAGAGGAAAAAAGAAAGAAAAAAAAAAGAAGGCAATAAAATGACTGCCAATTCTACTCTTATCCCCTACAACATTCTAAGAAAAAATATTTAAACGATCCTGAAATAGAAAAGAAAATCAAGTTTCCTCCATAAGCAATCTCCGTAGAAGTACTCCATGGTTAATCTCTACTGCAGCTTTATGTTCACTCAGTTTGGAATTAAATGCACTCCGTAAGATCAACGCGTGACTCTAAATTTCAAGTCAACATCAGCTAACTTTTTGTCTAAAAAGTAACATGAAAGATAGAATAAGTGTAAATAGATTCACAGAACAAAATATTTCTGTGGGTTTCCCTTTCCCTAAGCTTCGTAGAGGAAAAAATAAGAATCACACTGATTGAAAATAACGTGCATAACCCAACCAATAAGAATCAAGTGAACACAAAATTAGGGATCATATTATAGTCGAAACCTTAGCAAGACTTTTAGAGTTGGTATTTGATTGCAACAAATTTACTATAAGAGAAGTTTAAGAGTGTCCTTTAACGAAAAATCTGGAAGAGATTAGATCAACAAAAATCACAGTACATCACATCTTCAAATTAATTCAAATTGAGATTGGTGGAAGTAACAATATAATACATGATTAAAATTAGAGAAAAGAATCAACACATATGATAAACACGTTAAGAAACTAAATAATATTAATGTGGTAAACTAAATAAAAATTCAATAATAATGATCAAATGGATTCTGCAGAACCTGATTGTAGGGAAGAGAGTTTAACTTGAAAAAATTAACATTTTCGCACTAACTTAACAATCTTAATCTAGTTGCAAGATTCAAGAGGCACTTAAACAACAATTTTGAAAGGACAACTATTATTGACTCCATCATAACAATGGGACAAAGTTGGTCAATTGTTAAATAATGATACTAAACGTTAAGCATTGTAATGAAACAAACAACAGTAAAGAGCCTCATGAGAAACAAAGTTCACGGAACAATCCCAATAAACTTATACGCAAATATGTGAAGGAAACTCTGTAACAATAACTTAATACAATTCTCACAAATATGCATAAAATATATTTTATTTTATTTTCCAGTATGTTCTGATATAAAGCATAAAAACAGAGACAGATGAGGAGAATACTGTAAAAACTAAATATATCAGCTTCTTAAATATTTCGGAAAATAAATCTCATGTTTCCAAGGTATATTCGTTCCAATCTAATTATTTAAATATCTTAGTTAAGATTAATATAGAGAGCCTTCTATTCCAAAATCTAATGAGAGTAAAAGAAAGGCAAACACATTTGGCACTTGGTCAATACAATTGTCATCTAGGTAAGACTATCAGTTTTACGCAGAGTCAAAGACTCACTATATCTTTCTTAATTGAACTATATCCCTATAATGAAAGACAAAATCCCAATTATTGGAGAAAGAACAATAAATTGATTCTACGCTTGCGCAACTTTATTTTTTGAATGATATATTGTAGTTGTTTGGTCCAATATGTGTGATTCTAATTACTATAAATAAAGATCTAAGCACGACACCTTTGATAATTAAGATGGCATACCCGTTGGAGAACTTTTATTGTGTGGGGACAAATCATAGACACATTAAATAATCAACATTGAACTAAGTCAAGACCTAACATTCTAAACAAAAAAAAAAGCAAGAAAAACTGGTAATCCATAAAGTTTAAACTACAAATCACTCCTAATTTATAGTTGTTTTAACCTAGAAAAATACATCAATCATAAGCATTTCATGCCATATCTTAGATAACCAAATTTGATACTATAGAAGAACAAATCCATATTAAAACATGGACAATGGTAAATTCTGTTGCAGAAACATCGGATTTCATCATAAACCAAGAAATAAAGTTAAGTTCGAAAAAACAAGAAAGGTCTTGAGCAAAAAAAATCAACTGCAATTAGTCCTAACTCCTAATTTACAATTGTTTTAGCGTAGAAAATACATCAATCAGAGGCAAGCCAAGCCAAATTTTAGATAACCAAAATTGATAATCTAGTCTAGACGAACAACCTGTTAATAATTGATAAAATGACGAACAAATCTATATCAAAACACTATCAGGAAAATCAATAATCGATCATAAACAACAAAACCTGCAGTTACATACGTTCAGATTAAAATTTCTACCTCAACTCTGTCATAGGAACAACTGTTGAAGAGGACATCATTGTGAGGAATCTTATCTTGCGGTTCATTGATCACTGTCAGTAACCGGATCTCTTCATCACAACTCATACATAACATATGTGGCACTGAAAAAGAAGTCGTCAAAATCATAATATAATCTACCCAATCGAAATCAAATTTAGCGTGGAAGGAGCATATATCAGAATCATAATCTAACCTAGAGAATTTCGAATGATTTTTCTCACCAGATTTGAAGTGAATCTTGATAATGTGATCGCAAATGGGCTCGTTGAATATCTTTCAGGGTAGCCGAGTCTGTTCATCGTAACTCATACACAACAAATTTGGCATTGAAATAGCAGTCGTCGAAGTCATAACCTAACCTCCTCAATCGAAATCAAATTTAGCACAGAAGGAACATATATCAAATCATAATCTAATCCGGAGAATTTCAAAGGATTTTCCTTACCAGATTCGAAAGTGTTATTCTTCTCCATCTTCTCAACAAATAGTTGACTGTAAAAACTAAAAGGGTTTCTATTTTTCTCCCAATCTAGACGTGAGAAAACTCGCAACTCGCACCATCTCCTTCTCCGCCGCAGCACCAGCCGCCAACCACCATCCGCCTTGGAAATGTTGACGACGCTGTTTAGATTTGGGTGGGTGAGTGTCATGAGACATGAAGGAAGGAGAAGAGAGAAGGAGAGTTGTTACCGTGAAAAATGAAAGGAATTGGAGATTTTTATTCACATCTAAATGGGAGGAGATCGTTAATTCCAGGAAATCAGAGATTTGATAAAAATTCAAGCGTATCGAAACAATTTTCTAATCTAGGAGAGTAAAAGATGATAGCCACCCTCCAAATTAAATTTCGGTCAAATAAAAAGAAAATTATTGGACAATTTTTTTATTTATTTGATTATTATGGATAAATGGATAATTTGCCCATTTCAATAAATATATGAATTTTAATAAAAAATTGCGTCCATTTTAAGCTGACAGGAATTTGTTTTGTTCAATTAATATAATTCCATTATTTGAATTTGTCAATTTTTTCATAATTAAAAAAGGAACATAATAGCCGAAAAAAATGGTAGACGCTAATACCTGTATAGATAATATCGGTAAAGATTGATTTGTATCCTACGATTTGTTAATTTTCTAAAGTAAATTTGCATACAACTAATTATCCTTTATATTAAGGGACAAAAAACTCATCACCAATAAATTCAACAACTTCCCTAATTTTCCGAAAATATTATCATGGCATATATATGTACCAAATTCGGAGATATTTAAGGCATATATTGTGTTTGTTTTTTTAATTAATAAAGTATTTTTATTACCAATATTAGAAAGCAGTTTTGGGCGGGAAAAACCACTTATTTCCAATTCTAGCAAAGATCATTTTGTTATTAGATATATATATATATATATATATGTAAAAAAGTGGTGATGTGATGTGACAATTAGTACACATACATTTAGATATCCGTTTGATAACTTATACTACCTCCATTTTTTTTAGATGTTTATTTAGATTTGGATAAGTAAATTAAGGAATAGGGGAAATAGACAAACAAATCCTTACTAGATTAAATTAAATATGGTAAATTAGATAATGAGAGATTTTGTAGGGATATTAAAAGGGGGTAGTATTCGAAAAATTGTGGAAAAAAAAGTTAAAAGAACATCAAAAAAAAAAAACAAAACACAAAAACTAAATGAACATCTAAAAAAACGGAAGGAGTATTAATTGTCTCGAAAAAAAAAATAGTTTTACTTTTCCTTATTCATTTTAAAACGTGTCTTGAAAATATTTAAGAAAATTCGAGTTGTTACAAAATATATTTAAAAAAATCTACATTGAGAAACCTATCCAACCCTGTTAACATGCTTATAATTAATAAATAAAATAAATCCTCCAATTATTATTTATTGATGAATGTCTGCAACTGTCAAATATGACCTTGCAATAGTGTAATACCATACCTTATATAATGTTCCAAAAATCATATCATATTTTATAATAAAATAAAAACGTTTATAAATAGTAATTTATACAATTCCCCCGTCAAACACATTGCCAAAATTGGAAAAACCGAAATCTATATATATATAATAAGCAAAGTCATCCAAAATTAGTAAGTTAAGATTTTTCCCGTCCAATTATTTAATTACTAAGAATAGAAGTGAATTTGATTTCGAATTTCGAATTTTGAATTATCTCATGTTATATTTTGAGATCTAGCGAAAAATCAGCAACAATAAATCTGTAAAGATATTTAAAACAGATTTCGTTATATTATTTAAAATTTTGAAATTTGAAATTTAAAAAAATCCTTATCTGATAACATATTTGCTCCTATAAATATAGTATCTTCAGTAAATGAGAATCACGTAAATGAGAATCACATTTGTAGCTGGGTATTTTTATTTTTTATTCATTTCGCAATTTCTTTATTTGATTCATATTTGATTCATATTTGATTTTGCTGAGTAATTCTATTTCTTATTCATTTTGCAATTTCTTAGCTTTGTAACTATTACAGTTTTTTGGATTCACATTTGTGGATGCAAATTTCTATTATTCTGACCTTTCTTAATTATTATGTGTCAACTTTGATAGATACTTCACCATAATGGATGCTCCAAAGGAACGACCTGCAAATAAAGACAAGAAAAAATCAGCAACAATGAATCATGATTCTGGCGAAAACAACTTTGAAGATTGCAAAAATCAAATTTATCTACCATCATCTTTTTCTACGGTAATATATAATCATATAAAAAGTTTAGATTTATTTATTTCCTGTTATGTGAATTATTTAAATTGTTGTCAATATATTTTCTAAGAAAAAATAATTTGGTTTATTACATGTATACAACCAATCCTTATTTAAATTGTTGTCAATATATTTTTCTAAGAAAAAAATAATTTGGTTTATTACATGTATACAGCCAATCCGCGAAGAATATTGGAAAAGGGTTAGAGATTCGCTAAACATTCGAAGATCTGCTGATGTTGAAGACCAAATATGATTTATTGTAGTAGATTTCAATTTTATAATTTTTATTTAAATAAATCCATGTATCAACTTCAATTGAATCGACATTATTCACAATTCTGATAGTATTTTAGTAAGCAATATAAAATCATTGAAATATATATAAATTAAAATATCTCGGCAAAAGCGTTAAGATATTCTAAAAAGAAAAAAACGTAGAAATATATATTTATAAATCAAAATATTTCTATTGAAAAATCCGTGGAGTTGAGAAGACCATATATTAATTTACTTTTCAATTGGAAATCTAATTGTCATATTAAACGATCTAAATATCCAGTCCAACATGGTATATATTTAATTTTGAATTGTTCATATTGTTGAGATGTTTTAGGAATTAAAAAATATGTTACAGATATGTTTTCTAAAATTTTAAAATACATCATATCTATTTAAAATTTATAGTTATATAATACAATTTATAAATAAAAGAATTTGTACACACATATATATATATATAATATATATATATATATATATATAGTTAGAATAAAAAAAGGCAATACATATCTAAAATCAAAGGGTAAAATATAATTGAATATTAGAAGATTTAAATATCCGAACCAAATAAAACAAAAGAATAGACATGTAATTTATTTTAACATATAGTGTAAAGTGTAGTTGAGATATTTCAGGAATTTTACTTTCGTTGAAATATACTATTTGGCTAATTTAATCAACAGAATAAATATTTAGACATGTGTATATTAGAGTTTTAAATAAGCTTTAAATAAATATATGGACTCCTATTTTTTAAATTAATGTTTAACAGAATGAATATTTAGATGCGTGTATACTAAAGCGAGCCTGTTGTTTAAAAGGAAAATGTTTGCCATATATTCAATGCAGGTATATAATACAACTTATAAAATCAATTTAAAATTATTTCATTAGTATAGATATAATAAAAACATATTATAAAATTTAGATATGTAATTGAGATATTTCAGGAATAGAATAAATTGTACATATATGTATTCTATATTTTTAAAGAACATTATATCTATCTTTTGTTTATGAAATAAATATAAAATAATTTTTAAATAACTAATGTGGATATATTCACTGATTAAAAAAAATTTATAATTATATATTTCAATTTATAAATCAAAGAATATTTAAATAGAATAAAAAAACGTCAAATATCTTTTTTAATAATTTGTACGATATTATTGAAACATTATAAGATCTATATTTTCGGTCCAAAAAAAAAAGAAAGGAAGATAAACTAATGATTTTTTTTAAAATTATTATGTAAAATGTAGTTGAGAGATTTCAGGAATTAATTATATAATCAGTAAAATATGTTGTTACGCGGTATGTTTAACAAAACGTAGTTACAGAAGCGTGTATACTAGGGTTTTATATAAGCTATAAATATCTGGACCCCTTCATCCATATCAGTCACACGCAAGATTTTAGTTTCAATTGATACAGAACAATGGTTCCGGTATTCAACATGGTTGATGAACTTATTCCATCATTCAACATGGTTGATGAACTTACTTCAGAAAAAATGTTGTGGTAGTAAGGGTTCGTTTAGTTAGAGCGTACATAGCTCCTATGTGGGGATGACTAGGTGAACCTTACAACTACAGAAAAAATAATTCTAAATTACGATCAGAAAAATACAAAATAATTTATCTTAGAACAAATTTATTTCAAATGGTGGAATATTTCTAAATTAATAGAAATTTAGAATGTTCATTTTTTTTAAAAATAAATTTAAATTGGTAATTTACAATCCGAAAATACTTAATTTCATTTGATTTTTTCTTCTCTCATCTCTCTCCCAAAATTTTAATATTAAATTATAATAAATTTTGGAATATGTCATACTGATTAACAATAATAAACAAACAACGAAGATATACAATCCAGAATTGCAATACAATTTAATAAGATTGAGAAATGAATATATTTTCTTAATGATTATTCCTATATAAAGTATTTTATTAGTTTAGTTCATTAATTTTTCTTTATGTTTATCTGAATCAAAATCCAACTTTATTTGTATTAATGAGCTAATTGAAAGATTTGAGGTCATCTATGTCTTTAAAAATTCTAAATCCAAATTCAACTCTATTTATATGAATCAGCTCATCATCTGGACTATGAAGATTCAATTCATTGTATTTTCTATGTTTTTCTTAAAATTTATTTCTAATAGAGGATATTTTGTAGGTAAACTAATAAAATATTTTATATAAGAATAATCCTTAATTCTTTTTTTGTTGTTGTTTCTAATAGAAGTCGTTTTGTACGTAAACTAATAAAATATTTTATATAAGAATAATCCTTAAGATTATTTGTTTCTCAATCCTATTAATTAATATTAGATTTGAAACTTTTTGTTTCTCAATCTGTTCAATCATATCGGATTCTGGATTATGTATGTTCACTTTATTTATTATTATCAATCAGTGTGATATATTCAAATTTATTATAATTTAATATGAATGTTTTGATATAGACAAGAGAAGCTAAATAAACGGATGAAATAAAAAAAAAAAAAAATCTGGAATAAGATACGAGGAAGAAATTCGTGAAAAAATTAAAATGTATTTTTATTAGTGGAAAAATCTGATTTTCTGGAGTAAGAGCCAAGGAATGAATAACACTGCAAAAGAACACAAAAGTTTTCTTTGTAACATATTTTAACCATTTCTTTTTTGTTATATATTATCAAATAAAAATGCATTTTTAATAAAAAATATTGTTCATATTAATATTGATTTACTCTTAAAAAAATAGCCCGTGCATCGCACGAGAGCATTTACTAATTCAGTAAAAATAAGAGAAAGTCATATCCATTTGTGGTAAAAATTATGCATAAAAACATGATAATAAAAACAGTAATCAAACAAGGTGTCCCTGGGACAAGTTATGTTATATACATGCACTATATAAATGGGAATCAAGTGAAGCATACATATCGCAATTTACTTGGAGAAAATACACACATTTACACACACCAGAAACATGGGAAGCTTGCAGAAGCAACGTGGCGTTGCTGGTGGCAGCAACCGTATGGTCGCTGTTCTAGTGCAACCACCTCCGGCCGGCAGCACAGAATTTGTTGAGGAAATGGAACAGGTGTGTATACATGCATGACCGGACCTCCCATTATTCGGGAGAGTCCGCTGCCTCAGGCCCAAAAAAAACTACTTCCTCCGTCCCAAGCTAATTGTCCTACTTTGACTTGGCACGGAGACTAAGAAAAAATAGATTTTGTGGAATCTTTGACTTTTTCAAAGGTGGAGATTAAATGTGGAGATTTTGATGGTGGAGATTGTGGGAGAATTTGCCATTTTTGGAGTAGGACAATTAGCTCGGGACAAACAAATAAGGCAAGTAGGACAATTAGGTCGGGACGGAGGGAGTACAAATTTTCAGGGGCCCAAATTTATTTAGGTACCTATATAATATGTAGTGATAGAGGTTGTTCTAAATTCAACTCTCAACAGTGTTTGAAGATTTGAAGTATGAAAGAATATCTACGAATGATTCCCAGTAAGATTCACAAAACAGGGATGAGCTTCCTCTCCTTTGCATATCCGTGTATCTGCAAAACAGAGCCGGGGGTGCCCCGACGTAAATCCTCCGACGCTCAAGTTAATGCTCAATTCAAAGGATGAAACTCAAGCAATAATATAGTAAAGTTTAGAGTGTGTAACCTTTTGAAATGAATGGATCCCCTATTTATACTTACTGTTCATTAGGGCAAATGGTCAAAAGGTCATTTGGGTTGCCAATAGCATTGCGCCAACTGTCCCTCTTTACCCGGCGACGGTGTCAGAGGGTACAATGCTTTTTCAAGGACAACTCACAGTTGTTTATACTTTTTCTCTCAGTTGTCTGTACTTCTTGTTAGAGGATTGGGGAGCACTATCTTGGTCCCTAAGTTACAAATGATAACATTTCCGCTGCAGGGGTCCGCCTGCTTCTAGCATGTTAATCAGAGTATCTAAAGAGTCATCCCGCGTTCTGATGTCCAGCGCCAATAGACCAACTACAGGGAACTCAACTCTGTTTGACCCTCTAGAGCTGGTCTGCGGTGTCAGTGAACTATGGGAGTCCAACCTTGCAGCTGAGCCAGTCTTTGGTTGACATATTGTTCTCCACTTTGCAGGGGTGATAATGACCCTGCTGCCATTGAGCTATCAGAGCTGGAGGGCTCCTCAGTCCAGTGCACTGTAGGGGGGCTCGTTCCTGCTCTAGGGATCGCTGTGCAGGGGTGCGGTACATTTCTCCCCTTTCAACTCCTCCCCCAACTCTGGATAGGTTCGAGGAAACTAATTCAGAGTAAAGATGCTCTCAGCTCTAGGGCAGCGATATCCTAGTCGGGGGGTTCCTCCTCTTCTTCGATGATTTTCCCCGCCCAAAATTTTTCGAATTTGAAATGGATTGATCTCAGCCGTCCACATACCTGACCCTTGAGCTTCTGTTGATCATTGGCCGTACCCGTGTTGAGCCCTGATGCGAGCAGTTACTTTTTACTTTCACCCGACCTATAAATATCTCATTCATCTCTTTCACGATTTCACTTTCATCCACTATTCAATTCTGGCGATTCAAGTGCTTCGAAGGGTTTCCGGTGATTTCAAGCTACTTCATCTTTTGATCTTTGTTTTCCTTCCAAATCATCTAGGTATTCTCTCTTTTCTCTTGGATTTCGTGTTTGTTCTTCATTTCTTCCCCCCTTTCTGGAAATTTTCTTCAAAAAATCATGTCTTCATCCAAATCTTCTCCCACCTCTGCGGATTCATTCTCTCATATTCCTTCAGAGAAGAGGGCTGCTGAGCAGTCTTCTGCCTCTACTTCTGGCTTCTCGAGTAGTGAAACTACTATCTCTGCGTCACTGGAGGGGAGAGAAGCTCAGAGCTCTTCCCACAGCGGTCCTCCAGAGCTGATGTCAGCTCTTGTGCCTTAGTCACTTACACAAACGTAGATAATCCGCCCTCCAGCCCTGAACCTGTGGAGGGTATTCCCCTTTGCCGACGTAGGCATATAACCATCATTCCTACTGTGGAGTGGCAAGAGTGGGATGTAGTAATGAAGCCTTCCACTTTCTCTGAGAAGACATGACCTTTCTTAGAGACCATAGTGCCCTGCACCGTGACTTCCTTAAACACTCCTGGCCCTGACGAAAGGCCAAATTAGGTTTCCTCGCCCTCCATGGCCCTGTTGAGAGCTCATATAGATGCAGGACGCCGATTTCCTGTTCATTCTTACATCGTTGGGGTGTGCAACCGTCTTAGGATTCCAGTCTATCAAATCAACCCCTCATCTCTGAGAATTCTAATTTCCTACTATATCCTGATGAGGGCCAATGATAGTCATTGAACCCCTGATTACTTCCTTGCTTGCCATAACTTTAAAATAGGGGGCAACGGATTTTTCTACTTCAGCTCGATGCTGGTGGCCCTGCTCACTTCGTGGGGAAGCCTGCGAGCTACGACGAGAATTGGAAACCCGCTGGGCTGTGATTACCCCCACCATGCAGGGTGGTCGTTTCCCTGCGAATGGGTAAATTCTACCCCTAGCACCTGCATCTCTGAAGAGGACACGACAGTCATGGACAAATTGAACTCCCATGTCCGGAGGCAATATTTATTTCTCATAATATCCCTCCTTAGGAACGACGCAGTGCTAGCAAAATATGGGCTCCTGTGGAATGAGGATAAGCCCGTGACTGACCCTGGTAATAATCAGCTCTAAGCAACCCCAGCTCTTATCCGAGCAGTAATTTATATCCCTAGTTTTGACATAGTTATTTTTCTGGTGTAGATATGGATTTCAACTTTCTGTTAGCCGGCGATGATGAAGGAGTTTCCCCTTATGTCCAGCCTGCTGTAGAGGTGGACGAGGATGAAGCTGATGCCGTCCAGATCATAGAGCAGGACCTCGCCCTCCTTCTGCAACTCTGAACTCCCCCTCCGTCTGTCATGGTCAAAGAAGCGGTGCCAAGGGCAAGATCGTGGCTCCTCCACCATTCCCCAGTTCCGGTCCCTCCTAAGGACAAGGGCATGAGGCCGGCCTCCTTCAGCGCCGAGCCTCCCTCCTCAAAAATCAAAGCAGCGCAAGTCCAGCAGCTCTGATCAAGGCGCGAATAAACACCGCGGCAAGAGCAAGGGAGACGTTCGTAGAGCTGCCAATGACTACTATAGTCTGACTCTGCCCAATGGGTTCCTAACCCTCTCCAAGGCTAACTGCACCACTTTTATGAAGGAGCTCCCCACGGTGGAAGACAATGCCACGATGAGCGCCGAGAGCAACAAGGGCAACGACGAGATCATGGACCAACATCTTGTTCAGTTTTTCAGCTCAGAACCTTTTCCCCTTATTCATCCATTATTCATTATTTTTTGTAAGGCATTCACCTCCTCATTTTGCTGCAGTTCCTGACTTATTATGGCCTCCACAGAAGCCGTACCAGCTCCACAGCGGTGAAGGATCTCTGAGTTGACTTCGAAAAGTCCCAAGAGTAACTGACCAAGCTCACGAAAGACTTCGCAACCCTGAAGTTGGAGCATATTGAGCTGCAGAGGCAAAACACCGTCCTTACCACAGAAAATGAGGAGCTGAAAGATGACCTTGCCACCGCTGAGGCCTGCCATCGGGACATCATGAGAAGTCTTCGAGAGAAGGAGGCTGAAGCGTTATCGCAGGGCAGAGCTGAAGGAATTGACCAGTGCCGCCACCACCTTCTCTCCAGCGAGCTAGGCTACTCCTTTCTGAAGGATCTGCACGAGAAAATCATCGAAGATTATCGCAACACCGCTGCCTATATTCGTGAGATGGCCCTCTTTCTGAGAGGTTTCATCCGTGCAGGCTTCGCAGCTGCCACCGCTAACGCCCAGGCCAAAGGCTTCGATGGAGAGCTACCCTTTGATTTGTCAAAGATTACTCCTTCGCTAAAGCTCCCAACAAGCTTCAAAGGTGATCCTTCCCAACCTGCTATTGCTCCTTGGTGGGTTCCCACCATCCTCGGAGCTACCACCAAGCTGACTGCTGAAGGGGCGTTACCCGCCGAGCTGAGAGAAGCTGGAGAACCTTTCGTTGATCTCTCTGCTACAGTGGAGGGGCCATCTCAGAGCCCAGCAGCGCCTTTAATCCTACCACCCACCTCGAAACGCCAAGCACCGGAGTCGGGTACCGAGCAACGCAAATATGACACAGAGCAGGGGGGCTCTGAAGTTGAGGATTCGCCCTGAGTGCCTTAGTATATTTCTTCATTTTGTAATAGATTAGGGCTTATGCTTTTTATAACTCTGCTTATCTTTAATAAAATCTAATTTTTTGCTTTCCAATTCGGATAATATTTTCTTGTTATTTCTACCTCCCTCCCCCCCCCCTCCCCCCGAGTTCTCTTCAGGGCATCTGAAGGGAATTCATCCCCGAGCTTTTGTGCACTGAAACGCGCAACGTTCTCCCCCCTGAGTTCTCTTCAGGGCATATGAAGGGAATTCATCCCAGAACTGTTGTGCACTGAAACACGCAACGTTCTCCCCCTTGAGTTTTCTTCAAGGCATATGAAGGGAATTCATCCTGTGCGCTAAAATGCGCAGCGTTCTCCCCCCTGAGTTCTCTTCAGGGCATCTGAAGGAAATTCATCCCTGAGCCTGTGCACTGAAATGCGCAGTGTTCTCTCGTCTGAGTTCTCTTCAGTGAAGGGAATTCATCCCAGAGTTATTGTGTGCTGAAATACGCAGCGTTCTCCCCCCTTGCGTTCTCTTCAGGGCATCTGAAGTGAATTCATCCCAGAGCTGCTCTGCGCTGAAATGCGCAACACTCTCCCCCCTGAGTTCTCTTCAGGGCATCTGAAGGGAATTCATCCCTAGAGCTGATGTGTATGGTGACATTCCTTATCAAATCCATTTGACTTTGAGCTAGGGCTGGGTCACCCTTGTGCCTTGAGAACTCACCTTTAGGGCCAAGGGTGATATTCTTTCTCAAACCCTTAGCTTGCATCATTTTTTGAGCCAGAGCTAGGTCACCCCCATGCCCTGCGAACTCACCTCTGGGGCCAAGGGCGAGGCTATTTCTCAAACCTTGGCTTGCATCATTTTTTAGCCAGGGCTAGGTCAACCCCATGCCCTGAGAACTCACCTCTGGGGCCAAGGAAGAGGCTCTTTCTCAAACCCTTGGCTTGCATCATTTTTTAGCCAGGACTGGGTCAACCCCATGCCCTGAGAACTCACCTATGGGGCCAAGGGCAAGGCTCTTTCTCAAACCCTTAGCTTGCATCATTTTTGAGCCAGGGCTGGGTCGCTCCCCTGCCCGAGAAGCTCACCTCTAGGGCCAAGGGCGAGGTTCTTTCTCAAAACCATGGCTTGCATCATTTTTGAGCTAGGGTTGGGTCACCCCTTGGCTCACATCATTTTTATTCCTTGACTATTTCCCGTGGGGCGCTCATAAGCCAATGCCCTTTAAGATTCTTTTCCTGTTTAATAACACGTTTTTTATTCTTCACCAATGGAGAGGCCCTTATAACTTGGACCCTTCTTTTTTCATTAGAGTAAAAAAAACTTACAACTTGGATTCCTCATCTTTAATTGAAAGCATGTAGATAACCTGTCCTCCAGCTATACATAGTACTTCTTTAAATTACTCACATTCTAGGGCCTCAGCACCGACCTTCCTTCCTCATTTTGCAGCTCATATGCTCCGCCTCCCAACACCTTGGTGATGATAGGACCCTCCCAATTAGGCTCCAACTTCCCTCGTTCTTTGAGAGCATCAGCCCTCCTAAATACCAGGTCCCCCCACCTCAAACCTTCTCACCTTTACTCTCCGGTTATAGGCAGTACATACTTGCCCCTTATATCTATCAGCTCTGACTCGTTCCCTTTCTCTGACCTCCTCCAACATGTCCAAGTTTTCCCTCATCAGGCTCATTATGGACCTCATCATAGTTTAGAATGCGATGCGTTTCTATTCATACTTCTGCCGGGATCACCGTTGATGCTCCATAAACTAAGTTGAAGGGAGTTTTCCCTGTAGCGGTTTTGGTGCCTGTTCGGTATGACCACAAGACATAATCCAGCTCCTCAACCCAGTTTCCCCCAACCTTCTCTAGGCGGGTTCTTATGCCCTCCAACAATGTGGAGCTTGTAACTTCCACTTTCCCATTCGCTTGAGGGTGG
This sequence comes from Ajuga chamaepitys, assembly GCA_958295605.1. Classification (NCBI taxonomy): domain Eukaryota; kingdom Viridiplantae; phylum Streptophyta; class Magnoliopsida; order Lamiales; family Lamiaceae; genus Ajuga; species Ajuga chamaepitys. The sequence continues at coordinate 4,737,038 of OY282503.1, forward strand.
GCCACCGAAGTGAATCACTTCTTAATCTTCATCTCCTTACACCAACTCTACACCTTTGACCCACAAAACTGGGTCCTGTTATCCGAAACCAAGATCCTGGGGATACCATATCTGCAGCATATGTTTTTCCATAAAAACTTTAGAATATTATCCTCTTCGATCTTAGCCACCGCCTCAGCCTCCACCCATTTGGTGAAGTAGTCCACCGCAACTATCAATAATATTTTCTTCCCTTGAGCGGCTGCAAATTTTCCAACTATGTCTATCCCCCACTTATCAAAAAGGCACGGGGAATACATAACCCCCAGCTCCTCTGCCGGGGTATGGATAAGTGGTTCATGCCTTTGGCACCTATCACACCTTTGGATCAGCTCCTCTGCATCTTGGACCATGGTGGGCCAATAATATCCAGCTCTTATTACTCTTCTAACAACGTCTCGAGGCCCAGTGTGGCTGCCAGCGCAGCCCTCACGAAGCTCTTGGAGGACGTAATTCCCTTCTTTCCTTGACAACCATCTTGCATGTGGCTGAGCAGATAGTCTTTTGTACAACTGATCACCCATAAGGCAGTATTTGGCATATGCTGAGCTTTGTGGTCCTCCTACCTCACTCCTTCCCGTCTTGAGATAACGCACAGTGGGAGCTCTCCAATCATCCTGCTCCTCCACAGTGGCCAGATCCATCTCTAACGTTCCTCGTTCCAAAGTGACCAGAGTAATCTTACCCCTTGCACCTTCACTCATTGCTCCTGTCATCTTGGCTAGAGCATCCGCCTTAGTATTTTCCTCTCTAGGGATTCGCTCGATGTTCAACTCAGTGAAATTCTTCTTCCACCCCTCTACCAACTCTGCATATTTAATCATCCTTTTGCTTTGTTTCTGATATGTCCCTAGGACCTGCTGAGCCACCAGCTGTGAGTTCGAGTGAACAACCGCTCTTTGCGCACCCAGTTCTACATCTATCTTTAAGCTCTAGATTAGCGCTTCGTATTCAGCCTCGTTGTTGGAGGTCCGAAATTCAAACCTAACCGCAAACTGAAGCTCCTCGCCATTGAGGAAAATCACCACTACCTCTGCACCGCAACCTGCTTGGAAAATTGATCTGTCAACAAATATCCTCCATATTTCCAACTTCGCAACTCGAGTTATTTCTTGTATGAAGTTGGCCAGAGTCTGAGCTTTGATGGCCACCCTGGGCTCAAATTCCACATCATGTTCTCCTAACTCTACAACCCACTTCACCATCCTCCCTGACAGGTCTGGGCAACTGACTGTTTGTCCCAACTGAGTATTCGTCCTTACGATCACTTTATGGGACAAAAAATATGGCCTCAATCTCCTTGCTGCCACCATGACTGCCAGAGCTGATTTCTCTATCTCAGAGTATCTCCACGTCGGTCCATACATCATCTTGCTGACATAATAGATTGGGTGTTAGTGAACTCAGAGCTACATCCCCAACTGAGAAATATAGGTATAACACCTCCCCCCTGCACCAGTTTGGTAAGCAGGGGCAGGGGGTGAGATGGTCCTTCAACTCCTAAAAAGCCTTCTCACACTCCTCCGTCCACTCAAACTTTGACCCCTTCCTCAATATTTTGAAGAAAGGGAGGCCTCGTTCTACCGACTTTGAAATAAATCGGCTCAGAGCTGCAATACGCCCATTCAATCTCTGAATTTTCCTTGATATTCCTTGGGGACTGCATCTCTCGAACAACCCTAACCTTGAAGAGATACACCTCAATTCCCTGCCTAGTCACTAAATATCCTAGGAACTTTCCTGTTTGCACCCCAAAAGAGTTCATCGCTGGGTTCAGCCTCATTCCACATTGCCGGATAATCCCAAAGACCTCTTCTAGGTTTGTAGAATGGTTCACTGCTGCACCGCTCTTGACTAACATATCATCGACATAGGCCTCCATGTTACGACCCAATTGCTCCTTAAACATCGCATCAACCATCCTTTTGATAAGTGGCTCTAGCATTCTTCAATCTAAAGGGCATCTTTACGTACCCGTATGTCCCACATGACACTACAAAGAAAGGGGATATCCTCCGAGCAGAGCTGAATCTTATGGTAGCCCAGATAAGCGTTCATCATAGACAACAATTCGCATCCAGACGTGGAATCAACCAATTGGTCGATCCTAGGCAAAGGATAATAATCTTTAGGGCATGTTTGAGATCCCGGAAATCAATACACATTCTCCAGGCCCCTCACCCTTTAAATACCATCACAATGTTGGAGAGGCACTTCGGGAACTGCACCTCCACTATGTGCCCCGTCTCCAACAATTTCCCTACTTCTTCCTTTATTGCTCTGTCCTTCTTTGGACCAAATTATCACAACTTTTATTTTACTGGCCTAGCCTGTGGATCCACATTCAATCGTGTGGAGTGCTATGTCGGGATTAATCCCAATCATACCCCTTGGCTAAAAAACAAGCAGGTCGGCATTCCTCTTGAGACACTGCACCACCACCTCAGAGACCTCATGACTTATTTGAGTCCTAATTCGAGTGGTGAAGCCCACCTTGTTAGGGTATAGATCTACTTGCATCAACTCCTCTTCAGACCTGATCCTCAACTCTGGATCGGTCTCATCCAACTCCGTCATCTTCATCTTCTTTTCAGGTGTGAGTAGACCTTTTGACAATACCAGCGTAGCACCTCATTTCGGTCAGTTGATCACCGTTGACCTCCCTCACTTTGGTTCCTACGAGGAACTTTAACTTCATATGGCTTGAAGAGATGATTGTTGCAAAGTAGTTCAGCATAAGCCTACCAAAGATGACATTGTAAGAACTTGGTGCCTCCACCACTACGAAGTTCATCATCTTCACCCTCCGCAGCGAATCCTTACCTAGCTCCACCTGCAAGGTCACTTGCCCTAATGGCTGCACTGATCCTCCAGCAAACCCATACATGGTTGTGTTTACAGGGGTTAGTTTTACGTTCAGCCCAATTTTCAGAAAGCAATCTTGGAAAATGATGTTAGCAGAGCTCTCCGTGTCTACAAAGATTCGGGCTACCGTGGCCCCTCCAATGTCCATAATCACCAATGCATTATTGTGAGGATTCATGGTCAACCCTGCATTGCCAGGGCCGAACTCGATACAGGGAAACTCCCTCCCCCCTGTGGTCACCTCTGATACTTCCCCCCGAGGTACCTTGCCACCTCCTGTGCGGAGGCTTTCCTTGCACGGTGGGAGTCACCATCCTCTAGTCCTCCGACTATCATTTGAATGTACGCCTTTTTTTGGTCGGACTCCTCCCTGCCTCTAGGTTCCTCCGCAGGCTCTTTTCCTTTACACTCGCGCTCTCTGCACTTGTAATTTCTTCCTTTATCTCTCTCCTTCTTGACATGTTCCACCAGATGCCCCTCCTTTATGAGCTTCTCTATCATATCCTTATGATGACGACATTTGTCCATCGACCATAGTCATTGTGATATCGGCAGTACGTCTCTGATCTCGGGTGCTTGGGGCCCGTATATGCAGTAGTAGGGTACTTGAATTCTGGGATCTCCGCTGCTATCTCCAGCAGCTCAAAGTGTTTTAGAGTATACGGGGTGTAATTCTCGAACCGAGGTCCCCAAATAGACCTGTCATTCTCCACAGGCTTCTATTCTTTATCCGATGTCTCCCTTTTCTTCTCCACCACTTTTTCTTCCCTCCTACGGCCGCTGCAAGCCTCCTCCAAGTTGATATATTTGTCTGTCCTCTCCAGGAGTTCATCGAAAGTTCGGACGTGCATTTTGCCAAGGACCGAAAAAAGTCTCCGTCCACCAAACCCTGCGCCAGTGCATTTATTTTCATCTCTGAGGCGGCAGATGGCAGCTCCAATGCAGTAGTGTTAAACCTCCCTACATACTTCCTAAGACTCTCCGATTGACCCTGCCTCAAACTCATTGATACACGTTAAATATGCATATATTTAGATCGACTTAGGATAGTATTTTATATCATTTACATGTGTATTTGGTCAAGAGTTGTATCGATTTATGTAATTTGGACCATTTAACATGTTTGACTTGTCTTTAAGGTATTTTGAGCAATTTCAGGACTAATAGTCGTATTTTATGACTAATGGACGAAAGAACAAGTCGGAGAAAAGTCAAAATCGGCCTAGACTGGCTTAGACCGGTCTGAATCGGTCCAGAAAGCAATCCAGGCACGAACCGGCGCGACTGCGTCAGAAATGCAACGCGGCCGCGACAAAAACGGCTCGCAAAGCCAATTGCCACTGATGACACAACGAGAACGCGTCCAACAAGCAAAGCGGCCGTGTAAAAATATTGTGTTTTAAGGAGATTTCAGGTTCAACACAAAGCGGTTGCGTCAGAAGCGCAAAGCGGCCGCGTCAAAAGCCTCATTTTTTAAGACTTTCCTGCTTCAAGTAGGAATTGGATCCTAAACTCCCCAGGACTATTCCGAAGTCTATAAAAGGACAAGAGATGCTCGCTTTTCAAGAGATACATCATAGAGCATAGAAGAACATGGATTAGAGAATAATTAGAGGGTAATTGAAGAGCGAGAAGACGAAGATTGACGAGCCGACTTAATCGGGTTTACTTACTTCTTTTCTAGTTTTTATTTCTTTGCATTGTATTCAATGAATTCTTGTATGGATTTGATACTAGGCATGAGTAGCTAAACTACTCGTGTTTTAGGGTTAGAGAGTAATGTTTTATGACAATGTTTGATTTAAGTTCTTAATTTATTGACTCCTTTTTAGTTATCTATTTATATGTTTGTTTTATTCCATAACTGAGCATAAATTGATCACTTAGGCTTAGTTTACCCGTTTAGCAATTCCGCTTTGAGAGGAGGGAATTGTTAATAGACGTACAACATATAGCGTAGTTGTCTATGACTGCGTAAGGAAGGGTTAAGGGTCTTTTGGGAGTTGTTAGGATTAATTAACTCGAGAGGGTAGTTGTCCTAATTAATCCATGACTTAGTCGCTTCGAGAGAAGGACTAAGTTATTTAAGTGCCGCATAATAGATACTAAAATTGGTTTAAAAGTCTATAGGTTAAACTTAATCAATATTGAAGTAATTCATGAAATCGACACCCTAGGACACACTCCTGTTAATTGGAATTTCCTCGTTTGTCAAGTCAGTTAATTAGTTGAAGTAATTTAGTTTATTAAAATTAACCTCACAATTTGAGTATCTAGTTAACCTGTTATCTGAGGATCGACCTTGACTTTTCCTATACACATTTACACCCGTATACTTGCGGTATTTTAGGGTTAGATTAGGTCTGTCTAGTTTTTGGCGCCGTTGCCGGGGAATAGGTATAGCGTCTTAGTTTTTATCCTGAGTAATAGGAGGATACTAGACTAAATTTTATTTTTCTGCAATTTAAATTTTGTTATTTAATTTTCGTTTTTATTTATTTATTTATTTAATTTTTATACTACGTGGGGCTCGGCGCTCCCCCTGGCTGGTTATCGGCCCCCCTTGGGGGAAAGAGCCCTCTTAGTTGAATTGACTTCCGTATGGTTTGCATCTTCCACAGGGATGGGCTATCTGACAGTCCCCTGACCTTGGTCCCGGTTCTCCACAGGCACAAATCCAGGTGGTGGCCCCGAGAGTCCACCTCTGTTAGCCAATGCACTTTCGATGGTCATTTTTATCAAGTAATTGAGGTGATCCGTCATCATAGTCACGGTTGTGCCCCCCGGTGGAGGGGGCAAGGTAGTCCTACTTGAGTCATCAGTGGTTGCGATGGGGCCCACAACAACCCCAGTTGGGGTATTCTCTTGAGGGGTGAGCTCAGTCGCTCCAGGGAGACTTCCCTCGGCCGCGTCTTTCTCGAAGGCCGCCGTCAAATCCCAAGGGATGTTATCTTCAGCCATGCTACAAACTACGAACGATACAACAAACAACAAATCAATACCCTTACTACTTTTCAAAGAATTTGGATCTCCTTCTTCAGGGATGATAAACAATTTTTAGTTAAGTGGAACAAAGGTAAGCCTCACGCCTTACGCTCAATGTTCTCACAGACCGCGCCAGTTGATAGAGGCCATTCTAAATTTAGCCCTCAACAGTGTTTGAAGATTTGAAGAATGAAAGAATACCTACGAACGATTCCCGATAAGATTAAAAAAATAGGGATGAACTTCCTCTCCTTTGCACAGCCGTGTATCTGCAAAACAGAGCCCCCTCCTCCCTGGCGTAAACCCTTCGACGCTCAAGTCAGTGCCCAGTTCAAAGAATGCAACTCAAGCAATGTAATAGTAAAGTTTAGAGTGTGTAACCTTTGAAATGAATGGATCCCCTAATTATACTTATTGTTCAATAGGGCAATGGGCCAAAAGGTCATTTTGGGTTACCCAATAGCATTGCGCCAACTGTCTCTCTGTACCCGGCGATGCTATCAGAGGTACAATACTTTCTTCAGGACAACTCACAATTACTTTTTCTCTTAGTTGTCTGTACTTCTTGTCGGAGGGTTGGGGAGCACGTATCTTGGTCCCTAAGTTACAAAGGGTAACATTCCCGTTACAAAGGGTAACATTCCCGCTGCAGGGCTCCGCCTGCCTCCAGCGGTGTTAATCAGAATACCTAAAGAGTCATCCCGTGTTCTATTGTCCAGCGCCAATAGGTCAACTGCAGGGAACTCAACTTTGTTCGACCCTCCAAAGCCGGTCTACGGTGTCAATGAACTACGGGCGTCCAACCCTGCAGGGTTGAGCCAGTCTTTGGTTGACATATCGTTCTCCACTTTGCAGGGGTGATAACGGCCCTGTTGTGCCATTGAGCAATCAGAGCTGAAGGACTCCTCGCGCTCCTCAGTCCAGTGCAGTGTCGGGGGGCTCATTCCTACTCTAGGGATTGTTGTGCAGGGATTGATGTTGAATGATGTTATTTTTGAAGCATTAATGTGCATTTAATAACTTATACTTTTCTAATGGTCTCGAAAAAAAAATAGTTTTATTTTTCCTTATTAATTTTGAAAAATGTCTTGAAAATATTTAAGAAAATTCGGGCTTTTACAAACATGCATAAAAAACATCTACATAGAGAAACATATCCAACCCTGTTAACATGCTTATAATTAAAAAAATAAAAAATCCTCCAATTATTATTTGTTGATGAGTGTCTGCACTGTCAAAAGTAACCTTTCGATAGTGTAATACCACCCTTATATAGTGTTCCAAAAATCTTATTATATAATAAACAAAAACGTTTATAAATAGCAATTTATACAATTCCCCCGTCAAACACATTGTCAAATTGGAAAAGCCAAAATTCAGTAAAAATAAGAGAAAGTCATATCCATTTGTGAGTTATATAGCTAAATTATGGTAAAAGTTATGCATAAAACCATGATAATAAAAATAGTAATCAAACAAGGTGTCCCTGGGACAGGTTATATTATATACATGCACTATATAAATGGGAATCAAGTGCATGAGGCATACATATCCCAATTTACTTGGAGAAAATACACACATTTACACACACCAGAAACATGGTAAGCTTGCAGAAGCAACGTGGCGCCGCCGGTGGCAGCAACCGTATGGTCGCTGTCCCAGTGCAACCACCTCCGGCCTGCAGCACAAAATTTGTTGTCGAAGTGGAACATGTATGTATACATGCATGACCGGACCTCCCATTATTCGAGAGAGTCCGTTGCCTCAGGTCCAAAAAAACTAAAATATTTTAGGGACTCAAATTTATGTAGGTACCTATATAATATGTAGTGATGGAGGCTATTCTAAATTTAGCCCTCAACAGTGTTTGAAAATTTTAAGTATGGAAGAATACCTACGAACGATTCCCGATAAGATTCACAAGACAGGGATGAGCTTTCTCTCCTTCAAACAACGTGTATCTACAAAATAGAGTCGGGGGATGCCCCAGCGCAAACTCTCCGAGCTCAAGTCAGTACCTTGTTCAAAGGATGAAACTCAAGCAATGTTATAGAACAGTTTAGCGTATGTAAACTTTTGAAATTAATGGATCCCCTATTTATACTTATTGTTCCATTAGGGCAAAGAGCTGGAATATCATTTTGGGTTGCCCAATAGCATTACGCCAACTGTCCCTCTGTTTAGCGGTGTCAGAGGGTACAATGCTTGTTCCAGGACAACTCACAGTTGTCTATACTTTTTCTCTCAGTAGTCTGTATATCTTGTCGGACGGTTAGGGAGCACGTATTTTGTTCCCTAAGTTACAAATTGTAACATTCCTGCTGCAGGGCTCCGTCTGCCTCAAGCGGTGTTAATCAGATTACCTAAAGAGTCATCCTGCGTTTTGTTGTCCAATGCTAATAGGCCAACTGCAGGGAACTCAGCTCTGTTCGACCCTCCAGAGCCGGTCTGTGGTTTCAGTGAACTACGGCAGTCCAACCCTGCAGGGCTGAGCAAATCTTTGGTTGACATATCGTTCTCCACTCTGCAGGGGTGATAACGACCCTGCTGTGCCATTGTGCTATCAGTGCTGAAGGGCTCCTCACGCTCCTCAGTCCAGTGCACTGTCGGGGGGCTCGTTCTTGATCTAGGGATTGCTATGTAGGGATTGATGTTGGATGATATTATTTTTGAAGTTTTAATGCCCGTTTAATAACTTATATTTTTCTAATTGTCTCGAAAAAAAATAGTTTTATTTTTTCTTATTAATTTTGAGGGAAAAAAGTTGATTCGATCCCATAACTTTTTAACTTTTCTGATTTGGTCTCATATTTAGCTACTTTTTCAATTTAGTCCCGTACCTCTATCAATTGCTCAATTTCGGACACATTTTGACCAACTCACCGACAAAGGTCACGTGCCTCCCACGTGCCGGCGCCGATAAGAGAGTTCCGACGACTTATGACGCGTGGCGCCGCACTTGTGAGGTGGCTTTTGTTTTTTCTTTTTCTTTTTCTTTTATACATTAATTTACATCTCGAGTTAGAAAATTTCAACCTCAACAAATCATTTAATAAAATAAACATCAAAATCTCAAAATATGTGTTACAAAATAAAAGGAAAAATTAAATCAAACAAACCCTAAAAGAATAAAAAATTATTTCTATTCTCACTTTCACTTCGAAGAAGATACGGAACCGACTGTCAAATCATATTTCTCCTCTCTTTCCAACCACACACGCACGGTGCTCTCTTCTGGCGGCAAATCATTGCAACGACGAGCATCAAGGTGGCGGGGGCAAGAGCCACGCGCGACCTGACCCAGAGGCACAGAACCGCTGGTACACGTGTTTATGCATGCATAATAGGTCGAGTTAAGTGTCTATTTAGTGGCATTTGCATGCGTAATTCCACGTGTATTGCTCATATTTACATTATTGGACGATTTGATGTTTGTGATTTATTTTGAAGTTATTTGGGTGAAATTCAACTAAAGATGGATGTTGAAAACAAGTTCCACAAGTAAAAAACCGAAAAAATCGAGCCAGAGCGTCAGGAAATTGAGAGCGGCCGAGACAATAAGGGCTCCGCCGAGATAGAAGATCAGAGAAATCAAAATTTTTGGCTGTAGAAGAATCTCGGCCGAGACAGTTGATTCTAGGCCGAGAATTATATACATGATTCTCTCCCGAGACTGTCCATTCTCGGTCGAGACTGATGTATAGTCAGAATATAATTTGCTCGAAAATTGCCTTTTCAAGCCCAATCCAAGCCTAATTCATGCCCAACTATAAAAGGAAGATCCCAAGTCCAAAAATAGAACTTTTAAATTGATTTTGGAGCGTGGAATTGGGAATTTCCGACGAGCACGAAGAATCAAGATTCGGCATCTCGGGTTTTCTAGTTTTATGTCTTTCTTTATTTGTTTGTTCTTAGGGATCGCTATGATCGGCCAAGCCTTTATTTTCCGTCTTTAACTAAATTGAACCCTAAAACGATATTTTTTGTAATTATTCCGGTAATTGTTTGATTCAACTATGTTCTGAGATTATTTATTTTGTTTGTTTTCTTCTTATCTTTTATATGTGTGTTATTTGGACTGATCACCCGGGTAGTAGGCATATAAATGTTGCTAGGTTGTAAATTCACAATCCGTAATTATTATGCGTTTATGTCTAAAAGTAACAAATAGTGATGTATTCGCTAGAATAACATAAGTCGCGGTCACTTGTATCGAGCTTGTGAGTATAACACCGTATCTACTCCGTTGCCTTAGTTCCCTATGCATTTGATTAACAGTGATCTAGTGATTGTATCCTAGGACTACTTAATTGGATATGATTAATTACTAAGCGAACCTGTGATTAATTATACTTAAGGGGTAACAAGAATTAACTAAGCGTACCCGTTAATTCTTGGAGTAGGGGTCTCAGAACTAGTTTGTCGAACAGTTGCAATTGTTACAAGAATAATTCGGACTAGAGGGATAATTTTATCATAAATAAATTAATTATTAGTTTGTTAATTTAATTGTTAATTGCGTAGTTAATTTACTCAAAACAACTCCCCCATATTATATTTATATTATTATAATTAGTTATATAAATTGGTTTAATACACTAATTCAATTAGTTTCTCTGTTCTCTGTGGGATCGACCCTGAGTTACTTTATCTACTATTAGAAAAGGAAGTTTGGAAATAATAACTAATTTGATGTGCCTCGACAGCGTGGTCAAATTTTGGCGCCGTTGCCGGGGAACGGTTGAAATTAATTGTGTTTCTTGTGCTAACTATATTCTCTGCTATTTTAGTTACGTATTTTCTTCTGTTAATTAGTATTAGTTATTTTCATTACTGTTCGTAATCTTTGGGTCATCCTATGTTCTTGTCGAACTGCAATTTTCTGCATAACTGTTACTGTGTCTTTTGATGTCATGGCGGAACAAAATTCTAATATGTCGTTGGAAGATATGGTGAAAATTTTAGTTCTAAAACTATGTAATTTTAGGAAGAGACACGGTCGAGAATAAGGAATCTTGAGACTCAAATTAGTCAATTGGTTACCGTGGTAAGCAGGTTAGAAAGCCAAGAAAGAGAGACATTGACATCCCAGCGCAAGGAAAATCTGATGAATGAAAATGCCTTGATTTTGAGGAGCGAAGAATAGCCTAAAGAGGATGAAAGCCCGTGCAAGTGCTGCAGAATGAAGAGGACATTGAAAGTCAGGCTGAACAGATGCACATTTGCTGTGAGATGCACATTGGGTCATCCTATGTTTTGTTGGGTGGTGGTATTTTCAATTGGTTGTGACTTAATAAATACAGGACATGATACACGGCCATGTATCATATAACACATGATACACGACCACAGGACATGATACACGATATGTCGTGTATCATGTACGAAGTGGGTGACAGTGAGGGTGAAAATAAATTAAATGAAGGATATAATGAACATCACACTTGGAAAATAGATAATTTTACAATTTCAAAGTCAAAATAACATAAAACATTTTTCTACTTTCTGCATAGACTGCGTGGTTACAGTAAATTTTTTCCTATATATTTATTGTACAGTTGCAGAAATGTTGAATTATTTGCAGCGGGATCCACACCAGAAGGAAGAAGGTGCCAACTGGCAAGAATCACAACATATCTTTTTTTTTTTTTATTAAGAACAAAGTCATCCTTTCACATCTTCGTACACGTCTACAATATTTTTGAAATTATATATCTCTGTTCACATATGGGTTCACATATGTAGGATTAATTTATTGTTGTAAGCAAAGTTATTAATTATCCGAATTTTATTACTGAAAAATATTAATGTACAAGATTGTCAACTTATAAACGGAATATCTAACTCAATTTTAAACAGACGGATTGATACAAGTAAAAAAAAACGCACCAAACAACGTGCAGTATTATTACAACCTCAAACAATGCGCAACACCATTACAACCTCTAGATAGAGGGGGCCTTTAGGGTGCAGGTCGGAGCCGCTGCACTGGGGCCCACTGATGAGGGCCTCCAAATTATTTTTTTATTTTTTATTTTTTTTTTATTTTTATCTATATACTACATATAATATCACATAAATAAATTCAGAGTTACATTCAATTAACAATTTTTCACATTTTCTTTACTCTCCGCTACTATTAAGTCCTCTTTTTTTTCTATAATATTGCGTTTACGTTCTTCGCATTACGTTTTTTCACATTTCACTTTCTTTAAATCAAATTTTCCAATACAATGTTGTTATTATATATTTCAATCAGTCCACATATACCTACCATATTAACTCACCCACGTTATACTACCTGACAAATGTTTTGTTTTATAAATATATATAAAGGAACGTTGAATATTCAAATAAAAAAATAGGGATTGTGCAGCTATAAATAGGTGAAACTGTTGTTTGATTTTCATCAACCATAAACTCAGCAGCAAATATATATTATTGAAAAAAAGGTTTTAATTTGAGTATGGCGTCTAGACGTGATGAATACAAAAATATCACTCGAAACAATTTTCCCAAAGATTTCATTTTCGGAACTGCTACTGCTGCTTATCAGGTTTGTCTCAAACTCCCATACTTTAATTTAATTATTATTAAGCATTAATTTAATTATTTAAGCTTTTATCACATATAGTTTAACTATTTTGGTTGATATAGGTTGAAGGAGCTGCTGCAAAAGGTGGCAGAAGCCTTAGTGTCTGGGATGCCTTCACCTTGGATACTCCCGGTCTCTCACATTCTCTCTCTATACAGTCACGGAGCCACATATATTATTTGGGAATAAATTAACTAGGAATAAAAATTATTTTTGGTCCCGTAAGTATTTACTTTTTCGATTTTAGTCCCATAAGTATCTGTTTTCAATTTAGTCCCACAAGTGCTAAAATTGTCCAATTTAAGAACAATTTCTACCTAAAAATATTAAACTGACTGAAAATAGTCACGTGACCCAAATAATTAAAAAAATCCGCCGACTTGTAGTGATGCGGCGAAAATTATCTGAGTTGAATTTTTTCTGTCAAATTTAAATTCAAAATAAATTATTATCCATGTCATTAGAGAAAAACAAAATTACTTGTAAAAGTATATTACACTATCTAATTAAATATTATACATCAGATAAAATAGATAACGACTTTTTATCTTGAAAATAATGTTTAATATTTAATTGGGTTTATGTAATATGACAAATAATTCTATTTCTCTCTAATGACATGGATAATAATTCTATTTTGAATTGAAATTTGACAGAGAAACAAAGTCAACTCAACTAATTTTTGCCATGTCACTACGAGTCGTCGAATTTTACTAATTATTTGGATCACGTGAGTATTTTCGGCCGATTTGATATTTTTGGGCGAAAATTGTACTTAAATTGGACATTTTAAGCACTTACGGGACTAAATTAAAAAAAATAAATATTTATGAGACTAAAATAAAAAAAACAAATACTGATAGAGCAAAAAATAATTTTTGGCCATTAATTAGCATAAATTATATATACCCTTAATTACTTGTTGTTTATTAAATATAAGTTATCATGGGTGACAGGCAGAATTGCCGATGGATCCAATGGAAATATCGCTGTTGATTTTTACACGAGATATAAGGTAATATAACTCTCAGAAATGCTCCCTACTTAGCATGTAAAATATCATTCCTAAATGTCAGATAATAAATTAAATTATTTTCTAAAAAGATTATGACACAACGAATGAACGCATGTCCACGATGGGTAGAGAAACCAGACCAATTCATTTTCATGTTAAAACTTATGATTAGTATCTGGGCTGAAACTATTTTCCTTTTTCTCTTTTGGCAGGATGATATTAAGATGATGAAGAACATGGGTTTTGATGCCTTCCGCATGTCTATCTCATGGCCAAGAATTTTGCCAGGTATATATAAACAAATTATAGCAGTAATAGCACTGAGACTGCAATTTGCTTATACTATATCAATCATGGAAATGAATCTTGAGCACCGCTTGTTGGCCGCTTTGTAGAGGATCTAGTTCTCTTAATCATCGGATTAAAATTATTTTTGATCCCATAATTTTTTTACTCGTACGCTCTTGATCCAAAACATAGTTAAGATTTTTTTTTTCCCGTACTTCCAAAAACTGCTCGCAATTGGTCAATTTTGCCCGCCAAAGACCAAATTAGCCCCCCAAAGGCGCACATGCTGCCGGATTTCACTGCCACGTGACTAGCACAATGCACTTTTCTGACTGATCACTACATGAAAAATGGCGGATTGGATCATCTATTCCATTATATGTTCCATTTAGTATTCCAATATATCAACCACATGCCATGTGTTAATTAGTGATGTCATCATATACACGTGGCGTATTGTGGCTGTTTTGGAATACAAGATGAACACAGATTGAAATAGAGGATCTCATCTGGAAAACAGGATACTTGCCGCTACACTTTTTGTAATTACAAGAGTGATTACTAAAAATAACCCTTTTTTAACTATTAGTAGTTATATAAAATATTTTATACAATTTTAACCAAAAGTTGCTACAATATGACAAGTTTTTTTGCAACTACTTGTAATTACAAATACATTAGTAACTACAAAGTGGTTGCAAATAATTTTTTGCATCTTACTAAATTCTACCCTATTGTAACTACATGTAGACATGTAATTACTAAAAATATTTTTGTGACAATTCTCCCATTTCTGTAGCTACATTTCATAGTCGCAAAAAGACTGGTTCTAGTAGTGGATTTGGTCACTAGTGGAGAAAAATGGACCAATTGCACGTGTAATAAAAGAGGTCTTTGGAAAAGTAGTTTTTGAAACTACAATTGTGTTCACTAATAATAAGTTATTTGTCACAATTTGTTGTCACAAATCTCTCTACAAATTATTTGAGACCATTTTAAGGCTATTTTTCAGAGACAACTATGTTGTTGCAAAAAATATTTGAGACGCATTTGAGACTGCTTTTGTCGTCTCAAATATATTATTTGTGTCCGAGTTATTGAAATGACTAATTAATGATAATATGTTATTTCTAATAATATAGTTGTGACAAATATTCATAAGTTGTGACAAATATTCTTTACTTGAAACCGCTTTATGTTGTCTCAATAGAACATTTTTATCGAGCCATTAAATTACGGGATCAAATTGGATTCTTAATTATTTTTAGAAAAAAATGTACAAGCAAAAAAGTTATAAACTAAAAATAATTTAGTCCCACAATCATCTTTATATATAGATTAATCCTATATAATGAATATTTATATAATTAGGTGGAAGACGTTGTCGTGGAGTGAACCAAGAAGGAATTGACTACTACAATGATGTGATTAACACTCTCCTCGCCAATGATATTCAGCCTTATGTCACAATCTACCACTGGGATCATCCTTACATTTTAGAACAAGAATATGGCGGGTGGCTAAGTGAGAAGATGGTGTAAGTAATTTAAACTCGAGTTCGAATTCGCCTATTGTTTGTTATATGGCACAATTTTGAACTTATAAGATGTTTCATGCAAGTTCAACTAATCAGTCTGTAAGGATAACCGAATTCATGAAAAAACAGGGAGGACTTTCGTGATTTTGCGGAGTTGTGCTTCTGGGAATTCGGAGACAGGGTGAAGAACTGGATCACACTAAACGAGCCGGTGAGTTACGTTGTCCATGGATACGTCGGTTGTCTTACTCCACCGGGTAAGATGGCTAATGTGCCCGGATACGTACCTGATCCGGACTATGATTCTGATGATGATTTCCTCACAAAGCCTATCCCGATAGCAAGTCTCGTTGAAGATATTTTGCGTGCTTTATTTACGGAAGAATACAATAAACCCAAGGGATATAGCTTTGTCCCTTTTAGAGGGTACCGAAAAGTGAACAATCTCGTTGATTTGGTTAAGTATGGGGCTATTAATGAGCAAGTCAAGAATACGGTAGAAGAAAAAGACTCTCGTTTCGCCACCAGTTACATTACGGATCTAAAAAGAGATGCTTACATTGCTGCAAGAAACATGCTCCTTGCTCATGCTGAAGCCTATCACTCTTACAAGACCAAATTTAAGGTTTTTTATTTTAATTTTTCGGATGAGATAGCTAAATGTAGGGGTTGCAAAATCGGTCTAACATGATGGCCAACCAAGTGTACCCGGTATTTTCGGTTGATTAGATCGTTAGAATCTTGATTTGAAGTACCATCAGGCCCTGAAGGCCCGATCCAATGCAGCGGCCTCAACCTATTTTTGTAGATAGCATTTTGGCCCACCCAACATACAATGTTTTCCCGACTGACCGCGCGAACAACCCAAATTTCCACCTGGATTATAGGTAGTAATTCAGGCCACCTAGCCTCGCTGAGCCCATCATGCATACCTCGGGTTGGAATGGTCCGCAACCTACTAAGCTCGCCGTGGTTGTTTGACCAGATGATACTTTAGGCGCGCTGAACTTTCTGTGATCCACCTCAACGAAAATATATGAAGGATTGTGTCAACCGATTTTGCTACCTCTACCTAGTTAAGATTAATGCTTATTCGGTAAATTAGAGTTCGTTAATTAAATGATTTGTGTGCAGAGTCGTCAAAATGGAAAAGTTGGGATCACATTAGTTACCCACTGGTTTGAACCGTATAGTAACTTAGAGGCTGACAAACAAGCTGCGCAGAGAGCTCTTGATTTCATGTTGGGATGGTAATTACATACATTACCTTATTACCACTCTCTCTTATGCTAAATGCTAGTCGTTTTAGAGAAAATTATTTTATTGCATTAAAAAAAAAAAAAAAAAACCCCATTTTAACAAAAGGACTTTAACTCCTCTGGTCTATACTTTTTTGGGCACATATAGCCCACTAAATCTACCTGAAATTATTCCAATTTATCATTTCTTTCCAATATAACACTATAGTATGAGGTGAAAATGATTAATCTAGGGAGAAAGATATTAATAGGGGTATACTTTTTAGTTCAGCAATTGTTAATTTTTTAATTTATAAAGTTTAAAACGATTAGTATTTAGAAGGATGTAGTATGATCAATAAAGTATGGACAATTATCTTTTACATATATAGATCTTATCTATTAAATAATCTCACTGGAACTTTCAGGTTTTTGGAGCCTCTTGTAACTGGTAGCTATCCTCAAAGTATGAAAGATAATATTTCTGATGAAATTCTTAAACCATTTTCTGCCCAAGAAATTGAGAAGCTCAAAGGGTCAATGGACTTCTTGGGATTGAACTACTACACGGGCTATTATGCAGCCGCCCATAAGCCTGATGTCGTAATTGGCTACAACAAAGATCAGAATCTTAAAATCTATAGTAAGACGTCATTCTCATAATTTTGACCACTTCATAAAAATAATATTTTAGTCACTGCTCGAAGATGATAACTCATCTAAAAGCTTCTGAGTTTCGAGGTGTGACCGAACATCTAGTTTTGTCTAATGAATATATTTATTATAAATCTACGTGCTGATTTACTCTTTTTCGATAGAGAAAAACAAAATGGGGACTCGCATTGGACCCAAGGTAAGATTTTTATTCACTACTGCTATTTTGTTTCATATAAAGAATTTTTGTATACATAATTATGACAAATTGATTTGTTTGTTTTATTAGACCGGCACTAAGTGGCTGCACTTTTACCCAGAAGGATTTTACAAGCTCGTTGAACATATAGATAAGAAATACAACAAGGACAAGAAGTTCCCTAATATATATATAACTGAAAACGGTAATTTCTTTTCATCATATTGCTAATTAAATCTATTCTCCGGCAGTACTCTTCCATTTATAAAATACACGATGGAACATAGTTTGGACTAGATGATCACAACCGATGCAACAAACTGATTGTTAAATTGAAATAGGGTGTGCTGATGCGACGGATCACCAGAAAACGGCTGCGGAAGCTTGTGAAGATTTACAAAGGGTCGAATATCACCAACATCATCTGGGGCATCTTCTGAAAGCGATGAAGTAAATAAAAACTTTCGTTGTAGATTTTTTTTCAAATTAAACCATAAATCAGAATCATTTTGCTGAAATGTTATTATTTGAATTTACGACAGATGCAAAACTATAAACGTGAAAGTGAAGGGTTACTTTGCATGGTCGTACTGTGACAATTTTGAATGGACGGAAGGATACAAAACTAGGTTCGGAATGGTTTACATAGACTATATGAATAATCTCAAACGATACCCCAAAGCTTCTGCTACCTGGTTCTCTCACTTTCTACTGAAGGAGGAAGAAAAAGAAGAAAACCTCGAACCGGGATCCGAAGCGGAAAAAAACCCAAAGTGAAGGAAAATTAAATTAGAGCATGGAGTGCGTGAAGAAACTTAAGGAATGTGTGAGCAATGGAACAATAAGTGCATGTAGTATTATATTAATGTGTGTTTGGTGTGATGATGAATAAATGCTGGTGGCGCTTTAGTTTGGAGATTAGTCTCTCAACAATGGAGCTCTCACAAATCCAGCACCACTGTTTTAGGTTTTATTTTATTTCTGCATAATATTTGTGTTTATCATCTATGTCATATTGATCGAGTATTAATCTACTTGTTCTTTCTTTTTATTCTTATAATATTTTCATCATTTTTTTAAGGAATTTTTATAATCCCTTCCATAACCGGGGCGTTCCACCCGTTTTGTACACTTTCCATTTTAGGAAATAAAACTTTACATCTCTACCCCACATTAATCACATAATTACAAATCTGCCATCACATAAAGATAAAAATAGATTTGACTAAGTCAACATTTATCAAAAAACAACTTTTCTTAATATGTGTGCCGGGGGGCCAGCGCAAGTTCATTTGGGACGGAGGGAGTATTATATTCTCTAATTAAATTTATACAATTCGGATCGTGGACAATTATTTTTCATAGGTATTAGTGTCCATGTTGAAAGCTGTTATAATTTTCTACACCAAGAAGAATAATTCTATCCCTAGTCAGCCATTTTGAGCCTTAGCATGTTCTTGATAGCTACAAACCCGTAACTTATGTTCATTCTATGGTACAAAACCACCATCGATACACACTATCAGGAAAAAGGTTTTTAGTATTGGAAATTTAGTATATGAATTAAATTCTGATTATTAGTACTAGAATTTGGCACGTACTGCACTTAGGATATTTATTTTAGAAATTATATTTGTCACTATTTTTTAACGATTTCAAAATTTCAGCTGGAAGTATTCAGAGACTTCATTTTTCACAAAGAATTGTGTAAGAAAATCATAATGTTATCCCAAATTCACTTCTTTCCTCTATAATTAAGTGAAACTAATCGTATCATAATAGAAACCTATTTTTATAAAAAAAAAATTCTATAAACTTTGGTCTAAATTAGTGTAAAATGTGAGTTTGACTAAAAATCCAAACATAGTATGTAGAATATATAAGATCTACAACCTTTATACTAAATTAAGTTATAATAAACAATATAAGTAATCATAGGGAAATTTTCAAAATCATAAATTTGTCCTAGTACATGTAAATGAATTGCTTCAAATTGGTTTATTTGAAATTATTCATCTATTTAATTATAAATTAAAAGAAAAAAGAAAAAAAACTATTTATCTTTGAAATTATTTTGAAATGATGTAATTTCTTCTTTTTCCGGATGCATTGTTTCTATTTTTCTCTTTCTTGATCTTCCTTGTTACCGAAGCTTTTTTTATTGTGATTTATTAAAATATTGTTTGCTCATCATCGCACCATATTTAAATGTTGTCTTCTATTTTTATCTTTTGTTTATCTTTGTGTTTGTTCCTTTCTTCTTCTCTTCCGTTGTTAATTACAGTTTATTCATATTATTTTTTCTTCGACTTTGTTGTTATTTTTTTCCCTTCAACTTTATAGTTTTGTCCTAAAAAACTGAAGTTGTATTTTTGTCCTCCTCCATTTTTTCTTTTGTGATCTCTATCAACCCATCATCGCTTCCAATCTGAATGTAGTTTCTACTTTTGTTTCTGTATTCCGTTGTTTCTTCTGCTCTTCCATTTTTGTAGTTTTTTCAGCCACTTGTTTTTTCTTTGGTGTTCGCTTTCTTTGATTTCCTTCACTTTTTAGTTTTATCTTCAAGTATTGATGTAGTTGTATCTTTCCGGTCCTCTTCTTTTTGTTTTGTGGGTTTTATCATTTCGATTGTCTCTGCTATTGTTGTAGTTTTGTGCACCGATCCAGTGCAAATTTTGCAGGAGTCATACCATATTTTTGTCTCATTTTCAACACCTTTAACTATTCCGGTGAAATAGTAGTAGGTATCCTATAAACATAACCATTATTAAGTGATCAATTGATTTCTTAATTTTTGAATGATTCTTTATATCATATTTTTTCATATATGTTTTTAATCAACATTAAAATACACAGTTAAGTGCTATTTTGATTTATTTTTCTTGTTATATTTTGTTCTCTACTTATATTTTTTGTTATGTTTATCTTTGTCAAACCTTCATTTTGTTTTATGAAATATTCAAGTGTTTTCTCCTTTACACTTTTTAATTCTTGGATCATTGATGATTTGCACGTGTCCAAAGAATCCTGAATGATACATGGCTTGCACAAAATTTTATATATTAACTATTCGTATAGATTTTTTTTTAAAAATAATTTACTCATACTATTTTTGTTTTTAGATCATATATAGAGTACTCTTTAACATTGTTGCATATTCTCAAACTCTTCGGAAGATGAATTAATTTGTACAGTTGAAGTTGATGTTGTTTGCAATTGAAGCTTGCCTAACACGAAAATATATTTCAAGTTTATTCGGATTTTCTAATTTTTTTTTAACTGATTACGTCTGGCATCTTTTATTGTAATCTTTGCGAGGGCAATCATTGACTTTTAATTGACTATTTCCTCTAATGTTAGCATATGATCAAAATATCCTTGGGTTGTTCTTTAGTGTTCTGGCAGAACCTCTCCTTTCTTCAATTGTTCCTAAGTACTCCAAAACACAAGTTTTAGTATCCTCTTCCGAGAAGCCTCCAATAGTACTCACCTGTAAACGAGAAAACTCCACCAAAAACTAAATAGGTGTTCATAGAACTACTGTAAAGTCTAAGAGATAACTCGAAGACTTAATAGTTCCTACTGGGAATTTATGATGACCAAATCAATTGGCTTTTCTTTTTTTACAATCCCTAGGCTTATATTTTTTATATATTTATTTCGGGCTTAGATTTGAGAATCTAGTATTAATGGTGTTGATGCATACAACATATTTGATGAATTACTCATTTGAATGTCTTTTATCTTCTAATTTGAAACAACAAAATTTTGGATTCTGTAGCTTGCAAATAAATAAGTATAAATTGAAAAGAAAATTCCTTTTCATTGCACCTTCTTACAAAACATTGTTCCTAATTACCTATGGAAGTCAACCTCGCTTTCTCTCCATCAAAACATATAATTTAAATAAATGTCACGTGTGTTTAGTGACATCATTAGTTACACTTAATATGTATTAGAAGCAATGGAATACCATCTCGGCTGTCACGAGAACAAAAGAAATATCAACAACAAAACATCATCTCATTGAGTATACACTCACAATTGTTGCTTACAACAGCAGCCCGACCTTCCACGATTTTCGGGACACTAATTCCTTCCCCCAAAGCATCTCCCTTGCTTATTCTTCGCTCTAATGTCGTTGTTCATTTATACTTCCTCCAAGGATGATCAATATATAAATATCCACGATCCGGAGTATGCAAAATCTCTTGCTGTTCGTGAGGCGGTTCGACTTGATATTGGTATAATATTCTTGGGGATTCTACACTGCTATATTCAGGTCGATAGGTAATGCGGACAATGCCTATGCTTGCATACATTTGCTATCTACTATTAGACATCTGCTCTCTTTCTTCCATGGACGCAAATTATATTAGATGGGTCATGAAAAGAAACTTTATAACGCATAGCTTGCCTCAATTTGCTAAATCCTTGCTTCCCCTTGTATATCGTGGTTTATCCCACCACCCTTTTTATCTCAATTAGTGATGACTGATTCCTACAACCATGAATAAACTGCTTTCTCATTTTTACTACAATGACTTTATATTTTCAAATTATAGCGAAGTAACATGATTTAAAAATCAATTAGAAGTATTCAGATATAACTTTTTTTTCATAATATTTAATGTTAATGTATGGTAAGGTTTATCACAACAAATTTGCTCATTATTTTTTTATTCAAATATTTTAAACTTTGCATTCTTCTAATATGGCCTAACTTAAATGAATAGTGTCAAGAAAAAAAGACAATATTTTTATTTTGTCTATCTATATAACGTTTTCCTCTTCTTTATTAATAATAATTATAAATATAATCACATTATATTCAAGCGTAATAGCTTACATAATTTTACTTATTTAATGCTCAATTAAATGAATTTAACATGTAAAAATAAAAATCATAGTGCAAACTAAATATGAATAATAAAAATTAAAAGATAAAAGTTGTAAGATTAAGTATGATAGTAATAGATAAGATTGAAAAAAAAAATCAATAAATTCAATATTTTTTTTATTCCATACTTTATATAATTATACTATTTAAGACAATTGTTTACAATATATTCAAATAACATATCATTGCAAATCTCTTTAAATCTATTTTAATACAACCTAATTTTATTTCAAATTTCCATACATTGAAAGTGTAGAAGAAAAATAATGTAAGTATGTAGTTTTTTAGGTGGAGTTCTTAATAAAACTCTCATTTTTATAATCAAGTAAGGAAAACATAAATTATTTTAAATTATTAAACTACCCTTATATTTAATATTCAATAAAGATATTATAGGCATCACAAGAAAAGACGAAACTAAGTCAAGTAAGGACAATATAAGTTAATTTTTAAATCATTTAACTACCCATAAATTTAATAATTAGTAAGGATATTATAGTTATCACAAAAAAGACGAAACCAAAAAAATAACGAACAATTTATATTAGTACTAGATATATATTGTGCTAATATTCAGTTATTGTACGTCTTGTGTTTATTTTGACTTAGAAAATGGTTTTGGTAATTTAATATATGTATGTTTCTTTAATAAAGTAATTATTATGTAAATTAATTTTTTATGAAAATATTTAAAGATAAAAGAAAAAAAAAAAATCAAACACCAATAGACAGCAAAGTAATTCAGACAGCAAACGCCTACAAATTACATAGGATAACTCAAATACCAACTGCGTGAAGGTTTGCACTAAATTACATAAAAGAAGCACATTGAATTACATACCATTCCTATGATCATTTTCTCGAAAAAATCACCTTGGCAGTCGGGGAACATCTCGGCATACTTAGCAGTTTATCTGCTGCCGCCAATAGATACTCCGAGTCAGACGGCAGGAATCCTGTAGTCCGGATCACCATCTTTTCTAGCATGCTAGCATGTTTCAACACCAACTCTATAAAGGGAAATAGGGGGGAGAGAAATTTATGAAAAAACGATGTAATTTCAACTGTTCTCAAGTGCAGCAGAAAGGAATTGGGGAGACTCCGTGCAGGCTCCAAAGGATTCTCACCGTCAATTCGCTCCCATATGGGACCCCCGTGTTTGATGACTAACGTTTTTAGCTTTGAGAGAGATTCAAGAACACCCACCAATATGTCGATTTCAAGTATACCAATAGTAAGTTTTAAGAACTTGACATTTGATAATGGCGAAAGCAAATGTTTATTCCCTATTGCTCCAAGCTCCTGAGGTGACAATTAAGTTAGGTTGTGTTTATTCCCTTGTGATTATGAATACATACAAATGCATCATTGTAATTATTTTTTAAGCTAAGGACAAAGCATGTTGTACTAGTATCGAATGCAAGCATGCAGACGTCATAAGAAGATGATCAATCCATGTCACGTGAGTTCATTATGCTCATCAACAATCTTATTAGTCATAACCTAAGGCATGTGTAGATATTGCAAAGAAACCGTACCTGAACACACCAATCTGATAATGTGATTTTTTCGACATCACGTAAGGTTGGGAAAATTTGCCTCAACGTCTCTCCAAGTAATTCTTTACCAGGCAACCCAGTGTTATCATAAAAATGTGAACCATGAAACTCAAGAATTACATCAGTTAAAGACGAAACATTTTTCAGCACACACTTATTATACAATAGCCCCGAAATTTCAAATATTTCAAGGTTCGGACACTCGATTCGCAGCACTGAAGTTGTTGATGGTTTACCATAATCCCACAAATACTTCTCAATCTTTAGTCTTTTCAAACTTCTAGACTGGATATTCAAGTTCTTATGGCTTTCAAAATGGCACAAATTAAAGACTTCCAACTTAGGTGTACCTAATAAAACTCGGTTTATCAAACATTCACAGAAGTAAAAACCGTCAATTTTCAAAATCTTGAGCTGATTCCAGGTCGGGGGTTCAGGGGTTTGAAGATTACAACCCACAAGTGATAATTCTTTTATCGATGAACATGAGTTCAGGCATTGCGGTGCTCTGTATATATCTATCTTACTATCTTCTACCGGATCATCCCAATAAAATGTTTCTTGTATGTAGGCCAAATGTATATTCAACTCTTCTACTTTATTTTCCTTTGCAAACTGCACCCACAAATTAACATCCTCAGCTAATGACTCAGAAAAGTGGCCGTCCAAATCAATTTTAAATTTTAAAATCTTGGTCCCCCTCCAGAATATCAGAGCCCGATTGACGAAATTTCGGATTCTTTCTACATCGACTTCATCATATACATCATCACAAAAGTTAAGGCAGGGGACGGTATTCCAGAGATTATTCAAGCGTTTAGAGAGAATAGTTGTCGAAACAACATCTTTCATTGGCAAGAACGAAAGAATGTGAAAAATTAATGAGAGAGGCAACTCACTGAGTCGATCCTGGCTCTCAGTGGTCTCTGATTCTTCCATTTCGAAATCATCAGACCAATCATCCATGGCTACAGCTACACGAATTGGATAACAACTCAAAAAGTATCTGAATGTTTCGAAGCAATAACACAACAAATTTTGAAAACAAACACCAATTTCGAATATTTTCTAGTCAGAGAAAGTAGCCAATAGAATGTAAAATACCTACGAATAGCTTTTAGAGCTTCATGGTTCTTCTGTTTCGTAATTCTCGGACGTATCATCCATGGCTACAGCTACACCAATTGGATCAAAACTCGAGTAGTATCTGAATGATTTCGAAGCAATAACACGACGAATTTTGAAAACAACAACAAATTTCGGAGATTCTTGTGAGAGAAAAAGTTGCCAATGGAGATCGAAAATACCGAGAAACAGCTTTCACGAGTTGATTCAGTCAGCAGCTGCAGCTTCCAAGAGAAAGCTGTTGGAGACGAAGAACCGTTGACAAATTCTGTGATTATCAATCATTGCTGACCAAATTGTACAGAAATAATATTTTATAAATATACAATTTTCTTTTTCCGTTCAATTAATAAAAGTACTGTGCAGTCTTTTTAAACTATAAATTGTTTCATACGACCTTGTTTATTTATTAATTTGACTTAGTTAATTACATTAAATTATAGGTTCATTATGGCAACTCCATCAATTTACCAGCGTTCCTCACATAAATCGCAATTTTTTTTCTTATACATACTGTTGGCAAAATAACAATCAAGAACACCAAAACTCACCACAATACCCTTAGGAGCAATTTCACAAACACTTTAAAAGCAAGTGTGCTTGTGATCAACCGAAACAAGAAAAACAACACACAGCCCAATTACCTGAATAACCGACATCCACGGTTTGGGATTCCACTATCATCTTCAATCTCTGAAGTTACAAGACAGAAAATCAACAAGAGCACCATAGATATGATCCTATCTTCCTCTCTCTAGAATCTACGTTCTTGCGTGTTTATCACTCTAGAATGATGAACTAACTGACTAGTATTGTTAGTAATTTAATTATATACTAATCAACACATTACAAAGACTGGAAATAGAAAATTATCACTCAAACAGGTAAATGCACACTCAAATCTGCAAATCAAAACGACAACAGTTCTAGGTAAAACGACAACGGTTTAACAGATTTAACTGCCAAAAACCGTTGCTCAAATCTGTTTTCCTTAACAGCTTCTGCTCAGTTTTTAACAACTTTACTTTGAACTTTGAACTGCATACACCATCTGAATGTGTTTGTCACACTTTCTATTTCAACACATACAAACTATACGGTTTGGCAAATAAATTACCAAAATTAATTTTCGTCATTTTTTCGTCGGAATTTCGCACGTGACTTGAGCATAATAAATTTTTAAGGATTTTTTATTGTCCAGAAAACCATTTTAGTAGGTAGAGGAGTTGGCCGTCTTCAACAATGGAGGTTACAGATTTTGGAGGAGAGAACCATTGTGATAAAGGATAAAGTTTTAGATTAGGTAATTGAAATCTTGTAGATATGGAAAGTATTTTTTGTTGTAATCTATTTCCTGTATATTCGGATTATTCCTTGTAAAGTTTGTTATAATTGTACGTATTATAGAAGAAATACACACTCTTCTATTCACGGTGATCAAATCATTTTCTCACACGTTGGTGATTCAAAGGAATTGTTAGGGAAAAGAAAGGTGTGAGGGAATTTATAAGTTGGGGTCTATTAAAAAGGTTGATTGGATAAAAAAAAACCTTGAAAGTTTATTACACGCAAGTCATGTGCAAATTCCGGTGAAAAATGACCAAAAAATAAGTTTGATGGTTTATCTGCTAAACCCGTATAGTATGTATGTATCGGTGCTAAGAAAAAAATTTAGTAATTTATGTACAAAACATATGATAGTTTGGTGGAGTTACGGTAATTAACTCTTAAATTATTGCTAAAATTAGGTTTTTGCTTTTATTATAAACGAAATAGTAAATTTTAAAACTTTTCATCTTTTAAAAAAAAATTTAAAACCATAACTAACTTATGAGAGTAATTTATTTCATGTATCTTGTTTAATGCTGCAGTTTTATTTGTTGATTGCATAAAAGTTCAATCCACCTTTGCTATTTAATCCACAATGAAATGATGGATATCGATCAAATCCATCTATATTCAAATAACAAGATATTTGTACTCCCTCCGTCCCGAATAAATTTGAATATTTTTTATTTCGATACGTTCCAAGTAATTTGTACATTTTCTTAAAAATGAAACAAATCTCACGAATGTTACCCTACAATACACCTTTATCTACCAAATAAAGCAAAAACATAGGTTTAAATAGTAAACATAACCAAAAAAACAACTTCTTAATATGTGTGTTCACTTGTCAGTAGTGCAAGTTCATTCGAGACGAACAGTATTATAAATTCCAATACAACCAGTTTCTTCAAAGTGGAGTTTAATATATTTTGATTTTGTTTACTAAAAGAACATTATTTATTTTAGTTGTCATTCTAACTTATATAATTTTTTTGTTTGTAAATAATTGTCATTCTGACTTTTTTACAATAACAACCCTATAGTTATGGGAGGTGTTAACAATATATAGAAATGATTAAAAAAATTAAGGGATTTAAGAAAATTAACTGAGGGTTGATTTGTCAACTCCTTAAATTTCTTACTTTTTATACAAAAAATTAGAACGACGACTAAAAAAACGACGTTAGTAATATAAACAAATCAATTGACTCTTTGAATGGAGCAAAAAATGAGAATCTTTTGTTTTTTTAGGTAAGTAATAAATGAGAATCTTAATCATAAAAAAATAATAAAAATAAAAAATCAATAAAAGTTTAGCATCTAACGTTGACCAAACTATTCTACGAGATTAAATTCTACAATGATGAGAGATGTTCAATTTATGAGTGGAGGTTAAAAAATAAAAAAATCCAACGGTCATACGTCTTTCTTTTTTATATATACATCTCATATTAAAACTTACGCTAATGTCCCGACTGAACCTTTTGAATGGTTCCACATTTGTTCGGCGTTTGCTGTTCGAACAACTATACTTTTGTTCAAGTTAATTTTTACTCGGATTTGAATTGGTTCAGACGAAGATTTCCTAATGGTCGGATCAATAATAGTTAATGCAGAAAACGAATATTTAAACAATAAAAACTCAAACTCACTCGATTCTTTTAAAAAAATCGCCAATTATATGTTGTTCAATATCGAAAATCCCTCGAATTGATACTTTTTTTATTTGTTCGAGATTTTGGAACAAGTTCTCATCCCTTTGTAAAGTTTGGGAAATTTTTAAGGAAATTCATGTGAGAGAAAATAAAGGAAGAAGAGAGAAAAAAAAAATCAAAATATACTTTCTCTGTTTCAAAATAAGTATCTTTTTAGATAAAATGAAAAAATTAAAATAAGTATCGCTTTATTATAAAAAATTACAATTCTTCTAATTTTATTATAAACAATCGACTTTATTTATTGATTATTTTTTTATTTCACAAAATATTTCAACATCATGATAGTATTTGACAAATGAAGTTTACATTGGAGAAAGCATATATAATCCACAATTTGGTAATCTCTGTGAGTTGGCAACGAGTTGGTCAAAAATGATTCCATAATCACAGGATTTGTCAACTCCTTCTTCGTCTCGATCAACCTTCTCGGAAGCTGCAGCCTGCAGCTGGTGGCGGAATCAAGCCCTTAAAAATCGCACCGGCACGTGACCTTTTCCGCTTAGCTGGTTAATATTGGGTCAAAATTGGACCAAAATTGAGTAATTAGTAGATATGTGGGACTAAATAAAAAAAATAATATTTTATGGGACTAAATCGAAAAAACAATAACTTATGAGACTAAATCCGAAAAAGTAAAAAGTTATGAGACCATTTTAATTTTTTTCCCGTCCTACCACTATCTTGATCAGATAAATCTCAAACCTGCTTTAAGAGCTCTGGAAATAATCAAATAAAAAAAGCATGATACCACTAATCTTGATCAGATAAATCACCAATCTCTTGTAGACCTCCGCAAAACATTAGTATTTTCTTTAAAAAAATTATTATTTATTTTACAAATAAATTGTGATTTAGTGGAAGGTCGGGGAACCGGAAGAGGTATAGGACCGCAATAGTTTGCAACGGAGCTCGAGAGAGCGTTGTCGGGGCCGGACCTTTGATTATTCGGAAGAGTCAGTCGATTTGGGTCCGAAAAAATTATAATTTTATAGGTCCGAAATAATTTATATATATATAATATATATAGATTGATATATATACAATATCTGCTGTATATGACATGCACTTGATGAATGGCCCAGTGGCTGGAAACTCTAGTTTTGTTGCAGAGACTCGGGATCGAATCCTGATTATGTCAACCGTGATCTCTTTTCTTGTTCTACTTTGTTGGACCTAATTTTAGCGCAGCATGGCCTCCTTTATGGATCTCAAGTTTTATAACTATAGATTCTAAATTTATTATATAGGGAAAAATCCGTTTTTGGTCCACTAAGTTAGGGCGAGTTCAAAACGGGTCCACTAACTAGGATATTATCAATTTTAGTCCAGTAACTTAGGACCGAGTCCAATTTGAGGACAAATTTAACCGGAATTGACTAAGTGTGCCGGAATTACTCACGTGCAAGGTCGTTCAATTAAGGGCTTTCCAGCGATTTGTCCTCATATTGGACTCGGCCCTAAGTTACTGGACTAAAATTAATAATATTGTAGTTAGTTGACCAATTTTTGGACTCGCCCTAAGTTAACGGACCAAAAACGAAAATTTTCCTTGTTTTGTCCCATAATCCAAATTTAACAGAATACATTTATTCTTTATCATTTTTTTTACCTAGATTCAAATGGTTCTTGTCTTGATTCAAATCGTTGGAGATTTTGTAAGATACTTTTATCAAAACCCAACAGTGGTAATCTTTTTTGTTACTCCAACACAAAATAGTGAGGATCCATTGTTCGATTCTTTAATATAAAGTTGGACATTCAGTCAATCCACACATCTTCTTAGTTTTGCGTGGTTTGATCTTCTTCCAAATCAGCCTCATTGGAATTTTTCATCAGACACTTCCTGAATTTTGCGTTGTAACCCACACCACCATATTTTCTACACTTCTCAACACCTGAATCAAAAAGTCCCAAATTGAACGATCACGTACCTTGCACGTGAGTAAGTGTAGAAAACATGGTGGTGTGGATCACAATGCAAAATCGAGAAAGTGTCCGATCAACAATTCCGATGACGCTGATTTGGAAGAAGATCAAATCGCGCAAAACCAAGAAGAGGTATGATTCGAATGAATCTCCAATTTTATATTAAAGAATTGAACAATGGAGCCTCACTATTTTGTGTTGGAGTAACAAAAAAGATTGTCATTATTGGGTTTTGATATAAGCATATTAAAAATCTCCAATGATTTGAATCAAGGCAAGAACCATTTGAATCTAGGTAAAAAAAAAAATGATAAAGAACCAAAGTATTCTGTTAAATT
The DNA here is from genome assembly GCA_958295605.1 of Ajuga chamaepitys. Classification (NCBI taxonomy): domain Eukaryota; kingdom Viridiplantae; phylum Streptophyta; class Magnoliopsida; order Lamiales; family Lamiaceae; genus Ajuga; species Ajuga chamaepitys. The sequence goes on from OY282503.1 coordinate 4,767,348, forward strand.
TGGATTATAGGACAAAACAAGGAAAATTTTCGTTTTTGGTCCGCTAACTTAGGTCGAGTCCAAAACTGGTCCACTAACTACAATATTATCAATTTTAGTCCAGTAACTTAGGTCCGAGTCCAATATGAGAACAAATCAACGAAAAGCCCCAAATTGAACGACCACGTGCCTTGCACGTGAGTAATTCCGGTCAATTTAGTCAATTCCGGCGAAATTTGTCCTCGAATTGGACTCGACCCTAAGTTACTGGACTAAAATTGATAATATTATAGTTAGTGGACCAGTTTTGAACTCGCCCTAAGTTAGTGGATCAAAAACGAATTTTTTCCTTATTATATATTTATATGTATAAAACTTGTGCCTCAAGTTTTAACCAATGATCTAAAAAAACCGAATATAAATATAAAATTCTTGAATAAAAATACATTATTTTACAGATATATGATTCTTGAATAAAAATACATTGCTTGTACCAAAAAAAGACGCTCTCAATTTGAGAATTCATCAAAAAGTTTCTCAAAATTAAAGCTCATCAAAACTTTTGTTCGATCAACAATGCCACTAGAAAGATTGAATTCTCAAAGTTAAAGCTCATCAAAACTTCTCTCCGATCAACGATGTTACAAGAAATATTGAATGGATTGACTATGTTATCCATTGAGAAAGAAATCATTGAGCAACTGAATTATACGGACTTGATTAATACTTTTGCCGCCAAAACCGTGAGGCGAATTGTATTTAGATAATTATTTTCAACTTGTTTGTCTTTTATTTTCTATGTTTTGAATAAATATTTAGTATTTCAAAAATGTTTCATTTTTTTGTGTTTTCTTTCCTGTATGTACATTGAATAAAAATAATAATTTAAGGGTCCATTCTAGAAATTCGACTCAGGTCCGAAAATGGCTAGGTCCGGCCTTGAGCGTTGTTTATTACTTTAATTATCCCACAGTGGAAGTTTAGCAACATCAAATACACTTTTTATACCAAGGCAGGCAGATGATACTAAGGCCTCGTTTGATAGCCATGTTAGGATATAACAAGATAATGGCGACTACTATTCGCACTCCACTTCTAAATGCAGTCCACTTTGATTTAAAAATTAGTATAAAATGCTTAATACAGTCCACTTTGATTTAAAAATTAGTATAAAATGCTTAATACAGTCCACTGAATACCACTTATACCCTTTTTGCAAGATCTTTTCCATTTTATTAAATGCTTAAAACAAAAAGTGATTAACTGAACGTCATTAATAGATCGAAGAAAACCAGAAACATCAGGTTTCAACATCTTCAACTATACTTTCACATTTAGGCATATGCATACGTTGATAACATTAACAACTAATTGGGTGGAATACATTCATTATCCTTATCCTTATTAGTGGTGCCGTGGTGAAATTATTAAGCACACCTGAGGATTGTGGAAATAAATACCAGCCTCTTTTGAAGATCGGATTGTAAAAGACGCTATGATAAGGATATTTGAAAGATATTAACAAGAAATTAACGCGCTCAGAGTCGAACTCCAACGTCGACTAAATTACACCTTGAATTCAATCGAACTCCAATATCAACTAACAAAGATCGTGTGTCGTTTTGGAATATCCAATTGTTAATAATTGTTCAAAGTCTTCAAACTGTCCGAGTGACATTGATGTTTATGTCCTCCATTGAAAAAATTTTGAAAAAAAAAATAGGATTTATAAAATTAGGATTTATGGAGTCCTGGAAAAAACGTGTAGTGACAAAGAAGAAGAAGAAAATGTTTCTTATTTTTCAAATTATATATGTATGTATATATATATATATATATATATTACTTTTAATTAATTGTGTTAATTTTTCATTAAGGACATTGTAGTCTTTTATTAATAGCATTTTAATTCAATAAATTAGTGTGCTGTGTTGAGAAATTGTGTGGACTGTGAATAGCCGCCACATATATTTTTTTTTTTTTATGGACAATCTACTATTTAGGTATGAGGTTGTAAAATCTAAAGACTCTAATTAAAAGATAAAAATTTAATAATTCAAATTTATTGGGATATCGGTACACTCAGTGCATCATAAAAAATTTCTTTAAATAAATGAATGATGAATGTTCCTACTTAGATAATACCCAGGTGATTAGGGTAGAAAATCCCCACCTTGTATATGGTATGGTAGCTCATTACCATAGCCCATAGGTAATCGTGGGCCTCGTAGAATTGGTTTGCTTTTTCACGTATATTTATATTAAAAAAACAAAAAGAAAAAAAGAGGTCTCATATTGGGCTATTGATGATAATAGCCAAGCGAGGTTTAAGAATTTATGTTTGATTCACTTATTGTTGAGTATTTTATTGGGCTTTTTGGCACCATTCTGAACAAGATATACAATTGAACCTTTCGGATTGCAATTTGGAAATTATTGATATTTACAATGGCATGTTTATTACAAATCGAATCATCGGTAAATTTTTCGGTCATCGAAGTTCACGTGTTCGACAAAAGTGTCACCAACATTTTCGAGAAATTACAATATAATCCTAAAATTTCATATATGCATAAAAAATCACAATGTATCTTAAATTGCAATTTAAATCTAAGTTTCCCCAAAAAAATAAACTCTATTTTTAAAAAAATTGCAATTTAAAACTTAATTTTTCAAAAGAAGAGTTGAAAAAGCGAATCACCTTCAACTTGTTCTTTGGAGCCTAGTAAATGTGTTCCGAGGATTAATTTAAATTGTACAGACTAGTAAGTGTGTTTCCAGGAGAAACTTTATTGGAAGCTTCTGTATTTTTAACAACATAGACTTTGACAACCATTTTAGCTTATTTTTTGAAGTTGCAAACTTGCAACATTAAGTAGGATATCTCGAAAATGGATCAGACGAAGTTATGGGACTAAATAAGGATACAGTCTAGTAAATAATTTTGTGGTGTATTGCTTTGATTGGCTTATGTTAAATTGTTTTATGTTTTACCCGAAATTTTATATTCTTAATAGTTCAAAGTAAACAATATTGTCACATGTCATAGTACACGACTCAAATACAAACAATCGCATATACACTACAATTACAAGTTGAAGGTGATTCGTTTTTTCCTACTCTTATTTTGAAAAATTATATTTTAAATTGCAATTATTCTAGAAGTAGAGTTTTTGTTTTTCTTTGGCAATTAAATTTAAATTGCAATTTAAGAAAATGTTGTGATTTTTTCATGCAAATATGAAACTTTAGTATCATACTGCAATTTCTTGAAGTGGTTGGTATTATTTTTCCAAATTTAAAAGTTCTTCTATTTTTTTTATAAATAATGTGGCAAATGATATGACACAAAACCCGAACACGTGGATTCTGATGACCAAAAAATTTATCGATGATCCAATTTGCAACTATAAGTAAACGTGGTGCTTTATTCTGTTAAATTCTAAAAGTTAAGTTTAAATTGTAATTTCAAAAATATGGGTAATTTTTCCTACAACTAGGCCTATTAAAAAAATGTAAATTGAATTCAATCCATGCATAAATGTGTTAGGAGAGGCAATGGGCAAATGGCCAATAGACGGATTTTGGGTATTCTTATCCCCGTCCTGCGAAGGATCGCGGTGGGGTTGTCTCATTTAGGGGTTGATCAGGACTAGAGGGTCCGGTATCTTGTTAAACTAATTTATACTTAGAATAATATGTTAATTTACAATTTGTATACTTCAACCAATTATTATATATGTTTATGTTAAATTTATAAATTCTCCGTAAGAACATCAATTTGTATTAGTTAATTTAGGCAAGTTTCGGAGAATTTTATCAGATAGTCCGAGAGAGCACGTCGTACAAACAGAGAGATTCCGCTCATCAAGTCCATCAGGGAGCTCAGGAGGTCAAGCAAATAGTTAATTAGGGGGACTGAATATATGATTGACATCTTAGGAGGGAGTCCGTAAGTACATAAGTCCAACATGTACATGTGCACAAAATATTTATCTAATGAAAGAGTTCTGAGAGGAAGGGGGACTCTTCCTCGAAATCTTTTACTTGTTTTTTCTGTTATTGTTCCTTTTACGTTCTTACTTCTTGATAAATATGTACATTTATGTTGTTATTATTCTTTTTATGTTCTTATTTCTTAAGAACATTGCATACTCATACGAATTCTGATATTTCAACTACTATCAATTGTCAAGCTTTTAAAATCTAATGTTTCTTTTATTCAACTTAACAAAATGTTCTTGTGATTTTCCCTAGCTAATCTAAAGATGTTAGTAGTTGAAGATGTTTATTTTGATGGAGAAAAGGTTATCGTAGCTGAAGCAAATATCCTTAATTCGTGTTTGGTGCAACTGAAGATAATTGAGGTTACTTCGTCCCTACACAAGACTCCAATATTTCTTTTTAAAGAGTTCGTATTGAAACATGCTAGCCTGCTAGAAAATAAGGTTTTCGAGGTAAACATAATCAATTCACCTTCAAAGGAGTGTTTGTTTCTAGAGTTGTTAGAATGGGCTGGGACCTGTTGTTCGGACTGCCCCACCTCGCGAAATTGGTGGGTTAGACTATGTATATTCTAGCCCGCTAAATGGTGGGCAGAAATGGGTTGGCCTGCATGAGCCACGGGCTTTTGCGGGTCGGAAGTGGGTTGAGCCCGATCGGCCTGCCAACTTTTTTTTTTACGTCATTTAATTCATTGAAATTAATCTAACCCCAAAATTAATCACACTTTTTCACTAATTAATTACCACAAACACAACATTTTCAGAAGAAAAAGAATTTCCTCCATACCCAATTATAGTTTAACGACGCAAGTAGAGGTGGTCGATATAGAAGGAAGAGAGATAGATGACTTCTCAATTCTCCGCTATCAACGTTAATTGGGTGAAGGTAAATTTATTATGTTTTCGTGATTAGATTATAACTTGTTTAATTGTTGAATTAAGTAGTAACTATATATTCTTTTTAGAATTTTTTAACTATTTCAGTTTTACATTGTATTGATAAGGGTTAAATACTTAAATCAAAATGTACTTTACGAGCTTTTACACATTAGTGCTTAAACTTTATTTTTTGACAGGTTGCAACTTGAAGTCCTCGAATTGTACAAGCTGCAAGTTCCGTTAAATTTTTTCGGCCGAAAATCGAAGTAGTGACAATCACATGCCAAATTGGGATGGTTTTTGCTATTTCCATGATTTGTTGAGGTAGATTCACAATTCGAAGGAGATTAGAACTTGGCAATAACAAAGTGATTGTCGCGTGTTTAGCATGTGAATTTGCCTCAACAAATCATAGAAATAGCAAAAACCCTCTCAATTTGGCATGTGTGATAACACGTTATTTATGCATGTATTTAGGTCGATTTAGGATAATATTTTATAGCATATACGTGTATATTTGACCAGCACTTATTGATATTTATAATATTTGGGCCATTTGACGTGTTTCGACTTGTTTTGAAGATAATTAGGTATTTTTGTGCCATTTGGATGAAGTCGAAGGAGAAACAAGTCAAATAGAGTGAAAACCGGCCCAAAAGAGTGAAAACCGTCCAAGAACCGGTTCAAACCGGTCCGAACCGGCCTGAACCGATCCAGTAGCAAAACGACGGAAGAACCGACACGGCCGCGTCAGACCTTCAACACGGCCGTGTCAAAAGTGGTCCACAACGTGCTGTTGGTTCTGGAATAGAACACGGCCGTGTCACAAAGCAACACGGCCGTGTCAAATTGTTGCTGGAAAAGGAAAATTTGCAAAGCAACACGGCCGTGTCACTTAAGCAACACGGCCGTGTCGGAAGGGTTTTTCTGCGAAGATTTCCTATTTTTAATAGGATTTTGATCATATCTTCCCCAAGATTCGTCCCCAACTCTATAAAAAGGACCCCAAGCTCTAGGAAAAAGAGAGGAAGGACGGAAGAACATCAATTACATTATTTAACCTAGAAGAAATCTTGGAGGACAAAGAAGACGAAGATCATCGAGACGGAGTCATCCGGGTTTAATTATTCTTTTCTTAGTTTTAATTCTTTACAATGTTTTTATTAGAATTTTGTATTGGATTATTACTAGGCATGAGTAGCTAAGCTATTCGTGTCCTAGGGTTAGAAAGTAGGGATTTTTATGACAATGGTTTAATTATGATTTAATCTATTTAATTCCGTTCTTTATGTGTTTTATCTCTATGTTTGTGCTTAAAACTGAATTTAGCTTGATCACCTAGATTTAGTAATTTAGAGTAGCAATTCCGCTTCGAGAGGAGGGAATTGTTATCAGACTTAGAACATAGAGCGCAGTTGTCTATGACTGTGTAGGCCGTGGCTTAGGTTCGTTTGGGAGTTATTAGGTTTAATTGACTCGAGAGGGTAATTAGCTTAATTAATCAACGGTTTAATCGCTTCGAGAGAAGGATTAGATTATTGTCGTGCCGCCTAATAAACACTAGAATTGGTAAATTAATAGGTTAATCATATTCAACATTGAATTAATATCCTGAAATCGAAGCCCTAGGATACCTTTTCTCATCGATTGTTAGTTCATTTTGTTTGCCAATTATTTGTTAAATTCCTTAAGTCATGTTAAAATCAACCTTTGCAACTTAGTATCTAGTTAGGACATTCCTAGAGTATTAAGGTACCAAACTACCTAAAACTATTCCTTGTGGGATCGACCTTGACAATAGTACTACACCTACATCCGTACACTTGCGGAACACTAGGTCAAAAACCGACGTGTCAAGTTTTTGGCGCCGTTGCCGGGGAATATGATTTAGTGCTTAGTTTTTATCTTGAAAAATAGGAGGAAACTAGACTAGATTTTATTTTTTCGTAATTTTAATTTTAATTTTCGTTTTTATTTTTTGGGTTAATTTTTGTATTACGCGGTAGTTCTTGTTTTTGGTGTTTTCAGGCTTCGTATGCTCACCAGATCAAAAGGGAAAGAAACCCTTCTTCCTTTCGATCCAGAAATTGAAGCGACAGCTCGCAGACACCGAACTAGAAGAAACTTCGCATCTGAGATGGAGAACCCACCTCAGCATCCGAATCAGGATGACGCACTTAACAGAGTACTGACAGCTCTGGCACGTTTGGATGATCGAGTCACGAATATACAGCAGCAGCTACCTCCACAAGGGCCACAGCTACAACAGCAGTACGGCCCAATTCAGATAGACCCAGCTGCAGGCGATGAAGATGACACGCCTATCAGCGACTGCTTAAAGCCCAGTCCAAATCAGCAGGCAGGAGGAGTACAACCTCCACCACTCAATGCCAACAACTTCGAGCTAAAGCCTGCACTAATTAACATAGTGCAGCAAAATCAGTATGGGGGAAGTGCTTTGGAGGATCCGAATGCGCATCTGATCAAGTTCGCAGACTGGCCGACACAATCAAGATCAATCATGTGCCGCACGAGCAGGTCAAGATGAGACTGTTCCCTTTCTCACTGAAAGACAGAGCACTACAGTGGTTCAATTCACTAGAAGATATCAGAGATTGGGAGGACTTGAGTACTTCTTTTCTGTTGAAGTACTTTCCACCAAGCAAGATGCTCGACCTGCAGAACCAGATCAACCAGTTCAAGCAATGGGACCAAGAGCCATTCGGAGAGGCTTGGGAGCGATTCCGGGATCTTATCCGGAGTTGCCCTCAACATGGGTTCACCAAGAAGCAGCAAGTATGCAAGTTCTACAATGGTCTACTTGCTCCGACTAGAAACCAAGTGGATGCAGCTGCGGGTGGAAGTTTGATGGAGAAGTCAGTGAGGATGGCATTCTCAATCCTGGATGCTATGGCCAGAACAAGCTACCAATGGTCGAGCCCGTCAATAATGAGCCAATTGAAAAGCTCACAGCACAAGTAAAAGCATTGACGAGCCAGGTGAATTTGCTAACTAATCTGACGTTAACACAACAGCCAGGGGGTCCGGAAGAAGTTGAAGAAGTCAAATTTGTGAATCAACGAAACTTCAACAATTTCCGGAACAATCAGCCTCGGTACAATCAGTACCCTCAGAATCAGAATCATCAGAACTTTTCATATGGGAACGCGCAAAATACACTTAATCCGCCACCCGGATTTGCTGTTACAAATGGCATGATCCATGACGGTAAGAAGCCATCACAAGAAGAAATTGCGCAGTCACAATTTGAAAAGTATGATGAAAAGTTAGCTCAGTTGGAGAAGAAAGTGGATGGAAAATTCATGGAGCTAAACAAGCATATCACTGGGCAAGGGGCAGACATCAAGAGGCTCGAGAACACATTGGTGCAGACTCAAGCTAGCATTGGAGAATTGACATCAAACATGAGTCAACTGATAAAGATAGTAGGAGCTCAACACAAACAAGGCCAATATCCGAGTGATACAGTGGTTAACCCGAAGGAGCACTGCAATATTGTGGAGTTAGAGGAGCATGAAGAGAGCATGAAGGACCAAGGAGCGAAGAAATCAAGCAAGGAAGTCAAAAACATTGAGAAGGAGGAGGTCAATACAATCATAGATAAGAAAAGTTCATCTCCTATTCTTGATGAATCTTTTGATTTTTGTTTTAAAAATTCGTTCTTTGCTAACCTTGATCCTTTAGAGCAATCTAGAGCTATTGTTGTGAAACAGGAATCACTAAAGGAGAGAATCCAAGATAAAGAGGAAACAAAGGAGTGGAAGGATGAAAAAGAGACGACGAAGAAGAACCCGAGCAGGCCCAAAAAGAACGCAACCAAAAGCATGAAACCGAAAAGAGCAACAAAAGCAAAAGATCCAGGGAGTTTTACTATTTCTTGCTCAATTGGTAGTCATGAGTTTCATAATGTCATGTGTGATTTAGGGTCTAGCATAAACTTGATGTCTCTTAAGCAGTATAGACAATTAGGATTAAGGGAAATTAAAAGGTCCTTTACTACTATCAAATTGGCGGATGGATCTACATTAACGCCGTTGGGAGTAGCAGAGGATGTAGTGGTGAGAGTGCTAAGTTTTGAATTCCCTAGTGATTTTTTAGTTGTCGACATGAAAGGGAATGATGAATTTCCTTTTATCTTAGGAAGACCCTTCTTGGCAACTAGCCAAGCGCTAATAGATGTACCTAAAGGGGAGTTGATTTTTCGTGTTCAAAATGAAACAATCACACTCAAAATACATAAGTCGGGTCTAAGGGGTAGGCACAATTGTAGCATTGTTTACACTACCCAAGCTGCTGTAGAAAATCCTCAAGTCCCAAATAGCTCTTTAAGTGTTCAGAAAACATCCAACTCGTGGTGGCTAGAAGAAGGTTGATAGGAAAAGGACGTCCGGCTGAAGACGTAAAACAAAGCGCTTGTCGGGAGGCAACCCGATGTTTATTGTTTTATGTTTATGTTTTATTGCATTATTTTATGTTTTACGTGTGTTTTAGTGTTTTATGTTTTTAGGAATCAACATGGACGAGTGTTGCAAGAAACGGGGGGTCGAAAAGACGAAAAAAATTGCGTTAAAAGGAGCAGAAGAGGCAACATGGCCGTGTCGCACTAAGGATACGGCCGCGTCAAGAAACACCTAAAAAGTGTTTTTAGCACTGGAATGCAACACGGCCGCGCCACATGTTGGACGCGGCCGCGTCAAGATGGTTCAAACACAACACGGCCGTGTCATACAATTGACACGGCCGCGTCAAAAGGCTTCTCAAAACGTGAATCAACGTTGTAAAGCAACACGGCCGCGTCACATGCTGAACGCGGCCGTGTCAAAATCGGCCCAGAAACATCAACTTTGACTCAATTGTAACACGGCCGTGTCACAACCTTCAACACGGCCGTGTCAGTACCTCAACAGAAAGATGCAAAAAATTCAGAGCGTGATGCGGAGACGGCCGAACCAAGATTCAGTAGGAGCAAAATGGCACGATTTCGGAGCTCGTAGGGGTTTCAAAACGCCTCCGTCATAACAACGATTTGTAAGTTAGCACCAAGGCGTACCACGTTTTTCCTCCAAACATTGGCTTTCAGCCAAGTTTGGGGGAGGGGGTAGACCGTGGGACGTCTTGGCAGCTATATTTCTAGTTTTGATTTACATTTTAGTTGATCGTTCGAGTTTTGCTGATTGTGGGTCCGTGTGCCCATTGTGCTGATTTTTATAGTTTTGATTGGTGTTATCGGGTCTGTGAGCCCAGTTATCTGATTTATCGGTGTTGTTGGGTCTGTGAGCCCGAGTTTGATTGCATATTGTTTCCATGTTGAGTCTTAGGAGTTTAGAGTTTAGAGTCTTAGTAGTGTTTTAGTTTTTAGAGTCATAAGAATAATAAAACCCGAAAATAGGTAACAAGTGAAAAGAAAAAAAAAAAAAAAGAGAACAATAGGGAAAGATGAATGATGAATAGTTAATGATGAGATGATTTTGAGAAGTAGATGAAAAAATGGCACATAATAGAGCATGAGAGGTGTGTTGAGACGAAATTGAGCTTGAACTTAGAATATTCAATCAAAATTAACCTTGTGAGAATTTGAGCCTGATTATACTCCAATTTTCGGAGTAATGTACTTTCTTTCGGTGTGAATTTGATTGAATATGTGTACTAATCTCTAGAACTTGCCTTGAGTCTTTACTAAGAATGTGTCAAGTATGTGTTGTGATTTAGGAAATGATCTTAGGCAACTTTTTGTTTAAGCCTATTTATTTGAACCATGAAAATTGCCTTTGACCCATAATGGAAAAAAATTGTCCCTAGTTAGCCCAATTGAGCCTTATAGCCTTATTTATTCATAACCTAACAATGTCAGCTCAAACCTTTTGATTCAACTCTTTTGGCCCTAATTGGATTAATCAAGTTAGAGGGAGGAGAATTGGAAGGAATTTTTGGGTGAACAATTTGTGGGAAGGAATGGGAAGTAGGGATATTTTCAAAAGATGAAGGAAATAAGAGAAAAGTGATAGGTGAAAAACGAAGAATGGCCTCTCCTAGGAAAAAAAAAAAGAAGAAGAAAAAAAAAAGAAAAAAAAAAGAAAAAAAAAAGAAGAAAAGAAAAAAAAAGGAAAAAAGAAGGGAAAAGTTTGCTGTTGTTAGTATTCTAGAGGAGAGGCTAGGAAATAAAGTGCTTAAATTGTGAATTTGATTAGAACAGTCGGGTAGTCCCAAAGATGTGGTACCCACAGAATTGAAAAGCACTTAAGTTGTATGGACTTTTGAAGGTGAAGAAGTCACTTTGCGGGTTGATTTGCTGAAATTTGGAGAGTGAGGCTGAGTGATTGTATTGAGGAGTAGTCGGGTTAGACGTAACTTGATTAGTCAAATGAATAGTCACTTATATCCAAATGTATCCCACCTTACCTTAAGCCCACATTACAACCAAAAGAAAGACCTTTTTGATCCTTTATCACACGCATCAAGTACGAGGTCTAGTTTAGACGATTGACAGGCATATGGTAGACTTTGCATATAATTCAATATGAGTGGAAATTATTTTAGCCTAAACACTTGAGAGATGAGTGAAACACTTACCCGGTGAGGGTTGAATAATTCGAAAGTTCAAAGTCTCGAGATTAGTTGATTTACGCGTTATCACATATGCTCAAGTGAATTATGTTGCCTAGTTGTTTTAAGAAAAATCAGACTGAAACTGAATTCATCGTCTAATCGCCCTAAACAAAATGCATAATCACTTGTCTTCTTTGTGTCTTTTTGTATGATGTTCGGGACGAACAACAGTTTAAGTTTGGGGGAGTTTGATAACACGTTATTTATGCATGTATTTAGGTCGATTTAGGATCATATTTTATAGCATATACGTGTATATTTGACCAGCACTTATTGATATTTATAATATTTGGGCCATTTGACGTGTTTCGACTTGTTTTGAAGATAATTAGGTATTTTTATGCCATTTGGATGAAGTCGAAGGAAAAACAAGTCAAATAGAGTGAAAACCGGCCCAAAAGAGTGAAAACCGTCCAAGAACCGGTTCAAACCGGTCCGAACCAGCCTGAACCGGTCCAGTAGCAAAACGACGGAAGAACCGACACGGCCGCGTCAGACCTTCAACACGGTCGTGTCAAAAGTGGTCCACAACGTGCTGTTGGTTCTGGAATAGAACACGGCCGTGTCACAAAGCAACACGGCCGTGTCAAATTGTTGCTGGAAAAGGGAAATTTGCAAAGCAACACGGCCCTGACACTTAAGCAACACGGCCGTGTCGGAAGGGTTTTTCTGCGAAGATTTCCTATTTTTAATAGGATTTTGATCATATCTTCCCCAAGATTCGTCCCCAACTCTATAAAAAGGACCCCAAGCTCTAGAAAAAGAGAGGAAGGACGGAAGAACATCAATTACATTATTTTACCTAGAAGAAATCTTGGAGGACAAAGAAGACGAAGATCATCGAGACGGAGTCATCCGGGTTTAATTATTCTTTTCTTAGTTTTAATTCTTTACAATGTTTTATTAGAATTTTGTATTGGATTATTACTAGGCATGAGTAGCTAAGCTATTCGTGTCCTAGGGTTAGAAAGTAGGAATTTTTATGACAATGATTTAATTATGATTTAATCTATTTAATTCCGTTCTTTATGTGTTTTATCTCTATGTTTGTGCTTAAAACTGAATTTAGCTTGATCACCTAGATTTAGTGACACGTCGGTTTCTAACCTAGTGTTCCGCAAGTGTACGGATGTAGGTGTAGTACTATTGTCAAGGTCGATCCCACAAGGAATAGTTTTAGGTAGTTTGATACCCTAATACTCTAGGAATGTCCTAACTAAATACTAAGTTTTAAAGGTTGCTTTTACTAATTAAACTACTCAATTAAATATAACTCCAAACTTAGGAAACACGAAAACTAACAATCAAAGAGAAAAGGTATCCTAGGGCTTCGATTTCAGGATAGTATTTCAATGTGGAATATGATTAACCTATTAATTTACCAATTCTAATGTTTATTAGGCGACACAACAATAATCTAATCCTTCTCTCGAAGTGATTAAACCGTTGATTAATTAAGCTAATTACCCTCTCGAGTCAATTAAACCTAATAACTCCCAAACGATCTTAAGCCACGGCCTACACAGTCATAGACAACTGCGTTCTATGTTCTAAGTCTGATAACAATTCCCTCCTCTCGAAGCGGAATTGTTAAACTAAATTACTAAATCTAGGTGATCAAGCTAAATTCAGTTTAAGCATAAACATAGAGATAAAACACATAAAGAATGGAATTAATAGATTAAAACATAAATCAAAACATTGTTATAAAAATCCCTACTTTCTAACCCTAGGACACGAATAGCTTAGCTATCCATGCCTAGTAATAATCCAATACAAAACTCTATGAAAAACATTGTAAAGAATTAAACTAGAAAAAACAATTAAACCCGGATGACTCCGTCTCGATGATCTTCGTCTTCCTTGTCTTCCAAGGTGATGTAATTTATGTTCTTGATGATTGATCCCCTTTTTCCTAGAGCTTGGGGTCCTTTTTATAGAGTTGGGGACGAATCTTGGAGAAGATAGGCTTAAAATCCTATTAAAACACGATTTCTCTTATCGGTGGACTTTTTGACACGGCCGTGTTGCTTAAATGACACGGCCGTGTTGCTTTGCAATTCTTCAATTTCTGCGCAACATTTGACACGGCCGTGTTGCTTGAGTGACACGGCCGTGTTCTGTTCCAGAATCAACAGCACATTGTGGACCACTTTTGACACGGCCGTGTTGCTTTGTGACGCGGCCGTGTCGGTTCTTGCCCGGTTTTGCTCCTGGACCGGTTCAGACCGGTTCTTCGACGGTTCTCACTCTTTTGGGCCGGTTTTCACTCTTTTCCAACTTGTTTCCTCGTCCGGTAGCCTGAAAATGCTCAAAATACCTTAAAACAAGTCAAAACACGTCAAATGACCCAAATATTATTAATATAACTAAATGCCGGTCAAATATTCACGTAAATGATATAAAATATGATCCTAAATCGACCTAAATACATGCATAAATAACGTGTTATCAAACTCCCCCAAAATTAAACTGTTGTTCGTCCCGAACATCATACAAAAAGACACAAAGAAGACAAGTGATTATGCATTTTGTTTAGGGCGATTAGACGATGAATTCAGTTTCAGTTTGATTTTCCTTAAAACAACTAGGCACACAATTCACTTGAGCATATGCGATAACGCGTAAATCAACTAATCTCGAGACTTTGAACTTTCGAATTATTCAACCCTCACCGGGTAAGTGTTTCACTCATCTCTCAAGTGTTTAGGCTAAAATAATTTTCACTCATATTGAATTACATGCAAAGCCTACCATATGATTGCCAATCGTCTACACTAGACCTCGTACTTGATATGTGTGATAAAAGATCAAAAAGGTCTTTATTTTGGTTGTAATGTAGGCTTAAGGTAAGGTGGGATACATTTGGATTTAAGTGACTATTCATTGGACTAATCAAGTTACGTCTAACCCGACTACCCCTCAATACAATCACTCAATCTCACTCTTCAAATTTCAGCAAATCACCTCGCAAAGTGACTTCTTCACCTTTAAAAATCCGTACAACCTAAGTGTTTTTCAATTCTGCGAGTACCACATTTTTGGGACTACCCGACTGTTCTAATCACATTCACAATTTAAGCACTTTATTTCCTAGCCTCTCCTCTATAATACTAATAATAACAACTTTTTTTTTTTTCTTTTTTTTTTTTTTTTTTCTTTTTTTTTTTTTCTAGGAGAGGCTATTCTTCGCTTTTCACCTATCACTTTTCTCTTATTTCCTTCATCTTTTGAAAATATCCCTACTTCCCACCAATTGTTCACCCAAAATTCCTTTCAATTCTCCTCCCTCTAACTTGATTAATCCAGTTATGGCCAAAAGAGTTAAATCAAAAGGTTTCGGCTGACATTGTTAGGTTATGAATAAATGAGGCTATAAGGCTCAATTGGGCTAACTAGGGACAATTTTTTTCATTATGGGTCAAAGGCAATTTTCATGGTTCGAACAAATAGACTTAAACAAAAAGTTGCCTAAGATCATTTCCTAAATCACAACATATACTTGACACATTCTTAGTAAAGACTCAAGGCAAGTTCTAGAGACTAGTACACATATTCAATCAAATTCACACCGAAAGAAAGTATCTTACTCCGAAAATTGGAGTATAATTAGGCTCAAATTCTCACAAGGTAAATTTTGATTGAATATTCTCAGTTCAAGCTCAATTTCGTCTCAAAACACCTTTCATGCTCTATTATGTGCCATTTTTCATCTACTTCTCAAAATCATCTCATCATTAACTATTCATCATCCATCTTTCCCTAATTTTCTCTTTTTATTTTTCTCACTTGTTACCTATTTCCGGGTTTTATTATTCTTATTGACTCTAAAAACTAAAACACTAATAAGACTCTAAACTCCTAAGACTCAACATGGAAACACTATGCAATCAAACTCGGGCTCACAGACCCAACAGCACTAATACATCAGAAAAATGGGCTCACAGACCCGATAAACCAATTTAAACAATAAAAAAAAATCAGCAAAATGGGCACACGGACCCACAATTAACAACACGAAATTCGAACGAGGTAAATCAAAACTATAAATATAGCTGCCAAGACGTCCCACGGTCTACCCCCTCCCCCAAACTTGGCTGAAAGCCAATGTTTGGAGGAAACACGTGGTACGCCTTGGTGCTAACTTACAAATCGTTTCGACGTCGGCTTTTTGAAACCCCTACGAGCTCCGAAATCGTGCCATTTTGCTCCTTACTGGATATTGGTTCGGCCGTCTCCGCATCGCGTTCTGAATTTTTGTATTTTTTCTGCTGAAGTATTGACACGGCCGTGTTGAAGGTTGTGACACGGCCGTGTTACATTTGAGCCAAACTTGATATTTTTGGGCTGATTTTGACACGGCCGTGTTATAATGCAGACGCGGCCGTGTTCTAATTGAATCAAAAACCCGGTTTCTGTGGCGTTTTTGACACGGCCGTGTTAAGTAATGTGACACGGCCGTGTTGCATTCCAGTGCATTTTACCTTTTGGAGCGATCTTTTGACACGGCCGTGTCATGTGTGAGACGCGGCCGTGTCATTTTGTGACGCGGCCGTGTTGCATTCCAGAAGATTTCTCCCTTCGACGTCAATTTTGACACGGCCGTGTTGAAAAGTGACACGGCCGTGTTACTCTGATTTCCATCTTCATGCGATTTTTCGTCTTTTCGACCCCCGTTTCTTGCAACACTCGTCCATGTTGATTCCTAAAAACATAAGACACTAAAATACAAGTAAAAACATAAAATTAACAAAAAAAATAAAACAATAAACATCGGGTTGCCTCCCGACAAGCGCTTTGTTTTACGTCATCAGCCGGATGTCCTTTTTCTATCAGCCATTTTCTAGCCACCCCGAGTCGGATGTTTTCTGACCAATTAAAGAGCTATTTGGGGCACGAGGATTTTCTACAGCAGCTAGGGTAGTGTAAATAATGCTACAATTGTGCCTACCCCTTAGACCCGATTTATGTATGTTGAGTGTGATTATTTCGTTTTGAACCCGAAAAACCAACTCCCCTTTAGGTACATCTATTAGTGCTTGGCTAGTCGCCAAGAAGGGTCTTCCTAAGATAAAAGGGAATCCATCACTCCCTTTCATGTCAACAACTAAGAAATCACTAGGGAATTCAAAATTTAGCACTTTTACCACTACATCCTCTGCTACTCCCAACGGCGTTAATGAAGATCCATCCGCCAATTTGATAGTAGTAAAGGACCGTTTAATTTTCCTTAATCCTAATTGTCTATACTGCTTAAGAGACATCAAATTTATGCTAGACCCTAAGTCACACATGACATTATGAAATTCATGACTACCAATTGAGCAAGAAATAGTAAAACTCCCTGGGTCTTTTGCTTTTGTTGCTCTTCTTGGTTTCATGCTTGTGTTTGCGTTTTTCTTGGGCCTGCTCGGTCTCTTCTTCGTCGCCTCTTTTCCATCCTCCCACTCCTTTGTTTTCTCTTTAACTTCGATTCTCTCCTTTAGTGGTTCCTGTTTCACAACAACAACTCTAGATTGCTCTAAAGGATCAAGGTTAGCAAAGAACGAATTTTTAAAACAAAAATCAAAAGATTCATCAAGAATAGGAGATGAACTTTTCTTATCTATGATTGTATTGACCTCCTCCTTCTCAATGTTTTTGACTTCCTCGCTTGATTCCTTTGCTTCTTGGTCCTTCAAGCTCTCTTCATGCTCATCTAGCTCCACAATATTGCAGTGCTCCTTCGGATTAACCACTGTATCACTCGGGTATTGGCCTTGCTTGTGTTGAGCTCCTACTATCTTTATCAGCTGACTCATGTTTGATGTCAACTCTCCAATGCTAGCTTGAGTCTGCACCAACGTGTTCTCGAGCCTCTTGATGTCTGCCCCTTGCCCAGTAATATGCTTGTTTAGCTCCATGAATTTTCCATCCACTTTCTTCTCCAACTGAGCTAGCTTTTCATCATACTTTTCGAATTGTGACATCGCGATCTCTTCTTGTGATGGCTTCTTACCGTCATGGATCATGCCATTTGTAACAGCAAATCCGGGTGGCGGATTAAGTGTATTTTGCGCGTTCCCATATGAAAAGTTCTGATGATTCTGAGGGTACTGATTGTACCGAGGCTGATTGTTCTGGAAGTTGTTGAAGTTTCGTTGATTCACAAATTTTACTTCTTCAACTTCTTCCGGACCCCCTGGCTGTTGTGCTAACGTTAGATTAGTTAGCAAATTCACCTGGCTCGTCAATGCTGTTACTTGTGCTGTGAGCTTTTCAATTGGCTCATTATTGACGGGCTCGACTTTTTGGACAGTTGCTACCCTCCTTGGCATGTTTCTCTCGTTCGACCATTGGTAGCTCGTTCTGGCCATCGCGTCCAGGATTGAGAATGCCATCCTCACTGACTTCTCCATCAAACTTCCGCCCGCAGCTGCGTCCACTTGGTTTCTAGTCGGAGCAAGTAGACCATTGTAGAACTTGCATACTTGCTGCTTTTTGGTGAACCCATGTTGAGGGCAACTCCGGATAAGATCCCGGAATCGCTCCCAAGCCTCTCCGAATGGCTCTTGGTCCAGCTGTTTGAACTGATTGATCTGGTTCTGCAAGTCGAGCATCTTACTTGGTGGAAAGTACTTCAACAGGAAAGAAGTACTCAAGTCTTCCCAATCTCTGATGTCTTCTAGTGAATTGAACCACTGTAATGCTCTGTCCTTCAGTGAGAAAGGGAACAGTCTCATCTTGACTTGCTCGTGCGGCACATGATTGATCTTGATTGTGTCGGTCAGTCTGCGAAACTTGATCAGATGCGCATTCGGATCCTCCAACGCACTTCCCCCATACTGGTTTTGCTGCACTATATTGATTAGTGCAGGCTTCAGCTCGAAATTATTGGCATTGAGTGGTGGAGGTTGTACTCCTCCTGCCTGCTGATTTGGACTGGGCTTCAAGCAGTCGCTAATAGGCATGTCATCTTCATCGCCTGCAGCTGGGTCTATCTGAATTGGGCCGTACTGCTGTTGTAGCTGTGGCCCTTGTGGAGGTAGCTGCTGCTGTATGTTCGTGACTCGATCATCCAACCGTGCCAGAGCTGTCAGTACTCTGTTAAGTGCGTCATCTTGATTCGAATGCTGTGGTGGGTTCTCCATCTCAGATGCGGCGTTTCTTCAAGTTCGGTGTCTGCGAGCTGTCGCTTCAATTTCCGGATCGAAAGGAAGAAGGGTTTCTTTCCCTTTTGATCTGGTGAGCATACGAAGCCTGCAAACACCAAAAACAAGAACTACCGCGTAATCCAAAAAATTAACCCAAAAAAATAAAAACGAAAATTAAAATTAAAAATACGAAAAAATAAAATCTAGTCTAGTTTCCTCCTATTTTTCAAGATAAAAACTAAGCGCTAAATCCTATTCCCCGGCAACGGCGCCAAAAACTTGACACGTCGGTTTCTAACCTAGTGTTCCGCAAGTGTACGGATGTAGGTGTAGTACTATTGTCAAGGTCGATCCCACAAGGAATAGTTTTAGGTAGTTTGATACCCTAATACTCTAGGAATGTCCTAACTAGATACTAAGTTTTAAAGGTTGCTTTTACTAATTAAACTACTCAATTAAATATAACTCCAAACTTAGGAAACACGAAAACTAACAATCAAAGAGAAAAGGTATCCTAGGGCTTCGATTTCAGGATAGTATTTCAATGTGGAATATGATTAACCTATTAATTTACCAATTCTAATGTTTATTAGGCGGCACAACAATAATCTAATCCTTCTCTCGAAGCGATTAAACCGTTGATTAATTAAGCTAATTACCCTCTCGAGTCAATTAAACCTAATAACTCCCAAACGATCTTAAGCCACGGCCTACACAGTCATAGACAACTGCGCTCTATGTTCTAAGTCTGATAACAATTCCCTCCTCTCGAAGCGGAATTGT
Source organism: Ajuga chamaepitys (assembly GCA_958295605.1). Taxonomy (NCBI): domain Eukaryota; kingdom Viridiplantae; phylum Streptophyta; class Magnoliopsida; order Lamiales; family Lamiaceae; genus Ajuga; species Ajuga chamaepitys. The sequence goes on from OY282503.1 coordinate 4,786,753, forward strand.
TAAACTAAATTACTAAATCTAGGTGATCAAGCTAAATTCAGTTTAAGCATAAACATAGAGATAAAACACATAAAGAATGGAATTAATAGATTAAAACATAAATCAAAACATTATTATAAAAATCCCTACTTTCTAACCCTAGGACACGAATAGCTTAGCTATCCATGCCTAGTAATAATCCAATACAAAATTCTATGAAAAACATTGTAAAGAATTAAACTAGAAAAAACAATTAAACCCGGATGACTCCGTCTCGATGATCTTCGTCTTCCTTGTCTTCCAAGGTGATGTAATTTATGTTCTTGATGATTGATCCCCTTTTTCCTAGAGCTTGGGGTCCTTTTTATAGAGTTGGGGACGAATCTTGGAGAAGATAGGCTTAAAATCCTATTAAAACACGATTTCTCTTATCGGTGGACTTTTTGACACGGCCGTGTTGCTTAAATGACACGGCCGTGTTGCTTTGCAATTCTTCAATTTCTGCGCAACATTTGACACGGCCGTGTTGCTTGAGTGACACAGCCGTGTTCTGTTCCAGAATCAACAGCACATTGTGGACCACTTTTGACACGGCCGTGTTGCTTTGTGACGCGGCCGTGTCGGTTCTTGCCCGATTTTGCTCCTGGACCGGTTCAGACCGGTTCGGACCGGTTTGGACCGGTTCTTCGACGGTTCTCACTCTTTTGGGCCGGTTTTCACTCTTTTCCAACTTGTTTCCTCGTCCGGTAGCCTGAAAATGCTCAAAATACCTTAAAACAAGTCAAAACACGTCAAATGACCCAAATATTATTAATATAACTAAATGCCAGTCAAATATGCACGTAAATGATATAAAATATGATCCTAAATCGACCTAAATACATGCATAAATAACGTGTTATCATTTAGTAATTTAGTGTAGCAATTCCGCTTCGAGAGGAGGGAATTGTTATCAGACTTAGAACATAGAGCGCAGTTGTCTATGACTGTGTAGGCCGTGGCTTAGGTTCGTTTGGGAGTTATTAGGTTTAATTGACTCGAGAGGGTAATTAGCTTAATTAATCAACGGTTTAATCGCTTCGAGAGAAGGATTAGATTATTGTCGTGCCGCCTAATAAACACTAGAATTGGTAAATTAATAGGTTAATCATATTCAACATTGAATTAATATCCTGAAATCGAAGCCCTAGGATACCTTTTCTCATCGATTGTTAGTTCTTTTTGTTTGCCAATTATTTGTTAAATTCCTTAAGTCGTGTTAAAATCAACCTTTGCAACTTAGTATCTAGTTAGGACATTCCTAGAGTATTAAGGTACCAAACTACCTAAAACTATTCCTTGTGGGATCGACCTTGACAATAGTACTACACCTACATCCGTACACTTGCGGAACACTAGGTAAAAAACCGACGTGTCAATGTGATTGTCATGAGTTTGATATTTAGCCACAAAAAAATTCGACGTAGGTTGCAACTTGTACAATTTGTGAACTTCAGGTTGCAATCAGTCAAAAAATAAAATTTAGGTATTGAAGTGTAAAAACTCGCAAAGTACAGACTGATTTAAGTATTTAACCCTATTGATAATAATTATAATTTGTGCTTTGTCAAGAAATAAGGTGTTTATTCCGCCCCCAACCCATGGCCCGAAGTGGGTTGGGCTGGACCAAGGTTTTAGTAGCCCGTCAATTTTACGACCTAGCTCGCTCCGCCCCGTCAAGTGGTGGACTCTGGTGGGTTTTGGTCCGCCCCACCCTACTAATCCGTTTTGATAGCTCTAGTTGCTTGACGTTTTGATAGCTCTAGTTGTTTCAAGCAGCAAAAGCTTTTGAGTTTTCCAAGATACTTACCCAACCACCAAGGTGATCTTTGTATAAAAAAATGAACACCGTGAGACTTCAAGTCGGCTATTATTTTTAACTGGGTGATCCGACCATACACTTACCTAGTAATGTTTTAAATGGTCTCGTCTTTCATTTCACCAATTTTATCTGCCAAAATACTATAGTAAGATACTAATCGAAAAAGAATACAAACTTTTTACCTCCCTCTACAATTAATCATCTTTCTTGAATATGTAATTTAATGCTTAATTTTTTTATTTTATTTTTTACTTTTGCAATTAAATGTATCATGTGAGTTTTTGGATAAGACACTAATGACATAATATCCCTGAGTTCAATACCTACCACCACGGTGGAAGCAAATCAAATATTTTTACTTACACACATAATTTATCACTATTAGATTTATATTTAGCTCTTAAATATTGTTATACTTCAGGATTAAAATCGAGCTTCCTTGAAATTATATTGAGTTTTGTGCGGCAAATCATCAAAATCACATAAAAAAGATTTACAGTCATGTATCAAATTACAAATTTGAAAAGTTCACCAATAAATTGTGATTTTGGAAATGATATGATAAAATTACAAACATTTTATCTCCAGAAGAGGAAAGCAATGGAAGACTTAGCATTGAAAGCATATTTCCAGTAGTGGCTGTGATTCCTCAAAATCAAAATGCAACCATTAGATTGCAAACTTCTTAAAGTACATGCTACATAAATTTAGCCAAAAAAATACAGGGGCCAATTCAAACATACAACGAACATATCTAAATTAGTTTAAGCATTTGACCTGAACATGCAATCTAATGTTTCTTTGAAAACCCATGTTGAGGAAAACTCCGGATAAGAGCTTCGCCGAATGGTTCCTGATCCATCTGTCTAAACTAATTGATCCTATTCTGTAAATCTAACATCTTGCTCGACGAAAAGTATTTTAATAGAATTCTCGTGCTTAAGTCTTCTCATTCTGTTACATCATCTAGCGAGTTAAACCACTAAAGTCCTTTGTCTTTCAAAGATTAACATTAGTGTTAAATTCCACAGCGAAAAGGTTGGGACTATGACCACGCGCATCAAAGATGCCGAGGTTGCCTCCAGTGGAACCATTGGGGATTTCAGTGCCAATGGGGTCAATGAAGAAAGCGATGCCATCACCCACAAGACTGTTTCCCTTGCTATCAATTCTAAATGTTATGGTAGTCTCGAAAATGGCTTGTCTCTCAGGTTTCCAGAGCTGCACATATTTGGAGTACAAGACTCGACCAACACTCTATGGCTCTGGGAATGAATCAGTGTCGATACTTGTAAGACTTAGGAGATCACCACGTTCGGAGGCATCACCTTGGTAAATTACATCACTTGGTTTTTGGTGAGGAATGCATATATGCCAGTACATGTGAGCACCCATCATTTCTTTTTCTTGCCATTACAAGTTACAACAATATAATGGATTATTTTTTATGTACATAATTTCTTCTTCTTGCCATCTGAAGACCCCAACTCTTCCATTTTGGATCTCCTACTCCATGCAACACAACATCTTTTATCATTTTCTAATTCACACACGACATGTATATATAATGACATCACAAATTTATCATAAGTATGTGACATGAATGATATAATATGTTGTAGAAGATGTTGTACCAAATATAATAAAAAATCCGAACCGCGCCTCTACACTCACCGAATTACAAGAAAAAAAAAAAAAAAAAATCTCTAATATTTTTAATCTTTAACCCCAACTAAATTTTATATGGTAATAATACATCAATAGTTAGGGAATTCAGTTCTTCAAAATGTCACATCAACAGTTGTTAGGAATTTAATTTTGCACCTCATCCATCTTCTACAGGCCATTGACGGTTGACCGGATCAATAATTGCTATCTTATAATCAGCAACTGAGTCACAAGTAAACTTCGATCTTGGTTCCACATTGCTCTGATAATTATGATTGAAAATCAAATCAAGTTACTCTTATTCAATATCGTTCGATGAAAGTTCGTTTGGATTATGTTCCATAAAAAAATATCAAACAAGTTTAAACTTATTTTTACGTTTGATAAAATTTAAAGCTCTGACTCGAGCTCAAGTTTGATAAGTTAAAAATATTTGAACAAGTGTAAAAACGTCAAGCTACTCCAGATAGTACGGTTCGGGAATTTGAAAAATTATGTACCGTACCAAAGTTCGGTACTCCCACAATCTAAGGACCGAAATTGAATCAAAACTTATAAAGGCTTGCACCGAACCGTCCCAAAATTCAACACAGTTCGATGCAATATTTCAGATCTAATGAATCTCGTGAGATGGTTTGATTCAATACAATATACTCGACTATTTAGAAATTTTCCAAGATTTTTAATGTCAAGGTTGAAACTGGAAAATAAAAATCAACATGCTTTTATCAGAGTTGCAACTAAAATTAAAATTTATGTTGGCATAAACATCAAGTTATAAGCAAACATTTCAAGTAAGATCGTCAAAAAAAAGTAACGCATGAAAATTATGCACAAAACTTGTAAATTGCTCTATGTCTAAAATGATTAATTTATTTATATATTTTTATAATCTCGATTTTCTATACGAAACTATTCACGTTAGTTCGGTATAGTTTGGTATATGATTCTCAATTTTGATATTACATCAATAGTTGTTAGGAATTTTCTCTGTTCAACAGTATTAATTGCAGATCATTACACCAATAGTTGTTAGGAATTTCCTCAAAATATGATGTCACTTATTGGGGTCATTGACCAGATTAATATCTGTCATCTTATAGCCAGCAACTGAACCACAAGTAAACTTCTTGGTTCCACATTGTCCTACGATTAGGACTAGAAATTAGATAATCTCACTCGTCTTTATTCGATATTCGATGAAAAGTCGTTTGAACTATAATTTATCAAAAAATTTCAAAATTTAAAGTTAATTCGAGCTCGTATTACAAAAATGATCTTTTGAGATAACCAAAAGTGATCTCAAATAATTAATATTTATCATAATTTATGAGAAATTTATCTCAAATAATGAGTATTTTCACAACGTTATTATCGTCTCAATAATTCGGACGCAAATAATATATTTGTGACCGCAATTGTGGTCTCAAATATGTCTGAGGCATATCTTAGTTTCCCTCAACAAATTACCTCCAAATGAAAAGTGAAAACACATTAAAATAAGAATTTAAGATGAGAAACGAGTAGGGCTGTAGAAGGAGCGTGGAGATTATTGAGATTGAGTCAAAATTTGGATCGAATAAACGGAGAAACAGAAGATGAAGGCGGGGCAATAGAAAAGTAAACTGGAGAAACGGTATATGGTGAATTAATTTTTAATATGATTTGAATTTCTTTACTTCTTATTTGTGCAAATTGCCACTCTTTTTGCCTGCTTACAAATATCAATTATTTTCTATAATCCGAAAATCCACTTACAATCCACCTTGAAATGTTTAGTTACTATAAAGTAGTTGCAAAAAAACTTTTTGCATCTTATTATAAGTGACTACTTTATAACTACATTTAGACTTTTAGTTACTAAAAATATTTTTGTGATCACTCACCTTTTTTTGTAATTATATTTTTTTGTGGTAAAAAACCTTGATTCTAATAGTGATAATTGCCGAATCTCTTTTGGCAAGTACACCTCATGAAAAAACAATATTTGGGAGACAAATTGGTTTAGTATACTTAGTTTAATTGTATGGAGTAGCCTTAGAAAGTGTATACCCATAGAAAGGAATAATTACAAAATAGTCGTCGAACTATTAACATTTTTTCACTTCGACATATAAACTATTAACATTGACTAAATCGCCGTCGACCTATTTGAATATTATTACTCAAAGTTGTCGGTCAGAATACTGCCCAAATTATGTCCCAAAGATAGTTTTGCAAAACCGGGTGTGAAATGGATTTGGACTGTATTATGGCTGGCAGCTTTCGAGTAGTAATATTCAAATATATTGTTAGCACTTTATCAATGTGAATAGTTTATATGTCGAAGTAAAAAATTTACCCACTTTTCATCAATTAAATTTTGTCATCTTCTTTCTTACTCCCTCCATATTTTTTACTGAATATTTTTGTCATCTTCTTCAGTTTACAATTTTTATTGCATCTCCCAAATTCTAATGCATCTCTTTTTTCTAATGGGTACAGTTTATAACATTAACTCACCCACGTTATACTATCTGACACATGTTTTATTTTATAAATATATATAACGGAACGTTGAATATTCAAACAAAAAAAATAGGGATTGTGCAGCTATAAATAGGTGAAAGCCAGTTGTTTGATTTTCATCAACCATAAACTCAGCAGCAAATATATATTATTTAAAAAAAGGTTTTAATTTGAGTATGGCGTCTAGACGTGATGAATACAAAAATATCACTCGAAACAATTTTCCTAAAGATTTTATTTTCGGAACTGCTACTGCTGCTTATCAGGTTTGTCTCAAACTCCCATACTTTAATTTAATTATTATTAAGCATTAATTTAATTATTTAAGCTTTTATCATATATAGTTTAATTATTTTGGTTGATATAGGTTGAAGGAGCTGCTGCAAAAGGTGGCAGAAGCCTTAGTGTCTGGGATGCCTTCACCATGGATACTCCCGGTCTCTCACATTCTCTCTCTATACAGTGACGGAGTCACATATATTATTTGGGAATAAATTAATTAATTAGCATAAATTATATATACCCTTAATTACTTGTTGCTTATTAATTATAAGTTATCATGGGTGACAGGCAGAATTGCCGATGGATCCAATGGAAACATCGCTGTTGATTTTTACACGAGATACAAGGTAATATAATTCTCGAAAATGCTCCCTACTTAGCATGTAAAATATCATTCCTAAATGTCAGATAAATAAATTAAATTATTTTTAAAAAAAATTATGACACAGCGAATGAACACATGTCCACAATGGGTAGAGAAACCAGACCGATTCATTTTCATGTTAAAACTTATGATTAGTATCTGGGTTGAAACTATTTTCCTTTTTTTTCATCATTTTGGCAGGATGATATCAAGATGATGAAGAACATGGGCTTTGATGCCTTCCGCATGTCTATTTCATGGCCAAGAATTTTGCCAGGTATATATAAACATGGGTTAATTGCAACAACTCCACAAAACTATCAACGTTTTACACATAAACCACTAAACTTTTTTTTGTTGCATCGAGACATATAAACTATAAGAGTTTTGCAGATAAACCACAAACCTTATTTTCCAATTGGCAGATAAATCACCAAACTTATTTTTCGATCATTTTTTGTCGGAAATCCACACGTGACTTGCGCGTGATAAATTTTTAATGGTTTTTTTTGTACAATCAACCTTTTTAGTATGCTAAAAGTATAAAATCATTTCGCACCTTTATTTTTCATAACAATTTATTTGAATCACCAATAGTTATCTCTCTTAATATATAGAACCTCCATTGTTGAAGATGAACGGCTCCTCTACCTACTAAAAAGCGTGTTTAGACCAAAAAAAAAAAAAAAAAATCTTAAAATTTTATAACACGCAAGTTACGCGTGGAATTCCGGCGAAAAATGATTGGAAAATAAGTTTAGTATTGTATATGCCAAAACCCTTATAGTTTATATGTATAAGTGCCACAAAAAAAAGTTCAGTGATTTATATGAAAAACGATGATAGTTTAACGTGGTTGTTGTAGTTAACTCTATAGATAAATTATAGCAGTAATAGCACTGAGACTGCAATTTGCATATACTATATAAATCATGGAAATGAATCTTGAGCACCGCTTGTTGGCCGCTTTGTAGAGGATCTAGTTCTCTTAATCATCTAACTAAAATTATTTTTGATCTCATATTTTTTTTGCTCGTATGCTCCTGATCCAAAACATAGTTAAGATTTTTTTCCGTACTTCAAAAAATACTCGCAATTGGTCAATTTTGCTTCGCCGGAAACCAAATTAGCCCCAAAACCGCACGTGCGGCTGGATTTCACTGCCACGTGACTAGCACAATCCACTTTTCTGACCGATCACTACATGAAAAAAGGATACTTGCCGCTACACTTTTTGCAATTACAAGAATGACTACTAAAACTAACCCTTTTGTAACTATTAGTAGTTACATAAAATATTCTATACAATTTTAAACAAAGTTGTTACAATATGACAAGCTTATTTGCAACTACTTGTAATTACAAATACATTAGTAACTACAAAGTGGTTGCAAATAATTTATTTGCATCTTACTAAATTCTACCCTATTGTAATCACATGTAGACATGTAATTACTAAAAATATTTTTGTGACCATTCTCCCTTTTCTGTAGCTACATCTCGTAGTTTGCAAAAAGACTTGATTCTAGTAGTGGATTTGGTCACTAGTGGAGAAAAATGGATCAATTGCACTAGTAATAGAAGAGGTCTTTTGTAAAGTACTTTTTGAAACTGCAATTGTAGCCACTAATAATAAGTTATTTGTTACAACTAGTTGTCACAAATCTCTCTACAAATTAGTAGATACCATTTTAAGGCTACTTTTAAAGACAACTATGTTGTTGCAAAAAATATTTGAGACGCATTTGAGACTGCTTTTGTCGTCTCAAATATATTATTTAAGTCTGAGTTATTGAAATGACTAATTAATGACGATATGTTATTTCTAATAATATAGCTGTGACAAATACTCATAAGTTGTGACAAATATTCTTTACTTGAAATCACTTTAAGTTGTCTTAAAAGAACTTCTTTTATAGTGTTTCGAGCCATTAAAAGGACGGGATCAAATTGGATTCTTAATTATTTTTAGAAAAAAATGTACAAGCAGAAAGTTATAAACTAAAAATAATTTAGCCCCACAATCATCTTTATATATAGATTAATCCTATATAATTAGGTGGAAGACGTTGTCGTGGAGTGAACCAAGAAGGAATTGACTTCTACAATGATGTGATTAACACTCTCCTCGCCAATGATATTCAGCCTTATGTCACAATCTATCACTGGGATCATCCTTACATTTTAGAACAAGAATATGGCGGGTGGCTAAGTGAGAAGATGGTGTAAGTAATTTAAACTCGAGTTCGAATTCGCCTATTGTTTGTTATATGGCACAATTTTGAACTTATAAGATGTTTCATGTAAGTTCAACTAATCAGTCTGTAAGGATAACCGAATTCATGAAAAACAGGGAGGACTTTCGTGATTTTGCGGAGTTGTGCTTCTGGGAATTTGGAGACAGGGTGAAGAACTGGATCACACTAAATGAGCCGGTGAGTTACATTGTCCATGGATACGTCGGTTGTCTTACTCCACCGGGTAAGATGGCTAATGTGCCCGGATACGTACCTGATCCAGAATATGATTCTGATGATGATTTCCTCACAAAGCCTATCCCGATAGCAAGTCTCATTGAAGATGTTTTGCGTGCTTTATTTTCGAAAGAATACAATAAACCCAAGGGATACAGCTTTGTCCCATTTAGAGGGTACCAAAAAGTCAACAATCTTGTTGATTTGGTTAAGTATGGGGCTATTAATGAGCAAGTCCAGAATACAGTAGAAGAAAAAGACTCTCGTTTCGCCGCCAGTTACATTACGGATCTGAAAAGAGATGCTTACATTGCTGCAAGAAACATGCTCCTTGCTCATGCTGAAGCCTATCACTCTTACAAGACCAAATTTCAGGTTTTTTATTTTATTTTTTCGGATGAGATAGCTAAATGTAGAGGTTGCAAAATCGGTCCACCAATTGGCCAACCAAGTGTACCCGGTATATTCGATAGATTGGATCGTTAGAATCTTGATCTGAAGTACCATTAAGCCCTGAAGGCCCGATCCAATGCAACGGCCTCAACCTATTTCTTTAGATAGCATTTTGGGCCCACCAACATATAATGTTTGCGCGACTGACGGCCCGAACAACTCGAATTTCTACCTGGATTATAGGTAGTAATTCAGGCCACCTAGCCTGGCTGAGCCCATTAGGCATACCTCGGGTTGGATTTAGAGCCTAACCCATCCCTTTAAAATACACAAGATTTGTTGGAATGGTCTGCAACCTACTAAGCTCGTCATGGTTGTTGGACCTGATGATACTTTAGGCAGGCTGAACATTCTGTGATCCACCTCAACTAAAATATAGGAAGGATTGTGTCAACCAATTTTGCTACCTCTACCTAGTTAAGATTAATGCTTATTCGGTAAACTGGAGTTCGTTAATTAAATGATTTGCGTGCAGGGTCGTCAGAATGGAAAAGTTGGGATCACATTAGTTACCCACTGGTTTGAACCTTATAGTAACTCAGATGCTGACGAAGAAGCTGCGCGGAGAGCTCTTGATTTCATGTTGGGATGGTAATTATGTACATTACCTTATTACCACTCTCTCTTATATGCTAAATGCTAGTTGCTTTAGAGAAAATTATTTTGTTGCATAAAAAAAGAAGCCATTTTAACAAAAGGACTTTAACTCTTCCGGCCAACATTTTTTAAGGCTCATATAGCCCACTAAATCTACCTAAAATTATTCTAATTTACCATTTCTTTCCAATATAACATTATAGCATGAGGTGAAAAGGATTAATCTAGGGAGAAATATATTAATAGGGGTATACTTTCTAGTTCAGCAATTGTTAATTTTTCTATTTATAAAGCTTAAAACGACTAGTATTTGGAAGGATATATGAGCAATAAAATACTTATTATTGTCTTTTATATATATACATCTTATCTATTAAATAATCTCATTGGAACTTTCAGGTTTTTGGAGCCTCTTGTAACTGGTAGCTATCCTCAAAGTATGAAAGACAATATTTCCGATGAAATTCTTAAACCATTTTCCGACCAAGAAATTGAGAAGCTCAAAGGGTCAATGGACTTCTTGGGATTGAACTACTACACGAGCTATTATGCAGCCGCCCATAAGCCTGATGTCATAATTGGCTACAACAAAGATCAGAATCTTAAAATCTATAGTAAGACTTCATTCTCATAATTTTGGCCACTTCATAAAAATAATATTTTAGTCACTGCTCGAAGATGATAACTTATCTAAAAGCTCCTCAGTTTCGAAGTGTGACCTGAACATCTATTTTTGTCTAATGAATATATTTACTATAAATATGCGTACTGATCTACTCTTTTCCAATAGAGAAAAACGAAATGGGGAACCGCATCGGACCCAAGGTAAGATTTTTATTCACTACCGCTATTTTATTTCATATAAAGAATTTTGTATACATAATTATGACAAATTGATTTGTTTTTTTTTTTTTTATTAGACCGGCACTAAGTGGCTGCACTTTTACCCAGAAGGATTTTACAAGCTCGTTGAACATATAGATAAGAAATACAACAAGGACAAGAAGTTTCCTAATATATACATAACTGAAAACGGTAATTTATTTTCATCATATTGCTAATTAAATCTATTCTCCGACAGTACTCTTCTATTTATAAAATACACGATGAAACATAGTTTGGACTAGATGATCACAACCGCTGCAACAGACTGATTGTTAAATTGAAATAGGGTGTGCTGATGCGACGGATCACCAGAAAACGGCTGCGGAAGCTTGTGAAGACTTACAAAGGGTCGAATATCACCAACATCATCTGGGGCATCTTCTGAAAGCGATGAAGTAAATAAAAACTTTCGTTAGAGATCTTTTTCAAATTAAACCATAAATCAAAATCATTTTGCTAAAATGTTATTATTTGAATTTATGACAGATGCAAAACTATAAACGTGAAAGTGAAGGGTTACTTTGCATGGTCGTACTGTGACAATTTTGAATGGACGGAAGGATACAAAACTAGGTTCGGAATGGTTTACATAGACTATATGAATAATCTCAAACGATACCCCAAAGCTTCTGCCACCTGGTTCTCTCACTTCCTACTGAAGGAGGAAGAAAAAGAAGGAAACCTCTGAACCGGGATCCGAAGCGGAAAAAAACCCGAAGTGAAGGAAACTTAAATCAGAGCATGGAGTGCGTGAAGAAACCTAAGGAATTAGTATTTTATTAATGTGTGTTTGGTGTGATGATGAATAAATGCTGGTGGAGCTGTAGTTTGGAGATTAATCTCTCAACAATGGAGCTCTCACAAATCCAGCACCACTGTTTTAGGTTTTATTTTATTTCTGCATAATATGTGTGTTTATCATCTATGTCATATTGATCGAGTATTAATCTACTTGTTTTTTCTTTTTCTTCTTATAATATTTTCATCATTTTTATTAAGGAATTTTTATAAACCCTTTTGTATTAATCAGGGCGTTCCACCCATTTTGTACACTTTCCATTTCAGAAAATAAAACTTTACATCTGTACCCCACATCACTGTTTTTAAACCCGGACCGGCAATCAAACCGGACAATGAAGTGGGTCACTGGGTCACTGATTCGACCGATTGGACCGTTGTCAAAAAATCGGATGACTCGGATATCGGTTTTTATATATGTATACACACACCCACATCACAAAATTCGATATTATGACAAAAAATGCATAAAAGTATAAAATGTAATGCATATTCCTTTTTTTTTTAAACGCAAACCCAAACATAAAAATTTAAAAGTAACTAGATAAGATTCATATTATACCGTAGTTATGTCACATCTTGTTTTGACAATCAACTCCAATCCAATTTTCCATAAATGTAAAATCTGAAATAAAGCTATTACAATTAAAAATGCTCCTAGCAATTACGAATATCAATCAATTCCAACCATACTTATCTTCTTCCATCATATTATTGGAATTAATACGCTCCACATGATTAGGTCCACGAACATTTGAACCACTACCTCCTCCAACATCATATTGACGACCAAAATTTTCAAGATCACCATCGGTAATTGCCTCAACATCATTTTTTTTACCTGAAAAGAAAAATCAAGAAATAATGGGTATCAAATAATTCTAAGAACAATACTGCCACATAAAAATAATAATCTAATACAACATGTACCTAGCTCAAAGCTTGATTCATCAACATTTCTCGGCATTTCTTCCTCAAGCATATCTTCCAACTCATTGTAATCAAGCTCACCATCAATTGTTTTTAAATATATAAAGGTAATTACGGAACCGGGTTAACCGGTTCACCGGGTCACCGGTTTTATCCGGTTTTACCACGGGTTAGACTGGGTTAGTTGTAGCCCGGCACATGTTAAGAACCGGGCCGGCACCGTAGCCGGTTCCCTATTAAACCGGTCCGGTTGGCCAGTCCGGTCCGGGTTTAAAAACATTGTCCCACATTAATCACATAATTACAAATTTGCCATCACATAAAGGTAAAATTAGATTTGACTAAGTCAACATTTACCAAAAAGCAACTTTCCTTAATATGTGTGCCGGGGGGCCAGTGCAAGTTCATTCGGGACGAAGGGAGTATTATATTCTCTAATTAATATTATGAGTGTAGTTCCTTTGTACACCAATTGTACTGATTTTAAATTTATACAATTCGGATCGTGGACAATTATTTTTCAAAGGTATTAGTGTCCATGTTGAAAGGTGTTATAATTTTCTACAGCAAGAAGAATAATTTTATTCCTAATCAACCATTTTGAGCCTTAGCATGTTCTTGATAGCTACAAACCCGTAGCTTATGTTCATTCTATGGTACACAACCACCATTGATACACACTATCAGTGTTAAGAAATATGTCTCATCAACTCAGCTAAAAGGGATCAAAAGTGCTTCTGGAAAAGCAGCTGAAGAAAAGGAAAACTGAATCTGTTAAATCTGTTAGGAAGCTTTAACAACGGTTCTGGGAAGCTAAAACCGTTGTCTTTCTGTGACGGTTATTTGTAACCGTTTCTCTCCCCCTCCCTCCCCCCCCCCCCCCCCCCCCCGTCCCCCATTTCTGTTTTCTGTTTTGACAGCTATAAAGAGCGTTTTATCCCGGTTTTGAAGAGTGTGAAGATAGCTCATTTTGTAACCAGAATATACTCCAAGATTGAGAGTTAGATAGGTTAGAAAAGAGTGGGAAAACACAAGAGAAAGGGTGTGTAAATTTCTTCTTAAGAGTAGCTAGTTCACCTTGATATTGTGTGCTAGTGAATGAAGAATCCCTGTAATCATTCATTGATAATAAAGATGAAGCAGCTCCCGTGGATGTAGGCAAGTTGCCGAACCACGTAAATCGTTTCTTGTGTAGTTCTTTACATTCTTGAAGTTTTCTTTTATGTTTGAAGAAGAACACATTTGTGTGTTCTAAGTTTTGTATTGACTGTGGGTGTTCTTTGGGAGGATTGAGGAGACTTGAGTCTTCAATTCACAAATTGGCGCCGTCTGTGGGAATTGGTTGGAAATCGTGCCCACAAAGTGTTTGGTTATTAGCCTGGATTAAAAAAACAACCTTACAGGAAGATAAACAAAATCCCTAGAGGAGAATATGGCTGCAACTAAGTTTGATGCTGAGAAGTTTTCTGGGAAAAATGACTTTGGATTGTGGAAAATTAAGATGAAAGCCCTTTTGACTCAACAAGTGCTTGCTGCTGCACTTCGAGGGGAGAAAGCTCTGCCAGAAAAGCTAGATCCTTCACAGAAACAGGACATTCTTGAAAAGGCACACAACACCTTGATATTGTGTCTTACAGATAAGGTCCTAAGGGAAGTTTCAAAGGAAACTACTGCAGAAGGATTATGGAACAAGTTGGATAGTCTGTATATGTCAAAAACCTTGGCAAACAGACTTTACACAAAGCAAAGACTGTACTCCTTCAGATTCATGGAAGACAAAACTATTGATGATCAGCTGGATGAGTTTACAAAACTTCTGGATGATCTTGAAAGCCTTGAAGTTAAATTGGAAGAAGAAGATAAGGCCATACTTCTACTGAATGCCCTTCCTAAGTCATATGATCACTTAAGAGACACTCTCTTGTATGGCAAGAAGACAGGGCTTACATTGGAAGAGGTACAAATGGCACTCAGATCCAAAGAATTGCAAAAGGAAAATGAGTCCAAACTAGGAGCAGCTGGAGAAGGCCTAAATATTACAAGGGGAAAGGGTTTCAAAGGGAAGAAGAAGCCATATGATACTCCCAAGAAGGATGCACAGAACAAGATGAAGCCAAATGATGGTAAAGAAACAAGAAAATGCCATCACTGCAAGAAGCCGGGACACCTTAAGAAGAACTGTTTTGAATGGAAAAGAAAACAGGCTGAAAAGGAGAAGAACCAGAACACAGTGGATCTTGCAACCGCAGAAAATGAAGCTGAGGTCCTGAATGTGGCAGAGAAGAGGCCAGAAGATCAATGGATCCTTGATAGTGGGTGCAGTTTCCACATGTGCCCCAAACTGGACTGGTTTCATGATTTCTGTGAGAAGAATTGTGGATCAGTGATGCTAGGAAACAACCAAATATGCCAAGTCAAGGGAATAGGGAGTATTCACCTGCAAATTCATGATGGATCTGTTAAGATCTTAACAGATGTAAGGTACATTCTTGAGCTTAAAAGGAACCTAATCAGTTTAGGCACTCTTGAAAATAAAGGATGCAGTTTTCAATCTAAGGATGGTTTCTTGCATGTCATGAAGGATGGGAAAATTGTGTTAAGAGGAGTAAGAAAATCAAGTTTGTACTATCTTGATGGTTGTGTTTAAGAGGATCAGTTGATAACACAGTAGATGAGGAATCTGTGAAATGGCATTCCAGGTTAGGTCATGTAAGCCAAAATGATCTAAATGAACTCCTTAAACAGAATATGTTACAGCACAAAGAAAAGTTTGTCATTAAAGGATGTGAAACATGTATTCTTGGAAAAAGTAAGAAGCTACCCTATCCTACTGGAAAGCACACATCTAAAGCACCTCTAGAGTATGCTCATTCAGATTTGTGGGGCCCTTCTAGAACTGCCTCTATAGGAGGGGGAAGATACTTTCTAAGCATAGTAGATGACTACTCTAGGAAATTATGGTTATATGTGCTGAAAGCAAAATCAGAAGCTTTCCAAAGGTTTCAAGAATGGCACACAGAAGTTGAGAGTGAAACTGGGAAGACTCTAAAGTGCTTAAGGACTGACAATGGCCTGGAATTTATGTCTGAAAAGTTCAACAAGTATTGCAAGGCCAAAGGAATCCAAAGACACAGAACTGTACCTGGGAATCCTCAACAAAATGGGGTCTCAGAAAGGACGAACAGAACAATTCTTGAAAGAGTGAGATGCATGTTATTAGAATCTGGTTTAGCAAAGACATTCCGGGCAGAAGCAGCATCAACAGCTGCTTATTTGATAAACAGATGCCCTTGCTCTGCCATTGATTTTAAAACACCAGAAGAAAAATGGTCTGGACAGAGGCCAGGATACTCACACTTAAGGATATTTGGTTGCAAGGCTTTTGCACATGTTAAACAGGACAAACTTGAGGCAAGAGCTCTCAAGTGTGTTATGCTGGGATATCCTAAAGGGATTAAAGGGTACAGGTTGTGGTGCATTGAGCCAAGAATGCACAAGATAATTGTCAGCAGAGATGTGGTGTTTTATGAGCATGAGAAACCTTTCTGCCAGAACAAAACTGAGGGAGTTGTTACTACAGAACAGACTCCTAACAAATCAGTAGAGCAGGAGCACATTTTGAAATCTAATGAAGGAGAAGTCACTGATGAGGATTCAGATACTAATGAAGAAGAACAAACTGGAGAAAGGGAGCCTGGTAGTTACCAATTGGTGAGAGACAGAGAAAACAGAGTCTCCAAACCCTCAACTAGATACAGTGAAGACTTTCTCATGGCTTATGCTTTTGTAGCTGGAGAAGACACTGACAATAGTGAGCCTAGGAGTTACACAGAAGCCATGTCTAGCTCAGAAAGACATCAGTGGATGGTAGCAATGCAGGAAGAGATAGAGTCTTTGGAAAAGAATGGAACCTGGGAATTAGTTAAAAGGCTTGTACATCAGAAGCTTGTAAGCTGTAAATGGATTTACAAGAAGAAGGTTGAAGTAGCAGAGACAGAAAGAGTAAGATTCAAGGCCAGATTGGTTGCTAGAGGGTTTACTCAAAAGGAAGGAGTAGACTACAATGAGATCTTCTCTCCTGTGGTAAAGCATTGCTCTATCAGGATTCTATTGGCAATTGTAACTCAGTTTGATCTAATCTTAGAACAATTAGATGTGAAAACAGCTTTCCTTCATGTGGATTTGAAAGAGATAATATATATGACTCAGCCTGAAGGTTTTGTGGAAGAAGGGAAAGAAGGAAAAGTGTGTTTACTTAAGAAGTCACTGTATGGACTGAAGCAGAGTCCAAGGCAGTGGTATATCAAGTTTGACCAGCATATGAAGAGCATTGATTTCCTCAGGTGTAAATATGACAATTGTGTGTATTTCAAGAGAAATGGGAAAGCTGTGATCACTTATCTACTGTTGTATGTGGATGATATGTTAATAGCCAGCAAAAGTTTGGAAGAAATTAAACTGTTAAAGTCAAATCTCCAGTCAGTGTTTGAGATGAAGGTTTTAGGATCAACAAAGAGAATTCTGGGAATGGACATTGCTAGAGATATCAAGACAGGGTGTTTATGGTTAAATCAACAATCTTACATTGAGAAGGTCTTGAAGAAGTTCAACATGCATGAATGCGGGAAGGTGTCTATCCCATTGAGTCAACAGTTCAAATTATCAGAGCTGCAGAAACCTAAGGATGACACTGAGAGAGCTGAGATGTATAAAGTTCCATATTCTAATGCAGTTGGTTCAATAATGTATTCCATGATTTGTACAAGGCCAGATGTGGCTCATTCCATCAGAGTGGTGAGTAGATATATGTCTGATCCTGGAAAAGATCATTGGGAGGCTTTGAAGTGGTTGCTGAGGTATTTGAGAGGTACTTCAAATTATGGAATTCTGTACAGAAGACAAGAAGCTAACTCAGGTGATAATCTGTGTGGGTTTGTAGACTCAGATTTTGCAGCAAACCTAGATTCAAGGAAGTCTCAAACCGGTTACATATTCACTTTATTCAAGTCTGCTATAAGTTGGAAGTCAAAGCTTCAGTCAGTTGTAGCATTATCCACAACAGAAGCTGAATATCTTGCTGTGACAGAAGCAGTTAAGGAAGCAATTTGGCTCAGAGGGATTCTGGGAGAATTTGTAATAATTCAGGACAGAGTATGTGTTTTGTGTGGTTCACAAAGTGCCTTACACTTGGCCAAACATCAAGTGTTTCATGAACGGTGTAAACACATTAATGTAAGGCATCATTTTGTAAGAGATGTTGTGGATGGAGGTTCAGTAGAGTTGAAGAAGGTGGACACCAAGAATAATGCGGCAGATATGCTGACTAAGGCATTGCCTCTGGATAAATTCAGGCATTGTCTTGAGCTGGTAAATGTCTTACCTCAGTAAAGAGGTAAAAGTGGTCATATAAGATGTGCAGGGCAAGGTGGAGCTGTTTTGTGATGTTTATTTGAAGTGAATGGTTGGATGCATGAAGACCTTGGCTTCGTTGATAGCCAAGGTAGAGATTGTTAAGAAATATGTCTCATCAACTCAGCTAAAAGGGATCAAAAGTGCTTCTGGAAAAGCAGCTGAAGAAAAGGAAAACTGAATCTGTTAAATCTGTTAGGAAGCTTTAACAACGGTTCTGGGAAGCTAAAACCGTTGTCTTTCTGTGACGGTTATTTGTACCGTTTTTCCCCCCAGTTTCTGTTTTCTTTTTTGACAGCTATAAAGAGCGTTTGATCCCGGTTTTGAAGAGTGTGAAGATAGCTCATTTTGTAACCAGAATATACTCCAAGATTGAGAGTTAGATAGATTAGAAAAGACTGGAAAAACACAAGAGAAAGGGTGTGTAAATTTCTTCTTGAGAGTAGCTAGTTCATCTTGTGAGTTTGTGTGCTAGTGAATGAAGAATCCCTGTAATCATTCATTGATAATAAAGATGAAGCAGCTCCCATGGATGTAGGCAAGTTGCCGAACCACGTAAATCGTTTCTTATGTAGTTCTTTACATTCTTGAAGTTTTCTTTTATGTTTGAAGAAGAACACATTTGTGTGTTCTAAGTTTTGTATTGACTGTGGGTGTTCTTTGGGAGGATTGAGGAGACTTGAGTCTTCAATTCACAATTAGGAAAAAGGTTTTTAGTATTGGAAATTTAGTATATGAATTAAATTCTGATAGTAAATACATTTATTAGTACTAGAATTTGGCACGTGCTACACTTAGTATATTTATTTTAGAAATTACATTTTGTCACTATTTTTTAGCAATTTCAAAATTTCAGCGGGATGTATTCAGAGAATTAATCATTTTCACAGAGAATTGTGTAAGAGAATCATAATGTTGTCACAAATTCACTTCTTTCCTGTATAATTAAGTGAAACTGATCGTATCATAATAGAAACCTACTACAGTAAAATCTCTATAAATTAATAATTAATGTTGGGATCGGAAGAATTTATTATCTTAGAGAGGTATTAATTTATCTAAAAATTAATAATTTATTAATTTAAAGAGTTTTTTCAATACAACGAGTGAATTTTATTTTTCATAAAAGTGAGTGCATCTAATTATTATATATTCATTGAACTAATGTAATAAATATATTCATCATAATATAGGAAGGATTGTTGGAATGGTCTGCAACCTACTAAGCTCGTCATGGTTGTTGGACCTGATGATACTTTAGGCAGGCTGAACATTCTGTGATCCACCTCAACTAAAATATAGGAAGGATTGTGTCAACCAATTTTGCTACCTCTACCTAGTTAAGATCTTATTCGGTAAACTGGAGTTTGTTAATTAAATGATTTGCGTGTAGGGTTGTCAGAATGGAAAAGTTGGGATCACATTAGTTACCCACTGGTTTGAACCGTATAGTAACTCAGATGCTGACGAACAAGCTGCGCGGAGAGCTCTTGATTTCATGTTGGGATGGTAATTATGTACATTACCTTATTACCACTCTCTCTTATATGCTAAATGCTAGTCGCTTTAGAGAAAATTATTTTGTTGCATAAAAAAAAAAAATCCATTTTAACAAAAGGACTTTAACTCTCCCGGCCAGCATTTTTTTAGGCTCATATAGCCCACTAAATCTACCTAAAATTATTCTAATTTATCATTTCTTTCCAATAGAACATTATAGTATGAGGTGAAAAGGATTAATCTAGGTAGAAATCTATTAAGAGGGGTATACTTTTTAGTTAAGCAATTGTTATTTTTTCTATTTATAAAGCTTAAAACGACTAGTATTTGGAAGGATATATGAGCAATAAAGTACGTACTATTGTCTTTTACATATATACATCTTATTTATTAAATAATCACACTGAAACTTTTAGGTTTTTGGAGCCTCTTGTAACTGGTAGATATCCTCAAAGTATGAAAGACAATATTTCCGATGAAATTCTTAAACCATTTTCCAACCAAGAAATTGAGAAGCTCAAAGGGTCAATGGACTTCTTGGGATTGAACTACTACACAGGCTATTATGCAGCCGCCCATAAGCCTAATGTTATAATTGGCTACAACAAAGATCAAAATCTTAAAATCTATAGTAAGACTTCATTCTCATAATTTTGGCCACTTCATAAAAATAATATTTTAGTCATTGCTCGAAGATGATAACTTATGTAAAAGCTCATGAGTTTCGAATGTGACCTGAACATCTATTTTTGTCTAATGAATATATTTACTATAAATATGCGTACTGATCTACTCTTTTCCAATAGAGAAAAACAAAATGGGGAACCGCATCGGACCCAAGGTAAGATTTTTATTCTCTACCGCTATTTCATTTCATATAAAGAATTTTTGTATACATAATTATGACAAATTGATTTGTTTGTTTTTTATTAGACCGGGATTAAGTGGCTGCACTTTTACCCAGAAGGATTTTACAAGCTCGTTGAACATATAGATAAGAAATACAACAAGGACAAGAAGTTCCCTAATATATACCTAACTGAAAACGGTAATTTCTTTTCACCATCTTGCTAATTAAATCTATTCTCCGATAGTACTCTTCTATTTATAAAATACATGATGGAACATAGTTTGAACTAGATGATCACAACCGCTGCAACAGACTGATTGTTAAATTGAAATAGGGTGTGCTGATGCGACGGATCACCAGAAAACGGCTGCGGAAGCTTGTGAAGACATACAACGGGTCGAATATCACCAACATCATCTGGGGCATCTTCTGAAAGCGATGAAGTAAATAAAAACTTTCGTTAAAGATTTTTTTTTCAAATTAAACCATAAATCAGAATCATTTTGCTGAAATGTTATTATTTGAATTTACGGCAGATGCAAAACTATAAACGTGAAAGTGAAGGGTTACTTTGCATGGTCGTACTGTGACAATTTTGAATGGACAGAAGGATACAAAACCAGGTTCGGAATGGTTTACATAGACTATATGAATAATCTCAAACGATACCCCAAAGCTTCTGCTACTTGGTTCTCTCACTTTCTACTGAAGGAGGAAGAAAAAGAAGGAAACCTCGAACCGGGATCCGAAGTGGGAAAAAGCTCGAAGTGAAGGAAAATTAAATCAAAGCATGGAGTGCGTGAAGAAACCTAAGGAATGTGTGAGCAATGGAACAATAAGTGCATGTAGTATTATATTAATGTGTGTTTGGTGTGATGATGAATAAATGCTGGTGGAGCTTTAGTTTGGAGATTAGTCTCTCAACAATGGAGCTCTCACAAATCAAGCACTACTGTTTTAGGTTTTATTTTATTTCTGCATAATATGTGTGTTTATCATCTATGCATATTCATCGAGTATTAATCTACTTGTTTTTTCTTTTGCTTCTTATAATATTTTCATCATTTTTTTAAGGAATTTTTATACTCCTTTTGTCCCGAATGAACTTGCATACTTCCATAATCGGGGTATTCCACCCGTTTTACACACTTTCCATTCAGGAAATAAAACTTTACATCTCTACCGCACATTAATCACATAATTACAAATCTGCCATCACATAAAGGTAAAAATAGATTTGACTAAGTCAATATTTACCAAAAAATAACTTTCCTTAATATGTGTGCCGGGGGGTCAGTGCAAATTCATTCGGGATGGAGGGAGTATTATATTCTCTAATTAATATTATGAGTGTAGTTCATTTGTACACCAATTGTACTGGTTTTAAATTTATATAATTCGGATCGTGGACAACTATTTTTCAAAGGTATTAGTGTCCATGTTGAAAGGTGTTATAATTTTCTCCAGCTAGAAGAATAATATTATCCCTGATCAGCCATTTTGAGCCTTTGCATGTTCTTGATAGCTACAAACCCTTAGCTTATGTTCATTCTATGGTACACAACCACCATCGATACACACTATTAGGAAAAAGGTTTTTAGTATTGGAAATTTAGTATATGAATTAAATTCTGATAGTAAATACATTTATTAGTACTAGAATTTGGTACGTGCGGCACTTAGTATATTTATTTTAGAAATTACATTTTGTCACTATTTTTTAGCAATTTCAAAATTTCAGCGGAAAGTATTCAGAGAATTAATCATTTTCACAGAGAATTGTGTAAGAGAATCATAATGTTGTCACAAATTTACTTCTTTCCTGTATAATTAATTGAAACTAATCGTATCATAATAGAAACCTATTTTTTAAATAAAAAAATATTCTATAAATTTTGGTCTAAAATTGTGTAGATGTGAGTTTGACTAAAAATCCAAACATAGTATGTAGAATATATAAGATCTACAACCTTTATACTAAATTAAGTAATAATAAACAGTATAAGTAATCATAGGGAAATTTGCATAATCATAAATTTGTCCTAGTACATGTAAATGAATTGCTTCAAATTGGTTTATTTGAAATTATTCATCTATTTAATTATAAATCAAAAGAAAAAAGAAAACAACTATTTATCTTTGAAATTATTTTGGAATGACGTAATTGTAGAATTTTATGGAGTATATAGAAGATGCATATCAAGCATAATAAATGAAACAAGCAGAAATTATGGCAACAGCAACATGTAGTTTCATAGAATGAATCTCATGGGTCAAGAAGTAAAGAGTGCGGCCATAACTATTACAAAAGTGAGCTCCAGATGTTTGTGTGTTTATATATCACACATATGGCAGCTAAACCTAGCTGATAAAATGCTAAAGACAAAATACATAAATGTGTGCTTATAAGAAGCAACACTAGGCTGTTCCTTTCCTAAGCTAGAATGCTTTATTACCAAATATGGTAATAAGCATTAACATGTCTAGCAAGTCTAGTCTAGTCAAAAAAGTAATCAGAATTCATGCATTAATGACTTAATACACATGATAATCCGGTGTGTATTAAGATATCAATACATGCAACTTCTATAATCCAACACTCCCCCCTCAAGCTGGATGTGTGGATGAACACAATCCAAGCTTGGAAAGAATTCCAGTAAACGGTCCAGGAGGCAACTGCTTTGTGATGATATCTGCCAATTGAGCCTTGGAAGATAATGATTGGAATGTGAGAAACCCATCCTTGAACTGATTGCGCACAACATGACAGTCAATATCCAGATGCTTTGTACGTTCATGAAAGACTGGGTTTTCAGCTATGTGGACAGCAGCTTGATTATCACATCCAAGAAGCAGTGGCTTTGGCACCTCAATGTGCAGGTCTGAGGAAATGTAATCTAACCACATCAATTCACAAGTGGTGGAAGCCATTGCCCTGTACTCAGCCTCTGCTGAACTTCTAGAAACAGTGCTTTGTTTCTTAGATTTCCAGGATATAAGACATCTTCCCAGGAAAACACAATAGCCTGTAACAGATTTCCTGGTGTCTTGACATGCACCCCAATCAGAATCACAAAATGCTTGAATAGATAGTTCACCTGTTTTTGGATAGAATAGACCAAAGTTGGAAGTCCCTTTTAGATATCTGAGCAGGTGTAAGGCAGCATTCCAGTGAGAGCTTCTAGGTGAGCTGACAAACTGACTTAACTGCTGTGTAGCAAACGTTAAGTCTGGCCTTGTGAGATTCAAATACAACAATCTTCCTATCAATCTTCTGTATGATTCAGTGTCTGCAAAAGGAAGTCCATCTGAATTATTGAGCTTTTGACCATAAGGAAGTGGTGTAGAAGTGGGCTTAGAGTTGTCCAATCCTACATCATTGATAATGTCCAGAATATACTTTCTTTGGCAAAGAAAAGTACCTGTGTCATTCTTACTCAATTCCATTCCTAGGAAGTAAGTGGCCTCTCCTAGATCTTTAATGCTAAAGCTAGTATCCATGAACTGCTTTACAGCAAGCAAAAGATCAGGATTATTCCCAGTAATCAGAACATCATCAACATAGACTAATAAAGCCAGAAAATCACCATCTCCAGTCAATGTGAACAAGCAATGGTCATGTGCAGATTGTGTGAAACCAAAATGAAGCAATTTATTGCATAATTCTGTGTTCCACTGTCTAGAGGCTTGTTTAAGTCCATATAGACTTTTCTTGAGTCTACATACCTGTCCAGGACCAGCCTTGGTGTATCCATCAGGTGGTTGCAGATATACCTTGCTTTATATCTTTCAACTAGACCATCTGGTTTGAGCTTGATCTTGTAAACCCACTTGCTACCAATGGGTTTCTTTCCTGCAGGTAAATCTGTGATTTCCCATGTATCATTAGCTTCCAGGGCATGAAGTTCCTGATCCATGGCCTCCCTCCATTCTGAATAAGTCACAGCCTCTTTGTAATTCCTAGGTTCTGGTATAATCAAGTGATTGGCATGGAAAGCTGCATGAGATTGTGGATGTTTGAACATGGATGTTACAAAATTCTGCAGACGAGCTGGTTTTTGTGTTTGCCTGGTACTTCTTCTGAGTGGTGCTGGATCTGCATTTAGTTCATCTGCTTCTTCCTCTGATTCAGGTGTTTGTCTGGTAGTTCTCCTTGTTGGTGCTGCATCTGTATGAATCTGATCTCTTGGTGCTAGCCTGGCACTCCTTCTGAGTGGTGTTGGGCTGGCATGAATTTCATCTGCTTCTTCCTCTGATTCAATTGACTCTTCTGATGGACCATCTGTGTCAGATGGAGTAGGTACAGCAAAAGTATTTGGAAGAGGCACTGAAGAGCTTTCCTCATCATCCAGAAATGACAGTGGTATTGGAGATGATTCTGTCTTGCTTTCAAAATTAGGATCAGCATATGGATAAGTATTTTCAAGACAGATAAGATCTCTGGAAGTAATCACTTGCTTGCTAGCAATGTGATAGACTATGTAAGCCTTTTGATGGGGAGCATATCCTAAGAAAATGCATTTCTTGGCCCTTTGATCAAACTTATTCTTGTGTGGGCTTGTATCAGTGGCATATGCAAGACAACCAAAAGGTTTCATCATTGCATATGTTGGTATCCGTTGAAACATCACTGTAAATGGAACTTGTCAGTTTAAGACTCTTGTGGGTAATCTGTTTATGATGTGTGTGGCAGTAAGGATGGAGTATGGCCATAAGTAATGTGGGATGGAGGATTCCTTCATCAAGGCTCTGGCCATCTCAAGTAGATGTCTGTGTTTTCTTTCCACTACTCCATTCTGTTGTGGAGTATAAACACAACTTCTTTGGTGGATTATCCCCTGGTCCTTGAGAAACTGCTGGCAGTCCCCACTCAGAAACTCTGCTCCATTATCTGTTCTAACCATCTTCACTGCCTTCTCTAGTTGTCTTGTGATCATGTGGATGAATTCCTTAAGTGAGTTCACTGCTTGCTTCTTACTTGCCATAAGATTTACCCAGGTCATCCTGCTATAATCATCCACAATGGTTAGAAAATAGGAAGTGTTGGTGATGCTGGGTTGACTATATGGTCCCCAGATATCCACATGAAGAAGTTCTAGTACCCTGGTGGTGCTAATTGAACTGGTAGGAAAGCTGAGCCTGGTTTGCTTTGAGATATGACAAATTTCACAATGCTTATGTGCTTCCAAGACAGGTGGAGTACACATGTGCTCCAGGAAATGCAAATGTTGCATAGAAGCTGGTGATGCATGTCCCAGTCTTCTATGTCAAGTCTTAAATAACTTGTTATAGTGCTCTGCATTGGCTGCATATGCTGCTAAAGCCTCTTCTGAGTGTGCTGGCTTGGCAATATACAGCTTTCCCACAAGATGTCCAGTAAGAATTATGCTTCCATCTCTTGCGCTTTTGACAGTGCAAGACTCATGGTCAAATGTAGCCTTTGCTCCTGTGTCCATTGTCAATTGGGATATGGACAGCAGATTGCAAGTGAAACTTGGCACAAGAAACACCTCTGTTAATGTGAGTTTATCTGATAAGGAAACACTTCCACACTGCTCCACCCTTCTTTCTGTTCCATCTGGTAAAGTTACCATAGCTGTGTGTTGTATAGGTCTTAGATTGCTCATCAAAGTTGGATCATTGCACATATGCCTGCTGGCACCTGTGTCAATGATCCATGCACCATCATCCACTCCATCTATCAATGTGAAAGCAAAAAATGAGCTTCCAGCATGTGCATTACTTGCATTCTTCATCTTTGAATTCTCTGCTTGCTGTTTCAGTTCTGATTTATTTAGAATTCTTGCCACCTCCCTCTGTACAATGGCTGATATATCTGGAGACTTGTTGTGATTTTCAGAGTAATGCTCATTTGTTGTCCCATCTTCTCCTGTTATATCAGCTGAATGAGCATAATTTCCTTGGTTTCCCTTCCACCAATCCGGGTATCCTTTCAACTGGAAACAGTTTGAGATCACATGTCCATGGTTTCCACAATGATCACAAAGCAGCTTTGCTTTTTCCTCCTTTGTTAATCTGATGTTGCCTCTTCCTCTGCCATTAGAATGCCCTCCTCTATTGGTTGAGCCAAAATTGGCTGGTCTGTTTGTTGAGCCTCTGCCCCCATTGTTGAACTTCACATTCATGGCAGAGCTATCCATCAACTCATTTCCAGATCTGAGTTGTGGCCACTCTTCTTGTGGCAAACGCCAAGCACTTCCAGTTGATGACATATATATGGATCAACACTGCTCTGGTACCATGTAGAATTTTATGGAGTATATAGAAGATGCATATCAAGCATAATAAATGAAACAAGCAGAAATTATGGCAACAGCAACATGTAGTTTCATAGAATGAATCTCATGGGTCAAGAAGTAAAGAGTGCGGCCATAACTATTACAAAAGTGAGCTCCAGATGTTTGTGTGTTTATATATCACACATATGGCAGCTAAACCTAGCTGATAAAATGCTAAAGACAAAATACATAAATGTGTGCTTATAAGAAGCAACACTAGGCTGTTCCTTTCCTAAGCTAGAATGCTTTATTACCAAATATAGTAATAAGCATTAACATGTCTAGCAAGTCTAGTCTAGTCAAAAAAGTAATCAGAATTCATGCATTAATGACTTAATACACATGATAATCCGGTGTGTATTAAGATATCAATACATGCAACTTCTATAATCCAACAGTAATTTCTTCTTTTTCCAGATGCACTTGTTTCTATTTTTCCTCTTTCTTGATCTTCCTTGTTACCGAAGTTTTTTTTATTGTGATTTATTAAAATATTGTTTGCTCATCATCGCACCATATTTAAATGTTGTCTTCTATTTTTATCTTTTTGTTTATCTTTGTGTTTGTTCCTTTCTTCTTCTCTTCCATTGTTACAACTTATTTATATTGTTTTTTCTTCGACTTTGTTGTTATTTTTTTCCCTTCAACTTTATAGTTTTGTCCTCCTCCATTTTTTCTTTTGTGATCTCTATCACCCCATCATCGTTTCCAATCTGAATGTAGTTTCTACTTTTGTTTCTGCGTTCCGTTGTGTCTTCTCCTCTTCCATTTTTATAGTTTTTTCAGCCACTTGTTTTTTCTTTGGTGTTCGCTTTCTTTTATTTCCTTCACTTTTGTAGTTTATCCTCAAGTATTGTTGTAGTTGTATCTTTCCCCTCCTCTTCTTTTTGCTTTGTGGGTTTTATCATTTCGATTGTCTCTGCTATTGTTGTAGTTTTGTGCACCGATCCAGTGAAAATTTTGCAGGAGCCATACCATATTTTTGTCTCATTTTCAACACCTTTAACTATTCCGGTGAAATAGTAGTAGGTATCCTACAAAGATAACCATTATTAAGTGATCAATTGATTTCTTAATTTAATTAAATGATTCTTTATATCATATTTTTTAGTATAATAGCAATACGCACGTGCGTTGCACGTAA
Organism: Ajuga chamaepitys; assembly: GCA_958295605.1. Classification (NCBI taxonomy): domain Eukaryota; kingdom Viridiplantae; phylum Streptophyta; class Magnoliopsida; order Lamiales; family Lamiaceae; genus Ajuga; species Ajuga chamaepitys. The sequence continues at coordinate 4,814,754 of OY282503.1, forward strand.
TCACTATTTTTTTACTATTATCTAATCAAAAAGATAAATGTGAACATAAAATAATTATACTTTGTGTTGTGATATTGATTGATCATTCTAATAAAATTCAATGTAGTTATTAATCATGGTAATATATATGCACAACTTCTTAGATTATTCAGTGCCAGAAAAAGAAAATGAAAAAAATTAATCGATTTTGCAAACACAATCCATAATCAAATAAAAATTAAAAGTAATCATAAAGGAGAAAAAAAAGAGATTAATAATCTTAGTTTTGCAAAACACGTTATACTAATGTTAAAAATTTCATAAAACCGACATACCATGATATAATGTATTATTCTTACAAAATTTATATATATAAAGTTTCATATATTATAAATATTGTTTACTTCTCAATATAGATAGACTCCGGCATCATTATTTTATTAGAAATAAAGTTATACAATTGCTGAAAAACTGTATAATAATGAAGATATAGATTTCCTTGAACAAAAGATACAAACAATGACGGAGCAAGGATTTTTAGTCAGGGGGGCCCAATTATAATGTTAAAATAAAATAATATATTAATTCTAAAATTTAAAATATAAAAAAATATTATTTGTATAAAGTTAATAAAAATAAATATAGGTTACTACATTCACATACCTAGATAATCAACTATATAATAAGAAGATTGAAATGAATAATTCTTACTCAATTCTTTTAGCTAAAAATAAGAAATCAGTACTCCATAATTTTAAATGTGGCTACTAATAATAGTAAAAAAAGATGTAAAAACTCAATACAAAAAGATAAGTAATGAAACATCAATTATAAAAAAAAAAAAAAATACATATAGTTTTCCGGGTACTTTTCCCTCTAAGTTTAATATATTACATTTAGTGTTTTTAGTAGAAATGCTCATAAAAATTACTTAGAAATAACTAATTCTATTTTCTAGAGGCTATGTCTATGTATTTTGGTAATTGTGCGCATAAGTTGTGTATAAATAATAACGTAGCTAAATTTAAATAAGACACACTAATTTAATCTAATATAAAACCTAGTTATTTTTTAGGATGGGGTTTTTATTTTTATCTAAATAAAATAAATATTTTTAAATTACAAAAATACCCCTACAAAATTATTAAGACCCCGTTGGGCCCCCCTCTGGCTCCGTCCTTGGATACAAAGACATTTGTCTTATTACATCATCAACTGACATTCATAAGTTCAGAATTTGTTAGATTATACACACACTAATATTAGGCCTAACATACTTTCTCTATAATTTCTTAATTGATAATTCTAATTTGAACATACATTTGCAAAGAAAATCATTTGCATATTTCAATTTCGCTTGATTATTTCTTCAATTCTACATTGAAGCTTGAAAGTCATGTGTGATTTAAAATGAAAATATTAATATAGTATATTTATAAGATAAATAATGTTTTTTTTTATAAAGGGTTGACTATATACATAATGTCTCATAAGCTTCAATCGAGATACATGCTACAATCTATATGTTAATATAATATATTTTTTTCAACGTTTCAACTATTTTCAATGTTTCAACTATTATTATGAATTTACTTCCCTGTTTAGTTTTAGTGAAATACTCCCAATTTTTCACACATTGCACATTCATTTAAAAATCTATAGATACATGTACTTAAACCATTCTGATTTTATTTCTTCCATTTTATTTTTTATTTGGACTATACCATATTTATTCCAGTGTAGTTCTTATTTATTTTTATCTAATCTATGCTTGTAAACTAATATTAACATTCACATTTTACTATCTTTATTTTTCTGCATGTTTAGATTTAATCATCTGATACTAATTCACATAGTACAATTTTTTTAACCATTCACATAGTACAACTTAGTTTATTATTTATTTATAGTTCTTATTTTTTTCTTTATTGTACCTTATAATTTTATATAGCATGATAAATACATTTCACCAGATATTATATATGTTTAAAATATATTTATGATATTTCTATCGATTTAATAATTTTCTTGAATGTTAGATTTTAAATATTTAAATAATTAGGTGTAGTTATTCATTTTCACTAATTTTCACGTTTGCCCTCTAGCTACTTCTATAATGATTACAATAAAACTTTAACATAAAACAAATTTCATCTTAGAAAATTCTTAAATATAGAAGATTAAGAAAACTATTGAAGTCTAACATTCTTGACTTTCACAAATGTGTGAGTGTACGAAAATCTCAAGGTGGCGTACGCTTTTGCAATTTGAAAGCATTTAACCTTGCCATGTTGTCTAAGCAAGCATAAGATCCTTTAGTTTCTCTATCCAGTCTCTTTGCCCGAATCATGCAGTCCAAGTACTACCCTTCCACGTATGTGTTACATGCTACGCCTGTCATCGTGTTATTCTTCATGGTTGTCGACGGCTCATGGGCAATGGTCAGACAACAACCCCCTTCCATGACAGATGGGTTCCTTTGCCTCCTTATTTTTTCATCGGATCAGCTACATCAGGCCTCCTGCAAGATGTCTGAGTTAGTTCCATCATTGATTCAGATCTTGGACTCTACAATGGGCGGTTAATTCGGGTCAATTTTGACCTATTGAATACTGATGTGATTCTCATTATTCCTCTGAAAAATCACCATTCTTCGGATCGTTGGATGTGACATTATTTCCATTCTGGTAACTTTTCGGTTCGATCGTATATCATTTTATTTTGGATTCTTCCGAAGATTTTATTGGCACCTACTCCTTCCCGGTTAGTAGCTATGGCCCAAACCTCATTTGGAAGAGAATTTGAAAGCTTAAATTATCAGCCCTTATCTCACATTTTCTTTGGAGATGCTGCTCTAATTCTTGTTATCGTCAAATGACATAGCTCGCCGTCATCTTCATCATGAACCCCCGTTGTTCTTTATGTTCACCACCTGATCACTCTTTAGTGCATCTCTTCTTCATAGACCCCCTGTCCTGATCAATCTAGCAAGCAACTGAAATTTATGAAAATATCTTCCGATTTTGACAGCATATACATGACTTGTAGTTTCAAGAGATTTTACTCCTCAATAACTTAAATATAGCATAATACTTTGTTTTTCTTGCCCACTTAATCTGGTTTCAACAAAATAAGTTTTTCTTCTCTGATGTCAGTACATACTCACGAGTATTGCTTGAAACAACAACCCAGAGCTTGCAAGGTTTTCGGGATGCTAATTCCTTCCCTCAAACGTCACAACCCCACCCTTTTATCCCTTGCTTGTTCTTCCCCGGAATGTCATTGTTCATATATTTTTTATGGGGGTACATCATATGCTCGTAATTAATGAAAGATGTTATGAACACTGTATTAAAAAAATGACATATTATTGACAAAGATGTTATTAATTTTGTTTTGTACATGCTTGCTCATAATTCTTTGAGTCCTTCTATTAGTAACACTTACATTGCGCGTATTTAAAAAATTAGAAAATCAAAGTTTATTACCCAATTCCGTCCGATTAGTTTTGGAATGTCATTTATAAGTTAGCTTCTAAAGTGCTCTCTAATTGGGTACGACCTTGCATCCTTTTTATAATTTGAATCTCAGTCAGCTTTCATCCTGGGTCGATTAATTACGGATAATATTCTTATCGCTTATAAAGTACACCATTGTATGAAGCTTAGGAAATCCGGGAAAGAGGGACTCATGTCCATTAAGTTGGGAATGAGTAAAGTCTTTTACTGAGTTGAGTGGTCTTTCGTCTACCATATGCTTCTTGCTTGAGGTTTTCCTAGGAGTTTTTATGACATTGTTTTCCCCTGCTTGTCATTTGTGCAATTTAACTTCCTTCATTAATGTATTAATTTTGGCTCACTCACGCTACATCGGGGAATTCTTTAGGGGAATCCCCTCCCCCCTATTTCTGCTATAGTTTTTTCTTGCATCTTACTAATTTCGCTATCAATCTCTACAAGACTGTTTCAGGGCAATGTATTATGAGAAATCAGGGATTCTTTTTAGACCTAATACACAAGCTCAGATTTGTCACTCAATCCGCCAATTATTTAGAATTGCTGAAGTGGCTTCACATGGTAGATATCTCGGTTCCTTTTTATTGTTGGACAGAATCAAGAATAGAGTTTTGCAAGCATTAATGAATAGATTAGTAAGTGCATAAATGGTTGGTAAGAGAAGAAATTAAACAAAACGGGTAAAGAAGCACACATTATATCTATTATATAAGCAATATCCACGTACACAATGTATTATTTCCATTTGTCGAACCATGTTTCTTATTGTGGGGGAGGGGGGGGAATAGCTCGTCCACGAGGAAAAATCGTTGGAAGTCTTGGGACGTCCAAAATCTCAAGGTGGCCTAGACTTTTGCAATTTAAAAATATTTAACCTTGCCATGTTGCTTAAGCTAGCATGGCGCCCTTTAGTTTCTACATCCAGCCTCTTTTCCTGAATCATGCAGTCCTAGTAAAATGTTTGTGTTACATGTTGTTCTTGGTTCTTGCCCCAGCTTTATATGGCACAGTATTATGGCAATCATCGTGCTATTCTTCCTGGTTGTCGCAGGCTCATGGGCAATGGCGAGACAATAACACTCTTTCATGACAGATGAGTTCCTTTGTCTCCCCGTTTTACCATCAGACCAGCTACATCAGACCTCCCGCAAGACGCCCAAGTTAGCTCCACCATTGATTATGATCTTGAACTCTGGAATGAGCTGTTAGTTCGTGCCAATTTTGACCTCTTGAAGGCTAATTGATTCTCGCTATTCCTCTAAAAAATTACCATTCTCCGGATCGTTGGATGTTATATTATTCACATTGTAATAACTTTTTGGTCCGATCCACATATCATTTTATTATGGGTTCTTCCGAAGATCTTACTGGCACCGACTCCTTCCCGGTTAGTCCTATGGCCCGAACCCCATTTGGAGGAGAATTTCAAAGTTTATCAGCCTGTATCTTGCATTTTCTTTAGAGATGTTGCTCTAATTCCTGCCATCGTCCAACAATTTTGGCTAGAAAATCACAGGTATCATTCACATTACTCATCTTTCTTGCCAAAATGGTCACCGGCGGCAGAAAAAAACTAACTGATGATAAAGCATTCACAGATGTACTTATACTAAAACTCCCACAAGTTCTAACATGCTACAAACTAACCTGGTGAGGTGAAACATACGAACATTAGCAAACATCAAACACCAATAGACAGCATAGTAATTCAGACAGCAAACGCCTACAAATTACATAGGATAACTCAAATACCAACTGCCTGAAGATTTGCACTAAATTACATAAAAGAAGCACATTGAATTACATACCATGCCTATGATCATTTTCTCGAAAAAATCACCTTGGCAGTCGGGGAACATCTCGGCATACTTAGCAGTTTATCTGCTGCCGCCAATAGATACTCCGAGTCAGACGGCAGGAATCCTGTAGTCCGGATCACCATCTTTTCTAGCATGCTAGCATGTTTCAACACCAACTCAATAAAGGGAAATAGGGGGGAGAGAAATTTAAGAAAAATCAATGTAATTTCAACCGTTCTCAAGTGCAGCAGAAAGGAATTGGGGAGACTCCGTGCAGGCTCCAAAGGATTCTCACCGTCAATTGGCTGCCATACATATTGGTGGTGGCCTGTCAATCTGTGTCCCCTGTGTTTGATGACTAACGTTTTTAGCTTTGAGAGAGATTCAAGAACACCCACCAATATGTCGATTTCAAGTATATCAATAGTAAGTTTTAAGAACTTGACATTTGATAATGGCGAAAGCAAATGTTTATTCCCTATTGCTCCAAGCTCCTGAGGTGACAATTAAGTTAGGTTGTGTTTATAAAATAGGGAGAGACTGATTAACCTAATATTTAACCCTTGTGATTATGAAGACATACAAATGCATCATTGTAATTATTTTTGAAGCTAAGGACAAAGCATGTTGTACTACTATCGGATGCAAGCATGCAGACGTGATAAGAAGATGATCAAATCCATGTCACGTGAGTTCATTATGCTCATCAAGAATCTCTATTAGTCATATAACATAAGGCATGTGTGGATATTGCAAAGAAACCGTACCTGAACACACCAATTTGATAATGTGATTTTTTCGACATCACGTAAGGTTGGGAAAATTTGCCTCAATGTCTCTCCAAGTAATTCTTTACCAGGCAACCCACCGTTATCATAATAATGTGGACCATAAAACCCAAGAGTTACATCAGCTAAAGACGAGACATTTTTCAACACACACTTGCGATACAATATTCCCGAAATGTCAAACATTTGAAGATCTGGACACCCGACTCGCAGAACTGAAGTTGTTGATGGTTTATCATAGTCATCACCAAAATACAAATACTTCTCAATCTTCAGCCTTTTCAAACTTCTAGACTCGATATTCAAGTTCTCATTGCTTTCCACAAGGCGCAAATTAAAGACTTCCAACTTAGGTGTACCTGATAAAATTCGGTTTATCAAACAATAACTGAAGCAAAAACCGTCGATTCTTAAGCTCTTGAGCTGATTCCAGGGCGGAGGTTCAGGAATTCGAAGATTACAACCCACAAGTGATAATGCTTTGATCGATGAACATGAGTTGAGGCATTGCGGTGCTATGTATATATCTCTCTTACTACCTTCTACTGTATCATCCCAATCAAATGTTTCTTGTAAGTAGGCCAAATGTATATTCAACTCTTCTACTTTATTTTCCTTTGCAAAATGCACCCACAAATCAACATCCTCAGCTAATGACTCAGAAAAGTGGCCGTCCAAATCAATTTTAAATTTTAAATTCTTGGTCCCCCTCCAGAATATCAGAGCCCGATTGACGAAATTTCGGATTCTTTCTGCATCGACTTCATCATATACATAATCACAAAAGTTAAGGCAGGGGACGGTATTCCACAGATTTTTCCAGCGTTTAGAGAGAATAGTTGTCAAAACAACATCTTTCATTGGCAAGAACGAAAGAATGTGAAAAATTAATGAGAGAGGCAACTCACTGAGTCGATCCTGGCTCTCAGTGGTCTCTGATTCTTCCATTTCGAAATCATCAGACGTATCCATGGCTATAGCTACACGAATTGGATAACAACTCAAAAAGTATCTGAATGTTTCGAAGCAATAACACAACAAATTTTGAAAACAAACACCAATTTCGAATATTTTCTAGTGAGAGAAAGTAGCCAATAGAATGTAAAATACCTACGAATAGCTTTTAGAGCTTCATGGTTCTTCTGTTTCGTAATTCTGGGACGTATCAACCATGGCTACAGCTACACCAATTGGATCAAAACTCGAGAAGTATCTGAATGATTTCGAAGCAATAACACCACGAATTTTGAAAACAACAACAAATTTCGGAGATTCTTGTGAGAGAAAAAGTTGCCAATGGAGATCGAAAAAACCGAGAAACAGCTTTCAGGAGTTGATTCAGTCAGCAGCTGCAGCTTCCAAGAGAAGGCTGTTGGAGACGAAGAACCGTTGACAAATTCTGTGATTATCAATCATTGCTGACCAAATTGTACAAGAAATAATATTTTATAAATATACAATTTTCTTTTTTCCGTTCAATTAATAAAAGTACTGCGCAGTCTTTTAAAACTATAAATTGTTCCATACGACCTTGTTTATTTATTAATTTGACTTAGTTAATTACATTACATCATGGGATTATTACCGCATCTCCATCAATCTATCAGCGTCTTTCATATAAATCACAATACCTTATCGTAGCACCGATACATACTGTTCGCAAAATAACAATCAAGAACACCAAAACACAGCACAATACTCTTTGGAGCAATTTCACAGACACTATAAAAGCAAGTGTGCGGTTTTGAATAGCCTACATCCACGGGGTTGGAGATTCCACTATCACCTTCAATTTCAGAAGTTACAAGATAAGAAATCAACAAGAGCATCCAAATATGATCCTATCTTCCTCTCTCTAGATACTATACTTCTAAATGCACACTCAAATCTGCAAATCGAAACGACAACAGTTCTGAGGTAAAACGACAACGGTTTAACAGATTTAACTGCTAAACGCCGTTGTCAAAAAGACTTAGCGAAAAACCATTGCTCAAATCTGTTTTCCTTAACAGCTTCTTGACAGCTTCTCCTCAGCTTTTAACAGCTTTACTTTGAACTGCATACACCATCTGAATGTGTTTGCCACACTTTCTTTTCAACACACACAAGCTACTTCCTCCTTCCCATTTAATTTGTCCTATTCATCACACTTAACTTGTCACACCCATAAAGGGAAAATTGCACCAAATATCCTTTAACTTTACATATTTGCATAGAATGTCCTTTATGTTTAACAATTGCATAAAATGTCCTCTAAGTCAGAAAAACTTGCGCGCTTTGTCCTCTGACCGGTTGTAACCAGTTGAACAACCGGTAACGAACCTATGTGGCATTTTTTTTCTGATTTTGCATTAAATGGACGTTTTTTCTTTATTTTTAACTTTTTGCTGACATGGCTAACCAATTGGGAGGGGAACCTAACCATTTAGGAGGGAAAACTAAGTCAAATTCCCTCCTTTTCTCATTTTTGTCAAACTTCCACATTTTAAAATTAATAATTTCTTATTTTCTCTCACCGCACTCCAATTTTTATCATGGCGGCGGAATTAAAACTCGTCTTCGTGATAATATTCCAGAAATTGAAGCGGGGCATATCAATTTAACATTTAAGTGATCACAGTTATCACATTGAATTCAAAAACATTTTATTAGGAAAAAATATAACAAAATGAGCCAAATCTGTCTGATACCAAATAAAAATAAATTCTTCAACGAACAAAAATTGAAAATATCACCAATCCGATTTTTTTCCAGAAGTTAAAATCCTTCGTATTATGGAAAAAAATCGGATTTGGTGATATTTTCAATTTTTGTTCGATGAAGAATTTATTTTTATTTGGTATCAGACAGATTTGGCTCATTTTGTTACATTTTTTCCTAATAAAATGTTTTTGAATTCAATGTGATAATTGTGATCAATTAAATGTTAAATTGATATGACCCCGCTTCAATTTCTGGAATATTATCACGAAGACGAGTTTCAATTCCGCCGCCATGATGAAAATTGGTGTGCGGTGAGAGAAAATAAGAAATTATTAATTTTAAAATGTGGAAGATTGACAAAAATGAGAAAATGAGGGAATTTGACTTAGTTTTCCCTCCTAAATGATTAGGTTCCCCTCCCAATTGGTTAGCCATGTCAGCAAAAAGTTAAAAATAAAGAAAAAACGTCCCTTTAATGCAAAATCAGAAAAAAAATGCCATATAGGTTCGTTACCAGTTGTTCAACTGGTTACAACCGGTCAGAGGACAAAGCGCGCAAGTTTTTCTGACTTAGAGGACATTTTATGCAAATGTTCAACATAAAGGACATTCTATGCAAATAGGTGAAGTTAAAGGATATTTGGTGCAATTTTCCCCACCCATAAATGACAATTAAAGGCAACAATCTCCATCCTCAAAATATCCACATTCAATCTCCACCTTTAAAAAAGTCAAAGATTCCACAAAATCTATTTTTTCTTAACATCCGTACCCGGTCAACTGTGACAAGTTAACCGGGACGGAGAGAGTATATGATTTGACAGATAAATCACCAAACTTATTTTTCGTCATTTTTTGCCGAAATTTCGCACGTGACTTGCCTGTAATAAACTTTTAAATATTTTTAATTGTCCAGACAACCTTTTTAGTAGGTAGAGGAGTTGGTCGTCTTCAACAATGAAGGTTCTAGATTTAGGAAGAGGACCGTTGATGATTCAAAAGAATTGTTAGGGAAAAGAAATGTGTGAGGGAATTTATAAGTTGGGGCCTATTAAAAAGGTTGTTTGGACAAAAAAACCCTTGAAAGTCCATTACGCGCAAGTCACGTGGAAATTTCGGTGAAAAATGACCGAAAAATAAGTTTGATTATTTATTTGTTAAACCCATATAGTATGTACGTATCGATACTAAGAAAAAAGATTTAGTAATTTATGCAAAAATAATGATAGTTTGGTGGAGGTACGGTAATTAACTCTTAAATTATTCGTAAAATTAGGTTTTTTGTTTTTATTATAAACGAAATATTAACTTTTTAAAAAAAAATCTTTTAAAAAAACATTTTAAAAACATAACTACTTTATGAGGGTAATTTATTTCATGTATCTTGTTTAATGCAGCAGTTTCATGCAAGTTCTATAGACACTAAATATATAATATAAACAAATCAATTGACTCTTTGAAAGGAGAGAATCTTTTTTTTTTAGGGTAAGCAATAAATGAGAATCTCAATCATAAAAAAATAATTTTAAAAAAATAAATAAAAATTTAGCATCTAACGTTGACCAAACTATTCTACGAGATTAAATTCTACAATGAGAGGTTCAATTTATGAGTGGAGGTTAAAAAATTAAAAATCGAACGGTCAACTCGTATTAGAACTTACACTAATGTCCTGACTGAACTTTTTGAATGGTTCCACATTTCTTCGCTGTTCGAACGACTATACTTTTATTCAAGTTAAATTTCATTCGGATCTGAATTGGTTCAGATTGATGTCCTGTTTATTTAAAATTGGGGAAAATTTCATTTTTAGTTCAGTATGTTAGGTCTTGTCCAGTAAAAATCCTGTATGTTAGAAAAATTCAATTTTAGTCCTGTATGTTCCAAAAATTGTCCAATTTAAGGACACTAACCATCCCCAACGACCAATTTAGCCGCAATTGGACTAATGAATTTAGGGTTTTTGAGTGCTAATGCTTATGTGTTAAGTATTTGTCCACATAACATGTCAAATCATTAAATTATTTTAGTGGCTCGCCCAAAAAAGAAAAGAAAAAAGTGAACCCTAATTTTCGTATGAGGTACATTTCATTTTATTTTTTATTTTATTTTTCTTTCTTTCTTCATCTTTCTTAAATTTATTAGTCACGTGCTCGCATGTGATTAATTGTGGCCAAATTGGTCATTTCTGATGGTCATTGTCCTTAAATTGGACAACTTTGGAAACATACAAGACTAAAATTGAAATTTTCTAACATACAGGATTTTTACTGGACAATGCCTAATATAAAGGACTAAAAATGAATTTTTTCCTTTAAAATTGGGTCAATCGATTGTGGGTTGAACTCAATCTATTATGTGTTTGGCATGCGATTGTGAGCAATAAATTGCATACAACCTTAATCCAATCTCACTTTTCAATACAACTTTAATCAATAACGTATAATTTATTAACTACATCTTACACACATCATCAATTCAACTTAATTTCCAATAGACATTTATTCAATAACCAATCATTATTTAACTACCTCCTATACACATCATCAATCAAACTCAATTCACAATAGAACTTTAATCAATAATTAATCATTCTTTAGCTACCTTTTACACACATCAAATCACCATTACCACCTTTTATAATATAAACCAACTTCAACCCAATCTTAAACCAACATAAAAAAAACACTCACTTATTTACCCCAACCTTCATATTCCACTATATTCTCCACAACCTACAGTATTCTAGGCAACCACAATCATAACAAACAAACCGAGCCTGAGATTTTCTAATTGTCGGATCAATAATAGTTAATGCAGAAAACGAATATTTAAACAATAAAAACTCGAACTCACTTTGTTTTTTAAAATTTTTCTGACAGTTATATGTTGTTCAATATAGAAAATCCCTCAAATTGATGCTCTTTTTATTTGTTTGAGATTTTGGAACAAGTTCTTGACAGACTTCTTTTTTAATCCTAAAATACTGTAAGTATACGAATGTAAATGTATATACCAATAGTCAAGGTCGATCCACAGGAAATGTGTTAATGTAGTTCGATACCATAATTATCTAAGATTATTCTAACTAGACACTAGAATTTGTGAATGATTTTAATAAACCAAATTGCATAAACTAATATACTATACTAATTAACAAAAGGTGATTCCAATCAACGAGAATGTATCCTAGGATTTCGATTTCCGGAATTACGCTAGCTAATGGTGATTATCTCTAATTTATAAACCTTTAAACCACTCAATTATCTATTAGGTGGCACTTAATTAACCTAACCCTTCTCTCGAAGCGACTAAGTCGTAGATTGATTAAGATAATTACTCTCTCGAGCCAATTGATCCTAACAACTCCTAATAGCCCCTGAACCCTTTTGCCTACACAATCATAGACAATCACGCTATGTGTTGTCGTCTATTAATAATTTCCTTCTCTCGAAGTGGAATCGTTAAACAAGTAAATTAAACTTAATTGGCCAGATTAAATTTAATTTTGGGGGTTTAAATCAAACACATAGATAGATAATGTAAACTGGAGTTTATAAACTAGACAATTAAATCAACATTGTTATAAAACCTTACTTTCTAATCCTAGGACACAAGTAGTTTAGATCTCATGACCATGAAACAAAAATGATTTTCTACGATATTAGTCTATTTTCTCACTTATCCCTCAGTTATTATTTACACATTTTTTATTTACTTTGTTACTATTTTTATCTATAGTAGAGTTAATACACTTTTTCCATATTAACTATACAATTTATAATTTTTATAATTATGTTATAATTATTACTTTTATTAGATCATTTCTTCTTCTCTCCAAATTGACAATTTACTTCTAATGCACTTTTAGAATTTATTGTTATATTTATTCTTTAATCCAAATTAAATTAAAATTAAGAGAGTTTCAGTAATCTACTAGAAACATATATAAAGTAAAAACATAATAAATACTTTTTGAGTAGGGGTGGGAGTATGAGTCTCAACACAAGTCAGGGCCTCAACACACACCAGCCCGGTACGAACCCAACCTACTTTAAGCGGATCTGTGTAGAGACATGATAGGTTCATGGATTAAAAAGGCGGAACCTGTCAAACATGATAAAACAATCGTTTGAACATGGGTCGACCTACTTTATTCCATTTAACTCATATGAAATTTAAAAAATAACTTTTTTTACTTTATATTAAGGTACAACTATTAAAAGAACTCATAATATATCAAAATGTTAAATTTAAATTTAAAATAATAAATATAAAATATATACTACCTCCGTTCCGCTCTAACTTGTCTACTTTTCTTTCCGATTTGTTCCAACTTAACTTGCTAGCGCATAAATGATAAATCTTTCTCACAATCTCCACCCTCAAAATCTTCACTTTTAAAAAAGTCAAAGATTTCACAAAATCTGTTTTTTCTTAACTTATGTGTCCGATCAAAGTAGGCAAGTTAGGCCGAGATGAAGGGAGTAATATTTACATGCACTAATTTGCTTCGGTATCGAATTTGTGTACGTCTCATGATACTATCATAGGACACCGTTATTCCAATTTAAAAAATTTATTGTGTTTTTCTTCTTCATAGAGAAAATACATTACTAATTTTGATGCAAAAGTTTGATGGGTATACTGTTAGACAGACTAATAGAGAACTTCAGCGGAAGTAAATTTGACGTATACAAACCATGACAAGAGAGGTTTATATTTTTTAAAAGTCTAAGCCAATATATATGGACATTTTTAACGATTTAAGTATATTTGGATTGTTTTGCTACGTGGGATCCCCCGTCTCATTTTTTACGATATCAACACCTTAAAAAAATAATTTACTTTTTCTTTTTATAATAAGTAAGTTCATGATTCTTTATATCTATGAATATGATACTTGTTAAAGTCTAGGGTCTACATTTGGATTTTAAGGATTTAGAGTACTTATATATATTCACGGTTTATGCGTGTACAGTTCAGGGTTTATAACTAATGGTCTCAGGAGTCATGATTTCACGGTTCTAAGTTTTTCATAATTCAGTGTTCATTATTCATAGTTTAAATTCTTGAGCTTGGACCGGGTATATATGTTTTATGTTGTGAGCTTCGATTTTTAAAGTGGGACACAGGGATAGAAAATAAACGTGGTAGAGAATTAGAAATGAACTCTGATATGCTAACATAACATAATTTGTACAAGTTAACAAATCCAAATGGGATCTAAATGAAATTGATAACCTGGATCAGAAAAACAAAAGGAAATTGAGAAAAGTTAATAATAAAACCAGGTCGTAGATGCTTCTATAAATAGAAAGGTTAATATTTCGCTCAGAACTTAGTAAAATATGTCTCCTAGATTTTTGTATGGTTGTTAACATTCCGCTCATGATTAAGTAAAATATGACTCCTTTGATTTCTGTATGATTGTTTTGTGTAGTGCCCATACCCAAAGGAAACTCCATGAGATCGTTTGTTACGCTTTGGTGTTACATCTTGTTTTTCATTACATTCATTAATCGATATGTGTATAGTATGATATTACAAATTAATATGTGTCACATAGTGAATTGAGTGTAATAAAGGATGAAACACCTACGGTAACAGAGAACCCGAATTGAAAAAAAAAAAAAAAAAAAAAAACAAAGTTATCTTTATCTTCACCATTACAAAAGAAACGTCTCTAAGTTTTATACTTACACGAACATACATATATTGTAATAAATTATTAAATGTAAATTCAGTCGTTATGTTTTTTTGTTGGTTATTGGACTTAGATTTGAATATTTATAGTGAGTTAAACTATTTATACTGAATATAACCTACATATAAAAATCAATAAATAACTTTTTATTCTTTAATAAAATATAAAATTATTAACTTTTTTTTATTACTTTATTTTTTGTTTTTTTATAAATGAATAAATATATTTAAAATGGTGTATGTCGATAGGATATGTTAATCTATAGGAACACTCCAAGAAATATTGTTCCCTTAAATGCACGAAATTGGAAAACGAAGTGCTGAAAACAACAAGTTTCGACTTTCCGTCGCAGAACAAAAACTTCCTTGGCAACAATATTTTTGTCAATTTGTGACATTGACATGTCTCGAGTCATTACACAAATTTTATGTTTTTATTTTTTCTTTATTCTTTCCTTTCTCTAGAGTTTAGGGGCAAAAATTAAGCAGACCCATCAGTACATCCGATATTTTGAATGAGTTGGATTATAGGATAAGTGGTCGAACTATCATCGGATCCAATAAATTTCATTTGATGGGTCAAAAGTCCAACGAATCATGAAATGACCAAGAATCATAGTATATTTTAATTGAATGGGCCGGACTTCACTGAATAATTAATATTTGGTCCAATAAAATTTTGAACCGATCTAATCCGACCAGAATTATGACCTCTAAATGTAGGGCATTTGCATTTGCTGCACAGTCGAAATAAAATCTCATGGGCTAGTATCGAAATATTTTATGTTGGACACTAACTGGGGCCGCATCTCCACATTGGTATGATATTGTCCACTTTGAGCCAAGCCCGCACGGTTTTATTCTTAGGCTAACTCCCAAAAGGTCTCATATCAGTGGAGATCCATCTTTCCTTATATGCCCATGATCCTTCTCTTATATTTTTCAATGTGAGACTTTGTTGAACAATCCTAACAATCCTCCCTTCGTTTGAAGGACAACCTAACCTCCCCTTAAACAACATTCATCATTTTCCTTTCTCCGGAAGACACTTGCTCGATCCAGTCAACTAGTCATCTCCAACGTATTTGGAGCGCATGCCTCACATGGAGTCCATGATTTATCGCCGCTGGAGAGTCTGCCCTACCTAAGTGGGGACGTACTTGGTTGTAGGGTCATCTCATCGTCTTTTTAAGGCTCCACCGCAGCTTGTTGATTCTGAGGATCTCCGTCACATTGACTTGGCTTGAGACCATGACTCTAATACCACTTGTTGGGCCCTTACTAAGCCCGCATCTCCACATTGGTATGATATTGTCCGCTTTGGGCCAAACTCATATTGTTTTGTTCTTGGGCTAACTCCAAAAATGCCCCATACCAATGTAGATCCATCTTTAATTCCTTATATGATCATGATCCTTCCCTTATATTTTTCGATGTGGGACTTTGTTGGACAATCCTGACATTTTACTCTGACATGTTGGCTATAGTAATTTTTGTCCAATTTGTGAGGGAAAATATAATTGTAGTCCTCTATATTTTTGTCACTTGCATTTTTAGTCTCATTCGATGAGGGTTTCGCACATTTGGACGTATAATTTTCAAAATCGCTCTTTAAGGCCAATTTTGGCCAAAATTATTTTTGAAACAGCCGAAATTCCTCACGTGATTCAATAATTTGCGTATCTTGGACACGTGGTGATATCTCAGCCCTTCAAAAAAGAAAAATCCAGCAAATAAGAAAAATAGGGAAAAAAATCCAAAAAAAAAAATAAATACCAAAATAAAATTGTAATTTCTAAGAAATAAAATAAAATTCTAACTAAAATAAAATTATAGGAATAAAAAATAAATAATAAAATTCGATAAATTAAAAAATAAAAATTAAAGAAAACTGCAGGAAATAAAATTACAGAAATAAAAAATAAATAAGAAAATTCAACAAATTAAAAAAGAAAAATTAAAGAAATTCGACGGAAGATTCGTCAGCCAAAATCATTTCATGTTCTCTCGCTAAATTAGATCTCTTACAAATTGGAAATTTTCACCTATGCAATCTCACTTTCATCCCAACCAAACTTTCCCCCATGCAATCTTGCAAAATTAGACTTAGTCTCTATATTCTCACATATCTAAATACAAAGATGATTCAAATAAACATGATGACTTACCAATGGTGATAAGGCCTCCGACATATCGAGTTTGCAGCAAGAAAATGTGAGATGAGCGCACATGAGTTCAAGAAATCATTGTAGAAGAGGGACAAAACTCCAATTTATACGTACCCTAATTTGGAGAAGAACAAGATAGAGAAGAAAATGATTAATGGTGTTATGGGTTGGAGATGAATATGAATAGTGTTACGAGATGGAGATGAATATGAATGGTGTTACGGGTTGGAGATGAAGATGAAAGACCTTCAATGGTGAGTTAACTGAAAGGGGAGTCGTATGCGGGTGAGATTGAAATTTTTCAGTCACCCTCTTTCTCTAGGCCGCCCAACCCAACGAAGAAGATGAAAATTATTGGACCCTGACTGGGCCCTAATCTCCATATTTTTATGATATTATCCGTGTTGTGCCGAGCCCACACGGATTTATTTTGGGGCTAACTGCTAAAAGTCCTCATATCAATGGAGATACTTCAATCCTATTAAAATCCACGATCTTCTCATGTATATTGAATGTGAGACTTGTTGATTCAACAATCCTCCCCTTCAAATAAAGGACAACTAAGCTTCCCCTCAAATGACAATCCACGTCGAAGTCATGTACGCTCCATCCAATCGACTATGCATCTCCAAAGTATTTGGGCAAACGCTTTACATGGAGTCTATGGTTTACTGTCATTGGAGAGCCAGTCAGCCAACTCTACTCAAGTGCACCTAACCTGGTCTCTGCACCTGGTGCATAGAGCCGGAGCTTTCGTACCGCCATTGGAACATATTAGCCCTACACAGGTGTACTTCACTTGGTCCATAGAGTTGGACCTTTCATCTTTGTTGGGGAGCCTTCTCTAGAACCACCGAACCTCCCCTTAAGTGACAATCCACGTCAATTAATCATGTATGCTCCATCCAATAGACTATCCATCTCTACAGTACTTGGGCACACATTTTACAGGGAGTCTATGGTTTACGTCGCTAAAAAGTCAGCCATACCCAGGTGCACCTAACCTGGTCTCTGTACCTGGTCCGTCGAACAGGAACTTTTGTACCGCCGTTAGAACTTGCTACCTCTACCCAGATGTACCTCATTTGGTCTGTAGAGCCAAACATGTTGTCTCTTTGCGGGAGAGTCTGCCCTACCTAGGTGCACACCACACTTGGTCCATAGAGCCAGACCTGTCACTGCTGCTTAGAGTCGGACCTGTAGGGGCGCATGCTCTACCCAAGTCCATGACGCACCTGGTCCATAGAGCCAGACTTGTCACTGCTGCTTAGAGCCGCACTTGTCATCTCTGTTGGGAAGCATTCCCACCTAGGTGCACACCTCACATGGTCAGGTGTACAACTCACCGAGCCTTTGCACCTGGTCCGTAGAGTCGAACCTGCTGCTGCTTTGTTTGGCACTTTAAGGACATCCACCAGATCAGTTATGTATGGGACCATGGCTCTGATACCACTTGTATGACCTTGATTGTGCCCCTGATCTCCATATTGGTATGATATTGTCCGCTTTGGGCCGAACCCCACTGATTTATTTTTGGGCTAACTCGCAAAAAGACTCATACAAATGGAGATACTCGAATCCTATTAAAACTCCATGATCTTCTTATGTATATCCGTTGTGGGATCTTTTTAACAATCCCAACAAAGACGTCTACTTCTTTCTTTTTTCTTTTTCTTCTAATTTTGTAATTCTTTCTTTTAATCTTTTAACAAAAAATATATATGTTAAATTGCCTATGGCATAGTGGTAGGGAGTCATTTCTTACCATCAAATTAATGTATAAAAATATACACGTAACCTTAGCTTACAACTCTAACTAGTAGAGTGGCAAGTAAAGGCCGATCCCACGAGGAACGGCCGAACAATTTTACTTTTATATATTAAACTATTATGATTAAGAAATATAATGTAAATAAGCTAGAAAAACAATAAAGAAGTGGGGGTTTTAATGAAATAACAACTAACACCTAAATTTCTATTAAGCAACTTAAATAGCAATTACTCTAAAAACACTTAGCAATTTAACAATTCAAATAAACAAAGATAAATAGACTAATTTTTTGGGTTTTTGGTTTTCAAATGATAAAACGATTCACCCTTGATCATGTTCCTATTTGGTCTTGGACGATTTATGCAACTATTGTTAATACCCAATTAGTTAGGCTTAGAACTCCTACTCCAAGATTGATAACAAGCTCTACCAATCTTGTTGTCTCTTAAGTATGATTAATCAAAATAAGCTCTTCAATGAATCCTACTCAACTTATCAAATCCTAAAATAAGTTCTTTAAGAATCAATAGTCGAGTGCATTAAGAGTTAAGACAACGGAGTAGATTCGACATATAACTCATAAGTTCGGTTCTAGTGGTCGAACTCTATGTTATCCCCAATAAAATAAATCTATTGTTTGCTACATGGGAATCGGAAATTCTACAATTACGGATAGTGATTTCTAATTCTAGAAACACGAAAACAAATATTCCAAATGGGTGATTAAACCACAAGTCAATTCATAAGTGTGAATCAACAATCCCAAATAACATAGAACATTCACAAAGCGTAATTCAATCGGTAATATTAACCGCAATAATCACATAAATGTCTTAAACTCAAGATTCAACTAATGATCAAGAGTGATTTCTAGGGTGCTAGCCACCCATTACAACTATTACAAAGATAAAGTAAGAGAAAATCCAAGAAAACATGAGAATAAGATAGAATTAACCAAAAGATAGGATTGATGATCTTGATATTGATCTTGATCTTTAATCCCATTCCATTATTTTGCTTCCAATGGGGAATAGTGGTTGAATATGTGTGTGGGATGGGTTCCAAGTTAGGTCAAAATCGAAAATGACCATATATATATAGAGGAGAAAGTGTTAGCTCCAATTTGGGTAAAAACGTGTTTGGGTTTTTAAAACAGGGAGTTGCGCCGCGGCCGTGGCGTACAACTAGCCGCGGCCGTGGTGGAAAACAAGGGTTTGGGCTGGAATTGGGGTCACGGCATAGCCTCGGTCGTGGTCAATCTTTTGCCTCGGCCGCGGTCTAGCTCAGTGGTAATGGCCCTCTTCTGTACAAAATTACCACGGTCGTGGGCTAGTTAGTCTCGACCGTGGTATAAGCCACGGGCGTGGCATTAGTAACGCGGGCAAGGTCCCCTGGTTTTTCCTTGTTTTCTTTTTCCTTTGAGCTCGAATTGTCAACTTGAGATCTTCGAACTTGTTTTTTCAGCCTTAATTCACCTATTATGACATGAAAACGAACTAAACACGTCAAACTGCCCAATAATAAATAAACGCACAAAATACACGCGAATATGCACACAAAAACTCGTATAAAGACACTTAAAATGACCTAAAAGTGTGTGCACGACCACGTGTACGACATAGGAAATTAACTTGTGTGTAATTAAAAAATACGAGGTGGAATTCTTTTTATTTTTAATACATCCAATGCCCCAAATTGGGCCACGTGGCTTAAATGGATGAAGATGTCTAACTTTGAGAGTCACGTGAAACTCACATGTTTTACTCTGGGGACTTTAAGAAAGCCCGGCCAAATTTACCCTTAAATTGCGAAAAAATATTATAGGATAATATGCAAACTCTCATGGGGGAACTAAAAAAGCAAGTCACCAAATATGGAGAACTAAAATGATGTTTTTCCCAATTTGTGGGAATGATAATTCATGAATTACTGCACAAATGATGCCCATGAGATTACCTGTTTCATCTTGTGTTTCATTTAATTGTGCATGTTTCATTATCCACAACACGTGTATTAAATAATGTTACTAATTAACATGTATCGTGTATTAAAAATTGTGTAAAAAAAAATACAAATGTAATAGAAAATCCGAATTGCAAATGATGTGGCATCACACTAACTTCCATTTCTTTAAATGTTTCATTATAACTATGAATATATACGTGTGGTGCTCATAAAATGGGAAAAGGACATTAGGTCCAATTGAGCCAAATTTCTTACAATTTTCAACCAAATGTCTGATCCCCATCTTCAATACTGACATAACTGTATCATTTTTTGTTCTTTCATTTATTTCCAATTTTGACAATACAAAAATCTCACTAGAATAGACAATGTCACGGGAAATTTTATATTTCATGCAATGCTCTCTATCTATATATATGGAAGGAATGCCAACTAGCGATAAAGATTACAATCTTATATTCCAACGAGGAACTAAAACACAAATAAGAAATACACAGAAGCCACCTAGTTATTCGAATAAAATGTTTCTAATAGTGGTTCTCGTATATCCGTCCGGTATTATCCATATTATCCAATCTGGCATCAAAAGTAACCCCGATTTAGTGGGGACTGAGGAAATCATTCGTGACTCAAACTCTCAATTTGTGTCCGGTTTTTTATAAAAAAATTGGCAACGCTGATACCATGACTTCTGAGTTGATAGCCATTTTTTAGGCTCTCAAACTATGTCTTAGAAAGGGAATTAATAAAATTTGACTTGAAATAGACTCTCTAGCTACTTTTCATTTGTTGAAGAGTGATGCATAGGACATTAGTCCTATCAAGCCAACTTTGCAGATTTCAAGAAACTTTCAAGAGGAATGAATTTGAAGGTTTCTAACATTCATCGTGAAGGAAATACGTCTGCTGACCACTTAGCTTAATCTACCTGTGAAGAGAAAATCTTCTTTAGAGTTTTGTAACATTTATGATTGTAAAAGCCTTCATGGCTTTTTGTATGTAAAATGCTACGAGTTATCTTAACTTTAGATTTTCCTAGATAGGCTTTACTTGTTGCTTGCCTATTTTTCATTTGCATTGTAACACACTCTTAAACTTTTATATATAGGTTGGGGATCTCTACCTTAACTCCTCCGTCATATTTTATGATTTTTGCCCAAAAAAATATTATCCAATCTTATATGAGATATAGGTAAAGTATTTTATATGCGAATAAGATACATTAGATATACCATGCTAGTTTATGTCTTAATTTATCCCTTTTGGATATTTAGTTATATATTCCGCCACCCACTATTAAAAATAAGGTTTTTTGTCACTATAAAATGTAGTTAAAGAAAGATAGAGTAATCACAAAAATATTTTTAGTAACTATAAATTTAAAAGTAAATACTATAGGGTAGTCACTTATTATAAGACGCAAAAAGTTTTTCTGTAACTACTTTGTAGTTGCTAATGTATCCGTAACTATTTTTTGCATATTTTCAATTGGCTGTGACATAAGAAATACAGGACATGATACACGGCCATGTATCGTATAAAACATGATACATGACCACATGACAGGATACACGACCACAGGACATGATACACGATATGTCGTGTATTATGTACGAAGTGGGTGACAGTGAGGGTGAAAATAAATTAAATGAAGGGTATAATGGACATCACACTTAAAAATTAGGTAATTTTATAATTTCAAAGTCAAAATAACAAAAAACATTTTTCTACTTTCTACGTAGACTACGTGGCTACAGTAAATTTTTTTGCTGTTGAATTATTTGCAGCGGGATCCACACAAGAAGGAAGAAGGTGCCAAACTGGCAAGAATCACAACATATCTTTTTTTTTTTTTTTTTTGTTTTATTAAGAGCAAAGTCATCCTTTCATATCTTCGTACACGTCTACAATATTTTTGAAATAATATATATCTCTGTTCACATATGTAGGATTAATTTAATTCATTGTTGTAAGCAAAGTTATTAATTATCCGAATTTTATTACTGAAAATATTGATGTACAAGATTGTCTAACTTATAAACGGAATATCTAACTCAATTTTAAACAGACAGATTAACACATGTAAAAAAAAAATGCACCAAATAATATGCAGTCCAATTTAACAATAATATTGCATTTACGTTCTTCGCATTTACGTTTTTTCGCATTTCACGTTCTTTAAATCAAATTTTCCAATAAATGTTGTTATTATATATTTCAATCAGTCCACACATACCTACCATATTAACTCACCCACGTTATACTAACTGACAAATGTTTTATTTTATAAATATATATAAAGGAACGTTGAATATTCAAATAAAAAAATAGGGATTGTGCAGCTATAAATAGGTGAAACTGTTGTTTGATTTTCATCAACCATAAACTCAGCAGCAAATATATATTATTGAAATAAAGGTTTTAATTTGAGTAATGGCGTCTAGACGTGATGAATACAAAAATATCACTCGAAACAATTTTCCTAAAGATTTTATTTTCGGAACTGCTACTGCTGCTTATCAGGTTTGTCTAAAACTCCCATACTTTAATTTAATTATTATTAAGCATTAATTTAATTATTTAAGCTTTTATCATATATAATTTAATTATTTTGGTTGATATAGGTTGAAGGAGCTGCTGCAAAAGGTGGCAGAAGCCTTAGTGTCTGGGATGCGTTCACCTTGGATACTCCCGGTCTCTCACATTCTCTCTCTGTACAATGACGGAGTCACATATATTATTTGGGAATAAATTAATTAATTAGCATAAATTATATATACCCTTAATTACTTGTTGCGTATTAATTATAAGTTATCATGGGTTACAGGCAGAATTGCCGATGGATCCAATGGAAACATCGCTGTTGATTTTTACACGAGATATAAGGTAATATAACTCTCGGAAATGCTCCCTACTTAGCATGTAAAATATCATTCCTAAATGTCAGATAACAAATTAAATTATTTTCTAAAACGATTATGACACAACGAATGAACGCATGTCCACGATGGGTAGAGAAACCAGACCGATTCATTTTCATGTTAAAACTTATGATTAGTATCTGGGCTGAAACTATTTTCCTTTTTTTCATCATTTTGGCAGGATGATATCAAGATGATGAAGAACATGGGCTTTGATGCCTTCCGTATGTCTATTTCATGGCCAAGAATTTTGCCAGGTATATATAAATATGGGTTAATTGCAGCAACTCCACAAAACTATCAACGTTTTTATACATAAACCACTAAACTTTTTTTTGTTGCATCGAGACATATAAACTATAAGAGTTTTGCAGATAAACCACCAACCTTATTTTCCAATTGGCAGATAAACCACTAAACTTATTTTTCGATCATTTTTTGTCGGAAATCCACACGTGACTTGCGCGTGATAAACTTTTAATGGTTTTTTTTTCTACAATCAACCTTTTTAGTATGCTAAAAGTATAAAATTATTTCATACCTTTATTTTTCATAACAATTTATTTGAATCACCAATAGTTATCTCTCTTAATATATAGAACCTCCATTGTTGAAGATGAACGGCTCCTCTATCTACTAAAAAGCGTGTTTAGACAAAAAAAAAAAAAAAAAATCTTAAAATTTTATAATGCGCAATTTACGCGTGAAATTCCGGCGAAAAATGATTGGAAAATAAGTTTGGTTTTGTATATGCCAAAACCCTTGTAGTTTATATGTATAAGTGCCACAAAAAAAAGTTCAGTAATTTATATGCAAAAACGGTGATAGTTTAACATGGTTGCTGTAATTAACTCTATAAACAAATTATAGTAGTAATAGCACTGAGACTGCAATTTGGTATACTATATAAATCGTGGAAATGAATCTTGAGCACCGCTTGTTGGCCTCTTTGTAGAGGATCTAGTTCTCTTAATCATCGAACTAAAATTATTTTCGATCTCATATTTTTTTTGCTCGTATGCTCCTGATCCGAAACATAGTTAAGATTTTTTTCCCGCACTTCAAAAAATACACGCAATTGGTCAATTTTGCTTAGCCGGAAACCAAATTAGCCCCAAAACCGCACGTGCGGCCGGATTTCACTGCCACGTGACTAGCACAATGCACTTTTCTGACCGACCACTACATGAAAAACGGATACTTGCCGCTACACTTTTTGCAATTACAAGAGTGACTACTAAAATTAACCCTTTTGTAACTATTAGTAGTTACATAAAATATTCTATACAATTTTAAACAAAAGTTGTCACAATATGACAAGCTTAGTTGCAACTACTTGTAATTACAAATACATTAGTAACTACAAAGTGGTTGCAAATAATTTATTTGCATCTTACTAAATTCTACCATATTGTAACCACATGTAGACATGTAATTACTAAAAATATTTTTGTGACCATTCTCCCTTTTCTGTAGCTACATCTCGTAGTTTGCAAAAAGACTTGATTCTAGTAGTGGATTTGGTCACTAGTGGAGAAAAATGGATCAATTGCACTAGTAATAGAAGAGGTCTTTTGTAAAGTACTTTTTGAAACTACAATTGTAGTCACTAATAATAAGTTATTTGTTACAACTTGTTGTCACAAATCTCTCTACAAATTATTTGATACCATTTTAAGGCTACTTTTAAAGACAACTTTGTTGCAAAAAATATTTGAGACGCATTTGAGACTGCTTTTGTCGTCTCAAATATATTATTTGTGTCTGAGTTATTGAAATGACTAATTAATGACGATATGTTATTTCTAATAATGTAGCTGTGACAAGTACTCATAAGTTGTGAAAAATATTCTTTACTTGAAATCACTTTAAGTTGTCTTAAAAGAACTTCTTTTATAGTGTTTCGAGCTATTAAATTACGGGTCTATTTTTAGAGAAAAATGTACAAGCAGAAAGTTATAAACTAAAAATAATTTAGCCCCACAATCATCTTTATATATAGATTAATCCTATATAATTAGGTGGAAGACGTTGTCGTGGAGTGAACCAAGAAGGAATTGACTTCTACAATGATGTGATTAACACTCTCCTCGCCAATGATATTCAGCCTTATGTCACAATCTATCACTGGGATCATCCTTACATTTTAGAACAAGAATATGGCGGGTGGCTAAGTGAGAAGATGGTGTAAGTAATTTAAACTCGAGTTCGAATTCGCCTATTGTTTGTTATATGGCACAATTTTGAACTTATAAGATGTTTCATGTAAGTTCAACTAATCAGTCTGTAAGGATAACCGAATTCATGAAAAACAGGGAGGACTTTCGTGATTTTGCGGAGTTGTGCTTCTGGGAATTTGGAGACAGGGTGAAGAACTGGATCACACTAAACGAGCCGGTGAGTTACATTGTCCATGGATACGTCGGTTGTCTTACTCCACCGGGTAAGATGGCTAATGTGCCCGGATATGTACCTGATCCGGACTATGATTCTGATGATGATTTCCTCACAAAGCCTATCCCGATAGCAAGTCTCATTGAAGATGTTTTGCATGCTTTATTTTCGAAAGAATACAATAAACCCAAGGGATACAGCTTTGTCCCATTTAGAGGGTACCAAAAAGTGAACAATCTTGTTGATTTGGTTAAGTATGGGGCTATTAATGAGCAAGTCCTGAATACAGTAGAAGAAAAAGACTCTCGTTTCGCCGCCAGTTACATTACGGATCTGAAAAGAGATGCTTACATTGCTGCAAGAAACATGCTCCTTGCTCATGCTGAAGCCTATCACTCTTACAAGACCAAATTTCAGGTTTTCTATTTTATTTTTTCGGATGAGATAGCTAAATGTAGAGGTTGCAAAATCGGTCCAACAGTTGGCCAACCAAGTGTACCCGGTATATTCGATAGGTTGGATCGTTAGAATCTTGATCTGAAGTACCATTAGGCCCTGAAGGCCCGATCCAATGCAACGTCCTCAACCTATTTTTTTAGATAGCATTTTGGGCCCACCAACATAAAATGTTTGCGCGACTGACGGCCCGAACAACCCGAATTTCTACCTGGATTATAGGTAGTAATTCAGGCCACCTAGCCTGGCTGAGCCCATTAGGCATACCTCGGGTTGGATTTAGAGCCTAACCCATCCCTTTAAAATACACAAGATTTGTTGGAATGGTCTGCAACCTACTAAGCTCGTCGTGGTTGTTGGATACTTTAGGCAGGCTGAACATTCTGTGATCCACCTCAACTAAAATATAGGAAGGATTGTGTCAATCGATTTTGCTACCTCTACCTAGTTAAGATTAATGCTTATTCGGTAAACTGGAGTTCGTTAATTAAATGATTTGCGTGCAGGGTCGTCAGAATGGAAAAGTTGGGATCACATTAGTTACCCACTGGTTTGAACCTTATAGTAACTCAGATGCTGACGAACAAGCTGCGCGAAGAGCTCTTGATTTCATGTTGGGATGGTAATTATGTACATTACCTTATTACCACTCTCTCTTATATGCCAAATGCTAGTTGCTTTAGAGAAAATTATTTTGTTGCATTAAAAAAAAAAAAAAAAAAAAAAAAAAAGGAGCCATTTTAACAAAAGGACTTTAACTCTTCCGGCCAACATTTTTTCAGGCTCATATAGCCCACTAAATCTACCTAAAATTATTCTAATTTATCATTTCTTTCCAATATAACATTATAGTATGAGGTGAAAAGGATTAATCTAGGGAGAAATATATTAATAGAGGTATACTTTTTAGTTCAGCAATTGTTAATTTTTCTATTTATAAAGCTTAAAACGACTAGTATTTGGAAGGATATATGAGCAATAAAGTACGTATTATTGTCTTTTACATATATACATCTTATCTATTAGATAATCTCACTGGAACTTTCAGGTTTTTGGAGCCTCTTGTAACTGGTAGCTATCCTCAAAGTATGAAAGACAATATTTCCGATGAAATTCTTAAACCATTTTCCGACCAAGAAATTGAGAAGCTCAAAGGGTCAATGGACTTCTTGGGATTGAACTACTACACGAGCTATTATGCAGCCGCCCATAAGCCTGATGTCATAATTGGCTACAACAAAGATCAGAATCTTAAAATCTATAGTAAGACTTCATTCTCATAATTTTGGCCACTTCATAAAAATAATATTTTAGTCACTGCTCGAAGATGATAACTTATCTAAAAGCTCCTCAGTTTCGAAGTGTGACCTGAACATCTATTTTTGTCTAATGAATATATTTACTATAAATATGCGTACTGATCTACTCTTTTCCAATAGAGAAAAACGAAATGGGGAACCGCATCGGACCCAAGGTAAGATTTTTATTCACTACCGCTATTTTATTTCATATAAAGAATTTTGTATACATAATTATGACAAATTGATTTGTTTTTTTTTTTTTTATTAGACCGGCACTAAGTGGCTGCACTTTTACCCAGAAGGATTTTACAAGCTCGTTGAACATATAGATAAGAAATACAACAAGGACAAGAAGTTTCCTAATATATACATAACTGAAAACGGTAATTTATTTTCATCATATTGCTAATTAAATCTATTCTCCGACAGTACTCTTCTATTTATAAAATACACGATGAAACATAGTTTGGACTAGATGATCACAACCGCTGCAACAGACTGATTGTTAAATTGAAATAGGGTGTGCTGATGCGACGGATCACCAGAAAACGGCTGCGGAAGCTTGTGAAGACTTACAAAGGGTCGAATATCACCAACATCATCTGGGGCATCTTCTGAAAGCGATGAAGTAAATAAAAACTTTCGTTAGAGATCTTTTTCAAATTAAACCATAAATCAAAATCATTTTGCTAAAATGTTATTATTTGAATTTATGACAGATGCAAAACTATAAACGTGAAAGTGAAGGGTTACTTTGCATGGTCGTACTGTGACAATTTTGAATGGACGGAAGGATACAAAACTAGGTTCGGAATGGTTTACATAGACTATATGAATAATCTCAAACGATACCCCAAAGCTTCTGCCACCTGGTTCTCTCACTTCCTACTGAAGGAGGAAGAAAAAGAAGGAAACCTCTGAACCGGGATCCGAAGCGGAAAAAAACCCGAAGTGAAGGAAACTTAAATCAGAGCATGGAGTGCGTGAAGAAACCTAAGGAATTAGTATTTTATTAATGTGTGTTTGGTGTGATGATGAATAAATGCTGGTGGAGCTGTAGTTTGGAGATTAATCTCTCAACAATGGAGCTCTCACAAATCCAGCACCACTGTTTTAGGTTTTATTTTATTTCTGCATAATATGTTTGTTTATCATCTATGTCATATTGATCGAGTATTAATCTACTTGTTTTTTCTTTTTCTTCTTATAATATTTTCATCATTTTTTTAAGGAATTTTTATACTCCCTTTGTCCCGAATGAACTTGCATACTTTCATAATCGGGGTGTCCCACCCTTTTTGTACACTTTCCATTCAGGAAATAAAACTTTACATCTCTACCCCACATCATTGTTTTTAAACCCGGACCGGCAATCAAACCGGACAATGAAGTGGGTCACTGGGTCACTGATTCGACCGATTGGACCGTTGTCAAAAAACCGGATGAGTCGGATATCGGTTTTTATATATGTATACCCACACCCACATCATAAAATTCAATATTATGACAAAAAATGCATAAAAGTATAAAATGTAATGCATATTCCTTTTTTTTAAAACGCAAACCCAAACATAAAAATCTAAAAGTAACTAGATAAGATTCATATTATACCGTAGTTATGCCACATCTTGTTTTGACAATCAACTCCAATCCAATTTTCCATTAAAGTAAAATTTGAAATAAAGCTATTACAATTAAAAATGCTCCTAGCAATTACGAATATCAATCAATTCCAACCATACTTATCTTCTTCCATCATATTATTGGAATTAATACACTCCACATGATTAGGTCCACGAACATTTGAACCACTACCTCCTCCAACATCATATTGACGACCAAAATTTTCAAGATCACCATCGGTAATTGCCTCAACATCATTTTCTTTACCTGAAAAGAAAAATCAAGAAATAATGGGTATCAAATAATTTTAAGAACAATACTGCCACATAAAAATAATAATCTAATACAACATGTACCTGGCTCAAAGCTTGATTCATCAACATTTCTCGGCATTTCTTCCTCAAGCATATTTTCCAACTCATTGTAACCAAGCTCGCCATTAATTGTTTTTTAATATATAAAGGTAATTACGGAACCGGATTAACCGGTTCACCGGGTCACCGGTTATATCCGGTTTTGCCACGGGTCAGACTGGGTTAGTTGTAGCCCGACACATGTTAAGAACCGGGCTGGCACCGTAGCCGGTTCCCTGTTAAACCGGTCCGGCTGGCCAGTCCGGTCCGGATTTAAAAACATTGCCCCACTTTAATCACATAATTACAAATCTGCCATCACATAAAGGTAAAATTAGATTTGACTAAATCAACACTTACTAAAAAGCAACTTTCCTTAATATGTGTGTCAGGGGGCCAGTGCAAGTTCATTCGGTACTGAGGGAGTATTATATTCTCTAATTAATATTATGAGTGTAGTTCCTTTGTACACCAATTGTACTGATTTTAAATTTATACAATTCGGATTGTGGACAATTATTTTTCAAAGGTATTAGTGTCCATGTTGAAAGGTGTTATAATTTTCAACAGCAAGAAGAATAATTTTATTCCTAATCAACCATTTTGAGCCTTAGCATGTTCTTGATAGCTACAAACCCGTAGCTTATGTTCATTCTATGGTACACAACCACCATTGATACACACTATCAGGAAAAAGGTTTTTAGTATTGGAAATTTAGTATATGAATTAAATTCTGATAGTAAATACATTTATTAGTACTAGAATTTGGCACGTGCGGCACTTAGTATATTTATTTTAGAAATTACATTTTGTCACTATTTTTTAGCAATTTCAAAATTTCAGCGGGAAGTATTCAGAGAATTAATCATTTTCACAGAGAATTGTGTAAGAGAATCATAATGTTGTCACAAATTCACTTCTTTCCTGTATAATTAAGTGAAACTGATCGTATCATAATAGAAACCTACTACAGTAAAATCTCTGTAAATTAATAATGTTGGGACCGGAAGAATTTATTATCTTAGAGAGGTATTAATTTATCTAAAAATTAATAATTTATTAATTTAAAGAGTTTTTTCAGTACAACGAGTGAATTTTATTTTTCATAAAGGTGAGTGCATCTAATTATTATATATTCATTGAACTAATGTGATAAATATATTCATCATAATAATCAAATACATAATACCATAACTTTAACTGCAAATAAAATTCAACGTATAAAGTGAATGCGATTCATTTGCAACCATCATCGACAATAATGTGGAGGATGACGACGAGAATGATACAGTACCGTTGAAAACAGTTACGAGGAAGGAAACACGTGTAGCATCAAGAACGCTTCACAACTTTTTGATGCAAATTGAAAATATAACACCAGAACTATTGGATGAGATAAATATATATATATATATATATATATATATATATATATATATATATATATATATATTAGAGATGAGTTCCAAGTAGATTTGAGTTTTACCAAGAAGCAATCAACTATAGATTCTTATTTTAATAAATTGTCATAGTTATTTTTGTATTTGAAGAAATTATTAATTTATGATATCAATGGGACCACTAATTTATATAGAGGTTTTTAAAAATATTATTATCTTATCAAAATTGGTCAATTTTTTAACTGGCCTGAGGTGGGACCGGAGAAAATTATTTTTTAGAGAGTTTATTAATTTATAGAGTATTAATTTATAGAGTATTAATTTATAGAGGTTTTACTATATTTCTTTTTAAAAAATATTATATAAATTTTGGTCTGAAATAGTGTAAAATGTGAGTTTGACAAAAAATCCAAACATAGTATGTAGAATATATAAGACCTTTATACTAAATTAAGTAATAATAAACAGTATAAGTAATCCTAGGGAAATTGCAAATCACAAATTTGTCCTAGTACGTGTAAATGAATTGCTTCAAATTGGTTTATTTGAAATTATTCATCTATTTTAATTATAAATCAAAAGAAAAAAGAAAAAAAAAACTATTTATCTTTGAAATTATTTTGAAATGACATAATTTCTTCTTTTTTTCGGATGAACTTGTTTCTATTTTTTCTCTTTCTTGATCTACATTGTTACCGGAGCTTTTTTTGTTGTGATTTATTAAAAAATTGTTTGCTCATCATCGCACCAGGGCCGGTCCAATGTTTCAAAGGGCCCGGTGCAAAAATCATGCATGTTTGCACTGTGGGAGAATCGAACTCGTGACCCTTCAAAGGGCACTCAAAGTTCTCGCCCAAGCCTAACCAACTCTGCTACAACACCAACTGCAATATCCTTTTATACAATGTTTTAACATATCATGTCTACAACCTACAGCTACTGAAAAGAAAATATAACGCTATGAGGTATCGAACCTAAGACCTCATTAAGGCACAACACTTTACCTGATAGCGCCAACCACCTAAGCTAGCGCAGTTAATGTTAAAATTACTCATCCGTAATAAATATATTACATATATACATACAGATATATACATAAACAACACTAAAAAAATTCGGGGGCCCTGGCCGGCGAGGGGCCCGGTGCGGCGGCACCGCCTCGACCGCGCCAGGGCCGCCCCTGCATCGCACCATATTTAATGTTGTCTTCTATTTTTATCTTTTTGTTTATCTTTGTGTTTGTTCCTTTCTTCTTCTCTTCCGTTGTTACAGTTTATTCATATTGTTTTTTTCTTCGACTTTGTTGTTATTTTCCTTCAACTTTATAGTTTTGTCCTAAAAAACTGAAGTCGTATTTTTGTCCTCCTCCATTTTTTCTTTTGTGATTTCTATCACCCCATCATCGCTTCCAATCTGAATGTAGTTTCTACTTTTATTTCTGTGTTCTGTTGTTTCTTCTTCTCTTTCATTTTTGTAGTTTTTTCAGCCACTTGTTTTTTCTTTGGTGTTCGCTTTCTTTTATTTCCTTCACTTTTGTAGTTTTATCCTCAAGTATTGTTATAGTTGTATCTTTCATGTCCTCTTCTTTTTGCTTTGTGGGTTTTATTATTTCGATTGTCTCTGCTATTGTTGTAGTTTTGTGCACCGATCCAGTGCAAATTTTGCAGGAGTCATACCATATTTTTGCCTCATTTTTCAACACCTTTAACTATTCCGGTGAAATAGTAGTAGGTATCCTATAAACATAACCATTATTAAGTCAATTGGTTTCTTAATTTAATTGAATGATTCTTTATATCATATTTTAATTTTTAATATATGTTTTTAATCAATATTAAAATACACCCGGTTATGTGTTATTTAGATTATTTTTCTTGTTATATTTTATTCTTTATTTATATTTTTTGTTATTTTTATCTTTGTCAGACCTTCATTTTGTATTATGAAATCTTCAAGTGTTTTCTCCTTTATTCTTTTCTTTCTTGGATCATTGATGGTTTGCACGTGTCCAAATAATCCTGAATGATACATGGCTTGCACAAAATTTTATATATAAACTATTCGTATAGATATTTTTTAAAATAATTTACTCATATTATTTTTGTTTTCAGGTCATATATAGAGTATTCCTTAACATTGTTGCATATCCTCAAGTTCTTCGAAAGATGAATTAATTTGTACAGTTTAAGTTGATGTTGTTTGCAATTGAATCTCGCCTAACACGAAAATATATTTCAATTTAATTGGAATTTTCTAATATTTTTATTTTTTTAATTGATTACGCCTGAAATCATATGTTGTAATCTTTGCGAGGGCAATCATTGACTTTTAATTGACTATTTCCTCTAATGTCAGCATATAGTCAAAATAGCCTTGGGCTGCTCTTTAGTGTTCTAGTCAAGGTTGCAGAAATCGAAAATCGGTAGTCGGGCGGAGAGTGGCGAGCTAGCGCCTAGGCCGACTACTCGCCGTCGGTCCGACTTTTTTTCCCTGCCCCTTTAATAAATCAAATGACATTCAAAACAACGAAAATAAAAAGTACTTTCAAATGCAAAAATACTAATATAGATATACACTGGTTTGTGATAAATGAGAATTAAATTTTTATTTTTATATTTTAGTATTAAAACAATGCCATTTTATAAAAAAAATTAATGAAAAATAAATTATTAAAATCGACTTGGCCATGCAACGACTAGATGGGCCGACTAGGGTGAACTCGGGTCGGTCGGTGGCGGAATAGCGACTAGGTGCCGACTAGTCGGCCGACTAGCCCGAGTTCTGCAACACTGAATCTCGCAGAACCTCCTCTCCTTTCTTCAATTATTCCTAAGTACTCCAAAACACAAGTTTTAGTATCCTCTTCCGAGAAGCCTCCAACAATACTCACCTGTAAAAGAGAAAACTCCACCAAAAATTAAATAGGTGTTTGTAGAACTACTGTAAAGTCTAAGAGATAACTCGAAGACTTAATAGTTCCTACTGGGAATTTATGATGATCAAATCAATCGCCTTTTCTTTTTAATTAGGCTTATATTTTTTATATTATTTCAGGCTTAGATTTAAGTTTCTAGTATTAATAGTGTTGATGCATACAACATATTTGATGAATTATCCACTTGAATGTCTTTTATCTTCTAATTTGAAACAACAAAATTTTGGATTCTGTAACTTGCAAATAAATAAGTATAGATTGAAAAGAAAATTCCTTTTCATTGCACCCTCCTACGAAACATTGTTCCTAACTACCTATGGAAGTCAACCTCGCTTTCTCTCCTTCAAAACATATAACTTTTATTCCAAAATAACTACTAAATGTCACATGTGTTTAGTGACATCATTAGTTACACTTAGTATGTATTAGAAGCAATGAGATACCATCTCGGATGTCACGAGAATAAAAGAAATATCAACAACAAACATCATCTCATTGAGTATACACTCACAATTGTTGCTTACAACAGCAACTCCAACCTTCCACGATTTTTGGGATGCTAATTCCTTTCCCCAAAACATTGCAGCCTTACCCTTGATCCCTTGCTTATTCTTCGCCCTAATGTCGTTGTTCATATATACTTTGATGGAGGTACATCATCTGCTCGTAACTACTCATTTGCTGGTATTTATACTTCCTCCAAGGATGACCAATTTATAAATATCCACGATCCGAAGAATGCAAAATCTCTTGCTATTCGTGAAGCGGTATGACTTGATATTGGTATAATATTCTTGGGGATTCTACACTGCTATATTCGGGTCGATAGGTGATGCAGACAGTGCATATGCATGCATGCATTTGCTATCTGATATTAGACATCTGCTCTCCTTCTTCCATGGACGGAAATTGTATTAGATGGGTCGTGAAAAAGAAACTTTATAGTGCATAGCTTGGCTCAATTTGCTAAATCTTTGCTTCCCCTTGTATATCGTGGTTTATCCACCACCATTTTTATCTAAATCAGTGATGACTTATTCAAGCAACCATTAACAAAATTGCTTTCTCATTTTTATTTTTTTACGCTACAATGACTTTATATTTTTCGAATTATAGTGAAGTAACATGATTTAAAATATATGCAAATAACATATCATTGGAAAACTCTTTAAATCTATTTTAATACGAAACTAAGTTTATTTCAAATTTCCATACATTGAAAGTGTAGAAGAAAAATAATGTAAGTATGTAGTTTTTTAGGAGGAGTTCTTAATAAAACTCTCATTTTTATAATCAAGTAAGGAAAACATAAATTATTTAAAATTATTTAACTACCTTTATATTTAATATTCAATGAGGATATTATAGGCAATACAAGAAAAGACGAAACTAAGTCAAATAGGGAAAATATAAGTTATTTTTAAATCATTTAATTACTCATAAATTTAATAATTAGTAAGAATTTATAAGTATCACAAGAGAAAACGAAACCTAAAACATAACGAACAATTTATATTAGTTAGATATATATTGTGCTAATATTCTGTTACTGTTTTGTGTTTGTTTTGACTTGAAAGTGGTTTTGGTAATTTAATATATGTATGTTTTATATTGTATGTTTCTTTAATAAAGTAATTATTATGTAAATTAACTTTTGATGAAAAAATTTAAAGATAAAAGAGAAAAAAATAAAAAATAAAAAAAGTAATGAAATCAAATTAATTTTTTAATTTTATCAATAAAATCAGTAAAATTATTTTAGTAAATCTTAAAGTAACTTGAAAATTTTTAAAATTAATTTATAAAAGTAAAATTAATTTTTAGATTATAAAATAATTTAAGATTTAAGATACTTCTAAAAATTAATTTTACTTTTATAAATTATTTTTAAAAAATTTCAAGTTACTTTAATATTTACTAAAATAATTTTACTGGTTTTATAGATAAAATAAAAAAAATTAATTTAACATTAATGATTTTAGTTATCATATATCTATATATATTTTTGTTTTTAAATCATTCTACAATTTATTTTGAATATTTTATATATTTTACAATCTAGATTAATTCAAAATAATATATTAAAGATTTATTAAAATAATTTTTCATATTAGAATTTGAAACTATTTTAAATATTATATAAATTTAATTATCATTTATATCTAAATTTTAATATTATATTAATTTATATATATATATATCTATATTTTTTTTTTTCTTTACGATCCTAATAATACTAAGCAGGAAAAATACAAAAAAGTCAAAAAATTAAGTGCCACATAAGCAAAAAAGGGACAGCTCATGGATGACATGATGGGTAACCTGCAGTAGCCGGTCACAAGGCATTTTTATCAATTTTTTGTAAGTTAGAAGGCATTTTTAAAAAGTGCCAAACTTAGAGGATATTTTCTTAATTAGGGCAAACTTACGGGACATTTTTACCAATTTTCCCGTACTATTAATAGGGGATAGCAGATGGAGTTAGTGACTGGAAGAGTAAAAAAGTGATGTTTGTTTGAGTAGTTGGGGTAATAGTTATAGTGTAGGAGATAATTTTTAATTGTAAAATATGATGTGATGTGGGTAAGAGTTTGTTAATAATGATTAATTTTATGATTAAGTGGTATTGAAACTTGTGGAGGTTTGTAGTGGTTGAGTCAACCTGTAAAAACAAACATAGGGAGGGACTGGGCCAATCCATCAGAGGTTGAGCCAACCTCAACCAAACATACCCATAATGTCCTTACTGAACTTTTTGAATGGTTCCACATTTGTTCGGCTTTCGTTGTTCGAACAACTGTACTTTTATTCAAGTTAATTTTCACTCGGATCTAAATTGGTTCAGATTGAGGCCATGTTTGTTTAAGATTGGGCCAATCGATTGTGGGTTGAGCCCAATCTATTATGTGTTTGACATGCGATTTTGAGCAATAAATTGCATACAACCCTAATCCAACCTCATTTTCCAATACAACTTTAATCAATAATCTATCATTTATTAACTACATCTTACACACATCATCAATTCAACTTAATTTTCAATACACATTTATTCAATAATCAATCATTATTTAACTACAACTTACACACATCATCAATCAAACTCAATTCACAATACAACTCTAATCAATAATCAATCATTCTTTAACTACCTCACATAAATCAAATCACATAGATCACATTTTATAATATAAACCAACTCCAACCCAATCTTCAACCAACATAAATAAACATTCATTTATTTACCCCAACCTTCATATTCCACTATATTTTCCATAACTTACAGTACTCCAGTCACCTACGATCATAACGAACAAAGCGAGCCTGAGATTTTCTAATGGTAGGATCAATAATAGTTAATGTAGAAAACAAATATTTAAACAATAAAAACTCAAACTCGCTTGATTTTTTTTAATTTTTCGACAGTTATATATTGTTCAATATAGAAAATCCCTCAAATTGATGTTCTTTTTATTTGTATGAGAGTTTGGACAAATTCTTGACATGCCTATTCTAATGAAAACCCCCAAATTCATCACTTTATGTAACAAACATATAAAATATATCAGCTTTGTAAAAACATATTAAATCTATCACTTTTTGTCTTTTTGTCCATTTCACTCACACCCCATTCCCACCTCCCATCTGCAAATCCATCTTTTCTTTCACTTTCATTTCTCTCTCCTCTTTAATTATTTGTACATTTTCTCCTTCTCTCTCCTCCATTCCTTTTTGCAGACTTCATTTTCAGTTTTTTCTCTCTCTTCTCTCTTCATTATATAGAGACGTCATTGCCATTTTCAAGCTTTCATTTTTTATCTTCAACATGGCATGATCGGCACGACGTCAGAATATTATATTACTAGATATTAGTGCACATGTAGGAATGATATTACGTACTCGTGTCATGACTAATACACTTCATGCCATAAAAAATATATCTCGTTCATGATATACATTGACACGACGTGACAATAAGCAATTGCTAGATATTAGGGGGTAGCGGCACGACGTCAGAATATTATATTTCTACTCGTGACATGACTAATACACTTCGTGCCATAAAAATATATGTCGTGTCATGATATACATTGGCACGATATGAGAATAAACAATTGCTAGATATTAGGGGGCAGGGCCACGGTGTCAGAATATTATATTACTACTCGTGTTATGACTAATACACTTCGTGCCATAAAAAATATATCTCATCGCCGGATGGACAAATCTTCAGCGGCACGACGTAAGAACATTATATAACTACTCGTGCCATGACTAATACACCTCGTGCCATAAAAAAAATCTCTTGCCATGATATATCTCGTCGCCGGCTGAACAAATCTTCCATTAAAGAGACACGCAGAAAGGAAAGGAGAAAAACAAAATAGGAAAACCCCCAAATATGTCATGGATCTTCAGAGAAAATGGTGAAATTTTGAAATGGAGAAGAGAGAGAAAGAATGGAGAAGAGGGAGAAAGAATACGTCTTCTGGAAAATAGAATAAGAGGAGAGAAGAGAGAGGAGAGAGGAGAGAGGAAAGAGAATAGAGGAGAAAATATAGAAAAGAGAGAAGAGAGAAAAAGAGAGTGGCGTGAATAGTAGTAAAGTGATAGTTTTGATATTAATTGAGAAGTTGGTTAAATTTTATATATCCTTTCCCAAATGTGATAGATAAAAAAAAATTCCTATATAACTCTAAAATACCGCAAGCGTACGGGTGTAGATTTATATAGCGGAAGTCAAGGTCGATCACAGGGAATGGATTAACGTAGTTCGATACCATAATTATCTAAAATTATCCTAACTAGACACTAGAATTTGTGAATGATTTTAATAAACTAATTTGCAAAAACTAATAACCTGCACTTATTAACAAAAGATTATTCCAATCAACGAGAATGTATCCTAGGATTTCGATTTCAAGAATTATG
This sequence comes from Ajuga chamaepitys, assembly GCA_958295605.1. Lineage (NCBI taxonomy): Eukaryota > Viridiplantae > Streptophyta > Magnoliopsida > Lamiales > Lamiaceae > Ajuga > Ajuga chamaepitys. The sequence goes on from OY282503.1 coordinate 4,853,464, forward strand.
CTAATGGTGATTAATCTCTAATTTATAAACCTTTAAACCAATTAATTATCTATTAGGCGGCACTCAATTAATCTAATCCTTCTCTCAACGCGACTAAGTCGTAGATTGATTAAGATAATTACTCTCTCGAGTCAATTGATCCTAACAACTCCTAATAGCCCTTTAACCTTTGCCTACACGATCATAGACAATCACGCTCTGTGTTGTCGTCTATTTAAAATTCCCTTCTCTTGAAGCAAAATCGTTGAACAAGTAAATAATTGGGCAGATTAAATTCAATTTTAGGAATTTAAATCGAACACATAGATAGATAATGTAAACTGGAGTCTATAAACTAGACAATTAAATTAACATTGTTATAAAACCTTACTTTCTAATCCTAGGACACGAGTAGTTTAGCTACTCATGTCTACTAACAAATCTAAACAAAAATTCAAAGAAAACATCGTTAAGAACTTGAAAATAAATAAAGAATAATTAAACCCATAGTCGGCTCGTGGATCTTCGTATTCTTGCTCTCATGGCTTCCACTCGGATGTAAAAGTATGAGAAAGTCTGATGTAATGTGATTCTCTATTATAAAACTCGAGCTTGGGGTCCTTTATAGAGTTGGGGATGAATCTTTGGGAAGATAGGATCACAATCCTACTAAAACTAGGAAATAATCGTAAAACATGACTTCTGACGCGGCCGTGCACAAGCTATGACGCGACCCCGTCAATTTGTACCCAAAATACCTTAAATCGGGCGATTTTGGTGCGGCCACAAAGGCCTTTTGACGCGCCCGCGCGCCTTTTGTGCAAGCTAATTTTCAGGTCCGACTTCCAAGCCATTTTTAGGGTCGTTCGGTCATTTTTGGGTTTGGCCTATTTGAGGAAAAGTTGTATTCCTTTGAATCAGATTTACAACGCCACCAATTTCACCTTAATCGAAGTTGTAGATCTCAAGATATAGCCAAAATACTAGAGGTGTGTCAAGCTGACATAAAACTTCACTTTCGGGACACTTTTCGACGCGCGTTGGTTAGGCAGTGTATTTTTCATGTTCTAGGCCACTTTTGACGCGTCCGCGACCATAGACGCAACCGTGGTCGACCCTTTTGCTCATTTATCTCCCTTTTCGTCTGTTTTGATCCTATTTGACTTGTTTCTTTTTCGAACTTCGTCCAAATGGAATAAAATCACCTAATTAACTTCAAAACACGTCAAATTACCCAATATGATAAATATAAATGAACGTCGGCCAAATATGCACGTAAATATTATAAAATATGATCCTAAATCGACCTAAATACATGCATAATTAACATGTATCAAAACCCCCAAACTTAAATTTGTTATGCGTCCCGAACAACATAACAAAAGACACAAATAATACAAGTGATTATGCATTTGTTTAGGGCGATTAGATGATGAGTTCAGTTTCAGGCTGATTTTTTTCAAACAGCTTGGCAACATAATTCAAGTGAGCATATATATGTGATAACACAAAAATCAACTAATTTCGAGGCTTTGGACTTTCGAATTATTTAATCCTTACCTGGTAAGTGTTTCACTCACTCAAATATTTAGGCTAATATATATTTCCGTTCATATTGAATTACATGTAAAGCCTACCATATGCTTGTCAATCGTCTAAACTAGACCTCGTACTCGATGTGTGTGACAAAGGATCAAAAAGGTCTTTCTTTCGGTTGTAATGTGAGCTTAAGGTAAGGTGGGATATATTTGGATAAAAGTGACTATTTATTGGACTAATCACGTTACGTCTAACCTGACTACCCCTCAATATGATCACTCAACCTCACTCTTCAAATCTCAGCAAATCACCCCGCAAAGTGACTTCTTCACCTTAAAAAATCCTTACAACTTAAGTGCTTTTCATTTATGTGGGCACCACATCTTGGGATTACCCGACTTTTCTATTCAAATTCACAATTAAGCATTTATGTCCTAGCCTCTCCTCAAGAATATCAACAACAACAAACTCTTTCTTTTCTTTTTCCATTTTTTTTTCTTCTTTTTCTTTTTCTTTTCAAACTAGGAGAGATTATTCTTCTCGGCTTTCACCTATTACTTTGGTCTTCCCTTCACCTTTTCACATGTCCACTAGTTATCCATTTTTCTCTCAAGACTTTTATCCAACTACCTTCCAATTCTCCTCCTTCTTACTTAATTAGTCCAGTTAAGGCCAAAGGCTTAAATCAAAAGATTTTTGGCTTGTAATATATGGCTATGAAATAACAGGCTATTGAGCTCAAATGGGCTAACTAGTGATAAATTGTGAATTTTTGGTACAAAGGGTAACTTTTCAAAGCTTAAAAATAGGCTGAAAACAAGAACTATCTAAGATCATTTCCTAAGTCACAATACATACTTGACACATTTTTAGTAAAGACTCAAGGCAAGTTCTAGAGACTAATACATACATCCAATCAAAATTCACACTGAAAGAAGTCATATTGCTCCGAAAATAGGAGTACAGTTAGGCTCAAATTCTCACAAGGTTAATTTTTATCAAATATTCTGAGTTCAAGCTCAATTTCGTCTCAAATTACCTCTCATGCTCTATTATGTGTCATTTTGCAATAATTTCCAAAATCTTTTCATCATTAACTTTTCATCATCCATCTTTCCCTATTTCTTTATTTTCTTCTTTTTAATCACTTGTTACCATTAACGAATCTGATTTTTCTTATTCTTATAGACTCCAATTTACAATTAAAAACATAAAACCTAAAACTAAACTGCTAAGATACTCAAAACGAAACAATTAAACTAAAGCCTCTTATGACCCAACATGGCCTATAAATAACAAAAATGGGTTCACAGACCTAGTTCTCCAATTCAAGCAGCAAAAGAAGCAAGTAGACACACAGACCCAATGATCAAACCAAATACGAATCAAACAGCAAAAGAAACAAAAATTTAGAAATAGCAAAAGATAAATAGCGGCCAAGACGTCCCATGGTTCACCCCCTCCCCTAAACTTGGCTAAAAGTCAATGTTTGGAGGAAATTTGGTACGCCTTGGTGCTAACTCACAGTCATTGTGGCGGTGGAGGTGGTTGGAAACCCTGTTAGCTCCAAAACTGGCCCAATGTGTCCCACCGAATATCTTGCTGCTGTCCCAAATGCGTTCCTCGACCTTCTGTGCTGCCGGTTCTTTAACCATGGGTTGTTTGTCCTTGCTACGGCTGGAACTGCCCTTCTTTGGAGTCATTTTAGTGAACCTATACACACACAACCCAACTCAATACAACCAACAATCACAAAAATTCAATAAGTTAAACTATCTTCTAGATATCAATAAATGCTCGTTAATCATACAGGTTAATCTAATCCTAATTGATTCTCAAAGTAGTTTTGATCCTATTTAGTGATATGCTAGCAACAAACTAACTAATTTCTCACTTTGTATCCCTTAATTTGTGCTTAACCTCTGAATTATCAATTGAACTCATCTTATGGTAAAATTTGAATCATACTAACATAAGTTATGTAAACTATACTCGTTTCATCAATATATAAAACACAAAAGCACAATGGGAATCATAAACCAAGCGAAAAAACTAATTCCAGCTTACGTCCATAACATGCTCGATAAAAGTCCTCAATGAACAAAACATTTTAAATTCGATATTGTTGTTATTTGATCACTTCAAAAACAATTTACATAATAATTTCAACTCCAATGAACATCAACTCTATCCAAAATTCATGACCTAATCGAATTCCAACAATTATACAATACAAGTGCCAAGACTACTCAAATATGCACAACTATGTTTCCAAACTCAAAATTAACACACTTCAACAATATGTAAGCATAAAAATAGATTGAATTACATAAAAGCTCGGGTTAGCTTCACTTACCGGAGAAGTTTAGTCGAAGATTGAGAATTGGAGTGTGCCCTAGTTCCGTCCGATTTTGGTCGAACAATCCGAAAGTTGTGGTGTGAGTGAGGAAATTGAGTATGTGAATGTGTTTGTTATTGATTGAGTGTGATTTGGTTTTTTTTTTTTTTTTTTTTTTTTTGCAAGAATTTGTGAGGTGTGTGTGAAAGTGTGTATTTCGCGTATGCAAGAGTGAAAGGGGGGAAAGAATGAAAGAACCTGGTTTATCCCCTTTTTAAACAGGTTGGGCTCAACGCAGTCGCGGGGGATGCGTGAAGCGGCTGCGTTCATTTGAGCTCAAATCTGAGCCTTTGGAGCAGCTTCTGATGCGGCCGCGCGAAGGGTATGGCACGGTCCCGTCAGTACTTCAGTGGCGAAGCCCTTGTCCAGGTTGATTTCGACGCGGCCGCGTTAAGTGTGTGAAGCGGCCGCATTGATTGTTCAGCCTAGTTTCTTTATTACGCATGTTTTGATGCGGCTGCGAGGGGTGTTCCTCGCGGTCACGTTGCCTCTGCTTTTCCTCAGGTCAGTTTTCTTCGTCTTTCGATCCTTGTTTCTTGTTATGTTCGTCCATGTTGGTTCCTTAAGGACACTAAAAACACACGTAAGAATATAAAATATATAAAAATAACAAAAATTACGAAAAAACTGTAAACATCGGGTTGCCTCCCGACAAGCGCTAAATTCTACGTCTTCGACTCCACGACCCTCTTGGTTTCTTTATTAACCAAAGCCCAACCAACTATCTTTATTTGCCTTGGATTAGTTACAACTCTATTTAGCAACTCATGACTCTTTACAGTAGTATAAACGACACAATATTTGTCTATTTCTTTTAGGTTCATCCTATTATATATGGAAAATGTGATTACTTCGTTTTGAATACAAAATGTCAACTTCCCTTTAGGCATGTCTATTACCGCTTGACTTGTAGCCAAAAATGGTCGAACTAAGATGAAAGGGACATCTATGTTCCCTTGCATGTCAACAACTAGAAAATCACTAGGAAATTCAAAAATTTCAACTCGAATAGGCACATCCTCTACCTCCCAATGGTGTTAGTATTGATCCATCCGCCAATTGGATAGTAGTAAAGGCTTACTTGACTACCCCTAGCCCTAATTGTGCATACATTTTAAGAGGCATTGGATTAACGCTTGACCCTAAATCACACAACACATTCTTAAACACTTGACTACTAATAGAACATGAAATGAAAACATTCCCTGGATCTTTCTTTTTAGTAGCCCTTCATATGCAAGTATTTGTGTTCTTTAGGCGACTCATGTCTTCCTTCTCAGATTTGTCCTACACTACATAAAACGTACTAGAGCATTCTAAAGAAACTGGGTTAGCAGAGACATTATCATGTAAATCAGATGAAGGTAATATTTTCTTATCTTTGTCATCGTTGTCTTCTTTCTTTTGTCGTTCTGCTTTCTCTCTTGCTAATCTCTTCCTCTCTGCCCGTTCCTCCTTTGCCAACTTCTTCCTAGCTTCACGTTCTTCCAAACGCTTAGCGTGTTCTATGCAGAGTTGCTCATTCATCTTTTTAACGGCTGCTAGAGGAAATGGAATGGGAGGTATGTATGCGGGGACTTCTTTTCTTTTCGGTGGTGTAAACTCATATTCGACCACCTTCTCTTGGTTTTGTTCAATCCCCTTTTTAGCTTCCTTTGGCTCTTGACTCTCTTGTTCAGTCTCGCTCTTTGAGTGGATAGCATTACACTGCTCCCTCGGATTGATAACACTGTCGCTGGAAAATTATCTTTGCTTGTGTTGAGCCCCAACAATCTTTATCAGCTGACTTAAGTTGCTGGATATTTCTTTCATATTTTCTCTCAATTGCTTGATCTCCGCTCCGTGACTAGTCACTTGCTTGTTTAGCTCAATAAACCTTCCATCCATCTTTCTCTCCCGTTGAGCTAATTTTTCATCATACTTTGTGAACTGTGACTGTACTATTTCCTCTTATGTTGGTTTTTGGCCATCATGAACCATGTCATTTGTGACGGCAAATCCAGGTGGCGGATTAGCGAATTCTTCGTGTTGCCATAAGAATTCCGGTTGGATGGATATTGATTGTGCCTCGGCTGGTTATTCTGGAAGTTGTTGAAGTTTCTCTTATTTAAGAAGTTAATCTCTCAACATCTTCCTATCCTGTTGAATGTTGTGCTAAGGTATCGGTGTGCTATGCTAACGTCAGACTAGTTAGCAGACTTACTTGGTTTGTCAGAGCGGTCAACTGGGATGTAAGATTTTCAATTTGCTCATTCTTGATGGGCTCTGTTTCTTTGACACTAGCCACTTTTCTTGGTCGATTCCTCTCATTCGGCCACTGATAGCTTGTTCTGGCCATTGCATCCAAAACTAAGAATGCATCCTTGACGTTCTTTTCCATCAAGCTACCCCTTGCTGCTGCATCTACTTGGTTTCGTGATGGAGCAAGCAATCCATTATAAAACTTACACACTTGCTGCTTCTTTGAAAACCCATGTTGAGGTCAACTCCGGATAAGATCCCGCAATCGCTCCCAAGCTTCGCCGAATGGTTCCTAATCCATCTGTCTAAACTGATTGATCCTATTCTGTAAATCTAACATCTTGCTCGGTGAAAAATATTTCAATAGAAATCTCGTGCTTAAGTCCTCCCATTCTGTTACATCATCTAGCGAGTTAAACCACTGAAGTGCTTTGTCTTTCAATGAGAACAGGAAAAACCTCAACTTCAATTGCTTGTGTGGCACGTGGTTTTTCTTTAGAGTCTCAGCCAATCTCCGGAACTTGTTCAGATGCACGTTGGGATCTTCTAGTAAGCTCCCACCAAACTGCTGATTTGCATTCAGTGGCGGTGGTTATTAGCATTCAGTGGCGGTGGTTGCACTCCTCCAAACTGCTGATTTGGTGTAGGACGAAGACAATCACTTATAGGTGTGTTGTCCTCATCTAACTCATCTTGTCTGATCTGAACACGTCTCGGTTGATGTGGTGGTTGTTGCTGCTGCAAATTGGTGACTCTGTCATCTAAACTGGCTAAAGCCCCCAGTATTCGAGTAAGTACTTCCTCTTAGGTTAGGTTCTGCGGAACGTTTTTCATCTCGAATGTGGGATTTCTTCCCGTACGGTATCTCCGAGCAGTTGCCTCAATCTCAGGATCTAGAGGGACAAGCTGTTATTTCCCTTTTGATCTTGTTTGCATGTGAAACAATATATATATATATATATATATATATATATATAATGAATTTATACTACATCTGGAAAGTAGTGATTTTCCGCCCATTTACACATTCCATTTCGAGAAAGAAAATATGCGAAATTAGTATATTTGATAATGCGTTTAACAAATCCGATAAAATCTCTAGATTAACGAAATTTATTAGTAGTTTATGTGTTATGCTGACAAAACATCTCATTTCCGTTTCAATAAATTCTATTGTTGAGATATTCCCTCTATTTTGAAGGTTTTACAAAATCAATACAAGATTAATTCATTGAATTGATCAATTCATATAATCATATCTGATGTCAAGAACTTGAATATATTTTATTTCCACAAAAATAGGAATATTCATAACAAAATTGGACCCTAGAATTTGTTATTTAAATACTAGAACAAGCTGACAGAAAACCACTCATTTCATCGATCAAAAGAAATAGGGGAGACTTCCAATTTTTGTCGTCAATTTGCCAAGGTGATGACGAAATATCACTATTTTTCCTGTTATTACCATTGTCAATTTCACATAGTAGTGGTTGCTAACTTGCTGTTCTCAGCACAACCATTTCATTTCCCCTTTTTTCTAATAATTAATCAAAATCATAAAAAAAAACCCTCTAATTCGTGGTTTGTTGCCAAAGTCAGTAGAAAAGTTCAAGAACGTTTCGAGCTTTCCCCTTGCATTTAGTTTATTTGATCTATTGATTTCGTAAAGTTTATACAGGATTTGTTTCGTTCTTCTTCGTCGTTGATTCATATTTTCATACCGAAAGGTTAGTTATTAAGTTGTTTTGTCTTGATTGCGGTCTATATAGTTTTCGCTCCTTCATGTAACGATGATCAAATGATGAATCGACATTATTTATTTATTAATGGTTAAAATTTTCCTCGAAATTGTTTTACTTTTTCCCTATGTGTTCAGAGGTTCGACTGAATATTCAGTCCTACACCTTTGATATAGAATTGAAGGAGATTCATAGAGCAAAGGAAAATTTACCTCCATAACTCTGTTTTAAAAGTCCCTGCTAGCTCCGACTCGGTATTATTCCGACTTCTCGCACTTAATATCACCTAGATGCTGCTCGACTTGGTGCTAAACTATGTCATCGTTCGACGGTTATTTCGCGTCTTATAGATTGCTTGATAATCATTAGTATACATGTTTTAAACCCTAAACCCTAAACCCTAAACCCTGAACCCTGTTTTAAAATTTCCTTTTTGAAGATGTTCTTTGTAACAAATCCAAACATCATATTCGTAATTTTGATTTATAGCCTTTTCTACCTAAGATGTGAGTGTTTGAAGATAGTCTCCAATCAAATCTTTATAATCTCAAAATTTAATAATTTTTAAGGGTGATATAGTTTGAGAATAGTTTCTTTCTTCTTTTAAAATTTTGAGTCTAATTCAAATGATGTGAACATTTTGTTAAGGAGAATCTGAATGGAAATGAGAATAGATTGGTTGTGGTAGAGAATTATTATAAGTGTAACATTTGGCGTAGGCATTATATATGACATTTTCCATACCCAAAATCATTCATGAAGAACTGTATTCACATTTGGCTCAGTGGGCGAATTCAAGATTTCGGAATTGGGAGTACGACATTTGATTTATTTATTATTTAGAAGAGGGGTAAAATATAATTTAAAATGTACAAAATATTATTCTATATTTAAAGTCGTAAAATTAAAAATATGAAGATAAAAAATAAAATAAAATAAAAATTCAAATAGAAGCTACTACCTTAATTACGGGTACATTTGTGATTGCATTGAGATTACAATTAGTTGCTACAATCTCTATCTATATTCTATATTCTAATTCTATATATATATCTATTAACAACTAGAATTTCTCACACTACTAGAAATAAGATTTTTTGCCACTATAAAATGTAATTACAAAAAGGAAGAGTAGTCACAAAAATATTTTTAGTAACTACAAATCTAAAAGTATAACCCATAGGGTAGTCGCTTATAATAAGATGCAAAAAGTTTTTTTGAAACTACTTTGTAGTTACTAATATATTTGTAACTATTTTTTGCAACTACTTTGTAGTTACTATTGTATTTGTAACTACAAGTAGTTGCAAAAGAGCTCGGCATATTGTAGCAAATTTGGTTAAAATTGAATGAAATATTTATGTAACTACTAATAGTTACAAAATGGTTACTTTTAGTAACCGCTCTTGTAGTTACAAAAGACTAGCGACAAATACTTTTTTTTTTGTAGTGTCATCGTTTGGTGACGATTGAAAATATATTTGTTTGTATAGAAAAATTAAAATTAAATAATTAGACAAATAATTGAATCCCTTAATTTCTGTTAATTTAATAAATCTATATTATATTTTAAAATCTAAGCAAAATAATAATGTCATTATTTCATTTAGGATTTAGAAAAATCAACATATTTGAGAGAGAAAGAGAGCTAAATTTCTAAAATTTCTCCATTCATAACCTGCAAACATGTGTTCCTCCACGATATCTGTTTTTTTTTTTTTCTTAATAAAAAAACCAAACAGTATCTCCGAATCAAGAAATTAAAAAAATATTGGTTTTTATTATTCCTGAATTGTTGTAATATTGTAGGAAAGATAGATATATTGATTTGTTAATAAAATAAAATTAAGATGAGATATATATTATTAATTAATATTTAAAAAAATTAGTCAATAAGTATTACAAAAAAACTAATATTTTAAAAAAGAATAATTAATTAAATTTTATTTGCATCTCTAACCCAATACAAACAATCCAACTCATTTTACATAAAAAAATATAACATAAACAATCGAAAAATAATTACAGTTTTATTTTTTTAATGTAACTTATATTAAAACATACAACGCGGATCGAAAGGTTATGAATTATTTTTTTTTGTATTTTACATTTAAAAAAAAACACACAAAAGAAATTATTTTTTATTTTTTTATAACAATAAATCACCATAAGTTGTCACATTTTTTATTTCTATATAAAGCAGCTTGCCAACAACAATTCAAAAAATGAAACAATTTTTAGCAAGATTTTACCATATATATATTAATCTTTACTATATATATATATATATATATATATATAAATACAACACACAAATATCTTATATATTAATAATAATTTAAACCTATCAATTTTAGAAGGTAAAATGAGCGAGAAAATATGTTTGATTTCCTCTTATAGAGAATTTTTCTTTTGTCTTATCGCTTCCACAATTGGAAATAAGTCATTTTTCCTGCCCAAACTGCGTATTATATATAGTATAAAAATGTGTTTTAATAAGAAAAGAAAATAGGCTAATAAAATGTTGAATATATTATATATATACATCATACTAATGTTTCCATTAAATATGGCATTTTGTTGTTGAATTCATTGGAGATAAGGTATTTGTACCTAAAAATAACGAATATTTACTTGTGTCCATATTTACTTTACAAAATTAAGAAAACATAAGATACAGAGTAATCTTGCACAATATGCAAGCTGTTACAAGTATTGGCCGTTATTCTTCAACAAAAAACTTGTTGTTACAAATACCCAATTATTCAATTATTCTACTCAAATCATTCAACAAAAGGATCTACGATATGATATAATCGTAGATAATTAGGGGCAGACAAACTAACAATAGTTGCAAATTGTAAGATTAGGTATCAGATTTAGTATTTACAAGTTTTCAAACTCTTTTTCAAGTAAAATTCTTCCACTACATCAATCAACTCCATCTTTCCATATAAATTATTATTAATATGTAATAATTAGAATATTATAGTTATCAGACAATTATTTGGTTCGCGCAACACAAATTTTTTCGTGTCTTATCAGGTTGACTCGATAATGACTCAAGACCAATAGACCTCCGCCCCAACTCAAAATTATCGTACGAGTTTGTATCTTGGTAACTGGTCGTGTCGAGTTTTGTCACTTCTAATTTCTTCACACTAAACAAAAGGATATTATTGTATATAAAACAAAATTATTTAAAATCTTTCCCGTGCATCGCACGGGTACATACTAGTAAATAAATAAATAAAAACGAAAAATCAAATAACAAAATTGAAATTGCAGAAAATGAAATCTAGTCTAGTATCGTCCTATTACTCAGCATAAAAACTAAGACGCTATATTATTCCCCTGCAACAGTACCAAAAACTTGACAGAACTATTTTCTAACCCTAAAATACGGTAAGCGTACGGGTGTAGATTTATATAGCGGAAGTCAAGGTCGACCCACAGGGAATGGGTTAACATTGTTTGATACCATAATTATCTAGGATTATCCTAACTAGACACTAGAATTTGTGAATGATTTTAATAAACTAATTTGCATAAATTAATAAACTGAACTAAATAACAAAATGATTCCAATCAACGAGAATGTATCCTATGATTTCGATTCTAGGAATTACTCTATTGGTGATTATTCTCTAATTTATAAATATTTAAATCAGTTAATTATTTATTAAGCGACACTTAATTAACATAACCCTTCTCTCGAAGCGAAGAAGTCGTAGGTTGATTAAGATAATTACTCTCTCGAGTTAATTGATCCTAAAAACTCCTAACAGCCCCTTAACTCTTTGCCTACACGATCATAGACAATCACGCTATGTGTTTCCATCTATTAACAATTTCCTTCTTTCGAAGCGGAATCGTTAAACAAGTAAATTAAACCTAATTGACCAGATTAAATTCAATTTTAGGGATTTAAATCAAACACATAGATAGATAATGCAAACCGGAGTCTATAAACTAGACAATTAAATCAAAATCTAAACAAGTAGGACACGGCTTTCAAAGAAAACATTGTTAAGAACTTGAAAATAAACAAAGAATAATTAAACCCGATAGTCGGCTCATCGATCTTCGTCTTCTTGCTCTCATGGCTTTCACTCGGATGTAAAAGTATGAGAAAGTCTGATGTAATGTGATTCTCTATTATAAAACTCGAGCTTGGGGTCCTTTTTATAGAGTTGGGGACGAATCTTTGGGAAGATAGGATCACAATCCTACTAAAATTAGGAAATCTTCGTAAAACATGACTTCTGACGCGGCCGTGCAAAAGCTATGATGCCATCGCGTTAATTTCTACCCAAAATACCTTAAATCGGGCGATTTTGGTGCGGTCGCAAAGGTCTTTTGACACGCCCGCGCGCCTTTTGTGCAAGTCAATTTTCAGGTCTTACTTCCAAGCTATTTTTAGGGTCTTTCAGTCATTTTTGGGTTTGGCCTATCACAGGAAAATTTGTAGCCCTTTGAATCAGCTTTCCAACACCACCTATTTCACCTCAATCGGAGTTGTAGATCTCAAGATATGGCCAAAATACTAGAGGTGTGTCAAGCTGACAGAAAACTTCAATTTTGGGACACTTTTCGACGCGACCGCTTTCCATATTTGACGCGACCGCGTTGGTTAGGTAGTGTATTTTTCATTTTCTAGGCCACTTTTAACGTGGCCGCGACCATAGACGCGGTCGTGGTCGACCATTTTGCTCATTTAACTCCATGTTTGTACGTTTTGACTCTATTTGACTTGTTTCTTCTACGAACTTCGTCCAAAGGGAATAAAATTATCTAATTAACTTCAAAACAAGTCAAAACAAGTCAAATCATCCAATATGATAAATATAAATGAGCGCCGACCAAATATGCACGTAAATGTTATAAAATATGATCCAAAATCGACCTAAATACATACATAATTAGCGTGTATCAGTTCTCATCGCCTTCTGAAGTTTGCGAAATTTAAGGAAATTCTATGTTTCCAAAAGCATGTGAGAGAAAATAAAGGAAGAAGAGAGATAAAAGAAAAATTAAAATATACTTAACTCGCTTTCAAATAAGTGTCGCTTTATCACAAAAAAAATCACAATTCTTTCAATTTTTATCATAAACAAACTACTTAATTTATTGATTATTTCCTTATTTCACAAAATATATCCAATAAAATGGATTATATATGAAAATATTTGTCTTTAAATCTATCCTTAATTAAAAAATTAAAAAAAAAAACTTAAAAGACACTTATTTTGAGACAGATGGAGTATTGTTTTTAGTGTTTAAAGTAAGGGTGACCACGGGTCCCGGAGATAATCCGCTCCGCATCGAACCTCGGACCAAAAGCACTCTGAACCGATAATATCCATTGACTATTTGACTTTATCCGAACCGAACCAAATCGAATTTTTTTGTTGTAAATCCGAACCGATCCGACCCGGAAAATCGAAATAGAACCGAGTAGAACCGATTCTAAGTAATTGGCTATGGAATTTCTTTTATATCATTTAATTAATTTTTTTATACTATAGTATTGAACCATTATGAATTCTAGTAAATTTTAACAATAATATAACTACTGTTTTAGTATTTTATAAAAAAAATTAGTAATTAATAATAGAGTACAATATTTATAATAAATAATTTTCACAATAAACATATATCTATTAACTATAAATATATGAACAATGAATATGTTTATAGTTTATATAAAGAAATAAATTACTATGATATGTTTCAATTTAATTCTACATTTCTTTAATCCAACCACTAAAATTTATTATTATATCTAATATTTAATTATTTTCATATATAAAGGTTAAAATTCTAGACTTGTACTCACTGCACATAGCTACTATCCTACACCTGAATTCCAAGTAGTGGCTCGTTGCTCGTTCCCTTCTTCTTTGATTCTCCATCTTTCTCGTGCACACACCTTTTTCTCTTGAAATCAAATTTAATTTTACTGTAGTTAGTCATATTAAATTTACCTTTACTTATTGACAATGTATACAACTAGAGTTTTATCAATGAAAAATAATCGGTAAATGTCCAAAGAGGTTATTGATAGCTAATAACTTTATAATTTAGTGATATTCTTCTTTGGACGAGATAACTACTTCAGTAACTTGTAATTGTTTTTTATAAGTTATGATTTTGAAACTTGTCTTAATATATAACTTATAAGTTGTTTAATATTGCACCTTTCTTTAACAATATGATATTATTGTAAAGACAACACTATAATTCTTTCGTGCATTTTGCTAAAAATAATAAAGGAAAAAACTCCGAACAGCTCCGAATAACCGGACCGAAAGAACCGATCTGGAAGGAACTAAATCGATCAACGGAGCGATTCTGGAGATTTTATTTTGGAAATTTTCGAATATCTTCGAAGTTTAGTTCGATTCTGGAGATTTTCATATCTCCGAACGACTCTGAACTGTGATCACCCTAGTTTAAAGTACATTTTTATCATCTTATATTAAAATATTTTTGTCTAAATAAAAATGTGGTGCGAAAAGAAGAGGAATGGTGCAAATATAAATATCTAACATATTTTCACATGGCAATGGCTATTGCTGCCACAAAGTACAATGCATGGTGTTTTGACTGTTTCCAAAAGTTCGTATGTGGAGTGTTATTTTGTTTTTGTAAATCTATCATATGTTATAGAGCTAGTATTTTACTCGTACATTCTATAGCATTTGACGTTACTTTTCATTTTAATTATATAATCATTATTATTGTCAAAAAAATTCATTTTCTTTAGTTGTGTTACTAATATTACAAGTTGAATCTAGAGCACTACGTTTGGAAATAAGAAAATAAAAAATATATACAAATAAAGAGTAAATAAAAAAAATTATTATTTACTGTCTTTTCTAAAGGAAACAGTGGTAGATATCAATAAATTAAAGAGTTAATTACGTGAAAATTCACGACCTTCGTGAACCCCTAATTAAATGAAAGGATAATGTTTATTGATTATGTTTAATAATAAAATAATGTCATTTTCATTTAATCTAGGGTTAAAAGAATTCGTACAACACATGTATGCAATTGGGTGGGTTGAAATTCAATTTTCGGGTTTTACGTCAATAATTGAAGATCAAAATTTTTTGGGGCCCATCAAATTGAAGTACTTATAAAATTGGTGATTTTTATGTTACAATTAAAAGATCGTGTTACAAATAATAAATGGATAAAAGATCATAATTAATAATAAATGGATAAAAGATCATAATTTTTTTTTTTTTTTGACAAATGAAGTTACATTCGAGAAAGCATGTATAGTCCACAATTTGGTAATCCTGTGAGTTGGCAACAATTTGGTCAACAATGATTCCATAATCTCAGAATTTGTCAACTCCTTCTTCGTCTCGATCAACCTTCTCGGAAGCTGCGGGCTGCAGCTGGTGGCTAAATCAAGTCCTTAAAAAGCTGTTTTTAGGTGTTCTCTCTCTTCGTAGGCAACTTTTTCTCTCACCAGGAAACCTTCGAAATTGGTTGTTGAATATTCATTTGGCCTACTTACAAGAAAAATTTGACTGGGATATATACATAGCACCACAATGCCTGAACTCATGTTCATCGATAAAAGCATTATCACTTGTCGGTTGTAATCTTCGATTTCCTGAACCTCCGGCATGGAATCAGCTAGAGAGCTTGAGAATAGACGGTTTTTACTTCAGTGAATGTTTGATAAACCAAGTTTTATCAGGTACACCTAAGTTGGAAGTCTTTAATTTGCGCCTTATGGAAAGCAGGAGGAACTTGAATATCGAGTCTAGAAGTTTGAAAAGGCTGAAGATTGAGAAGTATATGTATTTTGACGATGATTATGATAAACCATCAACAACTTCAGTTCTGCGAATCGGTTGTCCGAATCTTCAAATGTTTGAAATTTCGGGAATATTGTATCGTAAGTGTGTGTTGAAAAATGTCTCGTCTTTAGCTGATGTAACTCTTGGAATTTATGGTCCACATTATTATATTAATTGTCGGTTGTCTGGTAAAGAATTACTTGCAGAAACTTTGAGGCAGATTTTACCAAGCATTCGTAATGTTGAAAAAATTGCATTATCAGATTGGTGTGTTCAGGTACAGTTCTCTTTGCAATATCTACACATGCCTTACGTTATGATTAAAAGAGATTATTGATGAGTATAATGAAGTCACCTAATATGGATTTGATCATCTTCTTATGATTTGTTCATGCGTTCGACGGCAGTGGTTGTGGTGCCATTTTCTGAGCTCTTTATAGTAGTACAACATGCTTTCTCCTTAGCTTAAATCATAATTACAATGATGCATTTCTATGTATTCATAATCACAAGGGTTAAAATTTTTATGTCAGCCACTTTTGTAATAAGAAGTATGTTTTCGTAATCAGTGTCTCCCTGTTTTATAAACACAACCTAACTTAATTGTTACTGCAGGAGCTTGGAGCAATAGGGAACAAATATTTGCTTTTGCCATTATCAAATGTCAAGTTCTTAGAACTTAATGTTGGCATACTTGAAATCGTCAAATTGGTGGGTCTTCTTGGATCGTTCTCTGAGCTAAAGATGTTAGTCGTGGAACACTGTGGTCGTAGGTTGACGGGTCCGCACGAATACGTGTGGGAAACAAATGACGGTGAGAATCATTTGGAGCCTGCACTGAGTCTCCCCAATCCCGCTTTGCTGCAGTTGAGAACAGTTGAGATTACATCGGTTTTTCTAGAACTTTTCTCCCCAATATTTCCTTTTATGCAGTTCGTGTTGAAACATGCGAGCATGCTAGAAAAGATGGTGGTCCGGACTACTAGGTTCTTTCCGTCTCAATCGGAGTACCCATTAGCAGCAGCAGACAAACTGCTAAGTATGCCAAGATCTTCCCCGACTGCTAAGGTGATCTTTACGAGAAAATGACCATTGCCATTAGAGGTGTTAGTGGACCGAGATAATTTGCAACCCACTTCGAATCAATTCACAAAAAGATCGGAATTGACTTGATATAGCTGAAGCTCGAGCTACTCGAATAGGCCTCGAGTCCGAGTTCGAGCTCATTGATACTCAGATCGCAGGAGTCTCATGAACTTAATCGAGTTTTTGTTATTTATTTAACGTTTTTATTTTTAATGATTTTTAAATCATTTCTATTTTCTTTTATATATTAATTGAATCAAGTCGAGTTTAATGAGTTTATATCGAGTTTGAGTTTTAGAAAAATGAACTCGTTTGCTCGAGTTTTTTTGCGATCGAGCTCAAGCCTGTCAGTACTTAGCTTGGCTCGACTTATTACACCCTACTTGCCATATTAATGTAGTACGCAATTTAGTGTGAATATTCAGGCTGTTGGTACTTAGAGATCCCCTATGTGATTTGGTTTTTGCTTGCTCTCTTAATTACTTTACTATGCTTAATGGTGTTTTAACTGTGTCCAAAAAAGTTGATATGTCAAGTGTTAAATAAGAAACGCTCCAGTTTGAAAATATAGGACATTTAATTTTGTTACGTTGATAAGATACAAGTACTAAAATAAATTTACACGTGACATACTCATTTAAAATTTTGATTTCTCGAAACATGATTCCCAAAACTCCCTTATAAAAATCATGCTAGCTACCACTATATTGATCAGATAAATCTCAAACCTGCGTTAAGGGCTCTGCAAATAATCAAATAAAAAAAAGCATGATATCACTAATCTTAATCAGATAAATCACCAATCTCTTTTAGACCTCCGCAAAACATGTTTGATTTAGTATTTTCTTCAAAAAATTACTACCTCGGATATTAAGAAAAAATAGATTTTGTAAAATTTTTTACTTTTTTAAAGGTGAAGATTGTAAAGAAAAAAAAAATTGTCATTTATGGGCTGACAAATTAATTTGGGACAAATAAAAAAGGAAAGTAGGCAAGTTAGAGTAAATTAATTTGGGACAAATAAAAAAAAAAAAAAAAAAAAAAAAGTAAATAAGTTAAAGCGGCCGGACAAAAATAGTATTATTTATTTTACAAATAAATTGTGATTTAGTGGAAAGCTCGTAGAACGGAAAGAGTTATAGTAGACGGCAATAGTTTGCAACGGAACTCGAGAGAGCGTTGTTTATTACTCTAATTATCCCACGGTGGAAGTTTAGCAACATCAGATACACGTTTTATACCAAGGCAGGCAGATGATACTGAGGGCTTATTTCATAGTTGTGTTAGGATATAACAAGATAATGACGGCTATTATTCACACCCCACTTCTCAATGCATAAAATGTTTAATATAACTGAATACCACTTATATTCTTTTTGCAAGATCTTTTCCATTTTATTAAATGTTGAAAACAAAAAGTGAATAACTGAACGCCATTGACGGATCGAAGAAAACCAGAAATATCATGCTTCAACATCTTCAACTATACTTTTAAAGTATACGGAGTCATGGAAAAAACGAAGAAGAAGAAAATGTTTCTTATTTTTCAAATTATATATATATGTGTGTGTATATATATATATTACTTTTAATTAATTGTGTTAATTTTTCACTAAGGACGTTGTAGTATTTTATTTTAATAGCATTTTAATTCAATAAATTAGTGGATTGTGTTGAGAAATTTTGTAGGATGCGAATAGTCGCCGTCTTTTTTTTTTTTTGACAATGTACTATTCAGGTAGGAGATTGTAAAATCTAAAGGTTATAATTAAAAGATAAAAATCTAATTATTAGAATCTATTGGGATATCAATACACCATAGAAATTCTCTTTAAATAAATGAATGATGGATGTTCCTACTTAGGTAATACTCAGGTGGTTAGGGTTAGGAGTGGCAATGGGTGGGATCGGGGTTGGTATTGGACTCCCCATCCCCATCCCAACTCCCAACTCGATTCTCATCCCCGCTAAATTCCCCGCTTAGAGATCTTGGATCGGGGATGGGGAATCCCCAGTCGGGGAAGAGTGTCCCCACTGAGATTTGGGTTCTCGGCATTTTTTTTTTTTTTACAAATCTTTTAGATAAAAAGAATAATAAAGTTATAACATACAACCACCAAACCCAAAACATGTCAAAAGTGAATAAATCTAAAATAAAAGTATTAAAATAACAAATTACATATGAAATATATATAATTATATATGTATAATATTTTTTAACTAAAGATGAAGTCATGCAGTAAATTGTGAGCGTGTGTTTAGTGTATATATAATTATATATATAATGACGGGGAATGGGGAATCCCCGCTTTGCCTATACGGAGTCGGGTTCGGGGCCGGGGACGGGACGGGGAGTACGATTCCCATCCCCATACCATCCCCACTCATAAAATTACGGGGAATCCCCGTCGCCATTGTTTTCGGAGAATTCCCGACCCAATATTTTCGGGTCCCAACGAAAACGGGTCCCCGCGAGATTTTTGCCATCCCTAGTTAGGGTAGAAAGTCCCAACGAAAACGGGTCCCCGCGAGGTTTTTGCCATCCTTAGTTAGGGTAGAAAATCCCCACCTTGTATATATGGTATCGTAGCTCATTACCATGTTCTGTAATGCCATAGGTAATCATGGGCCTCAATACCCCAACTTCAAGTTATAATCATCTAAACTCAAATAAGAATATAATTTCAAGTAATGATAATGAGAGAAAAAATATAATATTTTTTAAGAAACAAAAAAATAAACAAAATATCATATCTAATCACTAAATAGCAAATTTAGTTCTAACTATTAATCCATAAAAAAATTATATTATCAATTATTTATTTAGTTTAATTAACAAATTTAATTTTTAATTCTCTTTTATCCACTCGTGTGTTACACAGGTTCTATTTATGAAATAAGTTGAGTATTTCTCAAGAGCTCGCATGTTGGGCTTTTTGGCACCATTCTCAACAAGATATCCAAATTGAATCTTTCGGATTGCAATTGGGAAATTATTGATATTTACAATGGCATATTTGGTACTTCTCTATGATGGTTTATGAAATAGTATACATCAGAATAAATTGGTGGAATAAAGGACGAGATCATCAAAAACATTAGTAAAGATTAGGTCTAATTGCATTAAAAATCCTCACCCTTTATCGAAATTACAATTTAAGTTTAATTTTTAAAATTTAGCAAAATAAAATATCATTTTACTCATAATTACAAATCGAATCATCTGGTCATCGAAGCGCACGTGTCCGGCAAAAGTGTCATATCATTTGCCACATCATATATCAAAAAGATGGAACAACTTTTAAGATTGTAAAAAAAAAAATACCAACATTTTCAAGAAATTATAATATAATCCTAAAGTTTCATTTTTGCATTAAAAATAACAATGTTTTCTTAAATTGCAATTTAAATTTAAGTTTTCCAAAAAAAAAACAAAACAAAAAAAACAAAACAAAAACTCTACTTCTAAAAGAATTGCAATTTAAAACTTAAATTTGCAAAATAAGAGTTGAAAAAGCGAATCACCTTCAACTTGTTCTTTGAGCCTAATAAATGTGTTCCAAAGACTAAGTTAAATTGTACAGGCTAGTAAATGTGTTCCCAGGAGAAACTTTATTGGAAGCTTCTGGATTTTTAACAACATAGACTTTGACAACCATTTTAGCTTATTTTTGAAGTTGCAAACTTGCAACATTAAGTAGGATATCTCAAAAATGGATCAGACGAAGTTATGGGACTAAATAGGGATATATCTAGTAAATAATTTTGTGGTGTATTGCTTTAATTGGCTTATGTTAAATTGTTTTGTGTTTTGCACGAAATTTTATGTTCTAAATAGTTTAAAGTAATAATATTGACACATGTCATAGTACACGACTCAAAGACAAACAATTACATATATACTACAATTACAAGTTGAAGGTGATTCGTTTTTTCCTACTCTTATTTTGAAAATTTATATTTTAAATTGCAATTATTCTAGAAGTAGAGTTTTTGTTTTGTTTTTTTTTTTTTTTTTTTTTTGGGAACTTAAATTTAAATTGCAATTTTAGAAAATGTTGTGATTTTCATGCAAATATGAAACTTTAGGATTATACTGCAATTTCTTGAAGAGGTTGATATTATTTTTTCAAATTTAAAAGTTCTTATATTTTTTTTATAAATAATGTGGCAAATGATACGACACAAAACCCGGACACGTGGATTCCGATGATCGAAAAATTTACCGATGATCCAATTTGCAACTATAAGTAAATGTGGTGCTTTATTTTGCTAAACTCCAAAAGTTAAGTTTAAATTACAATTTCGAAAAATGAGGTGATTTTTCCTGCAACTAGGCCTATTAAAAAAATGTGAATTGAATTCAATCTATGCATAAATGTGTTAGGAGAGGCTATGGGCAAACGGCCAATAGACGGATTTTGGGTATTCTTATCCCCGTCCTGTGAAGGATCAGGGTGGGGTTGCCTCATTCAGGGGTTGATCAGGACTAGAGGGTCCGATATCTTGTAATCTTGTTAAACTAATTTATATTCAGAATAATATGTTAATTCACAATTTGTATACTTCAATCAATTATTATATATGTTTAACTTTATAAAGTCTCCATAAGAACATCAATTTGTATTAATTAATTTAGGCAAGTTCCGGAGAATTTTGTCAGATAGTCCGGGAGAGCACATCGTGCAAACGAAGAGATTCCGTGCATCAAGTCCATCAGGGAGCACAGGAGGTCAGGCAAGTAGTTAGGGGGAGTGAATATATGATTGGCATCTTAGAAGGGAGTCCCTAAGTACATAAGTCCAACATGTACATGTGAACAAAATATTCATCTAATGAAAGAGTTCTAAGAGGATTGGGGACTCTTCCTCGAAATTTCTTACTTGTGTTCTGTTATTGTTCTTTTTATGTTCTTACTTCTTGAAAATTTTTGTATATTTATATTATTAGTCTTCTAATATTCTTATTTCTTAAGAAAATACGAATTCTAATATTTCAACTACTATCAATTGTCAAGCTTTTTAAATCTAATGTTTCTTTTATCTAACTTGACGAAATGTTCTTGTGTGTTACCCTGATCTAAAGATGTTAGTTGTTGAAGATTTTTCTTCCGATGGAGAAAAGGTTATCGTAGCTGAAGCGAATATCCCTAATTCGTTTTTGGTGCACCTGAAGATAATTGAGGTTACTTCGTCGCTACGTAAGACTGCAATATTTTTTTTTATAGAGTTCGTATTGAAACATGCTAGGATGCAAGAAAATAAGATGTTCGAGGTAAACGTAATCGGGTCACCTTCGGAGGAGTGTTTGTTTCTAGAGTTGTCAGAATGGACTGGGACTACTTGTTCGGATTGCCCCACCTCACGAAATTGGTGGGTTGGACTATGTATATTCTAGCCTGCTAAATGGTGGGCAGAAACGGGCTGGCCTGCATGAGCCACGGGCTTTTGCAGGTCGGGAAGTGGGTTGAGCCCGGTTAGCCCGCCAACTTTATTTTGTTTTTTTTGTTTTTTTATGTCATTTAATTCATTGAAATTAACCTGACCCCAAAACTAATCACACTTTTTCACTAATCAATTACCACAAACACAACATTTTTAGAAGAAAAAGGATTTTCTTCACACCCAATTATAGTTTAACGACACAAGTAGAGGTGGTCGATAGAGAAGGAAGAGAGATAGATGACTTCTCAATTCTCCACTATCAACATTAATTGGGTGAAGGTAAACTTATTATTTTTTCGTGATTAGATTATGACTTGTTTAATTGTTGGATTAAGTAGTAAATATATTCTTTTATAATTTTTAAAATGATAAATACTTAAATCAACATGTAATTTACGAGTTTTTTAAAAGATTATAACCTGAAGTCCACGAATTGTCCAAGCTGCAAGTTCCGTCGAATTTTTTCTGCCAAATATCGAACACGTGACAATCACATGCCAAATTGGGGCGGTTTTTGCTATTCCCATGATTTGAGGTAGATTCATAATTCAAAGAAGGTTAGAATTTGGCAATAGCAAAGTGATTGTCATGTGTTTAGCATGTGAATCTGCCTCAACAAAACATAGAAATATAAAAAATTCTCTCAATTTGTCATGTGATTGTCACGTGTTTGATATTTGACCGCAAAAAAAAAAAAAAAAAAAAAAAATTCGACGTAGGTTGCAACTTGTACAATTCGTGAACTTCGGGTTGCAATCGGCCAAAAAACAAAGTTTAGGTATTGAAACGTAAAAATTCGCAAAATACAGGTTGATATAAGTATTTAACCCTATTGATAATAATTACTCCCTCCGTCCCGGCCGAATTGGCCAACCTTGGCGGGCATGGAGACTAAGGAAAAGCAGATTTTGTAGAATCTTTGACTTTTTCAAAGGTGGAGATTTTGAGGGTGGAAATTGTGAAAGAATTTGTCATTTATGGGCTAGGATAATTAGATTGGGCCAAAAAAATATGGCAAGTTGGCCAATTAAGTCGGGACGGAGGAAGTATAATTTGTGCTTTTTCAAGACATAAGGTGGGTTAATACACCCCAACCCATGGCCCGAAGTGGGCTGGGGTGGGCCAAGGTCTTAGTAGCCCGTCAATTTTGTGACCTGGCCCGCTCCGGCCCGTTAAATGGTGGGTTTTGATCTTCCCCATCCTGCTAATCCGTTCTGATAGCTCTAGTTGTTTCAAGCAGCAAAAGCTTTCGAGTTCTTCAAGATCTTAACCAACCGCCAAGGTG
The DNA here is from genome assembly GCA_958295605.1 of Ajuga chamaepitys. Lineage (NCBI taxonomy): Eukaryota > Viridiplantae > Streptophyta > Magnoliopsida > Lamiales > Lamiaceae > Ajuga > Ajuga chamaepitys. The sequence goes on from OY282503.1 coordinate 4,877,001, forward strand.
ATCTTTGTATAAAAAAATGAACACCATGAGACTTCAAATCGAATACTACTTTTAATTAGCTGATCCGATCATACACCTACCTAGTGATGTTTTAAATGGTCTCATCTTTCATTTCACCAATTTCCTCTGCCATAATACTATAGTAAGATACTAATCATAAAAAGAATACAAACTTTTTACCTCCCTCTACAATTAATCATCTTTTCTTGAACATGTAATTTAATGCTTAATTTTTTATTTTTTATTTTACTTTTGTAATTAAATGTATCATGTGAGTTTTTGGATAAGACACCAATGACATAATATCCCTGAGTTCAATACGTACTACCACCGTGGAAGCAAATCAAATATTTTTACTTACACACATAATTTATCACTATTAGATTTATAATTAGCTCTCAAATATTGTTATACTTCAAGATTAAAATCGAGCTTCCTTGAAATCATATTGAGTTTTGTAGGGCAAAAAATCATCAAAATCACATCGAAAAATGTACGGTCATGTATCAAATTACAAAATTGAAAAGTTCAGCAATAAATTGTGATTTTGGAAATGATATGATAAAATTGCAGACATTTTATCTCCAGGAGAGGAAAGCAATGGAAGACTTAGCATTGAAAGCATATTTCCAGTAGTGGCTGTGATTCCTCAAAATCAAAATGCAACCATTAGGTTGCAAACTTCTTAAAGGACATGCTACATAAATTTAGGCAAAAAAAATAGAGGGGCCAATTCAAACATACAACGAACATATCTGAATTAGTTTAAGCATTTGATCTGAACAATTTGAGTTGGCAATGTTTCATATATACCCATCACCAAAAATTTGCAAAGCCAGCAAAATGCAATCTCGAAAGATGCCACTAATCGCTAGAACAAGTCCCTAAAAGGCGGAAAATTCCATTCTTGGAAGATGACTTTTGCAGTTGTGGAGGATCTTGGCATGCTCAGTATTTTCTCTACAGCAACAAACAAAGACTCCTTTGAGAGCAACTCGGATCCCCTCACCGCAATCACCATCTTTTCGAGCATGGTAGCATGTTTCAACACCATCTCTATGAAAGCAAATATTGAGGTTCCAACCAATAGCGAACTAATCTCAACTGTCCTTAGTTGCAGCAGAAAGGACCTGGGGAGACTTTTTTCAGACTGTTGAAAAGACGGGGCTCTCTGAGAAGTATAGTCTTCAATGACTAAGGCCTTTAGGTTTGGGAAAATCCCAAGAAGATGCACCATTTCGTCAAGTTGAATAAAACAAAGATGTAGTGTTAAATACTTGACATTTGATAATGGTGAATAAAGTGAATATTTCTTCTGAGATCCTCCAAGAACCTAGAATAAAGATTAGGTTAGATTGCATTCACAAAAAAGGGAACTAGCCGACTGAATAGATACAATATAGCATTCAAAGATGACGATTAATAGGTTCTCTCGAGTTTATGGTTTCACCAATAGAACTAGTAATTATGTTCAATACCTATTGAGAAGAAGAAAAAAATGAAACCCAACTTGACTGCAATGTTGCTAATATCTTCGTATCTACACAAGCATGCGATTCAGAACTATGAAACAGACATAGCTTTGTAAATATCTTTGAAATTAAGGACAAAGTATGTAGCTACTCAAATAGCACATAGATGAAGTTAGAAGTGGGGGATTCTACTTGGCCATGCATACGCCAATATAACAATACGTAAGCCGTCCACAGTGCTCAAAATCTTCACACAATCAAAATAGGAGGAAATAAGATCAACAACTTTGTCGAGATTAATGATCAAATCACAACAAGTGAATTTTCACATTATCAGTATCATTGTGCCGTGAAGGCATAGGTGGATTTTGCAAAGAAGACAAACCTGACCACACCAATCTGATAATGTGACTTTTTCAACACGTTGGATGTTTGGGATAATATTCCTCAGTATTCCTTCAAGTAATTCTTTCCCAGGCAAAGCAAGATCATCATTGTAATATGAACCATCGAACATTAGAGTTGCATCAATTAAAGACGAGGTATATGTCAGCACACACTTACTATACAAAATTCCTGAAATTTCTAACAATTCAAGATTTGGGCACCCGATTCTCAGCACAGTATTTGTAGATGGTTTCTCATCATCAGAAAAATACAAATATTTCTCAATCTTGAGCTTTTTCAAACTTCTAGACTGGATATTCAAGTTCTCATTACTTTCCAACAGACTCAGAATAAAGACTTCCAACTGAGGAGCACCACACAAAACTTGGTTTATCAAGCGTTCGCCAAAACAATAACCATCAGTTCTTAAATTCCTGAGCTGATACCAGGTGGGAGGTTTTGACATTCGAAGATTACAACCCACAAGTGACGATGTTTTTAAAGATGAACATGAGTTCAGGCACTCTGGTGCTGTGTATATATCTCTCTTACTATCTGTTATCGCATTATCCCAGGAGAACTCTGATGAATAGTACGTCAGGTGTATATTCAACTCTTCTACATTATTTTCCTTAGCAAAACAAACCCACACATCAACATCCGTAGCTAATGACATATCAAAATGATCTTCATGATCAATTGTGAACCTCACTAACTTGGGCCCTTTCCAAAATATCAGAGCCCGATTAACAAAATTCCGGAATCTAGTGTAATTGTCGTCTGCAGGACAATCAAAGAAATCAAGGCAGGGAGCAGTGGTCCACAGGTTCTTCCATCGTTTAGAGAGAAGGGTAGTCGAAACGACATCTTCCATTCGTAAAAACGAAAGAATGTGAAAGATTAACGAGCGCGGTAACTCGCTGAGTCGATCCCCGCTCTCGAACTCTGATTGTTCCATTTCGTAATTCTCAGCCATCAACTACACGAATTGAAGCAACAATCAAAACTTAAAAAGTATTTAAAGAAATTAAGAAGCAATTTAATCAGAAGATTTCGCACAAATAGAGGACGCAATGGAGAGAAAAAAACCTGGAAATGGCTTTCAACACTCCATTGAATCAGCAGCGGCAGCTTCCAAAACCCTAATTGTTAGTCCCCTTGTTTGTGTCTTTTCAAATTTGGGCGCGTTTACGGATGATAAGAATCAGTAACCCTCGCATTTAATTTATCCACTACCAATTTAATGATATACTACTAATCAAATATGATAACTTAATTTATATTTTTAACATTTATCTGAATAATTATTGTTTTTAGTCATTTGTATTTATTATACCTTACCCACCTATTTTAATATAATGGAAACAGTAAAAAATGGTAACTCGACTTATATTTTAATCTTTGAATAACTATTATTTTTAACCGTTTATACTTCTTATACCTTGTCCACCCATGTTAGATATATTAATTCTAGGTGACATCAAATATTATAAGTGATATATTACGGGTAATTGGCTAAAACTATATAAACTTTAGGTGGCTAGTTAAAACATCATTTTTATTAGAAAAATGGCTAACAAAAAATTTAGCCCTTAAATATATGGATTTCACGTGATATCAATGGTATATTGGAGATAAATGATTAAATTATATAAATTTTAGAAAATTAGCAAAAAATATTATTTTTATTATAAAAATGGCTAAATATTATTCAAGAAGGTAGGGTAAAATTAACCTAATTAACTTGTAACCCTCCCGCCTAACCCAAGATTTCCAATGTAGATCTCTATCCCAGTTATGGAATGAAAACAGTGGAAAATAGTCAGAATGTTAACTAAATTTATATTTTTAACATTCTCTGAATAGATATTGTTTTTAGTTATTTTTATCTACTATACAATTACCCACCCATGTTAAATATTTGGATTCAATGTGATATCAAGAATACTAGTAGTATCCCCGTGCGATGCACGGTTTGTAAGTGCAAATGAATAAATTAATATTTTTTATATTTTTATATAATTTTAATTTAATAAAATATTACAATCAATAAATATTAAGATATGAAAAATTATATGTTAATGGAAAAAGAGTGCAGTGAAAAGTATTAAAGACTTAAATATATATTAGAATGGATATTTATTTTTCTTAATGTAAGAATATCTCTAGCATCCTTCCATAGAAGTCATGGTGATGATTGGGGCTGGAATTGCAATGTGCGGCTGACAGAGGATATATTTGTAATGTTAAAAGTTATTTACCGTCTTCATAAATAATTTTTCACTAATAATAGTCAATAAATTTATAAAAAGAAAATAATTTTAAGAAAATAAGTTTTTTCAGCCCAGACAAAATCAGCCGAAATAGCTTTATCATATTTATTTAGGCTAATATATTACAAGTTATTGTCAATAATTATGTTTTATATTAAGTTGAATTTTATATACCAAAAATTGTGATTTTCAGAATTGGTAATAGATTTTGGGCGGAAAAACTTCAAAGTTACTAATTTTAGTGGATTTTGTTATTATATTAAGTATAGATAGTTGTTTCCAAATTCTAACCATAAGACTTCCAAATATGACGACATTGAAGTTGGAGAAGAATGCAGCTTTGGGTCACCCAGGCCATTACATGGCCCATGCGATATGAGTCGAGTCTTACATGTGTTTTGTCCTAATTTTTTTGAGGATTTTCTCCCTTCAACTCATATCTTAATTCTCCAACTATAAAGGGGGACCTAAAGATAAATTTTTATACATCTTCTGTCATAATTTGGAGTGTCAAGCAAGGGATTCAAGGAAGAGTTCAAGAATTCAAGAGCAAGAAACATTCAGTTATATCTTTTTAATTGTTTTGTTCTTAGCTACTTATGATATTTTTGAGGATTCATTTTTTACTACCGAGAGGTTTATTACTAAACTCTGACACTCAAAACTACACAAATTGAAATACAATGGTTCCTGGAGAAAAACACATTCCTGGAGAAAAATCAATAGTTCCTCAATATATAAATACCTTCCTGGAGAAAAATCAATTGGGCTTCATTACCGAGCCAAAGAATATGAATACTTATCAATCACAATCTTTGGAAATTATAATATGATATACTGCCTTGAGTTTGAGTTGAAAAGATTATGTTGCGAGATTTGTGTAAATCAATTGTAACTTATTACCAACTTTAAATGCAATTTCGGAATTAAATGGTTTGAATGTTTTAACATATATAAGGTAATATCAATTAATGCAGTCAATTATACCATATATAAGGCTTAACCAATTAATGCAGCTAATATTGAAGTTTTCCAGAATTAGCAGTGTTGTTTTGGGCGGGAAAATGTTGATATTACTATTCTTGACGGATTTTGTTATATTATATAGTATAGATATTAAAGATAAATGGCTAAAATTATATAACATTAGGAGGTTGACTAAACATATCAGTTTTATTACAAAATGGCTAAAATAAAATTTAATCCTAAGAACAATGTTATGGTGTCCCAAACATAATATCGTCTTATAAAAAAAATTATGTTTTAAAATGTACATTTTTTTTACTTTTAGTTAATTTGTTATATGTACAAGTTCTTAAAAACTATCGAAGACTTATTTTATCTATTTATTTAACTTATTCAATCATATCTAACTAATTTGTAAAATTAAAATTTAATTTTTTACTTGAACTAGTAAAACGAGATATTGTATTTTGAAACAGAACGAAAATTGATTTTTAAAACATAATTTTTATTTTAGAACAATTTTTTTTAAAATATGACTTTTCTTATAAAACATATAGGATCCGTTTACTTAAGACTGAGTTCAGTAAATTTAGAGGACCGAATTCCAATAAAGCACACTTATTAACTCTTTCAGTCAGATTTGGCTCACTATTCTTTAGTCTTAAACAAACGGACCCATAGAGTATAAGATAGCAATAAGCATGTCGAAGGCATATAACTGAAACAAGTCAATTTGTGGAATTTCAATTTCAATTTTATTTAATATCGTATACATTAGTAGTATAATTCATTTAATGTTGTCTGAGTACTAGTATGAACTATGAAACAACCATTATCAATTCACAAAGTAGTCCCTGAACCAGAGTTATCATTTTTATTTTTATCGTATAACCTTCTAAAAGTTATAAAATTTCATTTGCACTACTTTTTTTCACTTATACTTATATTAGTATACCTTTTCGGAAAAAAGGGGAAAAAAAAAAAAAAAACCTCGCATTTTGAGCTATTGATGATACTAGCCAAAAGTTTTAGGAATTTATGTTTGATTCACTTATTCTTTAGATCGAGTATTAGTTATTCCTAACAACTATAAATGAATTAAGTATTATTATTATTAATTGATAAATTAGTTATTATTATGTCTATTATTATTTCTATCAATAGTTTTTAATAATTTTTAATTGTTTTCGATTAATCATTATTAATTAATTTATTGAGTGACAATAATGATGTTCTTGTTCTTGGGGCGATTGTTGTTATGTTATTAATTAACTATTTACAATTGGTCACTATTATTTATAATAGAATTATTAATAATATATTTTCATAATACATAATTACTTTCAATTAATCGTTATCAATTAATTAATTGTCAACATTGACAATTACACGCTAAATTGGAAGAATTTTTGCTATTTCTATAATTTGTGTCAATCACTTTGTTATTGTGAAGTTACAATCCACGTCGAATCGTGAACTGCATCAACAAATCACGGAAATAGCAAAACACCCTTCAATTTGGAATATGATTGTAATGTGTTTAATATTTCGCAGAAAAAATTCAACGGAAGTTGCAACTTGTACAATTCGTGGACTTTAAGTTGCAATCGGTAAAAAAATAAAATTTAGATACTGAAATGTAAAAACTCGCAAAATACAAATTGATGGGGTTGATAAGGGGTGGTAGGACAAAATAATTCCCCCTAATCCGATGACTACTTTAGGTGACAAAAACCGGCCTATACTTGGGCCCGGTGTTATTTTATAAAAAAGTTGATAAAGGGGGTGACCCTATATCCCTCCTCTTGAGGAGGGATATACATAATCCCTGCACTGTAGAAAAGTGTCATACCGGGAAAAAAGTACGTCAGGCGAAAAAATTTCGTTGATTTTTCCCGGTGTGACAACAAACATGTAGATTGACTCGATTTAGAAAAAATTCTAAGGCCCAATAAAAATAAAAAAGATTGTAGAATCACATCTTGTAGAGAACCAAAAGAAAAGGAGGGCCGACTACAATGTTTAGAAATGCTTCTCTCAAAAAAGCAAACTCGAGCAGTAAAAATGTTTCCGTAATTCGAAGAGAGAGTGTACTTACTCAACATTTTCCCATTTTCAATAAATATTGTCTTTGTTTTGGTAGGAAGATGTATTTCGAATTCGAGCAGTAACTTTAAAAATGAAGAGAATTGGCGTGATTTTTTGTGGTAAGTGAAGAAGGGGAAGAAGGGGATGACACAACAGTATCCATGAAAACATCAGTACCCTGATTTGCTGGTTCAATTTTTCTTTTTTCTTTTTTTCTAATCTAGCTCAGATATTGTTGTTTCAGGTTTTCTTAATTCTTTTTTAAAATAATCCGCATTGTTCTAAAAAATGGGCTAGGCGGCCGCCTAGGTGCTAGGCGGCCCAAGCCCAACCCGTTTTCCTCTTATTCGGTTGTTTTTTGCGCTGGTCAATTTCGGCGCCGCCGAGCCCGATTAGGCGGCACTTAACCCGCCTAACCCGCCTTGTTTAAAAAAAAAATAATAATAATAATTTTGTTTTTTTTTCGCTTAATGACCTCAAATTTATTGTTTATAATATATGGATGACATAATTTGATCTTTGAATTATATTATGGGCTAATGTTTCCCTATTACTTTATTTAGTATCGACTATTGAGTTTTGTCTTTCAGGTTTTACGGTATTTTTATTTTTTTGTAGTTTTTACATGTAAATTAAATATTGCATTATTCTTGACTATGTTGGGTAAAAGGCAAAATATATTTTGTTTAGGATAGGTTGCTATTATTTTTAATTTTTTTTATATTATTTACTTATTAAATATTTATAAATAATTAAATTATTTGTCTAAGGTGGTGCCACCTAGGCGCCGTCTAGTCGCCGCCTAGGCGCTCTAGGCGCTAGGCCCCAGTGGACCGATCGACTAGCGACTTTTAGAACACTGATCATCTGGTTAAGATTATTTCTTTGAACAAATTAAAGGGTAAATGTGTAACTTCACTTTTAAAGTTAATAAGGGATAATTTCAATCCTAAATAATATCCCTCAAAGTAATCATTGTGACTAAAAAAACCTCTTTCCTCCTTTAGTCTCTGCCTATTCCCAATCAATCCCACCCCATCCCATCCCACTCTGTCACGGGGCGCACGTAGTGAAATAATTAACTCGTGCACCATGTGGCAAGCAATCGACTCCTTCGATTACTTCTCGCCTCTCGATCGCACACGTCGAATAGCTCGACTGTTGCGACGCAATGACACCCGAAGGTGCTTTAGTGGCACACTAAATTGGAAAGCTTGATTGTATTAATGAACGCAACAACGATTACAATATGAGCTTGTGGAGAGGGGGGCAAACTGAACATGAGCTTGTGGATTCGCCACCAGGGAGGCAACGCTAGCCGGTAGGCTACCTTCCCTATCTTTTGAAGGATCTGCACAGGTCCGATATATTTCTACATCAACCGAGGATCGCCGGCTCGCGAAGATTTGCACAGCCTTTAATCAGGGACCTTTACCAATACCTTATCTCCAACACGATACTCAACAAAGCGGCATTTAGGATCCTCATACTTCTTCATCCGCTTCTGAGCTTTTTCGAGGCAACTACGGGCCAGATCGAGATTCTACTTCCATTCAATAGAGAAATGTTGCGCAGGAGAAACTCTAGCACCACGCGGGGCGTCAATCATGTGTGGGAGTAGCGGCTGTTGCCCGGTACAGATCTCGAAAGGGCTACTATTTGTGGTAGAGCACTTTTGAGCATTGAAGCACATCTGAGCAGCATCCAAGAGCTTCACCCAGTCCTTTTGATTAGCGCTTACGAAGTGTCCAAGATACTCCTCCAGCATCGAATTGAAGCGCTCCGTCTGCCCGTCGGACTGTGGGTGGTAGCTTGAGCTCATGTTCAGTTTGGAGCCGAGTAGTTTGAAGAGCTCGGTCCAAAAGTTGCCAGTGAATCGGGAGTCCCGATCACTGACGATATCCCTTAGCAATCCCTAATGTTTGACAACATGTTTGAAGAAGAGTTGAGCCGTCTCTTCCGCCGTAACGCTTTTGGGGGCTGCCATGAAAGTGGCATATTTTGAAAATCGGTCTACCACGACAATGATAGCGTCGAGCTCCCCAATCTTGGGTAGACCAGTGATGTAGTCCATGGAGACACTCTCCCATGGACGAGTAGGGACTTGTAGAGGCTCCAACAAACCCGCCTTTTTTTGTCTATCTGTCTTGTCCTGCTGACAAACCAAGCAGGTACGCACAAAAGTTGCGATGTCGTCGCGCATCTGTGGCCAATAGTACGCCCGCTGAACTAGCGCCACAGTGCGCTTCTCCCGGGTGTCCAGCCCACAGCGTGTCATGGCACTCCACAATAATTGATTTCTGCAGGTCCCCGCCTCTCGGAACATATAGGCGGTTTCCCTTGGTCTTCACAATCCCATCCTCCAACCAAAACTGTCGAGTTTTGTCTTCCTCGACAAGATGGACCAGAGACTGAGCGTCGCATCCGCCTTCGTATGCTCACGTATCTGGTCCCACAAGTGAGTGGTAACCGTGCTTGAGGAAAGCATAGCTACCACCTGAAGATCAGCCCTACGACTTAGGGCATCCGCCACATGATTGCTGGAACCGGCACGGTACTCCAGCGTGAAGTTAAACTCAAAAAGCAACTCCTGCCATCGAGCTTGCTTCCCCGTTAGCTTAGCCTGCTATAAAAAGTGAATTACAGCGGTATTGTCCGTCTTGACAACAAACAGTAAGCCCAGCAAATAGTGTCGCCATTGTCTGAGGCAGTGGACAACAGCTAGCAACTCTTTCTCATGCACCGAATAACGTCTCTCCACGTCCTTCAGCTTCCGGCTCTCGAAAGCAACCGAATGTCCCTTCTGTATCAAGTCTCCCCCCAGTGCAAAATCAGAGGCGTCGATCTCCACCACGAATAGCTTCGACAAATCTGGTAGTGCTAGCACGGGGTCGGTCATGATAGCCCTCTTCAAGCTCTCGAAGGCAACTTGGCATTGGGGTGTCCAAGACCAAGTCTCCAACTTCTTTTTCAAATTCGTCAAGGGGCGTGCTATCTCGGAGTAACCCTTCACAAATCGACGATAATAATTAGCCAGCCCAAGGATTGAACGCACCTCATGCACGTTACCCGGAGGTTGCCACTCCTCGATAGCAAGAATCTTCTGTGGATCCATGCGAATCCTGCCTCTCTCCAAGATATGGCCCAAGAAACTGATGCTTTCCTGGGCAAACAAGCACTTCGAAGGTTTGATATAGAGTTCGTCCTCACGTAGCCTTACGAGGACCTTGCGGAGATGCGCCAAGTGATTTGCCAAGGTCTCTCTAAAGACTACAATATCGTCCAAGTACACCACCACAAATTCATCCAGAACCCCGTGGAGTACTTGGTTCATAAGGGTGCTGAAAGTGGTAGGGGCGTTTGTCAACCCAAGGCATCACCATCCACTCGAACGCCCCATATCGAGTGACCACTGTCGTCTTGTATTCATCACCCTCCTTGATCCAAACTTTCCAGTAGCCCGATCTCAAATCAATCTTCGTAAAATACTTCGCCCGACTGAGACGGTCGAAGCAATCAGCCACCAAAGGGATAGGATAGTGATTCTTCACTATAATCTTGTTTAGCACCCGATAGTCGCAACAAACCGAAGGGAACCATCCGCCTTCTTCTGAAAAATGACCGGGGCTCCAAATGGTGATTTCGCGGGCCTAAGCAATCCACCCTCAAGTAACTTCTTAAATTGTTTCTTGAGCTCCGCAAGCTCAGGCTGACTCATTCGATACGACGCCCTGGTAGGGGGCCTAGTCCCCGACACCAACTTAATTTCATGATCCCTCTTCGGTGACAGCCTTCGAGGTAGTTGATCCGACATCACATCCTCGAACTCCGTCAGCAACTTCTTCACGACTCCCGAAAGAGGTCCCGACTTCTGTTCGATCTCCTCAAAACTAAGAGTGCACAAGAACGATTGTTCACAGTGCTTGCACCCCTTCTCAAACTGCATAGCCCACAGGCTCTTCTCCCCCAACTTGCTAGCCCAAGTGGGGATGATGCATGGCTTGTTCCCCATCATCATCAGCGAATCAACGTGCGGGAGGACCCCAGTCCTCGTATCCCGCAAGAATTCAAGCCCGAGGATGAGCTTGAAGTCGTCCATCACCACGACGGACAAGTTTGTCCTCCCCTAGCATGGACAAATCCGCAGCAGCACGGACTTGGCCACACCGGCGATAGGCTGCGCAGCGGAATTTATAGCCTTCACTCGCCCAACTCCCTTTTCCAGCACCAACCCGAGTCTCTCCACTTCGGCGTTGCCCAAGTAATTATGGGTAGTACTTGTGTCGACCATCGCCCGCACAGGCTTCCTATTGATTTTCACATCGACAAACATCAACCCCTTCCTTTTCGGAACTCTTGGCGGTTGATCATCTTCAATTTGGCTCGTAAGAGCCGCAGCAGCACCTTCTGCTGTGCCGCCACTTGGTGGGATAACGTCGCACACCAATGGGCAATGGCCCCAAGGTTCTCCTCCCCCTCGAAGACATCCCCATCCTCATTGGATGCATGGGACTCAACTTGCTTCGATTTATTCCCCGATCCCGCCAAGCTCATTATAGCATTCAACAACTGCTTCTTCGGGTAGTCTTTGATCCTATGTAGTCCGTCGCAGAGGAAGCACCCGCCACTTCTCTGGGACGAGTCCTGCTTGCCATCTTGCGAGGGCTTCCGAACGGAACTCCATTAAGAATTGTTCCCTTGTGAGTGAAACGGTTTGTCTCCCCCACCTTTTCTAGCATTCGGTCTGAAAGACTTCGCACCACCCCCTTTTACTTGGCCCAGTCGGTGGCCTCGTGTTGGTACGGGGCTCTGTCGAATAATCCATCAAGTACTCGGCCGCACTCATTGCGGTCCCAATAGTGCTCACCCGTTGGCACTGCAGCTCAAGTCGCGCCCACGGCTTCAAGCCCTCCATGAAAGTGAAGAGTTTGTCTTTCTCGGATATGTCGTGGATGTCCAGCATGAGAACCGAGAAGGATTTCACATAGTCTTGCACGGATCCGGTGTGTTTGAGATCCCTCAACGCCCGTCGGGCATTATACTCCACATTTTCCGGAAAAAACTGCTGTCGGATTGCCCCCTGCAACTGAGCCCATGTTTCTAGCTCAACTCGACCAGCCTGAATCTCCTTATACTTGCCTCGCCACTATAGCTTGGCATCTCCCGTCAAATACATGGTAGCAGCGGTCACCCGTCGTGCCTCGTCTTCGATATCAGCACCGAGGAAATATTGTTCCATATCGAAGAGGAAGTTCTCGACCTCCTTCGCATCCCTCGCTCCAGTATAGGCCCTCGGGTCAGGTACCCGAGAGCATGCCCCTCTTTTAATAGGAGCAAGGGTGTTGCTCACCGCCCGCTGTAGCAACCCGATTTGAATCTGTGATTCCTCCCACCGACGACTCACTTCCTCCAACTGTCGATGCACATCAATTGCACTGGATGCCCTTACGGCCTCCGCCAATGCATTGCATGCCTGCCGACACTCATCGAGTTCGGCCTTTTGATCCAACGCAAACCCTTCGAGTTCCACAACCCGCTCTTTGAGGATAGCATTTTCCTTCCGAAGGTCAACGCATGTTTCCTTCAATGATTTCAACCACTGGTTAGCATTGGGGCCTCGCCCCGTTTGGGATTCTTCCGTCATCCCGCCTCGGTCTCGGTGGTCAGGCCGAGGCTCTGATACCACCTGTCACGGGGCGCACGTAGTGAGAATAATTAATCAGCACACCATGTGGCAAGCAATCGACTCCTTCGATTACTCCCGCCTCTCGATCGCACACGTCGGACAGCTCGACTGTTGCGACGCAATCACACCCGAAAGTGCTTTCATGGCACAGAAATTGGAAAGCTTGAAAGTTTAATTGTATTAATGAATGCAACAACAATTACAATATGAACTTGTGGAGAGGGGGGTCTCCGACAACACTCGATCTCACAACAGCTTCAGTTTTCTTTTCCCCCTTATAATAGCGAAAAATAAAAATAGCGTACTGACAGTAGTAGACATTGAAAAGCCGAATACGCTGGCGAAAATTGAAAAGGGACTCTACAACATATATTTACAAATATTACAAAGCCCTACACCTAAAGACTTGCATTCGTTGGTGAAGGTTGCGGGGCAATCTGTCAACGGCCCAAAGTGTGATAAGTTATCCTAGAGTTATCCTGGCGGCCCGGACATAACAAAAGGCATCCCGTGACACCACCCCACGCTAACCCCAAACCCCAAGTAGCCGAAGCCTTGTGAGTTACATATCACCGGAATTTCTTTTGTTGAATTATTCTTGTGATGTTGATGCTTTATTCACATCACATGTTTTATACTGCAGCTTTTAGATGGATATACAAAAATCTCAATTTTCGCCTCAAGCATTTCCAGTTCTTTTGCTTCTGCCCCAGTAGAGCCGCAGTAAATGAGTCGAGTCAAATTAAACACTTTGTTTGAAAAATTATCAAATTTTTAATTTAATGTTATATTTAATTTGAGTTTGTTGATTATTAATCTAATCAATCTTGAAAGAATTTTACACTAGCCGAGCTTGAGTAATTTTTTATTTTCACATTTGTTTTAACATCTTTTATTTTTCGAGCTTGAGCTCAAGTTGCTATAGATCCTCACATCCTTTAATTTATACGCATTCTTAATATTTCCTTTCATATTTTTTCTAAAAATAATATAAAAATATTATTTGCATATAATTACTTAATCGTCCACATGAAAGATGCTAAGTGACGATTTGAAATGATATTTAAAGACTGTTGGCCAACACTTCAACAAAGGAATTTTGAATTTTTGGGCTTAAAAGAATAGTTTTGATTAATTTTTTAATAATTTTTTTTGCTTCAACACTGGCATAAAATAACTTATTTTAAACATAAATTAGAATTATGTTATTACATTCTTTTTTCTGCTTCTTATTTTTTCCAAACAATACAACTTCTCCTTTTTGCATAAACCATGTATTATTGCAGACACTAATTATTTTTTCCTAAAACTAGTTGTTCCATAATTTTTAAATTCAATCAATTATTTTAAAGTGGAACTTTAGCTCTGTCCCTTATTTTTTTGTGGTCACAAATTAATATGCTTTCGAGCTGATGTGTCATGATCTCATTGAATGAAATTAATTATGTTATTTAGATATTGGATCTTCTACAACAGTTGGTGCATCATCCTCTACAACGACTCAATTTGTATATGACACATGTATATAATAATATCACCAATACATCTACAACATCCTGTAGAAGATGTTGTACCAACAGCTATAGAAAACCCGAACCGCATTATAGGTACTTTTATTTGCACTATTTTTTCCTCTCTACATACTACATTTTCTTTTAACATCACATCTCTTTTATTTTTATGCTTCATTTTACTTAATGCACCTAATAATCTGCATATTACAAGGGCTCGCTTGGTTAGGGGGGTGGGGTTTAGAGGTAAGGAATGAGAATAAATGAAGACGCATTCACATTTATGATACTTAATACATAATGAATAAGAGTTCACTTGATCACAAATCATCAATGACAATGATAATGGGTATGAATGAAGGGTCAATCATATTGTGGAATGAAATAGAGAAAATTGTTAATAAAATGGAGTAATGATTAACTTATTTATTATGTATCAAGCACCACAAATGAAAATGAGTCTTCATTCATTCTCATTCCTTACCCCTAAACCCCTCCTCAACCAAGCGGGTCCTGAGTTAATTATTACCCCATTTTATTAACAATTTCTCCCACTTGATTCCATAGTATGATTGATCCCTTATTCATATCAATTATCATTGCCATTGATTATTTGCAACCAAGTGGCCCCTAAATCATTAACTCCTGCAGACCTATTGAGGCGATGTCTCTTGAACGGATCGAATCTTAAGCAGGAAAGAAAGAAAAAAAAAAAAGAAAAAAAAAAAGAAAAAAGAAAGTAAGATTGTTTCATTAACAGTTTGACGAGCGATTTTATGAGAGAACTCCATATACAATAAGTGGAGGCCAATTGTGGAGGCGGAAATTGCAAAAGAAATCAAATCGCTTTGGGCATTTTCTTCTAGATGGTTCAGCTTCTTATCAAACTGCTCCGCTAATGTGAACATATTCGAAATGGTCTTGCATCGATTCAGCATTTGCTTGCCGCTATATTTATGTTCAGACTGATTTTAGAATGAACAATGTTTGGTTGGGGTTGATTCGGATTGTAATTCTCCAATCCCTTGAATTATTTTATATTTTTGGTAATTATATATAGTTCAATGTTGAAAGCCCCTCTAATCGTTATCCTGTTTATATTGAGATTTTAGAACAGATTACAGTCTTTTTGTTCCATATAAGTTTGAGAAATTCTGAGTTTTCTAGTTTTCTAGTTGTGTACAAGAAAACATGAACTAGAAACAGTGTGAAGAAAATCTGCAGTTGGAGGGGCACATATTTTAATTTAATATTTAAAGAAGGGCGATTTTGTCATTTCATGTATAAGTATATTTGTTCCAAATAAAAATGTTATGAGTAGGGAGGAAAGAGTGGTGCAAATAGAAATAGTCTTACATTATTTATAATTTGAGAATGATATATTTATACATTAGCAGTGGACACATCACACATTAACTTATCCCCACTATGGTAGGTAAAGGAGCATTTCCGAGCAATTATAAATTTATAAGCTCTACTTCCTCGTTAAGTTTTCTAATATCAGAACAAATTATTGTAAGTAGAACTATTTTCATAACAAAATGTTGAAATGAAACAAAATAACTTCATAAAACATCAAATAGCACTATTTCAGAATAAACTGTTGAAATGAAACAGGAGAATTTCATAAACACATCATTAGAATGGTTGGAAGATCCTGAGAAGTTCCACAATTTTGTCAAAGCTAAAATAAAACTAACATCAAGTTTTAAAAACGTGACATTTGATATTGCTGGAAGCAAATTAAGTCAAATAAGCATTCACCAAAAATTAAAAAAATTTAAAAGGTAGCTGATTGAATGAAAAACAATAACATTAACTCCAAATCTCTTACCAGTAATCTCGTTGTGGCCAAGTATGTTGAGAAAATTATTGTTATTATTATTTCAAAAGATATACAAATATTTCGTATAAAAATATCTTGTATGACTTGGTATTGAATCTATCAATGAATTGGTCTAAGACAACTAACGGTAAGTGGCCAGTATTATCTAGCCAATTACCGTAGTCTAAAACCCTTTCTTTCGTGTATATATATATATCTCTTTTATTGGCGGAGGAATCAATCCTTCCTACACAGAATTTTTCTACTGCTTTCTTTCTTTAAGTACTAAAAACCTGCTGGGTTAATTGATTTGTAATTGTTGCTCCTGCTCCTAGTCTATACTAGAAGACTTGTTGTATCCTGGAAGATTACGCCAGTAAATCCTCTAGGACAGTGCAATTTTGCACGCCTCAAGTGTTTTTTATTTAATTACGTTCCGTGGTTTTCCCTAATTTCACCTACAAAGTAAACATGATAGAAAACCTATTGTTGAGACTAATGATGACATCAGGTGAACTTACATGCTTGTCTGCTCTACCTCTCTATGTTATTTCATTGACTCAGATTGTCGCATCTACTTCTATCCAAGACTTGAAAGCTAATTTTGATAAACAAGGGAAGGAGTAAATAATATAGACCATGCATGATTTTATTACCAAACATCAGAGTACAAAAACGCACCAGATTTTGCATTTATATTCGACAGGATTCATCAACAGAAGTGTCTCAGATCGTCTTCAGAAGTTGCTCGTTCAAGCTGTAAGTGGACCTGCTGTACCTATCCATTAAATAGACTGCAATGCAAAACATGTGCAAATGGTCAAATAAAGAAAGCATGCTATCACGAATCTTGATCAGAGAAATCCCAAAACCTGCTTTAAGACCTCCGTAAAACATTTTTTTATTTTCCCTCTAATTCTGTAAGCATACGAATTGCTCTCTCTTCCCCGTTGCCCAATTATGTGGTTTTTGTTCCTTTGGGCTTCTGAGATCGACTATCTCCTCCGCACTGGAAAACTGGGGCAATAGCTATTCTAGAGGTTCTACAGTACCTCAAACTTGAAAATGGCCAAGTAAACAGGATACAAAACCTATATTGAGACTAATGATCAATTACATATCAAGTCAACTCACATGCTTGTCTGGTCTACCTCATTCAAAGCACTCTGAATCAGTAATACAAATTCAGGCCGAAAAATGATGTGTTAAGGAACCTGATGAATGTGAGAGTGACAAGAAATCAACAAACGGTAGAAACAAAGATGCATTATCATCAACAATATGAAAGATTGCATTAGCGATTAGCAAAGAAGTTCAGTTTTAATCTTAAGTAAATATTTTGACCAATATATAAATGCAAAAATCATCAATTTCCATGCAGAGGAATTAACTGTAGCAAAATTTCTTTTAGTGATCACTCACTTTTGCTTACTCCAAAACTGTGTTTCTCACCCTGGATCAGCTGCTGTTGTTATTTACAAGCACAAACAGTATGAGCTTATTGTACTCTTAATTAATCATATACACAATTCAGCAACAAAGCAATAAACACTAATTACCTTCCCCCAGAGACCTGATTCCTTGTCATACTAATACTGCCGCAGCTTCAATTTCTTAGGAGATATAAGGCATCCAAAAAGTTCCCCCATCTCCGGTTTCAAAGGATATCCTTTCACAATCATCTATTCAGGCCGAAGCTGACTAGCCGAACATTCTTTTTCTGCCTGGATTATATGTTTGACTTCCAAAGGACTATGTAAACGTGATAATACCAGCGAGTGTTTACCCGATTTCAACTGGTTCACATTATCAATCAGCTCCCCAGGTGTTGCATCGAACATATCTCCCTAAAACACAGTTACTGCAATATTTAGCATCACAAACCAAACAAGACTCCCTGGTTCCCCACTTCCCTTTCCAACACCTGTAGCACACTCTCATTTTCTCTCTTCTATTTGGTGCCACTAACATATTCAGAATAAACCTGTTCTTGTTATCCAGAACGCTCTTATCAAAGGTATTGAAGTTGACAACTGAGCCCACCTTCCTTCATTGGCGGGCTCTTTTGCATATCACTATTCCGACTCTGCACTGAACCAGGTGAGACAGATTCAAGTCTTCCAGACAACCTGGGACTTCTAATAGACTGGCTCTTAGCCCGTGCGCAAGATATAGACTACAGGAACTAGGAAGACAAAAATTTCCCAGGGACGCCTTTAAATAAACGATAAAACATACTACTACAAAAAATTAGCTAGGTTTATAGATAAAGTAATACTCCCAGGAATTCTCATTTACAAGAACACCATCACATCAATTATAATTATTGAATAAGGACTTTCATCTGCAGTAACAATAGCAGAAATTAAGCTGATCAAACGAGTTCATTTTTCTAAAACTCAAGCTCAGCTTGGTATAAACTCGTTAAGCTCGAGATCAATTCGTCTCGATTCGATTAATATATAAAAGAACATAAAAAGGATTGAAAATATCATTAAAAATAAAATCGTTAAATATACAACAAAGGCATGCTGAAAATGAATTGGGAACCTTCCGGTTCACATTATTTATTTAGAAATAGGGAAAACTGATAATTTAACGCAAACCCGATTAAGCCCGCGAGTCTGCCGACTGAGCATCAATGAGCTCGAACTCGGACTAGAGGCCAATTCAAGTAGCTTGAGCTCGAGCTAGCTCAGTTATCTCAAGTCAATTCCGATCTTTTTGCAAGTTAATCTGGAGTGGGTCGCGAATTATCTCGACCGCTAACACCTCTAATTGCGACGGTCATTTTCTCGTAAAGATCACCTTGGCAGTCGGGGAAGATCTTGGCATACTTAGCAGTTTATCTGCTGCCGCCAATAGATACTCCGATTGAAACGGCAAGAATCCAGTAGTCCGGACCACCATCTTTTCTAGCATGCTAGCATGTTTCAACACGAACTCTATAAAAGAAAATATTGGGGAGAAAACTTCAAGAAAAGTCGACGTAATATCAACTGTTCTCAACTGCAGCAGAGCGGAATTGGGGAGACTCGGCGCAGGCTCCAAATGATTCTCACCGTCATTTAGCTCCCATACGTATTCGTGGGTGCCCGTCAACCTATGACCAGAGTGTTTCACGACTAACATCGTTAGCTTAGAGAACGATCCAAGAAGACCCACCAATTTGACGATTTCAAGTATGCCAACAGTAAGTTCTAAGTACTTGACATTTGATAATGGCGAAAGCAAATATTTGTTCCCTATTGCTCCAAGCTCCTGCAGTAACAATTAAGTTAGGTTGTGTTTATAAACCAGGGAGACACTGATTAGAAAAACATACTTCTCACAACAAAAAAGGCTGACATAAAATTTTTTAACCCTTTTGATTATGAATACATAGAAATACATCATCGTAACTATGTTTTAAGCTAAGGAAAAGCATGTTGTACTACTATCGGATGCAAAAGAGCTAATAAAATGGCACCACAACCACTGCACCGAACGCATGCACACATGATAAGAAGATGATCAAATCCATATCAGGTGACTTTTTATACTCATCAATAATCTCTATTAATCATAACGTAAGGCATGTGTCAATATTGCAAAGAGAACTGTACCTGAACACACCAATCTGATAATGTGATTTTTTCAACATTACAAATGCTTGGTAAAATCTGCCTCAAAGTTTCTGCAAGTAATTCTTTACCAGACAACCGACAATTATCATAATAATGTGGACCATAAAACCCAAGACTTACATCAGCTAAAGACGAGACATTTTTCAACACACACTTACGATACAATATTCCCGAAATGTCAAACATTTGAAGATCTGGACACCCGACTCGCAGAACTGAAGTTGTTGATGGTTTATCATAATCATCACCAAAATACAAATACTTCTCAATCTTCAGCTTTTTCAAACTTCTAGACTCGATATTCAAGTTCTCATTGCTTTCCACAAGGCGCAAATTAAAGACTTCCAACTTAGGTGTACCTGATAAAACTCGGTTTATCAAACATTCACTGAAGCAAAAACCGTCGATTCTTAAGCTCTTGAGCTGATTCCAGGGCGGAGGTTCAGGAATTTGAAGATTACAACCCACAAGTGATAATGCTTTGATCGATGAACATGAGTTGAGGCATTGCGGTGCTATGTATATGTCTCTCTTACTACCTTCTACTGTATCATCCCAATCAAATGTTTCTTGTAAGTAGGCCAAATGTATATTCAACTCTTCTACTTTATTTTTCTTTGCAAAATGCACCCACAAATCAACATCCTCAGCTAATGACATAGAGAAGTTGCAGTCCAAATCAATTTTAAATTTTAAAATCCTGGTCCCTCTCCAGAATATCAGAGCCCGATTAACGAAATTTCTGATTCTTTCGACATCGAATTCATCATCTACGTCATCACAAAAGTTAAGGCAGGGGACGGTATTCCAGAGATTTTTCCAGCGTTTAGAGAGAATAGTTGTCGAAACAACGTCTTTCATTGGCAAGAACGAAAGAATGTGAAAAATTAATGAGAGAGGCAACTCACTGAGTCGATCCTGGCTCTCACAGGTCTCTGGTTCTTCCATTTCGTAATCCTCAGATGTATCACCCATGGTTACAGCTACACGAATTGGATTAAAACTCAAAAAGTATCTGAATGTTTCGAAGCAATAACACAACAAATTTTGAAAACAACCACCAAATTGGAAGATTTCAATTGAGGGAAAGTAGCCAGTAGAGAGAAATATACCTAGAAACAGATTTTAAGACTTTATGGTTATTTCATTTCGTAATCTTCAGATGTATCAGCAATGGCTACAACTACACGAATTGGATGAAAAATCGATAAGTATCTCAATGATTTCACGACGAATTTTGAAGATAACAACTAATTTGGAAGATTTTTTGGTGAGAGAAAATTAAACAACGGAAAGAGAAAATACCTAGAATAAGCTTTCAGGACTTGAGTCAGCCAGCAGCTGCAGCTTCCAAGAGATGATGAAGCAGTTGACAAATGTTGCCAACTCACAGGGTACCAAATTGTGGATTATATATGTTCTCTTTCATTATTATTAATTTTTATTGCATTTGTAGAAACAGAGGGGTTCCTGATGAATTTTTCGTAAGCCAATATTTTTGTTCAATAAAGGCATTGTGGAATTAGAGGTGAAAACGAATCAGAGTCTGAGTATTGATAAACTCAAGTTCATACTTGATCAGGATACTTGAGGCTCGAGGTTAGGTCGCTCAATTAAGTTCTTATTTTTCTAAATTTAAGTTTGGTATTAAATCGACGAACTAGAGATTAACCCTAGAGATCAAACCGCTTAAGCCTCGACTTATATAAAAATTATTTTAAGAAAAGAGATAAATAAAAAACTATTAAAAAGAAAAAACTTTAATTGTATTATAAAGGACTACTAAATATAATACGGATCTTAGAATTTCACTTTAATTATTTTAGGGTTCGAATATATATTTATAATTATGTCCAACTGTAAAATATATAAAAATGATTTAAAATAATTTCGATTAAATTTGTAAGTCTGCTGACCCGAGTATCAATGAACTCGATATTTGAATAGAATTATTCGAGTAGCTCGGGCTCAAGTTGATCTTGACCATTTTCGCGAGTCGATCTCAAGTCGCTCACGTGTTTTCTCGGCTCATGTACACCCCTATGTGCAACCTTCTAAAACTATGAATTCTTGACTTTTGTTTATTTTTTATTTGATTTAATCAATTATATTAAATCATTCATAAAATTTTAATGTCATTCTTTTTACATGGACTAAAAATAAGATTTTCACTTTTGAATTTTATTTGTAAAAGAATATTATTAAAACTGTTTTTATCATTTATTCTTATTTAAACTTAACTGCATCATTATAAGTAGAGATGTCAAAATGGGTCGAGCTTGTTGGGCCAGCCCGCCTCACTATACATAATAGGTGAGTTAGGCTAAATATTTACAGGCCCATTAAAAAGCGGGCCCAAATGGGCTGCCCCATGTGGGCCGCGGGCTAGGCGGGCTGGGGCGGGTTAGCCCGCTTTTAAAAAAACTAATGAAATTTAGTACTACTATTAAGGTTCAAATGGACTAGCCAACTTTAAAAAAAATAAAAATTAATAATGGAGATAGAGAAGAAGAAAATGAAGATGATTTTGATGATGTAATGGTTGATGAACTCTAATACACTTTCATTTTGCGAACTTTTTATTTTTATGTTGGACTTCGAATTATTGATTATAGACATATCACCTATAATTGATGCGATGAATGTTTGTGAACACTTTACATTATTTAATAGCTATTATATAATGGACAAATGGTTCAAAAAGAAAAAAAGTTAAAAACGGATTTAAAGGCTCGCCATCTAAAAAGCCCGCCTTGCCCCGCCAAATAATGGGTTAAGATGGGTTGTGGGCCGACCCACCCCGCTAACCCATTTTGATACCTCTAATATAAGTTATTGATTGCATAAAACTTCAATTCACTCTTGCAATTAATTTAATTCACTGTGAAATTAATGGATATCAAATTCAAATGTATTCAAATAACACTGAAATTTTACTATTATGAAATCAAAGACATGATCAAATTCTTCAATTCAAATGGAGTTTAATATATTTTGATTTGCTAAAAATATACTACATCCGTCCCGTTCTAACTTGTCTATTTTCCTTTTCGGTTTGTTCAAACTTAACTTGTCAGTCCATAAACGATAAATTTCTTTCACAATATCCACCTTCAATCTCCACCTTTAAAAATTAAAGATTTCATAAAATTTATTTTTTTCTTAACCACCATGTTCGATCAAAGTAGACTAATTAGACCGAGACGGAGGGAGCATTATTTGTGTCGGGAGTTCATATATATTACAAAAAAGAGAGACTATTTAAGTAAATGGGCCTGAATGCATAGACCGTAAACACATCCTTCAACCAGGCCCGCATTTATTGGACTAGCTACGGGCTTTCCTTAACCCACCAATAAAGAAAAGGGGTCGAGGGGGGAATAGTCGAAAGTAATCCGCTCTAGGTTTTTTTATCCTATCATCGTGAATAATACCTATATAAATTATAAATTATTTGATATATATATAATTATATATATATAATATTGTGAGCTTTGAAATTAATTTTTAGGAAAGCTAAACACCAACTATTTATTAATTGAACTTGTCAGAATGGGACTGGATCGATCAGTTTAACTGGTTAAATAAAAAAATTGAATCTTGTTTCAGTTTGGGATAGCCTTTAACACTATACAAATTATTTAATAAGTCAATTCACTGAATAAAATAAGTTGTCATTCAAATTAATGATTTTTAGATAAGGGTTAATTGCAACAATCCCACTAAATTATTAACGTTTTTGCATATAAATTATTAAATTTTTTTTGTGGCATCGATACATATAAATTATACGAGTTCGGCAAATAAATCACCAAACTTATTTCCCGATCATTTTTCGTCGGAATTTCGCACGTGACTATCTCGTGATAAACTTTTAATGACTTTTTTTTTTTGTACAAACAACCTTTTTAGTATGCCAAAAGTGTGAAATTATTTTACACTTTTTTTTTTCATAACAATTTCTTTGAATCATCAATGGTTCTGTCTCCCTATATTTAGATTATTCATTGTTGTAAAAGAAGGTCTCCACTACCAATTGAAAAGTATGTTTGGACAAAAAAACCTTTAAAAATTTATAATGCGTGGAATTCGAGCGAAAAATGCTTGGAAAATAAGTTTGGTGATTTATCTGTCAAAACCCGCATAGTTTATATGTATGGGTACCACAAAAAAAAAAACAGTAATTTATATATAAAAACACTGATAATTTAGTAGGGTTGCTGTAATTAATCTTTAGATAATTATAATTCGATCAAATTGACAGAAAATAAAAGTTTTACATTTTTAAAATTAATCGGGTTACAAAACGGACGTAGTGCAAAATTTTATTACTTGCACGATTTCCCTAGTATGATCCAAAAGCGCACACTCTATTAAAAAAAGATCTCATTCTGTAATCTATACATTTTCTTGTAAAAAATAAGAGGTCACTTCTATTTGCAACACTTTTCTTCGTTTTACAAACTCAAATTTTCTTTTAGCACCAGATTTTTATTTTTCTTATTCTTTTTACTTAGGGAGGGTCTGCCTAAAATTATTTCTAACATCTTATAAACTCCAACATCTTATAAGTTATTTAAAGAGCTTATAAGATGTAATTTTTAAAGAGCTTATAAGGTAATAAAGTGTTTTGAAAAAAAAATTATAAGCTTGCAACTGGATGGAGTTATTTAGCTATGAAGTGTGAAGTGGGTAAAATGCATGAAACGTGTGTAGTGTGTGAAGTATGTGTAGTACGTGAAATATGTGTAATGTGTGAAACGTATGAAGTATATGAAATGTGTGAAGTGTTTGTAGTCTATGTAGTGTGTAAAATGTGTAAAGTGTGCGTAGTGTGTTAAATGTGTTGAGTGTGCCTAGTGTGTGAAGTGTGTGAAACGTGTGTAGTGTATAGTATGTAAAATTTAAAGTTAAGTTCTGATCTTAAAAAATAAGATAGACTAGAGAAATATTTTTAAAACTTATAAATTCTAAGAATTTATTTTATACTTATAAATTATTTAATATCTTATTTTACCAAATACATACTCTGACTCCTAAATTGAACCATTCATCTCCCCATAATCACCTGGGCTGGGGCTGGGGCTGTTGGCTCTTCGAATGGAACAAAAAACAAAGAATCTTAAGCGCAAAAATAAATAAATAAATAAAACATAACATGTGACGTTGGCAAAACTATTCTATGATTAACTGGGGTTGGCTGGGGATAGTGGCTGGAGTTAGTGGTTGAAAGAGTAAAATAGTGATATTTGTTTGGGTGGTTGGGTAGTGGCTGTAGTGTCAGATATAATTTTTAATTGTAAAATGTGATGTGATATGTGTAAAAATTTGTTAATTATGATTGATTTAATGTTAAAGTGGTATTAAAATTTGTGATGGTTTGATGTGGCTGGGCCAACCTGTATAAATAAACATAGAAAGGGGTTGGGTCAAGCCATTAGGGATTGGGCCAACCCCACCTAATATAGCCGAAGAGTGAGAGGTTGAATTGTTTAGTTGGGTCACCATAATACAACTATATACATTAAATTAGATATGCGTTAGCTCAATAAATTAAAGTTTCAATATTTCTTCCATATAAGTTTGGAAAATTCAAGGAAATCATAAGTTTTCAAGACGTGCTAGAGAAAACGAAGGAAGAATAGAGAGTGAAAAGAAACCGCAGAGGCACGGGCAGATCTACACCCCGACTAATATCAAGCTCCAACCTCAGTCAAAAAATCTAAAACATCAATTTTAGTAGTATGTTCTTTATTATTTTAGTTATTTACTATTCCAAATTTTAATAAATCTACTCCATTTAGTATTATTATTCCCACTCTATTTTCTAATGAAGATAGAGATAACTCATACTTAAAGAATGTCCAATTATTCAATGTCAAACTCATCGATTTACTGTTTATAAGTTCTCTATTAAAAAGAGAAAGAAAAAAATAATTTTTATATAGATTTTATTACGTACTAATTTTTTTTAGAGGTTTTTTGTACATCAGTTATACGGATCTTAGACCCTGTTACTAAATCCTAGACTCATCATGCAAAGAGAAGAATAAGAAAAATCAAGGTGTCTTGTTTTTAGTATTTAAAGGGCAGTTTTGTCATCTCATATACAAATATGGTGTGGAATGAGAAAATGGTGGTGGTGTAAATAGAAGAGAAAGTCTGATGTGCATCAGTTGCATGATGCAATTCAGGTAGATACAGAAGTGTAAATGAGCCGAGTCAAGCTGAGTATCGGCAGGCTCGAGCTCGAGCTCGAGCTCGACTATAAGACTGCAGGCTCGAGCTCGACCGAGTTCATTTTTTTCAAACTCGAGCTCGACTCGGTAGAAACTCGTTGAGCTCGCGGCTCAACTCGACTAGATTCATGCAAAAATAAATATAAAAAATATAAAAATATATTTAAATTGAAAATATTAATGATACTACAAAACGTTGTTAATGAGAACCTTATAGAATTAAAATATATCTATAATTATGTCAACTTTAAAGGTAAACTAGTCGCGAGCCTGTCGAGCCGAGTATTAGTGAGCTCGAGCTTGAACTCGACACCTACTCGAGTAGCTCGAGCTCGGCTCGTTTCTCTCGAGTCGATTTCGATCTTTTAGCGAGTCGATCTCAAGTGACTCGCGAGTTGTCTCGACTCACTTACACCCTTAGGTAGATATCCCGATTTATACCTAAAAGGTATTTTATGTTGCCCAGAATAAATGATACATTTAAGCATTATTTGTGATACATTTTAAGCATCATACCTTTACCCAAATTATGTACTCCCTCCGTCCCACCTTATCTTGCACACTATCCTTAAACGGTCGTCCCATCTTATCTTGCACAGCCTAAAAAAAAAAGTTATAACATAATCTCCATCCTCAAAATCTTCACTTTCAATCTCCACCTTCAAAATCACCTTTGAAAAGTCAACAAACAACCAAAAAGCAACTTTTCTTAATATCTGTGCCGATCCCCCGTGCAAGATAAGCCGGGACGAAGGGAGTAATATATAAATAGTACTCCCTCTGTTCCGCTCAGTTTTACATGTAAGGACGGATACATATATTAAAAAAAAAAACTGTTTTTACTTTTTCATTGACTTTTTCAAATGTGGAGATTGCAAGAAAAAATTTATTTTAAAAAATGTACAAAATTAAATGGAATGAACCAAAACGATAAATGTACAAAACTGAACGAGACGAAGAGAGTAATATATTTGGACTCATGATCTCGAATTACACAAATGCACAAGGAACCTTCCCATAAATAGAAATAGCTAAAACAAATTTAACATATTTTCACTTTCCAGAGGAAAACCAAATACCACTTGAGTTTTCATTTGAAAATGAAACACAAAAATTTAAGAGGCAGGAACAGAACAAGTAGTGACTGGTGAAGAGTACAATCAGGGTTTTGGCTACTTCTTCATCTCCAACAATCTTCTCTTCGAAGCTGCAGCTGCTGATTCAATGTAGTCCTAAAAGCTTTCTCTAGGTATTTTCACTCATTGGCTATTTTTTCTCTCACTAGCAAATCTTCGAAATTAGTCCGCTGTGTTCAAAATTTGTCGTGTTATTGCTTCGAAATTGTTCAGATACTCTCAAGTTTTCGTGGTGATCCAATTCGTTTAGCTGTGGCCATGGATGATGTTTCTGACGATTACGAAATGGAAGAATCAGAGATAAGTGAGAACCAGGATCGACTCAGTGAGTTGCCTCTGTCATTAAAATTTCACATTCTTTGGTTCTTGCCAATGATAGACGTTGTCTCGACAAGTCTTCTCTCTAAAAACTGGAAACATCTTTGGACTACTATCCCCTGTCTTGGCTTTTCTGACGAAGTAGAAGATGAAGAAATCGATGTAGAAAGAATCCGAAATTTCTATAATCGGGCTCTTATATTCTGGAAAGGGACAAAGATTTTAAAATTTAAAATTGTTTTGGACAGCTTCTCTATGTTACTAGCCAAGGATATTGATTTGTGGGTGCATTTTGCAAAGGAAAAGAAAGTAGAAGAGTTGAATATAGATTTGTCGTACTTAGAAGACACATTTGGTTGGTTTAATGCGGTAGCAGGTAGTAAGAGCGATATATACACAGCACCGCATTGCCTCAACTCATGTTCATCGATAAAAGCATTATCACTTGTAGGGTGTAATCTTCGAAACCCGGAACCTCCGTCCTGGAATCAGCTCAAGAGTTTAAGAATCCATGGTTTTTGCTTCGGGGAGCACTTGATAAACCGAGTTTTATCTGGTACTCCTAAGTTGGAAATCTTTGATTTGCGCCTTTTGGAAAGTAATGAGAACTTGAATATCCAGTCTAAGAGTTTGAAAAAACTGAAGATTGAGAAGTATTTGTATTTTAGATATGACAAACCATCAACAACTTCAGTGTTGCGAATCGAGTGTCCGAATCTTGAAATGTTTGAAATTTCAGGACTACTGTATAGTAAGTGCGTGTTGATAAATAACACATCTTTATCTGATGTAATTCTTGGAATTGATGTTTCACATCATTATGTTGATGCTGGGTTGTCTGGTGAAGAGTTACTTGGAGAAACTCTAAGGCAGATTTTTCCAGCCATTTGTAATGTCGAAAAAATCACATTATCAGATTGGTGTTTTGAGGTACGATTTCTTTGCAGTATATACACATGCCTTTATTATTAATAGATATTCTGGATGAGTATAATGAAATCATCTGATATAGATTTGATCATCTTATAATGATGTGTGCATGCTCTCGGAGGTGGTGGTTGTGGTACCATTGTGTTACTCTTTTGCAATTGCACTTTGGTATGGTTTACTGTTTGTATTGTACATAATTACAATGTTATATTAGAACTAATGCACAAGAGGTGGCAATTTTGGTCACTGGGCCCGGCCCTAGATCATAGAGGCAACGCCATATGTTGTATTGGACAAGCCCTAAATTCTGCCTGGCCAAAAATTTGAGTCCAGCCATCCCTTCAAATGTAATAAGATTTGGGGCGACCCGACGGTTTTGTTGAGTAATTGGCCCATTGGATCAGGCCTGGGTGAGCTTCAATCGTGAGGAGAGAAGAGCGGTTGAGTCTGATTATAATCTGGGCCAAGATTCTATTGTTCAGCCCGTCATAATGTCGGGTGGGCAGGGCCGAGCAAGCCAATTTTGCCTTCTCTAGATGCAGCTAATACTACAGCTGACTAAAACCTTCTTTTGCCTTTTCTTTATCCTTGTTTTCCATCCAACCAGTCCTTTTGTTTTATAAATACAACCTAACTTAATTGTTACGCAGGTGCTCGGAGCAATAGGGAATAACTCTTTGCTTTCGCCGTTGTCAAATGTCAAGTTCTTAGAACTTGCTGTTGGTATACTTGAAATCAACAAATTAGTGGATCTTCTTGGATCTTTCCCTAAGCTAAAGAATTTACTCATCAAACACAGTGGTAGCAAATTCAGGGGTGGTGACCAATATGTGTGGGAGCAAAATGTTGGTGAGAACGATTTGGAGCCTCAGCCGAAGCTCCCTAATTCCTTTCTGCTGCAGTTGACAACAGTCGAGATTACATCGACTTTTTTTAAACCTCTCTCTCCAACATTTCCTTTTTTAGAGTTCGTGTTGAAACATGCTAGCATGCTAGAAAGGATGGTGATCCGGTCTGTGGGATTCATGTCATTTCAATCGGAGTCTCTAGTGGTGGCAGCAGATAAACTGCTAAGTATACCGAGATCTTCTCCAACTGCCAAGGTGATATTTTTGAGAAAATGATCACCGCCATGTTATGTAATTTAATGTGTTTCTAGTGCGCAATTTAGTTTAAGTTTTCAGACCGTTGGTACTTGAGATTATCCTATGTAGTTTGTACGTGGTTGATATCTGAATCACTATTATGTGTAATGGTGTTCGACTGTTTTGCTAATGTTCATATGTTTCATCTAGGGATGAAAATATCTAGATATTTTTCCCGAATTTCTCCAAAAGATTTTTCTTGTAATTTCGAAACGAAATTTGGATGTAATAGATTTTTGTCATAATTTCTCCGAAATTCCAAAATTTCTGCGAAAATTCCAGAAATATCCGAAAATTTCAATTTCGGCTGTTACCGGTACAATTTGTTGTAATTTTGTGGAAATTTTACCGAAATTTGGTGAAATTTCAGATAGTTTCGATTTTCTTTTTAAATGCTTGACATGATATGTAATTGATCCTCCTTTGAGCTAAAGACATGATACATGAAAAGAAAAAAATTCTGAAGAAAAGCAACAGCTTGTGACGTTTTTAATATGTACTCCCTCCGCCCTGCTCAGTTTTGCACATTTTTCGTTTTGGTATGTCCCATTCAATTTTGCACACTCTTAAAAAAGAAGTTTCTCTTGCAATCTTCAGCTTCAAAATCTCTACCCTCAATCTCCACCTTTAAAAAAGTCAAGCAAAAAGTGAAAAACTGTTTTTTCTTAATATATGTGTCCATCCCTAAGTGCAAAACTGAGCGGGATGGAGAGAGTATTATATTGTCAAACATCATTTATATTGATTAATATTTATAAATTAGTTGTAAATATTTCCATTTATATCAATTTTTCCCTAAATATGTGCATTTAAGTTAGTTATAACAATTTGTAAAATATCATCTTAAATTTTCAGATTTTTAATACTTTTTCAACTTTTTTTAAAATTGCACTTCGAAATTTCTCTAAAATTGAAACACCAATAAAACCATATATATGGTTTTTATAAATTGATTAAATTAAAGACATATAATTATTTGTTGGTTGATTATGTGAGTTAATTATTAGTGTGTTTGTGCGTACATAAAAATTAATAAAATTAGAATGTAGTGTTTTTGATACTCACTAAAAGCTTTTGAAAATTTCTTGAACATTATATTTGAAAAAATAAAACATTTAGATACTTTGGATAAATATAATATTTATCATAAAATTATAAATATACATATATATACATTCATCATTTGTACAAGATGATCAACATGACTTCCATACAAGGATGTTATAGATATTCAGGCAATTTTAACAAGTGGTGGTACTGTTCACGGCCTCATTAAAAATATAGGTGCTCTTTTTTGCTATTTGATAAAGTAAGTGAACTCACAGGCGAGTTCACTTCTCCCTGACAGCAGAACACTGGGCGAGATCAATTGGGATTTTTTTTTTTTTTTTTTTTTAATCTCGCCTGTGCGAGAGGCGATTTCAGGTATGTGGCGTATAAAAATACTCAGGGAGAGGCGAGTTCATGTATAATTTTTTTTTTTTTTTTTTTTAGCCGTATACCTGAACTCGCCCATGGCAGGGGCGAGTTCAATTACTTCACGGACGAAAATATAAATATCGGTATTCGAAAATATCGGTATTCACGGAGATATCGATAGATATCGGAATATTGGTGTAATTTTCTAAAAGATATATTAAAAATTTAAGAAAATTATTTTGATCAATGCGGTTTGATCAGTCCTTCACTTCCCTCCTGGATGTCGGCAACTATACGACGCCTGAATCACTTTATCCACAACATGCAAATTTGGGTGGTTATTCAGGACAGTTCAATACGTCGCCAATTCCATATTTAGGCCAAACATCATCTTCGTCTGGTCATCCAACATTCAGTTTAAATATCAGCACCCAAGATGATGTTCAATCACAACGAGCCCAGGACACGGAATCCGATGCCCCTATGGAGGAACGGAGGGGGAGAGCAAAACGAAACAGAAAAAAAACTAGATGTGGGACTGGTCATGAATATTAGATTTTGTAGTTTTCAAGTTATTTGTAATAGTTGCATAAAGTTGCGTTGATATATTAGATTTTGTCTTACCTAAAAAATATATTAGATTTTGTCTTTCATGTTATTTGTAATAATTGCGTAAAAAGTTAATTGATATTTTAAATATTTATAATTAAACTAAATATTATAAATTTTAACTAATCGAATTTATTGCATTGACTATACGATAATCTTAATCTTACATAAAGAAAAAGTTGAATGCGAGTTAAAAAAATAAATTATTCCTTTTTAGGTAATATATATATACACACAAAATAATTTTCTTAAATTTTTAATATATTTTTTAGAAAATTACACCAATATTCCGATATCTATCGATATCTCCGTGAATACCGATATTTTCGAATACCGATATTTATATTTTCGATATTTATATTTTCGTCGTAATTGAACTCGCCCCTGCCATGGGCGAGTTCAGGTATACGGCTAAAAAAAAAAAAAAAATTATACATGAACTCGTCTCTCCCAGAGGCGAGATTGAGCGCCACATACCTGAAATCGCCTCTCGCACAGGCGAGATTAAAAAAAAAAAAAAAAAAAAAAAATCCAATTGATCTCGCCCCTGGCGAAGTGAGGCCATGAACAGTACCACCATTTGTTAAAATTGCCTAGATATTCGTACATTAAGAAAAATGAATAGAATATTCTATAATTTTTACTTAAATTTATATACTTTTAATTTTTGATAGTTTTCATTGACTCTTCTTTCATTAACATATAACTTTTTATCTCTTATAATATATTGATTGTAATATTTTATTATATTAAAATTATATAAACATATAAAAATCTCATTATTTATTCATTTAAATTTACAGAATGTGCATCGCACGAGGATATTACTAGTCTTTGAAACACAAACACACATTTACTAATACACAAACATTTTAATTAATTATGATTGTTCAAACAACAAAAATACTTTCGTGATACAAAAATATATTAGCCAATTTGATGATTTAATAAGTTGACTATAATTTTTGCCTTTGATTTAATAAAGAAGGGCTTCATTATTTAAACAATGGTTTTCCTCCCTGCATAACTTAAATAACAAAAATATTTAAAAATTCACGTAAATTAAAATAAATTGATTAGTTTTATTTTTATAAAAAAAATACTTATATTTTTTATAAAAGAAATTATTTTAGTAATTTTAGTTGCAACTCAAACCAAAATATTATTCTGATTCACATAAACATCGACTTTAATATAAATAATTAACCAACAAACAATCCGTTTATTCAAATCAAATATCTCATTATAGTATATGTGATATGTATGTCAAATCGAAGATCGTGAAAAGATGAATAATTTGGTACATTATGCATAAAAATATGATTAAAAATGAAAAAGCTATTTGCATTAAAAAAAAAAAAAAAAGTTATGAATTACCAAAAATAAGAAAAATTTATCAATTATATAGTGTAAAAGTTTTGGAGGGAAAGGTAAAATGATATCAATACCCCTCATTTTACTTTTATATATATATAGATAGATATAGATATAGATGCTGGCAGATTTGAAAAGTGGGCAACATGTGTAATTAAGTATCAATGTGTGGTTATTGTTACTTCCATAATTCAGCATTTGGTGTTCGAAAAGCTAATGCTTATGACCTTTAAGGATCTGATGCAGTTGGATTTTGAAAGTTTTATTGGCATATTGCCAAGAAATCGCGTTTCATGGTTAAGATTAGAGTGGAGAAAAGGCCTCGGTTGGTACAATGGTGTCCTCTAAACGATGATTAGGTCAAACTCAACTTTGATGGAGCTTCAAAAGGTAACTCGAATCTAGGAGGGTTGGGGGTGTCATTTGGAATTCTAATACTGAGTTTATTGATGGTTTTTACAATTTCATTCATTTTCATGATAATATAGAGGCGGAATTAAAAGGGTTGTGGAAAGGGTTAGGTTGTGCCTAATGTTAAGATATAGGAAAAATTGGTTGAGGTGGATGCAATGTCCATCGTATATGAGAGAGGTCTTTCTTATCACATATTCATTGAGAATGGAACAAGATTGCAGATTTGCTTGCTTGCTAACCTGGCAATAAAAAGAAGAATTGTTTTATTTCTTCCCATTTAAATGATGTAAAGAAATTAAAGGTTTTGTTGTAATAGATGTTTTAGGTTTGTCCAATTTTTATTTTTAATATGTAATGTTTTTTAATATGTAATGTTTGACATTTGTTCGTCTAAACACGGGTTGAGGATGCAATCATAATTCCCTCATAAGGAAAATGATATTTGAAGATGATGATGATGATGATGATGATATCTTTAAGTGTACTAGCAATTCATCACGTGTGTTGCACGTGATTCCAATATTTTATTGAAATATTATATTATTATGTAGTTTTGCTAAATATTAATTTCAAATATGATATTTTCTACAATTAATATATATCATTGTTATTTAATTATAATATTTAAAATTATTTTAGATATTATAATTTTCATATATATTGTTAAATACAACATAATGAAAAGATTCAATAAAATATTTTAAGCTATAAAAATCTAAGCGCTAAATATTTATGTGTACTATTTGTGATTGTCATGATTTGACAGAAAAATTCATAACATATTCCAAATATTCTATAATTAGAAAGTAAAAATATCATAAAATAAAACTATACCACTTAAAAAAAAAAAAAAAACTTATTAAAATAAAATACATCCTTATGCAAATAATATTGAGATCTCGATATATTATATGTAATTTTAGTTATATTCGAGGATTACATAAAAATCTAAAATTTTATTTTTTTTATTCTCATGTTCACTCTGTTTTTTTTTCTCTCGAGAAAATGTACAAAATAGGCCTTCCAAATTTTAACTCTAACTCAAATCAATACCTAAAATCAGCATTTTGTCCAAAAAACACCTAAACTTTTTCATTTTGGACCAACAATCACTTTAATATTTTTTCCAACAAATCGACACCTTCGTCAACATGTTAAGTTAACACCATCAGTTTCTGTTATTTAGTGTTGTGGACCCAATTTCCTTTGCATAATTAGCCCACTTATTAAGTTGGATTTCTCCGACTTCTCAGCTCGGTCGCCGCCTTCTCTCCTCTTTCCTCCTTCGTGCTCTTCCTCATAGACCCATAAGTTATACACCATCTCCTACTTCTTTGTGGCCCTTCTCCCTGTTTCACCCTCTACAAATGGCTTTCCACCTTTAATCAAGATGAGAGTGATGAACTCTACTACTCTTCTTCTGATGATACTACTGGGATTGGTTCAAAAGACGAAGACTTTGACAATGGTATTAGCGGTGGTAATTGGGGGTGGGGAGGAAGTGGTGTCAGTGGTGAGGTGTACACTACATGTGTAAGGTGTTAAAATTTAACAGTTATCTTTTGAATGGGTTTAATTTGTAAATTCTCGGTTATAAATCTAACTGTCAAAGTATAAAATAATGTCCAACAACAAAAACAACACTCATATATATATAACATTGTATGCATGATGCATACAATTGAATACTACGTGGATGGTGCGTGTAACATAGCTCGGCTGTGAATCTGAAATTTGAACTATTTGAAAATTTTATTCATGATTCTGAAGCATTGTATGTTTTATTAGAAAAACCTACAGTGTACATATTGTGTCATAATTGAGCAATAATAAAAACTTAATAAAGAAATTATAAAAAGGCAGCGGCTAATGCCACCACAAAATTTTCTAAGTACATCACATTTTAATTATTATTTTCTTTTCCCACCACAATAAATTCCTATTTTATCCTTACTATAACTACAACTAATAATAAAGTTAAACAAAAAATAAATTCATAAAAGAGTAATAAAAAAATAAAAGATATGGTCCTTCTACAATTACATTAATACAACTTGGTAAATCTCTATTCCTTAAATTTTTTACCCCATCCAAATTGTTCCTTTTCTCTAAAACATATCACCACCTTCTACTTGGGCCATTGCTAACTAAAACTCATTACGTTGAAGAGAATAAAATATGATAAATATGATACACTTAATCTACAGAATACATGTAATAAAAGTAGGATTTATGGAACGTATGAGATTTATGGAACGTGGAATAATTAAAACAATCCAGAGTCTTTTCTTTATATGCTGAGATCTACATACTACCCATATTATATATGAGTCTAAAAAAATTAAAAGAATATGGATTGATACATATAATATATATGTATATAGGTCCGTGTGTGAAGTGTGTGTTGGAACAAATTATAGCATATATATAAATAAAATAATATAAATAAATTGACATAAAGGCTTGCCTCTAGCAATGTCCTAAAATATAATATTTCACCCATTCACTGATATGCTGAAGACTACGGTGTTCTATTCTCAGGATTCAACTGTGTATTCTTCTTTAAATTTCGCACCCTAAAATTTAAGATGTCAGAATTTTGTACTTTATGTGTCTCTCTCATGCGGTGTATCTCCAATTTATTTTTAGAATCTTTTTTTGCCACTCTATACTCCAATTTATAGAGACTTAAAAGGATCCTCAAATAGACACGACTAACCTCGTAAGAAAGACACATATATTCGGTTGGAAACCAATTGTCTAATTTAATAGTCGCATCTCTTGGATTATTTTTTAAAAGACGTATTGGTTTAGTAAGCCAATTTTAAAACCAAACAATATAATATGTATATATATAATATTATGTAAATCTGTAATTATGAATATATATATATATATATATATATTAATTAATTATTGTATGAAAAAATACTTCAAACATAAATATCCAACAATGTTTATTTTTAAGGGATATGATTTGTTTTTGTAGTATGTATTTGTATATGAAAGAGATTTGAATATTAATATATAAGACATAATAAAATCAAGATATTGTGAAGGAAGTTACATCACTAACCCTATACTAATAAATTTGAAAATGATAAAATAGGCAAAACGAAAATTGGCTGAAACTTAAGGCACTTTCATATTAGTGTATAGATTACAAAGAATATTAAGAGTTGTACTCATAGAATAACCTGGAGAGAGCTAAAAAGCGGGAGACAATTTGTTTTCAATATTCGAATTAACTAATAATTTTATAAAATTAATTTTATTTTAAAAAATATATAATATTTTGGGCCAATATTCTAAACAAACTTAGCTCAAAAATGGAAGTGCACTAAAAAAGGCGATAATTTGATACAAGTAATTTTTTCAGCATACCATTGGAGATTTGATTTAATTAATAATTTAAAATTAAATTTATTATCAAAATTCTATAAAATTAAAAAATTAAGAGGATGTCGCTTGCCATGTAGCTTCTCTTATACTCCCTCCGTCACTAATGAACTTGCACACTTTTCGAATTTGGCTGTCCCAAGCAAACTTGCACACTTCCGAATAAGGAAAGTTATAACACAATCTCCACCCTCAAAATCTCCACCCTCAATCTCCACCTTCAATCTACCTTTAAAAAGTCAAAAATATTTTTTCTTAATATCCGACCTCCCTATGCAAATTTATGTGGAACGAAGGAAGTATTATATAAAAGATTATTTTGTCACATGTTATATAGCTCATGTTTAATTAAATGAACATAGAAAAATAAAGAGAATGTCGCCTGACTTGTGGCTTCTCTTTTAGGGGATATTTTTGGGATATAGTATCATGTGTCACGTTCGTTGGAACATATTCATAAATGCGACATTTATTAATTTAAACAGTAAAGGGTACTTCAAGAGTACAGTAAAACAAAATGTGTGTTAAAATTATAAATTGTATTGTAGATAGTAATATAAAAATGTTAAGAAAATGAATCATCCTAAATTTTAAGGCGTAAAAGTGAAATATATGGTCTACCCCATGAGATCCACATTGGATCTTCTACAACAATAGATACAACATCGTCTACTACACTTGTATTGATATAGGACAAGTGTATAATATGACATAAGCAATACATCATCAATGCTTATGTGTTACGTATTGGTGCAACTGTTGTAAGAGATGTTGCATCAATCGTTGTAGAAGATCCAAACCACATGAGATCACCTATTGCACTTTGATGTTACATCTTGTGTTTCATTCATTCACTAACCGACACGTGTATGATATGATGTCATAAATTAATATGTGTCATCTAGTGAATTAAGTGTAACAGGGAATCCGAATTGATTATCTACTATCAAGCTTGGGAGGCATGATCGAGTCACTACTCACTAGTGAGGAGTAGAATTAGGGTTTTAGCTTCTCCTACATCACGAACATCTTCTTTGAAGCCTGCAGCTGCTAACTGAACCAAGTCCTGAAATCGTTTCCATTGGCCACTTTTTCTCTCACTGGTATATCTCGAACTCGGTTTGTTGTTTTCAACACTTGTGTTATTGCTTCGAAATCATTCAGGTACTTATCGATTTTTTCAATCCAATTCGTGTAGCTTTAACCATTGATGATAGCTCTGAGGTTTACGAAATGGTTGCTTCGAAGTCATTCATGTATTTATCAATTTTTTCGGTCCAATTCGAGTAGCTGTAGCCATATATGATAGCTCTGAAGATTACGAAATGGAAGAACCAGAGACCAGTGAGAGCCAGGATCGACTCAGTGAGTTGCCTCTCTCATTAACTTTTCACATTCTTTCATTCTTGCCAATGAACGACGTTGTTTCGACCACTATTCTCGCTAAATGCTGGAAAAATCTCTGGAATGCCGTCCCCTGCCTTACCTTTTGTGATGACGACCATGATGTAGAAGATATCAGAAATTTCGTTAATCGGGCTCTGATATTCTGGAGAGGGACCAGGATTTTAAAATTTAACATTGATTTGGAGAACTGCTCCTCTTTGTTACTGGCCAAGGATATTGATGTGTGGGTGCATTTTGCAAAGGAATATAGAGTAGAAGAGTTGAATATACATTTGAGGGATAATGCGGTTAAAGGTAGTAAGAGAGATATATACACAGCACCCCAATGCCTAAAGTCATGTTCATCGATAAAAACATTATCACTTGAGGGTTGTAATCTTAAAATCTCTGAACCTCCGCTCTGGAACCAGCTCAAAAGTTTATCAATCAATGGTTTTCACTTCAGTGAATGCTTGATAAACTGAGTCTTATCTGGTACGCCTAAGTTGGAAATCTTTAACTTGCGCCTTCTGGAAACAAATAAGAACTTGAATATCCAGTCTAGGAGTTTGAAAAAGCTGAAGATTCAGAAGTACTTGTATGATGGAAATGGCTATCCATCAACAACTTCAGTGCTGAGAATCGGGTGTCCGAATCTTGAAAAGTTTGAAATTTCGGGACTATTATATAGTAGTTGTGTGCTGATAAATTCCTCGTCTTTAACTGATGTAATTCTTGGGTTTCATGGTGCGCATCATTATTATCGTGAAGATGATGATGATGATGATGATGATGATGATGAGTTGACTGGTGAAGAATTACTTGGAGAAACTTTGAGGCAGATTTTGTCAACCATTCGTAATGTCGAACAAATCACATTATCATATTGGTGTGTTATGGTACGGTTTCTTTGCACTATCTACACATGCCTTATGTTATGATTAATAGAGATTATTAATGAGTACAATGAAGTCACCTTACATGGATTTGATCATCTTATTATGATGTGTGCATTGTACCAGTTTGTTAGCTCTTTTGCATCAAGTAGCAGTGTATTATGTCCTTAGCTTCAAAAACAATTTTTTGTATGGGTTCTGGCATGTTTGTACTGTAAACAATCTCAATGATATATTAGAGCTAATGCAACAAGAGGTGACAATTTGGGCCACCTGGCCCAGCGCTAAATCAGAGGCAATGTCACATTTCGAATTTGACAAACCCTAAATTCTATTGGGCCAAAAAATTTAGTCCAACCCATCCTCCAAAATATACTAAGATTTCGGCAGACCTACGGGCCTGTGACAATTGGCCAGGCCTGGGTCAGCTTTACTCGCGACGAGAGAAAGCGATTGAGTCAAGATGACACTTTGAGCCGACGTCCTATGATCTAGTGCTAGACCATTGAACCTGGTCAAACCACCTCTAAATGTTGCTAATGCTGCATCTGTCTATATCCTATACTACCTTTTCTTCTCCTTGTTTTGCATCCAATCAGTTCTATGAATACATCCTAATTTAATTGTTACCGCAGGTGCTTGAAGCAATAGGGAATAATTATTTGCTTTCGCCATTATCAAATGTCAAGTTCTTAAAACTTCCTGTGGGTATAATGAAAATTGACGAATTCTTGGATCTTCTTGGATCTTTCCCTAAGCTAAAGACGTTAGTCATCAAACACTATGGTCGCAGATTGATGCGCCCCAACCTATATGTATATGAGTCATTTGTCGGTGAGAATGATTTGAAGCATGACTCGAATCTCCCCAAGTCCTTTCTAGTGCAGTTGAGATTACATCGGCTTCTTTTGAACCTCTCACCCCAATATTTCTCTTTACAGAGTTGGTGTTGAAACATGCCGGCATGCTAGAAAAGCTAGTGATTCGGGCTACGCCAAAGTCTCTATTGGTAGCAACAGATAAACTGCTGAGTATGCTGAGATCTTCCCCAACCGCCAAGCTGATTTTTTTGAAAAAATGAACATCGTCATGTTATGTAATTTAATGTGTTCTTCTAGTACGTAATTTGGTGCAAGTTTTCAGACAATTGGTATTTGAGATTATCGTACGTAATTTGTAGCTATTTGCTACTTTGCTATGTCTAATTAGGCACTAGACTTTAGTCTGTTGTCCGATTAACGCCTAACATCTTTTGGAGCATTGGTTTGTAATACGTAATTTTGTGCAAGTTTTCAGACAGTTGGTATTTGAGGTTTTCCTATGTAATTTGTAGGTGGTTGCTATTTGAATCACTAAGGAGATATTTGGATTGGTATGGTTCATCCGGATTGGACATGGCACGTCCGCATTGTATTTCACTTTACACCGGATGATCGGGAAAAATTCATTTTTAGTCCAATATGTTAGGCCTTGTACAGTAAAAGTCCTGTATGTTATAAAATTTCAATTTTAGTCCTGTATGTTCCCAAAGTTGTCCAATTTAAGGACACTAACCATCACCATCGACCAATTTAGCCGGAATTAGACTAGTAAATTTAGGGTTTTTGAGTGCTAATGCTTATGTATCAAGTATTTGTCCAGATAACATGTCAAATCATTAAATTACTTTAGTAGCTCGGCCAAAAAAGAAAAGAAAAAGGTAACCCCTAATTTTCATACGAGGTGCATTTCATTTTTATTTTTTATTTTATTTTTCTTTCTTTCTTCATCTTTCTCAAATTTATTAGTGACGTGCGTCGCACTTGATTAATTATGGCCAAATTGGTCATTTCTGATGGTCAGTGTCCTTAAATTGGACAACTTTGGAAACATACAGGACTAAAATTGAAATTTTCTAACATACAGGACTTATACTAGACAAGGCCTAACATATTGAACTAAAAATGAATGTCTCATATGTGGATGTGCCTCATCGAACGTGACACAGGTCACTACATCTCAAACCAAATACTATCTCCTAAGAGTTATGGTGTTTGATTGTTTGCTAATGTTCCTATATTTCATCTTCTCATCTGTAAAATTTACAATGTTGTTTTAATTTTATCAATTTGACGAAAGTAAAAGTCACTTGCATAATCAATTCGGAAGATAATGACTTATTTTATTATTTTTACTAGGCTTATTGAATTATAAGTGATTAATTCGTGAAATTGATTTTTTTTATAATACTTGGGCTATTATTTTGCCGGAGCATTGTACAAGTTGTGATATTTCTTTGACTTGATTGCAAAATAAATCATTTACTTTTACAAAATTGTAATTTTAAGATAACTTTTCAGATTTAGCAAAATAGATTATTAACTTGGCATAATTTTACAATTTTAGGGCTCACTTGATTGCAAATAATCAATGGCAATGATAATGAATATGAATGAAGGGTCAATCATACTATGAAATTAAATGGGAGGAATTGTTGATAAAAAATGGTAATGATTAACTTATCTATCATGTACCAAGCACCATAAATGAGAATGAGTCTTCATTCATTTCCATTTCTTACCCCTAAACCCAATGAGTCCTCATTCCTTCTCATTTTTTACTCCTAAACCCCCGATCAAGCAGGCTCTTAGTCATAATAAATCTTCCAGTGAAATATTGTAAACTATCCTACCAAATTTACAGTTTACATCATACATTGTCCCAAAGTAATGAACACGAAAATAATTATAATAAGATATTTATAAACAATATCTTGTCTAGTCTCTTCTCGCAAATTTAATTAACTATTGTACTGTTCACGCAGTTTTTTTCTTATTTATCAATCTAAGTGAACTCGTCTGTGCCACAGGCGAGTTCACTTAAATCTGACAAAACACTATTCAATCTCGCCCCTGACAGGGGCGAGTTCTTAATTTTTTTTATTTTTTTTTTCAGTTAGATCTCGCCTGTGCCAGGGGCGAGATCCAATTTTTTTTTTAAAGATATAACTGATCTCGCCTGTGCCATGGGCGAGATCAAGTATGCGGTAAACTCGTCCCTGGCGTATTTTAGATTTTATATATAATGCGAGTTCTAATTCTTTTCTTTTTTATGGCGTATTTTAGATTTTATATATATATTATCTATTATTTAATTATCTTTTAGGATTTTATGTATATATTATCTATTATTTAATTTTCTTTTAGGATTTTATATATATACTAGTAAATGCTCCTATTTTTTTAAACAGTAAATCAATATTAACATGAACAATACTTTTATTGAAAACGCATTTTTATTTGATAATATATAATAAAAATAGAAATGGTTAAAAAAATTTACAAAGAAAACTTTTGTGTTCTTTTGCAGTGTTATTCATTCCTTGAATCTTACTCCGGAAAATTAGTAATTTTCACTAATAAAAATACATTTTAATTTTTCACGAATTTCTTACTCGTATCTTATTCCAGATTTTTTTTTTTTTTTTTTATCTTGTCTCTATCAAAACATTCATATTAAATTATGATAAATTTTTAATAGATTACACTAATTGATAATAATAATAAATAAAGCGAACATACATAATCCAGAATCCGATATCAGTTAACAGAATTGAGAAACAAATAATCTAAAGGATTATTCTTATATAAAATATTTTATTAGTTTATGTACAAAACATCTTCTATTAGAAACAAAAATAAATTTTTTTAAAGATTATTCTTATATAAAATATTTTATTAGTTTACCTACAAAATATCCTCTATTGGAAATAAATTTTAAGAAAAACATAGAAAATACAATTTTATTTTAGGATGAACTGAATCTTCATAGTCCATATCATGAGCTCATTCATATAAATAGAGTTGGGTTTGGATTTAGAATTTTAAAGACATAGATGACCTCAAATCTTTCAATTTTTTTTATCGAATAATCTCCTATATCTATAAGATGAACTCATTAATATAAATAAAGTTGAATTTGGATTTAGAAAATTAATGAACTAAATTAATAAAATACTTTATATAATAAGAATAATCATTAAGAAAATATATTTTTTTCTCAATTTTATTAAATTGTATTGCAATTTTGACCATTTCTTTTTTTGTTATATATTATCAAATAAAAATGCGTTTTCAATAAAAGTATTTTCCATGTTAATATTGATTTACTATCTAACAAAATAGCCCGTGCGATGCACGGGAGCATTAACTAGTATATATATAAAATCCTAAAAAAAATTAAATAATAGATAATATATATATATATAATCCTAAAAGATAATTAAATAATAGA
Source organism: Ajuga chamaepitys (assembly GCA_958295605.1). NCBI lineage: Eukaryota > Viridiplantae > Streptophyta > Magnoliopsida > Lamiales > Lamiaceae > Ajuga > Ajuga chamaepitys. The sequence continues at coordinate 4,920,372 of OY282503.1, forward strand.
TAATATATATATAAAATCTAAAATACGCCATAAAAAAGAAAAGAATTAGGGGCGAGTTTAGGTATTGTATTTTCAACTACTTGATCTCGCCCATGGCACAGGCGAGATCAGTTATATCTTTTAAAAAAAAAAAAAATTGGATCTCGCCCTGGCACAGGCGAGATATAACTGAAAAAAAAAAAAAAAAAATTAAGAACTCGCCCCTGGCAGGAGCGAGATTGAATAGTGTTTTGTCATATTTAAGTGAACTCGCCTGTGTTAGGAAAAAAGCACACCTATTATTTTAATAGGTGAGTGAACAGTACAATAGTTAATTAAATTTACCAGTCTCTTCTTTACCAAAATAATAATAATAAGCCAAAATCTATTTATTTAAATAAAATTTTCGGATATAACAAATTAATCTAAAGTTAAAGTCCAAACAAATAGGCAAACCTAATGGCCAGAATTCATACAGTTAGTTTTACTTCTCTGGGCCTGCATATTTGGGTAGTCATGGGCTTTTCTCAATCTACCAATAAAGGAAATGGCCCAAGTAGAAGACTGTTGAAAGTAACTCGCCTTTAAAACTGTGAGTATGAAACAATTTTCACATAAACCCAACACCATATCACTATATCAGAATTAATTTGTAAAAGCAATCACTTAGATAAAACAGTCTTATGATCCTTTGCGGTGCGAAGTGAGTTACTTTAATCATGAAAACGACTACTTTAATGTCAAAAGCTGCTACTTTAAGTGTTAATCTTTTGTGTAAAGTAATAATTTTAAAAATGTTAAAGTATAAGAAGTAACTTTTTTTACGCCAAAATTAATACTCCCTCCGTTCCGAATGAACTTGCACTGACTCCGACATACATATTAAGAAAAATTGATTTTTGATAAATGTTGACTTAGTGAAATCTGTTGTAATTATGTGATTAATGTAGGGTAGAGATGTAAAGTTTTATTTCCTAAAATGGAAAGTGTACGTAGGGTAGAGATGTAAAGTTTTATTTCCTAAAATGGAAAGTGTACAAAAGGGTGGGACATCCCGATTAGAGAAGTATGCAAGTTCATTCGGGACGGAATGAGTACTTTTTTGGATAAAAGTAACTCATGTATTATAAAGACGGCCTGCACAAGTGTTACTCGAATAAAAATACGAACAAAGTAAGAAAATTTATCACAATTAAAGAAAAAAATGAGTAAAAGATGATTTGCTCCTCATTCATTACATGATCCTGCTGTTCATAATAAGTTTAGATTGGATGGTAAGGTTAAAAAAAAAAACTTGAACCAAAATTTTATAAAAAATAAATTACTTTTTACTAGGCCTAGTAAAAAAATCCTATAAGCATTAGTCACTTCTTGCACAAAATTACCTTTGCAGACGGAGATGATCTTGACATACTGAGCAGTTTCTCCGAAACCAGAAAAAAAGACTCGAGCGGAAACGACATGATTCCTCTAGCCCGAATCACCATCTTTTGCAGCACGCTAGCATGTTTCAACAGAAGCTCGATAAAAGGAAACACCGATGTCTCACACAAACACGAAATAATCTCAATACTCTCCAAATTATGCAACATCAATGAATTGGGCAGATTTCTTATGGTGTGCTCTGCATCAAGAGCCTGCGGCACTATGGCATGTTTCGGTTCATAATCATATGACGCTGGACAAACCGCGTTGTCAATGATCAAGGTCTTCACCTTGGGGAAAACCCGAAGAATATTCACAATTAATACTTTGTCAAGGTCGCAAAAATTAACGTCGAGTTTCAAGATCTTAACATTTGATAATGGTGAAAGCGAACATCTCTTCCACATTGGTATGACCGCCTGGTGTAACCACCAAGTTAGATTGCATTCATCAGAAGGTACCAACAGATTGCATAGAAAACAATTTAAAGAAATGCTATAAACATTAGCTCCAAATTTTAAGGCAAGCACTTAAATAAGACGTATTTTCCATATTATGTTATCATAAAAAATCTGTATTATGTTATCATAAAAAATGTTACTTTTGCTATAAAAAGTGTTAATGCTAGTGTTAAGCTTTATACAGAAGAAACAACTTTTCAAGAAGTAACTTTTTTTGTCATAAAAGGAATAGTTTTTACATCAAAAGTGACAGTTTTTATGATAAAAGTAACTCCCGTTTGACATAAGATGGGCCGAAAACAATCGTTACTCATCTATTAATAGGAGTATTTTGTAATTTATGGTTTCACCAAGCATCAAATTCACAAGCATGAAACCAACTTAGCTGCAATTTTGAAATTATTTTGGGAAACTAAAGAAAAAAGTACTAGCTAATGCATTAAAGCTAAAAGATGGCATTGAAGATAAAAGGAAGAGAAGTTGTGACTTCATTGACAGATAAACATAATAAATTTGATAAAATTGAGTTGATAAAAAAACTATCAAGTATCCAGAGAATTTTCATATGATAGAATACTACTGTGATTTAATTATATACCTAATAATACTCCATAGCAACCATAACATATGACATCACAACACATAGCAATCATAGCATATAAGACATAGGTGCATACTGCAAAGAAAACAAACCTGAACACTCCAATAACATATAGCAACATATATAACATATAAGATATGACATAGGTGGAAACTGCAGCATAACAAACCTCAACACACCAATCTGATAATGTGACTTTTTCAACATGTCGGATGGTCGAAAGAATTTGCCTCGATGCTTCTTCAAATAATTCTTCCGCTTCCGATGTACCATAATCATAGTGATATCGACAAGGAAAACCAAGAGTTGCATTGGTTACAGACAAGACATTAGTCAGCAAATACTCACTATACAAAACTCCGCAAAGTTCTAATGAGTCAAGATTCGGAGACCAGATTCTGAGCTTTGTAACTCTTGATGGTCGATCACTGTAATCAAAATATACATATTTCTCAATCCTCAGCTTTTTTAAACTTCTAGACTGGATGTTCAAATTCTCATTGCTTTCCAAGAGACGCAACTTAAGGATTTCCAATTGAGGCGAACCAGATAAAATTTGGTTTATCAAGTGTTCACTCAAGCGAAAACCATCGATATTTAAACTCTTTAGGTGATTCCATAGCGGCGGAGATTCAGGTATTCGAAGATTACAACCTATAAGTGATAATTTTTCTAACGACGAACATGAATTCAAGCAATGTGGTGCCCTATACATGTTTTTCTCACGATTCCAATCCAGCAAACTTAAATCATACGCCAAATGTATATTCAACTCTTCTACCTTATATTCCTTTGCATAAAGGACCCATAAATCAATATCCTCAGCTAACGACATAACAAAGTCACCGTCGAAATCAAGTGTGAATGTTTGAATCTTATCACCTTTCCAGAACATCAAAGCACGATTAACGAAATTCCGGATTCTATCGGCATCGTTTTCAACAGCAATATAATCGCAGAAATTAAGGCAGGGAACAGTGTTCCAGAGATTTTTCCAGCGTTTGGAGAGAATCGTTGTCGAAACCACATCTTTCATCGGCAAAAACGAAAGGATGTGAAGGATTAACGAAGAAGGCAACTCACTGAGCCGATCCTTTTTATCGCTGATCACTGATTCTTCCTTCTCCTTCTCGCTCATGTCTGATTCTTCCATCTCGTAATTATCCACGAACGAATCATCATTATCCATGGCTACGTCCATTGAATCGAAATAAGAAACTCAATTATCTGAATATTTCGAAGCAATAACAAATTTCGATGGAATTGCTTCGAATGAAAGTAGCGTTGAGAGAGAAGTTTACCGTAAATAGTTCTAGATCAATAATTTAGCAGCCATTCGGAGAAGCTTCTTCTCCTTTCAATGGAGAAAAAAGCATACACCATAAACCCTAGGACTCTTAATTCTCAGCCTCCCTTTTCCTTGGAGAAATTGGAATGTGTTTCATAACTTGTGAATCACGCGGGAAAATCGAGATTATAGATGATATATGGATATTATATGCATATTTTATACTCCCTCCGTCGTGCTAATTTTGACTCGACACGAATGTTAAAAAAAAGTAAGTTTTAGAAAATTAAAGGTGAAGATTTTGATGGTGGTGATTGTGAGAGAAATTTGCATTCTAAGGTGTGCAAAGTTAAGTGGGACGAATGAAAAAGAAAAGTATGCAAATTTAAGTAGGACGGAAGAAGTATATTTTTTAGGGTATATTTTATATTATAGATATATATGGATAGTATAATGTATATCTTAGATAAGAGATTATATACGATATATGGATAGTATATGTATGTTTTAGATAAAGTTACATATATGTATTTTAAATTATCTTTTAGGGGTAATTCTTTTGTGCAACCGTTGCACCTATGTAATCGTTGGATATTTTGTCATTTTAAGTGTTATACTGAGACCCATTATTGTTTTCTAATAATTCGAATCGAAGACTTCTAAAAAAGAGGATGTCCCAACGGAGGTGGACATGCCTGTTTGGGTCGATGGCGGCGGTGCTGTTGGAAGAAGCCTTGTTCTCGTTCGACATGGTACGTCTATGTGAGGGGATGAAGACGGATTGGTGTAAAACCGCAATATGTTGTGCAGAAGCAAAGAGAAAAATTTGTTTGAAAAGCTTGGTTAATGGAGCATTATTTTCAAAATAGGAGGAGATAGAGTGTTGAACTTAGTTTTCATAAAAGTTTTTGGGGCACTTGTAATAACTTATGGGAAGAGGAAAGAATGATTTGACATTTCAGACCTTTTTTTTTTTAAAATTATTTGAATTAAATGAATGTTCAAATCAAAATAAAATAAATCTAATGGTGAAAAAATTAGGGTTGCATGGGTGCAATGGTTACGTAGAAGTTGGACTCATCTTTTAGGGGATGATAAAAGAAATTGAGACACGTTGTACAATATCATAAAAGTGTATTAGTTGGGTAGTAAACTCGGACCTAGTAATTAATTGGGCTTAGTTAGAGCTCATCGATGTATAAACGTAGTTAAACGAAGAGAACCGAAATAAAAACATAAACACCCAAAAAGAGATTAATTAGAGCTACTGGATATTTTTTACTACAGAATGTGTAAACCTAAATACTAGTCGGTTTGAAGAGAATTACTTTGATAAGAAAAGAACATGTTATTCCAACGAGGAAAAGAAATCTCATTTTTCCAATATTATTCCCGAGGTATCCTAAAATTCATTTAGTATAAGACAATAGTGGTAGCAAAAATTGTACAGAAGCGAAAATAATAAATAGGAGGAGGAGAGATATTTTGGATAGGCTATAGTTTTTCATCCTAAGAGTTTCTCCACTGATTGTATTTCGCTAAACGTATTTCAAACATCTTATAAACTTCAATATTTTATAAGTTATTTAAAAAAAATATAAGATTTAATTTATTAAGAGTTCATAAGTTATTAAAGAGTTTGTATAAAATATCTTATAAGCTAACAATTGAATGAAGTAATTTAGCTATGAATTGTGTGTAGTGTATGTAGTGTGTGAAGTGTGTGTAAATATTTGAAATGTGTGTAGTGTGTGTAAATGTGTGTTGTGTGTGTAGTGTGTGTGAAGTAGGTGAAGTATAACTTATAAGATCTTAAAAGATAAGTTGGACTAGAGGAACTTATTTTTTTTGGAGCTTATAAGCTATAGGACCTTATTTTTACATCTTATAAGTTGTCTAACATCTTATTTTGCCAAACACATTTCAAAAGCTTATAAGCTCTCAAACATCTTATAAGATGTTTTGAGGAGCTAGCTTATAAGATTAGCCAAACACCCTCTAAGGGTGTTTAGAGCCCAAAAATCTTATAAAATATAAGGACTTATAACATGTTTTTAGAGTTTACAAGTTTATGGTCTTATTTTAAAATAAGTTATAGAAGTGTTTGGATCAAATAACATATAAGATTCTTCAACATTTTATAAAATATTGATGTGTTTGGTAAATAAAATCTTTTTGTAATTATAATTACGAAAAAATGTGTATTTAGAAAGAGCTTATGAAAAAAAAAATGGGGATCGATGGTATTTTTTTCAAAAGAGCTTATAAGCTCCTCTTATTAGCTTCTTTAAAAAAAAAATAGCTAAATAAATTTTGAGAACTTACAAACTATGAACATCTTATAAAATGTTTTAAAAAATTTATAAGCTCTGTAAAACACAGTGCTAAGTCTAAAAAACGACTCAATTAGGATGGATGTTGCATGTATTCTAGCGATACCGATTCATAATTACATTCATTCTTATATGTGATTATTAATTGTTTACAAGGCAAATAATCTTTCTTGTCCTGCACTGCACTGTATAATAAGATTATTTCCTAACTAAATTAAATAAATTATCGAAATTAGAATTTATTATTACTCTCGTCGTATAAAAAGTATCATATTCAGAAATGAATAACTTCTTAATTTTTATTAATTTGATGAAGATATAATTCTTTAAAAACTATCCATTCTTAAAAATATATATATATATATATATATATATTTTTTTTTAAAAAAAATTATCAATAAGCACTCACACGACTTATTTTATTAATATTTTCTGATTTACTTATTCAACATATATTTTCTAAAATTTAAATTTTATGTTTTACTTGAACTAGAAAAATAAGATCTTAATTTTTGAAACAGGACTCTCGGACAGATTCTTTTTTAAAACAAGATGGAGTATAACAGAGTAGTTATATGACTTGAACATCTCCCTGTTTATTACTCCAACAATCCCTATATAAGACTTATCTTTAAATAATATCCAGTCTCAAACTGGAAAAAGTTTGTATGTATCCGTGTCAAGAAAAAAAGTTTAAGTAATTTATGTAAAAACATTGATAGTTTCATGAAGTTAGTGCAATCATTTTCATTTAATTGAGGGTTAAACCAAAATTTGTTATTACCTCTGTCCTATTAAAATATTCTTGTTTGAATATATTAAAAAATTTGACAATTTGAGGAAGATTTATATAACTCTCCGAAAATTATTAGTACGCACTCACACTTCTTCTTCTTCTTCTTCTTCTTATTATTATTATTATTATTATTAGTAGCAGTATTTGTTTTTATTTTTATTTTTTTGCTTGACGTATTCAATTATATTTAAATAATTTTTCAAATTTTTTTTTTCACTTGAATTAGTAAACAAGACCTTAATTTTTAAAACAAGACTATAGGACAAGAATTTTTTGAAACGTAACTCTCTTTATAGATAAGGTGGATTATAGGGGATAAATTGTATGACTTAAACATCTTCCGCTTGTTATTCACATGATCCCAATACAAGAGTGATCTTTAGAAATTATTATGGCTCATAGTAAAGTTGTATTTCAAATGTCAATAAATCTTTGAATCAGTGAAAATAAAATTATATTATCTCAACTTATAAGTGTACAAGTAAAATCAATAAATAGATAATGTTGTATAAATAAGAATACATAGTTACTTAAATGTTGTACCTTATGTATGCAATTACTTAGAACCTAAGGGGATGTTTGGTTATAATCTCATAAGCATTTTTTCATTTTTTATCATGTTTGTTTTATCATTCTTATTTATATTTTTTTCAAATCAATTATTAAATATAAATTAAATATTGATTTTGCGTCTCATCACTTTTGATACATATAATATAATATGATATATTTCAATCATCGTTATTTAGTGGGGCTCACCATTTTCAACTATTTTAATAAAGTATCACTATTCAATCATATTATTCAATAATTAGTCACATTTATTTAAACATCGATCACATTTATCAAAATATCAAAGAAAATCTCGTAAACAATACTTAAAATTGAAAATTGAGAATGAAAACATAACCAAACATCGCGTAACTTTTTATTCCTTGATAGACCTAAACATCAATGGATAAGATAAGATTTTGGGCCAGCTTTGTAAGGCCCAGCCCGACCCCCATGCCAATGGATGACATGATATTGGGCTAGCTTTGTCCAATCTGACATTCGGGGTCGGAAATTCCTTTGTCCAGCCCAACTTGTTATGTATAACTTATTTTTTATTTTGGTATCTGGTCCATAAAGATGATAATAAAGCTCCCATGTACGTTTGACCGGTCACGTATATTAAGAAAAATTATTTTTTTATTAATTTTTTCAAATGTGGAGACTAAATAAATTTTCCATACACTTATTAAGGATGATAATAACGGTCCCTATACTTTGTTATCATCCCTGTTAGAGCCAGGTGACTCAAAATATCAAAATATCCACAAGCTTTTCATGTTTGTGCGTTTCTTGGTGCAGTTAACATCTCAACTTACAATTTATTGCAAATTGCCATCTAGGAGAAGTTTCAGCCGTTAATAATTGAACATATTTTACATCAATCAATAGTCGAGATTTGTTCGATATGGTAAGTTGCAACAACTTATAAAGTTCAAATGACAAAAAGAAAAAAGAAAGGCAAACTACAAAAACACGCACGTTTGGAATAGTAAATTGTAATGCCCTCATATATAAATGGTTACAATCAGACTGTTGTAACAGCAAATAGAAAATGTAGTCCTACAAAATCCTTTCAGAAAGTTCACAACTGGGCGACCCCACATGCCATTACAGTACACAACTAATGAAATTTGGTCTACAAACAAATACGTAATGAATGTTGTCTGTCAATTACAACATATTCGATGATATTCCTCACACATTCACAAACCTCCCAACCTCCCAACCCAGACACACCCACCCACCTACCCCACCCAACTCACAAAAGGAATAAAAAGACACCATTACAGAAAATCATACATCGAAAAATATAAAGAGCCCACTCTCCCTTCATCCAAAACAGAGTTGATCTTCCAGAGGATTCTAAATTTCGTGTTCATGATGACATCGAGCGAATTTAGAAGCCATAGGCCCTCGTTCGCCCTGCTCTGGAGCATACCACAATTATACACCGACTTGTGCATGATCAAACCCCAGAAAATGCAAACACTGTTGCTGAGAAAAAAACATCACTCAAAAATATTCAGAACTTGTCTTTACTGGTTTCTGATGAGACCTTAAATGGACCAGTGGAACCAAACGGATCGTTGTCATCGAATGAAAAGTTGCTGCTTTGATCGAATCCTCTTGTGCTATTCATTGAATCGAACCTAGTGAGTTTGCCCTCACGTGGTGAAGAGGCATGATCAGGAGCAGCGAAGGAGTCGTACCTTGAAAAACTGTCGAAGAAGGGGTCCCGCGACTCAACACTGTACCTCGGTGAGTTACCAGATTTAAAAAGTGGGGACCCTGGAACAGAATCCTCAAAGGTAAACAGGTTATTCTTTTGGAAGGCACTGTCCGCTTGAGGGGAGACACTTTTTGTTGGACTATCATTGAAATCATTTGAGCCAAAGAAATATTTTTCATCGTGCTTCGTATGATCCGATTCCTGATATTGTTGACAGTAGAATATCAATGCGTTTGGACATAAAGATGTCCATATTATAAAACTATCATTGTAGTACTGGACAGAAGTTAAAATAGAAAAAGATAATGAAGTAACATAGGAAATACAAAACGTCGATAGTTGGACAAATAAACTGTGCATATAGCAAGAGATGGATATGAATAGTGATTCAGTGATCGTTAGTGTGGACATAACAAGACAGGGATATCTTATCCCAGAATGTAATAAATGTAAAAGTTCCGTTGCAATGCAGATTTGAATGATCCCTTGACTTGTTATAAGGATCACGTGAAGATTTTACACAATTTTTTATGTTCGACAAACCACAACAGAGATAATAAAACAGAATACAACAGAACTACTTGCCTTGGCATTGAAGCCCCAAACAGAATCAATATCATCGTTGTTGTCAAAATTGCCCCAAGAAGGTTCGTCGAAGCTTCTGTTGATAAAAAAGAAGGATAAGAATGAGGAAACACACTAAAGAACTCGCTAGGAGGTGGGGTTGGGGGGGGTAAAAGCTGAACCGTTTATACAACAATGAACAATGAACAATGGAACACCAAAACCTGTGAGTTTCAGCATCTTCGTCATGGTTTTTCCTGAAATGATCATCTGAATATTCTTTAGATGGACTTTCTTCTGTTGTTTGCCTCCCTGGACTACCTCGTGGGCTCCTTGATTCATCTGGACTAAACACTGATTCAGCGTCAAAGGCACCAATACCCGAGTCAAAGGGTTTTTCAGATGTGGCAGCAGCATTTGACTGTGAGTCTGGGGAAAAGCTATGAGTTGGGGAAGAATTCTCTCTTTGAGCAGATGCTGACTTGGCACTTTCAGGAAGAGCAACATCAAAGGAAAACCCTATAAAACAAATAGGCATGTCATCACAAATGTCAAGATTCAGTGTTACGCTAAAGTTAAGGTCAAAGTAAACGGCTGCCAAACCTTCGTCTTCAAACTTGTCCCAGTCTTCATCCCATATCGCTGCAACCTCTGGGATCCCAGGTTGCCAACCTTAAGAAATAAAAAGTATCGTTAGATAATTAATTTAAAGAAGCTCACTTCAAATCAGTTTGAGACTAACAAGAAAGGATAAAGGGATTCCATCAAACTCAGATACAACAGACAGATCAAATCTGTATGAGCAAGCAAGACATTCAGATAAAATACTTCCTACCCTGTTATTAGGATGGATCACATAGTTCAATTAATGTCTTGGGCATCAGGTGATTCGATTTTCGAACTACACAATAAGGTCAGGCTTCATGGAATAAAATACGACTAATCCTGTTTGATACCTAAGATATAAAATAGTAAAAAATTAATGAAGATGAAACTGTTGTGGTCTTTCTGAATTTAAATCAAATAAACTTATGTCCTTGGCTAACATGAGAGTCATATGCCACACTTCCTTAGTTTCCACCAATTGACTTGCCCATGACCAGTGCCCATCTGGCATCTTGTGTTCTGTTCCATACTCATCTTCACAGCCATCGTGTCTATCGCACTATTTCATTCAACAATGATCTCTCTCCGCTCTAGTTTCAATTTTTTCTTGCTTCCTAACTAGTTTCTCCCCAACCTTCCTCTGAGCCACACCTCTCTCTTCCCTTCTTCCTGCTTTAGTTTTGTGGGTTGTGGCAACAGTTTCTGTAGTTTCATTTATTTTGGAAAACCTTGGAAGTAGGATTTCTTCAGTGTTATTCCTATTATTTTACACAGTAAAGCATTGTGATTTTGACAGGGTATAGAAATTGACCAAGTTCCCGATACGGCGACCAACCAGCTGATATCTTTAGTAGGTGAGCTATGTGAGAAAATTAAGTAGTGTTAAAGACAAAAGCATATTCAGCTACAGGAAAGGGGTAACTCACAGATGAAAAGCGACCAATGGAGAAATATAATCACAGGTAAAAACAAACAGAGGATTACCTGGGGGAAGCTCAATTAATGCTGCAGATTTGATCTCCATGTTATGTTTCTTGCAACGATCAGTCAATGCCTTCAATAATTCCTCAAGATCCGATTGTATACGATCAGCACGCACCTGAACAAACCAGGAATACATTAGAAATTGCACGATTTCAAATGGATGCGCATGTAAACCACCAGTCAGCCTCCTAGCAAAGTTGCAAACCTGAAGAATGCCATCAGCACTTCCACCTTGTTCCATTTTAATGATTGCTTGATGTAACTCCGTCTTCCGCTCCTATAAATATGACAAATTGCATTCTGAAACAATTAAATGGTGATCGAATTGGAGTAAAATTTACGCGCACACGGGATGCACGATGCAAATAAATGTTGTGCTGTGAAGAGATTAGCACTTATATCACATATTTGGCTGATGAGAAAATGAAATCAGAACTCATATACTATTTGCTTTCTCTCCTTACAAAGCAGTTTTGGAATGTACCTACAGATTTTATGTGAAAGGATTGACATGACTATGTCCATAGCGGCAAAAACTTCATTTATATCTTCTCATAAAATTGCATACTAGACAAAAATAAATTATTAAACAATATTTGGTGAGTATGATTGTACTCCATGCTCAACCAAGGCCATAATGGGAATATATGATGAATCAGAGAGGGGGGGAGGTGTAGGTCCATTTGGCAGGTGAGCAGAAGGAAATTATGAAGGCAGTGTGCTGACGATGGTTACTATAGGGAAGGTCGGGAGGCAATGCTAACCAGTCATTTGGTAGGAATGTATGAGTGGGTCAACGTGGGAGGGAGGGAGGGAGGGAGGGGAAAGGGAGGTCAGGAGGCAATGACCATCTAGCCATTAATTGGGGAGGGAAGGATTAAGTCAGCAAAAGGAAGATGTCAGGAAGGACAGGCCTTAGACTGGTAGAATTGAGGACGAGAGGTTCCAATTGGAGGTCAGGACAATATGGTGACAGGGTAGCTGTGATTCAGGATGCAGGTATGGCAGGGAAAGGTAAGACATAAGCAACCTTTACCAGTGTTTGTGATGGTATGGAAAGGGTTGTAAGTGGTAGTGTTGATGGTAGCGGGGCAGTGGATGAGATACTGAATTACTTACTGATCTTAAATTGAGGGTAGTTTATGTGATCCAGAACAATTAGAAAGAGATTGGTAACAGACAAGCACAAAGGGATGAGGGAACGGCTCATTACATAATTGTGGAAAGGAATTCCATGATGTACCTAATTTATTTACCACCATAGAAAAATCTTAAATATCTCAATTATGATAAGCTCAATAAGAAATTAATCAAGAAAATAAGCACAAAATGAAGAAGCACAGTTGGATCCATGTGAAAGTTACCTGAATTTCACGAAATGAAGCCTCTTCAATGGTTAATTTTGAATGAATTTCAGCAACTTGTTTGTATTTCTCTTGATATTTTTTCTCCAGCAACTCAGCCTGGAAATAAAGAAGTAATTAAATAATAATGAAAAATATGACCCTAAAAGGAAAAAATATGTATTCTAAATTTCAAAGTACCTCATTCCTGTCTGCTCTAGCTCTTTCTGTTATTTCATTGAGTCGGTTATCGCATCTACTTTTATACAATACCTGAAAGGTAATTTGGATAACAAGGACAGGAGCCAAGGAAATAGACCATGCAAGATCAGATGTTATACATAATATCCACATCCACGTGTATAAAAAGAAAATTGATGCATATAAATGGTAATCAGTTCTGGATGATGCATGATTCCATAATAACGGGAAATATGGAACCAAACAATCAGAGTACAGGAACGCACCAGATCTTGCATTTTTGTTCGGTAGAATTCAAGCTTCTCTCTAGAATCCATAATTACATTCTCATTGTCAACCTAGCATTCATCAACAGAAGTGTCTCAGATCAAGTCTACAGAAGTTGCTAATACAAGTAACATCTGAAAGAAGAGGGGTTGTATGTTGTTCTAATCTAGCGGAAGGCCACCAGAACATGGATGAAAGATTAGCTTGAATAAGGTCATTCAAGTAACATCTGAAAGAAGAGGGGTTGTATACTGTTCAAATCTAGCAGAAGCCCATTTAGAACATGGACAGAACATATTAGTTTCAATAAGGTCAAGTTATGAGAGAGAGAGAGGGCTGGGATTATGTCCAAGGAAACTATCTTTTTAAAGTCATTTCCTGTAAAGTTATCAATCTGAAATGAAACGCTCCCTAACATTCTTATCAAGGTAAACTATCCAAATAATCTAGCTTTCTCACAGTTCGCGTGAATCTTCCAGAAGAAACTTTTCTTGGGATATTTTTATAAATAAAATAATAATAATAATAATAGTAGTAGTAGTAGTAGTAATAAGAAGAAGAAGAAGAATGATCTAAATTACAAGTAATGAAGCTGCAAGGGCCGGGATAACAAGAACAAAATCCTGTCAAGAGTTCAGTTTGCCACGTCCAAAGCTGCAGAATATATAGTGCGCTGACAAGAGACAAAAGAAGAACCTACCTTTTCATCTTCTGCTGCCTCCTGACCCTCACTGTCCAAAGAATTCAGCTGCCCATTACTCAGTTGATTAGCATGGGAATTATCTACTGTTTTACTCCTGGCATTTTTCTGATTGAATTGCATTGATCCATCTGCTTGGGATACTATCGGCTGCATTGGTGGTCTTAAACCAGGTCTAACTGGCTGAGCACCAGTCACGCCTTGCTGTGGTCTGAAGCCTAAATGTTCGAGAGGAGAATAAGTATTACAGAGGCAAGCGAAGCATTCAAAACATAAATAAAGACCAAGTCAATCATTACCAGTAGCAGGTCCCCATCCCATGCTTCCATAAGCCGTAGGAGGACCTGCCATAGACAATAGAGTTTCATCGAGCATGACACTATTTGGAAGCGCAGATGGAAGTGGTCGTCCTTCCCTGTACCTCTCCATTAAATAGAGTGCAATGCAAAACTCCCGTAAAGAAAGCATGCTATCACTATCTTGATCAGATAAATCCCAAACCTGCTTTAAGACCTCTGGAAATGGCCAAATAAAGATTATTAAGCATGATGTTATTCAATAACCTGAAAGATTCTCTATGTACCAAAGATAACATGTTGAAGTACCAACATGAAATTACTAAGCATTCTAGATTAATAGAACAACTATACAAATTATATATAAAGAAGTTATGGATTAAAATAACTACAACATTAATACCTCTTGGCAGTCTCCAACTCAAAAATAGGTTGCGTGCCTGATCACCAGTAATTTTACCATCTCTATCAGTGTCTACTTCCATAAAAACTTTTGCATACTTTTGAATGCCAGCTCGTGTCATTTTTGGCCATGAAGTCTGAGACGGATCTGATGTTGAATTCGTCATACCCGTTTGGACCCCAGAAGGCAGCGCTGAGGGAGTGACTTGGGTTGGAGCCTGCTGATTGGACTTCGGGATACTTGGAGGCTGCACAGTCTGATTTCCAGTAGAAGGTTTTAATATTGTGCTCTGTAAAGCTTCAAATGGATCAGGTTTAGCGGGAGACTGGGGATTTGCAGCGACAGGAACAATGGCTGAAGAGGTAAACGAACTACTTGCAGGTTGTTGTGGTGCTGAAGAAACTTTCTGGGATGAAGATTGGTTGGCAGCTGTTGCAGAGAAGTTTGAAAGAGAATCTTGAGGAGTTGGAGCAGCTGGCGAAATGGATGGATTAATTCCTCTCTCCAAGACTTGTGTTGCTTGTGCACTGGAAGCTGAAACACTTTTCCCGACATTCCAAGCATTACTTGTGTTTGGAAGACCAAGGCCAGTCATAGCCCCAGAAACATTCACACCACCAGCACCCTGAGGTGGGCGTGAAGTAGGACCAGCTGGCATGGATACAGGTGGTCTCATTTGGTGGCCTTGAGAAGGGAAAAATTGCTGATTCATGTTTGTATTTGAAGGTGTCGGCCCAAAATACTGGTTCATTCCTGTACTTGAAGGTTGTAACTGCCCAAATGGCCGATTCATAGTTGTGTTTGTAGGTGGGACCTGCCCAAACTGTTGGTTCATTGTACTTGCAGGCTGTCCCTGTAATGGCTGCTGGTTTACTCCAGAACTAGGAGGTGTCATCCCAAATTGCTGATTCATGCCTGTAGATGAAGACACGGGTCTAAGCTGTTGATTCATGCCTGCAGTCGACAGCGGTGTCCCAGGCTGCTGGCTGATACTTGAAGGAGCTGCCCCTCTGAATCCAAAATTTTGAGGAGTTGGTTGCACAGTTGCACCCATCTGCTTTGAAGGTGGAGCAGCTACTGTATTCGGCTGTTGCCCAGGGGCAGCAGCTGCATTAATCTGTGGAGCTGGGATTTTTGCAGAAGCAGGACCAAATAACGCTGCATTGACAATATCTGGTGTCAATTCTCGATTGGTCTGAGCCACTGTAACAAGCTTAAGAGCATTATAAAACTCAGGACGAGTAAGGAAGCCTGTACGGTTTTGGTCAGCGTGCATCCATATCTGCAACACACGAAACATTTGTAAACATCAACACAAAGGTTTCCTCAACAATATCTGGATCCGCATTACAGGGAGCTAAGTTTTGTTGAAAAAGATGAGGGGAATGACTTTGAGATTTCCCCATGAACAGAAGGAAATGAAAACACAAGGACTTCCTTTTGCCTGATTATTTAGGGAAAGCAAGCACATCTATGAAACAGCTGCAAGTTTTGCGCAGCCTTACAACCTCAAAATATATGATAGCCACCATCACAAAATAACAGTTCTACTACTAGTAAATAAGTTGATCTTAGTAGTTCGGCCCTCCCATCCATAAAGAAAATCTATCTATATATTATGCCAGGGTTCTGATCACATACGTCATAGCATCCTTGGAAGCAAGGGTAGTAGCCAGGAGAAATATCTAAGCAGACCCTCTAATTCACCCATCCCAACGTACTCTACATAAGTTTGAAATCATAGCAATTTATAGTTATAAAATAATAATGAACGCTGTAATGACAGAAAGACTAATCATAACACAGCTTCTACAACATTATGAATCTCAAGAAACGGTGAACAACCATCTTTCAAACCTCTCCATCTTCAGCACAAAGTTCTAGACAACAAGTAGGCTTGTTTTAATTGCTCAATCTCAACTTGTCTTACCACTTTACACAGTTCTTAAAAATCGGAAAGCATCACTAAAACCCTTGCAAATTATTAAAAAATCGCCACTAATTTCAAAAAACCCTCTCATTGCTCAATTTGGACGTGTCTAACTGTCTATCACTTTACACAATTCTAAAGAATAGGAAGTGTCACTAAAACCCTTATTCACAACAAACAATCGCCTCTGATTCTAAAAACCATTTTGCTCAATTCGACGTGTCCATCACTTTACACCATATTTAAAAAACAGAAGCATCACTAAAACCCTTATAAAAAAACTATAAATCGCCTCTAATTTCAAAAAACCATCAATCCCACGCATCTAAACACTCAATTTGATACACATAATACGTACAGTACGGAGGAAAAAACCAATCAAACTATGCAATAATTACCTGTGCAAGAACTTGTCTAGGCAAATTGGATCCTTGCAGAAACGACACAGCTTCAGCTCCACTGATCCTGCCGTCTCGATCCAAATCTGCCCGTTGGAAATACTCTTCGAATTTCTCCATATTAGCTCCTCCTGCGGCCGCCGCTTCTGCCCGTTTTTAAACCCCAGATCACCGCATTACTTCGTCAAATCACGGTGCAATTCCGAATACTCTAATTTCTTAATCAGTTGACACAGAACTGAAAATGAAATAAATTCGTGTGAAAATTTAAAAACAAAAATGATTCTGGATCGGTGAGATGATGAAGATTTGAGATGAGAGGCGATTGCCAAGTATACCAACAGCAGATTTGATTTATTTTCTTTTTTATGCTATAATTTTCCCTCTGTTTTTTTTTTTTTCCCCTTTAATCTTAATTTTCTGAAAATACCACATTGGTCATTGGTTTTCTGATATTCGGGAGAGAAATAGATGAAGTGTGTGTTTGCAATTTGGACCCTCTGTGCAACGTATTATGAGTTTTGCCCCAGAATAAAGTTGAAAGGGAATAATCTGAGATCCATACAATAGAGATGTTAAATTCATTTTATTGTGTCGTGTCATGCTTGGTTTTGAATCGATTCAAGATCTTATAAATTATGTTCGTGTTGTGTTAACTTTAAATTTATCTTTAACATAAATTCAAATGGATCAAATTCATATTGTCATATTGAATCAATGTTTGTCATGTTTGTACATAAAAGGGTTAATATAAAAAACACCATGTACTATGCACGTTTTATAGCTTAAGTGCCTAAATATTTTTTTGTCTTCGATTGCAACCTCCAGCAGGTTTTCCGGCGCAAATTTAAACTTTGAATGATATTTCCGTAATTTCCATAAAATTACTTCTAAAATTAAAAAAATTAAAATTAATTTAAAAATCTAAAAATTATCTTTATAAAACCAAATAATAAGTTTTTAAAAGAAAAAATGGGATTTTAGGGGAATTTTATAAATTCTTTTATAAATCTGATAAAATATCTAGAAATTATATTTGAATTTTTAAAAACATTGATCTGGAATTTTATCTTCGGAAATTGATTTTTTTTTTTTCTAAATCTGGATTTTTTTTATCTAAACGGATTTTAAAAAATTATTCAAAATATCATAAAACTATTAAATAATTTGATGGGCCCGAGAGGTTGAAGCAGGATGGCCGAATTGCAAGATTTATCCATCGCATATTTTTATAATAACTATTAAAAAATAATTGGAATAATCTTTAGAGCTTTTTCATATAATTTTAGGATCTTTTAAAATATTTTTAGATCTTAAATGCAATGTCTAAAATACTTTTTAATTTTTTGAAATTCAAAGATTATTTTAAAAATTATTTAACTTAATGAAAATTAGTTATGATAATAATTTTAGGCCTATTCTGGGGTGCACCTAGGACAAGGTGCACCTAGATGAGTTTTACCTATTTTGCAGGTAGCATGTAGATATTTACCATTTTTATTTTATTTGTATTTTAAATTTATTTTCCCTATCTTTTTTATTTTCCAATTTTTCATATTATTTGGGCCAGACCTTTATATATATTTTTTTTCAATGGGCCTTCGAATTTTGTGGAATTTTTTTCTTTAATTTTATTTTTCGTGTTTATGATCCAATGTTTTTTCGTGGGTATTGTTTTTTTCTGCCTTTTTATAATTTATTCATTCGAATTTTGGTTTTTATTTTTTCGGACACATTAAATGATCGGAAAAAAATGTCGTAACCGACTTTAGAATTTTTTTTTTAAAAAAAATGTAATAAAATATATACATCAATCTTCGAATTAGTTTTCTCTTGTATTATTTCTTGGCCTTAGGTGTATTAATTCCGGTGTTCTACGGGATTGAGAGGAAAAAAAATGTTGATTTTAAATTGACACGTATACTTATTTATATTAGTTTTCGATTCAATCTTCTCCATTATTATGTTTACTGTAGTAGGAAAATTAATTCCAATATTATACCTAAGGAACAAAAATGTTGATTTTATTTGGAACGTTTACATTTTTATTCATAACAACACTTAAATCAATAATCGGCACTCTGCTTACATATTTGATACGAGATTACTAATATCATCATGCCTAGAATTTGATTCCACGTTGTGATATAAAACTGGAAAATTAAAAAATATACAGTAGACTTATAACATCCAACATGCCTTGATTGTTAGTAAAAGTATTGGTGTCGTGTGAATTAAACAAGCTACGTGATAGATAATTATTATACTTCATTTGTTTGCTAGAGCTAACGACAATATCCTACACATAATTAACTGAGTATCGAACGTTGGATCAAATGTCTAGAAAAAGTGGCTTGGAAAGTTTGTCTAAAAACACACAAAACAATGGTATGCCAATGTGTTATAAAATTGTTTTCATTCAGTAGAACAATTCATTGTCATCTTCCGGACTCTTGCTTCGAATCGAGGCTTCTGCCCCCGTTTCGTCTTTCAGCAGCGGACAGTTGGACTTGTAGTGGCCTGATTCCTTGCGTATACCGCAATGGCGAGTTTTCCCTTTACTCAATTTGCTCTCTGGCTGAGAACCTTTTGTGCGGACTACATCCGGCTCTTTTATTATGTTCTTGCCATCTACATGCAGTCGTCTGCATTTGAAGCTGCCCCTCAGCCCTTCGTCCGGTGTAGTTGTTTCTGCCAACAACTTACATATTGTGCTCTCAACAGTAGTCATTGCACTTCTATACAACTCTTTAGTTTTTGAAGCTACATGACAAAGTTGATAAACGCTCCTGCACTGCAATCCCTTGCCCATCTCTTATTTAGCATAACATCAGGTATTGACGTCATATTTAAAGCTTTCATGGCGCAAAACATATGTCTACATGACCAGCCATAAGATTCAAACCTTTCGCAACTGCAAGAAAGAAATTTATCTGTATCACGTACGGTGACATTGACTTCCCTTGCCGGATCCTCCCCGTACTTAACAATTTCCACGTGATTGTATTCATCATCATGTTCAACGTTCAAAGAAGTGTCTTTGTTCTCTTTCTGAATTTCGTCACTTACCTGCATATTATAATTTCATAATGGCAACAACTAAACAACATTATCAACGACTTGACTGCATTTAAAATAATAATCCCTCTATGTCTTTAATAATTATGGTTTGGCAAACAAACATATATTCAGGTTTTTAAGGTTTCCTACACAATGTCCCCACAAGGTGGTTATTAGTCATGCATTAGGTAATTAAAGAAGTGGGGCTATAGAAATTAATCAGCAAATAGGAATGATATTCAACAATATAATGTGTTCAACATCACATATACATTACATCCTCAAATATTCGAAAAAGTCATTTTAATGAACAAGGGAGTATATTACAGGATTGTCGGGATTTGCGATGCAATTGTTGTGAAATGTCGTAAAATGTTAATTGTTGTATTTTGTTGTTTCTGTAACGTTTAAAAAAAAAAATTACCACAAGTGTATGAAAATGTTATATAACTAACTGATGATTACCTCAATGAAAACACGTCTGCTGTAATAGTTGAACGCCGCTTTCTCGATACCTTTAAGATGTGTAACCGGTCCAATTTCTGTGTGGTTGGTGGTGAAGTCCAGTTGAAGTGTGTTATGCCTTAGCTGGTTTATAGCCCTGCAAAATTGCTTGATAAAATAATACAAACTGAGGTCTGTGTTGAGGAAACGACTCAAATACGCGTGTGTGCTTTCACATCTTTGGGTCGTTGTCATACCGGCACAGAAAATCCCTTTGAAATAAGCCTCTGCCCACTTTTTCTTTTCTTTTTTTTATACAAATTATTCATCCACTCGTTTCTTTCTAGATTGTGCTTCTCCAAGAATGTCGTCCACCTCATTTCAAATTCCTCAGAGTAGCGGCAATGCATGCACTTAGCAAGATCCGTGAGAAAGGTTGTTTGGGTCGAGACCACTCGTGAGTTCCGTATCAGGTGTCATGAGCATAGACTATGCCTCGCGCGTGGCATACACATCACCAACGCTGCAGCTATTGCCTTGTCGCCATCAATGACCACACACTTTGGCTGCCTTCCTTCCATAGCATGCATAAACGTGCTGAAAGTCCACGTGTATGCATCTACCGTTTCTTCAGATACCAAACAACATCCAAAAACAACAGTAGATCGATGATTGTTGACTCCCACAAACTCAACTAGCGGCATCTTGAAGGTATTTGTTTTGTATGTTGAGTCGATGACCAACACGTCGCCGAACATACTGTAATCCATTAGCGACTTGGATTCGGCCCAAAAAATTCTGCTCAACTAATTTTCTCCATCCAAACCAAACCTTACGTACAAACCAGGATCGTTGTCAACAAGGGCATTTAAATAGCCTATTGTGGTTTTCTGCATCCGTGCTCATCCTCCTCGTACGTTCTTGATCAGAACTGATGAAATTATATAGATCCTTAACCGTGAAGCCTACCTTGTCATATCCACCCAAAGCCGTAACCATGAAATCCATTATCTGGCAGGTTCTTATCTGGCTTCCTTCATGGTTCATATCTCCATTACTTGCCCTGCTTTTATTTCTCTGTTTGATCTAAAGAAATGAACCTGATTCTGTTTGCCAAGTTGTGATTGTGGTCAGCATTAAACGAGGACACCTTGTATGTGTCTGCTGTTCTTTCTATCCTTACAACAAAAGTAGCTTTACATTTGCATCTCGTGATGGGAACGGGTTCCCTCCTGCGATCTTTCGTTACGTTACTTTTTTCTTTTCATATCCCTTGACGATTGCAAACTCAACGACACATTGTAATTGTTCCGTCCTCGTCAGATACGATGTTGTGATGGCGGATGCCAAAGCTTAATTTCATTGAATAAGCTTTGTAGAAGGATTCTACATTGGCTACTGTTTGATTTTTTTTTTCCAATCAAGTCTTTATTCGTCCAGCACCTCACGTCTTTCGTCCGCAATTCATCATCCTCATCCAAAGCTATGAAATGATGCATAAGGTTGTCAATTTCACCTTCGTACTCTATAGCATCTTCCATATGATGTATCGGTGAATGGTTCGATGAGTTGTCGGTGTAGCCTATTTCATCACTAGAGTTGATACTAACGAATGAATTATTGTCGGTGCTGGATATTTGCGTAACATTGTAATCTGCTAATAGACTATCCGTATCTTCGTCTGCCATGATCTTATTGTGGGCGAGTTAAACTGGAATTTCACACACAAGAATTTGTTATATACACATTGCAATAAATTGTTAAAAGGAAAACAATATTCATAATTCATAATTAAAAACAAAATTTTAAGTACCATAGATAATATGAATAACGAAATTCAGAAATAAAATTGCACAATTGCAAGCTTATCTTTCAATCTCGATTTGCAAGACGATACTACGAATACAGAGTTTAGAATATGCATAATATTAGTATGATTAACCGTTGAATTGATATTTCAGCGTAGATACTAGGGCTGGGTCGGTACGGCATACCGAAAAATTTGGGTTATACCGAATACCGTACCGAAAAATGCGGTATCGGAATAACGAATACCGTTACCGTACCGGCATGTTCGGTATACCGAATTTTCGGTATACCGAAAATTCGGTATATACTCGACACATACCGATCAATACCGATACCGAAATCATGTATGGTATCGGTATTATACCGAATTCATACCGAATGTATACCGAATGTATACCGAATTTTTGGTATATTGAAATTAAAAAATATACCGGTATACCGTCCATACCGAACCGAAAATTTCAATTTTAAATTTTTAATCAATTTATCGCATTTGCTTTAGGACACTATAGTACAATTCAATTCAAAACAATCAATACGTCTTTCAAATGTTCACAATCCAACAAATACATATCTAGTTCAAAATCCAACAAATACATGGCTTTCAACAGTTTCGAATCCAACAATTCAATTAAAAACAACAAATACATGTCTTTCAACAATTACAAATAATTCATAAACCATAGATGCAACTTTTTTCCTATCCGGAATTCTAAATCTCGGTTGTAGTTCATGAACCCATCCTTTTAACCCTTTCCCCTCAACAACCCGAAAAGACATCTCATCAACAATCACAAACTCTGTAAGCTTTAATTCACACCGTTTCTGATTAAATGTATGAGGAATCAAGGGACTTACCTGTCCCATTGTCTCACTTGTTAATACGGTTTGACCTTTTCCAGTTCCACTCCCTATGTATAATGGACTTGCCTTGCACCTCTTCTCCAAGTGGTTTTTGAGCCCACTAGCACTTCCGTAAGTCACCGGGATCTCCACTTTACAATATTTGCATATGGCCAGAGGTTGTACAGTGTCATTGTCTAATTGTCTTGAAACTTTCTCACAGTGATCCCAATAAGGACTCTTTTTTTTCGGCGGTATAGGAGGCTTTGTGGCCGAATCTTTTCTTGTTCTTTTCCGACTTGTAGTAACATCGTTTGCTTCAGAGTCTATTGTGTTTGGTGTTTCGGATGGACTTGTGCTTGGCAATGAAGCTGAAGATTCGGACTCCATTCGTAAATCTGAAAATAAATAAAGTAAAATAAACAATTCAATGTGGATGGAGGACTTGAAATTAAGCAAATGTATCAACAAATGAATCAATTGAATCAAAGAGCTATTAATGCTCATTTAGATTAGAGGATCCAATCACGAGATGCAAGACCTGAAATTAAAAATACAGTTCACTTAATACAACTATGATAAATATTGAACAAGATTACACGTGCAAATAGACAATAGATACTAAGTATAAATACAGTTCATTATCTGGGTATTCTTTAGCATTTCCTTTACTTATCAGTGTATCAAATAGAGTAACAAAATACACCAGAAAAATGAACTCAAATATTGATATTCGATAGCATTTCCTTTGGTACCACCAACCAGGCCAATCTTTTCACAAACGTGGTGCAAGAAGAAAAAAGGAATAGAGAGACAAAAAAATGAACTCAAATATTGATATTCCATAGGGTTCTAATGGAATAGGCAGCTTTGGAGGAAATAGAGAGACAAAAAGGAACCGTGATAAGAAACTGGAGTGAGGTCCGGTGATTACTTGTGCAAAGAATCCTGCAATTGCTGATTTTTTTTATCTGCTTCCTCCAATTTTACACGTCTCTCTTCGCTAGATTCTTGTGCCTCAGCATATTTCTTCCTCAAGTCTTCAGAAGTTTCTTGTTCCTTTTGTAAAGAAGCCTGGACAGCCAATAGTTAGCCGGGAATATGTTAGATGGAAGTACAATTGAAACATACACTAGGATGATATTTTACATATGCAAATCAGATTGTACAGGAACTCAAAATCCCTTGCATTAGATTCACTCCATGATCCATCCATAAAAATGATTTCAGTTTTTATGCCAAATCAAGCTACTTACAGATAATTGTTTGAAGGGATGCTCAACCATGACATAGGGATGAATTGAATATTTGAGCAGTTAAAGAAAAAAAACACATTCACTGATGAATTGAATATTTGAGCAGTTAAAGTAATAGAAATAGAATAAAGACTTACTTTTTGGCGGAGCGGGACGTTGATCGACGACGGTGACAAGCTGAAGGTGGAGGCGTGGAGCTGATGAGTTTGGAATTGGGGCAGGGACGAGGGGCAGCCGCAGGGACGAGTGCAGAGCAGCGGAGGAGAGGAGACTCTCTTGTTGAAATTAGGGTTTTGAATTAGTAAATATAATTTTACTATGTTAATGAATTAAAAAAAATTAACTAACAGGAAATTAACTCGGTATTCGGTATGTCGGTATACCGGTTTGTTTCGGTATCCGGTATATATACCGAAAATACCGGTATTTTTCGGTTCATGATCTTTTATACCGGTACCGAACCGAAAAGTTCCGGTAACGGTATCATACCGTACCGAAAATTCGGTATACCGAAAATTTCGGTATTTTCGGTATTTTTTCGGTACGGTAAGTGCGGTATTTCGGTATTTCGGTATTTTTCCCCACCCCTAGTAGATACAAGGATTCGATCACGGATTATACACCACATCTTTAAGGACAATGTAATTACAATTACCTGTTGTTGATCTTGTGAACGTTCCAATATTCTGTCGATTCTCTCCTAGGGCACGAAGAAATCTCTGTATTTTGTGAGGTATGTTGGTAAGATTAGGCGGTTTATATAGGGTTTAGTGATATTAATATTTGTTTCCAAAAAAAAAAAAAAAAAAAAACTCTCTACACTCAAACCGCGCCAAACATTCTTCTTTTAATTTTTCTTTCATTTTTTGTTTTGTTTCCCCGGGCTGTGAGTTATTAAATTTCATAAAAGAATTGACAAATTTTCAAAGACAACAGAGTTTCAAACCTAATAATAATTAGAAACAATTCAGCTTATGTTTGGTGCAGCAACCTATCTATAGCACAACACAATTTGTATAAATTGTATAAATATAGTTCTTATAAGTTCAAACAAACGACATTTCGCTCACAGGCGAATCATAAAGTAAAAGACAGACCACTTTTTGTACACAGACAAACAACTCACGCGAATCCCTTATTTGATTTACAAGAGGGACTCAAGATTTAGATTTACAAGCAAAAAACATCAACCTAGTAGCCCGCACACCTAGAGTCATCCTTCCACACTTACTCCCTGACTTGAAATGTTTATTTTTTGGGTGAGTGTTTGAAATACACCTAGTGAGGAACTTCGAGATTGCATAAGTTCAAAAAGGCATGAATGTGAGTTCACATAGCAAGATATGTCACATATAATCTAAATAGTAGCGTCAAACGTGTGTGATACCCCCGGAGTAAACTCAACGTGGGTATCGTATATTCGGACGAACCCGACTATAGGGTGAAGCATACCAACCATAAGGCAAGAAAAACTTAACATAGGAAGGTGTTATACCTATATGATAAGTTTGTCCAGATCCATGACATAATATACCGGTCAATATAGAGCGGTGTATGTCCGCAAATTATACCCGTCATGATAGGGCGGTGTGTACACCTGGCATGAGGCAGGGTAAATCTAACACAATTGGACCGTCCTAACTTGTTGACCTATTCCTGACCGAGGACGGGGTACAGAAACCGTCAATATAGAACATGCCTTGCCTGTGAAGTCTTAGCATAGTATGCACATATCACTACACATGTAAATCACATAATACATTTCAACTTAGGCAATCATAATATTCGAATATTTAAACTTATAAGTGAGAGTAGAAGTTACCCCAACTTAGAATGCTAGATGCTCGTGAAGTGCAATATTCCCAGTTTTCGCCTCTTCGGAACCTACAATAGCGAAAACTATTGCTTTAGTACCTTACATAATATATTTTCAGTAAATATTTAATAAAAAAACTTACAATAGGGTATTCTCAAAAGTCGATACGGACATTAGTGAATTTTTTTTAGAGATTTTTACTAAAATTTAGGAGGTAATAAAATTAATAGAATTTTTCTAATTAATTAATTTAAATTTTATACTTATCTTATAACTTAAACTTACACAATTTATTTTGTATAGGCCTAACTATTAAAAGTTAATTTACAACATTAGGCCATATCTAATTTCTTACTCTCAAATTAATTATGGCAGCCCACTATAACTCTAATTAAGAGCCCACTACCTTATCTAACTTATTCCACCAGGGTCAATCTAAAATCTAATTTGAAATTAAACTAGGAGAAGCCCAATCTCTAAATGAAATTAAAATTAAAAAAGTTGCCTGTCTCCTCCCTCCTTCGTTTTCCCCGACACATAAATAACAGGACACACATACACCAGTAACACCACACGAAGACACACGCATACAACATGTAAGAAGAGCACACACACACATAGCACACAAAAACAACTCACATGCACACACTACAACAGGTACACACGCACACACTACACCAGGTACACGCGCGCGCGCGCACACACACACACAACATAAATATACTGCCGGCGACGACGGCGGCGTTGGGCCCCTCGTCGCCAGCGACTCAACGCTCGGTATGGGTGCAGGGACATCGAAGGTGGTCGGTAAAAAGGGTATTCAACTATTTAAGCTTATTATTTAATTTTATTATTTTCTCCGTCCTTATTTCTATCAAACTAAAGGCCTAAACTGTTGATTTTTATAAAACTGATGGAAGATTAACGTTCTACGGATCGAGAACTTCGTTTTGGTATATGGGTTGATAGGGCTCGACAACTTTCATTATTAGTTTCGATCCGACAGGTTGATTTGAAACGTTGGTCCGACGTCTATTTCAGCATGTTAAGGCTGGAAGATGATATTTTCTAATCAAATTGACTGGGCATCAATAATCTACGTTCTACAGGCTTCAACCTGGTATTTTTATCTTAGAGATCGGATGGTCCAATAGTCGGAACGGTGAGCCCGAAGACAGGCTGATGGTGGCTTTGTTGTTGAAAGAAAAGAAATTGAAGTTGCTTATGCTTACTGTACTACGTATTCTCCTACACAACAGTTAGCAACAAAACTTCACATATATGCATCTCCATGTATTAAATTGGAGTAATCCTCATATCTGAGTCACCACTGGATTGTCAATTCCACGACACCCGTACTTGTATTTGCTAACTCTTCTAAGCTATGGTTGCTGACTGTTAGGAACTATTAAGTTGTAGAAGTATATACAAGTATATATATACGTACATAATTTACCAATTACCTACTATAAAAAAATAAATTGTTAAAATAAGATATTGTATATTGGACTAGTTTTTTCTTTACAAGTTATATCAAGCTATAAAATAAATAGCTAGGTGTGTTTATCAATGAAATGAGTTTTGACTAACTTGAGATAATTAACCCACTAAATATTCCACAATTTGAATATATAATAAATATAAATTGAATTAAAAAATATTGTAGTTGAAAATAAATAAATAAATTAGTACGAGTTTATATAACTAAATTCTAAGCCTAAAATTATAGCGCGAAAATATTTAATGGGGGAGAAAATGGCGGAGGAGAAGAGTAAAGTTGAAATTACAGCAAAATCAAAAGGTGAAAATAATTCAAAAATGGAGGGAGAAAGCATCTTAACGCCTAAGCTACCTCCAAACCCCCGCCAGCCAAAGCGACCTCACACAGCTCACAGAAACCCCTCACGCACACATCCAGTGCGTGAGAAATGAAGGACTTCGCCTCTTCCCCGCCCCCTTCTCCGGCGCCGCTTGAACACCATAACCAGAAACCTAAATTAATCCCCAATGCCAACCATATTCCGAAAAGCACAATCCATATTGGGGGAATTCCGGTGGAGTTCCCCTACCAGCCCTACGGTACTCAGTTTGCGTACATGAGTCGAGTTATATCAACGCTTGATCGGGCGCAGAGGGACGGCCACTGCCACGCGTTACTCGAGTCGCCTACTGGTACAGGGAAGACGCTGTCACTGCTTTGTTCAGCCCTCGCGTGGCAGCAGAGTCAGAAGTTGAAGAATATTCGGGCAAATCTGACGCATTCGGCCTCGAGGCCTGATCCTCGGGCTGCCACGGACCCAATTAATCATGGCGGTGGTTTCATTCCTGAGACTCAACCATCAGGTATTGAATTTAGCAGAAATATAGAGGATAGACGAATGTAATTTTGATTCGGTTTCTGTTTGCTTATATGTACGTTTTTATTGGGGTACTGGTATACTTATTGCTCGCTTGCTCAATTATGTTGAAAAATATAGATGCATAAGGTTACTTGGATTTTATTTGGTCTATGGTGCTTTGGATTATAGTAAACATTCCTAAAATTGTGAATTGTTGTGGGACTTTTTGCCTGGAATTAGAATGTTTCTATAATTTTATTTGTGTAGGAAATTCAGTACCGCCTCCACCAACCACAAGTTCTAGCAAGAAGCAGAAAGTGAAATTGGCACCGACTATCTTTTATGCATCGTAAGCATCATTACCCTGCATTATGTCTACCAAAATTTTGATTCCCTTGAATGTCCAACTATCGATTACCAATGTACTTCTCAGTTTGAAATAACTGCTAATGATAATTTGGTACATTTTATTAGGAGAACTCATTCTCAAATTAGTCAAGTGATTCGGGAATACAAGAGAACCTCGTACAGGGTTCCCATGTCAGTTTTGGTAAGTTTTTCACAATCTTAATTTTTTTATATGCCAGTATCACTTGGTTTCATGTAAATCTTGATTTCTGTTACCAGCTAAGGATGTGTAGCAGCATCCCAGAGTTGATGTTCCATTTGACCTTGCATGTTGTTTAGTTTCCAAGCATGTAGTCAAATAATGTGTTGCTCAAAAAGTACCATCACATGTGAACCAACCAACATTTCAAAGATATAGATAAGGATGCACATTTAAAAGGGCATCATAATATTTCCCACCTTTCTTTGGCCCTTGCAAGAATTGAAAGACTTCAATTTCATGAATACTGTACGTCGAACTGAAAATAATATTGTTAAAAAGTAAGTCTTGCTGCTTTATTGGGATGTTTCTAGTTGTAATATAGGTCTCAGGGCTTGTATTTCTTGAGCAGTCATGGTAAGTTGAAGAAAAAATGCAGATCAGCTTGTACTTGATAATAAAAATGTAGGGGTAATCACTTAAAATATTATAAAGCTAGTTTACTTACATATTTTTAATATCATAATACATTTAGTGCACATGTTTATATCATTAGTCTCCTTTTAACTTCTACAAATACAAGAATACCTAAATGAAGGAGAGGAAAAAAGATATAAGTGATGGGAAAAAGGTTTTGGTATACATATGCACAATTTGTATCCCTGCAATTGAGTGAAACATATATATTTTTGTATATCAACCTTTTCATGTGTTCCAGTTGAATTTTGATTTTTCAGTTAAAATGTAGAAGCTTATTAATTCAACAGACAGAAATATGCACTGCTCATTGACCTACATTCGGCCTATTTTGCTATATCTCAAAAATCTGGAACAAATGCATCTGATAAATAAAGCTGGTCTGAGATTATTGGCAGAGGCAATAGATTTAATGAAGCCAAAAATGATAGAGGCCTGCTATCTGATTGGATAGTATATATATTCTTTGCATTCGTTCTTATTTTCAGTTTGCTTATCCTTTGTGTTCTTGCAGGGATCACGGAAACATTATTGTACAAATCCTTACTTACGTGGTGATGAGAAAGTTGATGAACAATGGTGCCCCCCTTTTACTCTTTTCTTTTTTGTTTTTGTTTTTGTTTTGTTTCTTTTTTTCTGTTTTTGTTTTCTTTTGTTCGAAACTAAACTGTTCCTTGTAACAATGCTTTATATTTTCAGCAAGTTGCTTCTGAAGGATAAGGAAAACCCCTGCCCAGAATTCAAGTAAGTTATTATGTATGCTTTTTTTCCTCAGGTATCTTGTGGCCTATCATACTCTGTATATATGCAAATTCAAGTTCCCCACTAAAGCCTGTTTCATATCAGAAATGTTCATAAAGTTAAAGGTCATCCATCTCTTCAGAAAGGAGGCTGCCATGAGGTCCATGATATTGAAGACCTTGTCAAAATTGGGCAAGTAGTAAAAGGTCCTGCTTTACTGGTTTCCTGTTAGATGCATTTGATGAAGTAATTAGCTAAGTTTCTGATAAATCTCTTCGATTTCAGGCTGTTCATATTTTGCATCACGTGACATGGCGCAAGATGCAGAACTGGTCTTCTGCCCATATAACTATATCATTAATCCAGTCATCCGGCAGGCAATGGAAGTTGACATTAGTGGGAACATTATCATTTTAGATGAAGCACAGTATGTTTGATTTTTTTACTTGATCCATGGATCTTAATTTATATTTTTGATGATACGTTGTGGGGAAGTGTGAAGTGAAGTAACTGATCTTTGTTGCTGCGCTACTTCGTGAACTATACATAATAAATTGTTGTAGTGACCCTTAAACTTTCCCCTGCAAAGATATGTATCAAGTGTTCACCAATTTAAAAGTGTACAATGAACAAATATGTATTCTTCTACATTTTTTATTTCTTATTTTCATGTTCTGTGAAGATTCAACAAACTGCAATGAAAATTGAATTTTGACTCTATATGATTGATACATGCAGTGATTACATACTATTTGGTCCATGTACTGAGCTTTTCACTTACATATTTTTCTTCTCCTAATCAACGACGACTTTCAGTAATATAGAAGACATAGCTCGTGATGCTGGTAGTATCGATCTTGATGAAGAAGTTTTGCTACGTAAGTCTAAACCTGAAAATCTAAAATTCTTTACCTGTCATATTATATCATATTGCTTTGTGTATTTGAAGATTTGCAGACAGAACTGGGACAGCTGTGCCTCAATGATAGTATGACTTACCAACCATTATTTGAGATGGCAGAGGTACTGGTCTTAATGTGTGAAGGTTTCGGTTGTTTAATGAACTTTTACAAGTATTAAGCGTTCATTCTATCTTTGCAGGAGATCTTGAGTTGGATTGACCAGAGGAAGAATTCCTTAGTAAAGCGCCAGTTTCAGCGCTATTTTCGCTGGTTAGTATTTACTAATGTAGTGATATTTCATGATCTTTCATTTTGTAATTGATATTTGCTGCTGATCACCCTCTAAAATATTGTGAACTCAAAGCTGAAAATATATTTTGTGACTCTAAAATATTCTTCTCCTTCTACATTCCTTTTTTTTTCTTTTATGATATTAGTTTTTTGTTTATTTTTTTATAATAGGAGTTGTCTTTACCTAGTTTCAAGTTAAACAAGGGTTGATTGCTAAAAAAAAAGTTAAACAAGTTTTGGAATTTTTTGTATCTCAGGCTTTGTTTTGATACATGTTATGCTCCCTGCTTGATCATGTCCTAAAATCTTTAGAAAAAACATGGGTAGTTAATATGTAACCCAAGAAAAAATTGTTGACGGTCATCCTTTATCTATTTGCTCCTGCCCAAGGAAGATGGTTTTTAGTTTTGCCGTTCAACTTCATCTTAGCTTAACAACAAGGAAAACATTTGACAGGACGTCTAGTTCCTTTTCTGGTATCAATTGTGGGGATTGAGACCTAAAATAGGCTCACAAAGAAAGTAAAAAGTGTGGAATTATATTTGCACTTTTTACTCTAGAGTCTAAAACCGTTTGATGTTTAGTTATTTGCAGTCCTTTCCGCAGAAAATTCTATGATATGAGGATGGTTTCGTGAAAAAAGGCATTTCCTCCTTACACATAAATCCAGATATTGACTCCCTCCACTTAACTGAAATCCCATTGTTGATTAGAAGCACATAAAGCAAAATTCGAAGTCATTATTTATTCTTTTGAGATACTATTTGGCAGCATTTCAAAGCAAAATCACATGCTAGTCCTCATTCTTTATTGTTTTTATTCCTTATGACCAACTAGCTGGACTGGAGACAAGGCTTTAAAAGAACTGCAGGCGGCTAACATATCACTGCAGAGTTTCCCAATCTTGCAAGAATGTGCCAAAAAGGTATTTTTAGATAATGAATATTCTAACACTTAGTTTACATGCATATACCTGGTCATTTATGAGGCTACCCACTCATAATGATGATTGCACTGCTCTGTAGGCAATCAAAGCTGCTTCAGAAGCTGAACCAGATATTGCTCACTTAAGTGGAATGGCAGCAATCACACTTGAAGGTTACTCATCTCCATTTCTGTACTTTTGAAATATCTTCTGTTGTGTTGTTGATTAGCCCTATGAATTATCATACAGGATTGTTTTCTTCACTCAATTACTTCTTCTCTGGGAACTGCTTGCATGTTCATGACTTTGAACTGACACTACAGAGATTTCCGAAGAAAGATGATGGTAAATGCTGATATCATCATTTTATTATAGTTTTAAATGTTTTAGTTCTGTATTCCTCTAGTCTTAACTGCGTCGGATCTTGGAAGATATTGAAGTTTGCAAGTCAGATCTTTTTCTTTCTTACATAGTTCATCAATGTTTTTACACATCTCATTGTACTATGACAATATTATGACACTTATGAGAAATATGGCTATGTAGATTTGTTATATGAGAACCCTTTGAAAGATTAAGCTAATGTCTGCAATTGCATGCCAACTTCAAAACTACTTCAGCTCAAGTAAGATGATACTCATAGAGTTCAAAGTTCTTCAAACTTATAGTAAGTATTTTGCTAGAGTTTTCACACTTCCTATTTGGTTTAATGATAAAGTGAATAAAGTCTATTAGCCAAAGATTTCCGAGTTTTTGGAATGACAGTGATAATGCTCGAATGAACAACAGTGAGAGAGTTATCAAAACTAATAGTATCATGCTATCATGCCAGTGAGACTAAGACCGGAGTCCACTATTTGGTGTGATGTAATTATTAATTAATCCACTCCTTTTCTCACTGTACTATTGCTTCCATTTGGCGAGGCACGAGGTCTTGGTTGAGGCTGAAAGTAAGTTGTGCCACTTTATCCTAGTGCCCTTTGAACTAGTGTTAACAAATTATTACTTCAAATGGTATGGTACTTTTGGATGCAATTTCCATTTTATGAAACAGAGGTTTATTTTGGGATGTCTCTGGAAAAGGAATGAAGGAATGATAATTGATACATCTGGATACAGGGAGTATAATGTCTTGTTTAGTTTGTGGTTATGATATTTCATTTTCAAGTACCCTTAAGACTGTTCTTTAAAACAATATGTGAATAGGTACCTTGCTAACCTGAGGAATTAAAATAGCAACTTTATATATATATATATATATATATTTTTTTTTTTTCCGAGTTGCTGCTTCAGTAGTTCAGTTCTTAAATTTCAGCAAAACAGGGTATAATTAATGCATGGGCAATGTTGCAGGAGGAGGTTTGACAACCACATTCAGCTTGTGGTGCCTGAATCCTGCTGTTGTTTTTAAAAGCATTGCTGATTCTTCACAATCTGTGATTCTGACTTCAGGGTAAATAAAATTGCAGGTTATTCTTGTTAATTATTTCATACATGGTTTCTGGTTGGCTATTAAGGTTCTAAGCTTCCTTTGAATTTCTTCGATTCTGGCATCTGTATTAGTTAAGGCTGGAAGTCCTTAAAACATGTTACTTCATTCAAACATGATAATCCAAAAGTGTTGGTTTTAGTTTGTCTTTGTTAAAATCTTAAGCATACTGTGCGAAAACATACATTTGTTGTGGTTTTGGGTATAGTGAATTCAGGTCTGGAAAACTTACTTATTTCCTTTTTGTTACAGGACTCTATCACCACTGAATACTTTCTCATCTGAACTTGGTGTTCAGTTTGGCTTTTGTTTGGAGGCTCAACATGTTATAGATGTTGATTCTCAGGTAGGACACTCCCACCCCCTTCTTTTCTATCTTCTATTCTAGCAGCTTGAGTGATTGCCTGCCATCTGCCAATAGGTATGGGCCGCTGCAATTTCCAATGGTCCGGGTAACTATCCACTCAATGCAAGTTACAAGTTTGCAGATGAATATGCTTTCCAGGTATTGGCATCTTCTAACCATTATTGATGTTGAAATTTTTGATCTTCTTATGTACATGAAGATCTGCTGTATTCCTGTGAAAAACAGGATTCAATTGGCACATCTTTGGAGGAAATATGCAATGTCGTTCCTGGTGGGTGCCTCGTTTTTTTCCCTAGCTACAAGTTGCTGGATAAAGTAAGCACTCGGTGGCAAGAGACAGGCCAATGGTCTCGATTAAATGCTCAGAAATCCCTTTTTGTTGGTAAGTTTATGATTTCCTCCTAACTGAGCACATGATATGTATACTTGGATAAAGAGGAAGCAAGTTCAGATCAATTTTTTATCAGTCTTCAACATACATGTGGAATGGGTCTTCACTTTCCTACATATTCAGATGCTTTACATTTTTCATCCTCCTGAACAATACTGAATGGCTTTATTTTTTATTTACAATTTACAAAAAATAATTTCAGAACCAAGAGGAAGCAGCCAGGAATCTTTTGAGGATTTTTTAAAGGGCTACTATCATTGCATTCGTCATGGCACAAGACAAGTGGGGAGAAGAAAGATGAAGGGTAAAAAGCTAGGCCCTAAAAGTGGCAGTTCGATGGTGTCCATGCAAGACACTAAGAAAGATGGTGCAGCTTTTCTGGCAGTATGTCGAGGCAAGGTAGTTTAGGCCAATTCTTCTTTTGCTGGCTTATTTGTTTCTTGTACACGTGCATCTCTGTGTTCTTGCCTATTCTCTGTTCTGATAAGCTGAAATTGAGATAAATACCTTTTAGGATATAGTTGATCCTCCAAAGCATTTTGTTTCTGACTTGTTTCATTTCCCAGTTGAACTTTGACCAACCAAAAGTTTGTTTTGTCATCTCAGTTTCAAGGGTTGACTTGTTGACTTCTATGAGAGTGGAATAGTAATTCTATTGTGCTAGTGTATTTTCTTAGTATATGCTGCTCCATTTTTACTTGCATTACCATCTGTCCTAAGCAGAGATGATTCCCAGGGTAAAGCAAATACTGGTGGTCATCCAATAATTTGTGGATTATAGAAAGCTCAATGATCTATTTATAGTGGTAGATCACATGAAATTCCAGACCTATTACCTACAGGGAAAGTTATCTTCTTGTTATTAATACGAACTACTTTAGTACTTTTAACATTTCTTGTTAGGGTGCCTTTGTTAATAGAAGTTTAGTAAAAAATTCCATCCCTTATTTTGCTTTTTTTAATCTTGTTGGTGGGTATATCTATACATGTATCTTCAATATCTATTACATTTACGACTAAGAAATTACTTAGTGACAAAGAAATACATATTAAACTAGATAAGTTGGAGTACTGGTTCAATTAGAACTTTGTACATCACACATAAACGTGCATGTTTTTCAGGTTCTTTTTATAGATAGTTGAACATGAACAAAAAATTATATTAGATTATTAATCATGTTGACAAACTGAAATTTGGATAATTGAACCTAACCTAGATTGGTTAATTCCCAATTATTCTATTCTCTTAAGTATCTAAGGAACATTATAATCATCAGTAACTTGCCCATATCTTAACTTACTATAAAGTTAACATTTAGATAAAATTATTTAATACCTGCAGGCAGCTGAAGGGATCGACTTCTCAGATGACAATGCTCGAGCTGTTGTATCCTTCAACATTATTTGTAGCTGGACGGCTATAATGCTGAAATAAAATTTTCAAAGACCCAAATTTGGCAACTTGGCTATATATTGTAGTAGACATGGTTTTTATGTTAAAGTCTGAGGATTTGTCACTTTTTCTGCATCACATTTAAGTGGATGAGCTCTGTACTTTGCGCCTAATCATATTTAGATGATCTATTCCATCAAATGTTGGCCTTAACTCTTATCAGGTGATTGTTGGGATTCCCTTTCCGAACATGTAAGAATAGTCTTGTCTTTCTTTCTTTATTGGTACTTGTGGATTAGGTATTATGTTCTTGTGATAATTCTTGATACTTCTTATCAGTTATGATGTTAAAATTGAACAAAAGAAGAAGTTCAATGATACGTATGAGGTTTCAAAAAACCTTGTAAGTGGGAACGAGTGGTACTGTCAGCAGGCCTTCAGGGCTCTAAACCAAGCTACAGGTAGTTCTCATAGCTTCTTGCGCTCAGTCATTATCCACCTCTAACTTTTACAATGCTTTCTAGGTTTATCTTACTGCTATCAAGTGTTGATGAATTCCTAAATTTCATTATGTGTGGTCTTTGGAGGTGGACTATACCAAATTCTACCAAATGTTTAGCAAAAGTAAAAGTGGTTGGTAATGGAAGTTGGACTCCGTAGTTTGGAGTATGCTAAATTGGGTCATTGTTGTTTGATTGTGTATGAAACTTGATAGACTAGGTCATTCTCCTTTTAGCTTCTCTTTGGACCATGTACTTGGTACAATGATCCTACAAAAAGTCAAGAAGAATTATTTTAGCTTAGGATCCAATAACTTGTCAACAGAACTAGAAGGGAATCAGTTACAGTGGATTTGTCTTCACAATTTGACAGCCTAGTTCATTATGATTTGCCAACTTTTCCTTTGTTTTCGTTAGCTTTAGTATGGCTCCCCCCCAACCCAAGCCCCCAATCTTCTTAATATTTTGCATAGAAGAACTAATAGACATATGGTGTTGCAAGTCATTGTCTATTCTACGTAATGATGTGATTGTCATCATGAAAAGATATGAATTTATATGGCATGAAGTATTTTAAAGTTATGCCAGGAATTATAGTTGTTCAGTTAATTCATTTGTAACTTAAATCAAGTCAATATCCTCTAAGCTCCTCATTTGGTTGATTTCATTGTCAATTAATTCTAGGTCATGACTTATTTCTTTGATTTTGTAGGCCGTTGCATACGTCACAGATTTGATTATGGAGCTATAATCTTCTTAGGTACTTCTGATCATCTTCCTTATTAGGGATAAGTAGTTTCCCTTTCATATCTGGTGTTTGTTCCTTTTTTGTTCAAATAATTTACCTTTCTTCTCTTTTGCACAAACAAATGGAATGGTGTTTGGAAAGTTGTTGATTGATTTTGTATAGCAATGTACTGGGATTCTTAAAAACTGAATTAAGAAGTTGGTTCCTTTTGCTTGCAGATGAGCGGTTCCATAAGGACAGAAATAGAGCATATATTTCAAAGTGGCTGCGCAAGTCAATTAGGCTTTACAGCAGCTTTGAGGAATCGTTGGATGGTTTGAAATCTTTTTTCAAAGATGTGAAGGTATTGCAATTAGAGACATTTTTTAGCGGGCATTTGTTTGGTGTAGATATTGATGTTATATTGATTTCACTGGTTTTTGTGGAAGCAGGTTCGTATTGGCATAGCAGCAAATCCATCAGAAGACCTGGAAATAGATAGTGAAAACATCATATCTGTAGATAAGGGAAAGGGTGCAATGAAGAGATACTTTAAAACAGCAAAATCAATAAAAGTAGAATCAGACGGCATCTTAAAAAATGAATCAGGCGCACGGTTGGCCAATCCATCATTTCCTGTTGCAAAGTATGATCCTCTTTCTACTAAAATAAATACCGAAGTTGTTATGCTAAAGGATGATAAAGGGGCTAGTGTTTGCCATGAGTACATTGATTTGGAGTGTGATTCTGACAAGGAACTGAGGTAAACTTCAATGCCTTCTATCTTGTTACTTTGCTTAAACCTCCCTTTGAAACTGAAAAAAGTATTTGTACCATTTGATTTTTACTATGAAAATCTTTTTGCAGTGTCTTAGCTGACATAATGTTCCATATATGCAGGTCTCCCCCAAGAAGTTTGCCAGGATTTCCTTCAGATGATGTTGAACTTACCATTGTTAATGAAACACCCACTGTTAATGGTAATGGCCCTACTCCTGAGGTTTTTTCAGGAAATGATTACTCAAGTCCAAGGGCAAATTGTCTGTTTACTGCACAATCTTCATTTCAATCAAGACCTGTCCAATGTTTGCATGCCAGTCCTCCTAATTTCATGTCCCCAGAAAATACAACTCCCACGAAAGGTATCACATCTAAAACAAACAGTACAATTACTGAGCCAGAACCATCATCCCGGAGTGTTAATTCTACTGCTTGGAAAAGGAGAAAGATTCCTAGTTTGTCATCAGTGGGCCATCTCCATGAATTTAGTTCACCTATTAACATTCCTGATAGGTTTAGCTCTTTGGCAAGTTCAATAGCAACCTACAGAACAGAGGAGTCGAATCATCTTGAAAAGGCAACATCTAATAAGTCCAATGTGCCTTCCGGTCTTAACATAGACGAGGGACTACAGATATTCTGCACACACTGTAAAAATCCTTTAGGTCTTCCTGAGAACAGTTTATTGGTTAAGTGTTCACTCATGTCAACATCAAAAGCTCATTTAATATCTCTACAGAAGAAGTCTCTGGAATGTGTAGCTCCAAATGTGGACGTTTTGGTATTTGATGCATCATTAGTCAATCAGCGTGTCTTTGAAAAATCTGAAGAAGGTGCTTTGGGACAAGGGATTTGGTGCAAAGAAGATGGATGTGTATACAACTCTATTTTTTGCCCCTTTTGTGTTGTCTCCGATAATTGTCTTGGTGTTCATGTGGTGGCCACTGATGTCTCGAATATCAAGTTCCAAAACAAGGTGAGCATCTTATGTTTTGAACTTTATAGATATTTTACTTCTCATTAGTCTGTCAATCAATTTCCTATTCACCATTACATTTTTTATTTGCTTGTATACAGATATTGTTCTATCGTGAATGCTTGGATATTAAGAAACTTGAACCAGAGATTAAGAAAATTGAAGTAAAAGACAAGGTAAATGTTTTTCTCTTTGTATTCAGTTTTGCACGGCTGAATGATTTCACGGTAACTCTAAGAAATGCAAGCCAAGAAATGCAGCTGAATACTAAAACTTCAATAACTGACAGCACTCCATGGGAATTTCAAGTTGTCTTGGTCTGATTAACAGAAATGATTGAAATTATGAGTCTATAGATGCTCATGTTATTGCTAACTGCAGGCTTTTTCTCCACATGGCGACTCGAGCCTAGAGGAAAAGAAGAGTCTCGATGCTTTTGATAAATTCGCATATACTTCACCAGTTCAAGATTCTGGAGGCTGGAGGAACACAAAAAGATCAAGGGTAAGAAATTAACTACCTTGTGCTCCTACTCTCTCTCTCTCTCTCTCTCTGTAGTTAAATGTCATATGGTTATAATGCAGATGCGACTGCCAAACAAGACATAGATACGAAAATCAGATGCAGAAGTTAGATGTTAATTATTGGGAGCATCCATTCGTAGATTCATGTTGCCATTCGTTCGTAGATTCAGTTCAGTTGTGTGAAGCTTTTCAGACTGCGTCATGTAAATAACGATCAAAAGGCTGTATATATCAGATGCTCCCCATTCATCATTGTTTTCGACCATGTTTCGTTTTCACCATCATTCAAGACAAGAATATATTCCATATAGCATGTCATATGGACTGCTAGTGTTATCTTCCTTGTGCAACATGAGCTAGTTTCATTTGCTTGAAAGATAACAGGAAATTCTTCTTATTCAGTTGGGTATCTAAGTGGGACAATCCACTATTTACTTAGTGGATGAAAGAAGATTAATTGGACTCCACTACCAAATGAATGTTAGATTGTACCGATCGAGTAGTAGCCGACCGGAATGTGTAGTTGCTTTGCTAGTTAACGAAGTTAAATTTCGTGCATAAACTTTAGAATTATATTGTCCAAGTAATTTAAGCTTTGTCTACTTTTCAACTACTGATATATCATTGTTATTCTTTGGTGGATTGTACTCTATGTAGGGGTTAGGGGGTGATTTGATTTCGTTTTTGATGGGATAAAGCATTTTTCAGGTAATGGCTGGTGAGGGCTTTGGGGCTGTTATTGTTACAAGATGCCTTGTAGAGATGTTTTTCCTGCTATTTGTAATCTTGTTGTGTAAGGGGCTGTTTTATAAGTACTTTTCGGGATAAACTAAGT
This sequence comes from Ajuga chamaepitys, assembly GCA_958295605.1. Lineage (NCBI taxonomy): Eukaryota > Viridiplantae > Streptophyta > Magnoliopsida > Lamiales > Lamiaceae > Ajuga > Ajuga chamaepitys. The sequence goes on from OY282503.1 coordinate 4,960,663, forward strand.
ATCAGCTTGTAATAATAACCGACTTGCAGTATTGTTTATGTATGGTTAAACTTTGACTACGAGTTCCGTGCGTGCTCGGGTATAACGTTTGTAAATAAAATTAGAATATCGATTAGAATCTGATAGATATATAATGGTAAAAATGTTAGGATTTTAAACAAAGTAGTACTTGACTAGAATTAGGATTTTTATTTGATTGTTTATAAATAATGTGAAATCGTGCATCACATGAAGAATTTTTTTTAGTTAATATTAGTTTAATTAGTAGTAATATCAATGTTAATACAATGATTAAGAAGTAAATAACAAATTTGAAAAAGGCTTACTTTTCATGATCGTTTGTTTTTATTTTTATATTTGACTTTGACAATAGTTTTTTTTAGGGGTGAACTTTGACAATAGTTAATGATATTGCCATTATATATAATTTCACAAACACTGATAAATATCTATATCTTTGTATTTATAGAGCCCAACTTGGTGCATGCGTATTATTTTAAATTATTAGATTTGATCAACTTATAAATAGTACTCTCTCTTCTTATACTTGTTACTTATTCTACAGGTTTCGCCTAAAATTATTAACATTAAATAATTAATTGCCTATTATTAATTATAATAATATCTCCCAAATCATGATTCAATTTTATTGAATTGAAAAATGATATCAATTTTATGTACATTTTTTCTTTTTGAAATTCTAAATTCAGGTGAAAAAAAAATTTGGAAATCGCTACATATTTCGGAAAAAGAAAAAAATACAACAAAAAATAATACAAAATCACTAAATATTTCAAAGGCGTAGACGCGTAGTAACAAATAAAATAAGTCCACAAAATTAAAAAAAAATATATTTAAAATTCAACCTCAATATAGAAATAAACGTGGAAATATATTTAAAATACAAATAAATTAAAAATGGTAAATTCGAAAATAAAAAGATGAGGAAAATATATTTAAAATACAAATAAATTAAAAATGATAAATATTAACATATAACCTTTAAAGCAGATACATCTACGTGCACCGTGTCTCAGGTGCACCCCAGAAAAGCCATATTTATAAGATGGAAACAAAAAAAATTCAAGTAAAAAGTTTTTTGTTTTCTGAGAAATGCTTTATTGTCGACTTGAAAAAGTTTCATATTTAAATTGCAAAAAGCCCTTCCCTTCCTTAATTATAGAACCGGATAGTTAATATTCTAATTCTGTATTTATCTCACATAATTAAATATTTTCACACGATATTTCACTCCCTATAAAACCTAATTAAGTTTTCTAATTGAGGTTAGGTGCTCAGGTTTTTTCCGTTTTGTTAATTTATTGAGTCAAGCATGGCCAATAGCAGGTGACCGTAATTTAATTTATTTTTTATTTTTAGAAGTCTGGATATTTTCTGCTTATTCTGGGTTGACGATGGTATAATATACTTTTATGCATGTTTGTTCTTGTTGATTTTATTTATAATTGTTTATGTTTCTGCAAATTATTTATGATTAGTTCCAGTTTTCTTCCACATAGTTTACTGATTTTGTTAATAATTACTACCCCGTCCCGCTCAGGTTTGTACGTAGGGACGGGTACGAAGGTTAAGAAAAAATTATTTTTTGCTTTATGATTGACTTTTTCAAAGATGGAGATTGAAAATGGAGATTTTGACGGTGAAGATTATTTGAAAAAATTTCTTTTTAAGAGTGTGCAAATTTAAGTGAAACGAGAAATGTCCAAATTTGAGCGGGACGGAGGGAGTAAGTCAGAAAACTTATATGCATTCTATAGATGGAGATTTCCGTGGAAGATGATCTAAAGGGAAGGAAAGAGCAATCCGATTGTTTCCTAATAATTGGCAAATCGCACCCTACCTATATTATTCTATTCTTAATTGTATTGACACATAAAATTTATTTATTTGCCACATATAGACTTTTTTTGCTCTTGTGCATGTTATGGAGGAGGTGTTGATGCTACATATGGAACAAAAATTTGAATCTCCTAGTGCATTTAGTGCAACGTCTTTTAATGCAATAATATCATTGCATAATATGTGCAAAATATAACAAAGATAATATGAATATGTCTTTCATTGATATTATTGTAGTAGAAAATCTAATGCACTTGAAGGAGTATACCTTGTGTAACATCCATTATTAATTACACACATATTCATGTGTCTCCGTGTGTAATCGTACATCAAAGGTGGATGCTGCAGATGATACACTCCCAAGTGCAATATCTAGTGGCCTCTCTTGGGACTAAAGATGGAAAAATATGGTCTGGCCCTATGGACTTATCTGTCCCGTCCAACATTTTAGGTGGGATGCACCATCGGAATCATAGCCCTAAATATCTTCAATCCACTGGGTAGACCCAACCACATTTTAGTATGTGATTAGGGATAAGTTGGGGTTGACTTGACTTGGCATTAGCCCGACAAAATTAAGTCAGGATGCTAGATAGAAGATAATACTTTTTGTCAACCATGGAAAGGATATCTTTAACCTTTAAAATGTCAATATCTTGAGGTTAGTGAGTTACATGCAAGGTGTTTTTGTACACTGAGTTACAATCAATTTCGGCAAGATATTAGACTTTTGAAAGGGAAAAATGATAGTTTATAATAGCATAGAGGGTTTTTACAAAGATTCCCAAGAAAGCACCTTAAAATCTTGTAGAGTTAGGTCTAAGTTCTCACATTAACTATAATTCATACCAAATTGTTTAGTCTAAAATTTGTTTCTCTCATAATTCATCAAGATTATTGTGAAATAAATAGAGCCAGCTTGTTTAATATCTCTATCTTTAATAAATAGATCACAACATAAAACTTCTCCTTTGTTCAAAATAGTGTTCAAAGTTTCACCTTTGCAAAATCTTATTTCTAAATTTTTGTTTGTTTGAATTTTCTTAGTTCTCCAACGACGAGTAAAATTGGAAGCATATTTGAAGAAAGTCATGCTCCATGTTGCAAAAATCCCTCTCTAGTGCTATCTAGGCCTGAAGTAACCCCATCCAGGAGGCGTCGTGCTAATAATCAACCCTCGGTTGTTTCCAATTTCGCCCCTAATTCATCCATCTTAATTCCGCCTACACTCCGCGTAACTTCACCCAAGCCTGAAGTCCCATATGAGCCTAAAGCTAATAATCATCCCTTTGCCACCTCTAATCTCGACCAAAACACATCCAACCAAATCCCGCATATACCCCATCCAACACCACTCAAGCCCGAAGTCCCATCGGGACCCTTTCATGCCCCTTCTCCTTCCCATAATCTACCCCAATGTGAAATCAGCCTATGATTATTAGTTTTTTTAATTAAAAAATATATATATGTGTGAAATTATCAAAATATCCTTCGTTTTTTCAGAAATCTCAAGGGGGCCCAGTGCCCCTTGGCCCTTCACTAAGTCCGTCTCTGAACAGTATAAAAGCAAACCGTAGAGAATGTTGGCACATGCACATGGATAATGACATCCGAGTCCTTATCTCGTGCGTCCATCGCCACTTTCCCTCACAGCTTAAATATATATATATATCACTCACGCACCATTTTTTTTCACGCTCTGTATCTAAAAAGGTAACCGTTCTCCCTCCCTCCTTTATTTTTTCTGTAAAATATCTTGTTTATTGTCTGCTTTGATATTTACAAATAATTAATTTCTCTGCTTTGATATTTACAATAACTAATTTCATCCTAAAATCATTCTAGATTTTGATTCAGAAAATTAATTTTCAATTTCACATTTGTGATTCTTTTATATATATATATATATATATATATATAAAAGTTGTGAGACAAAAAATCTAAACATTTATTACCGATAAATAATTCAAGAAACATGTTTAACATTAAAGATAATTTTATAGATTAGGATAATAGGAATTTTGTTTTAGATAACAAATTAATAAATAAAAGTGAAAGGAAGGAGAAAAATGTGTGAAAATGAAACAAGACCAACATAAGATATATATATATATATTTCTTCATTTCTTTTTTCTATATAGGAGTATTTCTTAAACTTTTTGAATATAGATAGATGCTCCAACTTTATTTATACTTATAAGGTAGTCGCACGGACAATGACAATTATGTTCATCTTAAGATATATGTTTCTTTCCTAGATTACATCTAAATATATTTTCTGTAGAAAAATATTTTGCAGTTAAACTCATAAAATATTTTACTAAAAACCATTTTTTAGAAAATATAGAAATGACACACCTAAGTTCTCATCTTGAGTTTAAATTTATTTTCTTTATTAAAAAATAATCAACATTCAACAATATTTTCTTGTATTTTTTCCTTTTTTTTTTTTTTTTCATTTGAACACCTTTTAAACTTTTCAAATTAAGAAATGACATAATAAGTAAAATATGCCTGGAACTCATATAGAAAAAATCAATATATTTCTCATGTTCCTTTTTCTTTTTTCTTTTCTTATCTCTTAAACATCCATCATCAAGTGATCAGATTTTTCCCTTCTCCGAAGAACTATAAGTTAAAAAATGTATGAATATGTAATAGTTGATAATCCTCACGTAATATGATAAAATAATATAAAAACAAATTCTTACATTTGTGTTTATGAAATCCCATATAAAGTTCTTATCGATAAGCCTCACGTAAAATGATAATATAATATAGAAATAAATTCTTACTTTTATGCTTATGAAATCCCATATAAACTTCAAATCCAAAAATTAAGGCATAACTTAAGTAAAAGTTCCAATAAAACAAATCCAAAACATTTCCACGTTCCTGCAATCATTTTATTTAGACATTTATATTATAAGTAGATAATTGATCTTATTTTATTAATATAAGAATTTATAAATACATTTGGCCTCTTAATTCTCTCTAATTATATGTAATAATTAGATCAATTTGTTTAAATTGAAAAAGTAAAAAAAAATACTAAACTATTCATAGTGCTTAACAGAACCACTAGTACAACTCAACTAATTTCTTACATCTATATATGTATGTGTATATATATATATACACACACTATTACAAAATAATTTGAGGCCCCTCAATATCTCTTTTTTATGGGGCCTGAGATAATCTGGTGCAGCTTCCAATTACAAATGATGATTTAGAGGATGTGCCAGAATTGTGTGCTAAACTATTAAATGGAGATAGTGTTCGTATATTATTATTATTATTATTATTATTATTATTATTATTATTATTATTATTATTATTATTATTATTATTATTATTATTATTATTATTATTATTATTATTATTATTATTATTATTATTATTATTATTATTATTTTACGCGTCAATGCCCTTTTATAGGAGTGAGCATTCAGTCGATTCGATTGAAAACCGAACCGAACCGAACCGACAAGAACTGAAATCGAATTTTTCTATTTTTTTAAAACTGAACTGAACCGAACACATCTTCTTAATCGAACCGAGCCGAACAAAAAATTTTTGGTTTGGTTATCGATTTAGGTTTTAAAGTTTTTACATTTTTATTTTTTTATATTTTATAGCAGCAAATCTTGGTTTTATAATATTTTTTTTTATTAAAAAATCAAATTAAAGAAGAGATCAAAATATAGGGATAAATTTAATTTTCATGCAGGTTAAATATGCAAATTACTAATGTATATCAATTCAATCAAGAAAAATAGTATACAATAAATATATAATTTAAAACATATAATTAAATATGAGTAATTCGGTTCGGTTCGATCAATCGAATTATTTTTGTTTAAGGATCAAACCGAAGCGAATTAGAAATCGATTCTAATATTTGAAACCAAATCACTCGATTTGAATCGATTTTGCTCACCCTTACCCTTTTATAGGAAATAATTATAAATGCTCCCATACTATTTTGTTTTTATGGATCTGCTTTCATAAATTCTTTTAAAACTTTGTTCCATAACTCAATAAATTGTTTGGTTGTAGCCCAAACTTGGTCTAGAATATAGGAATTGACCGGTATTAGGCACTTGATAAATATAGAGAAAGTACGGGAGGACAAAATTGAGCTTCTTTATTTCGGGGGCAGTTAAGAGATTTTTTTGTTTTTAACTTGTCGATATGGCCTTTGTTTGGGTAAGATATGTTTTGCCAAGCCGTTAAAAGTAAAAAATTACGAGATCAATTATATTTTTTCCCCACATTAGTTAAGCCAGTAAATTTATATCAAGAATTGATTAAGCTCAATTGCTAGAGTAGTTTATGACATATATCATAGGCTAGAGATAAAATTCCACCAAACCCCTCCTTATAGTCGAAAGAGAAAAAGTTATTTAAATTTATATTAGTTTTTATTTCATCAGTAGACGACCTTAAATATTGAGTGTGTGATTTTTGGTCCGATTTAATTGTTTTATATTGAATTTCAAATATTAAGTGTATGATGTTTTAGCATTGGTATTCATCTTATAGATGAATTCAAGTGCTTGGAACTTGATGATTGATAGGACTAATTTTATAAATACTAGCCGTATTCTCTTGCGATGCACGGTTTGTAAATTTAAATGAATAAATAATAAGAATTTTAATATAAAAAAATATTACAATTAATATATAATATCAGATGGAAAGTTGTACGTCAATAAAAGAAGAGTCAATGAAAAATATTAAAAAAAATTGAGCAAGTTACATAATATCATATTTATTTTTCTTAATGTAAGAATATCTCTAGCATCCATGTATATAAGTCATGTTGACCATTTTGTACAAAGGATGAGTGTATATATATTTATATTTATAATTTTATGAGAAACATTTATATTTATCCAAAGTATCTAATTTTTTTTTCAAATATAATGTTCAAGAAATTTCCAAAAGCTTTTAGTGAGTACAATAGCACTACATTCTAAGTTTATTAATTTTAATTTGTAGCACAAACACACTAATAATTAATCCACATAAACAACCAACAAACAATTATTTATCTTTAATTTAAATTATTTATACAATATGTTGTCAAACTATAGATCAATAATAGATGACTAATTTAATTTATTATACAGGAAAATCACATTATAAATAAAAAAAACATTTTTTCTATTTCAATTTTTTTTTTTGGAAATAAAATAAAATATTTAAATTATAAACTGAAATTATAAAATATTTACTAAATAATTTAATTTTTATATTTGTATATGATTAAAAAAATTAATAGAAATAGGAAAAAAAAATCCAAATTAAGCTATTTCCAAATAAAATGCTTTATATATAAATTAATGTTTTCCATATAAAATACTTTATACCAAAAATAATGTTTTCCAAAAATGGCAAAAATAATGTCATTTATTGGATATGATATATTTTTTAAAATATCAATGTGGTATTAATTGCACATAATTGTGGCATTTATTGAATATGATTTATTTTCTAAAAGGTGTCTTACTAAAAGTGGATTGTTATGTAGGCAGGAAAATAGATGTTTTTCCCGGATATAGACTTAATTGTTGTTATATATAAGAAGATTCATGGAAAAAATTGTAGTTATTAGAAATAATTTGTCTCAAAATAATTGGTTAAATAAAAACACTAATTAGGTGTAGGGTTGGTAAATCGTGCAGGTTGGGTCACTATCGGGCCAGCCCGATTAGGCCCAAACCAATAAAGCCTAACCGCCTATTAAACTTATTGGGTTGAGAACAGAAACGCAAACTGGACAACAACCCGATCCAACTCAACCTGATAATTCCAGCTTTCAATTCCTGAACATATATTGATGTCATGTTCACATCTTACTTAATAATAAAGGGGAACTCTCTATAAGTAGAAACAACTAATTTTTCCTCCCAAACACTATTACTACATCTAGAAATATTAAATTTATGGTGAAATCTTTTATAATGAGGAAAAAATTTCCTATCATATATTAGCTACATTTAAATAATATTCTGCCAAAACTGGTCATAAACTGCTAAAAATTACTTCCATATTTAAGAAAAATCTCCAACCATATATTATTCATATTTGCAATGATATTTTCCAATCATATATTAGCCATATTTGTAACGATATTCTGTCAATAATTACTCAGTCATATTTAGGAAAGGTTTCCAATCCTATAAAAATAACTCACCATTATCTTTCAAAATCTACTACCATATTTAAGGAAAATCTTCAATCATTAGTAAGTAAGATTTATAATGGCATTCGACCAAATTCTAACCGTATATGTTGGTAACATTTATTTTGGTAGAGTTCAAATCATACATCTTAATAAAGTTTTTTTTTTTTTTTTTTTTTTTTTTTTTTTTTTTTTTATATATACGTCCAATTATATATTACCTATAAATGAAAATGTCAAATTCTGTCATTTATTTTGGGAGAGCTCAAACCATGCATAATTACTCGGTCAAAAATTGAGGAAAAAATGACAAATTTTCTATTTATAAACATCCGTCGTACTCCTCAACGTCGGGTTTATCAGTCAAACTTTCTCTATTGCTGACATTTATCAAACGAGTTAATCAAGCAAATCAAACAAATCAAGCAATTCAGATGATTATAATATATAATTACATTTTTGAATCGATTAAAGCAGATGCTCAAACTATTTATATAAATTTTAAGCCCTTTGTGATATTATGTCCGGGTATTTTACATTCTGCGTTTATCAAATAATACACGTATACAGATAAAATTGGATATGTATGTTTCATTGAAGTCCTCAATGGATATTTTGTTAAGTGGATCCATATCGTCTTGTCCTACTGAAATTCTGTGTGATATACAACCCGACGAAGCATGTGAAGTGTATTGTAATAAAAACAAATCTATTTTTATTTATTTAATCTAATATTTTTTGTCTATTGATTTTCACTGTTTTCTTATTCATAAATGTAGGTTGTTACTGAAGAGTTCTACGTAAACTTTTCCAAGGAAGTTCCTACACAATTCAAGCTTGATATGTCACAAGGTGTGTCACATGATGTTCGAGTGATCCTCCGTGAGTTTTCCTACTACATTATAGACGGTTGGTCTCATTTTATCGAAGCCTCAAAGATTCGGTAAGGTGATCCCATCAGATTTAAGTATTTTACACCCTCAACATTCCAAGTGTCCATGTTTCATGAGTCTTGAGTGCCTACATATGGTCTAGCTATACATTTTATATATTTTAGTTTTTCATTAGGGATTATATTTCAATTTTGGTTATCACCTGTACAGATGATGGGGTTTATGTTCATTTATGTATCTCTAAATAAATTAAATCATAATTCGACTATTTTCTCATTCTTACTCTATCCATTATTAATGTCATGCATGTATGATCTATATAATATTTCATAACCGTACATCGCACGCGGGATTTACTAGTCCATAAAACAGTTCGAACTCATTACTATTACAACACTATAATATTTGAATTTTTCAAAATAAATATCACAACAAATTTAAAATTTAACACATCTGTTTCATAATTGATTAGTCTTCATTCTCATGACACTAATAGATGAACCAAAAAGGAAAAAAAAAATAGAAGAAAAAAAACTTCTATCTTCAAACTCTTCCAAGTTCCCATTAAAAGACTTTTGATATTTGGAGGAACTTCAAAAGCAAGAAAAGTAAAAAATACGATACAACAACACCATTTAGTTAATGAAGTTCGTTTGAGTGGATCTGTTAGTGGTTGGTGGATGTACCCAATTGAGAGGTACCTGTTGAGTATGGAGCCCAAAAGTCGTCCAGGAGCAACTCGGCCGAGGCAGGAGGCCGCGGCCGAGACAAGATTGACGGAACAGGGGAGTTTGTGCCGAGAGAGCAACTCGGCCGAGGCGAGGAGGCAACTCGACCAAGGCAGGTGGCCTCGACCGAGTTCTGGAATCTGTACGCGAAGAGGATAGGCACTGAGAAAGTGCCGCGGCCGAGGCAAGAAGGAAACTCGGCCGAGGCGAGTCTCGCGGCAGTTTTTTTTCTCTTTCTTGGGCCTCAAGTTTTCTTGGGCCTCAAGTTTTCTTGTGCCTCAAGTTTTCTTGGGCATCAAGTATTCTTGGGCCTCAAGTTTTCTTGGGCCTCAAGTTAAGGTGTTATTATAAATAAGGGTTCCTCTTGTTTGCTCAGTGTGCACCTGTGTGTACCATTGTGTACCCCGAAAATTCATCACTTTAGTAAATATCCTGGCTTGGTATCGCCCCTAGACGTAGTTACACATCGTAACGAACTGGGTAATCAAATTGTTGTCTTATTGTTTGCTATTTTATCGCTTTCTTTATCCGATTATCTAGTCGTGTCGTGGTTGTGGGTGGGATAAATTTCCCAACAACTGGTATCAAAGCACCAGGTTAGTTTTTTCCTGGGAGTATTCACGATGAACGACGGAAAGATTTCGGTGGAGAGATTCGATGGGACCGATTATGGATTCTGGAAGATGCAAATTGAAGATTACCTATACGATAAGGATTTGCACCAGCCCCTCAAGGAGAAGCCCGAGAAGATGTCTGCGGAGGAGTGGGAGTTATTGGACAGGAAAGCGATGAGCGCGGTGCGTCTATCGCTGTCCAAGGAAGTGGCTTACCATACCACAGGCGCGAAGTCTACACGGGAGATGCTGAAAACCTTGGAGGAGATGTATCAAAAACCATCGACGGCAAACAAGGTTCATCTGATTAGACGGTTGTTTAATCTGAGGATGACGGAGGGGACACCAGTACAGCAACACTTGAATGAGTTCAACATGCTAAACTCACAGTTGGACTCGGTGGATATAAAGTTTGATGATGAGATTCGGGCCCTAATAATGCTATCTTCTCTGCCAGACAGTTGGGCCGGTACAGTGACAGCCGTTAGCGCCACAGACGCTAAGCTGAAGTTTGACAGGGTGAGGGACTTGATGATCGGGGAGGAGATTCGGAGGAACGAATCAGGATCAGGATCGTCCTCAGGGTCAGCACTGAATACCGAGAACAGAGGCAGACAGAAGGGATGGCAGTCTAGGGTGAGTTCAAAATCCAGAGGGAAGAGTCAGACGAAAAAGTGCTGGAATTGTGACAAGGTTGGTCACTTCAAATACCAGTGCAAGGCGCCGAAGAAGAACAAGGGGGATCAGGCAGACAGGAAGACAGCGAATGCAGCCACGGAAGAGGATGATGGCGATGCATTGGTCTTGAGCGTGTGCAGTCCCATGGAGTCTTGGGTCTTGGATTCCGGCGCATCATTCCATTCATGCGGTAACTTCAGTATAATGCAAAATTATGTTTCTGGCGATTTTGGACAGGTGTATCTGGCAGATGATGAACTCCTGAAAATCGTGGGTAAGGGAAACGTAAAGGTTGAGACATCAAATGGCTCAAAACTGATGTTGAATGGAGTGAGACATATCCCTGGATTAAAGAGGAACTTGCTCTCAGTTGGACAGCTTGACAAGGAAGGTTACGTAGTAACGTTTGGCTGTAGCAACTGGAAGATTACCAAGGGAGCTATGGTAGTAGCTCGTGGTAAGAAGGAAGGAACGCTGTACATGACCAGTAACTCGCAGGATTCCCTTGATCGATCTTGCGAGTGGTAATGGTGATGTAGATTTGTGGCACTGCCGGTTGGGCCACATGAGCGAGAAAGGGATGAAAGTCATGAGTTCGAAGGGTAAACTGCCTGGTTTACAAACCGTGGAGGTTGGTATGTGTGAAGGATTTGGGCGCTGATAGTGGAAAGCTCCGCACTGTCGAGTTACCCGATCTAGACTCGAGTGGGAGCAAAGGGAGTTCGGTCGATGAGGAGGTTCATGATGACGAACCAAGAACACCACCACCACCTCAAAGACCAGTTAGAGATCGAAGGCCACCAGATAAGTATTCGCCCTCTAACTTTTACTTATTGTTGACTGATGGTGGTGAACCTGAGAGCTTTGCAGAGGCAAAGCAGGTTGGTGATAAATTGAAGTTGTGCATAACTTCAATTGGCCTCGAAACGTGAAGAAGAAGAGGAGATGGTGATACCAAGTGGAAACGGGAAGGAGGAAAAGAGGAGGATATTTGCTTTGAAGGTGTTTTGGTCTCCAAGTGGGAGATTGTTGAGTATGGAGCCCAAAAGTCGTCCAGGAGCAACTCGGCCGAGGCAGGAGGCTGCGGCCGAGACAAGATTGACGGAACAGGGGAGTTTGTGCCGAGAGAGCAACTCGGCCGAGGCCAGGCGGGAGGCCTCGGCCGAGGCGAGGAGGCAACTCGACCGAGGCAGGTGGCCTCGACCGAGTTCTGAAATCTGTACGCGAAGAGGATAGGCACTGAGAAAGTGCCGCGGCCGAGGTAAGAAGGAAACTCGGCCGAGGCGAGTCTCGCGGCAGTTTTTTTTCTCTTTCTTGGGCCTCAAGTTTTCTTGGGCTTCAAGTTTTCTTGTGCCTCAAGTTTTCTTGGGCATCAAGTATTCTTGGGCCTCAAGTTTTCTTGGGCCTCAAGTTAAGGTGTTATTATAAATAAGAGTTCCTCTTGTTTGCTCAGTGTGCACCTGTGTGTACCATTGTGTACCCCGAAAATTCATCACTTTAGTAAATATCCTGGCTTGGTATCGCCCCCAGACGTAGTTACACATCGTAACGAACTGGGTAATCAAATTGTTGTCTTATTGTTTGCTATTTTATCGCTTTCTTTATCCGATTATCTAGTCGTGTCGTGGTTGTGGGTGAGATAAATTTCCCAACAGTACCTTGCAAAATTGAAATCATATGTCCGGAATCGTAGTCATCCGGAGGGCTCTATAGCAGAAGGATATTTGGCCGACGAGTGTTTGACATTTTGCTCAAGATATTTGCATGATGGTGCAATGAAGAGATCGAAGTTCTTTCATCAAAGTTATGGGAATGTTGATGCTAATGAAAAATCACCCATTTTTCCGAAGATGGGTTATCTTTTGGGGAGAAAAAGGAAGGGGATGAAGAGAACTGCATTCTCTATAGATTCCTACTCAATGAAACTTGCACATCGATATTTGTTGTTTAATTGTCAAGACACTCAAGTTGATAAATACATTGAGTGGGTAACTCTATAACTATTTTATGTTCTTATCCTATAGTAATGTTGCTTACTTATTGAGTTTTGAGGTATTTCTATTAATGTAGGGAGCACCACGATGTGTTGAAAAAGAAGTCCCAAAATAAGCAAAGGAAAAGGTGGAGGCAAGCTCAACAACTAGCCAAGAATTCATTGATTGGTTTAGAGATAGAGTGGTGTCAGACGAAGTTCCTAGTCATATTAAGTTGTTGTCATTAGGTCCTTCTAGTATTGCAAGGAGGTATGTCGGGTACTTCATTAACGGCTACAAGTTTTATACTCAAGAACGTGATGCAAAATGCAAAACGCAAAATAGCGGAGTAACTTTGACAGCCTTAGCTTCAAGTTTTGCTAGTACTAAGGATGATAATCCCATTCTTGATAGCATCACTTATTATGGGAGGATACATGAGATTATTGAACAAGACTACTGGTGTTCTTTCAATGTCATCATATTCAGATGTGAATGGTTTCATGTGGAGAAAGATAAGTATGGTCTCATACGTGTCAATTTTAACAAGCTATGTTATGCAGATGATCCTTTTATATTGGCATCACAGGTGCATCAAGTCTTTTACGTGGAAGATCCTATTGAACAGGGTTGTCATTATGTGAATAAAAAACTGCCAATGGAAGCCTTAACTCGGAGAAGCAAATGGAGGACTCGTATTTCATCGAACCTACTGAATCTCCTGAGACATGATAATTGCAGCAGATGATGGTGCTCATGATGATGATGCTAATATGTGGTGTAGAGAAGGTGTAGAACTGTAAGCAACTACTGTTGTCAGGTTAGCACAACTTTGTCATGATGATCACTATCGAATATTTTATTCCGACAACATATTGGCAGGACTGCTATTATGTCAATTTCAGATTCTTTTGCCCCCTATATCTTGTTAGTTATGTTATTGGATCTGTTATTCTCTGTTTACACCATATAGTTAATTGTGATTAAATCGTTTGTTGAAAATTATGATATTGCTTAATCATTAGAGCCAGCTTATGATATGGTGTAGATTAGACATTGATGACTAGTGTCTGCTACATATTTGTACCAGGTGCATCAAAGCCTATGTTTGCTGAGATGGTGGAGGATAGCGTGATTTGTTAGCTCACAAGCTTTGGAAATTTTTGTTTAGTTGTACTTTTTGAGTATTTCTTTTAGTTTAGGTCCTTGGTAATTTCGGGATATTGTAACTCTTGTGGCCTCGACCGATTAATTTATGCAAGTTCGGTTTTTATCTATAACAATGTGGATTTTGTTCTGCCTAAATTAACATTCCTCTAATGAGAACTAAATATCTGATAGTTTGAAACTTTGTCCTTTTTGGAATTTGCATGATTATTCAGTCGTGGGAGAGGGTGTGATTGTTTGAGTAAAGATTTGAAAAAGTAAATGGAGCTGAAATAGTATTAATCTGAGCAGCTTGGAAATGAAATTTTAAGCATGATTGAAGTACTGTTGTTACATATCAGATGAAGTGCAGGACTGATGTCTAAGAATTCATTTTCATACTCTATTTTCTACGTATTGAATGTTATATACATATGTGCATATTCAAGTATTGATTCATATTAGATCATCAAGATTGTTTTTTTATTCTGATCTCCTCATACAAAAGCTAAAGGCAAGGGATAGTCTTGAGCAGCATTTAGAATCATATAGCTGATTTTTATCCTTATTGATTATTATTGAATATGAACTGTGGGGGATGATCATTGTAAAATTTCAATATGTTATTTGTTGATTTGAATATGTTAAAATCTTAATTGTGAAAAACTCTCATCATATGTTGAAATCCTATCTGTTAAAAATCTAGCTAATTCTTTTCTTTGGTACTTCAATGAAAGGTGAATGGACGCATAATTTTGGTACAGAAGGTAACTGGAAATAAATGGTGAAAACTGAGGCAATGTACTCAGGTTTCTGATATTAATTTCTTGTTTCTACTTGGCCTTTTTCAAATTGAGAACCTCATCTTTGATTTAGAAGTCGAATCGAGTCAAATAGTTGGTGCTTGTTGATCCGAGAAGCCGAATTGGGTCACATTGTGCGTACTTGGTGACTTGATAACACAAATGGATCAAGTTATGGATACTTATTGATCAGAGAAGGCGAATTGGGTTAAATGGAAGACTTGTTGATCCGAGAAGTCAATGGGTCAAATACAAGCCTTAATGATTCGAGAAGTCGAATCGAGTCAAATGGTTGGTGCTTGTTGATTATTTTTTAGTAGTATAATTTATCGAATATTTTAAGATTAGGGCCTAATTATATAAAATAATTTAATTTCTAGCCTACTCAGTATTTGCCCCTTATTTGGTAAAAAATTGTCCCATGAGCATAGTTAAAAAAATCATAATAAGAAATCAACTCTTGCAAAGTAAATCATCATTGACATTTTAATTTCATACCGCCGCCCCACTACCCTCCTAATCCTATATCAGCAGCAAACAAACATGAGGAGGACTTCTACCTATCTGTTCGGCTATCATAGCAATAAATCCGGTTCCCCACAGGATGGAGATGCACACCAAATTTGCATAAATTGAAAGGAAATCTGCAGAAATTACTCGTTTGTTATCCACCACATTAGCAGAAAGTACCTTCAAACCTCCATATCTTAGAAATCAAAGTAGGATTTCCATTGTGCGCTCCATAAATATAATCAACTGTATAAATAAAACTAGAAAAGAACTAACAATTTAGATAATATCAATAAATTGATTTATCACATAAAGAAAAAAGTAAAGATATAATGTTTCTATATTCATTATATTTTTAGACATCATTATCTTTATTACATATACAAGAGCATACATTCATTTACTTCAAGTTAACAATATAGTTATTTATTTATTTAAGTTATATTAGAATCGACTAAAATAAACATATATAATAACACATTATGACGTGGCAAAGGGGGACACACATATATAATAACACATTATGACGGGGTCATGGGGTTCAGTGCCCCCTTGCCCCCAACGTGTGCCCTTCCCTGCTTGATTCGTATTAGATCATCAATCTTCAACGAGCCTATGTGAAGCTAAGTTTATCGACTTAGAGGGTGTTTGGCAAAGCTTATTTTAATATTTATAAGTACCAATATTATATATGATTTTCAAGATCTTAAAGATGCACTATCTTATAAGTTCATAAATTTTAAAAGTGTTTGGATAATTGAACTTATAATTTTTTTTTAAAATCTTATAAGATGATGTAGTGTTCTTTATATAGGTCGAACCTAGTGTAAGTTGACTTCCAGCTCATAAAGTCACACTTCTACATAAACGATCACAAAAAATAATAATCTAACTTAACTGACTTGATATAGTTGCTACACAACCTGCATTTATCGTCACCTGGATCTTCATCAAGTTGATGCTTACTGTCAATTCAAGTTTGATTATGCTCACCCATAGGCAATACCCATCGACAATGACGGATCCAAAAATTTAGGTGAGGAGAGCCCATGTATATATATAAGTAGACCCAAAAATTAAAATATAGAATAACTTGTATTAAAAAATAATATCTTAGAAAATTTAAGGAGGACTACCGTTTTGCGCCCCCTAACCTTAAATATAATCAACTGTATAAATAAAACTAGAAAATTAATAACAATTTAGGTATGACCAATAAATTAATTTATTCATAAAAAAAAAGAAAAATCTAGACTAATGTTTCTATTCATTACATTTTCTAACATATTTATCTCCATTGATTCTACATAATAATACATTCATCTACTTCAAGTTAAACAATAGAATTATTTGTTTTATTTAAGTTATATTAAAATCGGCTAAAATACACATATATAATAACACGTTATGTGGTGACCAATGAGAACATGCATATATAATAGCACATTAAGAACACTTGATTTACTTGGAGCAAATTGTTCACCGCCGCTTCCTGTTTTACCTTCTGTTTGGCTTTCTACTTTATCCACAAACGACGACCTGCAATTTCTACCAGAATCTGCATATATTCACCAGCATCTCGAGCAATGCCCCACAATCTACTTGTAGTCACACTCGAGTAAATAATGATAATGCAGCACATAGGTCAGTAAGAAGCTCATTTGAATTACTTCCGCTAGCTACTTGATTTGTTGATTACCTCAACAATGAGACCAAAAGGCTTTAAATAATACAAAAAAACGGTACTATCACCTCAAATAAATTTAAGACATTGCATCTTCATCGTGGAAATCTCTCTTTTAATCTGCCAAACATATGAGCAAAAACAGAATAATAACGTCGAGCAACTAACGCGCGTACATATTTTTCAAATCAAGAAATCATCCTTATGACATCTGATTAAAGAAAACAATAATTAACTGAGTTACAATAGATAAAGAATCAGTGAAACAATTAGAAGAAAACAAAGAGAAAATATTAGAAATCTGCATATTTTGTCTAGGGTTGGCAACGATGGAAGTCGAATTCGTGCAGTGAGACGAAAGTTAGAGGAAACCGACATTTGGGTGATCGTGAAGTTTTGAAAGAGAAAACCGTAGACTATATAATTGACATCTATAATCATATAATTTTAAAAAATTAAATAGTTAAAAATAAAAGAAAAATTATCAGAATTTATTAGGTGTAGACACGTGTTTTTTCCTAAATTTTAGCAATTCTCTTTTAATATTTAAGGTAGATATCACTCACGCAATCACCATTTTTCTTCACCCAGCTCTGTATCTAAAACTCGAGGTAGCCGTTCTCCCTCCCTCTTTTATTCTTACTGTAGTTTCTCTATTGTGTTGAAAATATGTGATGATTCTTACGGTATATGTAACATCCCAGATTTTTTGTCAAAAGTGATCATTTTATGTGCTTCTACGTGGTTATATTTTATTATGTCTTTTAGTGTGATACGTGTGTGATACTTGAATTTATTTTATACGGTTTTGTGTGCTATTGGTGAGAATATGATGATTTTATTTTTTATGTTAGACTTTGATAAATTTTAGAATACTAGTAATATAGAAGACCCTTTTATTAATTATTGAAAGATATCCCTTGTTTATAAATTTTGGATATAATTTATTGTATAAATAATAATAATAATAATGATAATAATAATAATAATAATGATAATAATAATAATAATAATCTATACTATATAATATAACAAAATCCGTCAATAATAGAAATACCAACAATTTCCCGCCCAAACCATTTTACTAAAACTGGAAATCTTTATTTTTGGTTTTTTTTTTTGTTAGATTGAGTAAATTGTGATCATGATATATGGTAAATATTTAGCTGCCTTTATTGGTCTGAAAATTAGCCAATAATGTCGCATTTTTATGCTTTGTTTTGTTTTTTTTTTCTTTTTCAGTCAAGTTTGAGTATAAATGGTAGTTTTGTTCAATGCATGGCAAGTATTTAAATTGATTAACATTCTGATACAATCAAACATGTTCGAATGGAAATCAGTGGAGAAAATTACGGCACTGTTTTTGCGCTTTTATGTAATTTTCTTTATATGAAGATCAATCTGAATTTTTTGTTACAAATACATATTAATTTGTGACCTCATATCATATATGTGTCGATTGGTGAATGTAGTGAGACATAAGGTGTAACATCAAATGTAACAGGTGATCTCATGGAATATGAAGATATGTTGTTGACTTTTTGTTACGGCTACCTTTTTTAATTTGGGAAAATCATCAATAGTTAGTGGGAAGAAACCATTTTTTGGGTATTTGAAAAAATCATCAAATAATAAGTGGAAAATATTCATTTATTCAAAAATTATATTTCATGTGTAAGACACGTTGTAGTCGGAGCAAATATCTACTCTCTTTATAATTGCACCATTTTTAGCAATTTGCTCTATAATGATTCATGAAATACACATACTTACACATGCCTAAATTCTCAAACAAAAATATCACATAGCTAATGGGAAATTTTTTAAGTCCTGTAACTTAAGGTGAGTTCAGAAAAAATCATATATCTTGCGTAATTGTAAATTTAATCCTGTAAGTTTTGAAAAATATCCAATTTAAGGACAAATCCTGCCGGAAGTCACTAATTTTGCCTGAATTGCTGATATGGGCCGGACGTCGCGTAAAAGACTAGAGGTTTCCGGCGAAGTTGCAGATGTGGCAATTAGTAGTCCAGCTGAACATGCCACATCAAAATTAAAAAAAAAAAAAAAAAATTAAAAAGAATAAATAGTAGAAGACTTCTTTTAGACTCTCCCTAAATTACAGGACTAAAAAAGAAATTTCCCCATACCTAATATTACTTAATATAATAATAAAAAAAAAAAACGTTTACAAGTAGCAACCGTTGTGTTTTCCTACCCTGAACATTATTACTAAATCTAGAAATATCAAATTTATGGTAAGATATTTTATAATTGAGGAAAAATCTCCAATCATATATTAGCTACATTTATAATGATATTCTGCCATAATCCGTCTACATTTACAATGATATTCTTCGATAATCTACCAAAAATTACTCTCAGTTTAAGTAAAAATCTTCAATCATATATTTGTAATGATATTATACCAATACTTACTCGGCCATATTGAGGAAAGATCTTCGATCATATAAAAGTGTCGCCATCATCTACCAAAATCTACTCTCATATTGAAGGAAAAATCTACAATCATCATTAAATAAGATTTGTAATGATATTCTGCCAAAGTCTAACGGTACATGTTGTTGCCATTTATCTTTGGAGAGTTCAAACCATACATGTTAATAAAGTTTTTTTTTTTTTTTTTCGTCTGTATACATCCAATCATATGTTACCTATAAATGAAAAGCTCCAAATTCTGCCATTTATTTTGGGAGAGTTCAAAACGTACATAATTATTCGGTCAGAAAATTGAGGAAAATGACGAACTTTCCATCTATAAACATCGTCTTACTTTTCAACGTTGGGTTTATCAGTCAACATTTATCTTAAAGAAAAATGAATCTCACTTTTATCCAATAAGTTTTGTTAAGCAAATAAAAACATAACTAATTACATTGTTTAAATTTATAGTAGTTTTAGTCAGATCTCACAATACACATCAACTTCATATATATATATAAACGAAAATAACTATTCTTAGAAAATTGACAATATAATCTTTTTTTTTTTCAATATTTATAGTTATGTTTTGACGACTAACAAAATAGACCGAATAATGAAAAGATTAGTAACTTACTTGCATATCTATATCTATGTTCTATTTTTTTCTAAAAAGAACATCCTATAAATATCCCAAGAAATTTTAGTTTCTAAATCCATAGAATTTATTTTGAAATTTCTCAAAAAAAGAAAAACAAGAACCAATAGAAAAAACATACTACATAATAAAGGAAAATCGTTCCAAAATATAGAATAGATTTTTCGCCCATGAATTATTCTATTAATGGGAATATAAAGGAAAAAAATTATAGGGCACGTCCAAAACAGGCACCATGTGAACTGGATGTGCATTACACATGTGCTAGGGAAAGCACACAATATATTGGGAAAAAGCTGGCAGTTGCATTTTGTCGTTAGTTTATAATTTGACAATATTTTATTTCTTTTTTCAAAAGAATAGTCTAATTTTTAAAATACAAATAATTTGTTTTTTTTCATTTCTACTGTATTTTTCACATATTATTAATCAAATTAGTCCTCTTTGACGACCTTTAGTTTTACACCATATTGTAATATATGAAAGTCAAATATTATATTAAACACAAAAATGATTTGCTGGTTGATTGTGTGGGTTAATTATTAATGTCTATTGTGAGTTGAAATATTCGTATTGAGTTTGTACCACAGATGAAAACTAATTATTAAGTTCACATACATTCTTAATAAAATTAGAATGTAGTGATAAATTTAGTTCACGTGAAAATTTCTTGAACGTTATATTTGAAATATTAAAAAACTTTGGATAAATATAAGCATTTATCATAAAATAATATATATATATATAGGGAAATTCTATAATAAACCTGGTGTATTGATACAACTTTTAGTTTACCTGCTATACCAGGTTTCTAATGAGTAACTTTTTGCTACTATTTTTTCTCATAGTAAAAGGAATTGTGGGTCCCTTTTTTTATTGAATCAAACAGAGCACTATTTACTAATTACAAAACTTTCGATTGTTAAATGAAACAATGTGAAGACTATAACCAAATAATTTTAAAAACTATACCAGTTAAAGATTAAAAATATAAAGTTTACCGTAATTAATGCGATGATATTTAAGTGAATAGACATTTACCAAACAAATTAGAAGCTTAAAAATGTTTTAATAAATTTAGAGTTATATCTGAAAATCGAAAATCAATTAATAAACCAACAATTGTAAAGTAAAATCTGAATGAAAAATTAAACTACACTTTGCAAATTGTTTAAAAGAAAAGGAAGGAAACATTAAAGTTTGTAAATGGGTAGAAAATCATAATTGAAAAAGGAAAAAAAAAAAAACTTTTGTAATTGGAACTAAAATTGCAAATAAATTCTGAATCTGTTAATGCAATTATGGAGTAACGAAGTTAATATTCTTAACTTACAAATTAGAACCTAAAAATTGTAAATGAATATGAATGATTGTTAAATTATGAATTTTGTAATATTTTTATATCTGTTTTTCAGTGTTTCTTTTCTCAAGAAATTTGACATTATTATTAATTTCATTTTTGCTTATAAATATGAATCTCGTCTTCTTTAATAAATCTGAATCTTTCTTCTTCAGGGCGGTTCAGGCTGCGGCCTTCGTCTCTCTGTCAAGCAAACAATGCATAAAAATTAGATCATATCTTCGTCTCTCTGGTGCATTCATGGAGCTTTAATTTGACACGAGGGGGAAGGATGTAAAGTGAAGGGAATGGATTACTTATTTCATATTGGCGAAACTCAGTAGCAGACATATGGGCATCAAATGGAGAAAAACAAAATCTGTCAAATAATTTGATTGACCAGATGAGCAGGTAACCAGTTACATGATCTAACGGTTATAGTTAAAAGAAGAAGATCTAATGGCTATTATGTCTAAGTGTATCAATACACCAGATGTATTGTAGAAGGACTCATATATATATATATACACGCACACACTCAACCTTAAGAAACTTTGATTTTACAAGATGATCAACATGACCTCTATTCAATTATGCTAGAGATATTCATCCATTAAGAAAAGCAAATACGATTATTATAACTTACTCAACTTTATATGTTTTTAATTTTTAATACTTTTCACTACAATTTTCTTACATTAACATATATTTTTTCATCTTTTATTATATATTGATTGTAATATTTTATTATAGTAAAATTATATAAATATATAAAAAAATTCTTTTTATTTATTTATATTTACAAACCGTGCATCGCACGGGGATACTACTAGTAGTAGTAATATAATAATAATAATAATAATAATAATAATAATAATAATAATAATAATAATAATAATAATAATAATAATAATAATAATAATAATAATAATAATAATAATAATAATAATAATAATAATAATAATAATAATATTATTATTATTATTATTATTATTATTATTATGGTTAGTTGTTGAGTTAAATCAGGACTCCTTCAA
Organism: Ajuga chamaepitys; assembly: GCA_958295605.1. Taxonomy (NCBI): domain Eukaryota; kingdom Viridiplantae; phylum Streptophyta; class Magnoliopsida; order Lamiales; family Lamiaceae; genus Ajuga; species Ajuga chamaepitys. The sequence goes on from OY282503.1 coordinate 4,983,221, forward strand.
GAAGTGGGATAAGAATTATCAGTAATAAAGAAACCCTAAGCCTTCAGTGTATATATATTGAAATACTACGTGTAGAAAAGAAGAACAGAAAATTTAAAACCTCCAGAGCCGAAAAGCAATAGAGAGAAGAAGAAAGGAATCAAAATCGTGATATTCCATACGAGATAAGAAGCAACAGAGAGAAGAAGAAATACGAGATAAGAAGCAATAGAAGATAAGAAGCAATACCTCCAGAGCCGAAAAATAATAGAGAGAAGAAGAAAGGAATCAAAATCGTGATATTCCATACGAGATAAGAAGCAATAGAGAGAAGAAGAAATGAATTAAAATCGTGCTATTCCATACGAGATAATATTCCATACGAGATAAGGTACGAATTACTAAGAATTACTAATTGAGTAATCAATTAGTTTTTTTAGCAGAGTTCTTAATCAATTTAGATCTGTTGTTCTATTAAAATTGTTAATATTCAAGTGTTATATATGAGAGGATATACTATACTTGATCACTTCTGAACCCTTGTATATATAAGGGTACACAAAGTTTGAAAATATGTATAAGTTAACGTTTGCGTAATAATACAGGTACAAGTATTGAATTCTGGATGCGTAATGATACAGGTCCAATTCATAATAAACAATCAAATATAACCCCAATAATAAATAATAATAAAAAAAATTATTTTTCAAATCAAATATATCATTATAATATATGTGATATGTATGTCAAATTGAACACCGTGAAAAGACGAAAAATTTGATATATTATACATAAAAAATGCATTAGAAATAAAAAAATTATTTGCATTTTAAAAAATTGAAAGAAGATTATGAACTTACCAAATTCAACATAAATTTACCAAATTATTGTTAAAATTTAGGCGGGAAAGTTACAATGACATAAATGTCCTCCATTTTACTTTTATATATATAGATTAGTTATGAGTTATTATATTATGCGCAACATTTTTTTTTGTGTTTTACATTTTGTTGAGCTACACCTCCCACGCCGGAAGAGGCTTTCCGTGAGTTAGGCTTTATAAGAAGGAAACGTCGCGGGGAGAGGGAATGTGTTGAATCTAGTAGGGAGGAATTGAGGCAGCTGAAAAGTCGTTTGAAGATTCAGGACCGGATCTACGTCCAAAACTGATAGCAACTAGATCTAATCGGTCCAAAACCGATAGCAACTAACTAGATCTAATCGGGGTTCCGGATTCGGATATTTCTAAATTTCAAGGCGAAGTGTTTATTCTCTGACCAGGCGAAGTGTTTATTCTCTGACCAACCAACATATCGGATTTTTATTGATATCTACCTTTGCTGCTAAAAGAGAGTTGCAATTAAGAAAAATCGTGTTTCCTCCTTATAATTAAACTTACCTATGTTTAGCAGTTAAAATGAGCTTCGCACCCCTAATTTCCTCTTATAGAGGATTAGATTTTTTTCTATAGTAAGATATATATCAAAAGAATATTGAAAATAGTTTTGTGATATCAATTTTATATTCAAAATTATAAATTAAAGACAATTACTTATTTACTTGTTTTCATATGTAATGAATTAATTGTTTGTTCTAATACAATTACGTCCATATGCAAAAATGAATTTAATTGAATTTAATTTAACTTCCATACGTAATTACTTAATTTACTTATTTGAATTTAATTTTCATATAGCATATTTACACCTTGTAATTATACAATTTGAACAAAATATATACTGAAAAACTTTGATTTTTTTATTTATTAACTACACCATAAATTTGAAATTTTGTTATATATTAATCATTATAGATTTTTTATCTTCTGCTTATGATGTGTGACGAATATGAAAGGGATAATGATAATGATATTTGCAAATTATATGGTTTTTTTTTGTTTTTTTATATCAGTCAATACTTGTATTATGTAATTTAACAGTTTTAGTTTTTATTTTTCATGTGAAGAATTACAAAATTAAAGGTAATAAATGACATAATACTGTGGCTATAAATCTTTTCCATAGATTGTTTTAATTATTGACATTAAAAGAGAAATATAAAGAGAATTTAAGTGGGAACAAATTTTCTCCATAAATTATTGTAATTACCTTAATTAATTAGAAACCATAATTTATTTTTAGCAACTGTAAAAATGCGGGAAAATGAAAAAAACTTTCCTGATTTAGAGGGTTTCACTTTTATACATTGTAAGATTGCAGACAATCATGGCATTTATTGAATATAATACATTTTCTAAAATAACAGTGTATTATTAAATGCACACAATCGTGGCATTTATTGAATATGATTTATCCTACTTAACCAACATTTGTAATACTAAAAGGTGTCTTGCTAAAAGTGAATGGTTATGTGGGCGTGAAATAGATATATTTTTTTTTCCGAATAAAACTTAATTGTTGTTATATATATGAAGATAGTATAATATCCAAGATTAGTTATGCTATGGATTCGGTCACCTCAATTAATTCCTAAAATATTCCATATCTTCTTAATTATGCTATGAATTCGGTATCGGAGGTTAAATATATACGATATAATAATCTTATATTCTTACTTAATAGGTTGTCATTTATGGAATAAGAAGATTGCATCATATTCCATTATTAAGTTACACACAATTATGACATTTATTGAATATGTTTTTTCTTACCTAACTAACAGTTCTGATACCAAAATTAGAGCTTACTAAAAGGGAGTTATTATATGGACGGAAAAATATATGTTTTTTACAGATTTAGACTTAATTGTTTTTATATATATAACGATTAATTAAGGATAAGGATTTTGCAAGTAATAAGATATATCAAAATCGAATTTGAATCTTTCCGAATAACTTTTATGAAAATATAGGACCCTATTATATAAAGAGCCACCCTATTATATTATATACCCCAAATCCAACCAAAAACCGGCATAACACGCCTTCAACAGGTAAATTATAATTGATTACTGTTCTGTCTATAATAATGTTTTAATTGACACAGTACTCCAGCCACTTCCAACTCCAATCAAACATGTCCTATGAATACCGTGGACATGCAAATTTTTGGCGCAAAAAATGGTTGGAGACGAAAATTGTTGGCCCCAAAACCATAGGCACGAAAATTATTGACACAGTTTTTTTTTAATTAAATTGGTTCCAAGGATAGTTCTGTCCAAAGTTATTAGTTTTATAATATAAGTTACGAAATGCTAAATTTGCTATAAATTTTGCCTACGGTGCTTAATTGGTTCGATCCTTTTCATATTTTTTATTCCCAAAATTTTCCAATCTAATTTTCTTTTTTATTATTCTATCTAATATCTATGCATGTGTCTTGATAGTTTTCATTAGGCATGTCAAAATTGATCTGCCCCGTTCCGATGCAAGGCCTTTGGGGCAGGGCAAGATCCGCCACGATGAAGAATGGGGCACGTCCCGCCCCGTTCACGTGGCGGGTCAGATGCGGGTCAGGGATCCCGCCCCGCCCCTATGTATGTATAATTTTTTTTAAATATATATTATGTATTATTATATAGATATGTTTATATATACAAAGAAATATAAAATATATATATGTATTTATAATATAAAATTTTATATATAATATGTTATATATATGTCTAGCTAATATATTAGATTATGACTATATCTAGTAAATTTAAATAATTAAATTCTATTTTTTAATAATTAAATTTAAAAAAATTAAAAATATTGAAACAAAGCTAATGTAAACCTAAAAATTAAAATTCTATTGACTTCAACAAAAAAAATCAAAGTTTTTTAACAAAAAAACCAATTTTTTTTATTAAAAAATAAAAAAGGATAGGGGCGGGGCAGATCACGGGGCAGATTTTTTTGCCCCGTGACGGGTCACGGGGCGGGGTGCGGCAGGGCGGGTCAGAAAATCCAAAAATCCGACCTGATCCGCGCCCCGTTGACATGCCAAATTTCCATGGAAGATCATTCAAATACACTTTTGCACTTCTTTTTGTCTGCTATTATATATTTGTGTTACTGATTAATAAAGGTCTGCAGATTGTTTATGTTTAGTATGTGATTCTTGTTTCTTATTTTATTTGTTTTTACATAAATTGTGTATATAGGTTTGACAGTGAAAAATTGGAGGAACATTAATTATTGCTCCGATTGATGTTACTTTGTTTTTAATCCATCACTAGCAATTATTAATTTACTTTTACATTTAGGTTGGACTTTCTTATATCTTAGCTGATTTTAATTTTAAATTTTATGTATTATGTTGTGTTTCATTGTGTCGATGAACGATACTTTATGATGATATTGATGTAGTGGTATATATCGATTCGGATCATATTCATCTTTGCACCGCAAAACGACGCCGTTTTCATAAATGCAATGAAAGAGTCAAAGTCCCCCTTATAAATTAATAACCTTTAATATATATAACATATAATATATCTACAAGCTTCTAGTGGTAAATCTATATATATATATATAATAACATAATTCTTATCACGATTGTATTTTTCTGTCCAAAATACATAGTCTAATGGGAAAAGGATACTTGGCAACATCTTGGACGTTAATCTTATTATTTAAATATGGAAAGTTTGACTAATTAAATTAGGCTTAACTATTCTCGTCCAATTATCTAACTAAAGGTCCAATTCAATTCAAATTATATTCCATCATCATTAATTTAGTCAACCCTTTAATTATAATTAAAATAAAATTGATTTTAATAGCTTTAAATTCGACTGTTTTTAGGCAATAATATTATATACAATACTTTTAATTATTTTTCAACCTTTACATATTTAATGATTCTTTATTCAACTTTCTTACCCTATAAATATGATTGTAATCCATTTGTCCGGCATTCATTTTGTGAATTATTCTCTTCCTTTACATCCTCTCTCTCTCACTCCACCCAGATATATTTTTTCATTTATACTCATTGATTTATTTATTTTTCATAAAAACATGCGTCTTTTTTTTTTTCTTTTTAGTTCGTATCATTTGGTTAACGTTTTTATTTATTTTATAGCGTCTACTTTCTCTTACTTTTTTTTGTGCTCTCATTCTATTACAGATCTTGAATATATATATATATATCGAAGGAATGCACATATTATTTTGGATCATTAATTCTTTAGAGTTAATTAAATTCTTTTAGATGTTGATTCTTTTGATTATACATTAGTTTTCATCATCAGCATCATTTAATTCTTTTGATATTATAATATTTGTTACAACAGGAAGCATGCTGATACTTCATCTCAGATGGAAGCAAGTGAACAACATCTTGCTAATCACCATAAAATATATGGATGAGATACATTTTGTATTTGGTATTTCTTCGACTGGAATTATTATTTCTTTGCACTCCTTTCTCATCTCCATATTCATCATCCTCTAACAGGTATTTTCATGAACAATTTATATTTTATGTTTATGAGTCATCGTTATTTATTTATTTATTTTTTTATGAAACCGACATTTTATGGTTATTTGAAAAATTAATTAATATCAGTATCATATTTATAATATGGATCTTTTATGTATTTTTATTTTGCCAATTTTAAACATTCAATCGTACAATACAGGAATTGATTTTTTTTGTAATTATCGTCGAGTCTATTTGTTTTTGGTTCTTTATTATTATTATTATTATTATTATTATTATTATTATTATTATTATTATTATTATTATTATTATTATTATTATTATTATTATGATGATGATGATGTGGATTGTGAACCTTAAATCTTACGCAACTAAAGGTAATAAGTTCTAATCATTCCGTGCAATTTTGAATATTTAATCGTATGGTGAACGAGGAGGAGTTGATGTTTTTGTTTACAAAATTATTGTCGAATTTACAAAAAAATATTGGTTCTTTAATTCTCTTTTTTTGTCTGTTTCATGTTTGTTTCTTTTGCAGATTTTCAACCTTGAATGTTACATTAATTCTGCTAAAAGGTAAAACGTTCCAATAAAAAATCGTGTCTTTAAAAAAAAAAAAAATTGATTGTTGTAATCGAGAGTTTATTTTTTTAGTTTGAATCATTTGAATTTTGTTATTTTTTTGTAACTCTTCGGCATCGCCGACTTGATATCCTGTCAACCCGAGGTAACATGTCTTGATTGAATATATTGTTTTAATTTTTTAAACACGATTTTTAGTGGTCTTTTTTGTGGTTTTTTATTTTTATGATTTATGATTTCTGTGTTGTTAATTACCTTTCTCATCTCCATATTTATTATCTTATAGCAGGTATTTCTTTTCTCTGGTATTTGTGAATGATTTTTATTTTATATTTTTTTCGAGCCTTTTTTTTTAGACAATTAAAAAAAAAATTATTAATTTTTTTTTTTTATACAATTAAGAAACGTCACCGAAAAGCATGTTTTAGATATTCTTTGAAAAAATTCTTTAAATACTTTCATCCTAAATAATCATTTTTACTTTCTTTATAACTTTTAATGATGTTTTTTATTCGTCCCTGATTTTCTTATTTATTGTTGTGCTTATTAAGTAGGGACGAGAATTTTACAACTAATAAGATAGGGTCCTTCTATAGTACACCTAGGGAACGTTTACTTGCTAGTAACAACTATTGGGTTGGTATAGTTAAATGGACTTTTGGAGTGTTTACAAGTACTTAGGTTGAATTATTAATTTGTTTGGTTGACTGGTTTATCCGGGTTGGTTTTACCTAGGTTAGCTTATAAACTGTTTGGTTAGATGGTTTACCTAGGTTTACTTAGGTTACCCTTGGTTAAAACTCAGGCTTACACAACCCACCACCACCCTGGGTCGCAATTAATTGGGTTTTGTTGTTATAGAGAACGAGCTTGATAATAAAACTGAGCTACTAAATGAGCAACCAAACATATTTATAGGTGGGTTGAGTCTTGTGTATTAATACACCTAAACATGATAACCCTTGGATTTTCTCAATTTAATCTCAGTCATTAGATCAATTAACTAGTTACCTTTTCAATTGGCACCTAGCTTTTAATAACTTGTCAAATGTATTATTATTATTATTATTATTATTATTATTATTATTATTATTATTATTATTATTATTATTATTATTATTTTTATTATTATTATAAATAGTGGGACCTACACAGTTTTTTTAATTTAAATATAATTGTTGTAGTGTTCTAAAGGTTCCCGTGCATTTATATTTACTTAAAAATCGTATTATATTTACTTAAAACTCATATTTTATTTTGTAATCTTAATTAGTAGTATCCCCGTGCGATGCACGATTTGTAAATGTAAATGAATAAATAATAAGAATTCTATATGTTTATATAATATAAATATAATAAAATATTACAATCAATATATAATAAGAGATGAAAAGTTATATGCTAATGAAAAAAGAGTCAATGAAAAATATTAAAAACTGAAAATATATAAATTTGAGCAAGTTATAGAATATTTATATTTGTTTTACTTAATGTATGAATATCTCTAGCATCCTCGTATGGAGGTCATGCTGATCATCTTGTACAAAGAATGAGTGTATATATGTATATTCAAATTTTATGATAAACGTTTATATTTATCCAAAGTATCTAAATTTTTTATCTTTTCAAATAAAGTGTTCAAGAAATTTTCAAAAGCTTTTAGTGAGTACCAATAACACTACATTCTAATTTTATTAATTTTTAATTTTATTCATACAATATTGTATCAAACTATATATCGATAATAGATGACTAATTTAATTTATTATATAAGAAAATCACATTAGAAAAATATTTTTTATTTCAAAAAATTAAATTTTTTTTAAATGTTGAAAATTATAAACTGAAATTATAAAATATTTACTAAATAATTTAATTTTTATATGATTAAAAAATTAATAAGAAAAATAGTTAATAAAAATGAAAACAAATTCAAATTAACATTTAAATATAAAAAAGACCATTAGAGGTTTATTTCATAAAATCGTACTAAATCTTTTTTTTTTTGTTTTAATTAATTAATTTATTTATTTGTTTTCCCGTTCTAGGTATGAATATACTTGACCATAAATATTTTATACACATAATTGATACTTCACAAATTAAAGGACACATTAAGTGAAAATAAAATTAAAATAGAAGAATAATGAGTACATTAAACATAATACATAGGATTTTAGAAACAGAAAAATAGTAATGTTATTTTTCCCGAGAAACTTACTCCCCCCCACTCCCTTCCCCACATTTTTGCCCCCTCCCCCCATTTTAGATTCTAGATAATTCTATAGATTTCTCTCATACAATTTCGGTCACACTATGTTACCCTTGTGGGTGGTGATGCCTCATCCCTTCTCCCTCAGTTATTTTAGATCTCTTAATCTTCATAGCAAATAAAATTATTCAAAGAAGAATAAAATTTGGAAGTAGACACAAACTTTGGCTAAATCAATGACTTGATTAATGTCGATTTCAATTAAAAAATAAATTGATTTCGCGGAACAAATTCTATGGGATATGAGTTCGGATATTTTTTGGAAGGTTGTGCGAGTGTTTCATTTTATAGACTTTGACAAATTAAGCTGATTGTGAAATACTTACTATTGATTTGAGACAATGATGCCTAAACATATCTTAGACAAATATATGTAGATTTATTTCAAAATAAAATATTTTATACGAAAAATAATGTTTTCCAACAATGGCAAAGGGATTTGGGCCGGAAAATTCTTAGGTTAGCATTTTTTGTGGATTTTGTTATTTTATATATATATATATATAGATATAGATATTTTGATTATATGTATAATTTATTTATAAATTATAATTATAAATAAATATACACGAATGATACTACTATTTTTATCTAAAAGAAGAGATATAGACTTTGATTAGGCTAGAATTTTTTTTTTCTTTATTTAATTCAAAAGATTAAGATAATATTCATTATTTAATATTGAACCCTATGGTTGATGCACAAAATCATAGTCGAAGACAGGCAGCAACGGCAATGGGTACATAAAATTTTTCGTCGAAGTCAGTCAACAACAGTAATCGGATGAAGGCATCTCAAGACTCCATGCTTATGATAAAATCTATCTTGTTATTGTGCAATTTATTCTTTATTTTATGATTTAGTTGAAATTATGAATTATTTATCTATGTATTGAATACTTTTTACATTTTTTCTTTTGGCACCGATTAATTAATTAAAAGATATTTGTTTTATTTTTATATTATCAATTATTGATTGATTTATTTATTTATTAGTCAACCGACCCAGTCCAAACCGAGTCCGATATCTTTGGTTTGTATATTTATTGTTTGGGAAAATTGCACCAAATATCCTTTAACTTTACCTATTTGCATAAAATGTCCTTCAACTTTTACATTTGCATAAAATGTCCTCTAACTTACAAAAAGTTGCCCGTTTTATCCTCCAACCTGTTATAGCAGGTAACACAACAGGTCAACAACCTAGGTGGCATTTATTTCACATGTGGCAGCATATTTTTTTTTTTTTTTAATATTTTCACTAATTGGTTGACATTTATTAAAAACAATAAAACAGGAGGAAAAATAAGACGAGGGTCTGTAAGTCTAATTATCCTTCATCGCCCTTTACTTCCTTATCCTCATCGTCATCCGCCTCGCGGCTACCAGCTGCAGCTGAGTCCCTGAATTGACGATGACAAAGAGAAAAATTGAAAGTTTTATCTTCCACGTCTGCAGATTCTTATTTTTCCTCTTATTTTGTTGTTTTTAATAAATGCCACATGGCACCAATTAGGTAAATCATTAAAAAACGAAAAATAGGCTGCCACATGTGAAAAAAACACCATCTAGGCTGTTAACCGGTTGCGTGACTGGCTATAACAGGTTGAAGGATAAAGCGGGCAACTTCTTGTAAGTTAGAGGGCATTTTATGCAAGTGTAAAAGTTAGAGGACATTGTATGCAAATAGGTAAAGTTAAAGGATATTTGGTGCAATTTTCCCTTTATTGTTTTAGTTGGTTTTGTTAAAGTTTGAGATATTTAGAAACCGACTTTATTAGTTTGACTATTGGATTTTAGTCGAAACTGGCCAAATCGAACCATGAATACCCCTGACTGATTTGTTCAATTTTACGGCGCATATGTGATGATTAGTTATGTGTTTAATGATTTATCATAATAAAAGATTGACCAATTGATCAATTAAGGCAGCAAATTGTTTTCCATATATCTTAATTAATTTGGGCAATTAAGGTAGCAAACGTTTTCCATATATAAAGGATTGTGCTAATTTAATCATAAAACGTCAGATTATATAATTAGGAGTCGAATAACAAACATGCTTTCAATATAGATTAACAAACGCACTTTCCAGTATTAGCAAGTTTAATTTGGGCGGGAAATTGTACTTATTTCTAAATTAGGTGGATTTTGTTATATTATATAGTATAGATTAGTTTAAATAGGATTTAGCTTGGGGCTTGATTTATTTAATTATAATTTTCAGATTCAAAAAACATTTTTTTTAAATTATAATTTGAAAATTTTAAGATTTATTTGATATTTCTATTTAATTTGACATTTTACATGATAACTTAGATAAATATAAATTATTTTAACACAATATTTTTTTATATATACCCCACGATCTTCATTGTCATATTCAAATCCAAAAAATAATAAATCAATCTCAAAATGCAAACTTAATTAAGTGGTCTTATATTTGTCCATTTAAAAAAAAATATGAAATAGTGAAACTTGCACAATATTTCAATTTAAATAATAATTTGAGTACTTAGCTATATAGATTCACACGCAAATGGTAGGTGTATGTGTATTATAGAATAAGATATATGAAAATCGAATTTGAATCTTTCAGAATAACTTCTGAAATATAGGCCTATTATATACTACGATCCAAATCCAACCAAAACCTGCATAAAACGATTCAACAGGTAAGGTAAATTATATATTTAGGGTTTTTACTTTTTTATGATTACTGTTCTTTGTTGCAATTATGCGGGGCCAATAATTTTGTAGAAAGTATTACTGTTTCAATTGATTACTGTTCTGTCTGAAATTAAATTTCGAATTAGTGTTGGTCGCCATTACTCTTCTTTTCTCCCTCACTGTTCTTTGTCGGTGGCCGGCGGCGGCAGGGCTGGGTTCACTAGAGCTTTGATATGAGATGATTGTAAAAGCCTCAAAGCCTTTTTGTACTTAGGCCTTTCTAATTTTCGATTTTCTTCTTAGCCTTATTCTGTAATAGCATCAGTCATGATGGCTGTAAATTCACTCTAATTCTGCAATATGCAGATTCTCTTTAAATTAATGATGTATACATAAGTATGTAGTGTGTGTAGATTATAATCTATACACCTGCCTTCGATTGTGTGTGCAGATATAAATTAAGCTACTATGATGAAGAGGAAATATGATATTAAGTTGCAGGATTCAGCTGCAACACCAGCAGTCCAGCAGCCTCGTCGTCGCGATGAAGTGGACAGAATCAGCGAATTACCAGACGATATTCTTATATCCATAATCTCTCGACTGCCATTCCTCGAAGCTACAGCTACTAGCATCCTTTCAACTCGTTGGCGGTATCTCCACACCTACATCACTCATCTCAACTTCCCTCCGTTCAAACCACTGAAAGATGACCAAAGGAGACACGTTGTTCATGAAGTACAAGACAAGACATTTCCGAACTACATTAACATGATCAACCGTACCTTGGATTCACATAAGGCCAGTGGTCAAGTCGAAGAATTCAGGGTACATATGCACTGTTTGCAGGGAGCAAATATTGACAGGTGGCTCGAGTTTGCATTGTCTAGCTCAGCGATTACCTCTATCGATATAATCATGGATTATGTTATAAACGCGAGGCGTGGTCGTTACAGACTTAGACTATGTAATTTGATCAAGCGACCGTTACCTGGTCTCAAATGCCTTAAAGAGTTGTCGTTATCAGCTGTACAACTTCATAATGGGGAGGTCGAGCTTCTGCTCTCCAGTTTCACTCTTCTTGAAAGCTTATCTATTAAACGCCCTAATTGTGGGCTGACAAAAGTCTTAATTGTTGGTCATTCGTTATGCTTGAAGCATTTCGGTATATCTCATGCTCGGGAACTTGAATATATTGAAATAGGAAACATGATGAAGTTGGTTAGTTTAAGGTGTATAGGTTTGAGATCTGAATATGTGATACGACTCTATAATGTTCCTAAGCTTACAGAGTACAGCATTGGTAGGGAATGTAGACCGTCGATTCTACAAGCGCTGCGTAACATACCGTCTTCCATACGCGATCAATTACGCGTATTTAAGATCTCAACTCCTCCTTTTCTCATATTGGGGGTAAGCAATTTTCCTTTGTGCATTGGAGTATTTAATATTGTATGCTGCCGATTAATTATCAAATGTTTGATGTTGCAGGTTCTAGTTGTAGTCGAGTTTCCAGTGTTGATAAATGTAAAACATCTAGCGGTCAAACTTTATTTAAGCGAATTCGAATATTTCAGTACCCTCTTACGTCTGATCGAAGCATGTTGTTCTTTGGAGATACTCGAGATAAAGGTACCCACTTCTTTTTTGGCATTTCACAATGTTTGTAAATGATGTATTAGTTACACATACAGTTTTAAACGAATCGAACTGAACCGAATACTAAGAATCATATGTACTTGAGATTGAGATATGTTGTCAAGTTCTGATATATTAGTGTAATAAACGTAAATTGCAAAAGTCGCCCTGTATCTTATGGATAATTCTGTTGTCAATCCTTTATCTTGTTAATTGCTCGAATTTAGTTGTATTTTGACTCATAATTCGAAGTTTTCAGTTGATATATATTGCACCTTCACCACATACGATCGTGTAGTTTTCGAAGTTTTGAGCTTACGTAGTTGTTTTGCAGTTGTCATGGTGGGAATATGAAAGGTTCCTGGAAACACGAGATTATTGAGCAGTTGAATGTAAGAAGGTTGTCTCCAAATCTGAAAAAGTTGAAGGTGTGGGGATATTTAGGATGCGCATTAGACATGCCATTTGTTTTGTTTATGGTGAATAACGCGGTGGGTCTTGAACAAGTCATTGTTGAACCTTATTATCCTCTTAAGGAAACACCACAAATGGTGCTGAGTGTGCAGCAACAACTTCGTTCAGTAACTCCAGATTCAGTTAACTTGGTCTTTATTTAGTTATTAGCGTTTTGAATTACTAGTATTCCCTCCGTTCCATATTAATTGACATTTTAGGATGTTGTTTTCTTTTCTAAGTTGACATTTTGCATTTCTTTCACCAATTCTACCAATTTTCTCCCTAGACTCAATTCTAAAATATCTGTACTTTTCAATCGATCAGAGATATTTTGATTTGGTCAAATCTTGAGCTGAGGATATATCTGTCAAAATATACAATCCTTAATTCTTCTATTTCATTCTAAAATGTCAATTAATATGGAGGGGGGGAGTATTTATTTTTTTCTAACTTTTAGATTAAATTGCACTTTATGTCCAAGATGTCGTTACTTTATTGACACAACTATTTATTTTATTTTATTTTATTGAATTGGTGCCAAGTATAGTTTTGTCCAAAATGTTAGTTTTAAAATATAAGTTTCGAACTTGTAAATTTAAGGGAAAATTGGTAAAAAATATTCCGTAAATTTGCCATATTTAAGAAAATATTAACTGAGTTTGGCAATTTTTAAAAATGCCTCCTAACTTACAAAAAGTTGGTAAAAATGTCCTGCAACTGAGTATAGCCAGTGGCTCATCCGGTCACTGGCTGATGTGTTAAAAAACACTGATGTGGCTCTCAAATAATCACAGGCTGACGTGGAGTGTGTTCATCTCCCCCTCACAGTGAATTTATATTAATTATTACCAATTAAAATTAAAACATTAAAAGATAGAAGAAAATTTCTCTCTCTTCCCTTCCCCCTTCACTACCCCACGCCCCCCTTCCTCCCACCGCCTGGGTTCCTCTTCCGTCCAAGGAGTTCTAGTCGGCTCCGATTTTCAGCCGACTCGAATGAGATCTCGACCTGGCACTATCGTTTTCCCATCCTATTGACTCATAGTTTGCCACAAATTTAACCTTTTTAGGGTGCTAGGAATTGAAGTTCTCTTTAAATTTCCCCTTCATTTTTGTTGTGATTGGAAGAAGAAGAAGACTGAACAATCTCCATGGAAGAAGAAAAAGAAGAAGACTGAGCAGATGAGCATTTTTCAGATTTGGGATGATTTTAGTAGGTAAACATCAGATTTAGAGATATTTCAGATTTGAAATTTTTTTAGGGTTTTTGAATAATCACATATTGATGTATGTAATTTCAATATCACTTTGGAAAGAATTGGAAAGATGAAGACTTGCTGGAGATGTGAATTATTTAGAATAATCACATTTTGGTAAGATTTGGATTAATCACATTTTGGAAAGATTTGGAATAATCACATTTTGTATAGATTTGGAAAGATGAAGACTTGCTGGAGATATGCTAATTGCAGAAATTCTCACTTTGTAGATGCTTCAATTGTAGAAATGAAGATGAAGACTTGCTGGAGACTTGAATTATTTAGAATAATGAAGATGAAGGCGTCACTTAAGATTTTTACTGTAATCTCACCTTTTTTTAGGAAAGTAATCTCACTTTTTAGATTCTTAAATATTGTAGAACAAAAATGAAGACGGTGGGATATTGATATATGTAATTTCAGTATCTAAATTATTTAATAAATTTTTAGGATATTATATCTTCCAAGATAATTTTTTTAATTTAAATTTGAAATGATTTAAGATTCTTTCAAAAATTGTGTTTTTATAAATTAATTTTAACATTTTTAGAGAACAACATTTCCTAAAATAATTTATTAGATTAAAAAAAAAAAAGATAAAGTTATAAATTTTATTTAAAACTAAAGTTTTTTATATTATGTAATAAACATAACTTTTTGCTTTAAAATTATTTTTTATTCTTTCAAAATTGTTTTATTTTTATAAATTAATTTTAATATTTTTCAAATAATTTTAAGATTTTTCAATAATTTCTTAGATTTTAAAATTTAATTCATAGTTGTTAATTTTTAATTTAACTAAGGATTTTAAATATAAACATATATATATATATATATACTATTTTGGATTTTATATTTTATAATCCTGATAATAATTTAAAATAAAATTAATAACACACTAAAAAGAAAAAAACGGCCACATCATCTTATGACCGCCGCATCACCCATTTGACTAGTTGACTGACTAGCTATACCCGGTTGCAGGACATTTTTACCAACTTTTTGTAAGTTATGAGGCATTTTTAAAAATTGCAAAACTTAGAGGATATTTTCTTAAATATGACAAACTTACGGAATATTTTTACCAATTTTCCCTAAATTTAATATAAAAATTGGCTAGGGTGCTTCATGTGTGCCGTGGCAAGGTCATGTTCACAATACAAGCATCAGCCATCATAAATAGTGCAAAGAGATCAAGATGCACGATGGTTACAAAACCGATCAATTCAATAAACAAATAAGTGATTAAAAGTCGTCTTTTGGATAAGGTAATCCATTAACTATCAGAAAATGTTCATCATTTAGTTAATAGTGTTAGTAAGTCACCTAATATCATTCGAATGTTTTTAAAAACATTCGGGCTGATTTGGTGACATTACTAACACCGTTTACAGTTCAACTTTACTGTTTTTTCATCATATGGCATCAAAAAATCAGATCATTCCAGCAATTAAAGCAAAATGGCCAACAAATGTAAGTAAACAAATCATAATTCAGCAAGACAACGCAAGACCACATTTGAGCAACTTAGATGTAGATTTTAGGAGGGTTACTACATCAGACGGGTTTGATATTAGGCTGATGTGCCAACCACCTAATTCATCGGACACAAACGTTTTAGATTTGGACTACTTCATAGTCATTCAAAGCTTGCAAGTGGAAACTAGAAGCTATAATGTCGACGATTTGGTGTCAAATGTTCTTCGTTCAATTGAAGAACTTGAACATGAAAAGCTAAACAAATTTTTTCTTAGTTTGCAAACATGTATGGTGGAAATCATGAAAGTGAAGGGTGGGAACAACTATAAGCTGCCTCACCCTTAGCAGGAATTGAAAATTTGCCAGCAGTTATAGAAGTTGAAGAACAACTTGTGCGGGACATTATAGAGTTTTTTATTGCAAACGAAAAAGCAACAGAACACTATGACATTAAGGGGATTATGTCAGATTTAGGGACATTTGAATCTGTTTAGGTAAGACAGTGCTTTTTGTTCTATTGTTTGCAGTGTAAACACATGTGAAGTGTTCATTTTGCTTAAACTGCAAACAATAAGAAGATGGGTCATTTTATAAAAAAATCTTTTGGATTTGATTTATTTTTTTCCCTCAGACAAGTTTCATCATTCGGATTAAGCCTATACCAACTAGGTTAAGCTGACAGCTTTGAACTAGCCCATTTTGACTAGTTCAAGCTACCCCGAGCTTAACCTAATCAACCCAAATCTGAGTTTGGAGTTGATATTACAGATAGTGTTGGGCAGCTACAAGTTCAATCAGGGGAATTGCACTCATCATTTTGAATGGCTACCACTTAATCAAAGTAGGGTCACAAAGCATAATTCATTCAATCAAACTATCTGATCACATAACACAAGCATGTGTTGCACAAAAACATCACTTTGAATAAGCCACCTGCAGTAAATTTCAATTTTACCCGAACCCAACAGAAAGTCAACCCAAATCAGAGGGTATCAACAACAGTTCCAATTTGTCTCATCAACATAGCAGAAAATTAGGGATTTCAGGCACATGCATCAGTGTTTCAAACAATAGGACCATCACTAGAACCCAACAAAAAAGACCCCAAATCAAGGGGTCTTCTGCCAACAGTTCCAATTTATAACATCAACATAGCAGAAAAGCAGGGCTTTCAGGAACATGCAGGGCTATCACCAGAACCCAACAGAAAAGAGCCCAAATCAAGGGGTTTAAAAAAACAATTCCAATTTGTATCGAGCACATAGCCGAAATTAGGGCTTTTAGGGACATGCATCAAAATTCCAAAAATTAGGACTATCACCATAACCGAACAGAAAAGCCCCCAAACCAAGAGTATCATAAACAGTTCTAATTTGTAACATCAACATAGCATCAGAAATTCAAAAAATTAGGGCTTTCAGGAACATGCATCATAAAATCAAAATCAAAGATGCATCTTAAGAACTTAAGATTCACAAATCTTAAGAAACACACAAAATCGAAACCGAAAGGTACCAAAGAACTTAAGATTCACAGATCTTAAGTAAAACACAAAGTCGAAAGACAAACTGAAGACAAAGCAAAGTACATAACCTTTTAAGTGCTGGAATCCAAACAGCTAGAGAATCGAAGTGAGCTCCGACGCCTCAATCCCAGTTGGGAGAGCTCCTGGATCCACTTCGTCCAGATCTGTTTCAGGAACAACGGACTCCTCGGAGTCAAAGACAAAGCCCTCTTCAGATTCAGAGGATTCAAAATCCATCCCAAAATCACAGAACTTACGATTCACAAACAATATGGGGTAGAGTTTGTTAGAATCCAGATCTGGGTGAAATGAGGAAGATGTATTAGTGAGAGAGAAGCAGCGCTCCAGAAAATTAGGGTTTCTAGTGTGAGAAACTGAAACTAAGAGAGGAAGAGACGAACACCAGATATGGAATGGGGTGAGGGAATGGGTTGGGTTATGATTTTTTGGACTGGGCTAGTGATTTGGGATTAATAAGTAGGGTTAGTTTAATTTAATTAAGTGTGAGTTTAGGGAATTAAAATCAGATTTATGAGTAGCAATTTTGTAATATGAGTAAAAAAAGCAAGAATTTTAATGTTCGACTTTTTTTTACCATTTTATGGGTGGAAAATTATGTTGGGACGTATGAAAAAGAAAGTAGGAAACATAGAGTGGGACGAGGGAGTATAATATAGCTACAAGCTTCAAGTTGTAATTTTTTCATATATTAAAGAGATTATCAATTTATCGAGTATCAATTTAAAAGATTATATTATAAATACACATCGATTACACGGCTTGCATAGCTACAAAGGCATACAAGACATTTCCACCAAAATTTGCAAACCGCAACCGGAGACTATGGTTGTTTTTCCCCTCCTTACTCCTTACCAAAGGAACAATGCAAATCAGCTTTACAATTGGATATCACAGTAACTTCTCTAGCTATTTGTACATGCAATAAGCTATCTATATGAAGAAAAAAAAATCAAATAAGAAACTAAAAGAAGTGCAGTTTCCTCGTCAGGTTAAAACTGCGATGAGGTAGATGGTCGATCCTCTTGCTTCTCTATCAGCACGCACCTTGATGGCGGACCAAACATGCTCAATATTACCTGCAAAAAAGGAGCCATTATAGTTTCGTGTTCGCATTAAATAGGGTTTCTCTTTTGCAATATCGTATTGTGTTATCATTTTTTCGATGTCGTCACGTATAATATTAGTCGATGCATGTTTGATCATAGCGATGTTCTGTGTAATGTAATATGAGATTCTATTTAGAGGTGGTAATTGAGCCCACCCCGAGCCCATAAAGGGGTTGGGGCTCCCTGTTTGCAGGGCCTCTAAAAAGTTAGTCATGTTCAGCATGGCGTTATAATTCCTCTTTAGTTTTTGAGTCATCTTGGGCCGCCGGCCCAATGTGCAAGCTAAAATCCTATCAATGGGTGCCAATTCGGGCTGCCTATCCTCACCCGAGTCTGACAGGTGGGGCTAAAAATTGCGTGTCAAGTCAGGCCATCCCCGTAAAATAACTTAAATTTGTCGGGCCAGCGCGTAATCCATTGAACTATGGGTCCATCGGGTAGGGCCTGGTGGATCCAACAATACTTCAATCTACATTCCTACATTCCAACCTCTGCCTAAAATGTGCGGCGGGCTAGGTTGGCCTATTAGTTTGGACCAATTCCGCCACATAAAATTGTATGTGAATTTGAAAGTTTGTATCCAACTGGTACATAATATGCATGGAGAAGGATGTGGATCTTACAGGTAAAAAGATAAGCCCATGCAAGAAACCCAGAAGCACCAATGAAAGATACATTTTGAAGTAGTAAACCTGCAAAAGCAAGAGAGATTTTAGAAGTAGAATAAAGTGGTGATTGAAGTACACATATCTAGAGGTGGCAATACAGGCGGCTTGACCAGGCCGGTCCCAGCCCATCGGGGTAACGCCATATGTCGGTCCAAGACAGGCCGAATTTCCATTGGGCCAAAAATTATCTTGGCCGTCCCGGCCTATCTTCCTTAGATATACTAAGGTGTTCGGGCTAGCCCGTGGCCCTTCAGGCTTTTAGGCTATTATGTTGGATCTGATATTACTTCGGGCCTACAAATCTTATGGTCCATCCCATTTAAAATACTGGACGGGTTGGGCCAAGCCAATTTTGCCAGCTCTATCATAAATGAGATGAGTTACCACAAAAACTTCTGTCCTTGAGAAGCACAATACAAGCACTCCAACTAGCTTTGTTAGTGTGATTCCACTGCAATGAAAAACAGATGATGAAAATTGTATAAGTCGAATTTCTGGAGAGAGAGCGCAGTAAGTAGAAGGGAAAACTCGAACCTGAATACGGAGGCCCCCATTGTGGTCAGAGCTTCCTTCATCCGTTGATTTCGATCTCCACTAGTTACCTGGGACGCGAAGATAAAAACACGTCAATCAATAGATCAGCGAAGCCATCAAATATTTTGTTTATAAGACGAGAAACCTGACCAAGAATGCGTGTGTTATATGCACACAGAATTCGACTGCAATGCCCACCGACATCACAAGGTTCACAACGGACAGTGCATTCAGCTGAATATTTAGGATTGCCATTATACCCTGAAGAATGCCATTAAATGAAAGCAAGTTACAACTTTAAACTTCGTCTCACTCAGAGAGAGAGAGAGAGAGAGATAGAGATAGAGAGAGAGAGAGAGCGCACTTACCAGAAGATCCACAACGATCATTGTCAAAACAAGTAGAATTATTGACGACGTCCAAAAACTAAACATGAAGAAACGACAGCGGATTAATTGATGTAGGTGAAATCATTTTTGACAAGGGATGAAAAGTGCAGAAAAGAGTATCACAGACCTGCATGTGATAACTAAGCAAACAACGAAAACAGCACCTGTTTAAATACAAGAAAATAGATACATTAGAAGAAACAATATAAAGGTGAAACTGTAATATGGAAGATGTCAAAGACTAATTACAAATCAAGGAAACATATCCACTGAACAAAATTGGGCGTAGGCGAAGACTTTAAGCAGATTCGTTGGACCAGAAGAAATGTCTGAAGAGTAAAAGCACTAACCAATAGCTATAGCAAGGTTGATCAGAGCAGTCTTCCAAATATTAAGGTACTGCTCGAAGAACATATAAAACACAGCATATGGAAATACATCAATCTGCAGCAACGTTAAGTAAATGTCAGTGTCACCCAAATAGATTCTCTCTTTGGTGTCCCATGAGAGACAGAGACAGAGAGGGTATGGATGAGGACACGAGGGAAATCACCTTCAGTGCATCAGACATCTTTGCACTAAAATCACGGGCGGCCCTCATTGAGTTGACATAGTCAGCCTGAAACCACACATTCATGCAAGAATCAAAATCATACCCATGAAACATCTGACAACTTGCCAGGAGAGAGAGAGAGAGAGACGTGCCTGTTTATTGAGAGGGGTGTGATATGTCCTAAAAGCTGATGCTGGGATGAGACCGTTCTGATACCCTAATAAGAAGACGAAGTATCTTCATCAATTACAGAAAGAGCAAAAGAACAATGAATATAATTATATACACGAACCAACGGGAGATTGGCAATATATCAACCTTGGAGATCAACACTAGTTGTATATGCACCATTCCCACCCTTTGCACAATCAGCAGAAGGTAAAGCACTGAGGAACCAAGGCAGTTTGTCCCTGAATTGTGTCGTCGACGGGCGGTCGTTTTGTAACTCTGAGTGACGGAAACACTGAAAATTTCCAATAATTAAGTTAAATACTAAATGCTCTACAGAGCAGTGGTTAGTCAACTAAACCAATAAAAAACACAACACACAAAAGGATGAATTCAAGATAAGTTACCGTTGTACAGTCCTCGCACACTGAACTGAGCCCACAATTGCCACCACTACTTGCTGGGCAACAAGGGGGCTGCAATATATTTTTTCACATCTTAGGAAAAATGTCGATATGCATAGTGAAGATATGAACAACTAAACAACGTAAATGTAAATTCACGAGATTTACTGAAGTGGAAAGTGAAAAAATATTCTAATGTCACAGACCTGATCATTAGGGGGGCAATAGCTCCCATTTGTGGATTTACGACAACACCCAAATGCTTCAGGAGATAACCAAACAAGATAATCATCAAGCCATGAAGCAGCCGGTTTAGCTATGTAACTCGATTCTGGTACTAAGGATGCTCTTGCAATCTGCAGAAAACAGGAATTTTCAGTAAAAAAAAGAGCCCATTACTGAAAAAACCAATATACAGATACAATTATTATAAATGTAATGCTTAGTGTAGTCTACTTATAATATAATTACTTTACCTCATTTAGAAGAGAATTGGAATCACACTGGCTGATGGAACAGAGCTGGTTCGTTTGTCGTGATTCTGAACTGAGGTCACAAAAAGAAGAAACAAGAGCAAGATATGAAATTCATATATGGATTAAATGCACCCACATACATCTATGTACATATATATGGTAAAACAAAATTACCTGTAATTGTAGTTTTTCACAACGAAATACAGAGGTGGACCGATTCTGAGATATTGCGAGATATTGTTGAAGTAACCCTGGAGGTATGAGTCGCGAGGAAGAACAATTTGCTGCTCCAAACCAGGTTCGATTCTTGGACATAATGCCTTCCAAAATCAATAAAGAGAAATTAATTTATTTGGAGAGAAGTTGAAAATTTTCCAATATACACGGAACATCAAAAGAAATGGGAATATATGGAATAACAACTTACTATGCTTGCCAATGTAAATGCACCAAAAGCACAGACGACCAGAAGTTTTACACCCCATATATTAAGAATGGGTGCATGAATTTCCTACACAAAAGAAATCACTAGTTATTGTGAGATAGAAGAAAATTAACGAAATTAAAGCAAAATAGAGTACAGACCAAAATACCATGCTTACATCATGAGAGACAATTTAACAGAAAATCGAGATGACTGTCATTTTATCAGACGATGAACATTTAAAGTGTGTATATTACCTTCATATATCTTGCAAGCCATCCAGGTTTCTGTTGACTACTACCTACAATTTCACAACTTCATTTAAGGTTTGACCGTCATACCATAGGCACAAAATGAGAGAACATGATACCTAGAGAAGAAGCAGATTGGTGGAAAAAATACGAAGAAATACCTTTGTCCGCCTCAACATTTGAACCAGATGCTCTGATACATGGAAAACAGTCAATCCTGTTATCCTCAGCTCTTAGAAAGTCAAAAACAATTAAGGCAACAAATGCAGTTACTTGTAGCAGGAAATCCAAGAAAACAGCCAGTGCTGCAATACAAACATGCACAAAAGTTACACAAACTGGAAATGAATGATGGAATAAAAAAGAAGATAGATGTATAGATATATATAATATATAAATATACCTGCAAACATTGAAAAGACACGGCAAGCCGGCATAGGAATGAAACTTCCAACGGCAAACGCCAGGACCTCAGCCAAGCTGGCAAGTGTAATAGATGGTCCCACTTCTACGAGTGCATTACTAATTCGTCCCTCCAGAGGCAACTCCACCTGTTGTCTTTTTACAGCATGAACCAGAATGCACATATTGTCTACACCAACCTAACAACAATACGAAACTCTCGTCAAGTCTCCAAGAATAGAAATTAAAAGAATTTTTTGTTTGGGAGAAAGAAAAATCACTTCCATCACATATAAAAACTTGCAATAATGTTGTTACAGAAATATCCTTAGGAATAGCACTTACTGCTAAAACGAGGAAAGGGATGACTTCCATTATGATCAGTGTTGATTTTACTCCTATTGCACTGAAAAACCCGACTGATCCAAGGACAGAAAGCATGACAAGGACTACTCCGGATAGACCTAGCAAGACCTGTAGGAGCGTAATTTGTGTAATATTCATCAAGAAAGGAGGATACTTGAGAGTCAGAAAATGGCAACATGAATAAGAATAGTATCTGTAAAATAACGAGGAAATTTCAAAAAGAAAATGCAACTGAAAGTAAACCCAAGTGATACCTGGAAATGTAAAATTCATTGTGCAAAAGTGGTTTCGTCCAACTATAAAAACTAAATGGCTGCTTTTTATTTTCAGAAAAAAACTTGACACTTCATCCAAGAGAGAAAAAGTATTTGTCTCCAAATCTAGAAATGTGCAAGTTCTTGAAAGGACTTGAAATGTACAAACATATTGGTGACGAAGCTTAACTTCAAATAAATTTATATAGATGGAATAAAGAAACCCAAGAACCCCATAAAATTATATCAGAAACAATAAAACAAAGAGATCAACTTTGTATAGGATAAGAGAGAACAACTTAATAGTTTACTGTAACAAATTTTTTAGCAAGCATCAGAAACTTTCAAATGAGCATGCAAAAAGAAATTTCGAATAGGATCATACCTTAGAGGAGATATAACAGGAGGAGAAATGAGGAGTATCTCCCAGCGTCAAGGATATGTAAGCAAACATGACAAGATAGCTTATCTGAAATGAAAAGATAACACATAAGAAGAATGTTATGTATATTAGTTTCTCAGAATTACAATTGCCATGTTACTACTTAGATCTGCAATATAAAATGGAGGTTTTATTCACTTCCCTAAGAAATTATATCCTCCCCTTTGATTTGATGTACAGAGATGTTGCAGGATTCAGAAGGGGGAGGGGAGGGGAATTCACTCCTTACCAAGATAGTGATAGCATCTGCAGTGCTTTCTCTTTTCAGTTCTTCCTCGACTGAGCTTTCTGATGAAAATGCAAGTGTTAAATTTTTGGACTGCACCATCGGCAAGAGCTCCTCCTGCATAAGTGGATTTATTTAGTATCACAGGAATTTGCTCGATTAAGCATAAGCAAATGCAGGCCCATATCCATAAAGACAAAAACTTCAGTAAGACCGTCTGACGTAAGACGGATAGTTAAATAAATTAAATATGGTCAACTGTGTTAACCGTGTTGATCATATTTACCCATATTTGATTATTTGACTACCCATCGTACCGTAAGACGGTCTTACAAGAAATCATCTCATCTATAAAAATGGAAAATCCGACAGGGCTGATCCACATGTTCTTGTTTGAAGCTAGTTAGGCCCAGTATTCTCTATTGCAATGACAAGATATATTATTATGTGTTCACCAGATACTAAAATATCAATTCCAGCGTCTTTAAGTTCCTTTAAATGGAATGGGAACAGATACGAACCTTCGCTAGCTGAATGAAGGCTTTCTCCCATGCCTCTGACCTCTTGGTGCCATTGCCTTCTTCATTAATATCATTATTTACAGGATAGGTTACAATGAATGCAGAAGCCTGTTTGAAACAAACGATCGGTGTTAGTATACAATTCATACACGAAAAATTAACTAACTAGATGAACAAAAATTACCTCCGAATAGTTGTTTCCAGAAAAACCACCAAGGGCTGTGCTCGGATCAAGTGGAGCTTTAAACGCACTGGCGCATGTGTCTGCTGAAGTATAGTGCTAAAAGATACATTCAGACCACAAATAAATGTCCAAGTATTTTACAAATAAAATAAATAAATAACCAAAGGCAAGTAAGGATGGAAGCCACTATAAGTACCTGAAAACAGTATTCAACGTGATCTATACCCCCAAAAGTGTCATAGTTTTGAGGATTCATCTTGAAATACTGTTACAAGGTAAACAATTGCAGGTTATATGAAGCTGTATGAGCACTACTGGATCGGCTAAAACCATGCTAACATCCCAAGAAAGAGAGACAAAAAAAGTTCGTTGTAAAGTGAGGTGTAAGACGGTTTCTCGAATCAAAAGAAATTACCTTTGAAGCTTCACATTGATCAATATGTAACTTTATTTTTAGATTTTGTAAAGTACAGTACCTGTAGAACGCTTTGAGTGGCACAATCGTTCCCAAGTGGTTTCATGCAAATGTCGGTAAGAGATACCATTGAACCAGAATAATTAGCTCTGATAGCATCCACCTGTCACAATCAACAATTTATTACGCTCCCTATAGCAAGTTAGCAACTCCTACTTTGTGGTAAAGAAAATTTTAAAATAGGATAAACCTATATTGAAAGGTACCTTCTTTTGTATATCAAATAGCAAATTGATATTGCTATCGGTTACGATACTTGGTGCTTTTCCATTCACCGAGTCTGGAATTGTTGCTATTATGAGCTGAAATGTTTCAAGACTCGATTTTCAATCAAAGAACACATTCTAAGTGAAAGATGCAGGCTGTATTAACTACAACATACCATCTCGATTCTGTAAAAAGGAGCAAGATGACTGTCGAAAAATTGTTTCTCTTTTGCAGCTCGACTTCCAGGGCCAACCCATAACTGAAAAGTAACAGCACAAAATGTTTAGTTTGAAACAGAAAAGACTATAATAATATTTAGAGATGCTAACATACCTTCTCAGGCCTCGTCTCCACTTGGAAACGGATAAGGCCTAAGCAAAGCAGTAGAACTATAACGACGGATGAGCACAATACGAGGACTGGATTTCTAGCCACCCATGTCCCATATCTCCTGAAAAACATCATTTCATAAGCATGTCATCCCAAAATAAAATAAAAAAAAATAATAATAAAACTCAATGGCATGGTAAATCACCGGTAGAACTTTGACATGTATCCTTGAACAATTGAAAGTTGCACCCCGTTATTAATTTGGGGAACATCCTCGAGCATCTGAAATTCATAAAAAGTAAATAAATAAATATATCGGGGCGAAATCGCCAAGCAGTTTAGACACATTCAACATAGTTCTAACTGAATATAGCATTCAAAAAAAATAGGAAGATTTAGATGCACTCCTCCCAATGATGGTTTCACCATTCAGGGATTCATACGGGCACGTACCTGCATAGGGACATTCTCATCCTTTTGACTGTTAATACGTCGTATGATGCCACTGTTGGGGACATTAATCAACGGTTTAGTTCTAGAAGCAGGACTAGTTTTCCTTTTCCTGTGGACGAAACCCCACCCAAGAAATACAGAAGCAAGTACAATGTATATTACTGCCACTGCAACTTCAACGCATTTTGCCTGCATTTATCAACAATGCTAAATGCATTAAGTTCACTCGGTTCAGACCAAACACAAAATAAAATAGATGAGCGTACAATATAGTTTTCGCACGTTTAGAGACCCTATTCTCACTGAACAAGAATCTTTCTTGGGAGGCGCAGGAAGGGCTGAACTCGAACATTCTGATGATGAAGGACAATCACCACATGAACAGCCTAATGATGTGTCACTGCATGAATATGTCGAAACATTCATAGGTTTCATTCCGGAAGATTCTGGTGCTGCAGGCAAGAAATTGATTGCGTATGGTGATCCTGGTACACCCAGCCCTGCCCGTCTACCAATAAAAGCATACCACTCTGCCAGAACGTAATAACTAATCAGACACAGAGAGAGAGAGAGTTGTATCACTATCAAAAAATACGGAAGGACAATCGCACCTCTAAAATTTTTAGCACCAGCACCAATGAATTCTATAGCTCGAGTATTCATGGTACCAAACTTTACGTCTTTGCAGGATTCAAACATTCCAGCACCAAAAGCGTCAGTTATGTAATAATCTATACCATTAACAGTCGAATTGTCCCCAACCTGGACAGAACACACAAGGAGAAGGAGACGAAAGTGAGTCTTAAGTACTATACGATAAATTTTTACCTAACATTACAACAACAAAAAAAAAAAAAAAAAAAAAAAGAATACTGACCTTGGCAATAGACGTCACGTTTATAAACTGGCTCTGATTAGGAGAACATGTAAGCTCACAGAATAGATTCAAGAAATTCCTCAAGCATGCAGGACAACCTACAAGAAAAGGAATAGCCTGCAAAAGAAAATACGCTAAGAATATAAATTCATCGAGTAACACTTATGTAAAACTGTCTTCTATAACACATGAGTCACTTTCATCATAAAAATGTTAATTTTTTACATAAAAATGTTACTTTGTGAAAATTGTTGTTTTCGTATAAAGGTTGACACTTTTTACATCAACATAACATTTTCTATGATAAACAGAGTCACCAAGTCCTAAACTTGCAATCGACCTTTTTTTATCAAAATGCTGTGTAAAACACGAAGCTTGATTTTATCATAAAAATAACAACCGAAGCTCGATTGCTTACTTGCTGGACTTGTGTCCTTAACGTATTGAACTGTGTCTCGGTACAGCATACATTTCCAGTAATTGTAGGGCACAAACTTTGAATCTTTGCAGATAACAATTCATCTGGCTGTTACAACAAATCAAAAACAAAATTCAATTCAGAAACATTTTGCTGTCAGCAAAGAGAACCAAAAATGGAACTTAAGGCAAATTCGAGCAAGTGAAGCTGGCAGCAGGTACCTTGACTGATGGCGTACCGACAGGGCAATTCAGAATTTTGCCGTCGCTGCGGGCCCCACAAATGTCATACATAGCACAGTACTCTTCTGAATGTCTTTGTCTAAAAAATAAGAAATATTTGGTAACAAAAATAAATTTTTCGGAATGCAACTTGAAAAACTACAACACAGACCAAAATCAAACATGTAATGTGCATAATCTGTTTCCAGTATTCTTAAGTTCCAGCATCACTTCCTTGCATAAAGCAAACCTTTTTCACATAATCCAAACAGTATTATCCAAAGTCTCAAATTGACACGAGTTTTAAAATTTTAAAATAAAATAAAATAAAATAAACACACACACACACATAATGTCACTCCTACTGCTGAGAAAATCGTTTTCCTCCCAATATTCTCTCTCTCTAGAAAAGAGAGATAAGAAGCATACCCCAAAGTGGCATTATCTCTCGTATTAGACCGCTGCGCATTCACCACAAAAACCACCTGCAAAATTCCACGTTTCCCCAATGGTTAAACAATAGTTTTGACTAAAATTCCTTCGGTCAGAAACAGCACCCAAACGACGGCGTTCTGAAACAGATTTCTGCGGCAACTCACCATAAACAGAAACCACGGGAATACACTCGTTCTCTTCCCCATTGCAGAAAGAGGAGCTCCAATCCAAATGGAAACCAAATGCCGAATCCGAAATAAATATGAATATATATATGTATATGGAAAGAGAGAGAGAAGTTGAAGACTGAAGAGAGAGGGAAGAAAGAGATGAATAGTTTAGAGTCAATGCAAAGGGTACATCTTCATAAATATATATTCGTACATACAGTTAAGCTGATGATGCTTAACTGTGTGAGAGAGAGAAAGAAGAGAGAAGGAGTCGGAGTAAATGAAAGCTCGTTCGCGAGTTTTAAGGAACAAAATCCGATCGGAGAAGAAATCAAAATCAAAATAAAAAATAATAAAGGAATACGTTGTCACTTATAGCTGATTGGACGAAAATACCCTTGCTTTCGGCCCCTCTGTAGGGGCGGGTAAGGGGCAATGAATAATGAATGTTTCCATTCTCACGCCTACGTATCATGACATTTTTTGAAATAGTAAAACTTCAAATTTCAGTTTAAAAAATCATTGGTAAATCTCTACAAATAAATTTGTGCGAAATTAACGAAGGGGTTTTATACAATATTTTAAAACACACTTAGACAATCTACCGAATCTAGTGTCTAGTCAAAATTCAGGCACAATAAAACAAAAAAAGTTGGATAAAAAGTTTAGACGGCTAAAAAACATTTAACACCTAGATAAAGTCTATGAAGAGTTAGATGAGAACTTTCAAAATAGACATTTTATATGTTTAATCACTAAAAATTGATTAACTCCATTCACCTTAGAAAGGAGTCGTCTTTGATATAAGTGCAACTTTTATTTTGTTATTTAGATGATTATACAATATTCTAAACTATGAATGTTAACTTATGCAACTTTATTTATTTATTTTAACTTATTTAACTATACTAACTTATTCATAAAATTAAAAGTGATTTCTTTCTTACTCTAACTAATAAAACGAGGTATTAATCTTAAAACTTAACTACTTTTAGCATATTGAATACTCCCTCCATTTCGGTCTAATTGGCCAACCTTGGCTGGGTACAGAGACTAAGAAAAAACAGATTTTGTGGAATCTTTGACTTTTTAAAGATGGAGATTAAGAGTAGAGATTTCGAGGGTGAAGATCGTGAGAGAATTTGTTATTTATGGGCTAGGACAATTATGTTGGAATAAACAAATATGGTAAGTTGGTCAATTAAACAGGGACGAGGGGAGTATTTCTTACGACGCTTTGGAAGGAAAGGAGAAGTTTCCACTATAATCTTTCTTCATAATTTAGTGGACTTCATGAGCCAAAAAAAATAATCTTCTATAAAATCCTAAAAGAACAACTCAAAGGCCAAATAATAAGCATCATATGCAAATTTAATATCTGAATTGGTGTTTGGTAAAATAAAATATTAAACAATATATGAGAAGAAAAAATAAAAACCCCACTAGTTCATCTTATATTCTGAAAATCTTATATATCAGACCCAAATTACACATACTTCATGCACGTACACACACTTCATTGACACGGGAGAGATCCAAAACTTGATGATGGGTTAGGCTAGAACGTGAAACTTCAAATACGTCAAAAAAAAATAAGAAGTTGTGTATCATTATATTTCAAAACAGAAAAAATATTAGTAATAAAATCTACGAAAAAAAATAATTTTTCTATTAAAAACTTACTAAAACAATTGATACATTAATTTGAAATGAAATTATTAGATATATAATTTTGTTTTGAGATATTTATTTATTAGTGGAACAGAGACAAGAATGTAAAAAAATAGTGTGGGCTTGCTAAAAAAACATTAATTAGAATAAGTAAAATTATAGTACAAAAAATTTTGTTCAACAAATCTAGATCCGCTCATGAATGTGCATATTTCATCTTTAAGAAATAGTAATTAATAACAACAAATTATTATTATTATTATTGTTGTTGTTGTTATTATTGTTGAAGGAAACTAATTAATTCAATACCATAATATTGATTTTAGCTCTGGAAGTGATCTTGGGTTGGAAGTTGAAGACATATAGATTAAGGGGTGTTTGCAAACACAACACATCAATTTAAAATCATTTTTGGCAATTCAAAAGTGATTTTGGAGTGTGTGGGAACTTTTAAAGTTGACTATCAAAATTACTTAAAAATCTAATTTTGAGAAGTTGTTATCACTCAGCTTATACTAGTTTTTTATTTTAAAATCACTTAATTTTCAAATACTATCAAATTTCAACTTTTCTATAAAAATTAATTTAAATCACTTCTCTAAAAGCACAATCATTTGTAAAAATCTCCTAAATATCACAAAAGCCTCCAACTAGCTTATTAAATCAATAGTGAGAATAATAGAAATTATATGTGGTGCTGATTTGATTGGGTTGGGCTTGATTTTGGCCAGCAAGGCCACTAAAAAATGTATAACAATAATAATGATGGAGAGGGGTGCGTTTGAGCAGAGGTTGGGTCAGGCCTAGCTCCGCCTTTGAAAACACACTACACACAATTCATATACTTTACACATCACACATACTTCATACATTAATTAAGTTGTATGTCCAATTGGGGAATTTTAAATCCGTAGCTAAATCTATTTATCCATTTGCAAACTTATAACTTACATTATCCGCGCATTATATTAATTTATAAGCTTGAAAAATATATCTTATAACAAGGGTTGTCAAAGGCACTAGATAAACGATGTAATGGGTTCTAGCAACTAATCAGAGCCTAGGCGGAGCTACTCAGGGCACATGCATGGTTAGACGGGGAGGAATCGATAGACATACATAGGCGATTAATGAAAAGTGGAAACCTAGTTACTAGGTGGACATTAATCGGAGTTAGTCAGTAACTTTTACAGCGGATCTTATAACTTTTTGGAACAACTTATATAATTTTGAAATTTCTAAGGGGTTTGATATAATTAACCAAAGATCATCTTATTTAGCACAATTCTAATTGTGAATAAGTTTACTTTAATCTATAACCTAGCCTATAAATTGTTTTAGTAATTGAGTTATAATCAATTTTGACCGAACGATCATCTTCATACATAACTCATAAGAATGTGAATAGAATAAAGTGGACATTATCGTAAGGTACAAACTTCAAACTATAGAGGCAATTGCAAATGTGGACTTTTTGTTTTGGGGTACAATTTTGGAATTAAAACAGAATCCGGAAGAAATTAAAATCACAACACGTCATGCTATGTCACTCTCTAGTGTGGTTGTGTCATAAGTGTGTGAAATGACATTAAAGGAGTGGGAACGAGCTATCTAGGTGACAATGATTTGCAATTGCAATAAGTATGGTGAAAGTTGTTAGGCGCTACTTGAACGATAAATTAAGGATAGATAATTAATCGGAGGGTAGCGAGGATTGAGTGGGGTATTGACGTGATTATATTAATTGGAGCATAGTGGGGACTGAGTAAGGCATAGACGTGATCACACGAGGAAAAAATTGAGAAGAAAATATAGATGGTCAATAGAAGTCTAATGCTTAGGCAGCAACTAATTGGAGCTAGTTAAGAACTTTTGCAACAGAGGCTGGGACAGTAAATCTTGTGTTTGGAAGCTATACAGACAAGGACGGAGCTATAGGGGGGCCAACGGGGTCGTTGGGCCCCCCTCAACTTTTAATTATTTCATAGGGGTATTTTTGTAATTTAAAAATATTTACTTTTATTTCGATAAAAATAAAAATCCTATCCTTAAAAAATAACTAGGTTTATATTAGATTAAATTAGTATGTCTTTTTTGAATTTAGCTATGTTACTATTTATACACAACTTAACGCGCACAATTACCAAATACATAGACATAGCCTCTAGAAAATAGAATTAGTTATTTCTAAGTAAATTTTACGAGCATTTCTACTAAAAACACTAAATGTAATATATTAAGTTTAGAGGAAAAAGTACTCAGAAAACTATTTCTAATTTTTCTTTATAACTAATGTTTCATTACTTATCTTTCTATATTGAGTTTTTATACATCTTTTTTTTATTATTAGTAGCCACATTTAAAATTATGGAGTAATGATTTCTTATTTTTAGCTAAAAGGATTGAGTAAGAACTATTCATTTCAATCTTCTTATTACATACTCCCCTCCTTCCTGACCCAATTTGCCTACCTTGGCCGGGTACGGAGATTAAGAAAAATCAGATTTTGCGGAATCTTTGACTTTTTCAAAGGTGGAGATTGAATGTGGAGATTTTGAGGGTGTAGATTGTGAGAGAAATTTGTCATTTATGAGCTGATAAATTAGATTACAAACCAAAAAAGAAAGTATGCAAATTAGAGCAGGACGGAAGGAGTAGTTGATAATTTAGCCATTTAGGTATGTGATGTAGTGACCTATATTTATTTTTATTAACTTTATACAAATAATATGTTTTTTATATTTTAAATTTTAGAATTGATATATTATTTTATTTTAACACTATAATTGGGCCCCCCTGACTAAAAATCCTGGCTCCGTCACTGTATACAGATCTTATCCGGGTAGTTGAGAAAAAATTTATTTTCTAGATAGGGAGTTGAGTATGGATATTGCATGATGGATGTAGTTATGGATTAAACACACTACCTAAAATGAAATTCGTATAGCCGCTACATGCAGATTTTTATCATCATAAGTGAAAAGGGTTGTATTTGCAAGTGCAAGACATTTTTCGGTAATATTGAATTTTATTGGATAATGTCTATTTGAAGGGAAAATTACAATAATAATAATAATAATAATAATAATAATAATAATAATAATAATAATAATAATAATAATAATAATAATAATAATAATAATAATAATAATAATAATAATAATAATAATAATCACGTCGACAAAGATAAGATTTCGTATGATTCTATCAATGAGCTTGCATGAGTTGGAGTTATTCAAATCTTGAATATACTCTAAGATATTGTATTATTGAAATTGACTTTATTTATTATTAATTAGTTATCATCCTATAATAATTACTTGCATTTCATCTGCCCGGTTTTAATATTTATGCCCTTAGGTGGCATATCTGAATTTTTAATTTACAGTCAAAAAAAATTTATATTCAAGTCAACAATTTACATCAATTGATGGTTTTATACTTTTTAAAATATAGTTATGTTAGAAAAAGTTCGATAGCTCAAGTAGTAGAACATCTATTACCTAAGCCTTTGATCCTGGGTTCGAGTCACCGTGGGAAGGGAGGATTTTTTTTTTTTTTGGTTCTTAAATTAGGAGAAAAAATTTAAAAAAAAATATATATATATAGTTACGTTATTTTCTTTCTCTCGTGGGGAAATATAATAACGTTATCAAGTTATCATAGAATAAGAAAAAAAATCAGGTCAAGCTGAAAGTCATTTTAACAAAATTGACTTGAATTTATATAATAAATAACTAGATTTTAAATGCAACTTAGTTCTCAAAAAGAAAAAAAAAAAAAAAAGAATTGCAATTAGTCAAGGCATATAGAGGTAACTTGTGATCAAACAGTTGATTTTATTTATCATTATAAGCTGAAAATGAGTATGTTTATTTATGAGAAAAAAGTTGATTTGGTCTCATAACCTTTTAACTTTTCTGAGTTAATTCCATAACTAATTATTTTTTTTCATTTAGTCTCGTAACTCTGGCAATTGCTCAATTTAAGGACAAAGACCAAGTCGCCAGAAAAAGGCACGTGACACCCACGTGTTGGCGCAGATTATTGAATTCCGGTGACTAATGCCATGTGGCGCTCCATATGTGATGTGGCTTTGTTTTTTACTTTTTTTCCTTCATTCATCAATTTATACCTCACTAAACTAATTTTCACCTAAGATATTCATTAAATAAAATATTTTGAATTAAAATAGAAAGAACACAATATTTGGCAAACAAAAGTTAAATTAGAATCAAACTAAAGAACCCTACTCGAGCCTCCATTTCCCCAATTTCCCCATTTTACCGGAAGAGGCGCAAAAGGAAACCCTATGGGCGTCACAATTGGATGCCTGCATGAACCCACAAATCTCTTCATCTCGGCGCTGGCTCGTGGGTGTCACGTGCCTTTTTCCGGCGACTTAGTCAAAATTGGATCAAAATTATCTTTAAATTGAACAATTGCTAGAGTTACGAGACTAAATCGAAAAAAACAATTAATTATGAGACTAAATCAGAAAGTTTAAAAAATTACGATACCAAATTAACTTTTTTCCCATTTATTTATGGATTAACTCACCCGATGAGAGCCTGATCGTCTAATTCAAATAATTAGATTATTTATAATATATATTTTTAATACTACTATCTAATCACTTTTTATTTTTTGAATATAATTATAAAACTTACGATATTCTACCCCAAACAATGCTAAAATAAAAATCTATACACCCAGAGATTTTACGAACATATTTCTCACATCCTTTCTTTCATAAACAAATATACCTTCGATTGGGAATTTGATCGTATTTTCAGTGAAACATTCCAGAGATGTTTTTTAAGAACCCTCCAGAAGGATGAAGCTAATAATGAAATGATTATTTTGAGTATATATCTAATAAGTAAAATAGACAGGTGAATGGATGAGATTGTACTGAAAATCACCCCACCCACCCCACTGAATCTAGTTCATACTTAGATTGTGACACTCCTACATCCTAATGCCCATTTCCCACTAATCCCAACAACCAAAATGTATACATCATGCACAAAAAGCCAATTCATATACTCCCTCCGTCTCGATTTATTTTGCACTGGTGACTGAGCACAAATGTTAAAAAAAAAAACAAATTTTATATTTTCTTTAACTTTTTCAAAGTTGAAGATTGGAAGTTGAGATTTCGAGGGTAAAAATTTTGGAAGAAATTTCCTTCTTAGAACTGTGCAAAATAAGATGGAACGACCGAAAAGGGAAAGTATGCAAAATAAACCGGGACGAAAATAGTATTATATACTAAAATTAGTTTCCAAAACAAAAACTTCACTGTAATATTATAATTGAGTAGGATCTAAACAATTTTGGGAGTGTTTCCTTTTGTTTTTACTTTTGAAGAAGTGGCTAGAATTAGGGAGCATTTGTGATTGTTTCTATTTTAGCATAATTGATTAAATCTAGAGGTTATGGAACAATTGCTTTTAAGAAAAAGTAGGTAGTGTTTGCAATAATAAGTGATTTATACAAAAACGGAAGTTTTATTATTTCGAATATGAGATTTTAAATAGATGTTGTATGTCTAAGCAGACTAAAACATGTGATGATCTGCTTCCAACTTTTACTTGAAATAAGTTATTTTAACTACTATTAAAGCAGAAGCAAATATTTAAAAATTCTCAAATCTACTTTTTTACGCCAAAAGTGCATAAGTGCTTAAAATAAGCGTTTTGCAAACACTGCCTTATAATTTATGCAAAAATCAGTTATAATCAAAAGTGAGTACTGTTTGATAATTAAGTAATTTTAAGCAGATTATAATTGAAGTATTTGATTAATAAGTACTTATGGATTGTTAAATTACTAAACAAGTAGATAAAAGCAGCACTTTACTGCTTATAACTTTTAGCTTCCAGCTGATTAATTATAGCAGAAGGTAGGTTCCCCAACACTCTATATCAACTTAAATTAAGTTAGAATGTAATATTTTATTAAAAATAGCAAATGCAAACACTCCCTTAACTATATTCATAGTATGTACGAAGTTTGATAGTTTAAGTAGTGAGAACATTTATTATCTAGATAATTGGTTCTGAATTTGAGTCATTTTAAAAGAGAAGGAGGTGTTTTTTTATTCTTAAATTAGAGGGGGGGGGGGGGAAAGAAAAAAAAAACAAAAAAAAAAAAACTATGTCCAAAATATGATTATTTATGTAGTTTATTAGTTGGATTTGAAAGATTAAGAGCTATTATTGTTAGACTTTATAACAAAAAGTGTGAATCTTGAGGGGGAAAAGACAAAAATTAAATGCATTTTTAGCATTGATGTCTTTTGATTGAGTAAATTTATGATTTAATTTTTAATTTATTACTCTTTCCTTTTCATAGTGAGAGTATTGTTCGAAACTATACAAAAAAAAAAAATTGCCAATTCGATCAGATATAACTTCTTTAAAAATTATTAATTCGTATTTACATGACTTACTTTGTTTTTTATTTGACTTCTTCAACTTTATATAAATTATTCATGAAATTAAAAACTTTAATTACTTATTCAAAATGCTAAAACGAGATATTAACTTCTAAAATATATCTATCATTTTGGAATAAAAATCTTTTTGAAACATAACTTACATTATAGGACAGAGAGAATACTATATCATACTCCTACCGTTTCAAAAAGAATGTTATTTTAACTATTTTTAAAGAAATTAAAGATTGATATTTAATTGGTATGTTTTGTGAAATAAGGAAATAATCAACTAAATTAAGTAGGTTGTTTAAGATAGTATTGAAAGAATTGTAGTTTTTTGTAAAGTGACACTTATTGTGAAAATTTTCAAAGTGTTTAAAATGACATTCATTTTGAAACGAAGGGAGTATATTATTATCCAATCATCTATCTATCTTCAGCCCTAAATCGAGTTGCCGTCTTCTTCTCTCATCTTCCTTATGGAAAGATGGGAGAAGGTGAAACCTTTGATTTTCGTTTTGCTCCTCTTCATCTCTCTTCATAGGAGTTTTTGTCTCTCCTCAATAAATAGTGTATTACTCCCAGAAATAA
Organism: Ajuga chamaepitys; assembly: GCA_958295605.1. Taxonomy (NCBI): domain Eukaryota; kingdom Viridiplantae; phylum Streptophyta; class Magnoliopsida; order Lamiales; family Lamiaceae; genus Ajuga; species Ajuga chamaepitys. The sequence continues at coordinate 5,020,152 of OY282503.1, forward strand.
TGGGAGATCTATTATTTGTGGTGTGCATTATGTCCGTTTTGAAGATTCAACCGTCATTGAGTTTTTCAACATTGAATTACTCATTTTTTTTTACGCGAGTTGTTCAGCGCAATGGCGATTTGTTTGATATACTAGATTTAGATATATATGTATAGCTTAAGATCTAGTTGTAATTAGTTTCGTGCTTCAATTGTTAGATATCTATTTGTATTATTTTGGTTGTTTTTGTCAATCAGTGCTGGTTATTTCCAGCAATTTAATAACATTTTATTTTCTAAAAAAAATACTCCCTCTGTTTCAAAATAAGTGACGTTTTAACTTGTTAATGATTTTTCAAATCAAGTGTCATTTTAGATATTTTCAGGATTTCTTCCAACTTTGTCCCTATCACTATCCTAAAATATCCGTTAGTATCTTTTAAGCCGCCAATAAAACGCGCTAGTATAAAGGGAGAAAGGAAAAGAGTATAGCATAAGGAGAGAGGAAAGATAATTATTGGAATGTTATCTATATATATATATAAAAGTAAAATGAAGGGTACTAATGTCATTTCAACTTTCCCTCCAAAAGATTTAGACCATAATTGGTAACTTTTTCTTATTTTTTGTAAGTTCATCAGTCTTTTATTTTTCTAAAATACAAATAACTTTTTCATTTTTAATCTTATTTTTATGCATAATATACCAAATTATTTGTCTTTTCACGATCTTCGATTTGACCTCCATATCATATATATTATAATGAGATATTTGATTTGAATAAACAAATTGTTTGTTGGTTAATTATGTGTGCTAGAGCCTAGAATTGATGTTTATTGTGAATTGAACTGTAATATTTTGGTTTTAGTTGCAATTAAAATTAGTAAAATAATTTCTTCATAAAAAATATGAGTATTTTTTTTTTTAAATATACAACTAATCAATTTATTTTATTTGACATGAATTTTCAATTTTTTTTTTATTTAAATCATGCAGGGAAAAAATTCACTGTTTGAATAATGAAAGTCCTACTCTATTAAATCAAAGGTAAAAATATCAATATGTATTTAATAATTAACTTATTAAAAATTTGCTCAAATATCTTTCTTTTATCATGAAAGTACATAAGCTTTGAGCATATATATATAATTATGTATTAAAATAGTTATTGAAATTATTTTTAATTACCTATTTATATTTTTAATAATGTGTATTTTGTTGAAATTACTCTTTTAAGGAAATTTATTCTTTGCAGCCCAAATTATGACATTTGTTACATTTTGACAATCTTTTTAATTTTTTACTTTTACTAAAACTTCAATTATATGTTTTTATACTTTCTAAGCTAAACAATACTTTGTCGCACTAATCAACATCAACTGATTTTTTTACTCTTAACAATCTAAATAACTTTGTTCGCACTAATCAATTTTTATCTTCAAATAAATAAACTAAAAGTATAACATTTATATAAATAATTTAAAATACCAAATAAAATACGGAAATATTCAAATATTTTGAAGAACTCAAAGACTTTAATTTTTTATTTGAATCATTAAATAAATTTTGAATTTTATTAATTAAAAATTATTTAATTTGAAATCACCAAATGAAATGTTAAAAGTTGCATATGAAAATCAAACTTTATAAAGAGAAAATAAAATGTTTATAATTAGAACTTGAAAGTTTATTTATATAAATTAAAAAATAAAAATAAAATAAAAGAGGGACATAAAGAGAAAAGTATTAAACTTTACATTGCGTATGAAATATCCAAATAAAATATCATTGTTCCTTTTATTATATATTTTACGGTTATTTTTAATTATTTATAGTTAGAATTTAAAATTTATTATATATAGCCTAAAATTTTAGACTGTGATTGATAAGTTGTTGTCGCATTTGGTAAGAATCAAAATTTATTTTACTTTCTAAAGTTGCAAATATCTTTTTTTTTTTTCATTTATAATCTATTTATTATGTATATTATATCAAATTAATCATATTTTGACGATGTTTGATTTGGCATTCATAAGATATATTCCCTCAGTTCCATATTATTTGACGTTTTAGAATGTTCTTTCCTTTTCCATTTAATTGACGTTTTACATATTTTTCATCAATTCTACCAATTTTCACCCTGGCTGAATCCTAAAATATCTCTACTTTTCAATCTATTAGAGATATGTTGGTTTGGTCAAATCTTTAGCTGAGGGTATATCCGTCAAAATGTTTCATCTTTAATTCTTCCCTAAAACGTCAATTAATATGAAACAGAGGGAGTATATAATAATAAGATATTCTATTTAAAACATTATATTATTTGTTCGTTGATTATTTGAGTAAGATTTTAGTGTTTATTGTGGGTTGTATAGCAAATATAGTATTGGTTCGGAATACAATTAAAAATCATTCAAATAATTATTTTTTACAAATTATTTTACTTGATTATTTCATTAAAACCACAACTAATCAGTTTGTTTTATATGACAGAAATTATCTCAAGTTTTTTACATTTATTACATTGAGAGAAAAATCAACGTATATATAATTGAACACATACTTGATCAAATTAAAAGCGATAGTTAATATTTGATTTATAATCAGCTTATTAAGTTATTAAATTTGTAATGCTTATTTGATATAATAATTATTTTTGTTGATAAATCACAAAACTATGACTTTTGCTCATATATATAATTTTATATATGATAATTAATCTTAGAATTTTTATTACTTTTTTATTAGATATATTAATGTTATTTTTGTATAAATAATTACACTTTGCAACCTTTACTATGATATTATACAAGTTGCAACTAAACTTCTTTTAAATAAGCAAAATTAACCAACTTGAACTATATGTTTTTTAGACTTTGCAACCTAAACAATACTTGGTCACATTAATTTATCTCAATTATGTCTTCTTTTTTTCCAAATTTTGCAACCTAAGCAAATTTTTTTACATTAACTAATGTATATCTTTAAATGAATATAGTATTTATAATATAAATGTATAATTTAATTGAAACTTGTCAACATATATATGAAAGTATTTAAGAAATATTGGAGCACACATATGTTTTATTTTGTTATTCCAACTATTGAATAACTTTTGAATTTTATTTTATTAATTTGTTATACTTTGTATATTGAAAATATCGAGTAATAGACTAAAACTTGCAAATAAGATTTTTTAAAAGTAAATAGTTATAGTTAGAATTTAAAATTTTATTTATATAAATTTAACTATTTAAAGTAACATGGAAAAAATTAAAGAAAAATAAATTTCTTATAACATTATCCACTTTATTTATTTAATAACATGAGTTGATAGTTAGATATTTATGTTTGTTTTAACATTCATAATTAATTAAGCTATTATGCATATAGGTGAAGAATGATGCACACACTGAATGTGTGTTTGGATTTTAAAGATAAGAAATGATTATTTTTAAAAAGATTCTTTTATATTTAATATTTATCTTAATGTTAATTTATAATACATACATATATATATATATAAAGTAAATTATATTAAATTCATATATGACGTGTGAGAAATTTATATTTACATTACATATAATTTTATTTGTGTTGGATTCTACATTTAAAAAAATATATATGTTATTAAAATAAAACAATCACATATTTAAATATTAAATTATATCATATTTAATTTTATTAAAAATCATTATTTTTAAATAAACTTCCGTGCATTGCACGGGAATATTACTAGTTTTAGAAATAATAGATGAGAGAAAGAATAAAGGGAGAGAGGAAAGATAAGGAGGGAGAAAAGATAATTATTGGAACATGATTTAGGAATAATAGATGAAAGGAAGAAGATTAGCTGATGAATATATCTGTCAAATTTTTTAATTTTTAATTCTTTTTTTCTATTCTAAAACGTCACTTATCGAAACGGATGGAGTATTATATTATTTTTAGATTAGGAGGCCTCAGAATTATACATTAGATAAACATGATGCTTTTTAAGAATGGTGGAGTATTTTTTATATTAGAATTAGTTCCATTAAAAAATAGACATCATATTTTAGAAGCAAGTCCCTGATATATCATAAGCGAAAGGAACGTGTGTTTTGAGTTGTGATTGTGATTGTGATTTCCCACCTCCATCGGACAATAATACTCCACCAATAAACAACTTTGCGCGCTTTCAATTATATTGTTCTAGTCATGTTTCACGCATAAAATTACGTTATTTTAAAAAATTAACTGTTATTTCTAAGGTTTGATCAAAATAATATAATTTTATGTATGTCACACAATTGACACACGATTGAGAACAGTTGAGATACTGTAATTAAAGTATAGGCTTCAAAATGCTTAACATACAAGTGCAAAGGGTTGTAAACAAACCAAAATAAATCGAGCCGTAACTAAGAAATCAAGTTCGAACTATTCAATTGCATATAATTATATTTATATTTAAATTCTAATGTTATATTTCGAAATCTTTAATTTAATTTGTATCCGAATTTTCTAAATCTAAATTATTTAATTAAATTCAAATCACGAATCTATTTAAAATTAGTTAACGTATTTGTATCTTGCAATAGTCCTATTAACAATTACTCCATCTGTCCCACTTAAATTTGCATACTTTCATTTTATGTCTGTCCCACTTAATTTTGCACACCTTTAGAAATGAAATTTCTCTCGCAATTTTCACCCTCAATCTCCACCTTTAAAAGAGTCAAAGATTTCGATCAACCTAGTAAGATTGAGTGGGACGGAAGTAGTATATTTGACCGATCTATTTTTCCAAATCCACAAACAAAAAAAAATATACTTCCACTATTTATTTTTAATTCACGTTTTATAACTATATATATCTGGACAACGCTTGGTTACGTGGCACCGTGGGATGCTGCTACACCGTAAACCATATTTATTTTAGGAAATCGAAATAAATGCAACAATTTCGTAAATAATGATGTGAGTTCCTAGAAATAAACAAGCATACCTCATCACATTTATTTCAATTTTTGGAACTGATGAAATTAAGGTTCGTTGAAATAAACACCTCCTAAGTTCCGACGCTATATATTGACCTTAGTGGAGTATATTAATTTATTTCACGTGGAATTCTCTTATATTTATGAATTGCATATGTATTTATGAATTGTACGTAGTTTTTCATGAAAATATAACAGTACTTATACTAAAGATAGTATAAAGCATTATGTTGAATTGTACTATTTGTCCAGGGAATGAGTATGTCTCGTGTACATAGAGGCAGAATTAGAAATTTTAGTTAAGTGGGGATAATATAACTTTTTCAACTATATTTAGAAGTTGTGGGAGAGGAGACGAGATTTCAGAATCTTTGTGGTACTCTGTCCCCTTGGTTACATCTCTGCATGTACATTAGTTGCACAAATCTTAAATACCTTTAAATACAAATCATGATATCTAATTCAAATTATACCGTGTACTTGGTGTCGTGAAAAAACTTCGCATAGCTTACAAATTTGCCCACAATCTAAATGCACGGAATTTTAAATTTATGCACCTGTATATGATAATTTACGACACTTCACATATACAAGTGTATGTACGTAAAGAAATGGTGATGGGTATGTTTGTTTATGGTTTAACCCAGTAGATTTAGGGGATCAAATTCCAATAAAGTACACTCGATAACTCCCTCAATCAAGTTTGGGCCAGCACTCCTCAATCTTAAACAAACATACCCGATGTATCTTATCCCCAAGCGTTTTATGTGACCGGGATGAGTTTGTTTATCTTCACACAAGAGATCTACTTCATCGTTTTTTACTATGGTTCTGCAAAATTGACTTCTGAGTAGTATTGTAAATGATCTGAGTCGAGCTTTAAATGTTATGTTTGAGTAGTGATGTAAATTGATTGGATAGAATATGAATGTACTTTCTCATATCTTTTTATATTTGACTCGAATAGCATCCTGGTAATATATGTTGGATATTCGAATCATCTTTGGATATCGAATAATACCCAAATTAATAGAAAAAAATACATAAGTAATATATAATATGTATGAATACCATATACAATATGATACAATTAATCGTATATAGCATATATAATATGTAAATGGTATATTATATGCTAAATAATAGTATTATTAACAAAATATATTAGATATATCTCTAATTATATAATATACTCCCTCCGTCCCGGCATAAGTTTCCTACTTTGACCGGGCACGGAGGTTAAGAAAAAATAGAATTTGTGGAATCTTTGAATTTTTTAAAGGTGGAGATTGATGTTGCAGATTTTGAAGGTGGAGATTGTGAGAGAAGTTTGCCATTTATGGGTTGGAAAGTTAAGTTGGGACAAACAAAAAAGGAAAGTAGGAAAGTTAGAGTGGGACGGAGGTAGTACACATAAACAATAATACTTATGTCTATAATGCATAGGCAGATAGGCTAAACGGGTAATATGTTGTACCATACCCTACCAAACCCAATCACTAAAATACAGGACGGGTGCGGATAATATCCGATTCTATTAACTGCTTACCTGTTGGGTTATCCTACCGACATGTAAAATTAACATTCATATAATCGAGCTTGTTTGATAATTAACATAATTGAGCTTGAACATGCTATAATTCAGTTAAACACAATTGAACTCGAGCAATTTAATATTCTTATCGTTCTTTTGGCAAAAGTTCTTTATCAAACTCGACTCAAGTTTTAGAGTTTATCAAACCAGAAAGGATGTCATTTTAGTGCAGAAGACGTATAAATTCTCAAACTCATTAATGGAGACGAGAAGGGTGAAAAAGAAAAAATAAATTCGAAATGAGTACAATTTGGTAATTTGATATGAATAATGCAAGGTAGATTCCAAAAGGAATGTTGTAAATTACTACTCTCTCCGTCCCAACTAATTTTTCACAGTTGATCGGCCACGAATGTTAAGAGAAAAAATATATTTTGTTTTTTCTTTGACTTTTTTAAAGGTGGAAATTTTTTAGGGTGGAAATTATGAGAAAAAATCTTTTTTAATGATAGAAAAAATTAAGTGAAACGAACCAAAATAAAAAGTAGGAAAAATTAGTCGGGACGACGGAAGTGTATGGTTTTGACAGCAGTAGTGAGTCATCTCCAGTGTGGTGAAAGAAGACTAGTGAGAATTGAAAAGTTGGAAAAAGTGGAAGAAAACGTAGAGGAGAATGTCGACAAATAGACAGTTGTGAAGATAAGAAGTGGGATTAATGATGCTGAGGGCGAAATCTGTGTGTACTTACACATTTTGCTGTGTTTTTCGCATCTTATTACTATTTTATATAGACTAGCAATGAGCACGTGCGTTGCACGTTGGCTCATTTTTTTATAATTATTAATATTTTAAAATATTAAAATTAATTTAAACATAGAATCAAACTCTCAATATCTCACTTCTTTTTACTTTCTCTTTTAATCCCTTAATTTGTGAGCATAATCATGAACTTTATATGGGAAAATATGCATATTATTATCTTTGATTCGTTGTTTTTTATTATTTGTGCACTACGATAATTACAGTTCAGACTTAAGTATTAACTTTCATTTGTTTGTTAAATTTCATAAGATAACATGTGAAGAAAGTTGATGACTATGTAAGTTTAAGTTTTTACAAAAAGGACTAAAAAAAGAAAAAAAATGTAAAACATGATAAGATTAAGTGGTGAAAATAAATAATAAATACAAAAGAAAATTTGATAGTTGGAGTACTTATTTGTATCATTTTAAAAATTTATTGTTTCATTGATTTCTATTTTTTTTGTGAAACTTCTTACTTTATAGAAAAAATATATTACCTAATAAAGTTGTTTATAGAATGATATTGTAGCGATATTTTTTAAAGTTGTTGTTTATTGTGATAAACCATGGTTTGACCTGGTAATTTTAGTTCTAAATTGTTAATTTTAATTTAATTTAAAAAATAATAAATTCTAATGAAATGAATATAATTAAGTAATATTTCACAATTTTGTTTCACACAAAATATAAGAAAATACAAACTAAGATAAATATCAATTTAAAACTTACAAGTCACGATAGAAGGGTGTAAACGCGCAAAACTAAATTAAAATAATAAACTCAAAAGTCAGGATAGAAGAGTATAAAAAAATAATGGATTTTGGTGGAAAACTTAGACATTCTCTTTCTTGATTTTTTTGGGAAATGTCTTAGTATTCGTTTTTGTTTTCGCTTTGCTAATGTATTGTGTAATTATCACATCATCATCACTTTTATCTAAAATACAGTCTTCATAAATCTTCTTTTTAATTTTCCTTTGCCTCTTCCGTGTCCTCTTGTTGCGTCTTTTTTAACGGTGGACTGTCTTTGACTTTTCTTTTCCTACCCTTTTGTTTATCTGATTTCTTTTGTGGTGCTTTGTTGTTTGAACTTTTTAATTGTCTTTCATTCATGTTGTTTTGTTCTCCTTCTCTCATTATTTCTTTATTTGTTGATGAATTGCATTAGCTTTTCTTTTCTTTTCTTTTGCTTAACCGGATTTTTTGCAGTGTTTTTTTTATTGAAGTTTTTCCCTGTGTTTCAATCTTGTTTCTTTGTTCCTCTTCTTGCTTATGTGATATCTCTTCTGCTATCTTCTTTTCTCCACTCTTCTTCTTCCTTGGTTCCTTTTTCATGGTTGTGACGATTGTCTGCTCTTGATTGCGTATCTTCTCATTCTTCGGTTCCATTATTTTTATTTCCTCAGTAATTGCACACAATCTTTCTTGTTCATCGTTTGTTTTCTTGTTCAATGGTATGAGAAAATAAATCACTTTGCGTGCTTGTGATGTTAGCCATTTGTAGTAGTTGGAATTATTATGTGTCTGAAAATTATTTATAATTTAATTTATTTATTTTTTAGTTCGGACTTTTGGGTTTGTGATCTTGCATTCAATTTGTAATTTACTTATAATATTTTTTCTTAGCATTGCTAATGATGCGATATATTCTTGGATCGAGCATTCGACATGCGTAGCTGTTGTGTCACCAAACACTATAATCTCCTTGAATGAATTTTAGATTCACTCAGTACTTGTCCAATTTTATAATAGGTAAGGTAAGTGATCATTCCATTGTGGTAACTTTTATATTTGTATGAGCTACACTGAAAACAAAAGAGTGTGAATATTGATAAGGTTAAACAAACGATTTTCTCTATAAATATATCTTGAGTTTTGTATTTTTATATTTTTTTTTTATTTCTGCAAAATTTAGAACGTATTGCATTGGTTTAGCTTCAATGGATTTTTCGATACACTTCTTGCAAACAACCTTTCCATTTTCCTTGTAGGTTCCTCTATTACATTTGTCACATGCTCCTTACCATATGTTTACAATATTCTCCACATTATCTACTATTTCGGTAAAACAACAATGGATTCCCTGTTTCATTGAGAACAAATATTTTTAAATTGAAATATAATGTAATATATGCTCTAAATTATATATTGAACTAACCCCCGTCAATGTCTCTCTATTTTCTATGTTATCTTTAAGAGTCACTTTACCTGAAGTTCATTGCACAATTGTCGATTGATATACCATCTAGAATAAAGTAAATCAATATAATTAGTAACAAAAAGGAAAAAAATATAAAACATATATCTAAGAGGACATCAAAATACTTTATTAGTGAGTGTGGTTGACTCATCCCTCTTTTCATTGAAAAACAATACAATATATAAGTTCAGTTTCAAGGATTGAACTTGTATCGAATTGAGCGGAAAAAAGAAACATTACCATATTTTCTATATTCTCTGCTAATTTCTTCAACTTCGGTTCTCCACTAATTTCTTCGACTTTAGATTATGCTTCTCTACATTTTCTACTAATTTCTTTAACTTCAGATCCCCGTTAATTTTTTCAACTTCGAATTATGCGAGCTTAGATCAATGATTGTTAGACAAAGTGTATTAAATAGGCTTATAAATAAGGTAGTTTAATGATTCAATATGATTAGGAATTTGATAGTTTGGATAAGTGAATTTTTGTTGGATATATATATATATATTAAATAGAAGGGTTAATTACAGAAATCGCAACAAACTATCAGCGTTTATGCATACACTTTTAATACTTTGAATTTTAAAATAAAATTTGTTTCATATTAAAATAGATCTAAAATGTATTTTAAGAAGAGTGTATAACTGTGATTGGATGATTTTTATAAAATAAGTCTAATTAATTAATTAATTATTTTAGAAACATCCGTTTTTCAAACACTATATCTATAAACATGAAAATTACACTTTATAATTTAGTTTAATGGATTAGTTGAAAGCTCCCGTTCGAGATTTCAATATTTAATTACATGTGTTGCTAAAATTTGTCATAGTGTCGTTCTCAAATATCTTTCCTTTCCAGATTGAATTTTTTTTTTTTTTTTGTCCAAACACATTTTTTAGTAGGTAGGAGAGCCGTGCATCTTCAACAATGGAGTTTCTAGATATTAGGAGAGAGAACTATTGATGATTCAAAGAAATTGTTATGGAAAAAAAATGTGTTAAAGAATTTTACACTTTTAGCATATTAAAAAGGTTGTTTGTATAAAAAAAAATAATTAAAAGTTTATCACGTGCAAGTCACGTGTGGATTACCGACAAAAAAATGATCGAAAAATAAGTTTGGTGGTTTATCTGCAAATTAAATAATAAGTTTAGTGGTTTATCTGCAAAACTCATATATTTTATGTGTATCGATGCAACAAAAAAACATTTAGTGATTTATGTGTTAAAACGTTGATAGTTTGGTGGGGTTGCTGCAATTAACTCTAAATAGAATTAGAAATTAGATTGTTCAGATTGTTGGATTTCTGTTGGATAAATGATATTTAATGATATTTTTATTATTCAATAACAAGATAAAAAGTCATTTTATTTTGGTAAGTTCCTATTTATTTGATTATTTAGGGTTTATTCGATTTTTAAAATTAATATCATGGAGCTAGCTGCTTAATTTTTGTGCGCGGACGTGTGTTTTCCTAAAAGATTTAGTTTTAGTAAGGTATTGCGTTTTACTTTGTAATTAGAGGTGTAAATGAGATATTAATATTTTTTGTAAAGCAAATACTTCCTCCGTCCCGGCTTAACCTGCCTAGGTTGACCGGACACGGGGATTAAGAAAAAATAAATTTTGTGGAATCTTTGACTTTTTTAAAGGTGGAGATTGAGAATGAAGATTTTGAGGGTGGAGATTGTGAGAAAAATTTGCTATTTATGGAGTAGGCAGGTTAAGGTGGGACAAACTAAAATGGCAAGTAGGCAGATTAAGCTGGGACGGAGGTAGTATTAATTTTGAAAGTGACGTTAAATTTGTCGTACGACAAGCTACACATGTGTGTGTGCATGTGTCTTCATGCTTATATAAGATTCAGTTTTAATAAGAACATAGTTGTTATCGCGACTTTTTCTATGTTAACGTTTGTATAAGATAAGATTTATCACAACAAATTTCCTCACTATTTCTTTTTTCCATTCAAATATTTTAGGCTTTTCATTATTCTAATATGAACTAACTTAAATAAATAGTGTTAAGAAAAGACAATATTTTTACTTTGTGTATCTATATACCTTTTTCCTCTTCTTATTATATTAAAATAATTTTAATATATAATCGCATTATATGCAAGCATAAGAGTTTAAATTATGTTTACTTGTTAATGGTCTATTAAATAAATTTTACATGTAAAAATAAAAATTGTAGTATAATCTAACTGTGAATAGTAAAAATATATGTATTATAAAAGTTTTAAGATTATGCCATGAAATTTATCTTTATTTTAAAAAAATAATTGACAGTGTTAATATTAAAATATGGTAGTTATAGATTAGATTGAAAAATATAATTATTTTTTTATAATACCATAAAAGGAAAGAATTAAGGATTGAATATTTTGAGACATATACCCTTAGCTAAAGATTTGACCAAATCAAAATATCTCTGATAGATTGAAAAGAAGAGATATTCTAGGATTGAATCCAGGGTGAAAATTGGTTGAATTGGTGAAAAATATGTAAAACGTCAATAAATTGAAAAAGGGAAGAACACCCTAAAACGTCAATTAATATGGAACAGAGGGAGTATTATCTATTACAATTGCTTAAAATAAATGCAAAGAACATATCACTGAAAAACTCTATAAATCTGTTTTAATATGAAACTAATTTCAAATTTAAAATTCAATGTATTGAAAGTATAGAAGAAGAATAATTTAACTATGTAGTTTTTTAGGAGGAGATTGAAATCTAAAATGACTGTTTTTTATAATCAAGTAAGCAATAATAAAATTATTTTAGATTACTTAACTACCCGTAAATTTAATACCTAGTAAAAATATTATAGGCATCCAAGAAAAGACGAAACTTTAAATAAGACAAAAAAATCCATAATTTTATATGAAACTAATTTTTTATTCCAAAATTCAAAGTATTGAAAGTGTGGAAGCAGAATAATTTAGGTATGTAATTTTTTAGGAGGAGTTTGAATTGAATAAGAACTCTTACGTTTATGTTCAAGTAATTAAATAATAGTGTATTTTAATAATCCTTAAATTTTGTTAGAAAAAGAATCCTTAATACTCTCTCCGTCTCACTCAGTTTTGCACGTAGGATTGGACAAGTATATTAAGAAAAACTGTTTTTACTTTTTGGTTGACTTTTTCAAATGTGGAGATTGAGTGTGGAGATTTTGAGGGTGGAGATTGTAAGAAAATTTTCCTTTTTAAGGGTGTGCAAAACTGAGCGAGACAGAGGGAGTATGATTTATAAAAAAGATATTCAATCTGACAAGGAAAGATATTTGAGAACGGCGCTGTGACAATTTTTGCAATACATATGAATTAAATTATTGAAATCTCAATCGGAAGCTTCAACTAATTTATCAAACTAAATTAGAAAGTGTAATTTTCATGTTTGTAGATATAATGTCTGAAAAACGAATGGTTCTAAATTAATTAATTAATTAGACTTATTTAAAAAAAAAAATCATTCAATCACAGTTATATACTCTTCTTAAAATACATTTTAGATCTATTTTAATATTAAACAAATTTTATTTTAAAATTCAAAGTATTAAATGTATAGAAGAATAATAATTTAAGTAAATAGTTTTTAAGGAAGATTTTGAAATATAAGGAACTCTTATTTTTTATAATGAAGTATGGGAAAACATAATTTATTTTAAATTACTTTGACTATCCACTTACTAAGGATATTATAGGCATCACCAGAAAAAACGAAACAAAATAGCAGGACGAAATAATCCATACTTTTATATTAGCACTAATAATTAGTAATAATAAATATATGTATATATTAATGGATAGATAGATATAGATATAGATATAGATACAGATAGAGATATTTATAACCAAATAAATAATTTTAAATTTTAAATTACTTAATTACCCTTAAATTATAATATTACTAAGGATATGTTAGGGATAACATAAATTGGACGAAACAAAACATTCATACTTTTATAATAGGGTATAGATATAGATGTGGCTCCCATCTTTCACATATACATGGTACACGTATCTAAGATTAATTAAGAGACGGATTCATACAAATATATCACTGCTTTTATTAAAATATATTATGTATCATTATTTATGCTGAAAAATATTATGTATACTGAAAAATGTATTGTTTTTCCACATAATACCTTTATTCACATGAAGTAATATACAATTTTGACATAAACACTAGTACATTTTAGCATGATACGTATATTCAGCACAAGCAATACCTCATAGCATAAACACTAATACATTTTCTTGAAAAAATGTTCATGACCCGGATTGCACGATTCTCCGTACAACTGGTGTAGAAGAGCATTACACATATAGTTATGCATAGAGTTGGCAATTAGGGCGACCCAACCTAGCTCGCCCGTCGAGCCAATTCATATGTTGAGCTTGAGCCAGGTTGGTATGAGCTAAGTTGAAATTTTATTGGGTTAAAATTAGTGAGTAAAGTCCGACTCAACCTCATAAAATATACTATAATTTTAATAATGGTTAGTCAGACTATTAACTCATTGAGTTGAAGCTATTGAACCAATGGTACTTCGAGCACAAACTCATGGGCTAGTTCGTCTAAAATTTGGGGGGTTAGTTTGCCGCCTCACCAATAATGTTCGAGGAACACTCTTATATTTAATGATTTTTTTAATTTTTTTTAAGCCCAGAGAATTATTTGAATTTTGAAAATGTTGAATAGTCTGCAAGTACAAGAAAACTCATCAATAAAAACGAACCATTCTCGACCAAATAGTAACGGAAGGAAAAGGATAAAGAAAAATAATATTATGTTGCTTGCAACTTTAAGCATATGAAGATCAAGGAATTTTTTTAATGAAGTAGTTGCACAAACATCTTATTTATACTGTGACTGGTTGCACACTTAATGACTTAATAGAAAAAATAGTGAGATTTAAACAACAATAAAAAAAATCATGAAGATCCATAAAATAAATGAAGACTGAAGACTGAACAAGACGTGAAATGTGTACATAATATGAAGATCACTTCAGGCATTGAGTTCAAATCAGAACTCACCCGTCTATAACTTGTTGGCTCACAAACATAAAACAAAAAACAAAAATATATATAATTTTTAAAAAATTATCCTTTTATTAAATTGATCAAAAGTAAAAAATTATATCACTATAAAACATACTCTATTTTAGACGGAAAGAATATTTGGTTGTCTATATAAACCTCAAGACTCAAGTGTGATAGATTTAATTTAAGGGGAGAGATACAAATTTGTCCTTCAATTCATATCCTAAGTTCATATTGAATAGTAACTTGTTTTTTTGTTTAAATATGCTCTTGAAAATTTTAAATACATCAACTAAGCCCATGAACTTTCAAATTCGAGACAAGTAAAACATTTCTAGACATTAAAATAATTAATAAATGTGAAAAATATTTAATAATTCTAAAAGTAACAAATAAAAATAAAAAATAAAAATAAAAATAAAAATCAAGAAAATGTTATTTAATATAATTACAGGAAATTATTTTTAAAAAATTAGAATAAATCCATAAGTTAGTATATATTTCTAAATATGTTAAGTTATTAATATATTCTAAATTTTATGTCGTTAAGTTCATGATTTTTATGCATTGTTTTCATTAAATTTATTATTTTCTTAATTTACGAAGTATTTTTATATCTATTTAATTATTTTAATACTTTAGAGGGTACTATTTGTTATGAAACAGTCCAAGTATCTACATGGACAAAAATAATCGATGATCCATTTTGAACTTAGAGACATAAATTTAGGGATAAATTCATACATCCTACTTAATACAAAAGTAGAACCAGCTATACATAGCAAGTTTCAACTTTTTTCGTTCAAATTCATATACTATTTGTAGAATTGCAATTACATGGTAAATATTCTTGCGACTTTAAATATATGGTAAATATTATGTGTCAAATATAAATACCACATTTATTCCTATTAACTTTAGTTAAAATCTTTCACTTATGGTTGGAATTTTTTTCATATAAATATTTAATTCTGGTATATATATATATATATATTAATTATATGTAAATCTACTACGCAATTTAAGGAAAATAAATGTAATATACTTAGTTAATATTCCGAGTAAATAATGCCGAGTAATGATGAAAATATTCTAATTGATATTAGTCTCCCTCCATATCAATCAAATTTTTGTAATTTGCGTGAATCTTAATTAGCTATTTAGGTGAATTTGTTAATAATGATGAAACTATTATAAATGATATAAATCTCATATTATATCCTTACAAAAGCTTACTATATAATAAAAGATAACTTTCTTTAAAAGAAACCGGACATATTTTCCCATCCATTCTACTTTAAAAATATAGTAGATTTAAATCATAACTAACATATTAAGATATTTGTATATATATATATATATATATATGTATGTATATGGTAAAGATTTGTATATATATGATAAATTTTTCCAAAATTAGTTCAAAGTTTAAATTTTGTTGGCAATTTGTTATATATAAAAAAATATGTAACACTATCTAATTGATTCATTTTATAATAGATATAAACAAATTGAAAAGCAAATAATAAAATAAAAAGTAAATAATTTCTGATTCTTTTTCTGTTTTTAATGTAAAGCATAGCAAATTATATATTTTTTCATGAGCTTTAATTTGACATTTACATTGCATTGCATATTTTAAAATAAGTTATTCTAAAAAATTCAACTGTTTGTAGATTATATTTATTTATGTGTAATATGAGTTAAATTATTTGATTGGGTCTAAGACACAAATAAAAATTAAATAAATATTAAGGATATTTTATTTATAAATATTTATCAACTAATATTTTTAAAATATTAGTTAATTTTTTTTTATTTTTTAAAAAACTTATTTTTATTTTATGAAAAAATTCATAAATGTATTTTCCCAAAAATATTACTATTGTACATAATAGTAAAACCTAACTATTTTTCAATTTCGAGATTCACATATAATATTTGATTTTTTATGAAAAACAAAAAGAATAGCGGGGGAATACATGTGCCCCACGTTAGGGAAAGAAGAATTTGGAGATCACTTTATTTTTTGTAGCTCTCTTTCTTTATTTTGATTTTTCAACATCCTAAATGCACTAATAACTTTTTTTTTATCAATTCCTTTTAATTGCAATAGATAAGAAGAAACTCTCTTTTCTTGGTATTTAATATGATATTCATATCAAAATTTTCGATATAATACATTAAATATAAAATAAACAATTATTTATTGGTTGATTATTGTACTTATATTTAAATATTTATTGTGAGTTGATCTATTTACATTCGATATGAGTTACAAATATAAAGAAATTAAATATTTTTTATTAATGAAATTAAAAGTTATTAAATAATTTAATATTCTTATATTTAACAAAAATAAGTTATTCAATTATATTATTCGATTAGTTATTTTAATTTTTTTATAAATAAATATATTTTAAATCGTACATCATACGATCAAAAATTTGACGGGAAATTTTAGTTTACCTAATTTAAACAAAATATTTAAGGAAAATTTATATTGCCTCCGTCCCGCTTTAACTTTTCTACTTTTCGTTTCGATTTGTCCCAACTTAACTTTTCAGTCCATAAACGATAAATTTTTCTCACAATCTCCATCTTCAATCTTCACATTTAAAAAAGTAAAAAATTTTACAAAATCTAATTTTTCTTAATCTCTGTGTCCGATCCAAGTAGAAAACTTAAACAGGGACGGAGAGTGTATTAAATATAATTTGGAGTAATGATGGCAATTCTACTGACGGTTGTCATCACCATAATCATTTCTCCTACTTTTAGCCACGCCTCGGCTCATGCGAAAATAACAGGACCCTAAAGTAGTTATATTTCCAGAGATATAATATACTAATTAATAGTATTGTAAACACGCCAAAAATTTACTTTACATGCATAAATTTGTATTTTTTCTCCGTCCTAAAAGTTTTTGTTTATCTCTGATAATATCTTATTTAAACGTTAAATATTTTTGGTCGTTTATATTTTTTTTTTCGATTTATTTTCGCTTAATTTCACTTAAACTCATTTAATCTTTGTCTAAACTCCAATTAAAAGCTAGATCATTGTCTACCATCCGATTAGCGACTAACACCTTTTAAAACATTGATTCTTTTAAGTAACATATACGTACATACATTGAACGATGTGCATAGTTATTGATATTAAGATTGAGCATTAAAGAAAATATTCGATCTGATTTTATAGGTAAAAAATGGATCCCTTTTTCTTCCCTTTCACTTTGTTACGGCTTTGGAGTCTCTAAATTAAAATCCCACATCGATTAAATTTGGAAAAAATTATAGTTATATTGGACTGAGCATGCTTCTTCATTGGTATGAGGTTTTTTGGAGTAAAATCCAAGAACAAATCCGAACGGGTCTAACCCAAAGCAGACAATATCAAACCAACTGTGAAAATTAGAGCCCGCTAGGTCCTAACAAGTGGTATCGGAGCATGGTTGACCCTTAACCTCGAATCCCTGGTGCCCGAAGAACAAGTCCGCTCTGTTTCGATGCCACATAAGTCAATTGCCGCAACGCACATGGTGCAGTTGAGTGGAGGGGAGCTTCGCAGTACCAAACCTTGGGCTCGGGATGAGTTTAGTACACGGTGTACGTAAGACTTGGGCAGTCGCATTGGGTGGTTAAGTCGGGGCAGTCGCATTGGGTGGTTGAGTCGGGGGAAGTCGCATTGGGTGGTTGAGTCGGTGGTCCTTTGTTTGAGGGAGGAATTGTTAGGGCTTTGGAGTGTGAACCAAATCACATCGGTTAAATTCGGAAAAGATCATGGGCACATTAGACTGGGTATGCTTCTCCATCGGTATAAGACATTTTGGGGTAAAATCAAGATCATGGGCATAATAGATTGGGCATGTCTCTCCATCAAATCTGTGAAGATCTGTTCTAAAACGGACAATATCATACCAACTGTGCAGATTGAAGTCCGTCAGGTCCTAGGTGTTAGTTAAACGATAGATTAAGATCTAGCGTCAAACTCGGATAACTTGGGGTTTAGTAGAAATTAAAAGAGATTAAAATAAAAGAAATTAAGAGATTGAAGTATGTCAGGTCCTAAGACACTTTATAAACGTTAGTTAAGCGATAAATTAAAATTTAATAAAAATTAAAAGAGATTAAAATAAAAGAAACTAGGAAAAAGAAGTAGACGGTCGAAAACAACTTAGAGGATTAGATAGAAACTACTCCCTCCGTCCCGCTCTAATTTGCCTACTTTCCTTTTTAGTTTGTCCCAATCTAATTTGTCAGCCCATAAATGGCAACTTTATCTCACAATCTCCACCCTCAAAATCTCCACATTCAATCTCCACCTTTAAAAAAGTCAAAGATTCTACAAAATCTATTTTTTCTTAACCTCCGTGCTCGGCCAAGGTAGGCAAAATGGGCCGGGACGAAGGGAGTAATAGCAACTTTAGAAGATGAGTATATAATATATAAAGTGGATCGGCTAAATGTTCATTTCCTTTTATTTCTTTGTTGTACTAAAAAGTGAGAAAAAGCCAGGGTGGATTTTTGTACGGCTTTAGCCATTTTTTGGCTCCCCCATGTGGATCCGATTGTCCCCAACTTCACTTATTTTTTCTTCAGATGATTAATAATTTAATTATCTCAAACTTAAAATGTCATCATATAAATATTTCTACATATGTAATCTTTTAATCTTGTTGGTTATAATCGATGGGCTAATGTTGTAACACTGTCGAAGGTACACAGTAATTCTTCTTTAAAAAATGATTCTAACAATTTAGGTTAACATTTAAATAAGATCGGCTTACGAATCTCTTTTCCTAAAATAAGGAGTTACTTTCATTATAAATAATATTACTTTTGATGTAAAGAGTGTTATTTGAGTGTCAACCTCTATACGAAAGCAACAATTTACTTTCAAAAAATTAAATATTTGTGATAAAATAACATTTTCATACGACAAGAGTAATATATTTTCAAATGTTTTTCTCCTAATCTAAGAATAAATCCTCTTATCTTCCCAAAATGACTCGAATTCAGGAAAAAAATCTAAGTAGTGAATGCTCGCCACTTGAACTATGTAACTTCATCTAGAAAAACAAATATGATAAAAGTAACTCACACCTCACAAAAGATTTTTTATGATAGATGAACTAAGATAATAATGTTGTATTTAGAATTTCCAACTCACCGTTATTAAGTGTGAGTCTGGGAAAATTTATATGGAAATTCTCTGGATAGTGATCAAGTTATTTACAATTTTTTAGGGGATATTGTGTAACTTTTTTTTGAGACAAACTATAATTTTATTACTTAAAAAAAGTCCTTAAGTATAATATTCGTAAGCCAAACAGGCACATCATTTCCCATCCATATATAAAAGGATCGGCTCATGCAAAAGAAAAGCTATAACTAGTCCAAACATGTGCTACACTATTACACTTTCTACTCATGTGAAACAAATTATCATCATTAGTCATGCACAAATTCCATCCACCAAAGAACCACCATAGCCTAGCGCATCCCGTTGCCCCATAAATATTTGTACGACGAGCAACAAATCCTAATAAACCAATAAATTAGCATAACCACATTCTACGCAAAAACGAATACCACTAAGAATAGCTTCTACCTCCGCCAATTGCACCGAAAGCGGGCGATGTGTTGCATGCGAAACTGCAAGGACTACAAGTCCCTCGTGATCCCTCAAAATAAAGCCTACTCCATACTTCCCTCGGACCTCATTAAAAGCAACATCAACATCGCGTAAACTACCAACCGGGGGTGGTGACCACCTCGACTGCGCCGACGATAGTGAACCCCTCGGAATAGGCCGCAATAGATCTTGAGCATGATCAAAATGCAATACAAAAGTCTCTCCCTCCTCCCATGAAGATAGACCCCTATTATGCTCAACATTATGCATAAAATTACAAATTGACTGCCAAACTTTCCACGTAGCCACAATAAATAATCGAAACACCTCTTTCCCAAAAATTAATTAATCTATCTCCACACTCCTTAAGAGAGTCCCAACGCATGTGTTTAATAGAAACCAAAAAACAATTAGGCTCCATTTGGATGGAGGGATTTGTGCTATGAATTTATAAATTCATTGTCAAATTCACTCCATGTGTTTGGATAAAATACTAAATGAATGAATTTGAAAATCCAGATTTTTAAATCAACCCATTTAGAAATCCAGGATTTGAAATTCTCTATTTTACACTATATTTGGGTGGATTTCAAATCATTTAACAAATGTAGTCATTTACAAATCCCTCCTGACTCACACTTCTCTCTCCTCTCTCTCTATCTCTCTCTCGTCCTCTCTCTATCTCTATCTCTCTCGTCCTCTCTCTCTCTCTCTCTCCTCCTCCGCTCTCTCTCTTCTTCTCTTCTCCCTATCGCTATCTCTTCCTCTCGTTCTGCAATAAAATGCTTCTAATATTTTTTTTAATTCTTTTTTTTTGCCTTTTATCTCCAATGAAATACTCTCAATAAATTTTTGGGATGTAAAACACATAATATATATATATATGTGTATATATATATAATTAGAAAAAAAAAATATTCGGTTAATTTTGATGCAGATAAATATTATTTTATTTAATAAAAAATATAAATAGTTAGTTTGAACTTTAAAGAAAAAAAAATTGAATTTTACAAATATTGTATCAGTTTTTTGCCAAATTTTGGATTTCAAAATCCTTTCACAAATCCACCATAAATCCAAACAAGGAATTTCAAGTCCATGGATTTCAAATCTAAGGATTTTGAAATCTATTCATTTTAAATCCCATGACAAATCAAATCCCTCCATTCAAATGGGACGCCTTATGTTTCCAAAACATCTTCACCCTCTAATAAAAGAACAACCCATGCATAGTGGAGCCAATAGAGAAACCACATAAAAGACAAGACTCCGGCATAGGCACATGATTCCTGAACAAATTAAATGGGAAAAAAAAATCAGAAGAAGTTTGTCATAAAAAGACTTTTACCTTAGACGGGAGAGAAAGATCCCACATGAATTTCCACCAACTAGAATTCTTAGTCATGGAAGAAGCCGTTGGAGCATAAGCTCCAATCACCTGTTGGTATCCACTCTTGACAGTATACACTCCTCAAATCTCCAATACTGCGTAATCGAACAATGCAACCGACCCAATGGAATATGACAAATCGCGTTCACTTCATATGGTAAAAAAAATTGATTCAACCTCTGTCAACCCAACACCCACCCCTCATGATATCTGGGCAATGATGGATCAATCCTCGAAGTAATACGACCCGAA
Organism: Ajuga chamaepitys; assembly: GCA_958295605.1. Lineage (NCBI taxonomy): Eukaryota > Viridiplantae > Streptophyta > Magnoliopsida > Lamiales > Lamiaceae > Ajuga > Ajuga chamaepitys. Next base: position 5,041,995 of record OY282503.1, read on the forward strand.
GCCAGATCTAGGACCCATGCATCCCTATAAGGCAATATGGATTTCCCGTCCCCGACACGTCAGATCAATCCCTTGTAAAAAATATCCCGACTCCAACCTAACGGTTGCCAAATGAAAGAGGGATTGGAGCCCACATTAACCTCCATAATATCGCCATGTTTGTAACATCAACCCTTAAATAATCTCGCCACAAGAGAATGCGGGTCGGAAATCATTTGCAAAACTTGCTTTGCCAGCATAACCTTATTAGATGAGACAAATTCACAAAAGGCAAGACCATCTTCCTTTGACCGACACAACTTATCCAAAGACGTCCAATGCAGACCCCTTGTATCCAAATCAGAACCCCACAAAAAATTAGCACATAATTGCTCCAGCTGATGACAAATTAGCACCAAATATCAGGGAGATCGTGTAACTCATTAACATGAATTGCGTGTAAGCTGAGTTGTCAATCAACATAATAAGTCCCTTATCAAGAGAAGGAAAAAAAAAAAGATTCATGAACTTGATACACGTACGATGCGTTATAGATAATAAAACAATATTCATATTTTAATGTATATTGGACATAACTGAAAATTCTTCATTTTACAATTGAATACTCATATGAGAAGGCATGTCATTATATATTTTATGTTTCAGATATTATATTATATACCCACATAACTCTGTATTAATATGAAGATGATACAATTATTAAATTCATCATGCTCTAATGAATGTAACATCACTACAGCTGATGCTAAACCGTTCAAATAATTGAGTACTATTTATATTAATATTAGAGGCGATAAAATTGGTTCGATCCTGATCGACCGAATCCACTTAATATCGTAGATATGTTAGGTCACTTTAATTTTAGCCCGAAACATCATTTAACAGTCTGACATTCTTAATATATTTTAAGAGATGAGATTAACTGGACTCATTAATATTGAGTATAGTAAAATTTTGTTCGATCCAATCTGACCTGGCATATGAACTCAACCTGCTGTTGGGGCCAAATGGCAGCTAACACTGTTCAAAAACTTGGAGATAGTATTTGAAAGCAGAATTTTTTGTTGACTTTCAATAGATTCAATTTTGACCTAAACGATAAAAACAGTTTTGATGTGATGAGGAAAATACATTGCCAGACTATTTTTTGACTAAGGTGGACCCTATAATCATTTCAAGATATTTATCAACTAAAAATTGACCATAGACAAATCATTCAAGTGTGACATAAATATGAATGATGAATCATTACTATTTGATATTGAATGTTGTGTGTATATACCACAAGTTTTCTTTATTTAATCTCATCAAGCATGCTCAATTGAAATTACTATTTTCCCCTAAAAAAAAACATGCCATATTCTTATTGATAATGGTGGTGTTCTAATGAAAATGCTGAAAAAACACATTTTCAAATTTTTTTCTGCTAATCTAAGAACAAAGAAGAAACTCTTCCCTCTCCCACGATGGCTCGAACCTAGGACCAAAAACCTAGGTAGTAGATGCCCTGCCACTTGAGCTGGAAAAACACATTTTCTTAAATAGTAGTTTTCTTTTCTTTTATGTAAATTATTAGAGTATTTTATCTATTTACTATGGACATGTTTTAATGTCGCTAACAATTTAAAGTCAAAATTATCTTCTTTAAAATATGCAAAAATGACAACGAGTATATTAACACGTTCTTACGATGGATAGGTGATCATTCCTATTAATATAATCTTTTGTCTAGTAGATTATTTAAGCGTGGCCCTGAAATAATATATTGAATAACAATATATTTCATTTTATCTAAGAAAATATTAATTAATTAATAAGATACAATTTTTAATAGAGCTCATGAAATCTTATTCCTAAAACCAATGTTGCAAAAATCAATAAGCGCTAGTGGGCTCATGCATAAAGGAGTTGGATATCAGCGTAGTTAGGTAGAGATAAATCGAGAAGAGAAATATTGACAGTTAATGAAAGCCTCATGTTTAGAATGAGACTAGCAATCACTAATCATATCTAGTCGTAGACTTTTACAACACGAAATACGAATGTAAATAATTCAAAATTTAAAACTGTTATGGGCCGGGGTTTTGTATGTTACCTTTTCACACTTTTACATGATTGGAGAGGGCCCAATTGAAAGGACAAAATAGCAGCGGAAATTCTTTTCATATATAAAGTAAGAAAGAGCAACCAAACAGATGATTACGTTATGGATGATTTTATTCACAGAATATTCAGAAAATTCTCACACCCACTCACACACTAATTAAAGCCTGGGGCTGGATTTATTTCATTTGTCTTTTTCCCTATTAAAGGGTAATAAATTAAATGATAAAATATTCAGAGAGTTAGTTAAATACTTAAATGTAATAAATCAATCTAGGAAAATGACGTCCTGACAGAAAATGTTTTTTTAATTTAATTTTTTTCTGATAAATGTATTCAAAAATATTAATTATAGTTGACATTTAAATGTCATCTGGTAATAATTATTAATTATATTTGTAATTTTAATAAGAAGGTGATTGATAGGTATGACCCAGTAACTTCGGGTCAGACTAGCCTGCCAACCGGGTTAATGGGCCTAGAAGCACGAGCCCAGCACAACTAAGCCGGGCCAGAAGCGCGCGTGAGCCCGACACAGTCCAGTTGCAGCATATTCGGAAATCGAGATCCCCATGATCTCCTCCCAACCGCCATGCAGATTTGGTGGGCGAGATTGTAGAGATTTAGTTAGGGTTTCGATTATCATTGTATAAATAGGAGAATTGTATTCGGATTTAGGGTTGACACTTTGTATTTCGAAACGATAGCTTGTAAGATTGAACTCCAACATTGAAGGAGAGATAATGGAAAGCACCCCGAAAGGTTATTGCCTTCTCCCGTAGACGTAGATCTCCGAATCGAATCACGTAAATCTTGGTGTCGTTTTAATTCTTGCATGCGATTATTGCGATTGATTTTGGATATTCAATTTTGCGCTTTATCAGTGATCGAATAAAAATATTTTTAACAAAAAAAATTGGCTCTTGGGCAGATTCTGTCCATTTAATACAACCCATCGATCTATACTGCAGTTTGACTCAATTTCCATGGAACAATTTAGTTAAGTTATTTAGGGAAAAATGTTTTTTGTCGCATAAGTTAGTTGTCCTATTCCTTAACATAAGTTATGAAATTTTTTTAATTCAAGCTCCGTAGACTTTAATTTGTGTGATATTTAAAAACACGACACTTATTTTGAAATGGGAGAAGAGTACTAATAATTAGGTATGATATTTAAGTAACTTCAACACAATTAAAAGCTTTGTTTCAATATTGATTACAAATCACACATTTTCAGTATCAAATAGCGGTGCGGACATCTTTGTATACGATTTATGAGATTGTCCTAAATCCAACACCTATTTTTCAATTCACTTTTACCCTTGTCATGAATCAAATATGGAAAACAAGGTTTTATTGGGGCAATTGCACTTGATTCACGATGATGATCATATGAGATGACATATTACATTACTGTGTTATATCATATTCACCGAGTGACACATATATTAAATGATGTCACTGATTAACATGTGTCGTGTATTAAATTTAGTGTAACAGAAGATGAAACATCTAATATAACAAATGATCCAGGTTGAATGATCATGGCGAAGATTAGCAATATAAGTGATGAATCAGCAACAACCTTGTCAAGGTGTATCTAACAACAGTGATAGTGTCACAATTCATGTCATAAATATGATCAATGTTGTATAAATAATAATAATAATAATAATCTTCTTAAAAAGATCATCATAATTTATGACAAAAAATGATCATTCTTTAAGTCCGCGTTGCGATTGAAAAATTTAACATATACTTCAAATATTTTTTGTAATTAACCCAACAGTTGTACAATAATATATAGAACTTTTACTTTCAACTAATTGAAGCAAATAAAATATATACTGTTGTTACAAGAATTCTCAACTAGCTTCCACCAGTCTCTGTTTAGTACTACATATAATTGACTGTCTATGTTCTTTTTTAAATTGTTCCCCACCTAATCATATCTATATCTCGTTTAGCTTGCCTAAATCCCAAAAACATCTTGATAGGGATGGCCCGGTCACTTCGGGTTGGGTTAATACCTAACGCCCCGGCCCACTAACTGGCCCAGAACCTCGGCCCATTAACCGGAAGGTCCAGAGGTACGCGTCCCGGATAACGTGTGTGGCGCGGCCCAACTTATGGCTTGTTCCGCGATTCAAGGCCCACGATCCGTTCCCAACCGCCATGCAGCGAAAAAGAGGCGTGTGAATAGGGAGTTAGTTAGGGTTCACTTAGGGTTCAGGAGGGTTTAGTATAAATTGGAGAAAAGAACTCTGAATTAGGGTTCGCATTCTGTATTCTGAAATTACTACGTGTAAACTCAAAGATCTAGTAAAAGAAACACCTCGGCAGGTGCTATTTTGTGCCCGTGGACGTAGATCTCCGGATCGAACCACGTAAATCTTGTGTTTTTTCATATTGCTTATGTAGGTTTTCGTTAAGTTTCTTGGATATCAGATTGCGCATTATCAATTGGCGCCGTCTGTGGGAACGCAAGTAGTTTTTGACATCAACAGTGCATTCAAATATCATGGTGATGACTCGTCTGAATCAATCTCGCCAGGGTGATCAAGCCAATCAAGATCCACCCGTGGATCAAGTTTTGCCGCCGAGGCAATCGCCGACAAGAGGTACGTCTCATCATCAGGGCAACCAAGGCCCGATTATGAATCCAGACAACCAGTTCTTACCTCCACCCCCACAAGACATGCAAAACCCTAATCTCGCTGCTGCCCGGCCACCGGTCAATATTCAAATAACTCCAGAATTACTCCAGGCCTTCCTACAAGAGCATGCTCATGTTCTTCAAGACTGGGCGGCCAATCGCCTAAATCCCGAGGGACCTGCCGGACATGATGCCAATCCCGCGGTGCCTCCACATCGTCAGCACTCGCATGATCGACAAGACCCGGTGCACCGCGGGCGCCAGGATCGGCGACGGGAACAACCTGGTTCTTCCGAGGACAATGGGAGTTCTAACGGGTCAAGACAGCGCAACGACGAACCTACGGATGTTGATCGCCGCCGTCCACTCAACGCGGCTAAAAGAGTTCGTTATGCCAATCCTCATACTCTAGATCTTCAAGAGTATGAGCGAGTCCAACGCAATGTCGAGCTTGACAGAATCCTGGGTCTCGATGCCAATGGAGATATCATTACACCGTTCTCTCAGGAAATCATGGCCACCTCCCTTCCCGAAGGGTTCAAAAGGCCTGCCATACCACCTTACGACGGCACCGGAGATCCAGCCAATTTTCTTGGAGCTTTCAGGCACAACATGCTTAGCCGCGATCATACTACATCCCTCCATTACTGTAAGATTTTCCCTGAATACCTTCAGGATGAAGCTCGGGTTTGGTTTGATTCTCTCCCTCGCAATAGTGTATCCTCTTTCAGAGAACTCGCCGAGCATTTTTGGGCGCGTTTTGAAGCACGTGCGAAGCCCATGGCCACCCTGGCCGACCTCATGAATATGGAACAGCGGGACGGCGAAGCCGTTACCCAATTTCTTGACCGCTTTACAGCGGAGAGTCTCAAAGTGGGAAATTGCTCAGATGATGTAATCATCAACACATTCATGAATGGACTCCGTCCCGGACCACTCTACACCGAGTTGGTTCGTAATCCACCGATCACAACCCGAGCACTGTTCAAAACGGTGTGCAGATATGCTAAGGCCGAGGAGCAGACTCGTCGGAAACGTGAGAAACATGCTAGCAAGCGGCAATCCGACAGGGCACAAGTTGGACCTAGCACCCGACCTAGTGCCTTTTCTCGTCTGAACCCGGGGCGTTCAGAATCTCGAGGTGATATTCCACAATTCACTCCGCTGACAAAATCACGAGCTGAAATTCTTTCTGTTCACAAGAACGATTTACGGCCCTGTCCGCGGATGACTGCTCCGCCTGAAAAGAGGAACCGTGGAAAGTGGTGTGCATACCACCGAGATCATGGGCACGAGACTGAGGAGTGCCGAGAGCTCAGTAAGGAAATTGAGGAGTGCTTAAGGAAAGGTCTCTTGAGACAATACATTGCGCGGACCGATGACAAACCTCGGACAAGTCAGAATGGGGGTTCTTCTCATAACCGCGGAGGTTATCATGACCGGGGTACACAACAAAATCGGCCGCCGTGGCAGAATAATCAGCCGGGATCTAGCAATTATGCACGGCAATACTCTGGCAATCGCCAACAACCTCGTTTTCTGCCACCACCTCCTCCTCCGGGAGGACCCGGAGACAATGCACCCACTCACGTAATAAACGTGATATATGGGGCCCTCCCCACCGGGGCTTCACGAAATGCCTTGAAGGCAGAGGCTCGCCGTCCTCCTCCCGAGGAGCCACGTCATAAGCGCCTCCATCAATCCGAAACTGTTAGTTTCACAGATAGGGACCCGGTTCCAGAGATAACACCTCATACTGACGCCATTGTCATCGACATGACTGTGGCTAATTTCACAATAAAGCGGGTCTTCGTGGACAACGGAGCCGCAGTGAGTGTTATATTCGCCGACTGTTTCCAAAAGATGGGGATTCCTCGGGAACAACTTCGGCCGGCCCCCGGGCCACTGCAGACTTTCACTCAGGGTGAAGTCCAACCAGAAGGTGTCATCACTCTCCTGGCGTCTCTGGGGACCTATCCGGCGATAAAAACCATTTTCGTGGATTTTTACGTGGTTAATTCCCCGTCACCGTACAACATGATCTTGGGTCGGGATTGGCTTACTCCTGCCAAAGCCATATGCTCCACATACCACCTCGCGCTAAAGTTCCCCACCTCACATGGCGAAGTGGCTATTCGCGGTAGTCAGCGGGTTTCTAAGGAGTGCATGTACGTGGCACTCAAAAAGACTACCAAAGTTCCTCCCAAACAGCAGCTTCAAGTAGCATCATCGGCTCTTGAACCTCAGGTGTGTACCTCATTGGGGGATACCACCGTCCAGGTGTTGCTTGATCCGTCCAAACCAGAACAAACTGTAACTGTCGGTGCCGTGGATGTGCCATGGTTACACCAGGCCATCATTCAGACCTTGCGAGAGTATTCCGATGTCTTTGCATGGTCCCCTTTGGATATGCCCGGGGTCTCTCCCGATGTAATAACCCATAAGCTGAACATCGATCCCAGCGTAAAGCCTATACAACAAAAGCAAAGGAAGTTCGCTCCGGAGCGAAATGCAGCAATTCGAATCGAGGTGCAACAACTCTTGGATGCGGACATCTTGTTCGAGGTGTATTACCCTTCTTGGCTATCCAACCCAGTGATGGTGATAAAGTCCAGCGGGGCATGGCGGATGTGTGTCGACTTCTCCGACCTCAACAAACATTGCCCGGAGGACTGTTATCCTCTACCGTCCATCGACCAAAAGGCTGAAGCTATTACTGGGTATGTGGCACTTTGTTTCTTAGACCTGTATAAGGGATACCACCAGATCTTTATGGATCCGCAGGATGCCCTCAAGACGGCATTTATCACTGCTTTTGGGTGTTTTGCTTTTAAGAAAATGCCCTTCGGGCTCAAGAACGCTGGAGCCACATATCAACGTCTCATGGGCCGCGTTTTCCACGATCAGATTGGCCGCAACGTCGAGGTTTACGTCGATGATCTGGTTATAAAAAGTACCTCCCATTCTTCATGCGTGCAAGACATTGCCGAAACGTTGCGTACTCTGCGGCGTTACAATTTGCGACTTAATCCGGCAAAATGCACTTTCGGCGTTGGCTCCGGCAAGTTTCTCGGTTATATGGTTTCACAGCACGGTCTTCAGGCCAATTCAGCCAAACTTCGGGATGTTTTAGATCTGCAACCACCGAAGACGTTCAGAGACGTTCAACGCCTCACGGGTGGTTTGGCGGCCTTAAATCGCTTTTTATCTAAAGTGGCAGAGCGCCAACTCCCATTCTTTAAAATTTTGAGACAAGCGAAGTCATTTGAGTGGACCCCGGAGTGTACCGAGGCTTTCGAGGCTTTGAAGCGTCATATTCAGCACTTGCCCACTTTGTCAGTTCCTCTCTCCGGAGAGCCTCTTTATATGTACTTGGCTTCCGCCGATGAAGCTATTAGCGCCGCACTCGTGCGAGAGGTCAATGGTGTTCAACATCCCGTGTATTTCGCAAGCCGAGTACTTCACGGGGCGGAGACACGGTACTCCATGTTGGAAAAAACCGTGCTGGCCCTTGTCATGGCGGCTCGACGTCTGCGGCCATACTTCCAAGGGCGCGAAATACGAGTTCTGACCAATCATCCTATCCGTCAGATTCTTGTCAAGCCCGAGGTGTCAGGGCGCCTCGCCAAGTGGGCTGTCGAATTAGGTGAATATGATATTCAATTTCTTCCCCGCCGAGCTATCAAGGGTCAAGCACTTGCAGACTTTTTGGCTGAAACCCCGGGGGATAATCATGAGTCTTCGGCAGACGGTGGTACCCATCATCCTGCTACCCTCGTATCCTCACCTCGCAAATGGCAATTATATGTGGATGGTGCATCCACGACTCGAGGAAGTGGTGCCGGGGTGCTCCTCATTGACCCCGAGGGAGTTGAAGTTAAGTACGTCATCCGATTCAAATTTAAGGTGACCAATAATGAAGCAGAATACGAGGCAGTTCTCGCCGGGCTCCGGCTCGCTCAATCCTTAGCCATTCGCCATCTTGAGCTCTTCACGGACTCCGAGGTCGTGTCTAAGCAAATCCAAGGGACTTATGTCGCCAAGGATGAAACAATGATCAGCTATCGTGCTTTAACACTCAAACTTATGTCAGCTCTTGATACAGTTGTTATCCAGAAAATACCACGTACTCAGAATGCAAGAGCAGATGCGCTCAGCAAATTAGCCTCCGCGGTCCGAACTAACATATCTCCGGATATAATAGTCGAAGACTTATTTCATCCGGCAATTCATGAGGCAACGGTTTCGGTATTGACCGATAGTGATCCGAATTGGATGACCCCTATCGTTCAGTATCTCCGAGATGGAATTCTGCCTAATGATAAGCTGCGAGCTCGGCAAATAGTCCTCAAAGCCCCCAAATACTCCTTTCATGATGGAGTCTTGTATCGACGGTCGTACTTACAACCGAGTCTCCGATGCCTCGCTCCTGCCGAGGCTAATCAAGTTCTACGGGAGGTTCACGAAGGAGCCTGTGCCAGTCACATCGGTTCCCGGACATTGGCCAAGAAAGTTCTCCACTGGGGATATTATTGGCCGACTTTGTTTAATGATGCCCACGACTTAGTGACAAAATGCAGCAAGTGTCAGCTACATTCTCGTGTGAAACACCTGCCTCAAACCGAACTCACTGGAATCCAAAGTGCGTGGCCATTTATTCAGTGGGGAATTGATATTGTTGGCCCATTTCCGGTCGCTCCGGGGGGATTGAAGTTTCTGGTGGTCGCCGTGGATTACTTCACCAAATGGGTAGAAGCGGAACCTCTTACTGCCATCACTGGCCAAAACATCTTGAAGTTCGTCTGGCGAAATATCATATGTCGTTTTGGCATACCGAGCACTATCATCTCGGATAACGGCAAGCAATTTGCCAACGATTCCTTCCGGTCATGGTGCGAGGAGCTTCATATCAAACAAATGTTCACCTCGGTAGCTCACCCTCAAGCCAACGGTCAGGTTGAAGTCACCAACCGAACACTGCTCACGGGTATAAAGAAACGCCTGGATAATGCCAAAGGTCTTTGGGCCAAAAACCTTCCGCAAGTTCTATGGGCTTATCGCACGACACCGCATACCTCTACCGGAGAGACCCCCTACAGCCTAACTTACGGCTCCGAGGCAGTTATTCCAGCAGAAATCAGCGTACCAAGCCCCCGCCTCATCACATTAATTCCCGAGGATAACGACGAAGCTCTCCGTGCAAATTTGGATGAGCTCGAATATCGTCGTGATCAATCATTCATCCAGCAGGCCAGATGTAAACAACGTGCAGCCCAGTATCATCACCTCCGGGTTCGAGGCACTCAATTCAATGTCGGGGACCTAGTACTTCGACTCAATTCAGCCAGCAAAGCTGCCCCCGAGGGAAAATTACATGCTTCGTGGGAGGGTCCTTATCGCATCATTGCCGCGCACGATACCGGATCCTATCAGTTAGAGCGTCTCGATGGAACCTCAATTCCCCGAAGCTGGCATGTTACCAACTTGAGACGCTTCTATCTGTGAATGCCAAATGACAAGTATCATCTTATCTTTATGCTCTTTGTACGCATCTTTTATGTTGTTATCTTTCGTTGTATCCCTCAATTTGCTCCGGCACTCGTCATTGAATAAATACTCTTTATTTATGCATCTTGCTGTGTTTTCTTTTACGTTACGGGGACGCCCTAACGCAATCGTGTTATCATTATTAGTCTCCGGACAATTAAATCTCTCTCGGTCCGTCCGAGGAGATTCACATTTCGTCCCCGGACTTGTATCACTCTCTCGCCTGTTTAACCGGAGAAGTGTTTACTCCCGCCTGATCCGTCCGGGGAGATTTTACTCCCGCCTGATCCGTCCGGGGAGATTTTACTCCCTCCCGATCCGTCCGGGGAGATTTACATTGGAGTTATTCGTATTGTGTTCCCGAACACCCGATTAAAATAGTTAATAACTTGTTGTTTTCCTTAACACATCTATGCACACCAAAACGATTTTATTATCTTCCGAATAATACGACGCCAAAAATTTTTTTACATAAGACTTCGAAAAAAAAAAAAAAAAAAAAAAAAAAAAAAAAAAAGACAAGCAATTATCTACGGCCCCCGAGCCAGTATTCAGCGCCCCGGCGTTGAGGCCTACTCCTAGACCTACGCTGCGTCCTCCGGGATCTTGTCGTTCTTCGGCCTCGGGCTCCGGCTCTTTCCCCCCCGCGGGCTTCCCGACGCCGTGGACTTGTTCTTGGCGCTTGTCTGGGAACTTCGTCTCTTGTACGAGCACGGCTACTTTGCTGTGAAGCAGACCTCGGGGTTTCGGCCCATTGCATAGGGTTCCATTCCTCGGGGACCATCACCTCGATTTCTCTCGCCAGTTCCTCGACTGCCTCTTCGACAACAACGGCGGGCTCTTCTTCAACCGTAGTCACTGGAACTGGCTCTCGAATAACAATGCCTGTGCTCTTTACCTCGGGCTTCTTTTTACCCTTCCGGGGGGCTTTTGAAGTGCCTTGGCTTCGGCTTGTACTAGCAATGAATTCCTCGGCAGAAGGCCTCCACCTGCCTCGGCCCTTCAGTCCTTCATACATGTTGAGGAGTAACTCCAACACCTCTCGCTTTCTTACGAGCTCCGAGGACTCGGCCGGGCCCCTTGCCATAAGCGCTGAAATCTCATCCTGAATTTCTACGACCCGCGCCTCAACTTCCTCAAATGTTAGTAAGCCGAACTCGGTCAGTGTTCGGTCATACTCCCTTTGATGGATGAGGACTCGGTCCATTTCAGCAACTTTTGCCAGATACTTCAACTCCTGATCAAAGGCTTTCTCCTCGGCCTCCTTCGCCTTTCTCTGTGCCGCGGCCACCCGCTTTTCTAGCCTTGGCACTACGTGCATTTGCAGGTTGTTATTCTCTTCGCGGAACCACTCAAGTGATCGCATAAGCTTCTTCATCGTCTCATGCAATTCAGCGGTATTCTAAACAGACAAAAGAGTCAACGGGAACAATCAATCTCAAGCATACAATGAGCGAGAATTCAGTTCACAAACAAGATTTATATTCAACAAAATCGAAGTACATTATCCATGATTCAGTACAAAGTTTACATATATTCCTATTATCTATAACTTTAAATTTGAGGGGAACGACTGACCTCCCGCTCGGTCCCCTCAGTATCCTCGGGCAACACCTCTCGCCGGCCCTCCGACACTTCAGTTTCTTCCTCCTCATTAACTGCGGCAGCTTCATCCGCAGCTATGGCATCAACCTCCATCCGAGGGGGGGGGGGTTCTTTGTTTCGGGGCTTGGAGACAAGCTCACCCCGGCGGAATGCCAGAAACTCCTGGTCCTGGTCCACCTCACAGTTAGCAATCTCCTCGGCCTTCAGAATTTGCTTCTTCTCAGCTAGAGCCTTCAACAGAGGCCACTCCGACAGATTTGCTAATGTTGTGTAGTAGGCCTTCTCCACCCCGGCCACTGCCTCAAAGTCGTACCCGAATTCTGGACGATATACATCCACATTCGGGTAAACCTCCTTGATCTGCTCCAGCAGCACAGATCGCGTGGCCTGATCCCCTATTGCAACAAAGTCAGTCTGAAAGTCAAGAAACGTGCTGGTTTGGAACAGTTTCTCAGCGAATGCTTTCAACATCGCTTCTTGACCTTCGACTATGGCAGCCTCCCGAGCCTCCATCTCTGCCCGCAGCTGCAGTATTTCCCCTCGGAGGACACCGGCTTCTGCTTCCACTCCGCGCAGACGCGCGACCTCATTTTCAACCAAGGCCGCCCTCTTACGCGCCTCGGTCAGGTCTTGTGTTAACCTGTCGTTGCACGCCCGAAGCTCTCTAGCCACTTCGGCTAGCTCCTCCTTGCCTTCCTTCTCGCTCTTACGACCGAGGTCCATGATTCCTCGCGCCAAGCGCAGAAGTTCTTCGGCATCAGTCCCCTCTAACCCCAAAAGACTTGAAGGCCCCTGCTCCTTCAACTGCCACCAATAACAGCACACAATGATCAGCACAGGTAAACATACAATGCATTTGCATTAACAGTAACTAACAGCACATCTTGAACTTACCTCCATACTCTCCTCCGTGCGGAGTCTTTTTGTTGCTGCTGGAGGAGTCCCAGATGGCTCTGGCCTCTTCTTGGATACAGGGGTAGGCCTCGCCACCCCTACCTGCTCCTCAGACCCAGCGCTGGGCCTCGCACCAGGTGACATCTTCCCCCGGGGAGATGCCTCAGCGGTTTTCCCTTTCTTTTTGGCCGCCGCAGCCACCGCGGGGCTTCCAACCGGCTCTTTTCCGAAGCGTCCCACTGCATACAGAAGTTAAAGTTAGTTCTATACAAGGCAACAGTTTGTAAAGAGCAAGACATAAGAACTCCTACCCTCTTCGGCAACCGCATCGCCCGAATAATACGGGCTCAGTCCGGCCCCCTCCAGTTCCTCCTCAGTACAGAGGGTCTTGAAAGTCCCCACTGATCGGAATATATGAACGACTTCGGCCTCCGGGTTCTCCACCGGAGCGGTATCCAGTACCTCATCCCTCCTCCACCTCGGGAGAGCTACTTTGTTTCTCACAAATATAAACCTCTCCTTCCATCCCTCCACCTTACTCGGGTTTTGAACCTTGAACCCACCTCGGGCTCGGGGACTGAAGGAGTACCACCCCTTGGATTTACCGAAGGCTTTTAGTTGGTAAAAAAACCTAAATAGCTCTACGGTCGGTTCTAACCCGGCATTCTTGCATACTACGGTGAATCCCACTACTTGCCTAACCGCATTTGGCGCTAGTTGGCTTAAGGCAATGCCGTAGTATCTCAGTAACCGGACCACAATGTCCCATAGGGGCAGTCTCCAACCTATTCTTAGGGGGTCTATATACACGCTAATAAAACCTTGCGGCGGGCAATAGGCCCTATCACCGGGGTCCGGTACTATGTATTCTAAGTTAAATGGAAGATAAAATGTGGGGATTTCTCTCTCAATCTGCACTTGCATCATACGTAACGCTACAGTGGACACTTCAAAGTCCTCCTCCGCGCATTCATAGAAACCGACCATCCTAACGTTGGTTTTCATGCCGTCGGCCCTTTCTACCGTCCTAACCTCATTCCTCTCCGGAATGACATATCGAAGGGGAGGCACATCTAACGGAGCGCTCTGATTCCCTACTTCTTGAATAGAAGAAGAAGATGAAGAAGAAGGCATACTTACTTGGGTTGAATTTGAGAAGTTTTTGATTTGAGATGAATCACAAGCACAGAATTCCCCTTTTTCCCGCTTTCTAAACTGGCAAATCGCAATGAAGAAGATGAAGAGTTACTGTGCAATTATTCCAAATATATACACAAAAAACCAACGGCTCTGATACAGCCTATTCAAATTCAGTGATGGAGATTTGGACGTGATATTCACGCGCTTTACGGTTCCCAAGGCGCGTGGGGAACAGGTTTATTGGAAATCGCAGAGCGTGTCACTTCACATCCCTCTCTCTCATGATGGCGCCGCCAATCACATCAACCTCACTCTTGGCCAAGAAGATTTGAACTACACTCTGGTGATCCCTTCACCTCGGTCACACTACCACACTCCGGTGCTCCCTTCATTTCGGCCAAACTACTACACTCTGGTGATTCCTTTACCTCGGCCAGATCATCATAGACTTCCGATACCGTTTCTTGCTTTTGGGGGACTTGCTATCATCCCGACGTAATTCGGCCTAGTTCGATTCAGCTTCCACGGACTACGTTGTGGAGCACCTTCGACACGGAACAGTCTTGGCCATCCAGAAACACCCCGGTTACAACCGAAGCTCCTTCCTCGCTCCGGCTGGGGGGGGCATCTGATAGGGATGGCCCGGTCACTTCGGGTTGGGTTAATACCTAACGCCCCGGCCCACTAACTGGCCCAGAACCTCGGCCCATTAACCGGAAGGTCCAGAGGTACGCGTCCCGGATAACGCGTGTGGCGCGGCCCAACTTATGGCTTGTTCTGCGATTCAAGGCCCACGATCCGTTCCCAACCGCCATGCAGCGAAAAAGAGGCGTGTGAATAGGGAGTTAGTTAGGGTTCAGTTAGGATTCAGGAGGGTTTAGTATAAATTGGAGAAAAGAACTCTGAATTAGGGTTCGCATTCTGTATTCTGAAATTACTACATGTAAACTCAAAGATCTAGTAAAAGAAACACCTCGGCAGGTGCTATTTTGTGCCCGTGGACGTAGATCTCCGGATCGAACCACGTAAATCTTGTGTTTTTTCATATTGCTTACGTAGGTTTTCGTTAAATTTCTTGGATATCAGATTGCGTATTATCACATCTCTAGATCTTAATCTACTGGCCGACTAATTAATATCTTTTACAATAGTAAATAACTGAAATCAAATAGCTATCTAGATTTAGGTAGGATAATAATCTGAGCATGATTGGTGCAAACAGGGAATTTCAGTACACTTTTACTAACCAATTTTTGTTCTAATTATTTCTTTTTTTTTTGTGTCCAAAAATCAGCATCACATAATTAATAAAATAATTAAAGAAACATAGCAGAGAATAATTCCCAGCGGCGCAGAGCGTGCAAGCATGCTCAATTGTTATTTAATTTAAAAAAAAAAATATGTGTACGATGTTATAGCTTTCTCTTAATTAAAAAAAATAAAAAACATAAATATGTTATAGCTAGGTATAAAGTGTAGTGTATAAAGCCCTAAAATTTTGGGCTCATGAGTGATTAACATGGGCTTTAAGCATATACATTTATTTTTTGGTTAAAGAATATGGTGAAGTGTATAAATAAATATATTCACCATGACTTTTTTTTTTCAATTGACAAGATCTTTTGGGGGCTTGTTATTTATATCAAAGTAATTAAGTATTGTTAACGAGTTAAAATTGTAATTAAAATTTGACCTTCATGTATTTTCGGCTACCCGAGAAGACTCGTCTTCTTCTATTAATATTCTCGTTGTTTTGCAACTGACAAACACTTAAGTAAAATTATCTTGTGAATTTTATTTTTTCGATAAAAGTATTTTTTATCATAAAATATACTCCATTCGTTTCATAAAAAATGTCATTTTAGACACTTCTGAAAAATTTCACAGTAAGTGTCACTTTACCAAAAACACTACAATTCTTCCAATATTATCTTAAACAACCTACTTAATTTAGTTGATTATTTCCTTATTTCACATAACATACCAATTAAATATCAATTCTTAATTTCTCCAAAAATAACTAAAATGACATTTTTTATGAAACGAAGGGAGTATTACCTTTTCTATGAAAAAACGTTATTTTGAGTGTTAATTTCTATACAGAGGTAATAGTCTTTTTATTATGGAAATAACGAACTTTTACATTAAAAGTCATATTTTTTATAATAAATGTAATTACTCATTTTAATTTGGCATTGAATGTAATTATTCATGGAATTGACAAGTTGATGAATGTATAACTAAAATAAGCAATGTGTAAAAGTAAATGAAATAATTTAATTAAAATTGGTATATAGTTAAAAGAGGAAAATAATAAGTAAATGTTGGAGGAATAGAAGACACATGCAAATAAAAGTGTGGTTGTGTAAGTAATGATGATTCATAACATGCTTAGGGATTTGAGTCCCAATCATTGCTTTCTAAACTCAGGCCAGCAAATTTGCTTATTTTTAAATTGGAAAAGATTAAAAGTGAAATACCAACTTTATACAAATAGACTTTTATTTCTTTTAGGGAAGAAATTAGGAGGTAAACGAGATGGTCGAGTTTAACAATATATGATTTAAGTTTAATTTATTTAAAAAAGTTAATGGGTTCGAATTCAGCTCAAACTTTTACTGGTATGTTTAAGTATTTGTTACAAGCTTGACAGTATGTTGGACGAAAATAATTAAGCTCGAGTCCGTTATACATACAATTGAGCTAAGATCGAAATTGAGAGCTCCTTAAGCTCATTTTATGGCAGCATAGATTTGCCAAACAAAAATCACATGAACATTAAAATATAAAATATCCCACATTAATTTCAAAACAAGCAAAATAACTTAATTTTTTATATACTATATACTCCTTTCGTTTCATATTAATTGACGTTTTGAAAAAATAAAAGAACTAAAGTGAAATAGATTTACAAATATACCCTCGGTTAATACTTGTGTAACTCCCATTAATTTTTAAACTCTTGTTATGAAGGAGGGAGAATATACAATAATTAGTAAAAAAAAGAAAATTAGGTTCGAAATACTTGTGGAGCTCGAAATCAAGTTCGAACTCGATTTATTCAAATTAACAACGAACGATTTTAAACGGATACTTTTTGAATCAAAATTGGTGACCATATATGGCTGCGCATGCTATCTAAATTCACATAAAATGCCTGAAAATTTTGAGTCAATTTCATAATAGCTATTATGATCAGCCTATCCATATATCCATTATTACCACTATGCGTAACTGCAAAGGAAAAATAATAATAACAAAATTGTCATATTTTTACATCATTATTGCTTCCTTTCTCGAAAAATAATGTTAAATGAATTTATTATTTTCATAATTATGGAAAATTTATGGAAAGGAAGTGATAAGAAAAAGGCAAAATCATTTAAAATGATATTTCATCAATTTTTCATTAAGAACTCATAAATGAAGTTGATTGATTTCAATAAATAAAGGAAAAAGGGAAAAAATAGTTGTCTCCCTTAATTTAGCTCATGGTAATAATTGTATGACCAAAGTGAGGGTGACATTTCAATGAAATGCTTATTTCAAAATTACTCATTTCGTTCATAAATAAGTGTCATTTTAAAGTTTCAGGTTAAATTTAAGAAATTTCGAAATAGACAACAATACCCTTTCATTTTTCTCTCCATCATTTTCTTTATTTGTGAACGGAGTATGATTTATTTTAGGAATCAAAACTATTAGGTGAAGTTTTGTTTTTACTATTTTTAGTAGAGGTATCAGAAACAACTTGTTTTGTCTGATCAGTTCAATCAACTCGATATTTGAAATAACTTGATCACAAATATTTTAGTTCAAAGTGCTTGAATTGAATAAACCTGACCCGTATGACAACAATCTGACCCAATTCAACGAGGCATTGACTCGACACGTTGAACGGATCTGTCCGAATTGCTAACTCTAATTTTTAGGTACCTATATATATTTCGTGTTGCGCATAATGTAACAATATTCATATATGTGTAATTTACACATATAAAGGAATAAATTTAATTTGCTGGCCTTAGAAGCCCATTTGAATACATTTTTTACTATTCTTATTTCCCATAGCCCGTTTTCGTTAAAGATAATCAGAGGAAAGGCCCAAGACCATCTGGAGCCCAAGGCCCATTCTTTTACTTCCTATAAATATCAAATTAACGCTAATATAAAGACACTTTTTTGTAAGACAATAGATACTACTTAAACAAATATTACTTTTAATATAAAAAGAATGTTATTTTTATCATAAATAAATTGTTTCTCTTTTCAAAACTATCGCTTTTATATAATTCTCAACACTCACGTAATACTATCTCCATTTTTAATGTTTTTTTTATGTTATGTACTCCCTTCGTTTCAGTTAAACTTTTTTACTTTTAATTTCGATCCATCCCACTTTACTTTTCACATTGTTAAAAAAGAATTTTTTCTCACAATCTTCATCCTCAAAATCTCCATACTTAATCTTCACCTTTAAAAAAGTCAAAGAAAAAGCAAAATCAACTTTTTCTTAATTTACGTGTCCGGTCAACTGTGAAAAGTTAACCAGGACGGAGGGAGTAATTTTTTTAGAAATAGATGTCCTTTAGCTATTTTTTCCAATACTACCCCTTTAATTATCATGAAAAGATCTTTAATTATCTAACCTGCCATATCTAATTTGTTCTTGACAATAGTATAAAGGAAATTGGGAGAATAAGGGTTTATTTGTCAATTCTCCATCCCTTAATAAAGACATATAAGAAAAAAGGGAAAGTCTCTTGTGCACCAGTTAAAATCTGTGCAATCCAAATCATAGGTCAAAGTGTATAACTACTTATGCCTAAAGGTATTACATGTGATGAGTAAAGATATCACGGTGAAAATGTATCAGCATTTATAATTAAAGGTATTACACGTTTTGAGTAAAGGTTATCTAATTAATACCTTCAAACATAAATGATGTTACCCAACTTAAATTATAAGGTACAATTAGTACACATGAATCTTTATCAGGAATAAAATTGGAGGTAGTAATTTTCACATCAAAAGTAACACTTTCAGTAAAAGCAATCCATGTTTTACAGAAAAAGAGGTCGGTAAGACGGTTTTATTGTAGTTCTTGCTCACATATTTACTTCACATTAATTAGGAGCTGATTCTAGTCAATCTTCTCTTACTTCATATGGAGCTTTGTCCTAAAATTTCATGCCTAATTTCAGCGCTGTTTTAAGCCGTCTACATTTTTTCCACTCCTTTCCTATTTAGAAGGTGTTTGACTAAGTTTATAAACTCTTCAAAACATTTTATAAAATGTTTGAGAATTTATAAGTTCTTTAAATGTGTTTGGCAAAATAAGATGTTAGACAATTTATAAGATGTAAAAAATAAGCTCCAAAAAAAATAAGTTCCCCTATTCCAACTAATTTTTTAAGATCTTATAAGTTACACTCAAATTTCACATACTATACTACACACACACACTTCACACCACGTTTCACACACTACACACGTTTCACACATCTTCACACACTTACACACCCTTCACACACTACACACGTCATAGCTAAATTACTACATTCAATTGCTAGCTTATAAGATCTTTTATCCAAACACTTTATTAATTTCTAAGCTCTTTAACAAATTGAATCTTATAAGCTCTTTGAACAACTTATAAAATTTTTAAAATAAATTTAGTCAAACATCCTCTTAATCTGATTTTTTCTTTAGATCCTAAATTCTAATAGATCAAAGGCCAATTTGGCCCATTCACATTGTAATAATAAGAAATTTGTGACCAAATTGAATAGGTAAAACTACAAAAGCGAGTTGTGTTCCCTGATCTAGCCCAGTGTGTAAAACTCAATTGGGCTTTAGGCACCATATAAATTAGCTCTGACGTCGGGTTTGGGCCTTTATATAGGCCAACGTCGGGTTCGGGCTTGACCCAATACGATTAGTTCTATATTTATAATTGGGTATCATGAAAAAAAAACACATTGATAAATTTAAGTTATCTGGCATTGGCTCGATAGGTTGAACTGACCGGCTTAAATAGCCAACTCTAATGTTTAGGTGCCTATATATATGTTTCATATTGCGCATGATGTAACAATGTTCAATATGTGTAAATACATATATTTACAGGTGTTCGTAGACAGAATAACAAATTTAATTTGCGAAGTGTAGAAGCCCATTTGAAGAACATTGTGTACTATTCTTATTTCGCCAAGGCCCGTTTACGTTTAGACTCCATTTATCTTGTAAACAGAGATAGATTAATTATTTAGATCGGTGAAATAACTTTACAGGATAATCTTAGAGAGAACCTGAATTATTATCTAAGGTCTTATTCGGAATTTTAGCATTTTATTCTGGGTTCAAAGGACAATCCGACTTTTTATTTTCATCAAAATAAACACTAGATAAAGTTAGATAAAATATTACTATTTTAATTTATATGTCAAAGTAAACGGAGCCTTACTGAAGAATTAAAGGAAAGGTCCAACGCCATATGCAGCCCAACAAGGACCCTTTTTTGAACTCAATATAAATATCAAATTGGCGAATTAATAAAAAACATCTCAAATTTTAGTATTACTTGTGTTAGAATTTCTTTCCGGAACGAGAGTTGTTTTTATCATAAAACATTGATGTAAAAAACTTATTTTTATCACAAAAAATGTTAGCTGTTTAAAAATTTGCCTTTGTATAAATTTTAACGCTTAAAGTAACACTTTGAAAAATTAATATTGACACTTAAAAGTAACACTTAAGTGTTTACCCTTATTTTTGTTGTGCATTAATTAGGAGTTGATTCTAATCAATTTTCTCGCATTTTATACTAAGCACTGTCTAAAACTTTTTATACTCTGATTATAGGATGCCTAGGCACAAGACCGCTTTCGTCCGCCTATATTTTCTTCTCGACTTCTTCCTACTTAACCATGCTATTTAGATATCTCAAATTTTAATAGATCAAAGGTCAATCAGGCTAATTTAAAACTTAATTGGGCTTCTAGCACCATATAAGTTAGCTATCATGTTGGCCCACGAATTGGTTCCCTAATCTAGCCCAATATGAATTATATGGGCCTTTGATATGTGAGTAGACCATTTATGGTGGCCCAATACGATTTGTTTTATATCTATAATTGGATATTCTTAGAAACAAAAGCCCAGTTAAACTAAAGAAATCAGATAATGTAAGATAATAACGAAACGGGACATGCAATGAGATCCGAGACAAAGGGTCTCTTTGCTCATGGATAGTGCTGGATTAAATCTGGCTGAAAGAATTAATGAGTGTGCTTTATTGGGATTCGATTCTCTAAATTTACTGAGCTCAATATTAAGCAAAGGGACCCAAAGAGAGCAAATGCCTCACAGTTTGAACGTCAAAATTACAATATTACTCAGACGAGTGAACCAACTATGCAGATGGATTGGTTAATCAATAATAAAATATAATACTTGGTCACAAAAACCATTAAGACCAAAACCCCCAACATAAAAGACTCCCATTACAACAACATCATCACCACTAACTTAATGGATTAAACAGTTACTAGGCCTGATGATAATGATGAAGGTTGTATAGCAACACTTTTCCGGCAGCATTCCCCACAGCCATAAAACCTCCACGTGGGCTAAAATCCATACAGCTTGGATAGTGCAACACCTGATTAGGGGCAGGCCAATTTGAGAAAACCGTTAAAGATGGAACGTGAATAAGCTTCATGCTATTCTTCTTCATACGAGAACTGATCGCCAAAATCTGAGCATCCGAGTTGAACTTCATATAATCCACCTTGGTTGTCAAGTTCTCAATAACTTTTAGTGGTTTTCTCTTCCCACCTAAGAATTCGTCTCCCTTATAAATGTTGACGACGCCACTGTCTTGACCAGCTGCAAATAGATTCCCAACAGGAGAAACAGACAGGGCTGTGCCATTCAGACAACCTTCATCGGCACCTTTGTGGAAACATGACCTCGTTCTAAGGTCCCAATGGTAAATATGGCCATCCCCACCAGAGCTCAGCAACTTCTGCCCATCATTGGAAAAAGCTATCGATCTAACAGTTCCATTCATTTTCAGAGTTCCAATCAGTTCTTTCGTCTTTGATGACACTAACAGAATATACCCTTCGTTCCCAATAAACGCAATGGTTTTAGAGTCGGGGCTAACCTCAAATGCTTCCAAGCTCTTCTCATCCCGTCCTGTAAGAGGACCAATTTTATCTACACTGGCTTTGACTAAATCGAAGCTATAAGCAAACTTCCTTCTTCCCGATATGACAGCCTGCGATCCATCAGGTAAGAAAGCAGCCTTGCGAATTGGACAATCCTCGAGGAATATACTCTGAATTATCTCGTTCTTTTTACCATCAACCTGAAAGAATTTCAATGTTCTATCCAAACTACCAACTAGGAGCAACTGCGCATTCTTGTGGAACTGGACTGAATTAACAGGACCATGCGAAGGATCCTTCATATTAGCATCAACCAATCTGGAATACTCGAGAAGCCCAGGTAATAATTTCACGCTCCGCTTTAAGACAAGGTCCTCGTTTGTTCTGAGGATATTATCAGAATCCTCATAAGCACTGGCTAACACCACCCCACTTTCTTTGTCTGAATCCTCATCATCAGAGC
The DNA here is from genome assembly GCA_958295605.1 of Ajuga chamaepitys. Taxonomy (NCBI): domain Eukaryota; kingdom Viridiplantae; phylum Streptophyta; class Magnoliopsida; order Lamiales; family Lamiaceae; genus Ajuga; species Ajuga chamaepitys. Next base: position 5,064,577 of record OY282503.1, read on the forward strand.
TATACTCTTTAGCCCGTGCATCAGGTCGTGCCCAGTCAGTACCAGGGTTCATCTTAATATGCTGAGCTCTCAATCTAGATACATACGCCGAGCCAGATATTACACTTTCGTCCTCTTCCTTCCTCAGTTTTCTCAGTTTGTTCACTTTAGCTATATCTACACTAGTTTTCTCCTCTTCATCATCTACCCAAACAGGTTTTCTTTCCTGTCCCTCGTTTCTCTCTCCTCCAATATCAATGTCCTCCTCGTACACAGACAACGCGCTATCCGCTGACCTGTCAGTGAAGAACAATGCAGAACCATTGTCCACCTCCTCCATAGCTTCTTCATCATCGTCATCCTTCCCAAATTCAATCGGAGAATACAAGGACCCAAAGAGAAAACCCTCAAGCTTCTTCATTTTCTCCCCCTCCTCGATTTCCAATTGCTCGTCGTCATTCTCCTTTCGCCCTTTATTCCTCTTCTGGTTCCTTTTAGCCTCAAAATCAATTTCATTTCTACCTTCAACCTCTTCCTTTTCTTCTTGTACAAGTGTGATATCATCATTCATTGCCACCTTCTTTTTCTTCTTCAATGGCTCCTTAGGTATAGCATTTTGCGAAATTAGGCTCATCTTCACCTACTGCGTAACACTAAACAAAATGAGTTTATACAACTAAAATTAAAATCAGTCATTCAGTCAAAAAGGACACACATAATCAGAGAAATCTTCTGAAACTTCAACAGAACATCAAACTAAAGGACAAACAAACAACGCACGCGGCTTATTACTACTTCATTGAAAATATAAGCTTTTTCTACAGATCAAAACTAGACGTAGTTATCACAATATCAAAAATCAATCAATCCTCCACAAAGGAAAAAATCATCTAGTAGGAAGTGTAAATGCTTTGATAACAAATTAAAAGGGTTACTTACCTTGAACAAGGAAAGCAGAGGGTATAGTAGAATCGATGGCGAATTAGATGGGCGAAGGGTTCCTGACAATCCCGGACACGATGGGCGGCGCCGGCGGCTATGAATTAACTGATGAAAGCCTCGCAGCTTAGGGTTTTGGGCTCGACCGGAAATTTCTCACTTTATGCCGCGCCAATATGGGGGCCCACATTGACGTCTTTAAGTTATTGAAAACTATAATTTCAAACGCCGTAAACACGGAAGGTACGTTTGGTTGGGTTTGACCCAATTCTTATGGGTTGGCCCAATTCTTATGGGTTGACCCAATCTCTTTCTATGTTTGTTTATATAGGTTGATTCAGTCACTACAAACTACCATAAATTTTAATATTGTTTTAATCATAAAATTAATCATTATTAATAAACTCATACACACATCATATCAGATTTTACAATTAAAAATTATATCCTACACTATAACGACTGCTCCAACCATCCAAACAAATATCATTTTTTTACTCTCCCAACCACTAACTCCAGCCACTATCCTCAGCTAGTGGTATCCCAATCACGTCCTACCCCAACCAAACATGCACGAAGCGTTTACGGTTGCTCGTACATTAAAATAATTGATTTAGAAATTGTGGAATAACTATTTTAGGAAATAATAATTAGTGTTTGTAATAATAAATGATTTATGTAAAAATGAGAAGTTGAATCGTTTGGAAAAAATAAGAAGCAGAAAAAAATATGTAATAACATACTTTCAACTTCTGCTTAAAATAAATTATTTAATGCCAGTATTAAAGCAAAGATGGATATTAAAAAATACTCAAAACTATTCTTTTAAGCCCAAAAATTTCAAAATCCCTTTTTTTTTTGAAGTGTTGGCAAACAGTCTTTAAATACTACTCCCTCCGTCCCACCTTAATCTGCCTACTTGTCATTTCGGTCCGTCCCACCTTAACCTGTCAGTCCATAAATGATAAATTTCTCACACAATCTCCACCTTTGAAAAAATCAAAGATTCCACAAAATCTGCTTGTTTTTAATCTCCGTGTCCGTTAACCTAGGCACGTTAAGCCGGGACGGAGGAAGTATTTCAAATCGTATCTTAGCATCTTTCATGTGGACGATTACCTATTTATATGCAAAGAATAATTTTATATTTATTTTTTTTTTTTTGACAAAAACTTGTATGTGATCGTCACAGTGACCAGAAAAAGTATCAATTTTTGTGGTAAAAGTATCACGCTTATTTGTAAAAGTATCACATTCTTTGAACAAAAAAAAGTATCACTTTTTGTAGTAAAAGTAACACTTTTATCTGTAAAAGTATCAGTGTAGTAAAAGTGTCATTTTTTCCTGTAAAAGTATCAATGTTTTCTGTAAAAGTGTATTCCGTCACACGTGTAACCGTTCACACGCAAGACTCACTCTTTTTTTTTTTTTTTTAAATGTGAAAGGAAATATTAGGAATGCATATAAATTAAAGGATTTGAGGATATATATCTAAAATCTACTATAGCAAATTGAGTTCAAGCTCGATAAGTAAAAGATGTTAAAACAGACGTAAAAATATGAAACTACTCAAGTTCGACTAGTATAAAACTCAAATATAACATCCTCCTTTAATATAAAAGCAGGATATTTTGCATATGTGTCATTTCCAGAGTATTTCTAGGGCCTTTTTCTTTTTTCCTTTTTTTTCCATGTTTTATCTCCACTCTTTTTCTTTTAACATGTGGTAGTTATTTTTTATTTTTTTTTTTGCACTTTTTATATTAGCAAGACAATTTTCTATTTTATCTCTTTTTACATTGAAAATTATTCCATTATATGTTCTTATCTACAAATAAAAAAATTCCTCTCTCTCTTCATTCTTCTTATTTTTAATCTAAAAGCTTAAATAATTATAACTTTTTTGTATCAATTTTATTTTTAATGAAAAATATATCAAATAAGTCCTTATTTACAACCTTCAATTAGATATCCATATAGATATATAAATTAATTAATTAAAATATAAAATACTTTTTGCAAGGTTAATTATGATATATTTAGATAATTAAATATTTTCATATAATAAGTGTGAGAGTATTTCAGAAACATATAATTTTTAGTTTCTTTTCACAATTTTATATTTTAATAATTATCTGAGTTCCAGAATTAATTTGTTTTTATGACAAATAGTAAAATGGCAAGAATTTGTTAGATTTACATTAATGCCCAATCGCATAAAAATTATATTAGTGAAAAATGTGGGTTTTATGGTTTTAATAGAAGTTGATGTATAATAAAAATAATTTAATTTACTTTTTATGAAATTAAGTTTAAGACTGATATTCCCCTACATCAAAAAATAAATGTTAATATTTACTTAAGTTAAATACATCAAATATTATTGTGTGTATACACTGTATGTATGTTATAATGCTTTTACAAAAATATTAAAATTTAATCATTATTAATTAAATAAAATGTTCAATAGTTTATCCCGTGCATCGCACGGAAGGACATCTAGTTAGATTAAAAGTTGGATAATTTTTCAAACAAGGTGTTTAATTCGACTCGACTCATTTACTTCGGCTGTACTGGGGCAGAAGCAAAAGAACTGGAAGTGCTAGAGGCGAAAATTGAGATTTCACTATATCCATCTAAAAGGTTCAGTATAAAACATGTGATGCGAATAAAGCATCAACATCACAAGAATAATTCAACAAAAGAATTCCTGTCATATGTAACTCATAAAAGAATACTTTTCATGACAACAGAAAACCAATACAAAGTTAGCACAAATTCTTAATTATTTACAGTAAATAACTAAAAATAAATAAAATCATTAAACCCTTCTTACAAAACTAAGACCAAAACATCAGCTGGGTGCATTTTCAGGATCCATTCTTCTGGAATCAACCTTAACATCGAGCCGGGATGGCGACGATGATGTCCGACTATGGGACCCGCTTTTGTGAGACGACTCCTCGGATTGAGATGCTATGTATTCGAGTGCCATGACGATGTCGCCAATCAAGGGCCGGAAACTTGCTTGTTCTTGAATACACATTGCGGTGATCGCGATCGCATGGTGTAGGCTTCGGGTCGAGAACCGGCCCTCGAGTAGTGGGTCGACCATCTGGACGAATTTTCTTCGGTCTTTCAGAAACGGCCGAGACTGTAATAGAGAAGAAGGAAAAACAAACATGTTAAGGTCAAGTGTTTGTGGTTGTATGTATTCGAAGACAAAGGGAATTGAAGAGAAAAAGAGATGGCTGTTCGGGCCGTGGCAACCCGCCCGACATTTAAGGGGTGAGGCTGTAGAAATTGTAGCCTGAAATGTCGTCGGGCCCAGTGCCCGACCGATAGGCTAATGGACCAAAGGGTCCGGCCTAGCATTTGCCCAAGTAAAATTGGCCCGGGGAAAATTGGACCATGGGCCAACCTATGGGCTAATGAACCAAAGGGCCCGGTCTGACACATGGCATTTGCCCGGAGGTAGGACAAATGGTAAAATTGGCCCGGACAAAATTGGACAAAAGGGTTTTGAATAGAAATAGAGGTGAAAATTTGCCCGGAGGAATGAGCTGGTCCACCAAGCCACGAACCACAACCCAATATGTCGTTGGCCAAACAGACTCGACCAATGGGCCGATGGACCGACTGGCCCAGCCGGATACGTAGATTTTGGCCGGCGTGCTCAGGTTGGGCCCAAGGCACCATGTGAACAAGCAAAATTACAGAAACTACCCACAGAGATTAACCTAATTACAAAAGAACCCCACTTTCTATTCAAACCTACGAATTTCCATATGTATATAACGCACTGAAGAGCGACGAATCGCAGAAACTACCCGTGAAGCTCAGCCTAATAAACAAAAGAACCCATCTCTTATTCAAACTCCGCAATATTAAATTTCCAAAAGCAATGCACCACGTAAAATAGGGTAATTGCAGAAACTACCTCTTAAGTTCAGCCTAGTTACCAGAAGAACCCATCTCTTTATTCTAAACGCACAATTAACACCATCAATCAACATTCACTTTATTCAAAATTGCACTTGTTGATGGCCGTATGTCTTCTCCCGGTCATAGGGTAAGACAAATGGTCAAATAGTCAAAAACCGGTTAAAGATGATCAACATGGTTAACATTATTGGCCATCTATCACTTGTTTAACTATCTATCTTACGCTAAGACCGTCTTACTGGAGTTTTTCCGTCTGAGGGAACTACATATCCTGAAGCGAGCAAATGCATTTCCAAAACATAACACACACACGTATGTATGTGCGTATATCAAACCTAAGGATAGTTTGTTTGTAACTTCCCCTATAAAAAACCATGCTTTATCACACACATTTAAGAAAAAATAAAGGAAAAACCGCAATTTCTAACAAATCCTAGTGAGACAAATACACAAAAGTTCAGTGTAGACGAAAAAGTAATACATATGCTTACCCATACGACCAGATTCTGTTCGCCTGGCAACTTAGTGGCATCAATAGCTTTACGTCCTGTAATAAGCTCCAATAGAACCACACCGAAGCTATAAATATCGGATTTTAAAGTCAATTTCCCACTCATAGCATATTCAGGGGCACAATATCCGTAAGTTCCCATCACCCGTGTTGACACATGAGTGTTGTCACCAACCGGGCCCAGTTTGGCGAGCCCAAAATCAGACAGTTTTGCGTTGAAGTCCTCGTCCAATAATATGTTTGAAGATTTTAAATCACGATAAATGACCGGTGGATTTGCCTTGCAATGAAGGTATTCAAGCCCACGAGCTGCTCCAACGGCTATCTTCAGTCTTGTGTTCCAACTCAGAGGCTTCTTACCGGGCCCTATATCTGTAAAGACAAGAATGCCTCCGTATCATATGGATGTTTCCATAATTACTCACATATAACAGGAATACACACGTTTGAGGTGGTGTTTTTAGCTCAAAGTTTTGATTTTTACTCAATGTGTACAGCAAATAACGGCAATACATTCGTGAGAATATAGTTAGAGAATACGTGAACTCTAAGGTTGCGTTTGGATTGAAGGATTTAAGGATGGATATTCAATCCGTAGAGAACCCATTGGTGGTTGTTTTGATTGATATGAATTTGAAAGCCAGCACTCATTTTGAACATAACTTTCGAGGGATTTGAGTGGATTTGAAATCCATTCTTTTCAAATTTCTTAACCCTATCATAACAAAAGATTTATAATAGACGCACCTTAAAATTTGTTTGATGCTCAGTACAAGAAAACAACACATCAGTAGCCTAACTAAAATTCAAGATTCCCAACATATCATCATAACCATCAATGCCACATACACACACACACAAAGAAGGAGAGAACATAAAGTGGTGGACAACAAATGTTTAGTGCTATGAATTGACCAATCTGTCCCTTATTTTGATTGTCCCCCATTGTTTCAGAAAGAGTAAACACAAGAAAAAAGATTCAAAATTTCAAACCTTTTCAAATAGTACAGATCAAGTAGATAAACTAATCAAGAACTCAACCAAAAAAGAAGAAACAAATACCGAACAAATGATTCTCCAGGCTACCCATTGGCATGAACTCGTAAACCAGAAGCCTCTGGTCACCATCCGTACAATAACCGAACAAGTTCACAAGGTTTGGATGATGAAGAAGACTCAGCATAAGAACCTCTACAATGAATTCTTGATTCCCTTGAAGCCCTTCAAGATTAAGCCGCTTCACCGCAACAATCTGATCACAAACCATTCATCACATCAACATAAATTTCATTTCCTTTTCAAATGCTTAAAATATCAAAACTTTAAGTACCAGGCCAGATTCAAGACGGCCCCTGTAAACACTTCCAAAACCGCCCTCGCCTATCAAATTAACCTCCCTAAAATACTGCGTAGCCATTGCAAGCTCCTTGAATGTGAAACTACGAGCGGCATTGCCCTTCTGGAATTCGCTTTGCTTGCTTTTCACTCTCACACCTCCCTTTTTTATGCTCACTAAATAACACGAAACAATGTCGAAAACATCAATACAGATAACCAAAACGATAAAAATTCAATCTTTAACAGGATTTTATGGTTAAGTTACCACTATCATTGGCGTTTGCCTTTCTCTTTTCACCAACTGCATATCCAAGTCAAGCAAGCATTATAAACAAACACAAGTAAATAACAAATAAATAGTCACATATAATTAAAGGAATTCGACGAATAACCTGAAAAATTAGTGGATCTTGGGGCTATATCTTCACCATAGTCCCTGCCATTCTTACTCATGCAAGAAAAACAACCCATTTCTGTTCTGTACACTCCTCTTCTTCTCTCTCCTCTTTTTTATATTCTTATCTAAATTCTTGAAATAAGATCTAATTTATAGGAAAACAATCTGAAAATCAACTTCAGCTTAGATACACCAAATCCCAGATTACCACTTATAGAAAGAGAAAGAAAAATGGTAAGAAAAAAAACAATTATCAGGAGAGAGAAAACACACACTCACATAGTCGCACTCCCTTCTCTTGTAATGAAAAAAACCCAAACCCTAAACAGATCTACGCAAAATTAATCCTACTTCAACAAAAACACAAATCAGCAGCTGAGACAATTCAAATTTCACCTACTACCTCTCTCTCTCTCACACACACAGAGAGTGATGTAGAAAATATTGCATTTTTCAAGGGGAACAAAACAAAGAGGGTCGGCTTTGAATTAACCACATTGGAATAAAATAATCACAAGAATTGAACAAGAAAGTTTGTTTATTTGCCCTTTTCTTTGCATTGAGCCCACTTTTAGCGCCACCTTTAACGGCAGTTCCTGCCCTTTTTCTTGCTCAAAATGAAATCTTTTTCTTTCTCATCAGCTGTTAGTGTGTGTAGAGTGTGTGGACTGTGGGCCTTTTGGGTAAAGCAGAGCAATAAAAGCACTTAGATGAGTGTTTCAGGTCACTCTCATAACAGCTTGCATTTAAACCTTTGGGTAGGGAGGGAGGTGAAAGTACGAGATTACCCTTGGTTGCTACTGGATTTTCCTAATCACAGTATCACACTCCTGTAATAATTTCCATTTATGGGTGGCTACTAACACGTTCTATTTCTTCTACATACATTTAAGAAAATGTGCTTAGTCACTTTTGCCCAAACAAATAACATTATATTGGGTTACACTATCGAACATTTTGTGAGGTGTTCGACTGGTATGTTTGAACATCTCATTTTCATATTGTGAAAGTATTCAATTAATGCCAATCGAACACTAACAGTTTTAAAAAAGAAAAGCTTAACTTTTTATATGGGTTGAGTTTATAGAAATTATAAGTGTTAATAGTCCAACTATTCACTTGATCTAATTATAATTACAGTTGACAATTCAGGACATTCAGCACGTGCTTATGCCTACCAAGTCAATGTATATACTGAGTCAGGTGGGGCCAGTCAATTTTTTTTGTTATATCGAAAATGGTGAGCTCAACTAGAATGGTAAAATTGGCTCGGTCCACTTAACTTTTTTTACAGATTGGATCACCAAAATATGAGCCAAAATACTATGGGGCCAATAAACTTGAACTGATAGGTCAATAGTCAGACAAGCTGCGACAGCTTCACCAAATATAGAGGGGGCCGAATTGACATCTTTAAATATAATCCGATTCCTAAATTTAAAATACACTAAGATTTATCGTTCATCGAATCAAACCTACTAGTTTCAATAATAAGTTAGACCGAGATTATTATAATTTAAATCACTTAAAATATTGGGTGAGGAGAACCGATTCATTGAGTCGGGCTAATGGTGCCACCTTTAATCATAAATGGCATTGATGATGATTGATGAGGGGTTATACAGAAAACAAAGAGGTAATGATAAGGGGCGAATTTTTAATTATATTTTTGGGAATTTTTTGACAGTGAGTGAGACAAAAAAGGGAACTAGATTTGGATCGGTTGGGAAAAAGGCATTCACATGGGGATTATTGCATGAGAATAATTTTTTAGGGGGTATATCTATCATTAGATTGGATATGGGGGTCACTTTTAAATATTTTATTTGTTTGGGTAGATTTGATTTTGGGGACTTCTTTTACTTTTTTATTTTTTAATTATTATGGGGTAGGCCAATGTTGAAAATAGTCACCCTTCGTAATCACTAGTGCTAAAAAGGAATGCAACTTTAATTATTATTATGCCAATTGGGGATTATCAAATTTCGTATAATGAAAAGTAGTATTATGGGAAATTCATGGTACCAATATGATCAATAAAGTTGCTCATGGGGTGATTATTATCATTTATAGTTAATAGTCAAGAAATATAATTTTCTCCTTCCATCTCAATTAATTCGTCACGTTTTTCATTTCGATCCGTCTTACTTAAGTTTTTACATCCATAAATGGTAATTAAAGATAATAATCTTCACCCTCAAAATATCCACATTCAAACTCCACCTTTAAAAAAGTTAAAGATTCCACACAATTTTTTTTTCTTAACATCCGTGTCCGGTCAACTGTGAGAAGTTGAATGGGACGGAGGGAGTAGTATTTACATAATTTGTATTGATATAAAATGTTAATTTGATTTTACTTAATCCGATTTCATATGAATATCAAAGCTTACCAAGTTTTTGGCCCGGTTATTGATGTAGAGTTTTTGAAATTTTGACCTGTCCAATTGCATATGTGTAATTATACGAATAAATTTAACCCCTAACTAAATGAAAGTGATATTGGTTGACCGTTAAATCTAAAGCTTAATAACATAAAATACACGACCTTTTGGTCAAATAACAAATACAATATGACTTTTTAAATTTAATATATAAATACACCATTTTTTATCCTTTTCAATTTAATACACGGGAACTAATTTCGTATTTCATTGCGACGTGGGGCCTGAATCGAAATTCTTGCCATAACTTTTTTTGACGTGAAATTAAAAGTTTCATATTTTTATAACCCATAATTCGATGCAATAACGTCACGTATAGATTAACGACATGGATTGCGTAGGGATCCTTGTTCTCAAAGTCAATTCATTTTTTTCTCCTCAAAAGAGTTTCCTTGCGTTGTGAGTACCCTCGAATTCTCTCTTCTTTCTGTTCTTCTTCGTCTCGTCCTCATCTACAATGTTAAAATGTCAACGACTTCCGCCAAGCACGGTGTGATTGTAGCGACTCTGCACTCTATCCTTCAGAGAGTTAAATAAGTCGTGTAGCGCTCCAATTATGAATTTGAATGAATACAAGTTGTGGTTGTGAGAGAAACTAAGTCGATTTTCCTCCTACGTCGAGTGAATGTTGTTTGTCACCGCTACTTTCGTGATAATTATGTCCAGGAGCTCGTGTAATCGAGTACACATACAATTGGTCAAATTTATTTTCAGTTGCAATTAAAAAAAAAAAGAAAATAGAAGTTAACATACTCGTCTTGCATATAAAAATAGTACCAACACAATCCTTTTGTCTAGTAGAAAATGGCGAAAACCTTTTAACTTACAAGATTCATATTCTGCTATAGGTTTCGGAATGAGATAATTTCTTTTATCGGATTAACTATCGTTGTTTAAAAAAGAAAAGTTCATGTCAGATTGGTTACGCCAAATATTTCAATTTCGGCCTCCATGTCAGCAATCGAAGATCAAAACTAAAAGTTGTGTATTTATATGTTAAATATAAAAGGTTGTGTTGTATTTGATAATCGACTAAAAGATCGTGTATTTTTACGTTATTAAGCCCCAATCTAATCATTAAACGTTATTATTTACATTTAATTAAGGGTTTAAAAATATCATGTGATTCACGCCGGTAGTTTGAGTAGCCAAAATCTCGATTTCAGGTTCTATAGTAATTGGATCGAATCCATCGAAGTTTAAAAATTACAAAGGTGGTTCATTTATATATTGTGTTTAAAAAAATTATGCTGCAAATGATAATTAACCAAAAGATCGTAAATTTTCATTTGTAGCTCACTAATTTTCACCATGCATAATAATTCTCAGACAAAAACTTGTATATAGCGATCGCACGGATCTCTTTTCGTGTGACAGGTCAACTTAAGTATAGTAAAAATGAAATGGGTAAATGAAGCTCTGTCCTTTTCTCCTTAATTCGGTACATAAGGCTCCGTCATACGGAATGAAATCCATGTAACCATCACACACAAGACTCACTCTAAGAGTATGTTTTTTAAGGTTTGGCTCAGTAGATTTAGAGACCAAATCCCAATAAAACACTCATTAACTCCCTCAGCCAGGTTTGACTCAGCGCTCTCCAACTTTAAGCAAACACACCCTAATTCTCATCCATCCTAATAAAAAAAGGGTTTGGTGGGTGATAATGCGCAATCCGGTAACCACACAATTAAACAAGAATCTACACCAACAATATAAGAACACACAAGAATTACGTGGTTCGATCCGGAGATCTACGTCCACGGGCAGAAAACGGCAATCGCCGAGGTGTTTCTCTTTACTAGAACGCGGAGTTTACAGTGCGTATTACAGAATGCAAAGTGCGAACCCTAATGCAGAGTTCTTTTCCCCTATTTATACTACTCAATCTAAACCCTAACTAAATCCCTATAATCTTGCCCACCAAATCTGCATGGCAGTTGGGAAAAGATCATGGGCCTTGATTCACGGAATAAACCACTCGCTGGGCCGACGCGCGTTCCTGGGCCTGCTGGGTCTACGCGTAGTGGGCCTTTGCGCGCTTGCTGGGCTTGTGCATGCTGGGCCGATCAGCTGGCTCTGGCATAGTGGGCCTTGGTGTTAATCTGACCCGAGCTGATCGGGTTGGTGTTAACCCGACCCGAGCTGTGTTAATCCGACCCGAGCTGATCGGGTTGGTGTTAATCCGACCCGAGCTGATCGGGTTATCCCTATCAGATGCCCCCCCCAGCCGGAGCGAGGTAGGAGCTTCGGTTGTCACCGGGGTGGAACCGTAAGTAAGAAGGACCGGGGTCGCTGGCGGGCCAAAGTGTCTACAAAGGACCGAACTCTGCGGAGTGATTGGCGGACGCAGTGCCGAGTTAGGTCGAGGTGCACGGGGCATATAGTGGGACACCGAACTTCTCAAAAACGAAAAACGCGACGTGACAACGTGGCCGAGGTGGAGGGTACACCGGGGTGATTATTCTGGCCAAATTGGAAAGGACACCGGAGTGTAGTAGTTTAAACGAGGTAGAAGGTACACCGGGGTGTAGTGTGAATCTTCCTGAAGAAGGATGGGTCTGATGTGATTGGCGGCGCCATTATGAGAGAGAGGGATGTGAAGTGACACGCTCTGCGAGTCCCAAGAAAGCTGTTCCCCACGCGCCTCGGTAACTGTAAAGCGCGTGAAGAACACGCATGAATCTCCATCGCTGAATCTGAATAGGCTGCATCAGAGCCGTCGGTTTTTTGCATTTATATTGGGAATAACTGCACAGTAACTTTTCATCTCCTTCATTGCGATTCATCTGTTTGAAAGCGGGAAAAAGAGTAAATCTGCATTCGCGATTCATCTCAGACCAAAAACTCTTCAAATCTTCTCTTTCGAATTCAAACCAAGTAAGTATGTCTAACTCATCTTCATCTTCGTCTTCATCTTCATCCAAGGTAGGAGAGGTAATTCCCGAAGGAATGCCTTATAGAGCACCTCCCATTCGAGTGATCTACCCCATGAATAGTGAAAGTAGACAGGTCCATCGCGGTGACCTTAGTGAGATAAGGGTAGAAGCGGTGAACTTCCCCCGGTGTGAAGAAGAGGTAGAAGGACTTGAGGTAGCAGGGGTAAGACCCACGGTGACTGAAAAGCAGATTAGGCGATGGGTGCCAAACTTCTTCTTACCTTTTGATCTGGAATTCATAATTCCCGAAGGCAATGACAAAGCCTGTTGTCCTCCCCAGGGATTTATATCCGTGCATATAGATCAGCTCGCTGTAGGTTTGAGGTTTCCCCTATGGGGGTTTTTGATAAGATTATTGGACTATTATGGAATAGCGTTGGGACAATTAGGACCTAATGCTACGAGGCAGGTAGTGGGCTTTTTGGTGGAGTGCAGTAAGGGGGGGTTAGTGCCTAGTATTAGCTTATTTAGGCATTTCTTCCAACTGAAGACGATGGGGAGAAATAAGGGGTGGTATTACCTCAACCCCAGGCCGGGTAAAAATTTTAAGGTTAAAAACCCAAGTAAAATCGAGGGATGGAGAGGGAGATTCATATATGTTAGGCAAAAAGCCATATTACCGAAATGGCACACGTTTGAGGTGGTAGATAGTGCCCCGGCAGGGGAACCAAAGGGTGCGGATGTTCTGAAAAAGGTCGGTGTGCTGGAGTCCAGATTCCCGGAGGAAGTACTGGACGAGGCGGGGTTGAGTCCGTACTTTTCCAAATGGGCCGGTGGGACTTCGGACTCCCAAGAGAGCAACACCCCCATCGGGACTGATTCTGACAGGACACCGAGCATGTCTGAGGGGGAGAGAACAAAAACCGGGGCAGAAGTAGAGGGTAGGACTCTTATTGCTTATAAGTTGCATAATATTACAATGTCAATCCCTTGAATGCATATTTGTTGTGTGCAGTGGGCAAATTCAAGAGCGCTGTCAGGAAGAGCACTGAAGCCAGCTCGGGGGGCCGAGGTGACAGCTCAAAAACTCCGGAGCTGCAGAGAACAACAGCTGGGGGCAGCCACAGGGCGGACCCTGAAGACACCATTCCCCTCTCTGGGCTGACCCCGAGCACCAAGAGAAGGGTCACTTCACCGACGACTCCACCTCCTTCCAAAAAACAGCACCTGACACCGGCTCACGAGGTATCATCACAAATAACCTTGTTATTCCCTGTACAGACCCATCATAACAATAAGTTAATGCAGGGGCAAGGAGCAGAGATATCGGCCGCTGGAGCCGAACTTGAGAGGCTGTTGGAGCCCATCCGCGGGCTGGTGGGTAAGCTGGAGAAGGAATCCTGCCAAGGCAGGATTGCCGAGCTGGAAGCCGAGGTTGCGAAGCTAAGGGCCGGTTTCGCGGAGGCTCAAAAAGGCGTCAAAGTAGCTTGGGACCGGGCAGCAGTTGCTGAGAGAGAGGCGGCCAGGTTGCGCGAGCAGGCCGTCGAGGTTGCCAGTGTGAAAGGCGACCTCTATGCAGCCCGGGAAGAGCTGAATAAGGCCATCACGGGTCAGGGAGCTGTGCTGGAAGCGTTTGCCGAGAAGCTGATGCAAACCGGGACATTCCTGCAGTTCCTGAGCACTTTCGTGGCTGCGGGTGATACGACCACTCGAAGCGAGCTGCTGGAAATGGTTCACGATAAATACCCGGAGGTCAACGTTTATGACGGCTTCGGGTATGACTACGACGCGGTCGGGAATGAAGATTGCGCATACTTTGATGCGCTGACGAAGGCCCCGAAGTGGCCATTGATCGAGGCCCTGGCGAAGGCGAACACAATCCTTACTCCTGACATCATAAAACGGTGCAACGAGGACCAGGATAAGGACTTCCTTGGCTTTTGCAACGGCTTCTATGTACGGGAGCTAAGGGACCGAGCTCCCATTCCCCGCCCGGAGGCCATCATTCCTTCTGCTCAGATCGAAGGCCCCAGCAAGGCAGCTGAGGGTCCAAGTGATGTTGTGGAGGCCTCGGGAGGAAAAGAAGCCGACCCTACCCCCGGAGAGGTCAGTGACCTCCCAACTCATGAGCGGACTGTAGAGTAGATAAGCATGTATATAGGATTCCATGTAATCGCTTGTTTTGTAATGAAAAACCCGAGCTGTCTTCTCTTGTAATGAAAAATCTTCTTTTATATGAATAATAAATGCTATTTCTCTCTTATCTACGCAACGTATGAGTAATAACAAAGTCTGAGAAAACCGAGGTGTCTCCTTTGCCAGGAAAACATTGAAAACCCGTATGAGGTAATAAAGCAACTCAACTCATCAATAGTCTGGCTGCAGAAAGAGCGAGATATGTTGATGTTGCATGAAGTCCCCCGACTGTCAAGGAATCTTGCCTTAATGGAGAAAAGATACGCCAAGGTGGAGAGCTCATGGAAAGAATCCGCACAACAAACGAAGCAGTACAAAGCACACTGTGTTGTAAAGGATCTTGAATTAGAACAACTTCGCATCAACCAGCAAGAGTGTGAGCATCTTCTCGTGGACAGCGGACGACTATCAGTGAAAGATGCTGAAGCCCGGAGGGCTGAGGTTCGTGAAGACATCCAACGGCGGAGTGAGCGAGGTGAGGCGAATGATCCTGAGATCATAAGGGGCCGGCTGGTGCTAGGATTTCTGGTAGAGCTTGAAAAGAAAATCAAGGCTCGGAATGAAGCTTTGAACATTGCCGAGCAAAGTGAACCAGAGCCCAGCCGTAAACAAAGACGTCGGGGCAAGAGCACAAAGCCTGATATCCCCCAAGAACCGGAAAGGACTCACGCCGGGGAACCAGAGGCTAGTGGACCGGCAGTTATGGCACTGGCCAAGGAGATCGACGAAATGCCTGCCGCAGAGTGGGATGCTGTAGAATGGGCCAACACTCGGGAGAGAGAAAGGAGGAAAAGCTCAACTCCGTAGAAAACAGGAAATCCTCTTCGTCACAAGACAAGGGAAGGTACTGAGAAAACCCCCGAGGTGATGGATCCTCTGGCGCCACTAGAATGGGGCCATGCAGAATGGGCCAGCATGTCAGGGCCAAGAACAAGAACTGAACCCGCTGTAGGTGACCGGGGCACCAAACGATGAGTCATCGCCGGAGCCGAAGTGAAACCGAGCATCGTCGGAACGTGCCAGACCCATCCCGGAGGACGGGACATGCTCGATCAGAGACAAGACGACGCGGTATCGCGTATTGGCTCGGAGAAGACTCCGAAAAAAATAGAGAATAACATAGTTAATCTTTTAGCAAGATTTCCGTTGTATTTTTTAGGAAAAACTTCTTGATGTTTTATTATTTTGGAAATAATAAAACTGTTACAGAGTTTACAAACTAGCGTAATGAAAGTAACAAGTTACGAATCATTTTAATCGGGTGTTCGGGAACACGATAGAAAAATTGTTATTTGTTTTAATTAGGTGTTCGGGAACACGGTATGGATAAATCCAATATCCCCGGACGGATCAGGCGGGAGTAAAACCTCCCCGGACGGATCAGGCGGGAGTTAACACTTCTCCGGTTAAACAGGCGAGAAAGTGATATAAGTCCGGGGACTAAAAAATGATAATCTCTTCGGACGGACCGAGGGATAGTTGTAAGGGTCCGGAGACTATTAATGACAATAGGATAATCGTTAGGGCGTCCCCGTAACGTAAAGAATAACATAACGAGGTGCATAAACAGAGAAGTTTTATTCAGTGTTAAGTGCCGGAGCAAATTCAAAAGTACAAAGAGAAATATCAACTAATAAAAGAAACAGAAGATTATTCAGTACATGAGAATAGACCTTCATAGATAGAAACGCCTCAAATTAGTCACGTGCCAGCTGCGGGGAACCGGGGTCCCGTTGAGATGTTCAAGTTGATAGGATCCTGAATCGTGCGTAGCAACGACCCGGTAGGGGCCTTCCCAAGAACCGTGTAATTTTCCCTCGGGAGCAGCTTTGCTGGCCGAGTTGAGCCGAAGAACTAAGTCCCCAATACTGAATTGGGTGCCTCGGACCCGGAGGTTATGATACCGGGCTGCTCGTTGTTTGCATCTAGCCTGCTGAATGAACGATTGTTCACGACGACTCTCAAGCTCATCCAAATTTGCCCGGATAGCCTCGTCATTATCCTCGGGCACTAAGGTAAGGAGGCGAGGACTCGGCACACTGATCTCAGCAAGTATAACGGCTTCAGAACCGTAGGTAAGGCTATAAGGAGTCTCCCCGGTAGATGTATGCGGGGTTGTGCGATAAGCCCATAGGACTTGTGGGAGGTTTTCAGCCCAGAGACCTTTGGCGTTATCCAGGCGCTTCTTTATTCCTGTGAGGAGTGTCCGATTGGTGACCTCAACCTGCCCGTTGGCTTGAGGGTGAGCCACCGAAGTGAAAATCTGTTTGATGTGCAGTTCTTCACACCATGATCGGAATGGATCATTGGCAAACTGCTTACCGTTGTCCGAGATGATAGTGCTCGGGATGCCGAAGCGACAAACAATATTGCGCCACACGAATTTCAAGATATTCTGTCCAGTAATGGCCGTAAGTGGTTCGGCTTCGACCCACTTGGTGAAATAGTCCACGGCAACAACCAAGAACTTCAACCCTCCCGGAGCCACGGGGAAGGGTCCAACAATATCAATACCCCACTGAATAAATGGCCACGCACTCTGGATTCCCGTGAGTTCGGTTTGTGGCAGATGCTTTACACGGGAGTGTAGTTGGCACTTGCTGCATTTGGACACTAAATCATGAGCATCGTTGAACAGGGTAGGCCAATAGTATCCCCAGCGGAGAACTTTCTTTGCTAAAGTCCGGGAACCGATATGGCTTGCGCAGGCCCCTTCGTGAACCTCCCGCAGAACTTGAATGGCCTCGGCAGGGGCGAGGCACCGGAGATTCGGTTGTAGGTACGATTGTCGATATAGAACTCCATTATGAAGGGAGTATTTGGGGGCTTTGAGCACAACTTGCCGAGCTCGTAGCTTGTCAGTGGGCAGAATCCCATCTCGGAGATACTGAATGATCGGAGTCATCCAGTTCGGATCATTGTCGGTCAGTACCGAAACTGTAGCCTCATGAATTGCTGGATGGGGGAGGTCTTCGACCATGATATCCGGAGATATATTAGTTTGGACCGCGGAGGCCAACTTGCTGAGTGCGTCTGCCCTGGAATTCTGAGCACGCGGGATTTTCTGGACAATAACTGCATCAAAAGTTGACATGAGTTTGAGTGCTAGAGAGCGATACCTGACCATTGTTTCTTCCTTGGCGACATAAGTCCCCTGAATTTGCTTAGACACGATCTCGGAGTCCGTGAAGAGCTCTAGGTGACGAACACCTAAAGATTGAGCGAGCCGGAGCCCGGCGAGGACTGCCTCGTATTCCGCTTCATTGTTAGTCACTTTAAATTTGAATCTGATGACATATTTAAACTCAACCTCCTCGGGGTCGATGAGAAGCAGTCCGGCGCCACTTCCTCGGACCGTGGATGCTCCATCCACGAATAGTTGCCACTTTCGGGGTGAAGGAGCGAGTGTGACGTGGATATCATTGTCTGCGGGGGACTCATGATTGTCTGCCGGGGCTTCGGCCAGGAAGTCGGCAAGTGCTTGACCCTTAATTGCTCGGCGGGGGAGAAATTGGATATCATATTCGCCCAACTCAATGGCCCATTTGGCGAGGCGCCCAGACACCTCGGGTTTCACAAGGATTTGGCGTATAGGGTGATTAGTCAAGACTCGTATTTCACGTCCTTGGAAGTATGGCCGAAGAAGCCGGGCTGCCATAACAAGGGCCAAGGCGGTTTTTTCTAGAACGGAATATCGCGTCTCAGCTCCATGAAGCACCCGGCTTGCAAAATACACGGGGTGTTGAACCCCCTCCACTTCTCGCACAAGAGCGGCGCTAACAGCCTCCTCAGCGGAAGCCAGATATAAGTACAGCGGCTCTTCGGGGAGAGGAACTGACAAGGTAGGCAGCTGCTGTATATGACGTTTCAAGGCCTCGAAAGCTTCGGTGCACTCCGGAGTCCACTCAAAGGACTTCGCTTGCCTCAGGATTCTAAAAAATGGGAGCTGGCGCTCTGCTGCTTTCGATAAGAATCTGTTTAATGCCGCCAAACCACCTGTGAGGCGCTGAACTTCCCTGAATGTTTTTGGTGGCTGCAGATCTAATACATCACGGAGTTTAGCCGGATTGGCCTGCAGGCCGTTTTGTGAAACCATGTACCCGAGAAACTTCCCGGAGCCAACACCGAAGGTGCATTTTGCTGGATTGAGTCGCAAGTTATAGCGCCGCATGGTGCGCAATGTTTCGGCAATGTCCTGCACACATGAACGATGGGAGGAGCTTTTGATGACCAAGTCATCGACGTAGACCTCAACATTACGACCTATCTGGTCGTGGAAGACGGAGTCCATTAGACGCTGATAGGTGGCTCCAGCATTCTTAAGCCCGAAGGGCAATTTCTTAAAAGCGAAGCACCCAAAGGCAGTGATAAACGCCGTTTTGAGGGCATCCTGTGAATCCATAAAAATCTGGTGGTAGCCCTTGTATAGATCTAAGAAACAAAGTGCCACGTACCCCGTAATGGCTTCGGCCTTTTGGTCGATGGAGGTCAGAGGATAGCAGTCTTTCGGACAGTGCTTATTGAGATCGGAAAAATCAACACACATCCGCCATGCCCCACTGGTTTTCGTTACCATTACCGGGTTGGATAACCAAGAGGGGTAGAATACCTCGAACAAGATGTCCGCATCTAGGAGTTGTTTCACCTCAACTCGAATAGCTTCATTTCGCTCCGGAGCGAATTTTCTCTGCTTTTGTTGGATTGGCTTTACGCTGGGATCAATGTTCAGCTTATGAGTAATCACTTCGGGTGAAACTCCAGGCATATCCAGAGGAGACCATGCAAAAACATCAGAATATTCTCGCAGGGTCTGAATAATGGCCTGATGTAGCCATGGCACATCCACAGCGCCTACAGTTACAGTCCGCTCCGGCTTGGACGGATCAAGTGGTACTCGAGCGGTGGCATCCCCCAACGGGGCACAGTCCCGAGGTTCCCTAACCGGGGAGGTTACCAGGAGCTGCTGTTTGGGAGGAACCTTAGCAGTCTTTTTGAGTGCTACGTACATACACTCTTTCGAAACTCGCTGACTTCCGCGGATAGCCACTTCACCATGCGAAGTGGGAAACTTGAGCGCGAGGTGATACGTGGAGCATATGGCTTTTGCCGGGGTAAGCCAGTCCCGGCCCAATATCATGTTATATGGTGATGGAGAATTCACCACGTAAAAGTCCACGAAGATAGTTTTTATCCTCGGATAAGTCCCCAAAGACGCTGGTAGAGTGATGATTCCTTCTGGCCGGACTTCACCCTGAGTGAAAGTCTGTAGTGGCCCGGGGGCCGGTCGAAGTTGATCTCGAGAAATCCCCATCCTTTCGAAACAGTCTGCAAATATAACGCTTACCGCGGCCCCGTTATCCACGAAGACCCGCCTTACCGTTATGTTGGCTACAATCATGTCGATGACAATAGCGTCCGTGTGAGGTGTTATCTCCGGAACGGGGTCCCTATCCGTGAAGCTAACGGTCTCGGACTGATGGAGGCGTTTGTGACGTGGCTCCTCGGGAGGAGGACGTCGAGCTTCTGCCTTTAAGGCATGTCGTGAAGCCCCGGTGGGTAGGGCTCCATATATCACGTTTATCACGTGAGGGGGTACGTTGTCTTCGGGTCCCCCCGGAGGAGGAGGTGGTAGCGGGAGACGTGGTTGCTGGCGATTGCCAGAATCTTACCGTGCGTAGTTATTTGGCCCCGGCCGATTATTCTGCCATGACGGCCGATTTTGTTGAGCACCTCGGTCGTGATAACCTCCGCGGTTGTGGGAAGAACCCCCATTGTGGTTTGCCCGAGGTTGGTCCCCGGTTCGCGCGACGTATTGCCGCAAGAGACCCTTCTTGAGGCATTCTTCAATCTCCTTGCTAAGTTCCCGGCACTCCTCTGTCTCATGCCCATGGTCTCGGTGGTACGAGCACCACTTTCCACAGTTCCTCTTCTCAGGTGGTGCAGTCATCCGCGGACAAGGTCGCAGATCGTTCTTGTGGATTGAAAGGATCTCAGCTCGTGACTTCGTCAACGGAGTCAATTGCGGAATTTCACTTCGGGTTTCTAAACGCCCCGGTGTCAGGCGGGAAAATGCACTAGGTCGAGTACTAGGCCCGGCTTGAGCCTTGTCAGATTGCCTCTTGCTAGCGTGTTTCTCACGCTTCTGGCGAGTCTGCTCCTCGGCCTTAGCAAATTTGCACACTGTTTTGAACAGTGCTCGAGTTGTGACCGGGGTGTTCCGAGCTAACTCGGTGTGGAGTGCTCCGGGGCGGAGTCCATTCATAAAAGCGTTGATAGCCACATCGTCGGGGCAGTTTCCCACCTTGAGGCTTACCGCTGTGAAACGGTCTAGAAACTGGGTAACGGTTTCACCATCCCGCTGTTCCATGCTCATGACGTCGGCCAGGGTGGCCATGGGCTTCGCCGTGCTTCGAACCGTGCCCAAAAGTGCTCGGCGAGTTCTCTGAAAGAGGATACGCTGTCGCGCGGGAGAGAATCAAACCAAACCCGAGCTTCATCTTGTAAGTACTCGGGGAAAATCTTGCAATACTGGAGGGATGTGATGCTATCATGGCTAAGCATGCTGTGCCTAAAAGCTCCAAGAAAATTAGCCGGATCTCCTGTGCCATTGTAAGGTGGTATGGCTGGCCGTTTAAACCCTTCGGGAAGGGAAGTGGCAATGATTTCCTGGGAGAACAGTGTGATGATCTCTCCATTGGCATCAAGGCCCAGGATTCTATCCAGTTCAACGTTGCATTGAACTCGCTCATACTCTTGAAGATCCAGAGCATGAGGATTTGCGTAGCGAACTCTCTTAGCCGCATTAGTTGGACGGCGACGATCCACATCAGTAGGTTCCTCATTGCGAGGTCGCGATTCATTAGAACTCCCATGGTCCTCGGAAGAACCAGGTTGTTCCCGTCGGCGATCATGACGCCTGCGGTGCCCCGGATCCTGTGGATCACGCGAATGTGGTGGAGGCACCGCGGGATTAGCATTATGGCTAGCAGGCCCCGCGACAGGCCCCGCGGGACGTAGGCGATTAACTGCCCAATCTTGGAGGACATGTGCATGCTCTTGTAAGAAATCTTGGAGCAGTTCTGGGGTGATTTGAATGTTCACCGGTGGTTGAGCAGCAGCAACATTAGGGTTTTGCTGGTCTAGGGGGGTGGAGGGTTTTGATTACCCTGATGGTTGGATGCACTCCCTGCCGGCAATTGCCTCGGCGGCACAACTTGATCCACGGGTGGATCTTGATCGGATTGATCCCCGCGGCGAGCTTGATTCAAACGAGTCGTCACCATGATGTTTGGATGCAACGTGAACGTCAAAAATTGTTGGTTAGCGCCTTCAAAAAACTGCCTTGTCGTTCCCACAGACGGCGCCAATTTGATAATGCGCAATCCGGTAACCACACAATTAAACAAGAATCTACACCAACAATATAAGAACACACAAGAATTACGTGGTTCGATCCGGAGATCTACGTCCACGGGCAGAAAACGGCAATCGCCGAGGTGTTTCTCTTTACTAGAACGCGGAGTTTACAGTGCGTATTACAGAATGCAAAGTGCGAACACTAATGCAGAGTTATTTTCCCCTATTTATACTACTCAATCTAAACCCTAACTAAATCCCTATAATCTTGCCCACCAAATCTGCATGGCAGTTGGGAAAAGATCATGGGCCTTGATTCACGGAATAAACCACTCGCTGGGCCGACGCGCGTTCCTGGGCCTGCTGGGTCTACGCGTAGTGGGCCTTTGCGCGCTTGCTGGGCTTGTGCATGCTGGGCCGATCAGCGGGCTCTGGCATAGTGGGCCTTGGTGTTAATCCGACCCGAGCTGATCGGGTTGGTGTTAACCCGACCCGAGCTGTGTTAATCCGACCCGAGCTGATCGGGTTGGTGTTAATCCGACCAGAGCTGATCGGGTTATCCCTATCAGTGGGAAGAGAATGAAAGTGTTTTTTTTTATTATTTATATTTTTTCTTCATTAATGAGGGTGTATAATTTTTTATAATAATATTTTAATTTGTTAAATTAGTGAGGTTGTGTTGAGAAAATTAACATTGTGATATTATAGTCCGCCAGATGATTTTTTTCCGAATTTGGCCAACTTGTATTGTCCTTTTCCTCTCTGCATACTATGTAGAGTACATAAAAATTTCATAAGTTTATTTTTTTGTTATTTTCTAAATTAATAACAGCTGTAATAACATTACCAAATTCACTAAATTGTAAGATGGCTGAGCTGTCACATTTGTTCCTCAGCAAATCAAGAGGAAAACGCAATAATTTGTTGAACCCCTAATTAGGAATGGGAAACCCCAAAGTATCCGTATTTTCATCTTTAACAGATTTGTAATCATACAATATTTTTAAAATTTTAATTAGATGAAAATGACTACGGTAATGACATAATCGGTCCAATATTTTAAAGGATCGGTGCGAAGAGAAAAAAGGCTTCTTAATCTGTGTATATAAAAAATTATTAAAAGTTAGTATTATTTCTGACGAAAATAATTTTCATTAACATAATATAAAATTAATATGTATAATAATTATTGGAAAAATTGTACATCAATCTCAACGTCTCTAGTCTCGTCAAAATAAAGATTAAGAGAATATTAATTTTATTAAACAATTGTGAAAATCCCTAGGTGAAAACAATTGTGAATTGATCCCGCATCTAGACTTCTGAGACACCAGAGCCCAAGCAGTCACGCTAATCTGTTTATTGAAAAGTTCAGCAACTTGTAAAAATATTTAGGGGCGGGGACAGATCTAGGAACCCGTTATAAAGGGGATGAGTGTTTTTATAACAATGTTATATAGTATAGGGGCGGAATTTTTGAATCAAGGGGGACGAAGTTTGAAAGAGTAAGGGGGGCAAACTCTTATACATTAGAGTATTAATGAAAATTATCAGATAAAATTACATGTAATTTTTTTTTTTTTTAAAGTCCAAGGGGGTCCAGAGCAACCGCCCAGGCCTTAATCCGAACGGCTACGCTAGGCGGCCGCCTAGCACCTTTTGCATCCATGTTTAAAAACTTAGAAAATAAAAAATTGGGGTCCCGCCATCCTGGCCAATAGGGCCTGGTGAGGTGGCACCAAATCGACCACCTCAGCACTGGCTCTGGTTAATTAATAGGTTTAATGAAAGTAATTTTATTTTCATTTAATCAGGATTAGAAAAATCTCGTCCAATCACATATCTGCAGTTGGACATGTTAAAATTCTAACTTCAGGCTTCACGCTAATAATTGGAGCTCAAAATTTATTTAAGCATATTAAATTAAAAAAATTTATAAAGACAACTTATTTTTATATTACAGATAAAAAGTTATACAAAAATTAATAATTGACCCAAAATTCTAATTATTAAAAAAAAATAATGACCAAAAGTTGTAAATTTTCACATAACTATCCCCATGTTTACCAAATACTACCTCCGTCTCACTCTAATTTTCCTACTTTTATTTTTTGTTTGTCCCAACTTAACTTTTCAGTCCATAAATGACAAATTTTTTTCATAATTTTCACTCTCAATCTCCACCATTAAAAAATTAAAAATTTCACAAAATCTATTCTTTTTTAACCTTTATGTACGATCAAAGTAGGAAACTTAAGTTGGGACAGAGGGAGTAATAGTAATTGGACCGTTTCAGGTTTTGATAAGGATGATGAGAAAATGGCAGACAAAAAGGATTATCACTATTCCTATTGGCCAAAAAAAATTGTTGACTAAATAAACAATTTTTTTCGTCCTCATTGATTGAACTATTTATTTTGAGAAATTCTAGAAAGTAGTTGACAAAATAGATACTTCACAAATTTTCAAGATGATTGCCTAGTGGGTCCAATTACAGGTCTGCTTTAGTTGTAACGCTTTACATCATCAATATATCCTTCTGCAAATTAATTGAACATCATAGATATGGTGATTTTTGTTTTTTAATTAAAATAAAATAATATTGTGAGTTAAATTAATATAAAATGACATTTTTTACATGGATATAATGAATTTCGAGGCGTAGATGTTGTACTTGATGAAGTTTAATTGTACAACATTGATCATAAATTTTATGTATGCAGTACATATAAGAATCATCATTCCGTGAAAATAAATATATTAAAAGAAGAATTAGAAAAAGAAAAAATCAGAAAATACACTACATATTCATACATAATGGCAAGTAGAAATCAAGAAATAAGATAAAAAATCACAACCAACGACATAAAAATTTACATGAAAAACTCTAAAATCGGAGAAAAATCACAGACGACAAAAAATTATCATGTAAAACTTTTATAATCATACATACACTCTCTCTCTCTCTCTCTCTCTCGACACCAATCCACCACACTAAGAATCAAATCATAATTATAGTGCATTTGACTAGTACACTTGAAGCCAAAACTATGTGTCTCTTAAGTAGCCATAAGAAGTCCCTCAACCTTTAATCTCAAACCTGATGTCAGATAAACATCTCTTTTATTTTGGCATTTGAAACAACAAACTCCAGAATGACAAAATAAAAGACGATCCGTTAATTTTACCGACAATCATCATTCTCAAACCATTTCACATGAAAATGTGTCTGGTGAAAAGTATCTTTGTTTTGAGATGTTTATGGGGATCTCATCAACCCATTCATTCTCGTGTGAAATCCTTACTTTTCTTTACAAATTTCAACTTTTTTAATCATTATCAGTCGACTCATTACCCAGCAATTTTTAATCATTACTCGCATCATCATGCCTATTAATTTAACATATATAACACACATTATATAATACTCCATCTTAATTCAGACTTCACATTGTTCTATTTAAATAATCGTAAACATCATGGATGTGTCAAAACTAGGTGCCCCCATTATCTCAATACAAACATCCCTAATATTTTGTAGCGCTTGAGAGAGAATGAATATATATTAACTACATAGAAAGTCAATTTGGATGACTCGATCCGACCCGTCAAGGCCCAAATTTTTATCGGGAAAAATATTAATATTTTTTAGCCCGGACCACAGTCTGTGGAGCTGGTTCATAATGCTTTTAACTTATCACTAGAATATATTGTTTTTGTCAAAAAATTTATGATCGAGACGATCTAAAATGTCGGACGAATTAGATTGATGCATTGAGGCGGATCAATTTTGCGACGGTATGGAAGGGTCAGTGTCATGACCGAAAAGTTTGGTCCAGCATCCAATGATTGAACCCCGTGATTGTTTTTTTCCAACAGCTCACTTGCGAATACATGTGAATATATATGGATTATTTCCCCATAAAGACCAACCAAAATGTAATCACCACAGTATGGGGAAATTAGAATTTTAGCCAACCTTTTTGCTATTTTATACTGCCTCCGTCCCAGGTTAATTTGCAGCCATCTCCGGGCACGTGGAATAAGAAAAAATTGCTTTTTACTTTTTGAGTTGAAAAGTCAACAAAATTATTAGTGATTAAGAAGAATGCTTAATTATTAATCCTAATTCAGCTATCTTAAAAAAAAAAATGTAAATTCTGAAAACAAAAGATTTGTGAATAAAAATTTCAAATTACTTTCAATATAGTTGATTACTATATTTTTTACAAGTTCAGATATCAATATTTGCATTTCGTAAAAACGTACTCCTATGTTTCAATCTAATTGATCAATCTTGATCAGACACGAGATTAAGAAAAAGTAAATTTTGTGAAATCTTTGATTTTTTTAAAGGTGAAAATTAAGAGTGGAGATTTTGAGGGCGGAGATTGTGAGAGAATTTGTCATTTATGAGCTAGGATAATTAGGTTGGGACAAACAAATATGACAAGTTGGCCAATTAGGCCGGGACGTAGTATTTAATTTGATTTTGATTTTGGTATATAAAATAGTGTGCTGCAATTACAATTTTAAGTACAAATCCTGACGTGTATATTTTGTTCTAAAAAATGTATCAGTATTTATATCACTACAATAAAAATATTTTTTGTGATATAAAGCTATAATTGTGGCACTAATAAAAAATTACTTGTGACCATTCAAAACTCCCTGCTAATTATTTGAAATCATTTTAAAATTATTTTTAGAGACAACTGATTGTTACAACAAATATTTGAGACGCATTTGAGACGAATTTGTCATTTCAAATATATTATTGACGTTCGAATTATTGAGACGACTTATTAGTGTCGATATGTTGTCTAATAATAAGGTTGTCACAAATAGTTATTATTTCAGACCACTTTTTGTTGTCTCTAAAGACCATTTTTGTTGTAGTGTGTTAAAATGATAACTTTTTCCGAAGAATGTATTATGCTGAAAATTTATTAATGTTTTATGTTGCAAGTTATTACTTGTCCGTAATAAAAAAAAAAAAAAGTGTTGAAAAGTAGTATATTTCTTAAAAATAAGTACTTCCTCCGTCCCGAATGAACTTGCACATTTTACATTTTCGTCCGTCCCAAGCAAACTTGCACACCCTTAAAAAGGAAAGTTATAACACAATCTCCACCCTCAAAATCTTCAGTCTCAATCAACCTTTGAAAAGTCAACAAATCCAACAAATCCAACAAAATCAACTTTTTTCTTAATATGTGTGCTGCCGACGCCCTGTGCAAGTTCATTTGGATTGGAGGAAGTAATATATTTCAGTATAAACAATAATACATTTCCACAAAAAATCTCCACACAACCCGAGGATCCCTAAATTACACAGGTCTAAGTTCCGTACATTTGGTATACATGAAAAAGTGTGTTTGTTTTATTTTTTCTGTATTCCACCCCTCAACACTATCCCTCCCCCCCCCCCCCCCAAAAAAAATAAAGAAAAATTGAATTCCTCTGTGCTTAAACCATAATTTAGTTGGGCCTAAGAAAATTAGGTCCACTGAAATGGATCGCAACAGGATCCAGCCATGCAACAATGAAAAGCCCACGATATAATTGGGCCTTAAGCCTAGGTAGAAAATGGTCTTTCAATATAGGCCCAAATTGAGATTTCAAAATGTTATTATATCTAAATTACTAGTCTGTATTGCGACAAAAAATTGACACGTACTAAATTATGACAACTTGTTGGGCCCATTTCCAACATGGTTTCGAAAATTCATGTCATCTTATTTGAAAAGTCTATTATAGGTTTTCTGAAAATTTTGGTAAAGACAACTTATTTCTTCAAATTCTATATATATATATATATATTATATCATATAATATACTACCTCCGACCCAATCTAACTTTCCTACTTTTCTTTTTGGTTTGTCCCAACTTAACTTTCCAGTTCATAAATGACAAACTTCTCTCTCAATCTCCACCCTCAAAATCTTCACCCTCAATCTCCATTTTTAAATAAGTCAAAAATTCCACAAAATCTGTTTTTTCTTAACCTCCGTGCCCGGTCAAAGTAGGAAACTTAAGCCGAGACGGAGGAAGTATATCAGAAAAAATAGGTTTTCATATATCATATATATATATATATATGAGAAAAAATAGGTTTTCATATATATATATATATATATTATGTTTAAAAATATATTAAAATAAAAGACCATACATTTGGTTTGGTTGATTATTTTGGTAATTTTTTTTATAAAACATAACCGCACTGAATAAATAGAAAATCCTAAAATAAAACAAACCCAATTACTTTTTAAAAAATCGATCCAAATGATGAATTTCAGTCCGGATTGATCGATTAATTTGGTTAATTCGATTCAAATCGAGTTTTGCTCACCCCTATACACATTTAGCTAATTCTAGTATATCATTGTGGGTGATATCCATGGGTGCATAAATTGATCTAGGAGGCCGCCTACATGTCAACTAGTCGCTAAGCGATGCCTTGCTGACTCGATTTTGTGATAAAAAACAATTTAATACTTTTTAAGGAGTAGGTAAATTAGTGGGGAAATTTGTCGGCCTAAGTTGTCCAGATAATTTTCTTTTATATTTGTTTCGATGACCAATCGGCCTACGATCCTAAAATACTCATGCAATCTTGGTAACTTGTGATATATACTATTATTAGTGTGTCGATATAATGTGACAATAATTTATGTCTAGAGAGTTCCCCCTTCAGTTTAATAATTAAAATGATATTGCAAACGTTACACCTTATAAATTAAATGGTCAAAGCATTTGAAAACAAAATTGTAGGCCATAGTAATAAATATAATATAAAATTAGGCCATAGTAATAGATGCAATATAAAATTCTAACTTTACGATATTTAGTATTCAATTTTCTTTTTGAGGGAATCAGTATTATTTTTCTTTTAACTTTTCATAAATAATTAACGACATCATATGTCAATAGTTGAATCAACAAATCAACAACTGACCCGAACAAATATAGCACAAGTATCAGATTAAGTGATTCAATATGATTCGGTAAATAACCGGCTAAAATTGGCAAACTCATGGGTAACCCAATTACCCAATTTTTCATTATTTTTAAAAGTCGAGAGAAAGAGAGCCAACCGATCACTACTAGCATGTCAACGAGCAGGGTGGAGCAAATTTCTGGATTTTTTTTATCCGTCCTGCCCTATCTCGTCCCGTGTTTCGTCACGGGACAAAAATATCTGCCCCATGCCCCGCACTGCCTTCATTTTTTTTTATAAAAAAAAACTATTTTTTCTTTTAAATTAAAAATCTTTTTTTTTTTTTTTTAATAATTGAAGTCAATAGGGTTTTAATTTTTAGGTTTACATTAGTTTTGTTCTAACATTTTTTATATTTTGTAAAATTAATTATTAGAAAATGAAATTTGATCATTTAAATTTACTCTAATCATAATTTAATGTATTAGGATGACATATATATAACATATCATATATAAAATTTGATATTATAAATACATATATATACACATATTTAATATTATGTGTGTATATATATCTATGTAATATTACATAATATATATTTAAAAATAAATTATAAATATAGGGGGAGGGAGCGTGGCGGGTTAGGGGACATGACCCGAACCCGACTCGCCCTGTGGACGGGGCGGGGCGTGCCCCGTTCTCCACCCGCCTCAAAGGCCTCGGAGCGGGGCGGGGCGGATCGATATTGACATGCCTAATCACTACTAGAAATAAGACTTTTTGCTAGTTACAAAAATACTTTTAGTAACTAGATATCTAAAAGTAGTTACTATAGGGTAGTTACTTATAATTAGATGCAAAATGTTTTTTTGTAACTACTTTGTAGTTACTAATGAATTTGTAACTATTTTTTGCAACTATTTTATTGTAACTAATGTATTTGTAACTATAAGTAGTTGCAAAAGAGTTTGTTATATTGTAGCAAATTTGGTTAAAATTGTATAAAATATTTTATGTAACTATTAATAGTTAAGAAATGGATAATTTTTAGTAGGGATGACAATGGGGCAGGTCGAGGCGGGTACTAAATACCCATGCCTGCCCATCCTTTGAACGAGACGGGGCGGGGCAACCTGCTGCGGGTCTCAGGTCGAGGCAGATCGACCAATTATTTTTGAAAAATAAATAAAATTTAGTTACTATAATTTAAAATAAATGTTGACTTAATACATTCTATACAAATATTTTATTAAAGGGTCATCGTAAACTATAAGAAAATAGTAAATGCTTAAAATACATTTATAATCCTATTTTGTAATATTTATTTACGTGTCTAAACTTAATTAATAATTTTTACGTTGTATGCTGTCTGTTA
The DNA here is from genome assembly GCA_958295605.1 of Ajuga chamaepitys. NCBI lineage: Eukaryota > Viridiplantae > Streptophyta > Magnoliopsida > Lamiales > Lamiaceae > Ajuga > Ajuga chamaepitys. The sequence continues at coordinate 5,094,882 of OY282503.1, forward strand.
TTTGACATTATTTGATACATGATATTATTATAAATATTGCGTGATTATTAAATACTATATATTAAAGTGATTCATTTATGTGAATAACACCATATATAGGGTAAGGGCATGACTCATGCCCGTCCCGCCCCACCACGGATCACAGGGCGGGGCGATCCATATGTCTCGGGTCAGAATAGGTCAGGGCGAGTCAGGTCGAAATTGTCATCCTTAATTTTTAGTAACCAGTCTTGTAGTTGCAAAAGACTAGCGACAAATATATATATATATATTTTTGTAATGGATGCACGAAGCAACTGATTAAGAGTACACCACAACTAATACAGAAATAGTAAACAAATTTTTAAAATTAAACTTAAAAAATCAACGCACAAACTTTTTTGTATTATTATTTATTCCAAACCCCATTATGTCATAACAAGTTTATGTCTGTGGTGCACAAGTCCAATTCTATGTGACACGTTTTTTTCTTTTTCTTTTTTCAAACATAATTATGTAGATTTTGATTATGCATTTAATCTGTGTAAATTATATACATATAAATACATATCCGAGTTATTCAATGATCTAGTTCAATTGTTCGATTCGGATAATAGAAACATGATTAAATCGGATTCGACCATATTAATCTTCAAATAACCGTGCTCCCAAGCAACATTAAGGCCCCATAATACTGATTTATCCTTAACTTTATTCACTGTATCAACATGTTCAAGACGTTAATAACCAGAAAATAAAAGTATTATATGTGTGGGTATAATATATTATTATTTTTTATATAAGTTTGTGAAAGCAAAATGTTAGGTTTATGTGTTGGTGACTTGGGTACCAATTAAAGGATAATTCTTTTCAACAATTTATATAATATAATACGGAGTTTTAGTATTATTAATTAATAATAATAGGAATGAGATAGTGAAAAGTTGAATTTTGATGCAAAAAGTATGGTATAAGTTAATTTAAGTAAAGGGTGGCGGCTCTTTAGGTGTAAAGCCATGCCCCCCGCTTCTACTCTATTTTCACTCCCCAATAATTTACTTCCACTCCACTCTATCCTTTTCTTTTCATCTTATATATATTCAACTCACCCCTCAAATTTTAAGATCCTATGCTTTTACTAATATACTCCCTCCATTGCAGCTAATTTTTCACAGTTGATCAGACACGGATGTTAAGAAAAAATAGATTTTATTTTTTGTTTAAATTTTGTAAAGGTGGAGATTGAGTGTGAAGATTGTGAGATAAATTTCCTTTTTAAGGATGTGGAAAATTAAGTGGGACAAACCGAAATGAAAAGTAGAAAAAAATAGTTGGGACGGAGGGAGTATTCTACAACACAAAAACTTGTATGTGGTGGTCATATGGATACCATTATGTATGACGGGTCAACTTAATTATAGTTAGAAAAAAATGAATAAATGGGACTCCGCCTTCTTCTCCTTAATTTGGATAAATAAGGCTTCGTCACATGAAATGAATATGATTATGTAAATACATTACATGCCCTAATTACTTATTTCAAAAACTATAAAGATAATGGGCTAGATTGTGCACGAGTGTCTTCTAAACGTATTTCAATTGAGATAAAAATAGAACCAGTATTTTGGAGGAAAAACATGCCATTCATAGAAAAAGAACACTTTGATGAAAATGACGACAAGATAATGACAATATAAAGTTACATGAGAAATCTTTTAAAAATTGTTATTTTTGTTATATTATATACCGTCTTTGCACGATAGTTTCAAACAATTTGAAACAAATGATAATAATCTCTGTTTTTTAAAATATTCTCGATAAGTTAAGATCCATCGACGATTTTAGTCAAGAAATAAAATGTCTTGATTGATATTTAGGGTTTGGATTAATTTTTCAACTTATAAGACTATGGAACAATTAAAAAATTATAAAAATGGAACGATTCAGTTTGAATAGAGTTAATTTTTTAAAAGAGAAGTTGCAAAACTAGAAAATGATAGTAAAAACTACTTAATCTAATAGAAAGTTAGTATGTGTTTCAAAATTCTTGTATTGCATATAAAATACTATAATACAAAACTTGTTACAGTTGCATTCGCATAAAGAAACTTTTCAAAATTGAATATTATAAAATGTTATGTGCAACTTATGACTCAAGAATCAATACAGATCGAATGGTTTAGTTAAAATACTTTTAGCCAAACAAGACACAAGTAAATTTATGATTTGATAATATAATATATTAATTTCGTTTTAAATTAAGACCTCATTTTCTTTTTATCTTGTCTAGGGTCTCGAAAATTCTGAACCGCACCTAATAATATGTATGTGCACGTAATATTGTAGAAGTCGTTAGGTACTAGTTGAATGACAAATTAGAGTGTAGCGCTAGTTAGAGCCTAGGTGGAACTGCGTGGGCATAAACGTAATTAGGCAGGGGAGAAAGAACATAAGCAGTTAATAGGAACCTACCCAAAATAGTCCCATAACTTTTTACTTTTTCGAATTTAGTCCCATAAGTTATTGCTTTTTCGATTTAGTTTCATATCTCTAGCAATTACTCAATTTTGGTCTAATTTTGAGCATTCTTCTCGTTAAGCCTTCGCAAGAGTCCTCTTCTTATGTGTCTGCTTCTATCACATAGAAGTGCATCTATCCACCTAACATTCGTACAATGACCTTCATTCTACCAAAATTATACCCAGTTTGTTTCAATTAATTCAATTCAACTTTGAATAAACTAATAAAATTGAAGCAAGAACAAAAAATTATACCGAGTATCGCGAGCAGCAGTAGAACCTACGCCTAACATTTTCTTCTTTCCAAGAGGTTTTAATGGAAAATTCCAAACCACAATTGCATACAATGCTTTTTCGCAAGCTATTCCTAGATTGAGACATGATTTTGTCTTCGTGTGTTCTTCAATTTTGGGGGAGTTGAAGTCGCGACTTTCAAATAGAAAAGATTTTGCATTTGCAATTTTGGAGGTTAATTCAATTCAAGCAAAAGAAAAATATAAGCTGACATGGTAAATGATTTGCTCATGTAGTCTCCTAATAAAAAACATTAAAAAAGAATTCTACCTCGGAAGTCCGGCGACACGTGTCATAAGTCGGCGGAATTTTCAAAACCATGCTGGCACGTGAAGGTCACATAACCTTTTCCGATCAGCTGGTCAACATTGGGTCAAGATTGGACCAAAATTGAGCAATTATTAGAGACGTGTGACTAAATAAAAAAAGAAATAAGTTATGGGGCTAAATCCAAGAAAGTAAAAAATTATGGAACCATTTTGGTCGGAATTTCCAAAACCGTGCTGACATGTGACCTTTTATGGTCAACTGGTTAACAACATTGGGTCAAAATTGGACTAAAATTGAGCAATTACTAGAGATATGAAACTAAATAAAAAAAAGTAATAACTTATGGGACTAAATCCGGAAAAGTAAAAAGTTATGGGATCATTGTGTTTTTTTCCCTACAAAATTGTGCTACATCTCTTACTGCAGTTAGACAATTACATAACACATGTATAAATATTGATCAATGTAGGAGGAGATGTAGCATCATATGTACGTATAGTAGAAAATTTTGATCCGTAGTTACCCTAGTACTTAGACTGGGACAAATCGGAGTTAGCCAAAATATTTTGTAATAGAATAAGTATGTATGGTATTAGACATTGAAAAATCACGAGAAAAAGCATGTAGGTAAATTTTAACGAACCAAAATATCATGATTAATATTTCGTCTCAAATGTGCCACTGTTTATTTTGTGGATATGCATCTTGTGGAAGATTGAATCCCCTCAAATTCTTATTTTTCCGTTTGGAGTAAGATTCAACCCCTTCCAATTCTTATTTTCCATTTTGTCGAAAAGATTGATTTTTTAAAATGGTAAAATATTTTAAAAAAGAAAAGTCAAAGAGAAGATTACTGACCTACCTCACAAAATTGTCTCATCCCAATTTGTCATTTCAACTCAAATATTTATTTTAGATTTAAGAAAATATATAAATTGCAATTGTAATTACTAGTACCCTTACCACATTAAGTGAGATGAGAGACCCGACTAGAGGTAGCAATTCAAGATGCCAGCTCAATATCATTTATTAGGTCAAATCAAAATTCAATCGCATCAAAATTTGGTCAGTCCAATCTAATCTATTTCTCTTAAATACATTAAAATTGTCACGCAGATCCGCGGCCTATTGGACCATTAATTGACCCATTGGGCCAGACCTATTAGGTCCAACAATACCTCGTTTTGAGATTTATATGACCCAACTCGTCTAGTAAACTCTGTAGAGTAGAATATTCATAGAGAACCTTCTCAAATTTTACATGTGTGATACATGTTCCTTCTATTTCTTCAAGCAAAGCCCTTCGCATTGCGATATCTATTGTGTCGACTTGTCAGGGTGATTTTACCACTTCTAGATCCAACCATCGAACCGCATAGGGAAATTCCTGCGTTATCAATATAGGGACATAATATTGGAAATAATTGGTACTATAAATCAATTACTACATATATTTGTCGTAAGAACTGGCAAGCACTGCAATAACACCCTTCATTGTAACATGATTCTTCAATAATATAGAGCTATCAATTTTCGCGAATTATTTACATACTTTTTCCAATAATTACACTGCTGTAGGTACAAAAATGATTACAAATATTTTATAGTTTTCCATTTGTTTTTGAACATCATGTTTAAAAAGTTTATCATTGTTATAGATCTTTTACCGTAATACTTCTTCCGTCTCAAAACGAGAATAATGTATATTTATTTTAAATTTGAAGAAAACTTTTCAATATACCAACGTGTACTCAACACGATTTTTTTTTTTTTTTTTTTTAACTTATCCAATTATATCGGATTCTTTTGAAGACATTGGGAGTATTATACTCCTAATAAACACATGATTTACTCAAATGAAATTTACTTGGTGCAGTCATGGATCCAAGAATTCTATCGAGGGGGCTCAATTTAAATATGTAAATTTGTTTTATGGGGGTTTGATTTTTCAAATTATACTTGATTTGGTGAAAAAAATTATATCAAGTAAGACACACTTTGAGCAATTCGAATTCTCTGTTACATCATATCATAGACGTGTCGGTTAGTGAATGAGTGAAACACAAGATGTAACACCAAAGTGTAACAGGTGATCTCGTGGGCACTTTGAGAAGACTGGAAACAAACTCTCATATATTAAGCTCTAGATTTAAAAATATTGAATAAATTACATTAGAAAATAAAAATTTGGACAAGAAAAAAGGTTCGACCATCGCTCTGGACCCATTTAATATGTCCATGAATTTCAACAATATTCAACTCTAACACTAGAAAGTACGAATAATGTTGATGAAATCAACAAATTGATACAGTTACAAATAAAATAATATAAAAAAAAAATAATCAAAGATATAACATCTCTAATCATTTCATTCTATTTTCTTAAAATCTTTATCACTATTATTTACACTTAAAGATACATTCGTTAATTATTATCAAACAATTATTCAAGTTAAACAATAAAATTATTTATTTTATTTAATTAAGTTGCATTAGAAATGATTAAAACACACTTATATAGTAACAAATTTGTATGAGGCCAGGGGATCCAACGCTCCCTTGTCCCCCATGTAAGTCCGCCTATAACTTGGTGGCATTACTAAACTCAAAACTGCTTCATACACATAGTAGACATAAATTAATGTGTCTATAATTGATGTATAAATATTTTACTTTTAAATTTTAAATAAAATAATTAGCTGAATTATATAATCTTTTTACGCATTAATTGATAAATATATTAATTTATATCAATCGTGGACGGGAATAACGTTGATAGAAAACTAGCGGTTAAAAGTTCTTCAAAAGTTAGTTAAGACTTGAGATGAGTTTGTATATTTGTAATAAGCTCATCAAAAGTGAATCTAAAAAACGTGATAGTGAGGCAATGTATTGGGTTTCTTAATATTCTTTAATGATTGGGAAACTAAACAAAGTCAACGTCAAAGTATTTTTGTTGTGGGGCGATATTCTATGGGGTCCACGAATGACTCATCTTAAATCTTAAATTAATAAAAAAAACAATAAATGATATATATCAAATATTCCGTGTGTTGTTTTGAAAAATTTCCCACCAATTAAGAATTAGTATCAAATGAAATGTATAAGTTAATGTTATTTTCATAAAAGTTGAGTCTTTCTCTATTTTGTTTTAAATAATATCTTAATCGACAAACGATACTTATTTTGCAGTAGAAATTTTGTGTAAAACTACACTTATTTTCGGATGAGAGGAATACTACTAGTTAATAAATATTTAACTATCAAGTAACTCTAAGATAATGTTTGGTTGGGGCTAGGATGGCTGGGCTGAGGAAAGTGGCTGGAGTTAGTGGCTGGGGGTGTTAGAAAGTGATGTTTGGTTGGGTGGCTGGGGTTGTGGTTGGAGTGTGAAATTTAATTATTAATTGTAAAATGTGATGTGATATGTGTAAGAGGTAGTTATTAATGATTAGCAGAATGATTAAAGTAGTGTTTGGATTTGTGATTGATGTTCCCCCACCAAACCCTAATCCCCCGGCTTGGCCAAACCAGTCCAAAAAAACATGAGGTTGGGTTGGCCAAACTGATGAGAGGTTGGGCCAACCCCAACCAAACATAACATTTTTTTCTTTTTTGCAAACACTTAAATAAGAACGTAAGACACTTTACGTAGGATATGAGTTACTTTTATGATAAAACAAGTTACTTTTGAGTATTAATATTTATACAAAAGTAACAATTTTATACAATAAAAGTAATATTTTTTTATGATAAACGAAACTCTCATCTAACAATAATCTTATACGATTTTTTTTTTTTCTCCATAAAGAATCTCAACAAATATAAATAAGAACTCAACACTGTATGAAACTCATGTTTAGAAATGTTTAAAATTCAAATTCAGGAATGCTAAAAAAAGGCAAAGAATAAACAAGAAACTGCAGCACAATATTCTTAAATACATTAGTACATTTAAATTCACAACCATATGCAATAAATCCAATAATGTTAAGACTTTATTTTCTTTTCTGTAACTCCTCAATAACACAGGAAAAAAACTGCACAATCAATAAAAGTTTAACTATATTTTCTCTATCACTATGTGACTATCAACAAAGTCAAATTCCTACCAAATTAAAGAATATAAACAACAACTAATTCTTTTCTTCTCTCTCTAACTATAGTCCCAAAACAAGTAAATTAAACTATGGCTAAAAATGCTTTTTTGCACCCTCAAATGCATGTGCATATAATTCTTTCCCTCCATCCCTATATTATCAACAATTCTCTTCCCCCTCCCTAAGCAACCTCATACAATTTAAAGTTATACATATCAACAAGGCAAGAATCAATATCAAACCTTAATTTTACCAAATCCGAGATGATATTTTAAAATAACCACCACGCACAATGATAACATACATAATACATGGTGGTTATTTTGAAATTCGAACAATCTGGAATAGAAGTGTCACATTCATCATCTTTGCCATGGCATTCGGACCCCGGAATCCGATTCAATCCCAAACCATCTCAACGTCAAATCCCTCAACCTATTATCATGTATATCGCAGTACTTATTAGGCCATCCTCTGGGCTCAACCGGATCATACCCTAACCCAGGGGCCCGATCATTCGACTTAGGGTTCACTTGGTTCGTCCAGTCGTAGACATACGCCGATACGCGCCGCCTGTACTTGACTCTGAACTCTGACCAAGCTTGATACTTGTAGTGATTCACCACCATTGCCGATGAGTTCAATTTCTTCGTTCTGTACCCGTGCTTTAACTTGAAATGGTGAATCACATTAAGCAAGGAATCATCTATGGCGTCTAGTCGGACTATCGATTTATGCCGATTCTCGTACTTGAGGCGACAATTGTACCCTTGAATCACCCCCATTGGTGGATGTATTACCTGACCGGACGGCCCAAATTCGAGGCAATTGATGGTGATTTGCCCTAATTTTGACGATTTTGACGAAAACGATGAAGGTAGCAGTGATGGTGAGGGATATGAGAGGTTGTGCCATGATGGAGAGTATACGAATTCATCGACGTCCATGTACATCATCCAGGTACAAGCATCTCTAGCGTAGAGTACACTGTGTGAGAATCCAGCTTCCTGTGTTTTCGGCCATAGCCAAAAGTGTGTGCTTATGTCGAAACCTTCCTTCACGAGCTCTTCTACGGCTTTTTGAAGATCGTCGTCACTTCCATTGTCGTACAATAGGAATTTCTGGACGCCGATTCTGGAGTGGTATTCAACCCATTCTCTGAGAAATTTGGTCACATCGTAAACCATGGTGGTGGCGCAGAGTAGTGATTTCCCGTTCCTCGAGTCTAACTTGCGCGGGGGTGTGTAGTACGCCGTGGAAGGGAATAGAATGTTCTCGGCTACGATTTCTATAGAGACTTTCACTGGATTATAACATTCGGCGCGAACCGCCGTTAGTTCTGGCCGTTGACAGCGGAAGACCTCTTGCATGGAGGACGTGACGGCGGTTTTGACGCCGTTAACCACGTCGTCACCAAACACGCATCGGAATTCGCTCGGGTCGCGATTAACTCCCTGACGCTTGTTAAGCCCCTTCACGAACAAAACGACGTCGTCGTCCGTCGTGAGCGAATCGTACACCATAAACTTCGACCGCGTTAGCAGCGGCGGAGGAGATATTCTCTCCGGTGGATTCTCCGGATTTGTCAACAGCAGCGGCTCCTTATACGGCAGAATCCGGCGAGCTCGAATAGGCATGTTGCAAGTAAACAACGCTCGATCGGGAAAAGGCAACAAGCCGGAGAACGTCGCCGGAGATACCTCATTCGTGTGGAAATAACAGGTGTAATTACCGTCGAGATTAGCGGTTTCGAGAGGGACGATGACGAGAACTTCCCAATCGGGGAGGAGAACAGCGATGGTGGATATTCGCGGCGGTTGTGACGGAGCAATAGGATCGCTTTCGCGAGGCAGAACTGCTGCATCGGTGAGATATTGATGGACGTCGCAATCGGCAGTGGAGGACGAGGTTGAGTTGGTTTTGGAGAATGATATGTCGGAGATGGATATCTGGTTGGAGACGGTTAGCTGGTCGGAGGAGAAGGCGGAGATGGCGTCGCGGAGGTAATGGTGGTAGAGAGAGGCGCAGAAGAAAACCGAAGCGACGACGTATATGAAAGTTCTTCGGAGGCTTTTTTTCCGGGCCATGAATAATTTAGAGAGAGAGAGGGAAGGGGGGAAGAGAGAGGGCTGACCTTTTATATCTCTTTTATCAGAGAGATATATGTATAATGCACACACATACGACTTCAATTATGAATTTTTTTTCTTTCTTTTTTTATGATTCCTGCTTGAGTCGAGGTTGGTAAGAAAGTAATCAATCACGGCTTATAAAATGTTCTACCAAATAAATTATAATTAATTCTCTCTTAATTAGGAAATTATCAATTTAAAATTTCCACTTCAATTAGGAGATTATTAATTTAGATTTGAATCCTATTTAATTTTGAATACTACACCATTTAAATCCTCTTCTCCAACAGAAAAAACAACACTTCCTATTCCATAACTACTTATAAAATAAAATAAAAAATATTGATTTATTTTAACAAATAAAATATTACATAAATTTTATAAACTATAATTATTTAGAGAGAGGAAAGGGGTAAGAGAGTGGGCAGACCTTTTGTCTCTTTCATGAGAGATTTTTTTATGACATTTTTTTTTTATTACTTAGTAAAAATTTGGATCATTTCTCGATTTACGCGTGTCATCCTTGCGCAGAGTCCATATTAATCTTTTCTTATCGTTCCAATTTTGTCTGATGTTCCCGAAGGGACAAAAAATCTTCGGAGTTCTGATTTTTTTTAAGGACATTATTAGAGTCTACATATATTTCTAATGTATATATGTATATATAAAAAAACCTTCCATTAGAAAACTATAATCTTAATTTAGATTCGAATCCTATCTAGTTTTGATTAGTGCAGGACTTTGAATCATTTGTTCCAACTATCCTAGTTGAAACATAAAGACAATAGTATATAATTAAAAACTTCCCGATCTATAATAGGTATACTTCTAAAATAAAAAAAAATAAAAAAAATCTGTTTTAATTAATAAATTAAGACATTATTTTTTTAAACTTCTGAAATTTAAAAAATTAAAATTTCTATTTTAATTAATAAAATAAGACATTAAATTTTTAAATTAGAATTATTTTTTGTTTTTGAAACTCGATTTTCTCTATGGGAAGTAGAGTAGACAGTAGACTAGAATAAATATCATAAATTTTGACTAATACAGCAATCAATTAATAATAATCCTAATATATCCCCTTCCCCCTCTCCTCATAATTGCGCCATAAATTTTCATTGATTTCTTGAATAAATGGATAAAGTCGGAATAAATGGTACTTCCTCCGTTTCAAAATAAATATCTTTGTAGATAAAATGAAAATTTTCAAAATAAGTTTTAACACAAAAAATCGGAATTCGTCCAATTTTATCATAAACAACCTGCTTAATTTATTGATTATTTCCTTATTCTACAAAATATTCAATAAAATGAATTTTGTATGAAAGTATTTGTTTGTTATATGTATTCTTAATTTTTAAAAAAAAATTAAAAAGACATTTATTTTAAAATAATAAACATAAGTGTCACTCTGAAAACACTCGGGCATAATAAGGCAGGGACATAAATAATTAGGGGAAACATAATACATTACAAATATATTTACAATTTAAGAAAAGGGTAAATTAGGTAGAAACATTAATTCTCACTTTTCTAGAACAACATTAATTCCCACTACGAGTATTACAACGATACCTACCATGCAAATACACGGAAATTTTAAAATGTCGTATATTTTGAAATGGAGGGAACATTAAATATTTAATTTAAAATAAAATCACTTCTCTAAAACGATAATTAAAAAAACAATATTGAAAAGATCAGAGGAAGAATTAGATAATCGATAAATTTGTTGGTTTTTCTTGTAGTTTAGGATTTAATTACTGATCATTTGTTTTTTCATTAGTATCAATTAGTATTCTTCACGTGTGATGTTCAAAAGTCTATTTATAAAACTTGAATTATATTTGATATGATAAAATAACACTTTGCATCAAAAGTAACAATTTTCTTATTTTATATATGCAAATGTTTTCCTATCAATCTTTAGATACCCTTTAATGTGTGAAGACCTTATTCCTAAATTTTGGATAAAATATTTAATCTCAGTTCATGAAACTTTGACGCATTAACTCGTGAACATATTAACATTGGCTCATAGTAAATAGGGAAAGAGTATAAATATAATCCTTGCCTTATGGAAAGTGATTTATAAGACGGTATTATTTAAGTGTTTGCCTAATGGAGACATTTTTCAAGAAGTACTACTTTGTAGAAAAAAGTCACCTTCCAATAACATTTAGCACTTTCTAGAGGCAAGACCTTTTCTTCATAATCATAAACGCTGACAAATCCTGTTTCCCCCGTCCTATAATCAAAGTTCTGAATATTACAATAATGATTCTGTAGTTTCAACTAGGAAAATTTTCAAAAAGAAATAAAATTAGATACACCACATGTACAAACCTGTTCTCTAAACCTATTGACCAGCAGCCCTCCTGATCAGGTTGCCTAATTCGGGCTTTGAATCTCCTAATGAACAACACAAATCACCCCCCCTCCAAAATTGGAAAATTCAATCTATATTCAGAGTTGCAATGCCAAATCTGGCTGCTGCTCAATCTGTAAGCTAGAACTAGGCGACCCGACTGGAATTCTCACGTTCAGGTCTGGTGGGCCCGTGATACCACGGTTATGCTGCTGAGCTGCCATCCCTGGCCAAGCCGAATTCCCAAAACTCCACATTTTGGCCTCTCCTTGCGAATCCGGGGCCTTACCTTGTGCAAAGTGATATCCGGGTTGAAATTGAAAACTGCCCCAACTTCCCTGCAGCTTCGCTTCTTCCTGAATAGCCGATGGATGAGTGGATATGGACCCCACTGCAGACGTCGGCCCTGCAGTAGAGGCATTGTATCCAAACCCTACTGCAGACGCGGGCCCTGCAGTATTGGCATTGTATCCAAACCCTACTGCAGGCGCGGGCCCTGCAGTATTGGCATTGTATCCAAACATCATCCCGGCGAACCCGTTTCTCTGAGGCTGATGCATAGGTGGTCTTTGTTGGACCGGAGGAAATGGTGTTGCTCTCCAAGAAGATGATTCGCCTTGTAAAGCTAGCTCATTCTGGCTGTTGAGTTTCCTAACGGCTTCGACCATTCCTTCAGAAAGGCCGTAAGCAACAGCAGAGCTTAAATCAGAAGTTGATGGTGTCACAAGTTTAGTTGAATTGCAATCGCCAGCAGAGCTATTTGATGACTTCTGTTTATCGGTTGAGAAAGATAGTGGTTGGGAAGGCGTTCCGTTGTCACCCACCCAGCCGGGCCCGTATTGTACCCCGTGAGGTAAGGCGTACTCTATTTTCTTCGATGCAACTTTCCATGCTATCGGCCCGAGATTTGCAGCATATCTAGCTAGGCTTCTTGCATAACCAAGCGGCTCGTGAAGACCGACCTGTAGGTTCAAGCGGGCGTGGAATCATTTTCTGAGACAAAAATTAACTTAAAGATAGCAAAAATATGAGGAGAATAGAGAAGGGTGAAACAGAAGCACATGGTTAAAAACAACTTAAATCTCCAAGTTCCCATGTGAACATAATCAAGTTACCTACACTTAGAGGTGGCAAAATCGTCCAACCCAGCCTACCCGACATTTTAGATGAGTTAGGTCAAAGGAATCTTAATTCAAAATATCATCAGACCCAACAAGCCCAACCCGATGGGCAAATGACCTGACGGGCTGTGAGTTGGCCCGACAATCTGAGTGTATTTTAGGGGTGATGGGCTGGGCTGGACCTACCAATATTCGGCCAGGCTCGGCCCGACATATGGTGTTTGCTCAGTGGGCTGGGCCGGGTCGGGAGCAACTCAAATCACCTCTACGTACAGTAGTTCAATGAGTTGGTATATAAAACGTTTTCCCTACCCCGAGTCCTCTATCTACAAAGAATTCAGAATTTCATGCTGAAGGGGAAAAACAACATAATTAAGTCGAAATTTACTCAAACTACGCACCGGCACCAATCGCTTCATATCTCCAATAGAGTTAGACAAGATATGCGAACTGTTGGCAGGAGACATCGGATGGAACTGCCTATATGTATCACGCCTGTTCTCATCAACTACAATCTGTTTCTTTCCGTTTTTCATGTCTGCCCGTAAAATGGATGCTGCACATTGGAAACAAAACCTTTATCAAGTCTGCAAGTCAATTAACTCAAAGGGTAGAATTTCATCAGCGCAAAAGTACAATGCACCTGGAAATTCATCGTTCCAATCCGCCAACCATTCAGAGTATTCACCATTTCTAGGCCGGTAAGATGACACGTAGGGGTCATTGGACCGGAACCTATTTATCGGAGGTGCCTTTCTTAGATTGTAAGTGTTAGATCCTGGTGTCTTGTCGTCTCCATTGTTAAGAGTTGGACCTGGTGTACGTTCAAGACCAACACGATCAATTGGGGATGTTTCTAGAAACTTCTTCTGGTTCTTGCTGTTTGGGGGCCTGCCTCTCCGCACAACCTTAGGCTGTGGTTCGCCGTTGTCACCCTCATGCCTCAGATTCTCAAAGTCTCTCTTTGCAATATCTTGTATAGACTTTGCCTAAAATAGTCCTTTGTTCAGATACGATGTAGGATGATGGATAAAATGAACAATATGTATGAAAGAATATGTAAAAGGACCACGCTAACCTGCCGATAGTAGACGGTATCTTGAGCATTGTAAAGCAAGGCATTTGAACATATCAAAAACACATCAGCCTGGAGTCACAATAAGGGAAATAACAGTGGCATATAAGATATTAGAAACCAAACTTTGACGATAAACCACAGATTTAAAGAAAACACATGAAAATCATGCAATTTTATGTTCGAATTTTATGTATCGAACACTATGCTACAAACTCAAAAGGCGTTACCAGTTTTAACAGCAAACAATCAGTTAGATGTCATTTTCTTTAACAGAAGGTTCACCGCACCAAATAGAACTACCATATCAAGGTTATCGATGCATACACATCCATTCCTTAATCAAATTTCATTGGATGCTACATCCTGTACGAATGATTAAAGTTTAGAGTATTAAACTGGAGGTAAAGAATTACAAACAAGACCCCATTAAGCAAGTTCCTGCATCACAGATCATCCCTGACACTCCTTTCGTTTTTATCCAGATCATTGAGTAGCTTATGATATGAATGCATCACACATACATACTACTGAGACTCGTAACAACTTAGAGGATCAAGAATGCAGCATCACCATAAAGAAATTACTGATTTGGTGTCACAGAAATATGAACAAGGATCTCCGTAAAGTACAGCAACACAATCGGCAAAAGAAAGAGAAGAGCTTCATTTTCAGCACAGATCCACATAACTCCCCATTAGAAGCCAGTTCACATAAGTATTAAAGAAAAAGTGAAAAACTTTGTCTGTTCACAAATTCGACACAAAATTCAGAACCAACCTCCAATTCTTCCAAATTCTTATATGCTCCACGGTCGAGTTTCCTCCTGACAGTCCCAAAATCCATAGGTTTCTCTATTATCTCAAAATAATCAGGCAGCTACAAGAAAATCAACTTCATATCAGCTGGTGATGACATAAAAAAATTTTTGTCGAAGATCTATGATAATGTCATCACCTCATTGATATCCACAGGCTCAGAAAATACCCCATAAGTGTCCTTCCTGCAATTAACATTTGTCCGAGAAAACAACACTGTCAAACTGAATACAGAAAACCCAAATATGGAACAGTATGGAGATGGAATACGGAATAAATATCAATAAATATCTAAGAATAAAAAACCCTATACCAAAAAAAAAAAAAAGAAAAGAAAAACACACACATACACATACATACTTTTGAAGCCTGTCTAGAATGAAGACCAACATCTTTTTGTCTGGCAAAGGTGTTGTGGGTCCAGACTCCAATGGCGACCCTATCCACACAAATTAAATGAAATGACCAACATCAGATTAAACCACAAAATTCCATATACCAAACTCAAAAAGGGTTCATTTTTTTAAAATAGTTTTTCTCTATTTTCATTTATTCCAAAATCAAGCAAGCAAGGGCTGTGATTAAGACCATGTAGAGGACTGTCTGTCGCTTTCACAACTTTTTTCTCCTGCAGATATAAATAAAACCAATTATTAATAACAACACATAATCATCATCTCAAAGTCATCAAGAATACAGGTAAAGAAGTTAATGAACAACAACACCAGCAGCAAGTACAACTGAGAAAGAAAAACAGTAATTCTGAGAACAATAATCAACTCCCAGTAAAGACAAATCTGAACCTTTTTCAAGGAGCAATTCTTTAAAATAAATAAATAAAATATATAATTGCTGCAAAAAAGGATGGTCAACATATTAAAGCTTCCAGTAAATTAAACAGAAACAAATTACCAACACTTATTGTGCCAACAATATATGGAAACTAATAGAAAATAAATTCATGCAAAAACAATAGATTTCTTTACAATACAAAATGGAAATAAATACACCTATATTATTTTCCAACAGAACATAGATATAGATTTTGACTTAGTCAAAACACACAGCACCCCACTCCAGATCTTCAGAAGTCAGAGCATAAAAAAAAGTAAAAAATCTTTTTTTTTTCGCGCGAAATCCCAAATTCTTCTTCAAATAAGATCCACAAAGTAAAACCCCTCAATTATTTTTATTTTTCAAAAGCCGAATTCCAATACTCAAAACTCATTTTCAAAAAGGCTGCCAAAGCATTACCCACCAAAATTCAAAACTACCCCACCCCCAATTCTCCATCAATTCCCCCAATCCAGACAAAATCCCTACCTGTACAGCACCATCTTCGTCAGATCCGCGATTGATCTTCCGTTTCTTCGCATGCGTTTCCCGATCCTCGGACTCATCGCCGGAATCCGAACCCGACTCCGACGCCGAATCAGAATGCCGCATGTTCTTCTGATCAATTTTCTCAATTTCAGGCAACCGAACGACGAGCTTGACCTTCTTCTCCTTCCTCTCATCATCATCGTCCTCCTCCTCCTCAATCTCCCGCCTGACAGAATTGAGAAATCTAGGGTTCCGGCGGCCGGATCGGCTGTAGGTGATGGGGTTAGGGCCGAGGCTAATGGGTTTAGTGAGGGGAATTGGGGTTTTGGAAGGTCGCCCCTTTTTCTTCTTCCGCTTCATCATCTCGGCAGTTGCTGCTACCTTACCCATGGCTTTGGGCTTTGCTGCAGGGGACCTTTTTTTTCTTTTTCGCCTTTTTTATTATATATTTATTTTTGCTTAATTTGTTGGGAACAATGACAAACTGTGGGGTTGGATGAGTATCACGTGAGACTTGTTTCGCACGTGTGGGACGAAACCGATGGTTTACAACCACTACGATGTCGTTTCAGCTATTTTACTATTATGTGTGATTGTTGTTACTCTCTCCGTCCTATAACGAGGGTCTTATATAATATATGTGATTGATATAAACCCGTCTAGTCAAGGTAAGTCTAATGATGGTGGTAGCAATCTAATTAGGTATTCTCTCTGTCCGATTAAAAAAATCGTGTTTGAAAAAAAATGTGCCGAAATAGTAATCATATTTTAAAAATTAATATCTTGTTTTAGTAGTTCGAGTAAATATTAAAAAAATTCATTTTACAAATTAGTTATATACTTGTGATTTAATGAGTTAACTTGTGTAAATGTGTGTTGATGTTAGAAAATTGTACTTTATAAATAAAAAGTTGTAAATTTTCAAAAAAATAAAATTATGAGACGAAATGAATTAAAATTATGACCTATGTAGTAAAAAAAAATTGGTGAATTATCTTGTTACTTATTCAAGTTCATATATGTAATTGAAATTCATCTCTAAGTTGGTGAATTTTTCGCATTTAACCTTTAATACTATAATATATGTTGATTACTGACTCCAATCAGTAATGGAAGTACAACTTTTTTAAACCATCAATTTACATTTATACAACTTATTTTAATTTCTCTTATTTGATTTATTCAATGACATGTAGCAAATTCATGAAAGTCAACATTTCAATTTTTTACTTAGACTAATAGAATGAGACACTAACTTTTGAAACATGACTCTCATTTTAGGCATGGTTTTTTTTTTTTTTTTTTTTTGAAATATATTTTCATTATAGGATGGAGGGAGCACTACGCAAAATAGGGAATAACTTTTGAATTTTTTTGTAATTCATTTTTGTAATTTGATTTTCTATTTGAAAAATATGAGTCAGTTACGTCTATCTGCAATGCATCGCGACAAGAACCAATTTACTACCGTTGCATATCATTAATTGAAAATATACCTACAACGTATTCACGGCAAAGACTAATTTATTACGTTAACCCGTTTGAGTTTATTGGTAATTTGTCTACTAAAATTATAGTAAGCAAAATGAAATCTGGATCTCGTTGTCCCATAATGAGAATCATGTTTTAAAACTTACTACTTTTTATATTTGTCATTTTGATAAATGTATAAGTCTCACACTTATACAATTTATTTTATTTTTAAATTTAATTTATTCAATGATATGTAACTAATTTGTGAAGTTATGATTTATGTTTATATTTAATCTAATAAAACGAGACACTAAAATAATATGACTACCATTTTAGAACAAGATTTAAAAAAAATAAAAAAATACTCTCATTATCAAACGGAGAGAGCTACACAAAATAAGAAACAAATTGTGAAGTTTCTATAATTCATTTTGAGAATTTGATTTTCTATTTATAAAATATGAGTCAGATTAATAATTGTAAATCTATCCGCAAAATATTCACAATTAGAACTAATTTATTATCGTTGCATATTCTTAAATGAAAAGCTATCTATAACGTTTTTACAATACATATTAATTTGTTACATCATCCCATTAGAGTTGATTAGAAAATAGTGTCTACTAAAATTATTAGCACGTTGTATAATTTTAAATATAAATTAAAATAAATCGCAATGTAAACTAAATTAAACCCGTCTAGTCAAGGTAAATCTAATAATGGTGATAGCAATCAAATTAGATACTCTCTTCATCCCATAAAAAAATCGTGTTTGAATCTTGTCCCAAAATAATAATCGCATTTCAAAAATCAATATCTCGTTATATTAGTTTAAGTAAAAATTAAGAGTTTTTATTTTATTTTATTTTTACAAATTGGTTACATATGATTTAATAAGTCAAATAAATAAATAAATAAAATAAATTTTGTAAGTGCGTATTGATTGATTTTGGAGAATTGTATCTTCATAAATAAAAAGTTGTACATTTTTTCAAACAAGACTCTTTCTGAGGTGGGTGGAATATTAAAATGACCAATAAATAATTTGAAGGAAAATTAAAAGTTGATGAATTATCTTATTACTTTTTAAAGTTCATAAAAGTGTAATTGAAATCCATCGGGAAGTTGGTTATTTTTTTTTTTTCATTTAACCTTTAATATTATATAATGTATGATTAATTGATTATTACTGACTCCAACCAATAGTGAAGGTATAAATTTTTAAAATCATCAATTTGTATTTACGTACACGATTTATTTTAATTTGTTTTATTGACATGTAGCTAATTCGTGAAATTCAACATTTTAATTTTTTTTACTTAGACTAATTTTTTTTTTTTTTTAAATATAATCGCATTATAGGATGGAGGGAGTACTACGCAAAGTAGGAAACAACTTATAATTTGATTTTCTATTTAAAAATATGAGTCAATTACGTCTATCTGCAAAGTATCACGATAAGAACCAATTTATTACCGTTGCATATCATTAATTGGAAATATACCTACAGGCTATTCACAGCAAAGATTAATTTATTACGTCCATCAGTTCGAGTTTATTGGTAAATTGTGTTTACTAAAATTATAGTAAGCAAAATGAAATATGGCTCCCTTTGTTTCATAATGAGAATCATGTTTTAAAAAAATACACCTTTTTATTTTTGCGTTTTGATAAAAGTATAAGTTTCGTACTTATACAATTTATTTTATTTTTAAATTTAATTTATTCAATTATATGTAAATATTTTGTGAAATTATGGAACTCATGTTTATATTTGGTCTAATAAAATGAGAGACCACTAAAAAAAACATGACTCTCATTTTAGAACAATATTTAGAAAGAAAAAAAAAAAGACTCTCATTATGAGACGGATATAGTTACACAAAATAAGAAACAAATTGTGAAGTTTTTATGATTTCATTTTGAATTTTTTTCTATTTATAAAATATGAGTCGGATTAATAATTGTAAATCTATCTGCAATGTATTCAAAATTAGAACCAATTTATTACCGTTGCATATCATTAAATGAGAATTTACTTACAATGTTTCACGGCAAAGACTAATTTGTTACATCACCCTGTCAGAGTTGATAATAAAATTGTGTCTACTAAACAACCCTAACTAAATTATAAGTATGCTTGTATAATTTTAAGAATTTTGTTGGGTACATTGTAGAATTTGGAGTGGAAATGGATCTAAAATCTTGCTCTCTTGATTTAAAGACTAATAATCATGTCATGGAACTACGAGATTCTTGGCAATATAACTTTTTTAATAGTGAGAACTCTTGATCAAATAAATATCTATGTACTCCTTGGGAAGTGGGGGTTGTTTAAGCAATATTATATCCATTTCATTACTTGATATTTTTTTATACACTTCATCTTGATGGATATAATATATGTGATGGATATAAAACCGTCTAGTCAAGGTAAATCTAATGATAATGTAGCAATGTAATTAGATATTCTCTTCATTTCATAAAAATATGTGAAAAATATTTCTTGTCCCAAAATAGTAGTCATGTTTAAAAATTATGTCTCGATTTATTAAGTCTAATAAACAAATAAAAGAACTTGTGTAAGTACATATTGGTGGATTTTAGTGAGTTGTACCTTTATAAATAAAAAATTGCACATTTTTAAAAAAAGATTCTTTTTAAGACGGATAAAGTATTACAAATATGTGCAATGTAATAATTGAAAAAAGGTTGGTGAATTTCTTTTTAGTTTTTAAAGTCCTTGTGTTTATTTGAATTCATCCCCAAGTTAGTGATTCTTTTGCACTTAACCTTTAATATCCCTATCCCTACTTAATATAAAAGTAGGATCTTTTAGGGTGATGTGTCTTCATCACTTTAATTCTAGGCTTTAAACAAATAATAATAATAATAATAATAATAATAATAATAATAATAATAATAATAATAATAATAATAATAATAATAATAATAATAATAATAATAATAATAATAAAAATATTATAAAAAAAAAAAGAAACCAATCAACGTCCCTCCCTCATCCTTTTTTTTTTTTTTTTTTTGATATTTCCAACTATAATTTAAATTGCACATAACTTTTTCGTTCCTAATATATATATTCGACAAATAATATATCAAATTAATCTTCTTGCTAGGATCTTTAGTTTGACACCCATATTAAATATATAAAAACCAATTACTTAAGAACAAAATATTAGACCTAAAATATGAACTATAATTTTTTGTAGTATTGAATTATTTGCTTAGTTTTGTAATATGTACATAATTAAATTATTTTTATGGGTTTTAGCCACAAGTATTTAAATTTTAATTTTATAATAAAAAATAATCCGATTCTTAAATTTATAATATTGATTCTTTCATTATAATATTTTTTAATATGTGGTTATTTCTATAAAAAAAAATTATTAACAAAAATTGTAAAGAAAAACCCCATTTACTATTACAATAAGAGGAACACACATGTCATTTATATAAGTTATCTATCAGGAAAAACACGTGTCAATCATACAGACTGTAGGAGTTTGTTTTTATTTTTATTTTCAAAAGGAAAAAAAAAAAGAATTGGACGTACCAACAATAAAATTCTCTCTTCAATTCTTTTTCTTTTTAACTTAAAATTTTGAATGTTTATAACTTTTTATATCAACTTAATTATTGATGAAAAATATATCAAATTAATCATTATTTCACGATATTCAAATAGACATCCATATTAGATATAATAAATTTGTTGGATTTACATTGGTCAATTGTACAAAAACTGTATGTTAGAAAGAAAAAAAATATGGGTATGTTTGCTTATAATTTCTCTCCGTAGATTTAGGAGACCAAATTTCAATAAAGCACACTCATTAACTCTCTCAGTCAAGTTTGGTTCAGCACTTTTCAACCTTAAGCAAACACACCCTATGTGTATTTGTTTCCAATTATTTATTTCATATTAGAAAAAAATATGATATACTACAAAAGTTCAAATAACTTATTTCATTTTTTTGTGAAATTGGGTTTAAAATTCATATTGCTTACATAAAAAAATAAATGTTAATATTAACTTAATTTTAATACATAAAATATAGTAAAATGTATAATGACTTATATATGTTTTATAATAACTGGTAGCAATATTAGAATTTAATCACATATTATTAATGTAATAGAATATTTTATCCCGTGCATTGCACGGGCGAACATCTAGTTATAATTAATGTATGGTTATTATTGACTCCAATCCAACAAGTAGCGAAGGTATAACTTTTTAAAACCATCAATTCAAATTTACACGACTTAAATTTTTTTTTATTTGATTAATTCAGTGACATATAGCTAATTCGTGAAATTCAACATTTTAATTTTTTACTTAAACTAATAAAACGAGACATTAGTTTTTAAAACATGACTCTCGTTTTAGGCCCTTTTTTTTTAAAATATAACCTAATTATAGGATGGGTGGAGTACTACGCAAAATAGGAAACAACTTATGTATTTTTTATAATTAATTTTGATATTTTGATTTTCTATTTTAAAAAAATATGTGTCAATTATGTCTATCTACAACGTATCACAATAAGAACCAATTTATTATCGTTGCATATCATTAATTAAAAATATACCTACGGCGTATTCATGGTAAAGACTAATTTATTACGTCCACCCGCTTGAGTTTATTGGTAATTTTTGTCTACTAAATCTATAGTAAGCAAAATGAATTATGGCTCCTTCTGTCACATGATGAGAAACATGTTTTAAAAGGTATTTTTTTTTTTTTTTTTGGCCATTTTGATAAAAGTATAAGTCTCACACTTATACGATTTACTTCATTTTTAAATTTGACTTATCCAATGATATGTAATTTATGAAATTAAGGAATTTATGGTTATACTTGATCTAATAAAACGAGACACTAACAAAACATGACTTCCATTTTAAAATAAGATTTTTTTAATAAAAACATAATTAACATTATTGGGCGGAGAGAATTACATAAATATGAAGCAAATTATGAAGGTTTTTATAATCCATTTTGAGAATTTGATTTTTTATATAACAAAAACAAGTCAGATTAATATTTGCAATCTCGTATTCACAATTAAAACGAATTTATTAACATTGTCCATATCATTAAATGAAAATCTACCTATAACGTATTCGCGAAAAAGACTACTTTATTATATCCATCCGCTAGAGGTGACTGGAAAATGTTTACTAAACTTTTATGTGTGTTGTAAAATTATATGGATATTTTGTTCTAAGTACAATAGAACTTTTTTAATAGGGAGAACTCTTTGTCAAATAAATCTTTATATACTCTTCAAGGGGGAAATTTTCTTTATGTAATATTATATCCATTTCATTAGTTGATACTTTTTAGTACACTTCATAACATGATATTTATTTATACATTATGCATGGTATATTTTGTCACTATCAAATGTATTGTGAGAGTATCATATCATACAGTGTTATTTTGAAAATGGGAAAGCTACACAAAAGCTTATGTATTCATATGCATACATCCTCTTATATGCAACATATCACATCCAATTCTAAAAATATGTTAAAGGTAATATCTCTGTTGTGAAAGAGATTTGCTTTTGGGGATACATTATGAGAGATATATTTTACGTATTTTCCGCTTTTCTATATACTTTGAACATATGTTAATGTGTTCACCGTTAAAATGGTAGAATCATTTAAAAAGAATATCATTATCTTATTTAAAATTCAGGAATATGATCTTTACACATTATTGCATTAGCAATGAGCATGTTATTATATATTCAAAACGGGTAGGAGAACATTTCCGTATGATACACATATATATAAATTGTTGTCGTTAGAAAATTATGGAAGACAACTATAAAACTGACACCAAGTTTGTGTTGAGGTGCAAAATGACCCTCAGGCACCTTTTGGTGCCAAAAAAAAATAAAAATAAAAAATTAATTAATAAAAAAAATAATAATAACAATATACACACATAAAAAAATCAAGTGCTTGTTTGAACCAAAAAATAGTTATTGATTTATTTGAACTTAGAGTATAATTTGAAGGTCAAATTTGTGTAATTTCCCTAAAATCTAATTCCTTCCCTATTATAACGAGAGTCGTGTTTCAAAAGGTACAACTTTATATTTTTTATTAAGGAAAATAACATGAAATAGTATTTTGTATAACTTTAACTATAAATTTGACATCCTTATAATTATACTATAATTTTAGTCTTTAAAATTACAAATTTAACCTTTTTTAACATTACTATCCTCATCAATTAATCTAATTACCTACATAACCTAATTAATTCTTTTATTCCCAAAATTTCATATCTCCCTCCAAACACCTGTCCTCCCCCAAACCCCCATCCACCCTCGCCACTACCCTGTCCTCCCTACAACCCACACCACCCCACCCAAACCAAAAACAAAAAATAAAAATTCAGTTCTTCTTTTTAATTTCTTTTCCCATTTTTTTTTACTACCTGGCCCCGCCCCAACTGCCTACACCCCACCATACCCCTAACCCCATCCTAAGCGGCAAAAAAAAAAAAAAATTCTTTTTAATGCTTACACCATCAATCCACCCTTCATGTAATTTTTTGGGGGAAGTTGAACGTGGGGTGGGGTTAGGTTGGGGGTGGAGGGTATTAGCCATAATCTAATTATGTTAATTGAACTTCATTATGTTAGTTAATATAAATAAAATTAGGTAAATTAGTGGTAAGGATAGTATTGTCAAAGAGGGTTATAGTTGTATTTTAAAAGGCTAAAATTTTAATATAGTTACAAGGATGAAATTTATAACAAGTTAGTAAAAAGGCTATTTACAATTACTTCCATTTTCACTTTTATCAAATTTAATGAAAGTACAAGGCATTTTTTTTTTTAAAAATCATCAATTCACACTTCTACGATTTATTAATTTTTCACTTAATTCGTAAAATAAAAAAAGATCTCAGTACGATAAAAAAGAAGAAGACAAAAACTAAAAGACAAACAAAAAACTGAAATAAAACTGTCATTATGGAATGGAGGAAATATTACACGGAATAGGAAAAAAATATGGAATTTTTATATTTGATTTTGAAAATTTGATTTTCTATTTAAAAAATATGAGTTGGATTAAATTGTAAACCCATCTGCAATATATTCCCGATAAGAAATTGCCCTTAAGCTGTTTAGTTAACAAATCAGCAAGCTGGAGCCTGATACACTTTAATTATGCATGATTTAGGTCGATTTAGGAACATATTTTATAACATTTACATGCATATTTGGTCGAGAGTTGCTTATATTCATCATATTTGAGCCAGTTAACGTGTTTTGACTTGTTCTGAAGGTTTTGAAGTATTTTTAGGTTGAAAAGTCATTTTTTACGACTATTAAACGAAGAAACAAGTCAAAAAGGGAAAAAGACCGGTTTGAACCATTCTAAAATGAGTTGAACCGGAGCTGAACCGTGGCGACCACGCCACTATGGTGAGCGGCCGCCACAAAAGGTGCTCAGAAAGTGAAAGTGGCACTGGCCATGTATCGCGACCGCTACAAAAGGCAATGTTTTAAGCCAGTTTTGAAGAGAAGTGTCATGACAGCGAGAGGCATTGTGCGCGGCCGCGACAAAAGACGATTTTTTAGGAAAATTCCTACTTCTAGTAGGATTTGGATCCTAGTTCCCCAAAGTACATCCCTAAGCTTATAAAAAGATCCCAAGCTCGAGTTTAGAGATAGAATCTCTTACACTTACATACTCGGAATAGCTTGGAGTCGAGAATCGAAGATCGAGGAGCTACACGGTGAAGATCGACGATTGAAGATCCGGTTTAGTTTGTTCTTACTTTTGTATTTAATTTTCAATGACTTTTGTCCATGAATGTTTATTGAATTTAATTACAATTGTGAGTAGCTAAACACGTTTGTGTTCTAGGGGTAGAAAGTAGGTTACGCTGAATGATGTATTAACTTTTATCATTTAATTCTAGACTCCAATTTAATGTGTTTATCTATGTGTTTGTTCTTATTTTATGATTTAGTTTAAATTAATCAATTAGATTAATTCTAAAAGTTTAATAGTTTCGCTCGGGGAGGAGATTGTTAATAGACGTACAACACATAGCGCAATTTTCTATGATTGTGTAGGCTATGGTCTAGAATATTTTGGGAGTCTTTAGGTTTAGTCGACTTAAGAGGGTGACTAAGTCTAATAGATCAACAATCTAATCGCTTCGGAAGGAGGGTTAAGTTCACTTGAGAGCCGTCTAATAAATACTAAAATTGGTTTAAAAGTCAAGAATTGTAGGTTAAATTATACATCAGTATCGTAATCGAAATCTATACCGTAGGATACACTTTAAATCTATCTAAGTCATCCTTAATCCTAAATTTTATGTTTTACAAGTATTTCGTGATTTATGTACTACTTTTAGTTAAATTAGTATTAAGTCTACAAATAACTTTCACTCATCTAGAGTTTACTTAGGAGCGTCTTAAATTACTTGGAGTATCGACCTACGCTAGAGTCAGTCTCTGTGGGATCGACCTTGACTACCACTACCTACACATACATCGTATACTTGCGGAAAACTAGGGTTAGGAAAATCATTGTCAAAGCCGAGTAGTAACATGGTGTAGATGTAAGAAACCTTCTTTGTAGCGATTGCATACCAGGTGGAAATTTATGTCAAGGTGCTTGGTTCACTCATGGAACACTGGGTTTTCAACGATATGTAACACAGATTGGTTGTCACAATAGAGGAGAATCGGTTTGGGAATGGAAAGACCCAAATCTATAGCAATATAATCAACCCAAGTTAGTTACATGTTGTACTAGCTAAAGCTCTACATTCAGCTTCAGTTGAACTCCTAGATATAGTAATTTGTTTCTTGGATTTCTAAGAAGCAAGGCAACGACCTAAGAAAACACAGTATCCTGTAATGGATTTCCTAGAGTCCACACAAGGATCCGAATCGACATCATTGAACACATGCAAATTCAGAGGACCAGTCTTAGAATAGTAAAGAACAAGATCGAATGTACCCTGCAGATACCTTAGGAGGTGAACAACAACCTCCCAATGAGTGGATCTAGGGGTTGTCACAAACTGACTCAGTTGGTGAATAGCAACAGTGAGATCAGGTCTTGTGAGGTTTAAATACAACAAACGTCCAACCAAACTTCTGTATCTACCAATATCTGTAAGAAGAGAACCTTGAGTACTAGATAGTTTGAGACCTTGAGGCTATGGAGTACTATCTGGTTTGCAAATTTGCATACATTCCCCAGTCCAATATATATTTCCTTTGGCTCATGCGAACACCTTAAGAAATCCTGTCAAGCTCAACTCCTAAAGAATATTTTGCACTCCCATGCATGATTGAAGTTCCTTGTTTATGGCATCTATCCATTTTGGAGAATCCTTGGCTTCAGCATATGTTGTAGGCTCTTTGACATTAGCAACATTAGCTGAGAAAACCATATGAGAAGTGCAATGAACCAACAATTGCTAGGAAGAATCAATATAGGCAGCTGAAGAATAAGACTTAGATGCAGCAGCTGTACTTGTAACAAAATCTTGCGGATAATGTGGTTTAGTGGTTTTTCTAATGCTCTTTCTCAAGACAGGTAGATAATGTGAAAGAGATCAAGTCATAACGTAATTCAAATTTTCACTTTGTGTTTTGTTTTGGGGGATGCCGTGCATAGTTTATGCTCATGCGGGCCAGAAGTGACAATTCTTTAATCATTTTAGCCAAAGTGGGGTAAGTTAGCATTTTAACCACATACTTTACCTTTGGTGGTCGTCGTGCACAGTTTATCCTCATGCGGGCGGGCAATGAGGTCTTTTTGGCATCAGACTCACGTAAATTTCAAGAACTCCCCGTTTAAAGACCGACTTGTACACCATATTCAAATTCAAGCAGGGTATTTTCAACATCTTCCTCTTCTAAATGTCTATCTTCGTATTTGCTTCCTTGTTTGTCCGTCATGTAGCATGGGGTGTCACCAAGACCATTATCTTCCAAGATAGCTGTAAGATTTGTTGTTGCATTGCCTTCATCTAACACCATTTTTTCCTTGCTGAGCTAGCTGCATGACCTTGTCGTTGAATACAATGCAGTCTTCCAATGAAAGCCCCACCAACCGATGATACTTACAATACTTTGGGTCATCAGTCCACCTAGCTTCTTCAGGTCGCTTCATTTCAGGTAATTCGATGAGATTTGCTTCCATCAAGTCATCGAATATCCCGGAGATATCAGAGTCCAAGAATGAATATTGTTTTAATTGAATCTCCTTCAGAGTGAACTTTCTTTATCCCCGGTCTTGAGAGATGTCTTTCCCTTTGTCAGTCTTATTGTCTTCTTTTTGGTCAAACTTGATGGGCATCGCAACTACCATCATGGACTCTTGGTTTGCAGGTGTGGTAAAGGGTTTGCCCCCTTTATTCCAATCTTGTCTATTACTGAACTTGCGGGGCTCTTGAATTGGCGGCCCTTCTGCTCCACTTGTAGTCATGCTTAACTCTATATCATAAGCTCGAGTAACTAATTCCTCAAATATATGTGGGCGAATTTCTTGCAGAATATACCGAAGGCCCCACTGCATCCCTTGTGTGCATATCTCAATTGCAAAAGCTTCAGATAGACGATCTTCGCAATTAAGGCTCAAATTCCTCCATCGGTTGATGTAGTCAACTACAGACTCTTCTTTCCATTGCCGCGAGCTGGTCAACTCAATCATGCTGACGGTCCTTCGATTACTATGGAAATGATTGAGGAACTGTTGTTCTAATTGATCCCAATTGTCAATTGAGTTTGCATCCAAGTCGGTGTACCAATCAAATGCATTGCCCTTCAGAGGAACAAATTGTTTCACCAAGTGGTCACCATAAGTTCCAACATCATTGCATGTCTCAATGAAGTGGGCGATATATTGTTTAGGGTTGCCTTTTCCATCGAATTGTTGGAACTTGGGTGGCTGATTAGTCATTGACATCTTCAAACTGTTGATTCGTTCAGTATATGGCTTGGTGTACGTGAAAGAAGACTTCGAGCTCCCCTTAAATTTGTCTTTGATAGTCCCCATGATGATCTCCTTGAGTTGGTCAACGAGAATCATACCATCCACAGATACTTGAATCTCTTCTAGACGCACTTCCTTGTCAATGATATCACGTTTTATAGATGTTTCAACGTCACCTTGGTCTTCAGCTGGTTCTTTCCAAGGAGCACGACTTGTATTGCAGTTGTCAATCTTACTCCTCAGGTTTTCAATCTTCGGGTCCTTCTCTTGGACATATTTTGTTAGTACTTCAATGACCTTAGTTAGACTTGAAAGTTGCTCTTCAAGAGTTGAAGCATTCGTTGTCATGACGTGTGCTAATTCTGAACTTGAGGAAGAACGAGGAGTAGAGCATGCAGAGTCGTCCTCCTCATTTGTTACATTAGCAACAAGATATTGTGAACTCCTGTCAACAATTTCGAAAGATGATGATTGTGATTGGAGAGTTTTGGACATGCTTCCTGTAATGACTCCAATGCTAGCACTTGAAGATTTTAAGGAATTTATCTTGACCGTCAGAGCCTTGTGATTGGCCATTGCTACTTTGCTAGACTTTGAGTATTTACGTCGAAGAGTGAGAGATGAGAGGTAGAGATTGTCCCACTGGGCGTGCCAAATTTGTAACAATAAATTTCGTGTATTAAATAAATACATACGAAAAAGATGTACAAAATCGATTATTCGGATCAAAGAGTAAAATTTACAACTTTGTGGATCCTATCTCTAGTTCTTCTATGATTCTTTTCTTCAATTGATTGATGTTGGAGTTGACTTTGATCTTCTCCAATTTTGAGCTTTGACTTGAATAACGTTGACCCACGGCTTGGATGCTTGATTTTGGATCAAACGGTCTTCTTGAATGAATGTTCGAATATCTGTCTCGGAAACGTTGATTGGAGGGGCTCAACACCTTAATTTCGAATCGAATGTCGTTTCTTGATGGACTTCTCAAAGAACGCTTGAAGTTGCTTGAAGAACACCGAACAACTTTGCTCTGGAATTCTTCACTTGCTTCTTGACTTGTGTTGTTGTGAGCTAAGAGTTAAGTGTGGCTTCACAACTCCTATACATTTGGATTTACAGAAGTCAGAATGAAGTAAAAAGGAGCTGGAAATAACACAAAATCAGTTAAAACCGTTTTTGGTGGGAAAAACAGTTTCAAGATCAAAACCGTTGTCAAAGGGGTACAAAACCGTTGTCAAAGGGTGAAGAAACCGTTGCAGGCTGATGTTGACAGTTTCTAGATTCTGTTTCGTCTGTTTTTCTATTTAAACCCAATGAGTGTAGATAGTCGGTTTCTGAGCTACATACGTGATATATATACACATTTGTAACCACTCAAGAGCTCTCAATTGTAGAAACTAGAGAGATACAAGAGTTGGAGAAATAGAGCTAGAAGTAGTTTGGATTATTTTCTCTTGGAAGCTTGATTGTATAATTCTCTTGTAAAACAGTTGAGTGTTAGTGAATTGGTAAAGGCATTGTCACCCGTGGATGTAGGTTTCATAAACCGAACCACGTTAATTCTTTTGTGCTGTTTTGTTTTCAGTTTTAGATTCATTTTTCATCTTGATTCATAAGGTGTGAGTCTTGTAGTTTTGAGTGAGTTTTGTGTCTTGTTCTTGATCATTTTCTGAATCTGGATTAACAAGTGGCGCCGTCTGTGGGAAGAGACGATTCCAGGAGTTGAAGAATCTGTCAGAATGTCGATTGCAAAGCTGGAGACAGAAAAATTCACCGGTAAGAATGACTATGGACTATGGAAGCTGAAAATAAAGGCACTGCTTGTGCAACAAGGACTCTCAGCTGCTTTGAAGGAATCCAAACGTGGCTCCAGTAGCAGTGATCCAGGAAAGGAAATAGAAGATGATCCCAAGAAAGCTGATATTGATGAGAAGGCCCTGGAAATACAAGAAAGGGCTCACAGCATCATCATTCTCTGCCTCTCAGACAAGGTTTTAAGGGAGGTGGCAAGGGAAACAACTGCTATTGGAGTGATGAGGAAATTGGATCAATTATACATGGAAAAGTCAATGACAAATAGACTTTTCTTGAAACAAAAACTGTATGCATTCAGGTTTTCAGAAGAGAAACCAGTTGAAGATCAGTTAGAGGAGTTCAACAAGACACTGGATGATCTTGAATCTGTTGGAGTGACCATGGGAGATGAAGATAAAGCCATACTACTCCTAAATTCACTACCAGCATCTTTT
Organism: Ajuga chamaepitys; assembly: GCA_958295605.1. Classification (NCBI taxonomy): domain Eukaryota; kingdom Viridiplantae; phylum Streptophyta; class Magnoliopsida; order Lamiales; family Lamiaceae; genus Ajuga; species Ajuga chamaepitys. The sequence goes on from OY282503.1 coordinate 5,125,628, forward strand.
GATCATCTAAAAGATGCCATGCTCTATAGCAGACAACCACAGTTACATTTGCTGCTGTACAATCTGCATTAAGATCTAAGGAAATGCAAAGGCTAACTTTAAAAGGGAGAGAGTCTGCTGGAGAGGGCTTGTTTGTAACGAAGGGGAAATTCCAGAAAGGGAAGAAAGTGGCAAGTTCTGCAGATAACAAGAAGGTCCCTGGTCAAATTCAAAAACCAACTGAAGGGAAGGAAACCAGGAAGTGTTTCCACTGCAAGAAACCAGGTCATCTGAAGAAAAATTGCTATGAATTTAAGAAGAAAAAGCAATCCATGACAGCAAGCAGCTCAACCAACAACAATGCTGACACAGTTGAAGCCATAAATGAAGATCCTCAAGTCTTGAACATAACTGAGTCTAATCCAGAATCACAGTGGATTCTTGATTCAGGATGTTCCTTCCATATGTGTCCAAAACTATCCTGGTTTGAAGACTTTAAGGAAATAGAATCTGGAATAGTGATGCTGGGGAACAATGAACTCTATCCAGTAAAGGGAACATGTGACATCAGACTAAGGATTCATGATGGCTCAATCAAAATACTGAAAAATGTCAGGTATATTCCTAATCAGAAGAGAAACTTAATTAGTCTTGGCACTTTAGAGACTAGAGGATGCAGTTTTAAGTCAGAAAAGGGATATTTGGTGGTTTGTAAAGGAAATCAAGTGGTCATGAAGGGCATCAATAAAAATAGTTTATATTATCTTGATGGAGAGGTTGTGATAGGTGAATCTGCTATGGTCTCAAAGACAGATTATGATTTGTGGCATGCCAGACTAGCTCATGCAGGGGAATCTAATATCCAACAGCTAGTCAAGCAAGGCTTGATAAATGCCTTAGGAAATTTGAAATCTGAAAAACCCTGTGAAGAATGCATATTAGGTAAATCCAAGAAGTTACCATATCCCACTGGCAAGCACACTTCTCAAGGTGTGTTGGATTATGTTTATGCTGATCTGTGGGGGCCATCTAGAACACCAACCCTAGGTGGAGGAAGGTTTTTTCTCAGCATTATGGATGACTACAGTAGGAAACTATGGCTGTATGTACTAAAGGCAAAATCAGAATGTTTTGCTCAGTTCAAAGAATGGTGTGCTGCAGTTGAGACAGAAAAAGATATTAAACTCAAGTGTCTTAGAACAGATAATGGACTAGAATTCATGTCAGAAGAATTCAAGAGTTTTTGCAAGAACAAGGGAATTAAAAGGCACAATACTGTTCCAGGAAATCCTCAACAGAATGGAGTGATTGAAAGGATGAACAGAACAATATTGGAGAGAGTTAGGTGTATGTTATTGAGCTCTGGCCTGGAAAAGAGGTTTTGGGGTGAAGCAGCTGCTACAGCAGCTTATCTTATAAATAGGACTCCATCTTCTGCTCTGAATCATAAAACCCCAGAAGAACTCTGGACTGGAAAGTCACCAAGCTATTCACATTTGAGAGTGTTTGGCCGTAGAGCTTACTCTCATGTTAAGAATGATAAGCTGGAAGCCAGGGCAGTAAAGTGTATCATGATAGGATATCCATATGGAATAAAAGGATACAAACTGTGGTGTACAGAGCCAAACTATAAGAAGATTATTGTGAGCAGAGATGTAGTATTCTGTGAAGAAGTCCTACCATTTAAGAAACAACAAGATGGAACAAAGCTGGTTCTGAATAATCCCTTAAATGTTCCACTTAAGGTGGAGTCACCTAGCTCAGAAGTTGGATCTGATTCAGAGGACTCAGATGAAGAGGATAATCAAGATAGGGACTCAGAACCTCAGAGCTATCAACTTATCAGGGATAGAGGAAAGAGAGTTATCAAACCATCAACAAAATATGCTGAAGATTATCTCACAGCATATGCCTTAATAACTGCTGAAGAAGAAGTAGAATTTGCTGAGCCTAGAAATTATACAGAAGCAATTACAAGTCCTGATAAAGATAAATGGATCTTTGCAATGCAAGAAGAACTTGAATCACTGGAGAACAATCAGACCTGGGTGCTAGTTCAGAAACCTGAGAATCAAAAGTTGGTCAGCTGTAAATGGATTTTTAAGAGGAAAATTGAAGTGACTGAGACTGAAAAGGTCAGGTTTAAAGCTAGGCTGGTTGCAAGAGGATTCACTCAAAGAGAAGGAGTGAATTTCAATGAGATATTTTCTCCAGTGGTAAAACATACTTCTATCAGAATTTTACTGGCCTTGGTAGCTCAGTTTGATCTTGAGTTGGAGCAGCTGGATGTAAAAACAGCTTTCCTGCATGGAGAGTTAAAGGAGAAAATTTATATGTCTCAACCTGAAGGCTACATACTACCTGGAAATGAACATAAATGTTGTTTGCTTCAGAAATCACTTTATGGATTAAAACAAAGTCCTAGACAGTGGTACTTGAGATTTGATAGTCATATGAAGGTCATTGGATTTGAAAAATCAAGGTATGACAGCTGTGTCTATTTTAAAATTGCTGGAAAAGAAGTAGTGGTGTTTCTTCTCTTGTATGTGGATGATATGCTAGTAGCAAGCAGAAGCATGACAGAAATTTCTAAAGTAAAAGAACAATTGAAAGCAGAATTTGAGATGAAAGAGTTGGGACAAGCTAAGAGAATTCTTGGAATGGATATTCTGAGGGATAGATCAAAAGGTCTTCTGTATCTCTGTCAAGCAGATTATGTCAATAAGGTGCTCAAGAAGTTTAACATGCATGAATGCAGAACAGTATCAGTTCCTCTTGGTCAGCAGTTCAAGTTATCTGAACAACAGAAGCCCAGAAATGAAGAAGAAGTCCTGGAGATGAGTAAAATTCCTTATTCAAATGCTGTAGGAAGCATTATGTATATCATGATATGCACAAGACCAGACGTATCTCATGCTATTAGTGTAGTGAGTAGATACATGTCCAATCTTGGAAAGAGTCATTGGGAAGCCTTGAAATGGGTGATGAGGTATCTTAAGGGAGCAGGAAATTATGGAATTGCATATCAGAAACTGGAAGGCAGTAAGGAAGATGCAGTGCAAGGATTTGTAGACTTAGATTTTGCTGCAAACATTGATTCTAGGAAATCTCAGACTGGGTATGTTTTTACATTGTATGGGGCAGCAGTTAGCTGGAAATCAATGCTACAACCTGTGGTAGCATTGTCAACAACTGAAGCTGAGTTTATAGCTTTAACAGAGGCAGTTAAGGAGGCTGTTTGGATCAGGGGGATACTTGCAGAGTTTGGCATAAGACAGGAGGTTGTGAAAGTACATTGTGATTCACAAAGTGCTTTACATCTAGCAAAACATCATGTGTTTCATGAGAGATGCAAACACATAGATGTTAAGCTACATTTTGTCAGAGACATTGTTGACAAGGGAGCTGTAAGCTTGGTCAAGATCAGGACAGAAGAAAATGTTGCAGACATGTTGACAAAAGCACTACCTCGAGATAAATTTCAATATTGTCTTCAGTTGGTAGGTGTTAAACTGGTTTAATCTAAAGATATAAGGAGGCCCTTAAGTGACAAGGGCAGGTGGAGGTGTCTTTTGTATTCAATTCATGGATGAAGGTTTAGATGTGTTGGATGTTTGATAGTTGAGAAGCCAAGGTGGAGATTGTGAGCTAAGAGTTAAGTGTGGCTTCACAACTCCTAGACATTTGGATTTACAGAAGTCAGAATGAAGTAAAAAGGAGCTGGAAATAGCACAAAATCAGTTAAAACCGTTTTTGGTGGGAAAAACAGTTTCAAGATCAAAACCGTTGTCAAAGGGGTACAAAACCGTTGTCAAAGGGTGAAGAAACCGTTGCAGGCTGATGTTGACAGTTTCCAGATTCTGTTTCGTCTGTTTTTCTGTTTTAAACCCAATGAGTGTAGATAGTCGGTTTCTGAGCTACATACGTGATATATATACACATTTGTAACCACTCAAGAGCTCTCAATTGTAGAAACTAGAGAGATACAAGAGTTAGAGAAATAGAGCTAGAAGTAGTTTGGATTATTTTCTCTTGGAAGCTTGATTGTATAATTCTCTTGTAAAACAGTTGAGTGTTAGTGAATTGGTGAAGGCATTGTCACCCGTGGATGTAGGTTTCACAAACCGAACCACGTTAATTCTTTTGTGCTGTTTTGTTTTCAGTTTTAGATTCATTTTTCATCTTGATTCATAAGGTGTGAGTCCTGTAGTTTTGAGTGAGTTTTGTGTCTTGTTCTTGATCATTTTCTGAATCTGGATTAACAGTTGTTGTCATTTTGGTGGAGAATGATGCCCTATTTATAGTTGTAGGATGGGTTCTTAACAATATCATTATCCATAAGATAATTATTAAATTAATTGTATTTAATTTAATAATTATTGCAACAACTTCACACATGAAGCATTCTGATTAGTCCACCATGACTTGATATTTGTCCTCACCTTCATGGATAATTACTAATTTAATTTAATTTAATTTAGTAATATCTGTATCATCTTCACACGTGTCGTCTTCCCATTAGTCAATAAAATATATAACAAATCATCAACTAAATTGACTATTTAATATTAAGATAATCAATATAAAATTGATTCTCAACATATATTTTATTGCATGACGCATTTTAATTGATACAAAATTTACGTATCAACAACCACGAAAAAACCTAACCACCGTGATTTGAATCAGAATAACCTACACTGAAAATAACGTATTTTAATAAATATATTATTACGATTCAACAGAAATTAAAAGAAAAATTTGGATAAGGAATAATACTGGATCGAGGAGATTTAAGAATTCGGGAATTAAAGGATCAACGTTGAAATGTTTTTATTAGGAATTAAATCCTTCCTTCTGTCCTCAATTCACGTACAACCCCACTGTCAATTCAACATATAATTTCTCGGATTATAATTTTCTCATAATAAATAATATTGTTTTGGACCTAGAATATAAATAATTCAAAACTAGAAAAATATAATATAATATATAAAAAATATTTTTAGCAATACTTATACAGACACATATAAATATATAAAATAAAACAAAACAAAATAATTAAATAAATTAGGGACGTTAATTTTTTTTTTAAAAAAATTAATTCATATTTGTATATATAATAATAATAATAATAATAATAATAATAATAATAATAATAATAATAATAATAATAGTAATATATTTAAAGATTAATTCATATAGATAATTATATTAAAAAGGTAGTAATTAAAAATACAAATAAAATTCAAATTTCGAATCGAATATGTTCGAATATTTTACACGAATCGAATCCAAATCATCTTTTAAAATTCGATTGATATTCAAATTCGAATACGAGTTAATATTGGCGAATATAAATTTGAGTTCTTAGTATTCGGTTTGTTACAATCCTGTCACTTATATAAAGTGAAATGATATTAATATATTACTAATGCACATGTGTCGAAATAATTATCTTAGCAGATATAGAATCATACGTAGTAGAAAATTCGATTTGTATGTAAACTTACATGAAAATAAAGAATGCAGAGAGTGGCCTCTTGAGCTCGTTTGGATGACTTGGCGCTGCTTTCTCCTTTTTTATCTCCTTTTTAACACTGATTAAAAAGAGGCTAATAAATAATAATATGGAAATTTTATTATCATTTTAAATTTTTTTACGTAGATTAAGAAATTTCATTAAATGACTTATAACCTTATTTATGTTTATTTATTATATATACTTAACTATTGATTATGTCTTCCTCTGTTTTATTGACAAACTTTTTCTATATTTGAAACTCAATATTATCATTGAGTGAAAATTATACCTTGAAATTTTAGAACGATACTTTTTTTTTGACAAAATTTATATGCTAAAACGACAAATTATTAGGAGGTGTTTGCAATTGCTTTTTTCAAATGTTTTTCAACTTTTAACTTGAAAAAACATTATTTTGGAGCGTTTGGGGAAAATTCAGCTCTAACAAATGTTATTTTAGGTCAAAAGTTAAAAATAGAAAATAATTATTTTTTCCAAATTTTAGTATTTTGGTAAATAGATAGAAGTTGTTCTCTCACCCATAAAGTTAAAAGTTGTCTGAGTATTAAACACTCCAACTTTTACATTTGATCAAAATCAATTTTATTTTTAAACGCTACCTACTTTTATATAAGTAATTTTACCATAATCTCTACTTTAATCACTGTTTTCAAAAGTTAAAGCAAAAAAAAACCCTTTAAACACACACACACAAAAGAAAAAGGCTCACCTGCTTTAGGCTTTATTTTTGTTAGATTTGGGCTTAGTGGTTAGAGGGGGCTTTAGGGGGTTTCGGCTGGGCCTTGCCGGGGTTAGACGAAGCCCATATGGATCATAGTGAGCAAAATTGGAGGTGGCAAAGGGCCGATAAGTAGCTTGGTAAGGCGGGCCGAATAGACTATAATGCCGAAAATTGGAGGTGGCAAATGGCTTATTTGTAGCCCGAGATGAAAATCTCGCTAGATTTTGGCAAGATTGCGAAAATCCATTGACTGAGACACAGAAAGGCTGAAACAAGTTTCTGTCAATTTATTGCAATATCTCGCGTTTATCGATATGTAGCTGAATTCTCGTCAGTACGTGCTGATTTCAAGAACACTATTTGAAGCTTGGGAGGGCTTTTGTGGTGTTAATTTGGGCCTAGATGGTGCTGGAGAGGGACTATCCGTCTTCTGTGTACCTGTCGTCTGAGAACTGGAATGCATAGAATTAGGGTTTTGCAACGGTATTAAACGTGGTGTCTTGGTGACTCTAGTTATATGACCACAATTCATACCAAAAATTTCAATTTTCTTTGTACCGAATATTTTATAAATCGAATAATGTTTCTTAATTTTCAAGAAGTAAATCCTGAATTGAGAATAAAACTCTTACTTTCAAAAAATATGCCATGATAAAATAAAATTTAAAATCTAGGCTCATGATTGAGAAAACTCAAAATTTCAGGCTTCGAATTGAGAACTTACCAAATTCAGGGTTATGTATTGATACATTTTCTTAAATTTAGGCCCTCCAGTGAAATTTACTCACATTGGAAAGGATTGAGCTATTAAAACCCAAAATTTCTCTAAATACACTCCATGAAAAAGTTAGTTTAATTATTTTTTTGGTGTTGGTACTAATTGAACATTTTTAAAATGTGAAAATGAGTTGTTTGAACATACCAAATGAATACCTTAAAAATGTTCGACTAGTATAGCCAAACATAATTATATTTATTAAGAGAAAGTGACTGAAAACTAGAGAAAATTAAGATGTTAATAGTCTCATAATATAAAAAGAAAACAAAATCTTTGATGGCCTTACTTGTTAGGTTCCCTCTTCATCTCCATTTTAACTTCAACCTTGATATTGCCATTAACGACATCATTCTCCTCGATTATCTCCTTCTTGATCTTCATTTTACGTCGCGGTTAATATCGCTATCACTGAAGAAGTTCTCCTTTTTTACTGAACGGTGAATATCACAATCGGTGAAGAAGGTTCTCCATCTTTATCTCCTTTTTCAGAGCAAACCTAATGCCACCATTAACATCCAAATAAGTTGATAAATAAGAACATAAAGTATTGGCATTTAAAAGTAAGGAATGTCTTTTGTACCAATTAGATCCGTGCAATTCGAGTCATAAGTCAAAAGGTATTACTCCTTTCGTCCCGCTTAGTATGGCACAATTTTCGTTTCGGTCTGTCTCATTCAATTTTACATACCCTTAAAAAAAAAAATTCTATTACAATCTGCACCTTCAAAATTACCATCAATTTCCACCTTTGAAAAAATCAACAAAAAAATAAAAAAATAGTTTTTTTCTTAATATACGTGTATGTTCATACGTGCAAATCTGAGCGGGACGGAGGGAGTATTATTTATGCCTAAATGTATTACATTTGATAGGTACGTATCATGGTGAAAATGTATCACAATTTATGCTTAAAGATACCACATGTCCTGAATAAAGGTATTGTGATGCCTTTAAGTATAAATTGTGATACCAAACCCGAATTACAACGTGCAACTAAGGTTTCGCCTTAAAAGTATTATTTTCAGTCTGCATGTCGAAAGTAGATGGAGTAGAGGTGGTAATTTAGGTAGCGCAAACTGGATCCGTCAGGACAGAGGAGGAACCAAGGGCCCTCAATTTTTTAATATAGTGTAATATAGAAAGAAATTTAAATTTGCCCCCAACAAGATTCTTAAATCTCCACTCTCATAACTTCTAAATACATCAATTAGTTCCTGTAGATACTAATTAAAATTAAATATTGTTGAAAAAAATTATATTCTCCCTTGCTCCGCCCTTGCGTCAGGCCAATGTTTAGTTAGGTTGGACCAAAATTTCATAAAAAGAAAGGAGGAAAAAAGGTAATCTAAGCCCGGACCACCTGACCTTATGGCCCGAAGATACTTTAGGACACAAATTTTACCGTCCAACCTACTATGTATGCAATTAATGGTGAATATATTACATAAAGTTCAGGCAGGGACGAAGCATTTAGAGGGGTGGCTGCCCCCCCTAAATTCGTCTGCCTCCAGCATCAATATAGCACGTGCATAAGAGTGAAAAAAGTTGGGGTAATTTTATGGTGCAACAATTATATTAATACAACCATTATTTTACCTATTATAATAGATTACTAGCAGATCATTTTTTATTTGCTACACAAGTTAACAAGTAGTGTGACTCAGATTATTTTGACCAATTCCATGTGTTTTGCTTAGAACCAATTTATTTCTGGACAATTGACAATTTGGTCCGCCTTAACACCATATTTTTATATTTATCTGATTAGTGATTTAATTAATTGTTTATTTGTTGGGTCTGATATCTATATAGTGATATGTAATACTATTAATATTGTTGTAATAATTATTATACACTTTACACGACTAGTATACATGTGTGCATTTTCTTTTTTAATATTTAATAAAGTCCTTACACTATCCTTTTTTTTTCAATTTATAACATATATAGACTAATGAGATTATACATAATTTTTTATTGATTTAACAAGGGGCTATAAATAATAAAATCCCATAAAAAAATCTGCATCTACTTTCTATAAGTTTTTTGTAAATAAAAGAGTTATAGGTGTCAATTTATGATTGGTTAAGTTTTTTATACGTTTTGAAAAAAATGCCTAAGATACAACTTTTTGTTTTTGTTTCTTTTAACTGTTTTACGTATAATACATCATAATAATAGTTTTTTTAAAAATTTAATTTAACAATCTTGCAACATACTTGTATATCCAAATTTGTGCTAACAACAAATTATTTATGTGGAATATATAAAAATGCAATAAAGAGTAAAATAAGCAATTGATTTTGGTTAATTACTGTGTTTAAATTTTAGTATTAATTATAGTATGAACGATTTGTTATTAAATTTAGGCTATAAATGCATATAAGTTCAACAATTTATTATTAGATAACAAAGTATTGGATACTTTGAAACTCTTCGGGAAACAAATCAATGTATTTTATTTAAGTAGTTTTATTTTATTATTTTTAATAAATATGTGTTCCCTCTCAACAATGTACAAACACATTTTCTCTCTTTTTTTTCTAACTCAATTAATATCCTTCTCACTTAAGATAAGCATGCATTCCAAGACAATTACATTGTTGCTTCAATTTCATGGGTCAATTATTTAAGTTTGAAACACATTTAACCACTGATGTTGGAATATGATTGGATTTAGGTACATTGGTCATTTGCAATTTTTTTGGTCCTAGTCAAAAGATTTCACTTTGGTAAAATAGTAAAAAATATTGTTAGGCAAAAAATGAATTTTTGTTTGTGACTTTGACAAAAAATAATTAATGACATGTCTGGCCAAGAAAATCAAAATTAAATGTAAAATTATTAATTGATCATGCAATATTAATAGACTTAAATATTAAATTAATGATAGAAAATTAATAGATAATTTTATTATTTTGATGGGTCTAATAAATTGAATTTTTTGGTTTGTTTATTTTGATTTTGACCCGAGAATTGGGTTCCGGATGATCAAATACAAACCCAGATTGGATTCATAAATTGGAAATTGGGCCGGACAAGTTGAGCGCAAGAGTTGGACAATTAACTTTTGGATTAGAATATTCAAATTGATATAAAATTATTTATGGACTAGAAATATTGATTGACTTGAATATATTAATTTATTCAAGTTGGACTTCAATATTGACCAGAGACAAATAATTTTATTGTTTTAACGAGCTTAAAAGTTTTTATTTTTTGACTTGGGATATTTCGATTTGGGCTCAAGTTTTGGGCGAGGGGAAATCAATTAGATAGCCATATGAATTTCAGTTTTGAGGATTTGGCCGGATAAATTGGCTCAATTGAGAAATTCAATTTTTTGTATTTTATGTTTATTATGGATCATAAATTTGTATTTTATGTTATTCATATAACATGTCATATAGAATTAAATGTGCATTGCATTACACGCCGTAGGTACTACACTATCATGTAGAATAGCTATATTTATCTTCTAATTTCGAGTTAGAAAGATAATTGATAGGGGAGAAATATACTTTACCCTTGCACGGGAATCTGGCCACTGAGGATACGGGTCAAAGACAGTGCCCTTGACCTGACTTGAGATCCCGCCAGCTCTGGTGCCTCGGGAGCACGACAGAGCTGTGTCACCCCTGCAGGGATGAGTCTCATGTGCCGACCCGTTATGGTTCAGCCCTGCAGGGTTGAGGTGTCATGGCGTGACTATTGTTGGTACCAGCTCTGACGGAAGGGATTCAACTCTTCTGACCCCTCAGTTGGGTCATTGGCCCTGAACGGGAGGGTTCAATGTGACCCTCCAGGTGCACCAGTGAGAAGCGCTGGAGCAGGACCGGAGCCCTGTAGATGGAGAGGCCTGCATTGGTTACTTAGGGACCAAGATATGCGCTCCCCAAACTCCGACAACAAGTACAGACAATTGGAGCTAAAGGTACAGACAACTGTAGGTCGTACTGAAAAAAAAGTATTGTACCCTCTGACACCGCCGCCGGGTACAGAGGGACAGTTGGCACGATTTTATTGGGCAACCCAAAATGACATTTTGGCTCTTTGCCCTAGTAAACAGTAAGTATAAATAGGGAGTTCATTCATCTTCAAAAAGGTTACACACTCTTAACTCACTATTCTTCTTGCTTGAATATCAATCTTCGAGCAGAGCACTGACTTGAGCGTCGGAGGGTTTTCGTCGGGGCACCCCCCGGCTCTGTTTTGTAGGCACGTGGAAGAAGCGGCAAAGGAGAGGGAATTTGCACCTAGCTCACGGATTCTTTTTGGGGATCATTCATAGGTATTCCTCTGAATATTCAAACACTGTTGAAAGGTGGATTACCAACCGCCTCTATCAACTGGCACCGTCTGTGGGAACTTTGGGTTCAAGGCGTGAGGCTTACCATCGTTCCTTTTAACTAAAAACCGTTTATCACCTCTGAGGGAGTTCGGGACTTCCCGTGGGAATCGTAAAATTGTTAATTTACTGTTTGCTAAATCATTCATAGAGCATGGCTGGAGATAGCACTACACGGGATTTGACACCTGCATTCAAAGGAGAGGCTACAGAGAGGAGTCTCCCTGAGGGGATTGGGTTCACCCCTCCAGGGAACACTCCGACGGGTGCTACTGTGGGCACCACCCCGGCTACGGAGGGCCGAAGTGGAGTCACCTTGCCCCCTCCACCGGGGGGCATAATTGTGACAATGACAACGGAGCATCTCAATTACCTGATAAAAATGACCATTGACAGTGCACTGGCCAATAGGGGGGGACTCTCAGGGCCATCGCCTGGCCTCGCTCCCGTGGAGAATAGGGAGCAGGCCCAAGGCACGGCCAGAAGGCCTATCCCTGTGGAAGACGTGGCGCAAATGGAGGTAAATTCGACTAGGAGGGCACTCTCCCCTCAGGCTGGCCGGCAACCAGCCATGGAGGAGCGTAGAGCCCCGAGGCTGCAACGAGCACCACCAGGGGGAAGGGTGGCACCTCCAAGGGAGGTGGAGGAGACAAATGATTACGACGCAAGTTACGCAGATACTGTGAATACAGTGAATCAGCAGCTGCAGGACCTGCGCAAGGAGATGGAGGAGTTGCGAAGAAGTAGGGATGGGGATACTCGCAGGCCATTCAGAGATGTGGGCTCTCCGTTCACAGAGAAAATTTTGGCAGACCCGCTGCCCCCAAACTTTAAAACGTTGTCGTATGAATATGATGGGACTGCAGATCCACACGACCACCTGCTGAGGTTTGAGAACGGGGCTCTGTTGCACCAATACACTGAGGGGGTGAAGTGTAGGGTTTTTCTGACAACGCTGACCAAGTCTGCTCAACAATGGTTCAGCCAGCTACCAGCGGGATCGGTGACTTCTTTCGGAGAGTTGAGTTCCTTGTTTGTACATCAATTTGCCAGTACAAGGAGGCAACAAAAGTCGGCCCTGACATTGATGAGTCTGAAACAGGGTCAATCCGAGAGCCTCAGGAAATATGTGGGAAGGTTTAACTCTGCAGCTCTGGAGGTGCCATCCGCCACCTCAGAGGTTAAAATTAATGCATTGGCACAAGGCCTGGTGGATGGAGACTTTTTCCGATCTTTGGCGAAGCGCACGCCACGAACCTTTGACGAGCTCCTGGAGAGAGCGGACAAGTACATCAATTTGGAGGAGGCCCGCAATGGTCGAAAGAGGGAGGAAAAGGCAGTGGAAAGGAAAAGGGAGACGATGGAGAAGGAGCGTAAGCTGGGGGAGAAGAGCAGGTCTGCGGGGGGGCCCCGCTTCGAGAATTACACCCCATTAACTCTGAGACCCTCGGAGCTGTTGGAGATAGCAGCGGAGATCCCGGAGTTCAAGTACCCTGCCACTGCATATACGGGCCCCAAGCACCCGAGATCGGAGACGTATTGTCGAAACCATAACGACTACGGCCATGAGATGGACAAGTGTCATCATTTAAAAGATATGATAGAAAAACCTATAAAGGAGGGGCATTTGGTGGAGTATGTTAAGAAGGAAAGAGACAGGGGGAGAAGCTACAAGCGCAGGGACCATGAGGATAAGGGCAAAGAGCCTGCAGAGGAGCCCAGGGCTAGAGAGGATTCTGGCCAAAAGAAGGCATATATCCAAATGATCGTTGGGGGACCGGAGGATGGTGACTCCCACCGGGCCAGGAAAGCCTCTGCACGAGAGATGGCCTGGTTTCCCAGGGGTGAGGTCTCGGAGGTGGCCACTAGGGGAAGAGAGTTCCCCCGTATCGAGTTTGGCCCTGGCGACGCAGGGTTAACGAAGAATCCCCATAACGATGCGCTAGTAATCACCGCTGATATAGGAGGGGCCACAGTAGCCCGAATCTTTGTAGATACGGGGAGCTCTGCTAATATCCTTTTCCAAGATTGCTTTTTGAAAATGGGGTTGAATGTGAAACTGACCCCTGTGAATACGGCCCTGTATGGGTTTACCGGAGGATCGGTGCAGCCACTAGGGCAGGTGACTCTACAGGTGGAGCTGGGCAAGGAGCCGCTGCGGCGGGTGCAGATGCTGAACTTCCTGGTAGTGGAGGCCCCCAGTTCTTACAACGTTATCTTTGGAAGACCTATGTTGAACTGCTTTGCGGCTATCATCTCTCTAACCCATATGAAGTTGAAGTTCCCAGTAGGAACTAGAGTGGGGGAGGTCAGTGGTGACCAACTCACTGCAAGGAGGTGCTACGCTGACATTGTCAAGAAATCCACTCATATGGTGCAGGGAGTTCCGGATCAGCAGGGCAGAGGCCGAGAGAAGAGGATGAGAATGACGGAGAGGGAGGAACTCAACCCAGAGATGAGGGTCAGACCTGAGGAGGAGTTAATGCAGGTGGAGCTGTATCCTAACAAGGTGGGTTTCACCACCCGGATTGGGACTCAAATGAGTCACGAAGTGGCCGAGGCAGTGGTGCAGAGCTTCAGGAGAAATACGGATTTGTTTGCCTTTGAACCAAGAGACATGATCGGAATCGACCCAAAAATAGCGCTCCACAGGCTGAACGTGGACCCACTGGCCAGGCCAGTCAAACAAAAGATGCGGCAATTTGGTCCGGAGAAGGACAGGGCTATAAAGGAGGAGGTGGTAAAGCTGTTGGAAGCAGGGCACATAGTTGAGGTGCAATTCCCGGAATGGCTTTCCAACACTGTCATGGTAGCCAAGGAGTCAGGTTCATGGAGGATGTGTATAGATTTTAGGGACCTCAATAAGGCGTGCCCTAAGGACCATTATCCGCTACCTAGGATCGACCAGTTGGTCGACTCCACCTCTGGATGTGAACTGTTGTCCATGATGGACGCTTATCAGGGCTACCACCAGATTCAGCTCTCCACGGAGGACATCCCTAGAGCTTGCTTCGTGGTATCATGTGGAACGTATGAGTATGTGAAGATGTCCTTCGGATTGAAGAACGCCGGAGCTACCTACCAGAGGATGGTGGATACAGTGTTCCAAGCACAGTTGGGTCGTAACATGGAGGCTTATGTGGATGATATGCTGGTCAAGAGCGTTGCAGCAATGGACCACCCTGCAGACCTGGAGGAGGTCTTTGGGGTGATCCGACGATGTGGAATGAGGCTGAATCCAGCAAAATGCTCCTTTGGGGTGCAAACAGGAAAATTCCTAGGATATATGGTGACTAGGCAAGGGATCGAGGTGAACCCCTCCAAGGTCAGGGCTGTTCGGGAAATGCAGTCCCCAAGAAACATAAAGGAAATCCAAAGGTTGAATGGGCGTATTACAGCTCTGAGCCGATTCATCTCAAAGTCAGCAGAACGAGGTCTCCCTTTCTTCAAAATATTGAGAAAGGGGTCGAAATTTGAATGGACGGAGGAGTGTGAGAGGGCCTTTCAGGAGCTGAAGGATCATCTCACCGCGTTGCCCCTGCTTACTAAGCCGGTGCAGGGAGAAGTGTTATATTTGTATTTCTCTGTCGGAGATACAGCGCTGAGTTCAGTACTCCTCAGGGAGGATGCGGGGTGCAGCACCCTATCTATTATGTTAGCAAAATGATACAAGGGCCAGAGGTGAGGTATTCCGAGATAGAAAAGTCAGCTCTGGCTGTTATGGTCGCCGCTAGGAGGTTGAGGCCATATTTTTTGTCCCACAAAGTGATTGTGAGGACAAACACTCAGCTCCGACAAACACTCAGTCGCCCAGATCTGTCAGGGAGGATGGTGAAGTGGGCTGTGGAGCTGGGGGAATATGACGTGGAATTCGAGCCTAGGGTGGCCATCAAAGCTCAAGCTCTGGCCGACTTCATACAAGAAACAACTCGGGTCCCAGAGTTGGAGTTATGGAAGATATTTGTGGACGGATCGGTTTCCCAAGCGGGATGCGGTGCAGGGGTAGTGGTGATTTGCCTAGCAGGCGAGGAGCTCCAGTTTGCCATGAGATTTGAGTTTCGAACCTCTAACAACGAGGCTGAATACGAGGCTTTAATCCAGGGACTGACCATAGCTTCAGAGTTGGGAGCGCAGAGGGTGGTTGTCCATTCGGACTCACAGTTGGTAGCCCAACATGTCCTGGGGACGTACGAGAGGCGAAGCATGAAAATGATTAAGTACGCAGAGCTGGTAGGGAAATGGAAGGAGAAGTTCACAGAGCTGAACATTGTGCAAATCCCAAGGGAGGAAAACAACAAAGCGGATGCGCTGGCCAAGATGCCGGGAGCGATGAGTGAGGGGGCAAAGGGCAAGATCACCCTTGTCACACTGGAGAGAGGGATACTAGAGATGAATGTGGCTGCCGTGGAGGAGCAGGATGATTGGAGAACACCCATCGTGCGTTACCTTAGGACTGGGAGAAGTGAGATGGGAGGACCACGAAGCTCGGCATATGCTAGGTACTGTCTCATAGGTGATCAATTGTACAAAAGGTTGTTCGCCCAGCCACATGCAAGGTGCTTGTCCAGAGAAGAAGGGAATTACGTCCTCCGTGAGCTCCATGAGGGCTGCGCTGGCAGCCACACCGGCCCACGGGATATTGTGAGAAGGGTCACCAGAGCTGGATATTATTGGCCCACCATGGTCCACGACGCAGAGGAACTGATTCGAAGGTGTGACAAGTGCCAAAGGCATGGACCACTGATTCACACACCGGCGGAAGAAATGGGGGTTATGTATTCTCCGTGCCCTTTTGATAAATGGGGGATAGACATAGTTGGAAAATTTACTGCTGCTCCAGGGAAGAAAGTGTTTTTGATAGTTGCAGTGGATTACTTCACCAAATGGGTGGAGGCTGAGGCAGTGGCCAAAATTGAAGAGGATAATATCTTAAGGTTCTTGTGGAAAAATATATGCTTCAGGTATGGCATCCCGAGAATCCTTGTATCGGACAATGGAACCCAGTTCTGCGGATCGAAGGTGCAGAGTTGGTGCAAAGAAATGAAGATTAGACAGCGCTTCACGTCAGTGGCCCATCCTCAAGCAAATGGGCAAGTGGAAGTCACAAACCGTACACTGTTAGAGGGCATAAGGACTCGACTGGAGAAGGCCGGTGGAAAATGGGCCGAGGAGCTGGATTCTGTCTTATGGTCTTATCGAACAGGCCCTAAAACCGCTACAGGAGAAACTCCCTTCAACTTAGTCTATGGAGCGTTAGCGGCAATCCCGGCAGAGGTGGGGATAGAAATGCACCGCATAACAAATTATGACGAAGTCCAGAATGAAGTTCTAATGAGAGAAAACCTGGACATGCTGAAGGAGGTGAGAGAGAAGGCCAGGATCAGAGCTGATAAATACAAGGGGCAAATACGTGCCGCTTACAATAAGAGAGTGAAGCCCAGAAGGTTCGAAGTGGGGGACCTCGTGCTGAGGAGGGCGGATGCTCTCAAGGCAACAGGGAAGTTGGAGCCTAATTGGGAGGGCCCATTTATCATTGCCAAAGTGTTAGGAGGTGGAGCTTATGAGCTGCAGAACGAAGAAGGAAGGCCGGTGCTGAGGCCCTGGAACGTGAGTAACCTAAAAAAGTACTATGTATAGTTGAAGGCAGGATGTTTTAATGTTTTTAATTAAGGGAGAGAAACCAAAGTTGTAAAATCTTCCCGGTTTAATGAAAGAGGAGGGTCCAAGTTATCAGGGCCTCTCCACCAGTGGAAAGTCATGAATGTGTTACTTAAACAGGAAAATAACCTTAAGGGGCATTGGCTTAACGAGCGCCCCACAAGAGATGAGTCCTCAGGGCATGGGGGTGTCCCAGCCCTGGCTCAAAATGATGCAAGCCAAGGGTTTGAGAAAGAGCCTCGCCCTTGGCCCCAGAGCTGAGTCCTCAGGGCATGGGGGTGTCCCAGCCCTGGCTCAAAATGATGCAAGCCAAGGGTTTGATGCAAGCCAAGGGTTTGAGAAAGAGTCTCGCCCTTGGCCCCAGAGCTGAGTCCTCAGGGCATGGGGCTGTCTCAGCCCTGGCTCAAAATGATGCAAGCCAAGGGTTTGAGAAAGAACCTCGCCTTTGGCCCCAGAGCTGAGCCCTCAGGGGGGAGAACGCTGCGCGTTTCGGTGCACAGCAGCTCTGGAACGACTTCCCTTCAGATGCCCTGAAGCGAACTCAGGGGGGAGAACGCTACGCGTTTCACTGCGCAGCAGCTCTGGAATGAAGTCCAGTTTTTTTTTTTAAAAAAAAAAAATGTGTGTGTGAAGGCATTGCAAAAGAAAGAAAGTTGATTTCATTAAGATATAAGAAGATTTACAAAAAGTCCAAGCCCTAGTCTATTACAAAATGAGGAAAAATATACTAAGGCATTCAGGGCAAATCCTCAGCTTCTGAGTCTTCCTCCTCTGCCTCATCCCTGCGCTGACCAGCGCCTGATGCCAGCACTGGGACAGTCGAAGAAGATGGTCCCGTCGTCGGCGGTGCAGGGGGAACGGAGGCATCTTCCGGTGCACTGGAGAGGTCAACGAAAGGTTCCTTTGCCTCCCTCAACGCTGCCGGCTCTACATCCTCGGCAGTCACAAGGAATGCAGCGGCGCGGATGGCAGGGATCCACCAGGGAGCGGTAGGCGGTTGAGAGGGATCACCTTTGAAGCTGACTGGGAGCTGCAGTGTTGGGGTGATCTTTGACAAGTCAAAAGGTAGATCCCCTTCAAAGCCCTTGGCTTGGGCGTCAGCAGCAGCGGCATTGAATCCCGCACGGATGAAACCCCTCAGGAAGGGAGCCATATCGCGGATATAAGCAGAGCTGTTCCGATAGTCTTCAATGAGCTTCTGCTGCAGCTCCTTCAAAAAGGACTGACCCAGCTCACTGGTAAGTAGGTGCCGACGGCACTGCTCGATCCCCTCAGCCCTGCCTTGAGACAAAGCTTCGGCTTCTCTCCCCCTCAGATCTCTTAAGGCCTCTCGGTGATTGGCCTCTGCAGCGGCGAGCTTGGTTTTCAGTTTCTCGTTCTCAGCAGTGAGAATGGTGTTGTGTCTCTGCAGCTCTGTCTGATCAAGCTCCAGCACTGAGTAGTCTTCCGTGAGCTTGGTCAATTGCTCCTGAGACTTGTCGAAATCAGCTCTGAGGTCCTTCACCGTTGAGGAGCTTGTGCGGCTTCTGTGACGGCCATAGTAGGCCAGGAACTACATTAACAAGAGGGAGGTAAATATTTCATAAAAGATAAGAGACAGATGAATAAGTAGAAGTCCAAAGCTCTTAAAGACCTGGATGAGGTGCTGATCCATGATCTCGTCATTGCGCTCGTCGCTGTCAGCGCTCATGGTCGCATTGTCCTCCACCGTGGGGATCTCCTTTAGGAAGGTAGTGCACTGAGCCTTGGAGAGTGCCAGGAACCCTTTGGGCAGATTCAGGGTGTAATAGTCGTTCGCAGCTCTGCGAATGTCTCCCCTGCCTTTGCCACGATGCTTATCTGCGGCCTTATCAGAGCTGCCAGACTTGCCCTGTTTGGACTTCTTGGAAGGAGGGAGCTCAGCGCTGGAAGGGGCTGGTCTCTTCCCCTTATCCTTGGAGGGTGCCTGAGTCGCTGCCGCGGTGGAGGAACTAACACTCTTGCCCTTATCAGTGCCTTTCTGTCCAGAGCGGGCAGGAGTCGGGGTCAGAGTTGCAGAGGGCAGAGTTGGATCCTGCTCTATAATCTGGAGAGCATCAGATGTATCATCCTCCGTTCCTCCAGAGGGTTGATCATGAACCGCAGCTCCCTCGTCTTCAGCCAACAGAAAGTTGAAATCCATATCTGCGCACAAAAAATAATTATTTAGAAGATAACACGGGAACAGAGCTGGGAATGCTCAGAGCTGATAATTACCAGGGGCTGTAACGGGTTTATCCTCATTCCCCAAGAAGCCATACTTTGCTAGCACTGCATCATCTCTAAGGAAGGATATTACGGGGAAGTGAGATCTTTTCCTCCTGACGTGGGAGTTCAACTTTCTCATGACTTCCCTGTCCTCCTCAGAGATGCAGGTGATGGAGGGACGAGAGTAGCGAGGTGCAGAGTTTACCCATTCGCAGGGGAAGGGCCAGCCTGTAAGGCGAGGGGTAACTACAGCCCAATGGGGTTTCCAATTCCCGTCACAGCTGGAGGGTTTTACCACAAAATGTGCAGGGCCACTAGGTCTGGAGCTGAAGTAGAAGAAACCACCACCCCCTTTTTTGAAATCATGACAAGCCAGGAAGTATTCAGGGGTCCACTGACCTCCGTTAGCCCTTATCAAAATGTAAAAGGATATCAGAATTCTCAGAGATGAAGGGTTGATTTGGCAAACAGGGATCCTAAGGCGGTTGCACACCCCGACAATGTAGGAGTGAACAGGGAATCTCAGCCCTGCATCTATGTGAGCTCTCCAGAGAGCCATGGAGGGAGGAGAAAGCCAGTTTGGTCGCTCATCAAGACCGGGGATGTCAAAGAGAAATTGGCGGTGCAGGGCATGGTGGTCCCTAAGGAAAGTCATATCCTCCTCAGAGAAGGTGGAGGCCCTAGTCACTAAGTCCCAATCTTGTCTCTGCGCGGCAGGAACATTATTTATATGCCTACTGCGGCGAAGGGGAATCCCCCCTTCAGTATCAGAGCTGGAGGAGGGGCTATCTACGGTGGTATATGGGACTAAGGCATGGGAGCTCGTTTCAGCTCTGGAAGGTTGCAGGAGGGAGGAGCTTTGACCTAACCCTCCCCCCAGCGGTGCAGAAAGGGTTGTTTCACTATTAGAAGAACCAGAAGTAGAAGCAGAGGACTGCTTAGCAGACTCCTGCTCTGAATGATTACGAGAGGAAGAATCCTCAGAGGTGGGTGAAGATTTGGATGAAGACGTGTTTACAAAAAGAAAATTCCAGGAAAAAGACTAGGGTATGAAGAATAAATGCAAAATCCAGGGAGAGAGAGAGAATACCTGGATAGTTTTGAAGAAAAACAAAGATCGAAAGAAGGAGTAGCTTGAAGATCGCCGGAAATCTCTGAAAGCACTTGAAGATCACCGGAAGTAAACAGTAAATGAGGGTAAAAGTTTGTAAAGTGAAGCAAATGGGGGTATTTATAGAAGGGGTAAAACCTAAAAAAGTAACCGACTATGCCAGAGCTCGACACGTGTACGGGTAACGATCAGCGGAAGCCCAAAGGGCAGGACACGTGGACTGCTGAGATCACCCCATCACAAATTTGAAAAATTATGGGCGGGAAAAATTGGTAAAGGAATGGAGTCATATCTCCTCAGTCAAGTGTCTCTTCTCCAGAGCTGAGGAAAGACTTACTCTGAATTAGTTTGCTCCTAAACTATCCAGAGTAGGGGGGAGGAGTTGATAGGGGAGAAATATACTTTACCCTTGCACGGGAATCTAGCCACTGAGGATACGGGTCAAAGACAGTGCCCTTGACCTGACTTGAGATCCCGCCAGCTCTGGTGCCTCGGGAGCACGACAGAGCTGTGTCACCCCTGCAGGGATGAGTCTCATGTGCCGACCCGTTATGGTTCAGCCCTGCAGGGTTGAGGTGTCATGGCGTGACTATTGTTGGTACCAGCTCTGACGGAAGGGATTCAACTCTTCTGACCCCTCAGTTGGGTCATTGGCCCTGAACGGGAGGGTTCAATGTGACCCTCCAGGTGCACCAGTGAGAAGCGCTGGAGCAGGACCGGAGCCCTGTAGATGGAGAGGCCTGCATTGGTTACTTAGGGACTAAGATATGCGCTCCCCAAACTCCGACAACAAGTACAGATAACTGGAGCTAAAGGTACAGACAACTGTAGGTCGTACTGAAAAAAAAGTACTGTACCCTCTGACACCGCCGCCGGGTACAGAGGGACAGTTGGCACGATTTTATTGGGCAACCCAAAATGACATTTTGGCCCTTTGCCCTAGTAAACAGTAAGTATAAATAGGGAGTTCATTCATCTTCAAAAAGGTTACACACTCTTAACTCACTGTTCTTCTTGCTTGAATATCAATCTTCGAGCAGAGCACTGACTTGAGCGTCGGAGGGTTTTCGCCGGGGCACCCCCCGGCTCTGTTTTGTAGGCACGTGGAAGAAGCGGCAAAGGAGAGGGAATTTGCACCTAGCTCACGGATTCTTTTTGGGGATCATTCATAGGTATTCCTCTGAATATTCAAACACTGTTGAAAGGTGGATTACCAACCGCCTCTATCAATAATAAATATGTTGATTAAATCTTAAGTAAAGGGAAGATAGAATTAAATAGAAAAGAAATTGGGTTGGGATTCAAAAAGTAGAAAGAGTTCAGGGCCTGGTTTATATAATCTGGAAGACATGAATTAAAGATGGGATTAATCAGTAATTTCTGGAAGAATCTAGATAAATTGGTTGGGGTCATTCTAAATAATTGGATTGAGGATTGTCGAGCACATCGACATCGCGGCCAAATTTTTCCACTGTTTCCTTTTTCTTTTTCTCTCTCCTCGCCACTAATCGCCGTGGCTGCGCGCACGGCACCTACGACGACGGTGACTAAATAGCGACTGTGGTTGATTGATGATGGTGAATTTTGATCCCATGAGTAAAGGATATCGGCGGAGTTCCGCCGGAATAGGTGAAAGAGTACCAATTTGAACTGGGATGAGGCTTGATTATAAGAATTAATGTTGGCTGGCGGCAAAAAGGAATACAAACTCACGAAATATTCTACCTCTAGGTTGCATTTGGATTAGAGAATTTGAGAGTGAACTTGAAAATCATAGTTTCAAATTCATTAATGTTGTTTGGATTATCATGGATTTGAAAATTCATGTGATAGGGCGGAAATCTGCGTCCTCCGAACTCCATCTTTGCTTTCCGTGCCGTCCGGCCTCAACTCGTTAGTCAGTAAACGGACTGCTGGTTGTACTGTTGGTAGGCAGACAAGAGAGCACATAACTTAACACTTAAACTATAACAGATTCAGGGTGGTCCCCATACACAGAACCGGAACTAGATCAGAGCTGAAATAGAGCTCCTTTCCATCAGTTCCAGCATCAGAACTGACTCTTCTCCGTGTGTACAATCCCAGTTTCAGACTTGAACTTGGAGTTCTTCATGCCCAAGCCACTCTAGAGCCTAGGCAAACCTATGTTGTGCGATTTGGAGATCCTGCAGAGCTGAACACACCTTCCCATCATAGTTCTTATTCAGAGATGAATATACTTCCCATCATAGTTCTTATCGAGAGCTAAATAAATCCCCCTCTCCAACTAGCAGGACTGCTCGGGCCTCGGGGCCTGCTGTGCATAACTTCGACTTGCAAGAACCAGCGATTCAGAGTTGATTCGGAAGGAACCAACCTAAGAGGTGACTCCTCAGCTCTGAGATGTCCCGTGTTCATATTTCCCCTATAAACTTCTCCCCCCTACTATGGATGAGCTCGAGGAGTCACTCAGAGTAGTCAAACGTATGTTTGCACTAACATTATATCCACAGTTCAAGCCAAGCAAACTTCAGAGGTGATTTAATTCCCTCAAGTCAAACAAGAGAATGCATTAAGCAACCACGCCTCTAGTTGTACAAATAATATCAAGATGGCATGAATATCATTTTCCAATCGAAATTTCAAGATAACACGTCTGTGCAGAAGGTATCTAGATCATAATCCCATGATCCAAAAACAATCACAATTCACGTGTGAGAATTTCAGAAATCCACATCTGAGCCCTCGACTCAAACTCTTAAGTTGCAGAATAAATCATGTCGACATTTTCAATCCAGAGGATCTCATAAGCAAAATCACATTGATAGAGGCGGTTTGTAATCCACCCCTCAACAGTGTTTGAATGTTCAGAGGAATACCTATGAATAATCCCCGAAAAGGATCCGTGAGCTAGGTGCAAATTCCCTCTCCTTTGCTGCTTCTCCCACGTGCCTACAAAACAGAGCCGGGGGGTGCCCCGGCGTAAACCCTCCGACGCTCAAGTCAGTGTTCTGCTCGAAGATTGATATTCAAGCAAGAAGAATAGTGAGTTAAGAGTGTGTAATCTTTTTGAAGATGAATGAACTCCCTATTTATACTTACTGTTTACTAGGGCGAAGGGCCAAAATGTCATTTTGGGTTGCCCAATAAAATCGTGCCAACTGTCCCTCTGTACCCGGCGGCGGTGTCAGAGGGTACAGTACTTTTTTCAGTACGACCCACAGTTGTCTGTACCTTTAGCTCCAGTTGTCTGTACTTGTTGTCGGAGTTTGGGGAGCGCATATCTTGGTCCCTAAGTAACCAATGCAGGCCCCTCCATCTACAGGGCTCCGGTCCTGCTCCAGCGCTTCTCACTGGTGCACCTGGAGGATCACATTGAACCCTCCCGTTCAGGGCCAATGACCCAACTGAGGGGTCATCAGAGCTGAATCCCTTCCGTCAGGGCTGGTACCAACAATAGTCACGCCATGACACCTCAACCCTACAGGGCTGAACCATACCGGGTCGGCACATGAGACTCATCCCTGCAGGGGTGACCCAGCTCTGTCGTGCTCCCGAGGCACCGGAGCTGGCGGGATCTCAAGTCCTTAGGTCAAGGGCACTGTCTTTGACCCGTATCCTCAGTGGCCAGATTCCCGTGCAAGGGTAAAGTATATTTCTCCCCTATCACACATCATCATTAAGTCCAAACCCACACAGAGAATCAAGCTATACCATAGTTAGGTCACAATCCAGACAAAGATAATTTAGAATAATCAAATTCAGTTCATAGACTCCCCCATAATTAAAGTAAAACCTTGATCTCGTGATCTAGAATTGAATGAAGGACTTATGTCCTCTTGTCCAGTTCAAGTTGTTAGTTAACGAAACTAGACCAATTTGCTCTTCAAAAAGCAACTGAGATCACAGAGCAACCTATCTTAGTTCAAGAGAAGCATACAATACCAGATGAGAAACTGACCTTGTCTTCAAGAAGTGTTCAAGATCAGAGCTGAAACTGATCTCTAACAGGGAAAGTATCCCAGATCAGTCGAGAGCTGATCGGACTTCCGAGAAGTGCCCAAGATCAGAGCTGAAATTGATATCTAACTGAGGAAGTATCCTAGATTAGACGAGAGCCGATCCAACTTTCGAGAAGTGCCCGAGACTAGAGCTGAAAATAATCTCTAAACAAGGAAGTATCCCAGATCAGTCGAAAGCTGATCTGACTTCCGAGAACTGCCCGAGTCAAAGCTAGAGCTAATCTCTAACCGAAGAAGTGTCTTAGATCTGGCGAGAGCCGATCCGACTTCCGAGAGGTGTCCGTGATCAGAGCTGAAACTTATTCTAACCGAGAAAGTGTCCCAGTTCAGTCGAGAGTTGATCTGACTTCCGAGAAGTGTTCGAGATCAGATCTGAAACTGATATCTTTTGCAGGAAGTCATCTTCTTTTCTCAAGTACAGCTTGGCCATATGTCGCACGATAGTGCTTACAAGGTTTACCAGAGTTACAGCTATGGGTTTGAGATGCACATCAATGCTTACACTTGGACTTGGTACTTGCACATATCTAGACTTATGTCGTGCATCAACACTTATCGTAGTGTTACCAGAAGTGCAACTCTGGGTCTAATTGCATATCAATGTTCAACCCAGTGTTACCAGAGCTCAACACTAGACTTAAGTTGCGCATCGGCGCTCCACTCAATGCTGCTGGAGTTGTAAGTTTGAACCTGAGCTCAACTAGGAATTAGTACTTTTAAAGGTACAACTCTGAACGTATACTACCGATTAGGGACAAAAAGAAAGAAAAATAAAATAAAATGAAATGCACCTCATACGGGAATTAGGGTTTAACCTTTTCTTTTCTTTTTTGGACGAGCTATTAAAGTAATTTAATGATTTGACATGTTATCTGGACAAATACTTGACATATAAACATTAGCACTTGAAAACCCTAAATTTATTAGTCTAATTTTGGCTAAATTGGTCATCCGTGATGGTCAGTGTCCTTAAATTAAAAAACTTTTGGAACATACAGGACTAAAATTGAAATTTTCTAACACATAAGACTTTTACTTGACAAGGCTTAACATACAAGACTAAAAATGAAATTTTCCCGACAAGAAACTACCAAAAATTAGGCTGCAAATCAGGCCTTAGTTTATATCCTCAGTATTATGTCTCTATTTCTTTCTGCCATTTCTAATCCATCTTTTATGTATAATGTAACGAATTGATTATCTTTTGTGATCTTCATTCATTTCATATATATGATACTCCCTCCAGTAAAAAAAAGTCACTTTAGACTTTAAAAAAAAAAAAGAAAAATTAAAGATGATTGGAATAGACAAATATATTTCTACACAATCTATTAATGAAATAAAGCCATTTTTAAAGGTTGTGAAATAAGAAAATAAGTCAATTATATTACGTAGGAGAACCCTTAATTACGATAATGCCAAAATTATAAGATTTTTAAGAATATATGTTCGGATATGTTTAGAGTAACATAACATTAGAAGAATTATTGTCTTTTTTTTTTTCTTTCTAAAATGACATTTTCCTAACACAATTATCTTTTTTAAAGTGTCTTTTTTAGATCTAAATATTGAATACAATTGTATGTGTTAAATTATTTATGTTTATGTGTTTGATACGAATAAGTCCTAAGATATATTATTACGTAATCAATATTGTAATATTTGTAACAATATTACATGGATACACCATGCGTTTAAAAGGAAGCAGAATTCACGCCAAAAATATCATTAGCCGCTAAACATATCAAGAAGCATTTAATTAAAATATTATCATGCCATTTTTAAGAGAAAAAGAAACAGAAACAAATTTTATCCTATCAGAAATCTCAATAACCATATAGGATGAAATGAGCGAAATTGTACGGCTTAATTCAAAAGGACGTTTAGACGAAAAAATACATAAGTTCCTAGAAAAAGACGGTTCTCTTCTAGTATCAATTAAGATTTTAATTATGGATATTGATAATTAATTATTTTTATTCTAACATGTACTCAACGTGGTCGTACGCTATTTCCTTGAGCAGGGGTGGGAATAGAGCATATGAGACTCGGTTTTATATGAGATGGTCTAGGCTTGATTTATAAATGCCGAGCTTAAGCTTGATCCATTATTATAAGCAAATTGCTAGATAAAACCCGACATTTTTCACAACTAAATAGGGTCTAGGCATATATGAAAGCTATTAAACGACTACAATAGACACCTATATATAAATAAAATTTTAGTTATTACACAACTTAGTTATATTATATACTGATATACATATATATTCTTTGAAAGAAAATCCAATAAAATTTTAGTTATTACACAACTTAGTTATATTATATATTGATATACATATATATTCTTTGAAAGAAAATCCAATACATGGTTATATATGAAACAAAACAAACGAAAATCGCCGTCAACTGGAAACATACACAGGCCACGCGTGCCCCATCCTGCAGCCGTGATTTTCGAGATCTCGGCTTTTCAACGTAAATGCATTAGAGTGTCTTCTTGTCTCGATCACTGATTCAGCGAGAATCAATTTTTTCACCCCTGATATGAAATCCATACGAGAAAAGAAAAGGTGGCAAGTAGCAATGGCAAAACCTAACTGGAAAAAAACTAAAAAAGATGGAAAAAAAAATTACCAACTTTTCGATTAAAACGAAAAACAAAAACAAAAAAACACAAGGTCAGGTACCAATTTTCAAAAAAAAAAAAAAAAGAGAAACATCTAGTGTAACATTACCCGGTGAAGATAGTCAAATGGCTTTCAAATGGGCTTTTACGCACTTTACAATTCACTTCTATTAGATTCACAATTTTTACTGTGCCACCTTTGTAGCCTTTTTATAAATCCTAACTCATGAAAAGCTCCCTCCGGCGTGGGAGGTACAGTCGCCGTACCTTCCATCCTGAGAAATTGTACGCAAAAGTACCAACTTTCGGTTCGGTTAAAACACGTAAGATAAGGTACTAATTTTAGAAAAAAAAAAAAAACATTCAAAACATTCAGTGTAACCTTAGTATGGACTACTACATCCGGATGATTAGCTGTATGACCTGCTACATTAGCATGGACTAATAAATCCGGATGATTAGCTGTAAATTCTGCAAAATTTTCGACGGTTATGTTGGTCGGTTGGAGAATAAATAATTGGCCTTCAAATTTATGAACATCTGGATCCGGGCCCCTAATTAGATCCAGTTGCCATCTGTATCGGACGTACGGTGCCGCAACTTCAAAGATCCAATTGCCATGGGTATTGGACGTTGCCATGAGTATTGGACGTACACTCGGTGCCGCAACTTCAAACGATTTCTCAGCCGTCCTAAGCATGTGTAAGATGGGCGACGTTCCATGTCCCCTGAAAAACTTCGTGTTTTTTGGATCCCAAATTATTCATATATATATATATATGAATAATATTTGTTATATGTGGGTATTGTGAGTTCAATTTGTGTTCTTTTTTTTATTCTATATATTTATTTACTTTTTTACCCTCTTTCTTGTTGCATTGTTTTTTACGTGCATATACGTTTCGGACTTGTCTGTGATATGTATAATAGAGGAAATATAATTAGCAACACGTGTAGAGTTTCGTATGGAGCCTTATTGATCATATGAACTGTCACGTCATTCGTAATGTTAGCAAATTTAAGTTCAAATTATGTCACGTCATTCGTAATGTTAGCAAATTTAAGTTCAAATTATGTCACGTCATTCGTAATATTAGCAAATTTAAGTTCAAATTATATCACCCAACTTACAAGATTATGTATTTCTCAATCCTATGAAAATTTAAATTACTAAATTTGAGAATTATGTGACAAAATATATCTATCAATTGGCACCATACGAAAATATTAAAAGAATAATAAGCAACCAATGACATTTTTTTTTTTTTTTTGTCTTTTAAAGATATGTATACATAGAGCACTGACAATTCAGGAACTCAATGTAGAGTTTCGTATGAAGTCTAATTGGTATATGCATTGCCACCTCATCCATAATGTTAGGAAATTTAAGTTCAAATTATATCATCCAACCTAGAGATTGTATATATCTCAATCCTGTGAAATTTTAAATTACTAAACTTAAGAATTATGTAGCAAATATATCATCAATTGGCACCCTATGAAAATATTAAAGAATAATAAGCAACCAATGACATTAAAATAATAATAAAGAATTAAAATAATAATAAAGAACATAATGTTGGGTTATCTAGGCAGCACAATTGATGATAAATATTGTACCGAATCTAATTTTATTAGAATAATAAGCAACCAATAACATTAAAACAATGATAAAGAACTTAATGAATTTGTATGGATAGGATGATGTGGCAAGACATGTTATCAATTGGACTCCATAATACATATATATATATTTTTTTTATTTTAGTGTAATATTATTGACACACAAACTTTTTATGTTAGTCATTTACACCCTCGTGTGAGACATCATTTTGTCAGAATTAAGAAGGCACGCAAGTTAAATTAAATCCTAATGACTTTTGTATACATTGACGGACCTATGTAGGGGGTAAAGGTATTAACTCCGCCTATAAATAAATCACCTTAACTAAATTTCTGGATTGTCATTGATTAAATTTTTTGGTTGTCACTATTATATGTATGACTTCTAATATATATATATATGTGCGCGTGCGCAAACATAAATAAAGCATGAAGCTCAAGATTTACATATACTATGATAAACTAAGAGTAAACTTTACCTATTCCCTACAACTTTTTTAATATAAATAATTCAACTCTATTTATATCTATAAACTCATCGCATGAACATTTGAGATTCATTTCATCCTAATTAGAATTTTTTTTTTTCTAGATTTGTTCTAAATGTGTTCTTAAAAGGAAATATTTTGTAGGTAAAGGTAGAACATTTTACATACGAATTATTGTTTTGAAAATATAGATTTTTTTTATCTATGAATTATTTTGCTATTTTTTTTTTTTTTATAACTCCATGTGAACATATTTAAGTATCTATAGTTTTTAAATACATACTTCAAAAATATATTAGAAACTTAATTAATTGAACCTATTAAAAATAATTAATATTATTATTTACTTAAATACAAATTATATATATTCATTGGTAGACTTCTAGTGACAACAAGTAACCTCAAAAGTCTTGTGTATATGCTAATAATATATTTTACAATTTCTCATTCCTCTATGTTCTGTAACTATAATATAGATATACCTTTATACATCTGTATATTTATATTTATCGTGTTGAAGATATTGAGTTTTTTTGACAGTGAATTGGAATAAATCAACAAACATCATAAAGTAGTGAGTTTTTTTTATAGTTAGTCCAATTTAGTAATTTGTAGTAAGTAGTAACACCATCACCAATATGCAAACAAAGGAAATTAGACAGAAAAAAACAATAATTGTCAAGTCAAAATATATCAAGTGATGATACAAATTAAGTTTTGTCAAAGTTATATTAACTCTTTGTTAAGAGGTCAAATATATGTACTTTATATTATTACCATTTTCTTTGTTATTTTCATTCTCACATAATATGCATTTGAGTTATTTAAATATATATATATATATATATATATATATATATATTAAACAATTAGAAATAGCTTTTACTCTAATTTTATTTATGTTTGTAACTTTGGCATAGTTTTGATAATACTTAGAGAGCGTTTGGCTAATTTTTTTAAAAACGTCTTATACGCTCTAACATCTTATAGGATGTTTTCAGATCTTATAAGATGATAGTGATGATAATTTTGTAATTAAATTAATAATAATTACAATAGTAAATCAAAATAAGATCTTGTCAGAAAGTCCAGTGGCGTATCCAGAAATTTAAAATTGGGGGTACCATATATACTTCATAAAAATATTATTCAAATCTACCATAACAAAACACCAAAACGAAAACAACTACGAACAAGATTCAAACTCCAATTATTAGAAAGAGGGTTCGCACGTGTTACCGTTGCGTCAACACGACAATAATGCCTAAATATGCTACCTATAAATGAAAAAATTTAAATATTTTGGGGGTACAACTACGTGCTACCGCTGCACAAACATGACAAAACTGAATATTTTGGGGGTACGGTTGTACCCCTTGTTCTAGGCTGGATACGCCTCTGCCAGAAACAATAGTCGGCTGCCACCTCCGGCAAGAGACGTCGGCCGCCGCAGTCGATCACTTCCGATGCCGCCATCGATGGATGTTTATTGATGGGTGTGTATTGATGAAGTGCATATTGAGTGTGGGTGTTTATCGATGAGTGTTATTGATGGGGTGTGTATTGATGGGCGTGGATGCTTATCGATGCATGTGTATCAATAAGGGGGAAAAAAGCACAAATGGTCCCATAACTTTTTACTTTTTCGGATTTAGTCTCATAAGTTATTACTTTTTCGATTTAGTCCCACAACTCTAGTAATTGCTCAATTTTAGTCCAATTTTGACCCAATGTTGACCAACTGACCGGAAAAGGCCACGTGACTTTCACGTGCCGGCGCGATTTTGGATATTCCGGCTAAAATGGTCCTATAACTTTTTACTTTTTCGAATTTAGTCCCATAAGTTATTACTTTTTCGATTTAGTCCCACATCTCTACTAATTGCTCAATTTTGGTCCAATTTTGACCTAATGTTGACCAGCTGACCAGAAAAGGTCACGTGATCTTCACGTGCCGGCGCGATTTTGGGAATTCTGACGACTTATGACACGTGTCGCCGGGCTTCCGAGGTGGAATTTTAATTTTTTTTATTAGGAGACCATATCAGCAAATTATTTACCATGTCAGCTTATATTTTTCTTTTGCCTGAATTGAATTAAACTCCAAAAAATACAAATGAAAAATAAGAAAATGTAATATTTTATCGATCTAACCCTTAAATCGGAATTAGCATCCCCCCTTCTTCTTCTTCTTCTTCTTCTTCTTCTTCTTCTTCTTCTTCTTCAGTTCGCGTCCTTCTACAAGAAAAAGCTCTAACTTTTCTCTTCCAATCTTTTCTATTTGAAAGTCGCGGCTTCAACTCCCCCAAAATTGGAGAACACACGAAGCAAAGAACCATGTCCCAATCTAGGAATAGCTTGCGAAATAGTATTGTGTGCGACTAAGGTTTGAATTCCCCCATTAAAACCTCTTGGAAAGAAGAAAATGTTTGGCGTAGGTTCTACGGCTGCTCTCACGATACCCGATATGGTTTTTAGTTCTTGCTTCAATTTTATTAGTTTATTCAAGGTTGAATTGAATTAATTGAAACATACTGGATATAATTTTGGCAGAATGAAGGTCATTGTACGAGTTTTAGGTGGATAGATGCACTTCTATGTGATAGAAGCAAACACATAATGCGAGGGCTCTTGTGAAGGCATAACGAGAAGAATGCTGAAAATGAGGTCCTGCATAACGCCCGCATGAATCTCGAAGAAATTATTTCCGTAACCGAGATAGATAATGAGAGAATGAGCTACTCGTTAAAAAAAAAAAAAAAAACAGGTGGAGTTAAAGAACAAGGAGTTGGAGTCCATCAACAATGAGTTGATAAAACATAAAAGTCGGCGGAATTTTCAAAATCGCGTCGGCACGTGGCACGTGAAGGTCACATGACCTTTTTCGGTCAACTGGTCAACATTAGGTCAAAATTGGACCAAAATTGAGCAATTACTAGAGATATGAGACTAAATCGAAAAAACAATAACTTATGGGACTAAATTCGAAAAGGTAAAAAGTTATGGGACCATTTTAGCCTAAATTTTCAAAACCGCGCCGGCACGTGAAGGTCACGTGACCTTTTCCGGTCAGTTGGTCAACATTTGGTCAAAATTGGACCAAAATTGAGCAATTACTAGAGATGTGGGACTAAATAAAAAAAGCAATAACTTATGGGACTAAATTCGAAAAAGTAAAAAGTTATGGGATTATTTTGGTTTTTTTCCCATCAATAAGGTGTGTATTGAAGGGTGTGAGTGTTTATTGATTGATGTTTAATCGTTAGGTATTTATCGATGGGATGCGTATCGATAGCGGTGGCCTGAGGTTGTCGGCTGTCGGCGGTGGCAGCCAACAACTTTCCGGTGAGATAAATGTTGAGGTGAAATATATAATCAGCCATAAAATGACTAAAAGAACTTGTAGTCACAAGGTGTAGCTAATAAACATAGTGCACACAATATATTGAACTATACATGCATGTATTATGTTCAAACTTACATTTCATGCAAACCCAGTACTTCATTATTATATGAACTTTTTGTTTCTTAATGCATATTTACTTAACTAAATTTGATCAAGATGTACCTAAATAATAATTAAATCATGTTTAATAAAATGAAAC
Source organism: Ajuga chamaepitys (assembly GCA_958295605.1). NCBI lineage: Eukaryota > Viridiplantae > Streptophyta > Magnoliopsida > Lamiales > Lamiaceae > Ajuga > Ajuga chamaepitys. The sequence goes on from OY282503.1 coordinate 5,158,340, forward strand.
ATCACAATATGGTAGTTAGTGTTTTTGAGCCCGAATTGAGTCTGTAAATTCGACAGGATGTTTTAGAGGGTTTTCGATAAAATAGTTGATTGCAAATAACCTTAGAGTGGGTCTCATGTGCACTAAGTTCACATAAGCCTTATGGTACACTACTCTTTGTACGTAATGAATGGATTCCAAAATATTTTCTCAAATACAGCACAACGTAAAATTCACGTACGCAAATGGGTCCGCGCGCGACCCGAATGATCACGATTTTTTTTAATACAATGGTGTTATATATATATATTAGTGTGTGTTTGCTTCACATATGAATGTGTAGTCCAGCGGTCTGACAAGTGCCTTATAGGCATGAGAGGCAAGAGGTCCCGGATCCGAAATCCATCTCGTCAAATTTCTTTAGGCTCCATTTGGATGGAGGGATTTGTGCTATGGATTTATAAATTCATTGTCAAATCCACTCCATGTGTTTGGATAAAATACTAAATGAGTGAATTTGAAAATCCAGATTTTTAAATCAACCCATTTACAAATCCAGGATTTGAAATTCTCCATTTTACACTATATTTGGGTGGATTTCAAATCATTTGACAAAGGTAGTCATTTACAAATCCCTCTTGACTCACACTTCTCTCTTCTCCCCCCCCCCCCCTCTCTATCTCTCTCGTCCTCTCTCTCTCTCTCTCTCTCTCTCGTCCTCTCTCTCTCTCTCCTCCCCCGCTCTCTCTCTTCTTCTCTTCTCCCTATCGCTATCTCTTCCTCTCATTCTCCAATAAAATGTTCATATATTTTTTTTAATTCTTTTTTTTTTTCCTTTTATCTCTAATTAAATGCTCCCAATAAATTTTTGGGATATAAAATACATAATATGTATATATGTGTGTATATATATAATTAGAAAAAAAAATTATTTGGTTCATTTTGATGTAGATAAATATTATTTTATTTAATAAAAAATATAAATTGTTAGTTTAAACTTTAAAGAAAAAAAAATTGAATTTTACAAATATTGTATCAGTGTTTTGCCAAATAATGGATTTGAAAATTTTGGATTTCAAAATCCTTTCACAAATCCACCATAAATCCAAACAAGGGATTTCAAGTCCATGGATTTCAAATCTAAGGATTTTGAAATCTATTCATTTCAAATCCCCTGACAAATCAAATCCCTCCATCCAAATGGAGCCTTAGAGTTCGAGTTGTGCAAGAAAATGAAGGACCTCGGTTATTAGTTGACATAACAAGAACTATACCAGGGGCAATTCTGAATTGCTACAACGAGCTTATCATGTTACCTGCTGCTGAAACAATCTCATATTTTCACCTTACACTCATAGATGTTCTCTTTCTACTCTCGGAAGTAAATTGGATTTTTAACTTTTTTAGACCAAAATTTTGTGGAAAACTACGGCATCAAAAATGATTTTAGCCCTATTTTTAAAATATTCTGTTCAGTTAATTAATAATCCAAATATATGAAATTAATAATGAATTAACGTAAATAGTATGAAATTTCTAATAAATCCAAATATTATCACAAAAATTGAAGATATTCCATTCGCACTTATACTTTTTTAATAATATAAAATATAAAATATAAACTATAAATTATTTTGTAAAATTGAAAATAATGTATTAAACTACACATATAAATTTAAATCATAAAAAGAAACAAACACATTAGTTCATGTATAAACCAACCACATTTATATTTAAATTAATATAATACCCGTGTAAAAAATACACGTGACTCATATAAAATGAAGTTATTCCGAAATTTACAGGCATGGATATTAATTTTCCACTAGTAATATGAAATTAAAGATTATCATTAAAATATCGTGTGAAGGAAAGACTTTTATAGTGCATGATACAATAAATTTACAATAAAATGTGTAAAAAAATTAAATAAATAAGTGATAATTAATGTGACATAATATAATTTTTAGAATAGTAATTATGACATTTAGAAAAAGAATTATGGTAGGATTGTTTCCATATGACATTATATGATGAATTTGGAATTGAAGTTGGGTACTTATATATTTTATTTATTGGGAAGTGCTACATGATATAATGTATCTCTTGGAAATATATTTTCAAGTAAAAAAAAAATTGTAGACATAATTTGAATTTGATTATCAAAGACAATAATAATTGAATAAGTTTTCTGTAAAAAGAAATTGAATATTTCATATAAATATTATTTTGTTAGAAGATGTAAAAGTATTTCAAATTATGTAATTATAAATTTGTTAAGCTTCTCTCATCCTAACACATGACTCGCATGTCATTAATTTTGAATCAACTAAATACCATAGTTTAGTAAATCAGTGAAAAACTATCTATGTACTTTTTTTTTTTTTTTTTTACTACAAGTCCTGGTAGGAGAAGGTCAGTGGAAATAGATCCCTGAATAATTGATTAATTATCGAAAATTACAAAATATTTTAGCAATTGAAATACAATCAATTCAAAAAAATCATCTATATGCTGAGGTAACAATTAAGTTAATTTATTCTGGTTTTACAATTTTGCTGTATACATCAATTATAGCTCATGGATTTCAGAAAATAATCACGTACCATGCAGTTTGAAACCCGAGATTGCATAATTTGAATCTGTAAAAAAATAATACTCCCTCCGTCCCGACTAATTTTTCCTACTTTTTATTTCGATTCGTCTCACTTAACTTTTCACACCCTTAAAAATGAAATTTCTCTTACAATTTCCACCCTCAAAATTTCCACGCCCAATCTCCACTTTTAAAAAAGTCAAAGAAAAGACAAAATCTGTTTTTTCTTAACATTTGTGCCTGATCAACTGTAAAAAGTTAGCTGGGACGGAGGGAGTATTATATTATTACATAATTTGAAGCTCCTCAATTTCATCAGTCAATTTACCTTTTACTCCCTCCGTTCCGACTTAACTTTCCTACTTTGATAGGGCATGGAGGTTAAAAAAAAATAGATTTTATGGAATTTTTGACTTTTTCAAAGGTGAAGATTGAGGGTGGAGATTTTGAGGGTGGAGATTGTGAGAAAAAAATATTATTTATGGGCTGAAAAGTTGAGTTGGGACACCGAAAAAAAAAATAAGAAAGTTAAAACGGGATGAATGTAGTATGATTTAGTACTGTATAATGTACAGCTGAACATCTACTTATCATAAAGTACAACCCATTAACGCAATTAATGGAAACAATATATAAACATAAAAATAAAATAAAAAATCGACTATGATGACAAATATTTCAGAAATACAAAAGTTTAGTGATTGCTAGTGAAGGATCTAAAACAAACCTCGACCAAATTAGTATAATCATCAGAATCATACCTATAAACACTATTCACGGAATAATATAAAAATTAATAAATAAGAAACAAAAATAATTTACATACAAATTGGTAACACAAATATCATGCAACAACTAGAAAATAATAGCAGAGAAAAGAAATTAAAAAGACGTACCTTAAGATTTAAAAAATAAAAAAAGACGTACCTAAATAAACTTCGACTGAAGAGTGGGGCTTAGTTGCACCATGTGCACAATAGTGTTATGGTGCATTATTCATATAGTATTTTTTTCATGCACTTAAGGCATGATTGATTTACTTATAGAGTATAATTGATTTACTCATACGGTATACCACTATTAGTATAGTTGATTTACTCATACAGTATGATTGATTTACTGGCTGATGTAGTATGGTTGATTTGCTCATACAGTATTGTGCACCTTGTGCACATAAGTATTTGCCTCGACTGAAACCATCGAGAAAATCTCCTAACAATATTTTTTAATTTTTTTCTCCATTATTTTTCAAAAATTTCAAATTCCAAACTTCTTTTGTGGACATATATAATCTATATTCCGCGTTGGTGTTAGCTTATACTTAAACTGTCTTTCGTCTATTTTAATCTTCTGGGACATGATCAATATATACTTTGCAATGCGTTAAATGTAATTTGAAATTTTAAGCACGTATCTTTTGTGACATTTTTAGGTTTCAAGGTTTATTACAATCATTTTAGGATTCTATGAAAACATAGAAAATGATTTTTTTTTTTTAATGTTCGGCTTGGAAAGAGGATGGCGGGTTGACCCCCAATGTAAACATGTTGGTTCGGGTTGAGAGTCTCAATTTGTTTGAATTTGCGGCTTGGGGTTTAGGTTGGAAAAAAATCCATAAAATCATGTCACTACTTAGATTTATTTTTTAGGGAACACTACTCAGATTTACGGCTGCTTGGTACGATGATTAGGGGTGGATAACTAGAATGAAAGATATTGATTCCCATTTATTATGTTTGATTCATAAAATTAGGAATTATAATAAGTTATACTACTACATTTGATTCATTAGTTCCACACTTTATTCACAGCTCAAAATTATTTTCAAATTAAAACCCATGTAAAATTTGAACTAAGCAGCAACTATGCAATCACCATTCCATAGTGATTCACCCCTCATTCATATATACATCCTCTCTCCCGGCTTAACTTTCCTACTTTGATCGCGCACGGAGATTAAGAAAAAACAGATTTTATGGAATTTTTGACTTTTTTAAAGGTGGAGATTGTGAGAAAAATTTGTCAAGAGCTAAAAATTAAGTTGGAACAAATCGAAGAAAAAAATAAAAAAATTAAAGTGAGACGAAGGTAGTATTTATTATCATTTTCATTTCTAAATTTGAACCAAGTCGGTCTGTTAGATAAGCATGACTAAGTTCATGGGTTGCAGATCTCTTAGAGCCCATTAATAAATCATATTTCCATCGTAAATCATTATTTCTGACGTCGATAATAAAATATAGATATTTCTCCTAAAGTTTTGTGATTTATATTTTTAGTAATACAGCATCAATTTCTATTGTGATGAATTAATAATATTAAAAAGGTTATTCATGTGAATATGGACCAATTAAAGTTAAAATCGCAGATTTTTTTTTTTTTAAATTTATATATAATTGAATTTACTTGCAAAATAACGGTTTTTGGAAAATTCAAGAATAAATTTCGATGTTGAAAAATAGTGGGAATAGATCTTGTACAAGAGGAAAAATATCTGGAAAATTGAAGCTCCTATATATGAGTGAACCAGAAATTATATAAATAAGTTATAATATGTTAAATTACATGTGGTTATTTCATTTGCTATGTGTGCAATTTGACTACCACAACTCACTCAAAAGCTTCTAAAATTTTGTCCAATCTACATATACTATTGGCAGTACAAAAAGGCATTTAAAGAGGCATTTAAAGAGAAGTAGATGATTGGACGTTAGTTACTACTACACGATCACTGCAAGAAAATTGCCAAATTCCAACGAAGCATAAAATCGTTGGAATTTTTGAAATTTTCAACGGTAATTCCAACGGCAAATGAGCCGTTGAAATTTTGGAAATAATTCCAATGGTAAAAGGACGTTGGAATAACTGTTGGAAAAAAATTTCAACCACAGCCGTTGGAATAACTATTGGAAAAAAATTCCAACGGTAAAAGGCTCCGTTGGAATTACTGTTGGAATCATTTTTCCATTGGAATTTAATTGTTGGAACAAAAAAATTCCAACAGACACTTTTCCAACGACATAAAAACCATTGGAATCACCGTTGGAATTAAAATTCCAACGAAAATTTACCATATTCCAAAGGTTTTGGTAAATTTCCAATGGAATTTTTTTGTTCCAACAATTAAATTCGAATGGAAAAATGATTTCAACGGCAATTCCAACGGAGTCTTTTACCGTTGGAATTTTGTTCCAACAGCTATTCCAACGACTTCTGCCATTGAATTTTTTTTTGCAACAGCTACTTCAACGGCCTTTTGTCGTTGGAATTATTTTCAAAATTCCAATAACTCATTTGCCATTGAAATTACCGTTGAAAATTTTAAAAATTCCAATAAACTTTTGCTCCGTTGGAATTTAGTAATTTTCTTGTATAGTAAAAATAAAATGATAAATAAACTGAATCTTTTTTATTTTATTTGAATAAATAAGATTCCGTTCACGAAATAAAATCTTTGTGACCGTGATCAAAAGACTTAAGTCAAATGATTTTATTGGTCAATCGGACTCAAGAAAATCTGATATGTAGCATGTGATTTGTTGGATTTTGCTGCACCGTATATTTGACTTAAGAATTAGAGGGAAAATAGAAAGACAAAGAGAAAATGGAAATGTTCTACTTCAAAGCATGGTACATATCAATTGAGACCCTATATTCCAAATAACGTTTCATTTTGTGTTTTATAATTTTTACTAACCGTCATGTGTATACTTACAATGTTATTTTACACACATAGCATGTAGTGAATGCTCTGGCATAAAAGATGAAAGAAAAATTAAAATAGAAAATCTCATCCGAGTACCTATACATATATTGCATATATGGGTCCGTTGATGAATATAGTGGCTGGTTGAAGGTTCATGTCTAACTCAGGTTGGCATTTGTTCAAGCTCCGGTCGTATGCATAGATCTTTAACATCGAGGAAATTGTTAATTTAATGATTTGTGAATATATTCGTTGGGCTCATGTAATAAGAATAACTACAACATTAATGATAGTATTTTTGAATTATTTATATAATTTATCTATTTCAAAATGTAAATGAACTTCTTGTGTTTATTAATCTTAACAAACACCACATTGACATACCGTACTCAATTCACTTTAAATGCAGTAAACATTACTTTAACAACTTAAAACACAACGTGGCTCGATTCTGCAATGCATATTGATCCAAAGAAATTAAGAAAAAAAAATTAATCAAACCCCTAGATCTGTTGGGAGATAAATAGACAATAATCTACTTTAGTCGAGTTCTATAAAGAGCCTCAAAGTAATCTTGAATATCCCAATTTTGATTTGGTTTCGTAAGATTTTTATAAAATCTATTCCAATTTGTCCCTTAGTAACCGAAAAGAGGTCTAATAATATAATATAAAGTAAAGAGTGGTAATTCTACTAAAAAGAGTTAGGGCCCACTTGGTTGAAGGTTTTAGGGGTAAGAAATGAAATGGTGTTTGATACATAATAAATAAATTAATCATTTATCTTCTTTTATTAATAATTTTCCCCACTTCGTTTCATAGTATGATTGACCTCTCATTCATATACCTATTATCATTGTCATTGATGATTTGCAACCAAGCAGACCCATAGTTAACCTCCTTCGACTTCCAAAGAAAAACTTCCAACATTGAATTAGTTTAATAATTTTCATTGATATCGTTAATATAGAACCCCTCTTGGCCATTTTTTTTTTTTTTTTTTCACAAAATACTCTATGATATGGTTATATTGTTCAACCCCATTAAAACTAAATCCTTGATATATCTCTTGTGAAAAGTATGTGATTCTAGCAAAAGACCACATCTATTCCAATATAATTTCCAGACATATCCCATCAAATCTCTCTAAAAATTTCATAATTTTGTGATTTATTTTACTATCACACAACTCCATTAAGTACCTTTGGCTTTTTCAGATGTTTTTTAGGTTTGCATTAGAAAATTAAGATTATGAAAATTTGACAAATAAACCATCAACCACATACATAGATATAGTAGACTAGATAATTAGAAATTTTTCAAGAATAACTATAAAGATAATATTAAAAAAATTTGAAAAAAATCTAAATAGACAACTATCTATAAACAACTAAAAAACGGAGGGAGCAGTTAAGAGCGGAGATAGGTCAAAATTATAGGTAACAATAGATCTTTTTAGAGGATACAAAAAGACCGAGGATGAGAGATTATATAGGAGTATATGGAAATAAATTAAGGCTGAGAGAGATAAATTATGTAGAAGTATATTTGCAAGAAAAAGATTGAGAATGTGAGAAATAGATTATATAGGAATATAATTGTCTATTATGAGAGATTAAAAGCCCAAAATGACACGAGGGGAGTGAGAATAATTTAATTATTACGATTAAAAAAATTTAGTTTTCTTTTTTATTTTACCACCTGTTAGGATCAAGGTCGTACCTAAAAATATTTAGGCCTCAGTCGAGCTTATTAAATGGGGCCATAATTTTCTTTTTAGTGTACAAACTTAAAAAAATATAAAAATTGAAGCATTTTCAACCGTCCATCTATTGATTTTATCATGGGAAATAAAAAATGAAGAGTTTCTAAATGAGTGCATAAATTCTTTTTTATAGTGTACAAACTTACAGAAAAACATAAAAAATTTGAAGTATTTACACATTCTAAATATTTATTTATCATATGTAAAAACAAAAAACAAAAAGTAAAAGTTGAAAGCCCGAGGGTGGATTAAAACCCCCCGCTTTGAATTGTTAAAGAAAGACATTAACCATTAGACTATATCAATTAATTGTTTAAAAGAAATACATTTAAATAAACATACATATTATAAAAGGCACCTAAATAAATTTGGACCCTTAGAATATTGTAATTTTTCTGGGCCCAAGGTAACAAACTCTCTCGACTACTGGGAGGTCCGACCATGATTAGGATTATCCAATAAAGTTGCACATCAAATGTACATGGAAAAAATGATTTATTTTATTAGAATTGCAGTATCTCAATTGGTATGAGGCTTTTTGGGAGTCAGTTCCAGAAACAAATTCGTCCGAAACTCGACTCAAAGCGGACAATATCATAATGTGAAGATGCAGTCTCATTCAGGACCCAACAGGTGGTCCAGAGCTATGGTCCCAGACTAAACCGATGTGGTGGAGATCCTCGGAGTTCGATGGGAGGTTCGATGGTTCAGTGGTTGGTTCGACGGTACCTCACTATGGTGGTGGAGGTTCAATGGTTTAATGGTCATTTGTTTGAAGGGGATGATTGTTACGATTTTGTCCAATAAAACTCACATCAAATATAAATAGGAAGATCATGGAGTAAATTTTGTCCAATAAAATCGCACATCGAATATACATGGAATATCATGGATTTATTAGAATTGAAGATTAGCCAAAATAAATACGTACGAGTTCGACTCAAAGCGAACAATATCATACTAATATGAACCACCTACCCACCCCCAACTGCCCCCATGCCACCTCCATCCCCATCCCAAGCCAAAAAGAATAAACTATACCTCCTCCGTCCCGGCCTAATTTGTACACCTGCTCCGACGCGTATACTAAGAAAAAAATATTTTTTACTTTTTAGTAGATTTTTTTAAAAGTAGAGATTGAGGATAAAAATTTTGGAAATGACGATTGTGAGAAAAATTTCATTTTTAAGAGTATGTAAATTAATGTGCAACGGATAAAAATGAAAATGTGAAAATTATGGGTCGGAGGAATTTTTATTTTGTTGAATTAGGAAACTATTATAATTAAATTACAACACCAGCAGAGATTAAATAATTAGTGGGCCCAGATGTACGCAGCCCATACTAAATTGTACGTAAAATTGGGTCAAGGAGCCCACTAAGGGATACATTTATCTGCGCGGTACGCAAATCAAGGCAGTTGCTACGTGGCTCGATCTTACCGGTTTAATGTATAACCGCCACACAGTGCCTCGGGATAACCTCCAAAGCCCGGATAAGAATATGACTTCACGCATTCATCACATCCTCATTTCCTAATACACTATTTATTATATTTCCATTTTTATGAGTGACAATAATCTTGACCACGTAAAACGTTTTATTGATTTTTGGAATATATCTTTCCATGGAAATTTGCTCAAAATATTGACAACCGGATATGGGACATAGTCTCACAAAGAAAGAAATTAATTATCTCATTCAAAATGGTAGTACTATTAATACCTTCGTATTTTTTAAAATAAATTACAATATTATAGAAAATGGTCCACAATTTTATTCGGATTAACATAATCATGAACAATCGATTATGTCATCACGATTATGTTATCATAAATTCAAATACCTTACTTTTACGTTTTAAAACTAATCGATGAGTATTGATTAAATGAAAAACACTAAACTTTTTATTAGTGTATTTAGAGGAATTACAGCTTTTAATAACCACATTTTATCCAAAACTTAGGAATATCTATTTTACATATCTAATGTGCGTATATCAAAATTTTGTGTGCACCAGTTATACAAAGCAATTCAGGATGAATATCACGATTTATGCTTATAAGTACTAGAACAAGTGATATAATCATAAACATTATACCTTTACGCGGAATATATAATATATTTAAATATAACACTAATTTTTTGTTCATGACCTGAGTTGTACGAATATAAAATTCATATGATTGGTGCACGAAAAACTTCCTCCTTACATTAATTTGTGTCCAAGATAACAACTGATGTGTTGACACATTACAAGATGAAGCTAATTTATCTATTTATTTAGGGATAAAATTTCTACTTAATTTATGTGCATGGTCGGTAGGAAATCATTTACGTCATTTCCAATATACTAGAATAATCGTCTTCAAAAAAAAAGAAAAAATATATATCCCGTAAATAATAAAAAGTTCAAAGGATAATATTTTCAAAAGATAGCATAAAATAGAAGTGCGAGCCACAAAAAATAAACATAAATATAAATAAATATAAAGAGGTCCCACTACTGCATTTTTAATTTCTTATAAACGCTCAATACTCATCGCCACACGCTATTTTAAAACAAAAAAAACCTCTCGAAGAAGCTTCTCTCTCGCTCTCTCTCTCTCTCTCTCTCTCCCTCTCACAATGGATCCTTACAAGGTACGAAATTAAGAATTTCGATTGATTCATGGTAGTATTCTTCAGTATAGACTGAACGGTGAATTTATTTTTCTGTAAATTAATTCCCAGTTCAACGATTTGTTAGGCTTCATCGAATTAATTGCTTAATCGTTAATCTTCGTTAGCTGGTATATTCGTTTAAAAGGTGTTTCTGTATTATAAAGGTATTTCGATATTGTAGAGGTATTTCTATATGTAACTTTAATCGAATTCACATGTTGGCGATGTTTCTCAGTTATTTGAATTCTAATGGTTGACTTCTAGCTCCCGCTTGATATACAGTGAAACTGTTTGATTGAAGTTTTTCGTGAAAAACTTAGTTATTTCATATGTGCAGTCTTAATTTGGGGGTGTGTTTGATTTTGTTCTTCCGGTGATGTAATGATGGTTTAATTGTTTGATGGTGGTGCAGTACCGTCCATCCAGTGCTTTCAATTCACCTTTTATGACCACCAATTCTGGAGCTCCAGTTTGGAACAACAACAACTCATTAACCGTTGGAACAAGAGGTATTTCTTAGTTTCCCCTTCCAATTGAGAGGTTTTTCTGTTAGAAGATACTTCTGTTCAATATGTTGGTCCGTTTCCATTTGTTGTATGTAATGATCCGCGGTGTAAGGAGTCTTAAGATTTATATGTTGGAAAATTGAGTCAAATTCGTTTGCTTTCACATCTTTTTTTTGGGGGACTAAATTGTAAGTAGTGTTACTTGCCCTATGGTTTGTTTTGTCGAAAAAATTGACTCATGGATAAGTTAATCGTTTGTTTCAAACTTTTGGTGCAATGATGCAATATCCTCTTTATGACAGGTCCAATCCTCCTTGAAGATTATCATTTGGTGGAGAAAATTGCTAATTTCGATCGTGAGAGGATCCCAGAACGTGTTGTCCACGCCAGAGGTGCTAGTGCCAAGGGCTTTTTTGAGGTCACCCATGATGTATCACACCTTACTTGTGCTGATTTCCTACGAGCCCCAGGAGTTCAGACCCCAGTTATCGTCCGGTTCTCCACTGTTATCCATGAGCGTGGTAGCCCTGAAACTCTCAGGGATCCCAGAGGTTTTGCAGTGAAGTTCTACACAAGAGAGGTAAACGCTGTCACAGTTTATTACTTGTTAATTGTTGTTTCTTATTCATAAAATAGGAAAAAGTTTCACTCAGAATGGAACTTCTTCAAATTTAGCACTTATATGTCGATGGATTTCTTCTTTTCCATCATATAGTAATAGTCATAGTGGAATGCTTGATTACATGAGCTAGAAGCAAATGATATACGCTATATGACCAAGAAATTAATCTCATCTCCTTTCTTTCACTGGTTTAGGGGAACTTTGATTTGGTGGGCAACAACTTCCCGGTCTTCTTTATTCGTGATGGAATGAAATTCCCTGATATGGTTCACGCGTTGAAACCCAACCCGAAGTCTCACATCCAGGAGAACTGGAGAATCTTGGACTTCTTCTCCCACCATCCTGAGAGTTTGCACATGTTCACATTCCTTTTTGATGATTTGGGTGTTCCACAAGACTACAGGCACATGGAAGGCTCAGGTGTCAATACCTATACTCTTATTGACAAGGCCGGGAAAACACTTTATGTGAAGTTCCACTGGAAGCCTACCTGTGGAGTTAAATGTCTATTGGAGGACGAAGCTATTAAGGTTGGAGGAGCAAATCATAGCCATGCCACCCAGGACCTCTATGATTCAATTGCAGCAGGCAATTATCCAGAGTGGAAGCTTTTTATCCAGACCATAGATCCTGCTCATGAAGACAGATTTGACTTTGACCCTCTTGATGTGACCAAGACTTGGCCTGAGGACATCTTGCCATTGCAGCCTGTGGGTCGTTTGGTGTTGAATAAGAACATTGACAACTTCTTTGCAGAGAACGAACAACTTGCATTTTGCCCTTCTATTACAGTTCCTGGAGTCCACTATTCAGATGACAAGCTGCTCCAAACTCGGATATTTTCGTATTCCGATACTCAGAGGCACCGGCTTGGACCAAACTATCTGCAGCTCCCAGCTAATGCTCCCAAATGTGCTCATCACAACAATCACCATGAGGGTTTCATGAATTTCATGCACAGGGATGAGGAGGTATTACACTAATGTGTACTGTCTTCACCCCCACCCACCCTACCCCTTGTCTGGAGTTGATAAAAGCATCTCTAGGGTTGGCTTGTTTTATATGTTTACCACAGTGACATCATTGGATAATTGATATAGGCTCTCGCTTACCTGTCTTACATTCTAAATTTTGTAATATGTGGAAGTGCTCCCCTTTCACATATCTTTATCAGATGTTTGATCAGATTATCTGATCTTTTCCAGGTGAACTATTTCCCATCAAGGTATGATCCCTGTCGTCATGCTGAGAGGTATCCTATTCCTCCTGTGGTGTTGACAGGAAAGCGTGATCGGGTATGTATTTCAATTTCCTTAGTTCTGATGCTTGATTTAACAGTTATCCACTTGAGTTAGACCTATGGGAGAAAAGGCTCAGGACATTTTGTTATCTGGATTTAGTTTTGATTTATCAACGTGAAAGCGTAAAGCCTTTGTTAAAGCAATGGTAGACAGTCTACTCCAATTATCATCATTCAAGCCGTCCTCCGTAAATGAACGAGCCGTGTTTTTTACTTGTTTAATCCAGTGGATAGTGAACTGAATATCATCTATTAGATTGGTTTTTCAAGATTTACATAAGTAGTGATTGGAATGTTAGCCTTGTAAATATTTTTTCAACATCTATAACTTAATAGAAGATTGGGGATGGAACAAGTTAAGGTGACCATAGTTCATTATGTTGGTGCTGACAGATCTTTGTCAGTTGATAGTTGCATTGGAATTTTCATTCTTGAGTTGTGGGCTTGGTCCAGGCTAAAATTGTTGAAATGAAAAGTGCATATACCTGATTATCGCAAAGCTGGTTTCGTAGTGAAGATTTTTAATAAATGCTAATAGAGTGTAACGAATTTCATATAATCAATTTAAACATCATATTAAGTCCGCATGCCTATCAAGTAGATCCAATATGTCTACATCCCTTTGTTTGGATGATTTGTTGTATGAGCTTATAATATTCTATTGATTTATGCAGTGCTGCATCGAGAAAGAAAACAACTTTAAGCAACCTGGTGAGAGATACCGTTCCTGGGCACCAGACAGGTACATCATCTCCTACTTGCTGTCAAAATAAGTACAATAAACTACCCTTAAGTTTTGCCTATGAGTATTCACACAATTCCTGGAGGTTTGTGTCTTTCTTCCGAATACAGAATGCACTAATCAGTGCATTTTGTAATAAATAAACTTTTGTGGTTCCTTTTCTTCTCCCCCCTATAAAAAAGTGTAATCAGGCTAGATAAGGATAAACTTTGTAATTATCCCAATAACAATATTAAGCATTTTGAGTAAACAAGTTTGTTCTTTGTTTCTTCAGGCAGGAGAGATTTATCAAGAGATGGATTGATGCTTTATCCGATCCCAGACTCACCCATGAAATCCGTAGTATTTGGGTGACATACTGGTCTCAGGTACCTACTTTACACGCGTTTCTTTCTTTTTCTATTCTTGAACAATCCATTAGGCTTAATGTAGAACAGAAACTCATGTCAACTTGTATGTCTCAACGTTATACAGGCTGATAAGTCTCTTGGACAGAAACTCGCTTCTCGTCTGAATGTAAGGCCAACAATGTGAATCAACGTGTCTTGAATCATGTGAAAAAGAGAGCAGTTCAGAGGATCTGGTTCTTGAAATTATAGTCTGTTGTTGTCGTTGTCAGGTTACATTTGTTCTATGGTATAATGAGTCAAACATTTGTGTGGTGTTGTTAACCAGTACCATATACTGATCTTAATAAGTGAAGACACTTCATGTTATTGCTGTCTTCATGGGGCTTATTTTTCTTTTATTTTTGTGATATGGGGGGTATCTTTATTCAATGAATTTCTTGTGCGCCCGCTTTCCTCGTGTTATTTGCTCGATCAAGTACAGGTGCATCATTTATGATTTTTTTTTACTGAATAAATGTAACATTTTCATGTGGGCAGTATTGTTATATAGCAAAGCATGAGCATAAATTTGTTAATTCAACGGACGTGTGCCCCTCGCGCCCAAGGCCCGTATTGTACATGGGTGAAAGCTGAGGTTCATAGATTTCACAAGGAGAAAAGGAAAAAGAAGAATTATGAGTAGGTTTCTTGTGATATCGTCTTACATAGTTATACGAGATGAAGTCCAGAAAAACTAACTGGAAAAAATATCGAAAGATGAAGTCCTGAAAAACTAACTGGAAAAAATATCGAATTAAGCGAAGTAGAAAAATTAATAATCTCTATGAGAGTGAACTTAATAAAGCAAAGATTAATAACCGAAAAATAAGTACCTTAAAGTAAACATAAACAAGGAATTTTAGAAGACCTGAAAATTTAGAAGAAGGTAAAAAAAAAAAAAAAAAAAAAAAAAAATTAGTCTGTGAATGATTGCCTTTGTTTAATTTGAGTGAACTTTTTATTTTAGCTTTTCTTTTGGGTAACTTTTTTATTTTAGCTTAATACAAGTTAAGATGAATTGTCTGAGAAAGGATATTAAAGGTCGCAAGCATATAGGACCATACGGTCCTATGTGATTCTTAATATTGATATCAGAAGAGATTAGAAGTGCTTATTAGCAGGTACTTTAATTTTTAAATTTTGGTTAAACTATTTTATAACCAAATAATACCCACTTTTTAATTATAAGTATTTCTTTCACAATTTTTTAATTTTAATCACTTTTTTAAAATAATTAAAAGAAAATATTCCCGTAATTTAAGTTAAATGTAGTGTCGATAACAATTGCTTCTACTACATTGAGCACTTAAAAGTTAAAAAGCAGAAGCAATAAATAGACTGTTTTTAGTTACTTCCAGATATATTTGTAGATTTATCAATGGAATTTTTTTGTAAAAATAAGTGATAAAAATACTTATTTATTGAAGATTTTCGTTTTCTTAGTTTGGCCAAAAGTATTTTACTATATCTTTTGTAACTTTTAATGTTGAACACTTTTTAAAAACGTAAATAATAGCCCCACAATGTTGGAATTTTATTTGGTGTTTCATCATTAGAGCTGGTAAAATAGTTCCGGTTCGATGGATCAATTCAATCTGTCCTATATTTTAGATGAGTTGGACCATAGAATTTTATGTTCACAGACTATTGGAACCGATTCATAAGCTAAAAGTGTGATGAACCATAAATCAATTCGAATTTTTTTATGTATTTAAGAAGAATAAATTGAGTTGTCAAATAAATTTTGGACCAAGTCACTCCGACTCTACGTATAATGGTAGCCTGGTAAATTGAAGGACGGAATTGCCACCTTATTGATCACCGACGAATCAATGTTTCCTCAATTATCAATTGGGGGACCGTTTACAACGGTCATATCCTTCACCCGACCGAATTATCGCATTTGATGGACACTTTTTGGGAATATAACCCAATTCTAATTCTAATAATGCCCTAAAGAACATCTAATAACAACTCTATTATACCAAACTCAGCGATTAAATTCTCAGATGCCTTATATCTCGGTCTAATTCAACAAAGTTGTCCAGACGTTCAGCCCGTCTCATGTTTTAAACGAGTTGGACCATATAATTATTAGATCGAAATATCTGAGGATCTAACATACTGATCTGATGAGCTGAAAGCTCAAAAAGTAGTGAACAAACTCAAAGTCAAAGTATATTTAAGGACATGAGATGAATTTTACTCGTTTTTACTTTGACACAATAAATTTTAACTCGACGATTTGACGAATTAAGCTTCGCCAATTACCATCTATCTCCTTTACCTGATCACATTTATACCTCACGTAACTCGTCTAGGTCCTAACTAACATCTAACAAATTTTACAAACATTGGATAATAAAAATAATGAAACGCTACGACCATGGTTACAGAAGGTGGAAAGGGGAGGCGGAGTGATTTCTGGCCGCCTAGACCACCTAGGCGGGGTCTAGGCGCCGCCAAGGAATTATTATTATTATTATTATTATTATTATTATTTTGTATTTTTTATTAATTATTTAATTCAAAAATTATATATATATATATATATATATAAGATAATCATGATATAGCACTACAATCAATTTGTTTAATATTTTAAAAAAGCTTCTATTGTTATTGCTATGAAGGATTTGTATTAAAAAAGAAAATTCAAATACATAAACTTTATTATAAGAAGCCAACATAAAATTAAAATAAAAAGAGGTGAACATAAGTCAATTACTAAGCCCAAAACAATTAAACAAGATAATAATATCAGCAAGACATAAACTAAATGGAAATGATGTCGCTTTGAGCCTTTTTTAAAAATAAAAAAGAAAAAATTCGAAAAACGCCCGGACTATCTTAATCGTCCAAGTCACCTAGGCAGCGCCCAGGCCAAAAAACACTCAGAACAACCGCCTAGTATTAATTGGGGCGGCTAGAGCTGCATAGTGCCTAGGCGTCACCTAAACGGTCGTCTAAACCATCTTTTGCATCCATGATTACAATCCTTAAAAAGCAATTACGAGGCTAGATACTACACAAGTTCAATTTTAAATTTCATCTTTTCCTAAATAGTAGTAATAAAATCGAAGAGTAGACGAATTGTGTGGCTTTGCCATTGGTCATCATAATCTTACAATCTTACATTATCATTGTGTTTTTTAAAAAATAAATTCTATAAAGTAATAAAAGTTTGAAATATGATATATTTGTATGGGGTATTGTGCTAAATTAATTGTAGTACAACAGAATTTTACAAGGCATCTTGAGGGGCAGAGTGCCTGCAATTTTCGCTGTCACATTATGGAAGACCAAACCCAACCCTAGGTGTCCCTCTACAGAGAGAGACAAACTCAGAGGCTAATATTACCAAAAAAAAAAACACTAATAAAACAAACCTTTTTGTCTTTGGAGTTATGTTCTATTCTTTAATATCAACTTTGACCTCCTATTTGTTTCAAAATAGGAATAAAATGGACATAGCTTAACTACAAAATAAAAATATGCCTTCGTTATAATTTTTCCAATTTAATAAACTCGGACAAGCTTTAAGCTCAAATACTAGACGATGTAAAGTCCGAACTTGAAAATTTGAAATCACCAATTGTAAATGTGTAATTCGATGAATTCTTAAAACTCTAATAAAATGAATACACATATTATTTTATCATTAAATTTAATTATTAAATATTATCATTTTGTTTAGTAAGCCAACATTGCAATTTCCACATGAAGTTAGCTATGTACATAGATGAAAATATCGACGAAATTTGTGGGGTGCCATGTATTTTTGTCAAAATTTTGTTAAAATTTTGATCAATTTTGTTAAAATTTTGATCAATTTTGATATCGGTGGTTGCCATGTATATTTTGTTGATTTTTTTCGAAATATCAGTAAATTTCGACAAATATTGGTTAATTTTGAATAAATATTGGTTAATTTCACTTTTTTTTTTTTTCATTTTAAATGGTGGGGAGTTGATGGTGTTACCATTGACATCCATTTTACTAATGCTGGACATTTTTTAGACAGAGATTCTATATTTCAGGGATATATGAGTAGTAAGGGCTCAAACATTTATCCTACTATCATACAATATTTATAAATTAGTCATAAACATGTCAATTTATACAAAATTTTAAAATAAATATATGTATTTTAAGTTAGTTATAACGATCTATAAAATATTATTTTAAATTTTCAGATTTTTAATATATTTTCCACCATCCTTAAGAAATTACACCGATATTTCCAGTAGTCTCTGTTCTAAAAAGTCTCCGTCTACCTTTGGTTATACCCCTTCTAGGAGGCTAGAAGGTGATCGACCGCCTATAAAAAAAATTTCAACTCCTCTAAACCCTAGCCAGCCGTCCGACTAGCGTTTCTAGCGTCTTTTAGAACATTACCATCAATACTGATATTTCCATAAAATTGGAACACCGATATTTCCATAAATCTGATATTTTTGTCCTTAGCCATGTACAAGGAAAATACAGTCTGATTATTAAGCACTTTAATCTCCCAATCTCATCACAGATTCACTGCTGGACTTTGATTTATTAAATCACTATGTTTGTTTATGAATTAAGTGGAGTGTAGAAAATTTGGACATGAAAATTTTAATTGCATGAATTTTAAATTTAATGTTTATTTTGAAAAATAATGTGGGGAAATTGATAAGAATTATCAAATGATCATTTAAAAGTGATCAATATATATTAAAAATTTAGGCAATAATTAATAAAAATATTTGAATTAATTTTTCACGTCCTACATCCGAACAGAAAAATTCATAAACAAACATGAAATTGCAATCATTTGATCATCCTATATAATTGGATTCAAATTAATTTTTAGAATTTGATGCATTATTGGTTATTTCGATTGAACTTGTAATTCATCATCTGTGGAATACTTTTACCAGTTCAAAATTTGTCGTCTTATGTTTTTTTTTTTTGAAGTAACTTAAATGGAACATTCTTTTTCGAGGAATAATAATGTTTTTATTAATAATTGAAATCAATTTTTGATGAAGAAACAGAAAATACAACCATTTAAACTGAAAACGCTCATGTCGTACAATATTTCACTAGATATAAACTAAATAAATCTAATTATCTAAATCCAATAGAAAATTACCTGCATTTTCAATGTGCACTATAACTCGAACATATTATTTTTATTCAATATGAAAATTGAAACCCCCCTTATTTACCACCTCATAATATTTTAGTCCATTACCATTTTCTTCCAAAACGAGATTATTTAATTGGTAAGAACCAATTACTCAAATTTATTGAAATTGCAATGAAATTATTTATTTTCAACCTTGAGAAAGCTTTATATGTCTCTTTGGATAATTGTAATGCAAATCATCTTATGTATTTGCATGATTACTTGATTTCGTTTTGATTTTGGGTATTGAAAATTTGAAATCATCCAATTTGAAAAGTTTCAAGAAATTAGGAAATTTGGTAATACCTTGATTGTTGTATTAGGGAAAATAATAAAATTTGTTAACAAAATTCACATCTTAGCCAATATTGTCTTTTCATTACCACAATCAATCATTATAATCGGGGTTTGAAAATCAAATCAAGTTACTCGATACTCAATTTGAAATCGCTCCTTAAAAACTTATATGCATTAAGTTTAATTGAAGATATCTCAAACATATTTTTACATTTAATAAAATCTAGAGAGCGTGACTTGATCTCGAGCGTGGTAATTACAAAAAAAAACTCATTCAAACCCGATTGAGTTAATAATCAAACAAACTCAAACATAATATTAGAAACTCGATAATATTTTCGACTAGCGTGAACCATTCTACATTCACCTCGACTAAATTCGACTTATATACAACTTTAATCGTAATGTATGCTTATCCGTAACTTGAAAAACAAACAAAAATACATCTCTATAAAATAATAATAACTAAAAATAAAATGTGAAACACTAAATTAATTAAAAAAGAAAGAAAGAATGCAATAAAAATAACAGTATGTATAACGTTAAAATATTGTGGTGTATTTAATTTTCATACCAATAATATTATAATTATTAGCATATTACAAATTTCAGATAAGATTAACAATAAAGAATGGAGGTTATTAATTAAGATTTAATTAAATGAAGAATTAAGTGAAAACCTGGCGAACAAAGACTTTGAAAAGGCACATGGGAGCGCAAATCCAACGGCTAGAAATAACTAGCCGTTATATTCAAAAAAACGAAAAAGAGAAAAAAGAAAAACAATAAAGACGCAATGGGCAAGCAGACATATATCCGCTGTTTACGTTCTCCCCAAATTTCACGTTAACCCTTTCAATTCAACAGCACCGGAGAGAGAGTGCAGATTTTCACACAGAACACAAACGGATTTAGAGAGAGAGAATAGATTTTCACACACTGATATGGAGAGAGTGGAGAGTTTTTTGATTGATTTGATGGGCTTCTCTTTGTAGTCTCTCTCTCTCTCTCTCTCTCTCTCTCTCTGGATCTGTTGTAGAGTGTATTACTGGGATTTTCTTGATTTGCAGGTTTGTCTTTCTTTCTTTCTTTTTTGATTCTTTTATGATCTGGGATTTTGATATTCAGCCTTCAATCTTGAGTTTTTGAAACTTGATTCCATTTTTTTTTCCTTTCCCCACTTTATAATTATAATTATTTTTAATTTATTTAATGGGTTTATGAATAAATTCATTTATCTGCAGTAGCTGTGGTAAAAAAGATGATCAGGATGAGATCAGATGAGAATTTTCCTGCAGTGACTAGGCCTGGAAATGGTCAAGGTAATTTGAAATTTAAAAAATAAGTTAGCAGAAATTTGAAAGAAGTTAAAAAAGTATGATGCAGTAATTAATTTTCACTACAGGTGAATCAAAGGTTGGGGGTGGAAAATTTACTGCTGGGGGTGGAAATAACAGAAGGGCTTTGAGTACAATCAACAGAAACATCATTGGGCCTCCTCCTTATGCCCACAAAAGAGGGGTCTTGACAGAGTATGGATTACATTAAATTTATTTAAAAAAAATTAATCCTTTGAGATCAAGATTTTAGTCTTGTAATGTTCTTTATGCTGATCTTGATCAGGAAAAATGCTAATGGTAACAAGATTCCTGCTGCTCCAGCTCATCGTCCTGTCACGAGGTTTGTTAGTCCAACATTCTTGTGTTTATTTCAATATTTGAATTTCTTTTTTCGTTGATTCGATATCCTAAGTAATTTACATGTTCATTTGGTTATTTATAATAATGGGGTTGATATTGGTTCAGTGAGATAGTCTTGGTTAATTTAGATAGGTTTTGGCCCTCATAATTTATTGTGTTGTATTCTAGATTTTAGTTTGTTCACTAGGTTTGTTACTTGTCACTTCAATATAAGTATATAACAAATATTCAAGTTCCTAAGTACTCTTTATGTTCATTTGATTATTTAAAATAATGGGTTTGATCTTAGAAAGATACTATTGATCAATTTAAATAGCTCAAGAATTTATTGCGTTTACATTCTTGATTTAATTTTCAGGAGATTTGCTGCACAATTATCTGGAAAAGAGCAGCAGCAATCTCTTGAGGTTTGATTTTTATATTCAATATTAGAAGAAATTATTGTCTTTAATATTTCAGATTTGCATTGATCTTCATATATAGTTACATATAATCTATCTATCTAATAGGATTGATTTATGTGTTATTCTAGGAAGTAAAGCAACCAATTCAGCCTGCTTCTATCACACACCAATCCTATGAATGCATCATTATTGATGCCGATGACCACAAGAATGTCGATGATCACGACGATGTGCCAATGTATGTGCAACATACGGAGGCTATGCTCGAAGAAATTGATCGAATGGTACACTCTCCCGCTCTCCCTCTCTCTCACATCGCAATTATTGATATTGTATAATATGATGTGTAGGATGCAGAAGTCGAAATGGAGGACATTGACGAGGCGGAGGATATCGATAGTTGTGATACCAAAAATCCCCTTGCAGTTACAGACTACATTGATGATTTATCTGCATTCTACAAAAGGACAGAGGTTAGAAATATCTCTTAGAGGTGCCAAAATTGGCCCGACAAAATTTCAGCCCAACCCCCCGACTCAACATACAACTCTAGTCTCTCTTTATGCTTTTTGCTCTTATCATTTGCATAATGCCTAATTTAAAAATCGGTGTTCTGGTTGCTTGATTGTATAATATGGTTGCGCAGAGCTTAAGCTGTGTTCCGGCAAACTACATGGATCATCAATTCGACATCAATGAAAAAATGAGAGGAATACTCATTGATTGGCTAATTGAGGTAAGAAAAAATTCAAATGTGACATGTTTAAATGCTACTTTATTGCATTTTGACACTAAAATGTGATGCTTATGTGTAGGTGCATTACAAGTTTGAACTGATGGAAGAGACTTTATACTTAACTGTCAATCTCATCGATAGATTTCTATCCGTCCAATCAGTGGTTCGAAAGAAACTGCAGTTAGTCGGCGTCACTGCTATGCTTCTCGCCTGCAAGTACGAAGAAGTTTCCGTCCCTGTTGTTGAGGACCTTATACTGATTTCTGACAGAGCTTATTGCAGACAAGAAGTTCTTGATATGGTATTGTTCAAGATTTTGTCCTAGTTTCGTTGGATAACATACGATAAGATTGATGGTCCCATCTAATCCTTCATTTGGTTGCCTTGTTGACCCTTGACTGATAATCAGCCCGGAGTTTAAAAGCACAATAGGATGGATAATTAATCATGAGGCAAGAGTAGTTTTTTAAGATATAATCAATCAATCTAAACATACAGTTCTAATTATCACTCTATAACATTGCAACCCGATTTACCAATCTTATCTCGAAAACCAAACGAACCCTTAAAAGATTGTCTTATTAGAAGGTTAACTCTTGTTTTTTTTCTTCTAAAGGAGAAATTGATGGTCAACACCTTACAGTTCAATATGTCGTTACCAACTCCGTACGTGTTCATGAGGCGTTTCCTGAAAGCAGCTCAATCAGACAAAAGGGTTAGTTGAAACTCGATCTTAAACCAATAAATTTTAATGAATTAATCTATGTTGTTTTTACTGATTTTTTACTTTTTACCTCGGGTGAATATTATACTAGCTGGAGCTGTTGTCTTTCTTCATAATCGAGCTCTGTCTAGTCGAATACGAAATGCTGCGATTCCCACCTTCGCTGTTAGCAGCCAGTGCAATCTTTACTGCACAGTGTACTCTTGGTGGGTGCAAGCAGTGGAACAAGACTTGTGAGAAGCATACTAGTTACACTCAAGACCAGCTCATGTAAGTATTTTCGTCCCATCTTTCTTTCATGGAAGAACCGTAAGAAAAGGACTAAAAATAACTGATTGTTCGGTTGATTTTCGTAGGGAATGTGCAAAGCTTATGGTGAGTTATCATCAGAAGGCAGGAAGTGGAAAGCTTACTGGTGTGCATAAGAAGTATAGTACTTCGAAATACGGCTTCGCTGCTAAGGCTGCTCAGCCTGCTGTCTTTCTTGTTGATGATGATTACTAGCTTTGACAGAGAACTGTTTAAGGGGTGGGGGGTGGGGTAGGGGGGGTTGGGCAATTTGAGCAACATAAGTTGCCCCTGGGAGTTGAATTTTCTTGACTTTTGTTTCTGTGAAGTCTTTCTGATGGATGTTTGTTTTGTATATTTCTCCAAGAACATGACTTCATGAATGTTTGTTTTGAACTCTCTCTCTCCCTCTCTCTCACACACACACAAACAACTCTTTTTTCTTCATCTATGGTTGTGTTATCTTCTTCTGTTCTGTGCACAGAACATACAGGTTTGTTTTCTTGTTGCACTTTTAGTTCACATTATTACATTATTCTAAGTAGATGTGAAAATGAAGCATCCACAGAATTGAGTGATGAAAAATTGTTTCAAATTTAATGAAATATTACATTATTCTTCAAAGTTGGTTAGTATTCTATTCACCTTAATTAATGAACACTAGAATTTCTGTCTCACAGTTCAACAGAGCTAAAAGATAACGAGTAAGTCTTGTGTGCGAAGGTCACATGGAATGAGATTCGTGTAACCATTTCAGTATAGAGTGAGAGAAAGTAAAGGAGAGAGAAGAGAAATAGTTATATTATCCCACATAGAAACACAATGACTTTGCAAGGAAGTTTAAATTGAGAAACATGACCCCTTTAGTTTGCTGAGCTCAGTAACGTGGGCTTGTAACCCAAGTGGGAGCCTTAATGTGATTGGACATTGGGCTAGCCCACTTGGTTGGGCCAAAGACTGCAGGAAACTAGCCCGCCCATCCCAAGTGAGGAGTTGGGTCATGTGGCCCAAGCGAAAGCATGGGCTTCTTGACCCCTAGATTGGAGGGCACAGCGCAAGGCTGGCTTCACAGAGCAGCGAGAACCTTCATCTCCTTGCAGTGGGAGGATAACGGGCTTGGGCAGTCTTGGTCCGTAATAACTAAATGAGCTAGTCTCAATTGGACAATCACTTTTTTTTTTTTTTCGTTTTTGGTCTAGTTTGTAATATTTTTTTTTACACAAGAGACTGTAGAACATTATTTGATCCTTTGACGTGTTAGTGGTGGCAATTCGGTCGATTCGATTCGATCAGGTTTAGTTCGTTGGGCGGACTAAAATTTGATCAAGCCTAAAATTAGTCAATCTAACTCGGCCTATCCCCTTATATACTAAGATTACCAAGACGGCCGGGCCCGTCGGGTCAAATAGTAATTCGGACAATATTTCTATGGCGTAACCCATCTAATATATTGAGCCGGACTAATTTTACCACCTAGATATGGGAAAAGTGACATCTCTACAAGGAATACCTAGGATGTCGGTTTTACTCGCAGAACAAGGTTACCCGCGCGTAAACTGATAAATGGATAAGGTACTATCCGAAGTTTAGGGTAATCTAGTACGGCATCACTTTACCCGACCCACCTACCCCATATATGCGTACATATATATTACTCCAAATGTTATATTATGTGTGTATATATACACTTTTTCATATTATGTATATTATGTCCTTTAGGCTCCACTGCTCCAAATATTCAAGGTAAAAAAAGATATATATATATATATATATATATATGAGAAAAATTTAGTGTTTTTATTAATTTTTTTATTATTAATGAAATTTACAAGGTCTATGTATTGTATGAGAATTTGCAAAGCAGATAACTTTGTGTACTTAGCCTTCCAACGGAAATTGGTAATGTATAGCTTTAAAATTGCTTAATTTTGTTAATGCGTTGCATCATCTGTTTGATGTATTTTTGTACAGATGTTCATGCGTAAAAAAATAAAATATAAGAGAAAAAGTTAGTTTTCTTTATATATTTGTTACTATTAATGAAATTATTTAAACAACATTTCTCTATTTTAAGTAGACTAAAAATAGTGGATAACCTGTTTACTTGCACATCCGTAGGGTATTACTCGTACCTCACATGAGTAAAAGAATAAGATAATAACATAGGATATGGATAGAACATTTCAATGTGGGTAGAACAAGAAGAAGGCGTACTCGTACCCTGCCCTACCCGTTAACATCCAACACTATCATCGACCTTCATCTCCTCATAGTGGGAGGATAACGGGCTGGGGTAACCTTGGTCCCTAACAACTTAATGAGCTAGCCTCAATTTGACGATCACTTTTTTCCCCCTACTTTTTAATATTTTTCCTTGCACTACAGAGATATTAGAAGTTGGAATACAACATGATTTTATCCTTTTGACGTGGGAAAGTGACATCTCTACACTGAACGCTTAGGTGCCAGACTATTATCAACCGTCTACATTTTGTACACTACTTTTCTCGTCCTATTCTACCTATGTCCCGCTTCATGCAGCTTGAGCCCCTATTTGACGCTAGTCCTCAGTTTATCACTCGATTAACGTCTAGCGTCTTTTAAAACATTGTTTCATAGTTGACAGCGATTGTTTTATCATTATTATGTTCAACTTGCAAAGTCTCAATCTTAGACATAGTCCGGCTTTAATTAAAGTAAAAAATCAAGTCTTCTCGTTTCAATAGATTAATCAAAGTAAGCCATAGTTTGCAAGAATCTATCACACAGACATCTATCGAGGTATTTTCAATAGGAATGTTTTCTTCAGAATCTGTGTTTCATCTCCCATCTCAGCCGTTGGATTGCATTTGCACCCGGTGCATGGGTGGGCTTTCTACCATGCGGATTTAGGTACCCAACTCCAACAGATTTTTACCCCATCGGATTGGGTATTTTTTAGTCCATCAGGTTGATTTAGTCGGGTCGGTTTTTTGGGGCAGGTTTTCTCGAATTGGGTCTTTTAACAAAAATTAATCATAATCCTACATATATTTCAACACTCTTGAAGAAGCAACCAAAATATTCACTTTTTGCTTGGAATAAGAAATTAGACAGTTTTAGAATAAAGGATCCCTTTTAGAGTTTTAACCTCAATTCATATTTCTCAATTAGATTGGTAGAAATTACCGGTTACAACGATTCTCAAGTCAAATTATTAGTTCAATAATACATAAACAGATGCAGCAGATGTCATCTTTCACAGCACCTATTTCTGGTACTAACTTCTTAATCGGGTTAATCCCTATCTTCATCAGGATAAGATTTTTCATGAGAAATATTTTCATTGCTCACCAGTTCCTCATCAGAGCTAGTTGGCCCGTCATTTTCGCTTTCTTTTAGTTCTTCTTCGACTCGATAATAAACCTGTGAGAAATAGTACATATGTTAGTAATATAGCCAATGATGTCAACCAAAATAAGTTGCAAGTAAATTTTGAACTAAACATAATTTCAAGGCACAAGGATTTCACATTGGCATATGTCAAGTTTAATGATTTACACAATCTGAACTGTATACGGAGTTTCTGTAATCCAAATGTGTAAAACAGCATATATATGTATTAAATGATAATTTTTAGGTAATCATAATCTCACCAAAGAGGGTGTACTCAAACAATTTTCTCCTTCACAACTACAAGCGACGAACGACGTACGAGGTCTGAGTATATATAGAAGGTTCATGGTTAAGAAAGCATACCACACATGTACGAGGAGGAGAAAGAATTTTGAAGGAATTGGGGCGGTTATTGAAGTTTGTTTCAGGGACACCAGGTACACCTTCAGGCACCGTGAAATGGTCAACGTCGTGGCCCACCTGTCAAGAAATATTTTCATGTCATGAAAATAAAAAAGCCATCAAAATAATTAATTTTCAGAAATGTCTAATGATAATCAAATGTCATCAAGTCGATATGCTGTATCAATCACCCTAAACCTACATTTCATTCTGAACTACATATGGCAAACTCTATGCTACCCACTTGGGAGTACCCAAGTGGATGCTCCATCATACACTTGGAAGGTGTATATAGATCTAATGGCCGATATTGTTTTGATCTCTATACACTTTTTAAGTGTGTGGTGGATCATCCAAGTGGGGCACTACCCACTTGGGCAGGGTATAAAAAGTCAGATTGGCGAAAAAGTACTAGGAACAAAAAACAACAGTGCATAAAGACGTTGGTGAGAAGTTATTTGAGTTGCATATTTGAAAGTGTCAACTTATTTGCTTAGGCCCTTCACTTACTAACCTACACTCAGAACAATACATGAGGTACAGTATCCACCATTTACTTAACACTCATCCACATGGGTATGTGTCAGACTATTATATTGTCAGTCGATGCTACACCCAGCTTAAGTGACCAAAACTGTAATAGTGTATTCTCATCTTGTTCAGAGGGTGAGCTTATCTAATAGGAGAGGGAAACTTGTGTTTCACACAAAAGGGGCCTTACTCTTCCATGTCCACCAAATTCCGAAGCATCACTGTCCAAAGCAACTCTATATTTTCCAGGCAAGTCACAACCAACTTTATACCTGTACATGAAATGCGTGAAACATGTTAAGGAAAATATGATCAATACAATCAAGTTATAATTTCACCAAGGTGTACGAAACCTTAAGGTGAAAGGCAAGCCATGACTTCAGAAGAAGTAGACTACCCTTCGTATGTATTTTCTGGGTGGAAATTAAACACAAATACTAGATCTCCACGTTCAAAAACAATAACCTGTAATAAAAAATCAACCAAAGATAAATCAAGCTGTTGATTTATTGAAAATCAAGATATGTAATATATTGAAAGCAGAACATGAAAATCTTGTGCATCAGATGAAAATCCCTTCTGCAGTAAGATAAAGGTATCCTGAAAAGGCATTTGATGATATTGCAAAAGAAAACATCTTTACCTCGTCATTTTCATCCATGCTGCTTACAATCTGTTTTGGAGATGCAAGGAATTTAAATTTTTCATCAAGCAAATTCATGGCTCTGTTAAAAGCATTCAGAAACTGCATTTAAAATCAAAAGTCAAAAAATGCACTGAGATGCAAATATATGAAGAAATTACATCTAAAATTTAGTTTCAGAAAGAAATATATACAGCAATCGAAAAGAAACTACTGTGCAAGTTCAGAATTTGGGTTTCATAAGATATGACAGAACCTATCAAGGTTCTAAGCATAGAATATATAATGAAGTAAAGAGAATTCCTGTTGAAAGATAATATTTCATATCTCAGAAGTTAGAGCACGGCATCTAACACAGGGAGGGGTTGAACTAGAAGAGTTATGGTTGATTAGGATAGTTCCAGATCCATCATCATATATAATTGCACTTGAAAAATAAAAAATAAAAAATAAAAAGATAATAAAACATAGATATCACCAAAGTGGACCTTGAATCTCAGATGATCAGTATCTACAAGGTCCCATTGGCGTCTGCACTTGTCATAACTCCAACCATTGCCTTCTCTAGGAAAGTCAATCCAGTCCGGATGCCCGAACTACAACAGAAACATTGATCACAAAATTCAGTTCTGTTAAAAAGCTGGAAAACTTGTACCTACAAACATCAAACTTAAACTATATCTTCCTATTAATTGAAATAGATTCTTTCTAACAGGACACCTCTGTGAGCTCCCTTTTGAAGAATGGTTTTTATCTTCATTATCATCTAGAGATCTCTAACCACCATTTATGAGAGAAAGTCCGAAGTTGCAACCTTTTCAACCTAACTCAGCTATCCTATAAACAAAGTAGTTTATTCATATACCAGAAGTTCCAATTCTACTATTCTCTCCACTGTCAATGTACATCATTTAGAAGAAATTATAAACGTAAGGTGAGCTTACCTCATTTCCCATAAAATTAAGGTAACCCTCTCCTCCTAATGCCATCGTTAAGAAATGAATCATCTGCATAAAAGTATAAGCCATTTTATACCATGTGCTCCGTATGACAAACAGAAGTCCTCAATATCAGACATGCAGTGAACACGAGCTTACTGAAGTACCTTGTGAAGGGCAATTCCTCGCTCAATGACTGGAGAAGCCTCGGTTAGACAGGACATACAGAAATACATTTCCTTATCCATCAGTAAAAACGCAATTGTCTTGTCACCAACAATAGCCTACTCATGCCCAAACCAAATAGCATTGTAAAAAGAGGGAATTTATTGGTGAAAGAGATGGAGATTGATATTAAACATATAACAGATCTCCATTTTCATGATAATGGTTACATTATTTAGAGTTTTGGAAAAAACTCACGGGCATATCTAGCAAGGTATGCGAAAGGTAATTTAGAAGAGGATTTGAGATTTTGTTGTCCAGATATTTTTGGAAAGGCGTAGAAGTAGAGGTTGCATACAGCGAGCCCTGTATAAGCACTTAAGTGCGGGATATAAGATAAATTTGAATTCAGTTGTATAATACCTGATCATGACTCTCTGCATAAGCTATACACTTTTCACTGTATCTCCTATTTGTTAAACTCCATGTTATTTCATTCATTGACCATTCTTCATCCTTCTTATTCTTTACGTAGTCAATCCACTTGTCAGGAATGGCCATCGCTAGGCGGTAGTCGAAACCAGTCCCACCTTCAGAAACAGGCCGACCAAGTCCAGGCATGCCAGAAACATCCTCAGCAATCACAGTTGCATCAGGCAAGATGCTGTGTATTAGATTATTAGCCAACATCATATAAACCACAGCATCAACATCTGTGGCTTCACTAAAGTACTCATTGTAGTTCCCAGTGAATCCCATGTTTATTCCATGATGATGATACAACATTGAGGTTACCCCATCAAAACGAAATCCATCAAACCTAAACTCATCGATCCACCACCTCAGATTGGACAGAAGGAATCGAAGAACTTCCCAATTTGCGTAGTTGAATAGCCTGCTATCCCACAATTTGTGATAACCTCGATCTCCGGTGTGAAAATAAGATTCTTGAGAGCTTTGCCCGACATCAAAACCATTAAGGCCATCAGTTATATTGTTACTTGCATGGCTGTGAACCACATCCATCAATACTTGAAGACCTAAGCTATGTGCCTTATCAATCAAATACTTAAGGTCTTCAGGGGTACCAGATCGGCTGCTCACAGCAAAAAAGTTCGTAACATGATATCCAAACGACCCGTAGTATGAATGTTCCATTACGGCCATCAACTGAATTGTGTTGTAGTTGTTTGCTCGAATTCGGGGCAGAACATTATCTGCAAACTCCCTATATGTACTTACACGTGGTTCTGAACTACTCATTCCAACATGTGCTTCATATATTCGTGGTGCCTCTGGTTTAGATGGACGAGGATGTTTAAAATGGTACCTGTAAAGGCTATCGAAATGAGAAAGTGCTTTACTGATGTCCAATAGGACAGAAGCAGCACAGCTTCTTCAAAAATAATATTTTCAAACTTAATTCAGAACTTAGCATGAGATAATTCAAATACTTTACTGCTGGAGGTAACTTTTCGAAGACTTGTGAAAGGAACGACCTAAGTAACTTAATAACCAGAAATTCTAAAGCTAATATGTTGAATATGACCTTTATAGTCACTTTTGAAATACCTTTCAGAGGGTGCCGGGTCCCAGTAAACACCATCAAAAGGTGCAGCAAATTTGGTAGGATCCTGAGTTGCATACTTTATCCAAGCAGGAATTCTATCGACCCAAACTCCATTGTGCTTAAATCTGAACTTGATTCTTGAGTTGTGTGGAATCGCTGGATTCCCACCAGTATCGGGAATTTTGATACTCCACACACCAAATTGATTTTTTTCCATTTTGTGTCCAGCACCATTCCAACCATTAAAATCACCAACAACTTCTGCTTCCCTGATTAGTTATTACAAGCAAGTTAAATATGTGAGGTCGATCTCCTAGAAGCAATAATAAACTAAAATCAAGAAAAGACATTTGTGGCATTTAAAAGTGAGGAAACAAAATATTGTTCTATTTATTGTTTTCCATTTCGTAACCTTCTTTAATAATTTACGTTATGTTGAAAGATCAATTTTGAATTAAAATATACTTAGCAACAAGTTTTCTGCTCTTTCAATTCTTGTATATAAATATCATTGTCTTGTATATAGAATATCGGCATCCCAAAACTAAAAGGCAAATGAATTTAGAAAGATAAAGTGAGAATTCTAAAATATATGTATGAGCTCAGCAGACTCACTGTGCAGCTGGGGCCCATTCACTGTACACAATGCAACCTTCTTCCCGGTTAAACCCGAATTGCAAGTAACCTGAACATAGTTTTTAGCATAAACATATTGACGTCTTTGATATTAAAAACCCGTTTTGTGAGATAATTTTGGTTTCATACTCACAGTGGATTGTGACGGTATCAATTGGACAAAACCAGTTATAAGGAAACAGTAATGCAGCATGCACACTTTGAACTATTCAAACACAGAGAAAAGAACCTCATCCGTATCCCATCTTATTACCTTGTGCGAATTCCTCCAGACTTCCTTCATGTTTTTCAATGAGCTTTTTCTGTTCCACATATTTCCTTATTCTATATTTGAAATGGTCTTTATAACCTTCCAAGCCTGCATCTAAACTGAAAAGCCCAATGATCTCAACATCTTCCTTCATGTTTACTGCCGTAGAATCATCGTCAGTAAGAATTGCTGAGTCAGATGACCTCCACGCCTAGTGAGGAAGTGCACAATAGATATACTTCATTCTCAGTAATTAAATGATATACGTGGGATGCAGCTTGATAGAATATCTTTCCTAATAAACTGACTTAATAACCAATAAGAGAGTATTATTTCAATGATCTAGTGTTAAAAGGTAAATCCTCTTCCAGCTCATTCAATATACCTAACCAGCACACATCATTTATCTATTTTTTGTTGTTTTGTGTTACAATAATTTTGAGAACTAGAAAATATATAGATCAAATGCCAAAAACATACCTTTCCATGTGCTACAACACTTGGTAAGGGAGTTTCTCTGCAATTTGCTCGTAAGTTTCGAGAATTAATGTTGAGTCCAGAAGATTGCCTGGTGATGCACCTACCACTAATTGAGACCTGTCAAATAAAATCTATAATAGCTTTTAACATGAACTTAGGTAACTGAGAATCACAAGTAACGTTCATTGCAAAGAACAATAGATAACAGAAAAAGTTCTCTCTTGTTTGGTTTTTCAGGATCCAGCTGATGCAATAGAAAACTATATTTTGTAATGGCTTGATGAGAGTAAAGCACAAAATAGACTTCTTCTGCCCCCATTTCATGTAAGATGTTGGGACTTACTACTTTTTGTTCTAAATTTTTACTTTTCATTGTCCATTTGTGTCATTATGACCTTTTCCACCTCAGGCACCCCAGTTCAATCTACTAGCAATGGAAGCTTTACGAACGGCAAAAGGCAAAAACATTATTTGGCAAACAAAATAAAGAAACAAGAGTTGAAAGCTCTTGTCCTCAATACAAATAAAAAGTGATCACTGAATCAGCTCGTTCAACTATTACACTAAAGCAATGAGGTACATAGTACAGCTAAAACACACTTGCTCATCATTAATATCTTCACCTGCTGATGAAAATCTATTGAATCACGCCCAAAGTTCGAATTCCAGAACATCATCGTCGCTATTTTCACTTTTGTGTATATCAGCATCAATCATAGAGCAACAGCGTAACTTATTAAGATAGTAGAATATCCTATAATCAACTATCATTTCTATCAGTTGCCAAACATCAATTAATCAACCTAAACCGTATTTCTAGCTTCATCTCAAAAACAATTGTTGATTTTACAAACCTGCTTACATCTATTAACATTAAGTTGCAGAAACAACGATTTTGAACCATAATTGATCAAACTAAGCGAGAAGGAAAAAAGGATAAACGAGCAAAATTAATTACCGGTGATAATTCCCGTGAAATTAGTGCTGAAGACCAAAGAGCAGGTGAAGAAAGAAGATTGCACGAGCTGTACATTTCCTCGGGAATTCGAGGAAAAACTGAGAGATTGCACGAACTGTACGTTACTCACATGATTTTGCATTCACCTGATGTACTGTCTTCAGAATCATAAAGTGAGTTTGTGATTATGCCAGGGGAATTACCTTACTGCCAGTGTAAAATTACACAATTTGACATTTTTACCCTTCAGGCTCAAGGACATATCACCTCCAATTATGCATGTCTAGGTGTTACCGTGTAAGACGATTTTTGGCTGGCAGACTTCTATATTTTTCTCCAATTTGTCACTGTTCAACACCGATTAAGTATGCCTATGTTTAAATTAGGCGTTAGACCTTAATTTACAGCACCACTATATTCTCCTAATTTTTTATTTTTTTATTTTTTTCTATTTATATTTTATAAATAACTAATGTGAAATTATTTCCCTCATGGGAGTGGGACAAGTGAATTCCATTATACTACATCAAATTCTTTCTTTTCTAGTACAAATATAATTAAGGGATCGCTTGGTTGCAAATCATCAATGACAATGATAATGGGTATGAATGAAGGGTCAATCATATTGTGAAATGAAATGGAGAAAAT